>JAWDJD010000001.1:428794812-430116479 GCA_035047305.1 Bradypodion pumilum | reverse complement strand
GCGGGAGTGCACCCGTCAGCGTCCCGGGACCAGATGTTGGGATTCTAGCTGATCCAAAACATCTGATTAGTAATATATTGCTACATGATCACCTTGGTCCAGGTAAACTGATACATATTATATTGTTCTGTGATACTACCATATGGCTTGTCCTAAAGAAACCTCAGGAATATAGTATCTGTTGTGTGAAGCTGGCCACAGCTTGGGTGAACTTTTTCAAGATCTACTTCATCTGTGAATGTCACTGTGGATTCATAGTTGTCATGTTGGCTGTCAGCAACAGTTTGAGTAAAATAATCTTTTAGTCAGAATAGGAAGCAGAGTTTATCTGCATACTGTTCTCCTATGATTAATAATCCAATAGTTGTCATGATCACATTCAGTTAGGTATAGTTAAAATTATACTATTTAAAACTTTAGAACTATAACATACAATATTTAAAAACATTATTTAACAACTATTAAAGAGATTTTAAAACCACACTAAAACTGCTCATTTCCCCAAAGCTTTTTTAAATGGGAAGGGGGGGGAGAGAGGTAAGCAACCCTCCTAAAGAAGAGATTTCCATAATTTGGAAGCAGGCACAGAAAAAGCCATTTCTGGGTTCCTGGCTAGAGGTGTATTTGAAAGTAGCAGGACCAAAATAAGACACTCCCCTGAGAATCTTGATACAAATCGGGGTTTGTTCAAGAAGATATACAAGCATCTAAAAGGAAATGCACCTAAGGGTAAGGGTAAAGATCACCCTTGCTAAAAAGCCAGTCGTAACTGACACTAGTGTTTGGTGTTCATCTCCGTCTACAGCCAAAAAGCCAACAATGTCTGCATCTGTAGATGTTTCCATGGACGTGTGGCAGACATGACTAGACACGGGAGTGCACGGAATGCTGCTACCCTTCCCATCGAAGTGATGCCTATTTATCTACTTGCAGTTTCTTGCTTTCAAACTGCTCACTTCATCGTGCAGCACTCGTATCTCAAATTGCTGACCTGCTAACCTTCTGGTTGTCACGTTCAGTGTCTTAACCACTAAGCCACCGCAGTCCCTTCTAAATGCACCTAAATGTAATAATGAATATATATTAACTCATAATTGCATGGAGACACACAAAGAAGAAAGCACTAGAAATGTATTTTGTACTGCCTGGAAAACTTTTTCTGTGCACTCATCAGCATCAGCTGAATCAGAGCAGCAAAATTTTCACCTGTGGTGTAATCACCTTGGGACACTTTTTGACTTGTCTAGGTCTCTTAGCTAAGGAAGGCTGATTTCTATACTGCTCTCTGTGCAACTCCACAACCTGGATCTGCTTGAGATATGGTTATGGGGTTGGCTCTACCTTTCTTTAGAGGTGGGAATTCATAGACTGTAGTTCCTTTCTGTTTTATGCTTTATATTACTTCTTCAAATGATAGGGGGTTGGGAGTTCCTTATAAGGAGTCAGCATTAATAAGAGTCATGTATCTTATTACTGTCTGAAAATAATAAATTGGAGAGATAACTTATACTCTCTTGGGTATAGTAAATCTATTAATACATGAAGTTTTCTTTTCCTATTGTTTATTGCACTCCTTGCCATCTGTTTGGCTGCCATTTGCCTCATTTTAAAGCAGCCGAGGGTCTGTTTGTCTTGATTTTACAGTGGTTTGTGCCTATTCATCTGGAATCTTTTGAACCAGCATGTATAGATTTGCAAATAAAATTCTGCAGCAAGTGATTGCCCTTCTCCATTTCTAAGAAGCATGGTGACAATTTTAGGTGTCTGAAGTGGTGCCATAAACGAAATCACAAAAGAGTTTGTGAGTGCCCATGTTCTTCTTATATGGGAATGAATGCTTCATTAATGAATGTGGTGGAAATATCACTTTGAAAGAAAAGAGCCAACTAATTGCAAAGCATGATACAGATGGTCAAGAGTCATTTTTCCATATCATTAACTTTGCAACAGCTAAATAGAACACACATTTGAAAGTCATGTCCTGATCACTCATCATGAGTTCCCTTTCAAGGAAGTAGAAGCCCATCTACCCACGTCCATCATGCATTAATAGATAAAGTACAGTAACTGGTTTTGTCCAACATTTCAGCCACCCTGCCTTTCACCACTATTGACATAGTTGATTAATGAGATATTTGTCAATGGACCTGAGAACTTATGTGGCCTGGTCTCTTTTTATACATGCTTCTAGACTTTCAAAATCTCAACAAACCAGCATTAATCACCAATTAATTATCTTGGCCTTGTTTGATACAGAAAAAGGGTGGTGGGAGAAATGCAGTGAAGCTTTGTAAATTTTGTCCCTTCGCTAATAAAGGTGAAGTAGTGATCGATCCTGTAAATTACACTCTGCAGGAACAAAATCAGGTTTAAACTACTGTAATAGCAGTAACAGTACAGTAATACCTCAGATAACGTTTGCATCAGATAACGCTAAAACCGCATAACTTTAAGCAATCGGGGGAGGGGGGATTGCATCACATAATATTAAAATCCTATGGGATGCATCGGATAATGTTTGCTAAAGCCTGTGCTGGATACAATGTATCTCTATGGAGTTTTAACGTTATGTGATTCATCCCATAGGATTTTAACGTTATCCGATGCATGCATCAGATAGCGTTAAAAATCAGATAACACTAAGACATGTGGAACCAAGTTTTAGCGTTATCCAGGGTTTTGTTGTAGTTCCTTCTCTCCGCCTGTCTCCACCACTACAGAATATTGGACAATGAGGCTCCTTGTTGTTTCTTCAGCAATAATGTTTTACAGGACTGGGGTGCTAATAATGGATCCAGCATTTCCCAAACTATGTTCCACGAAACACTGGTGGACTTCAGTTCCCAGAAGTCTAATCTTGGCTGATCAGTGCTCTGAGGACTTAGGCTTCTAGGAATTGAAGTCCAAAAGCCAAAGATTGGGAAACACTATCATTATGCAGTGGTTCAGAATCTTACAATCTGCCCAAGAACTAAAAGGTCTATTAGGACTAATGGTAGATGCAGCACTCTTAGAGAAGCAAATGAAGAGATGTGAAAAAACACAAAAGTGCAATGCAATCTTTGTCATTTTTCTCAACAAATGGAGACATTACCTCTGCAAGAACATCTTTTGAAATAATAAAAGAAAAATGTTGCTTCAGGCACTTAATTATAATGTTTAAGGACAAAAACTGGACACCTACCAGCTATTCAGGGCAAGGGTAACTAGATGGAAAGCTCCCCTGAGCAATCTTGGAAACTCCTGCTGTTCTTTGAAAAACAGCCAATGAAAGTTTTAATGATGGTCCTTTCCAGTCTCATCTAGAGGCTTGACAGTTACAAGATCCATCCATCTTCTTCTGTAAGAAAATACAGAAAGCATTGTTGGCAAATGGTTGTTCTTCACCGAGTGTCAAGTGGAACTGTTCAGTGAATGTTATTCAAAATTTCAAACCAGGTATGATAAACCAAGATATTCCAATATACTGAAAGGACAGTCAAGCTTCTCCTATGCACCATGACTTGAAATGAGATCAGAGATATCTGGGCTTGTTACATCATTGCTTTTCATAAGATTTCCAGTATGTAGAAAAAAATATAGCAGCCAAAGTCAAAAGAAGATTGTGAAAGAGAGTGCCTTTGTTATTTACTATACAGGTTTAATGGAAATAAGTTTGGAAATAACACTAGTAGCCCTCTAATGCTTTGAGAGGCACCTGATAATTAAATAATTTATTTGTTTAATTATATAATTATTTGGCATCTATGGAAGCCTGTTGAAATCAGCTCAGCTGCAAACCTTCCTGGTCAGACATTCTGTGGCTTCAGGAAGCATGGAAAATTTAAAGTTAAACTGCTGTTCTGGAGACTGTCAAGAAACACTAGTTAAGAGCAGAATGCAGCTACTAGTCTATTACCTAGGACTCCAAATTATGTTCATATTCCACCAGATTGACAATGTACTCAGTCCTTTTCTGAGGCCAAGTCAATAACTTCCCTCTGCATTAATTAATATAACATGCCAACTAGTAGATATGATTTATATTGACTCTTTCTATGGATTCATAGCAATAAACTTCTCAAAAATTGTTTACCACTCTGGAACGATGTAGCTTGCACAAGGCCACATAGGGTGATTTTTTCTCCCAAGAGGTACAATGAAGATTCAAACATCCAGTCTCTAGCCCAGAGGTTCCCAAACTTTTTTCCCACAGGCCGGTCCCGCCCCTGACACACAGCTGTAGGGGCCAGAGGCAGGCTTCTCCCTCTGCTGACCGTTTTGACATCAGTGGGGGCGGCAGCAGTTGCGGCAGCGATCAGGCTTCGCTCCTGTTGGTCCGAGTAGACTACACTCAACCCCAGCATGTCAGAAGCCTTTAGGAACATTAATCACCAATTGGGAAAAAAATCTGAGCCTTCTCCATTTTAAAATCTGTGGCACTGGAAGGGTAAACGTCAGCTGCCACCACCACTGCAGATGATGTATTGCTACATCAGGCAGTGGGGGCGGGTGGGGGACAGTCCAGAGAAGGCCCTGGTTCTCAGCACAGGCCAGATTAATGATATGTGTGGGCCTAATTGGGCCCATTGTAGGAATCGGGGCCACTGGGGTGGCCTTAAGGTCCCGGAGGAGACTGATCAAGTGACGACACGAGGCAAATGGAGCGAGATCAGATCAGTACTTTATTGGGAAAAGCGCAACGAGTAGAATCACTCCCAGAAGTATGAAAGCACAATATAAAAGTGTTTTTAATCATAGGAATTATTCATAGGAAATATTCATATACTCGTCCTATGTTGAGGTATATCAGGCATGAGGTGGGTAGGTAAACTTAACACAACTAATCTAATACACCTGAGTGTTCCTTCTATACACGTTTCATGCCTTCATACTAGTAACTACAAAATGTTAAGCTATAAACCTCAAACATACAAATATCCTGGGAACCCATAAAATAACCCAAACACCCCCGTGAAGCCAATCCAGCGAATCCCCGTGTGAGTCCAAAGGTGATATCAATCGTAAGCCCTTAATATTTCAGTCAGTACAAATCTCTGAGAGTCCGTAGCCATAGGATGAAAAGCTGGGCAGAAAAACTGGCGCGGGGGTGGAGCGTGGCTGTCTTACTTCACGGAAGGGTTCCCAGACGGCGAGCATCAATGGAAGACGGTGGACAAAATTACACGATGCCCTTCCGGTATCTGGACATTTCGAATATCTTCCTCAAGTGTCTACAGTGATATGAATATAAACGATGTATAATCTATAACACACATCACAAATGCCCGTAAAATCAAACGATCTAACAGAAGCATCTATGTAAGCTAAAGGTTTTAAGTCAAAAACAGTACATACCTATGAATCAGTAATATGCGCGTATCGCACCTCTTTTGGCGTTTCTCTCCATGTGTGCACGCGTTAACTATTAACTGCAAAAAGATCTATATATACACACTTAAGTGAAAAATGAGGGACATGTGGTTTAGATTATTCAATAGGATTCCTGTAATCAGCTACGGAGCTATCCGGATGGCTTAAAGGCGTATACATTTATAGGGGAAAAAGCGCAACGGTGGCGAAACCGTCATCGGACAGGAAAATTACCTAACCCACGTACCCGGGTTAATGGGGAACCTCTCAAAGGGAAGTTAATTAACTTGGACAAACACGGGGCGAGGGAGACCATTGTTTAGGGCTTAGGCAGGGGTAAATATGGCCGATATTTACACCGGGGATTACCTTGGCCAGGGGATGAGTGATTACTCTAATGGGTAACTGAGGTCTGCGAGATGCTTGCTCGGCAGAATCGTCGGTCAGGCTACAAGCGGCCGAATTAATCCCTATCATTGATTCACACCCCCCCCCCTTACGCCCTGACAAGGGCCAGAGGCCAGGAGTTTGCTCGCTGGTTTAACCTCTGCCAGAGGCCACTGATGCCCAACCGGGCACGGGGAATCTTCATCTCCCCTTACTTTTTTATATTAAGAGCCTGACTGGCGACTCTGCGCAGAAGCGGCATCAGCTGTTGATCGGGAATGACGTCACGGGGTTCCTTCTCGGGGCGGCACTTCGAGATCAGTGAGGGAATACATTGCGCAAAGCAGCATAACGCTATGCCTAGTATAGTCACCCCCACTACTACTTTGAGTACCGTCTGGAGCCACCCCCAGGGGATCCATGACCACATCCACTTCCACAGGGAGCTCCACCAGGCCCCCCACGCGGAGCCTTCCGTGATGCCCGCAACTATGGTGTGGAGATCCGTGATCTGGCTTTGGATTTTCCGGGAGTTGTCAGTAAGATTGAAGCAGCACATACCATGAAGGGATTCGCAACCCAAGTGGTGCAACAATAAGAGGTAGTCGATAGCCGCTCGATTATCGAGGATGGCATGGCGAAGTTCCGCCTGCTCCTGATTGAGGAGCGCTATCGCTGTGGAGGTATGGTTGATGGCTTTTGCCAAGCCACAAGCCAAGCGGCCAATTCTCCGTGCGTTGCCGACGGCTAAGCCTGGCACGCCAACTATACTGACTGATAGTGAGACGTATTCGGCTGGACTTAGGACTCTAAAGCTGCTATCACATGAGCTGTCTAACTGGGTGGTGCGAGTGTGCCTGATGGGTGCAGAAACATTTGAAACATTTGAAACATTGGGAACATTTGTGCTTGGGGTAACCATATCCTTAGTGGGGAGCAACAGTGTCAACCGACTAAGGCAACATGTGGAATCTGATACATTTGCGGGAATATAGTTAAAAGTATACTGATTACATGTAAAAAACCAACCAGATGGTAATGTAACATGAGCATACATAGAACCAAGTGTCTCTGGTTTATCACAAGTCCAGTTGCTGCTGCCGGTATCGAGGCAGCGGCGCTGAGCTCGGCCGACTGCAGCGCAGCCGACTATTCGAGCACAAGTAGAGTTCGGGCTGGCCGCCACTCGCGGGGTGTGAAGAGTGGCTGCATCAGCCGGCAAAGTCGTGGTGAACCGTAATCCCCCCCAGCGAGCGTAAGCTGCAAAACTCGCAGGAAGATGCGGTCCGAAAACCTTCTTTAACAGCCAGTCACCATCCCGGGCGCGCGCGTCTAGAGTGTGGCACACTGGGATGAGGCAGGTGCTGAGGATCGAGGCAGAACCAATGTCCTGCTTCAGGCAAAAATCGGACTGGTTGACAAGACCCGCCAACCTTGCCCACAAGTTGTAGTGCATCCGTGCTGAAAGGTCTTCACCGGGCGGCAGGCCGTTGGCCTGAAGCGAAGCGGCCTGAGCGCCTCCCCCCAGAAGCAGGGCGAGGGCCAGGATGATGGTGAAGATCACGGAGTTGGCATTAATCTGGGCAAAGACTGCTGCAACGAAGTTCTCCGGTGTTGGCTCCTTCTCCTCGCGCTGGAGGGCGTCCTGGGCCTCACTACAAAGGGTCTTGACCATCCCCCAGGTGATCCTCGGTGCCGGGGTCCGCAGCCGCCGTCTCTCCCGGTGGGTCTCCTCGGTCAGAGTGAGGTCCTCCATCTCCGGGATCGGACTCGGGTCGGTCTGGGTCCACGCCATGAGGTTCCAAATGAGGCTTGACGCACCGAGCCGGAATCCAAACGACACCTGTAGGAGACATAATTGCAGCATACCCTCTCCCCCAGGTTATGAGCGGCACCGGGCCCCTCCAAGAAGGGTCCGGTGGCACCCGGTACCGGACCATAGGTCGCGGGAGAGCTTCCGAGCGGCGGAAGTGCCTCTCCTGCGGCGTGCAGTCCGAAAAAACATTGAGGTGATTGTATGTGAACAATACCTTATTCAGACAAAACTGTGCTTGTCCCTGTGATGTGGGGAGGGCTGGTGGCTCCCCCCTTTCTGTTTGTTTGTCAATATAGGACTTTAGCGTCCGATTGACCCGTTCTACAATTGCCTGCCCTTGCGGATTGTAGGGGATGCCAAATGTATGCTTAATGTCCCAGGTGGCCATGAAGGCGGCCAACTGCCTAGAGCAGTAGGACGGGGCGTTGTCCGTTTTCACATGCCGCGGCTTGCCCATTGCCGCAATGCAGGACAGGAGATGCTGCTCCACGTGGGAGGCAGTCTCCCCCTTCTGTGCCGTCGCCCAAACGAACTGGGAAAAAGTGTCTATGCAGACGTGCATGTACTGCCATCTGCCAAACTGCGGCACATGCGTGACGTCCATTTGCCACACCTGATTGGCCTCTGTCCCCCGTGGGTTAACCCCCCACGAGGGCCCCCCCAGCGCCCCTGCGCAATGCTGGCAAGAGCGTACTATACCCTGGGCTTGAGAAAGTGGCAAATTGAACTGTCTGGCGAGTGCCTTGGCGTTTTGGTGAAAAAAGGCATGACTTTGAATTGGAGTAGTGAAAACTCCCAAAACTGAACGTTGCTGAATTTCCTTTGCCGCCGCATCCGCTCTGCTATTGCCCGCAGAAATCGGACCCGGTAGGTCTTGATGACTTCGGATGTGGGCAATATAGAGCGGCTCCGTGCGGTTTCGCAAATGAAATTGAGCAGTGAGAAACAGGCTAAGCAGATTCTTGTCTATTGCGGGAGTGATGCATGCTCCCGGTAGACTGTGAAGCAAATTCCTAACATACAGACTGTCGGTTATGATATTTAAACGTTCCTTGGCAAAGGTGCGCAAAGCAAGGTTCACGGCTGCCAACTCCACCCGCTGCGCGGACTTCTGTGGGAGAGTTAACAGCGTGTGCCAAGCTTCGCCCTCCTGCCAGGTCAGGACACCATAGGTGCGTCCACCATCAGAAAAAACTGTTCTGGCCCCCTGAAGTGGGACCAGCGAGAGCAATTCGAACAAGCTGACCGTTCCTGTTTGAAGCGAGACAAGTCTGGGATCTTTAGGCAAGTGGTATGCCAAGCTTCCAGTGAACCCTTCCAAGGCTATCGGAAGCGAGTCACCTAGCTGCATCAACTGCTGAATTTGTTCCTTGGTGAACGGGACCACGATCTTGGCTAAATCGTGCCCCGAAATGTCCCTAGCTCTCAGCCTGCCGCGGTAGATCACCGCGGAGACCAGTTCTTGGGGCGGAACAATGTTCCGAGATGAGGTGTTAGGCAAGTACACCCACTCCACAATTTTCGCTCCCTTCTCTGAGTCTACTCCTAGCGCCCCAGTGAACATGGATCCCGACCGTACGATGTACAGATTCAGGATTGGGGCATATGGCCCCTGGGCGATCCTATCTACCCATCTTTGGCTGAGAGCTTGGTTAACTTTCTCGAGCGCCAAGCGCGCGTCTCGAGAAATTTTTATCCGGTCTGCCGGCTGCTTACCTAGCGTTAGCAGCGAGAAGAGCAGTTTCAGAAGATCCGTATCCAATCGAAAATACGGTCTGGCCCAATTAATATTCCCCAAAACTTGCTGCAATTCTACCAAGGTGACTGAGTCCTGTAAATTGATCTGAGGCAAAACTGGCGCTGCGAAAGAGCGGAGAAGCCGATGGCCCAAGTATGAGAAGGGCTCGGTTCTCTGCACTTTCTCCGGGGCAATGAGTAAACCTTTGTCCCCCAGGCTGGCCTGGAGGTCAGAAAACACTTCGCTGCCAAGCTTTGGCAACGCTACCAAAATATCATCCATAAAGTGACAAACTAAGGCTTGTGGATAGAGGTTTCGGAACTTTGCCAGTGCATCGTGAACGTAAATTTGGCACAAGGTGGGCGAATTGAGCATGCCCTGTGGCAAAAATTTCCACGCGTAACGCTGTGTAGGCTCACTGTGGTTCACGACCGGCACCGTAAAGGCAAACCTCTCCCGGTCCCTGGGGTCTAAGGGGATAGTGTAAAAGCAATCCTTGAGATCTACGACGAGAATCTCCCACCCCTCGGGAATCATATTCGGATTGGGGATGCCGCATTGAAGCGGACCCATTGGCTGTATGCATTTATTGATCTCTCTGAGATCATGGAGGAGTCGCCACTTCCCCGACTTCTTCTTAATAACAAAAATTGGCGAATTCCAAGGACTTGTGGACTGTTCTATATGTCCTGCGTCTAGCTGTTCTTTCACTAGCTGTTTAAGGGCGACCAATTTCTCCCCCACTACCGGCCATTGTTCTACCCAGACCGGAGTATCGGTGAGCCATTTAAGTGGCAACGCCATTACCCAAAGGTAAGGGTGGCACCGTACTGCTGCAGAATGTCTCGCCCCCAAAGGTTGATGTGCACGTCAAGAATGGGCGGTCGAATCACCGCCGTGCCCTCAGCCCTTGGGATTGTGACTTCTACCCACTCTCGGCTCCTAAACGCTTCCTGAACACCGCCTACCCCCCACACACCGGAGACTGGCTCAGTGGCCCACTCCCTTGGCCACTGGCTTCTGCTTATCACGCTGACATCTGCTCCGGTATCTAACAGGCCTGAGAATGATCGATTATTCAGAAATACCTCAATAACCGAGCGCTGTTTCCACTCAATGTTGGTCTCCACTGTCGCTAAGACCTGGTATCCTTGCGCTGCCTCACTGGCGCTCGAGCGGTCCTCTGACCGGGACTCGAAGCTGTCACTGAGCCCTCCCTGGCTCTCTGCTGGCGAGCGACAAGGAACCATGATCAGTTGCACTAAGGTGTCTCCTTTAGGGATGGTTTGGGGCAGGTGTGTCCAAAGCTGAACTTGGAGAACGCCTGAAAAATTTGAGTCAATGACTCCTGGAATTATAAAAATTCCGCGTGCACCAGCTACACTACGGGGCAAAACTAAACCTATAAAGCCTCTGGGCAGGGGTCCCATGTACTGGGAATTGACCAGATAGACTGTGCCTGGCAGGTTGCATGTAACGTCCGCCTGGCAAGTCAATTCTAGTCCCGTGCTGCCCTTGGGGCTGGCCTGCGCCCTCGCAATGTCTGGGATGGGGTTGGACTCTACTCTAGCTCTGGTGAGTTCTGGGTGAAGGACGCCTCTGTTTGGACTGGGGCCAGAGACATGCCCGTGCTCCGGTTTCCCGAATTCTGGCAATACCTGGCCCAATGATAGCCTTTCTTGCACTTCGGACAGAGGGTGTTCGGAGCCTTGGGACGGCCGGACTTTTGTCCGCCTCTCTTGGATCGGCACTCCCTAGCGAAGTGACCGATCTTGCCACAATTGTGGCATGCTCCTTTGCTCTTACCATTAGGTCTTTTCCCTCCTTGCACCGCTGCCGCTAGCAGACCCATCTTATAGGATTCTGTGCCAACGTCGGCGCAAGCTCTAATCATGTCCGATAGGGTCAAGTCAGGACGATTGCCTAGGGACTGCAAGATTCTACGGCAGTCCAAGTTGGCATTGTCCTTGGCTAACTTAATCATGAGCTCTTCCTGGGCTTGCTCATTATCAATCTGCCTGCTAATGGCTTCTTCCAGGCGATTGATGAAGTCCATGTAGGGCTCCTGGCCTCCCTGCTTGATGGAGGTGTAATTCTTAGCTGCTTTGCCAGTGGCTGGGATCTTAAAGTAGGCCCTAAAGGCCGCCTCGGCTGACATCTCGAGAGTGGCGAGAGGCAGGTTGATCTGAGCATTGATTGACTCGAAATTACCGGAGCCATACAGCTGCTCAGGAAGCACCGCGCCTCCCATCCTGGCAGCCCGAGTTTGAGCCTCTAGGCGGAACTCGCTGTCCCAGATCATGTACTGGCTAGGGGTCAGCATCATCCTCATGACGGCTTTCCAATCATGAGGAATCCACATGGTGGTTTCGCACACTTGCTGAAGCGTGCCCCTAGTAAAACGACTTTGGAGCCCTGTTTCTGCAATTGCCTTCCGCATAGCCATGAGGAGCTTATACGGGACTGGGGAATGAACGATCTGCTGTGTGCCCGTGAGCGCGTCCATTTCCATGCGGATTGGACATATCTGTCTGAGCTCAGCTAGCTCTTCTACTGACAGATCCCCCTTCCTAAGCTCTTCCTCAGCTGTGCGCTGAAGGGCACTCTTGGTAACTAGGGAAGCCGAAGCTGTCAGAGGAGCACCTGCGCTTCTCATGCCCTGCATTCCCTCGGTGACGTCTGCAGCTGTCACCGTGGGAAGGCTCCCTGCGCTACTTTGCTGGTACTTGAATGTCGGATAGAGTGCGGTGGGCGCAGTCGGCTCGACTGGCTGGACTGATGACTTATTTAACGGGGGTTCTTCCGCTTCTATCCGGACTGGTTCGATCTCAGCTAAGAGTTTCCTACACTTCCTCCATGTGCGAACTATCCCTCCTGGGGCCTTCGGGGGTTGCTGAATGCAGTCTCCTATCCGATCCCAGAGCTGTAGGGTTAACGTACCTACTTCTGGGTAAAGCAGGCAGTGTTCCCTAAGGTACGCCAAAAGTCTCGCTAGTTCCCTGCTGTGAAAGCGTAACTTAAATACCCTGGCCAGGATTTTAAACTCTTCCTCACGAGTTTTTTGGCTAGCGGACGGACTCTGTCCCTGAGAACAAGTCCCCATATTACCTGCGAGTAGTCCTCTGAAGTTTCCTCCTCGGGACGGGTTGACGCGTCTGAGGGCAAGGTAACTGGTTTTGGCGACGATCGTCTGGGTGGAGCTCGGAGCGTGGCCTCCTGCCACGGGCCCTCGGTGGCCTCTGCGCTGTCAGGGGCTCACAGCTGCCCTGAGCGGAACGCGTTTTTCCCTTTAGCGCAAGTCTCCCCGAAAGCCAGGAGCAAGGTGCAGGAATGCCTCTCTTGGAATGCCTCGCCACAGGCCGTCCTTCTGACCGGCTGGCTGCCGGCCGGAGCGCCGCGCTGTCCTCCGGGCTGACGGGTCGCGGCTCAAGCGTAGAACCGGACCGCATGGATCGCTACTCGCGAGTAGACCTCTCCTGGGTCGCTTACTCACGAGTAGATCACGTCGGGGTCACCAGATGTAGGAATCGGGGCCACTGGGGTGGCCTTAAGGTCCCGGAGGAGACTGATCAAGTGACGACACGAGGCAAATGGAGCGAGATCAGATCAGTACTTTATTGGGGAAAGGCAACATCATTTATAGGGGGAAATGCAAGCGCGGCGCCAAAATGGCCGCCGCGCCCTTTGCGGGCCCCCCCCCACAGGACAGAGAATCCGGGTAGTTAGGGGCGTGGCCAGCTCCCTGATAAAAGGGGTGGCCACGAGGCAGCCAAGCTGCCATTTTACCTCAGCGACGGAGCGGAGAAGTTTTTTCCTGCGGCTCCGTCGCTCTTTAGCTTACCGGGAAGCCTTTTGGCAGCGGCTCTGCCTTTCCGGCTTCCCCTTTTTGCTCCTGGTGGAGATGCCTTCGAAGAAGAAGGCAGCTTCGAGCTCAGCTCGTGGGGTTAGGAGGCGAAACCCAGGTCGGAGGACCGCGGTTCCGCCTCCTCAGCAGCCACCTTTGCCGGCCCCGGCCGGGGCCGGAGGAATGGGGTCTATTGCCCCTTGGCCCGGGGTGGGTGATCAGAGCGCGGGCGCGGAAGGGGTTCCGGCCCGCGGCCCACGAGCGGTAGGCACCGCTCCTGCTCCTGCCCACTCTGTCGGGCCTACTCCTCTTGGACTGCAGCCTCTCCCGGGGCCCTCTAGCCTTGGGGGGTGGTGCGGCCCCCTGCCTTGGCAGGTTTCTCCACCAACCCTGCCGGGATTAGGTGCTGGCCAATGGCCATATGTGGCGCCCGGGGTACAGGGACCTGTACCCATGCCTGGGCCAGGCGGGCCGGCCGGCCCTTTGCCCATGGTCAACGTGGACACCTTGCTGGCCCGCATTGCGGCCCTGGAGGCGTCGATGGCGCGGGCCAGTCAGGCGGGTCCCCCTTTTGGGGTTCCTTTTGAGACGCTGTCGGCTGGAGGACAACAGCCGGCGGGGAGGGTCGAGCTGCTGCAGGCGTGTGGCGCGGTTTCGGCCACTGCCTCGCAGCTCCCCAGTCAGCAACCAGGTGCGAGTCAAGCCCCGGTGATGAGCTCTACGTCGGTCGTGAGCTCCGACGCCCCCAGTGGGCCGGAACCCCCGGTGGGGGCGGCCCACGGGGGTGCAGCGTGTGAGTATACGGTGCAAGCGAGTACATCCACACACATTCCCAATTCGGGGGGGGGCCTTTCAATGGCCTTGGCCTCGCGCGGGTGGTGCGGGGGCCACGCTGTCAGCGACCCACCCGGCAACGACGACTGCCACCTTGGGCACTGGGGTGGGCATGGGTCCTTACACTACAGGGAATGTCCTGGGGGTAGCTGGATTAGTTCAGGCCCCTTTTACCAGGCCGGCTGCCCCTTTTTCGGCCTTGCCGACGGCGGGGTATTCCTTGCCTTTGGGTGACCACCTGGCACAGGCTACCAGGGAAAAGATATGGCGAGGGGAGTACGTAGATATCTTCTCACTCCTGAACAGAGAGCCCACCAAGGAAGAAAGGGAGGGTCAGGATGAGAAGGACAAGGAGCAGGCACGCCGCCGTAAGCCGCCGCGTACCTGGGCCAACTGGCTCCCCGCTTATTTGATATACATGGCGGTATATCTGAGGGCGCGGCCGGATTTAGCTATCCCCATGGTCCAATATTTGGACAACATATACAGGGCGATGGTCGATTTCCCGGGCCCCTCATGGCTGGCATATGATGAGGAATTCCGTATGAGGATTCCCCTTCACCCTGAGATGAGATGGGATGAGCCATGCCAGAGGCTTTGGCTTCTGTATATGACACCTACACGCCCTGCCCCGGGGGATAGATACCATTGCGGACATGCGGTCCAGCGAGCGGCTCCAGCGCAGGTTACCCGCCAGGCGGCGGGGCAGGGGGTTCCAGCCCGCCTGCTGTGCTGGACTTTCTCGTCAATTGGTTCCTGCAATCGAAAGAACTGCAGGTATAAGCATGAGTGTCCCACATGCTCTGGCCCCCACACAGCCTCTGCTTGCCCCAAGCCTGGAGGGCCGCGAGGCAGAGGGAAGGGTGGACAGTGGGCTGGAAAGGCTGCCACGGATGGAGCTAGTCCTCCAAAAGGCCCCCTCCCCAATTAAGGTGGACATGCTGGAGCGCTGGCTCGCATCGTACCCGAAGGGGGAGGACAGGGAGTATATTCTACAAGGTTTTAAGCAGGGATTTCGTATCCCTTTTGTGGGTGATAGGTCCCCCCAGGATGCCCCCAACCTTTTATCCCTCAGAGGAAGGGAGGAGGTGGCCGCGGCCAGCATTCAAAAGGAGTTAGTTGCGGGCAGGGTCGCTGGACCTTTCCCCGTACCCCCGTTTCCCAATCTTAAGGTCTCGCCACTGGGTTTGGTCCCCAAGAAGTCACTGGGTGAGTTTCGCCTTATTCATCATTTGTCCTACCCAGCCGGCCGATCGGTCAATGATGCTATTCCTGATGACCTTTGTTCAGTCAGGTATACATCGTTTGACCATGCGTTGCGCATGGTCCGCTCGTGTGGCCCGGGTGCCCTGCTGGCCAAGTGCGACATGAAGTCGGCTTTTCGCCTCTTGCCAGTGCACCCGGGCGACTTTGAGTTGCTGGGTTTTAAATTTAAGGGGGAATATTATTTTGATAAGGCCATGCCTTTTGGCTGCTCCATTTCATGCTCGGCCTTCGAGCGTTTTAGTACCTTCCTAGAGTGGGCTTTCGTCCGCAGGTCAGGGTCCCGGTCTGTAGCCCATTACCTGGATGACTTTTTATTCGGGGGTAAACGGGGCTGGGACACGTGCGCACGTCTCCTCAACACATTTCAGACGCTAATGGAGGAACTTGGTGTCCCTTTAGCGCCCGAAAAGACCGAGGGCCCATCGACCAAGCTAGTATTCCTGGGGGTTGAGATTGACACAGTAGTGCAGGCTTCTAGGTTGCCGGGTGATAAGGTGTCCAGGATCGTGACCCTTATCTCGGAATTGCTGGCCAAGCGTAAGGCATCACTGAGAGGACTTCAGGTGCTACATGGGCACCTTAATTTTGCTTGCAGGGTGGTCGCACCGGGCAGGGCTTTTGCTCGGCGATTATGCGACGCCATGGCAGGGTTATCCAGGCCACACCACAGAGTCAGGCTCACCCGGGGTATCAGGGCAGACATGTTCGTCTGGTTGCAATTCCTGAGGGAGTTTAATGGGGTCTCATTTTGGAGGTCTGACCTCCTGGAGTCCCCCAATTTCCAGATCCAGTCTGATGCCTCGGGATCCCTGGGATATGGGATGTACTTCAATGGGAAGTGGGCCTATGGTGGGTGGCCACCGGCATGGGCAGGCACAGGTCGCCTGCGGGATCTCACATACCTGGAATTTTTTCCCATTCTGGGGGCTTTGATGCTATGGGGCGAACTGTGGGCTAATTCGGTGGTGCATTTCTGGTGCGACAATGCTGCTGTTGTCCACATTGTCAATGCACAGACTTCCAAATCGCCCAGGGTCATGGACCTAGTGCGCCATTTTGTGCTGCGCTGCCTGCGCCTCAACGTTTTGTTCAGAGCCAGGCATGTCCCAGGGATTAATAATGATATTGCTGACGCTTTGTCCCGCCTGCAGATCTCCCGGTTCCGCGCCTTGGCCCCGGATGCGGAGGAATTTCCCTCGCCACTCCCGGACGAGATGTGGACTATTGGCAAGGAGAGGTGAACCGGGCGATTGGCCTGTCACTAGCGCCACGCACGCGTAAGGCGTATCAACAAGCATTCAATTCTTATAGGGCATTTGCTACTCAATTTCTCTTGCCAGAGACCTGGCCCATCCCGGTGGACCATGTTCTGCGGTTCATGGTTCACCTGCACGCACAGGGCCTTGCACCTCGCACCATAGCATCCAAGCTCTCGGCGTTGGCTTTTATGGCCAAAGTGGGAGGTCATGTGGATACCACCTCTGACTTCCGTGTGCGACACGTTTTGGAGGGGTGGGTGCGCGAGCGCGGGCGTTGCCCGGATGATCGGCACCCTATTTCCCCAGGGGTTCTTACCCAGTTGGCCCGGGGCTGGCCTGGCCTCTGTTTTGATCATTATGAGGCAGCCCTTTTTCACACAGCCACAACGGTGGCATTTTTTGGAGCGCTCCGCGTCAGCGAACTCGTGATGCTGTCTAAGGCGGATGCAAGTGGTAGGGCACTGGAACTCGAAGATGTCTATGTAGCCAAAGACTGGGCCCAGTTGAGGATACGCTCCTCTAAAACAGATCAGCATGGCGTAGGCAGTGGTGTAAGACTGCTACGTTGTTCTTTGGCAGACATCTGTCCGGTTGGTGCCCTACAGGAATTCCTGGCACTGCGTGGCATGCACCATGGCCCGTTTTTCTGTCACCAAGATGGGTCTCCCCTTACTAAATTTCAGTTTTGGAAGGTGACGGCCAGAGCCCTCACCAGGGTGGGCCTCCCAGGTGCCCGTTATGGCACACATTCGTTCCGGATTGGTGCAGCCTCTACAGCAGCTGCTTTTGGGTACTCTGGGGCTGACATACGCAGCATGGGAAGGTGGGGCTCGCAATGTTTTCAGTTTTATGTGCGCCCACTCCCGCCATGAGTACCAATCCAGTCACCTTACCGCCTTTTTTCTCAATTTTCTTACAGACCCTGGGTGTCGTATTACACCGGTGACAGTATGGCTGGTGGGCCACAGCTATGTGCGCAGGGCAGCGCGTTACGCTGCGGCGACAGGATGGGGACCCCGACTGGGACTGGGTGACCACGCCAGTCTCGCATGGCATGGTAAGCCAGGGATGTTATGGCGGGAGCTGCGGCCTTTCCTTTTTTCTGGCCTGGGTGCTGACCCGCCTGACATTCTAATCATCCACCTGGGGGGCAATGATTTGGGCCAGGTCACCGGCTTATCGCTTAAGCATGCGATTCGCGAGGACCTCGCCTACTTGCATTATGTCTGGCCTGCCACAACCCTGGTTTGGTCGGACATTGTCCCGCGCCATTCTTACAGAGGGGGCGTTAACCTCCTGGCCCTTAACCGCGCTAGGCGCGCGGTCAATAAGGCAATGGCGCGGTTTCTTGCCAACAGGGCTTGGGGGCGGGTTAGTCATCACCCCGATATTAGTCTACAAAATTACGACTTGTATGCAGGGGATGGGGTCCATCTGTCGCGAGGAGGTATGGACCTCCTGTTGGGTGATTGGCGAGCAGGCCTGTTGACCGAGCTGACGGTCTGGGGGGGGCGTCAGGTCTTCTTTGAAGCCCCTCCGTGTGGCGGGTAGCACTGGTAAGGTAAACAGTATGACCCACAAGTATCCGGCAGGTTCGCAATTGACTGGACAACACTAGACAGGAATAAATTAGTTAAACGTTGTCCGGTCAACGACGAACCAGGCGATGGGGTGATGATGATTGCTAACCAGCATGCATCACCCCTGTGATTTCACGGATACGCGTCAGAGGGTGGGGTCATAAGTTAGTTATTGACTACGGTCAACAATTTGTTTGTTGTCAACAAACAAATTGATACAAATTGATACATTGTAACCAATTGCCGTTGGCAATTTTGGGTGGTACCTTACCAGTGTTACTTCGGCCTGCTTGCCTTAGGAATTATGATTGGTCGTTTTACCAATGCAAATTTATAATTCGGACTAGGGCATTGAATCAATAAATGTGGCCCTATGCTGTTATCCACTTTCAATGTTGTCTGTGTCCGTTATTGGGGGGGTGCGCCTGCAATGCAAGCGCGGCGCCAAAATGGCCGCCGCGCCCTTTGCGGGCCCCCCCCCACAGGACAGAGAATCCGGGTAGTTAGGGGCGTGGCCAGCTCCCTGATAAAAGGGGTGGCCACGAGGCAGCCAAGCTGCCATTTTACCTCAGCGACGGAGCGGAGAAGTTTTTTCCCCTCCACCCCCTCCCTAGTTAACAGTGTGATATTATGGTCGCTTCGGGGCCGGGTGGGAATTTTTGGTTGGGACCCATATTGGCTCCGGGTCCTGGCTTTTTTGCCCACCCCACACTGTTGCTATGGTTTGATATTGGGGGCTTTCTGTGTTTCTACTGTTGACTTTGGTCACATTGGCGGGTAGCACTGGTAAGGTAAACAGTATGACCCACAAGTATCCGGCAGGTTCGCAATTGACTGGACAACACTAGACAGGAATAAATTAGTTAAACGTTGTCCGGTCAACGACGAACCAGGCGATGGGGTGATGATGATTGCTAACCAGCATGCATCACCCCTGTGATTTCACGGATACGCGTCAGAGGGTGGGGTCATAAGTTAGTTATTGACTACGGTCAACAATTTGTTTGTTGTCAACAAACAAATTGATACAAATTGATACATTGTAACCAATTGCCGTTGGCAATTTTGGGTGGTACCTTACCAGTGTTACTTCGGCCTGCTTGCCTTAGGAATTATGATTGGTCGTTTTACCAATGCAAATTTATAATTCGGACTAGGGCATTGAATCAATAAATGTGGCCCTATGCTGTTATCCACTTTCAATGTTGTCTGTGTCCGTTATTGGGGGGGTGCGCCTGCAAAGCGCAACGGTGGCGAAACCGTCATCGGACAGGAAAATTACCTAACCCACGTACCCGGGTTAATGGGGAACCTCTCAAAGGGAAGTTAATTAACTTGGACAAACACGGGGCGAGGGAGACCATTGTTTAGGGCTTAGGCAGGGGTAAATATGGCCGATATTTACACCGGGGATTACCTTGGCCAGGGGATGAGTGATTACTCTAATGGGTAACTGAGGTCTGCGAGATGCTTGCTCGGCAGAATCGTCGGTCAGGCTACAAGCGGCCAAATTAATCCCTATCATTGATTCACCCCCCCTTACGCCCTGACAAGGGCCAGAGGCCAGGAGTTTGCTCGCTGGTTTAACCTCTGCCAGAGGCCACTGATGCCCAACCGGGCACGGGGAATCTTCAGCCCATGGGCCGTAATTTGGGTGCCGCTGGCCTAGCCCCTCAGCCAGGTATACAATTCAGTAAGCTATCCAGTCAATTGTTTCTATATTGCCTACATATACAGTATTAAGATCTTCATCAGATCAAATTTTTAAGTGCCCTTATCACCTATAGCAAGCTGATACTTACAAGAGGTTGTTCTTAGTGGTGGTGGTGGTGGTATCATAGTTAAAGAATTATATCCTTGTAGAGCTCTGCCAATTCAAGGTGTTGATTTTAACTTACAAAGCCCTGATTCATAATCCATTTTTTTTAAAAAAACTTCCTAGCCTATGCATATGGCCTAATGACTACAGAGTTTGAAAGGCACTGCAAATGCAGGAAACATTTCTTCATTGACCTCTGAACATTTACTTATGATCTAAAATGGTAAATTAATAATTTTGTTACATTTTGATTAAGATGGGCCATCTTTAGCCTTTGAGCTAATGTGTGTCCCCCCCCCCCGCCCCCATGCCCTTGAAGTCTGGGAACGACCACTGTACAAACATAGACACTCAGCTCAAGAGTCTAGGGCAGGGATTCTCAACCTGTGGCCCGTGGGCCAGATGCAACCCACAGCACCATTTCATGCAGCCCCCCCCCAGCCCCCCAGTCTCCACCACACCCAGAAGTGCCATGTGGTGGAGGAAAGACAAAATGGCCACCCGGCCCCCAAAGCTGTTTGAAGGAATGTGATCCGACCCCTAGCTTAAAAAGACACATTATTTATTGAGAACTCCTGGTCTAGGGAGCCAATGAAATGTGTGGCCTTTATGAAGCATCGCAATAATTAGTGGCTAAGGATCAGTCATCATTGGAAAATGACCATTTATGTGTCTTCATGGTTCTGGTACAATAACTAATGTGTCTCAGTGGTAGCAACAATGCCTACTTGCTTCACAGCTCTGATGGTTTCGCCTTCATTTCTATTGATAATAATGTACTCTTCAGGCAATACATTTCTTTCACTAGTTGATTACTTCACATCTGAGGTGGTTAATAAAGGCAATCAGAGTCTGAGCTTTTTCTGCTGCAATACCACCCAAGGCATACCATAGCCATTCAAAATCAGACTACCTGCTGCGCCTGATGGCTTAATTAAATAATGTTCAAGTGTTAAATATTAAACAGCTTAAAATGCTTTATTGGCACACCAGTGCTCATTGTGGATAAAAGCACAGGTTGCTACTGGATCAAAGCAGGGAGGATTGGTATCATTTCTCCCAAAAAGGGGATTATGCCATCCTCCAAATTGATATCCTGCAAATGCTTCCCTCAAATGCTCAGAAGGGATTGTGGTTCAGTATAAGTTAATGAAGGAAAAGAGCAAGGTTAAAGACCAGGGAATTGTTATTATTTTTTAGAAAGTGCACTACAGTATTTGATCTCTGTTTAGTGCCCATTTTCCACAGGAATATTTGCACAGTTTCCTTCTATGAACTCTCAGCTGTAGCATTTGGTAAGCAGAAGTCCAATTTATGTGTAGTTTTGTTAATGGTAGGGCCCCCTATTGCCCGATGCCTGGGAAAACAGTCCAGAGTAATCACAGACCTAATCACAGACAGGAGCTTTTGTACTGTGATATGCCAGTGTCTTGTTGTTGTTCAGTCGCACAGTCGATTCCGACCCTATGGACCATTTTCCTCCATGCGCCTCTGTCCTCCACCATCCCCCTCAGCCCTCCCAGTTCTGTGCCCATTGTGTCTACAATACCATCTAGCCATCTCATCTTTGTTGTTGTTGTTCAGTCGCACAGTCGATTCCGACCCTTTGCGACCCCATGGACCATTTTCCTCCAGGCACCTCTATCTTCCACCATTCTCCTCAGCCCACCAAGCTCTGTGCCTATTGTGTCCACAATACCATCTAGCCATCTCATCTTTGGATGCCCCCTTCTTCTCTTGCCCTCCACCTTTCCCAGCATCAAGACCTTCTCAAGTGAGTCCTCCCTTCTCATTTGATGTCCAAAGTACTTTAGCTTCATCTTCACTATTTGTCCCTCCAATGAACAGTCAGGATTGCTTTCTTCCAGTATTGACCTATTTGTTCTCTTTGCTGTCCAAGGGACTCTCAGGACTCTCCTCAAACACCACATCTCAAAGGCATCTATTATTCTGCGCTCAGCCTTCCTAATGGTCCAGCTCTCACACCCATACATTACCACTGGGAATACCATTGCTTTGACTATGCAAATTTTTGTTTTCAAGGTGATGTCTCTGCTTTTCACTATATTCCCCAGGTTTCTCATAGCTTGTCTCCCCATAATGAGTCATCTTTTTATTTCATGGCTACAGTCGCCATCTGCAGTGATCTTAGATCCCAGGAAAGTAAAATCTGTCACTGCTTCTACTTCTTCCCCATCTATTTTCCAGGGACTGATGGGACCTGTTGCCATTATCTTGGTTTTCTTGATATTAAGTGATATGAGGTGTTCTGGTATTCCCATCTCTTTAATTACTTGCCACATTTTGTTGTGGTCCACACAGTCAAAAGCCTTGGTGTAGTCAATAAAACAAAAGTAGACTTGTTTCTGGTATTCTTTTGTTTTCTCCATGATCCAACGTATGTTGGCAATGTGGTCTCTAGTCCCCCTGCCTCTTCTGAAACCGGCCTGCACCTCTGGTAGTTCTCTCTCCACATGTTGCTGAAGTCTATCCTATATTATCTTGAGCATCACCTTGCTGGCATGGGGGATGAGCACAATTGTTTGGTAATTTGAGCATTCTTTGGCATCTTTGGCCTCCCCCTTATTCTTTTGCCCTCCACCTTTCCCAGCATCAAGGCTTTCTCAAGAGAAAACTCCCTTCTCATTTGATGCCCAAAGTACTTTAGCTTCATCTTTACTATTTGACCTTCTAATGAGCAGTCAGGGTTGATTTCTTCTAAGATTGACCTATTTGTTCTCCTCGCTGTCCAGGGTACTCTCAAGACTCTCCTCCAACACCACATTTCAAAGGCATCTATTCTTCTGCGTTCAGCTTTCCTAATTGTCCAGCTCACGCACCCAAACATTACCACCGGGAATACCATTGCTTTGACTATTCTAATTTTTGTTTGCAATGTGATGTCTCTGCTTTTCACTATGTTCCCCAGGTTTCTCATAGCTTGTCTCTCAAGAATCAGTCACCTTTTTATTTCATGGCTGCAGTCCCCATCTGCAGTGATCTTTAATCCTAAGAATGTAAAATCTATCACTGCTTCTACTTCTTCCCCATCTATTTCCCAGGAACTGATTGGGCCTGTTGCCATTATCTTGGTTTTCTTGATATTGAGTCTCAAGCCAGCTTTTGCACTCTCCTCCTTCAGCCCAATCAAGAGATTCTTTAGGTCTACCTCACTTTCTACCATTAGGGTGGTATCGTCTGCATATCTCAGATTGTTGATGTTTCTCCCAGCAATTTTAATCCCATATTATGATTCCTCCATCCCTGCATTGCGCATTATGTGCTTTGTGTATAAGTTCAATAAGCAGGGTGATAAAATGTAGCCTTGTCTTACTCCTTTTCCAAACCACTCTGTCATTCCATGTTCTGTCCTAACTGTTGCTTCTTGATTCATGTACAGATTTCCCAGGAGGCATATGAGGTGCTCTGGTATTCCCATCTCTTTAATTACTTGCCACATATTGTTGTGGTCCACACAGTCAAATGCCTTAGTGTAGTCAATAAAACAAAAGTAAACTTGTTTCTGGTATTCCTTTGTTTTCTCCATGATCCAACGTATGTTGGCAATGTGGTCTCTAGTCCCCCTGCCTCTTCTGAAACCAGCCTGCACCTCTGGTAATTCTCTCTCCACATGCTGCTGAAGTCTATCCTGTATTATCTTGAGCATCCCCTTGCTGGTGTGTGGGATGAGCGCAATTGTTCAATAATTTGAACATTCTTTGGCATTGCCCTTTTTTGGGATTGGAATGTATACTGATCTTTTCCAATCCTGTGGCCACTGATTTGTTTTCCAAATCTGCTGGCATATTGAATGCAGTAATTTGACACCATCATCTTTTAGAGCTTTGAAAAATTCAACTGGGATACCATCATCTCCACTAGCTTTGTTGTTTGCAGTGCTCTTTAGGGCCTTTATGACTTCGCTCTCCAGGATGTCTGGCTCATTGTGATTATCAGGAGTGTTGAGGTCCTTTTTGTAGAGTTCCTCTGTGTACTCTTTCCATCTTTTCTTAATCTCTTTTGCATCAGCTAGCTCCTTTCCATCTTTGTCCCTTATCATGGTCTTTTTGCTTTAAATGTTCCCTTGATTTCCCCAATTTTTTTGAAAAGATCTCTAGTCCTGCTTCTTTTGTTGTTTTCTTTGCACTGTTCTTTTAGGTAGTTTTCCTTATCTCTCCTTGCTTTTCTTTGAAATTCTGTGTTCAAATGGTTGTATTTTTCCCTTTCTCCTTTGACTTATGCGTTCCTTCTTTCCTCTCCTATTTTAAGAGCCTCATCAGACAACCACTTTGCTTTCTTTATATATATATATATATTTCAATAACATATAACATATAACCCTCCACCTACCAACACGCAACACTCAAAAATCTCACCACCACCCCGCCAGGCAAAATATTGCCTGGCCACTCCCATTTAGGGAATGGGGGAGGAGGAGGAGGGAGAGCCTATCCCTTCTATTCTTAATTCTTCCTTTCACTATTCCCCATCTCCTTCTCTTATTTTTCCTCTATTTTAATTCTTTTGGTGCCTATGCTATTCGTATTCATATTCCTAAATTGTTAACACTTTCTTGCCTGTGCTTATTTATATTTATATATTATTTTTACTTTTTGGCTTTATCTTTGCACCAGACAATTCTGCATCCTTTTCTTCTCTTATTTCCCCTCCACTTCCATAACCCAAAGGTTTCTCCCTTTGTTTCTCCCTTGAATGGTCTCTTCCCTTTGCTTGATACTCCTCTTTCCCCTTTGATCCTTCTGAACCTTCTCCATAGAGATTTTTTACCAGTTTTTCCCAGTTTGGATCTCCCATCGCTATAATTTTAAGTAATTCAAGTTGCCGCATTGCTCCCCTTGGGTCCTCTGCTCTAACCACCTTCCCATCATGAAATATCTTTAAGAAGATAGGGAAACCCCATTGATAACTGAAATTTTGTTTAACTGCAACATAAGATATCGGCTTCATCTGTCTTCTCCATTGAATAGTCTCATTACATAAATCATGATATGCTTGTACTTTTACTTCTCCTATCTTTAATGCAGAGTCACCATGCTTCCTTAAATAGTCCATTACTTGATCTTTTTTATAACCTGATACAAAAGTAATTATCATATCTCTGGGGCGTTGACCTCTCTTGAAACCAACCTTAAAGATTGCTTCAATCTCTTCTTCTTTAATTGGGCCAGAGTCCAAAGGAAAGGTTGTAGCCATTTAACCACTTCAATTTTTAAATTGGCTTTATCCATGTCAGGGGAAAACTTAATCCTAATGTTTTTCTTTTTAGATTGATCCTGTAGCTTCACCAGTTGCTTAAATATTTTGTCCATAGTAGTTTCATGCCTTACTGCAATCTCCACCAAGTCCTGAACTTCTGACTCCAAAGTATTGGTTCTCATGTTTAATCTGGAAATTGATTTTTCCAGAGATTGCACTTTCTCTCTGACCACCTCTTTAACAAACTGTTTAATTTCATTTTTATCTTCATTAGATTTTGTAGTTATAAAGTCTTTTAATCCAACAGAGTCAGATCTCCACTCAATTTTTCCTTAGAGGGTGGTCTTGCGTCCATATTTTCAGATTCTTCTTTGTTTATTGGGCTGTTGTCTACGCTGACAAGACGTCTATATGCTTTATCTGATACAGTCTCTTTTTTCCAGACTCTCCTCTTCACTTATTTTGATCCACCACCACTGCAGTAACTCTTGTAAAAAAAGTCTCTTACTGTTGTCTCTCTTCCAGTACCTGATATTGTTTGCTCAGCAACTTGCAGCTATCAATAGTCCATAAATATTTTTCCACCAGCTACTAAGAGACTACAGTTTTATTTTAATTTACAACCACAAAGCTTTATCTTATCACAAAAAAGCACCTGGCTTCCTGCCTGCTCTGTTGGCTCAGCCCAATATGGCGGTTCCT
Organism: Bradypodion pumilum; assembly: GCA_035047305.1. Lineage (NCBI taxonomy): Eukaryota > Metazoa > Chordata > Lepidosauria > Squamata > Chamaeleonidae > Bradypodion > Bradypodion pumilum. The sequence goes on along the minus strand of JAWDJD010000001.1, from coordinate 430,090,665 downwards.
CCCTCTAAAATTAGGACGGCAACAAAAAGAAACAGCTGTAGTGGATAAACTGTAAACTGTAAACTTTTCCAAACCAATTTTGTATGAAGCCTTTTCCTCCAAAAATTGTATCAGAGGCAAAGAGGTGAAAAAGAAAGTCCTCACAGCAACAAAAGGGAGATGGCAGGTCTATTGCTTTTAAAAGCCTTGCAGCCAAAGGCCCTCTGCTTCTTAGCACTTTTTTCTCTGGTATTTTTCAACAGAAAATTTATCAGCAAATAGTTTTTCAACAGGACCTTCAACACCTCCCGCGGTACTTTATCATCCAAAGGACTGCAGTAGCTATCTTTTGGCAAATTCCATGGTACTTTTAACCAAAATAGGACCTTTTTTCTTTGTCTGGAGAAGATGGCAGAAATCACTCCAACCTTAGGCTCCTCTCTCCTCCCACTTTGCTTTCTTATGCTTCTTTTCTTTTGGTATGGTTTTCTTTGCTGCTTCCTGCATGATGTCGCTCATCTCTGTCCATAATTCTTCTGGCACTCTGTCTATCGAGTCTAAGTCATTAAATATGTTCATCACCTCCACCGTGTATTCTTTAGGGATGCTGTCTAGGTGATATCTGTCTGGTCTACTTGTTTTTCCTATTTTCTTTTGTCTAATTTTGTGATCAGTAGATTGTTATCTGAGCCACAGTCTGCTCCAGGTCTTGTTTTTGCTGACTGTATGGAGGTTCTCTATCTTTGGCTGCAGAGTATTTGGTCAATCTGGTTTTGGTGTTGGCCATCTGGTGATGTCCATGTGTAAAGTCGCCTCTTGTGTTGCTGGAAGAGAGTGTTTGCTATGACCAGTGCATTTTCTTGGTAGAACTCTATCAATCTTTGTCCTGCTTCATTCTGTGTTCCAAGACCAAACTTGCCTGTTATTCCCTCCACTTTTTGATTTCATACTTTGGCATTCCAATCTCCTAAAATAATTTGGACATCATTTCTTGCTGTCTGTTCTATGAGGTGTTGTAGGTCCTCATAGAACTGGTCAACTGTGGCTTCATCTGCACCAGTGGTTGGTGCGTATATTTGGATCACAGTGACATTGAAAGGTTTGCCTTGAATTCTGACTGACATCATTCTGTCATTTTTGAGATTGTATCCCATTACTGCTTTTCTCACTCTTGTTGACAATTATGGCTACTCCATTCCTTCTAAGGTTTTCTTGTCCACAGTAGTAGATATGATGGTTTCCAGAGCTGAATTTGCCCATCCCTGACCATTTTAGCTCATTGATTCCCAGGATGTCAATGCTTTCTTTCCATTTATTTTTAACCACTTCCAGTTTACCTTGATTCATTAATCTCACATTCCATGTCCCTATACAGTATTGTTCCTTGAAACACTGTATTTCTCCTCCCCCTTTCCTGTCCCTCCCCACCTTCCTCCATTCTGTTGTGCTAAGCATCCTGTATCATCTAGACTGCTCCTTTATTTTGCCTTTTGTTTTGGTCAATAGGGTTCTCTTGGCAAGCTTTGTGGTATGGTTTGCCGGTTTCTACGCAATTTTCCTCCCATCATAAATGTTTAAAAACAAAGTTTAAAACAGTTTGAACAACGTATTATCATGCATAGTATCACAATTTACAACAGTCTCTATGTCAGTTTCTATAATTAAGTCTGTAAAGTATCTGTCAGTTGCTATATTAAGTCAGCTGCATTATTGTCTATCAGTTACTTATCCTTTGCATGGGCCTCCCGCCCCTTGACTTTCCTCCTCTGTTTTCTTCCCTTCTGCCGTGTGGTCTTATCCAGTGCTCAGCTGGCAGCAGGAGGTGATGGTGGGTGGAGGCTTTTCCCGCTGCCCGCCTGGTCCTCCTCACCCCCGGCTGAGGTGGGTTCATGGCTGCCTCTGGCCTCGGGCAGCCTCTCTGCGGTGAAGGCGGTGGATGGAGGCTTTTCCCGCCACCCGCCTGTGTCTTAAATCGTGGAAATTTGCATTGTACTCCTGGAAGGGGTTACTAGCCTGGGAATTTTCTGGCATAAAGTCAGAATAGTTAGTTGAATTCTATTTCCTCTCCTTTTGCTAAAAAAAAATGCCCTTTAAATTCCAATGCACTTACAGCCAGAAAAGAAATATGTGCAGGGCAATTAAAATCTCAGAACCTAGTCAATAATGTGGCACATTCACCATGAGTTGGGTTCTACCTGAGTGAGAGACATGTATAAATATGACTATTAAATTAAATTAAATTTAAAAATTAAAATGATCAACTCCAAAACAAGGCTGTAAAGACAAAACAACAGGAAAATGCCACTATTTAGCTTGCAAATTATGTATCATATAAGGGTATGATTGTTGCTTCCAAGTCCCAGGTCAGATCCTAGGTGACTCCTCATGCAGTGTACTCATTTTACTGATCTTAGAAAAATGGGAGGCTGAGTCACCCTCGAACCTGTCAGGCTCACACTCATGTTGTTGATGTTCAGTCACACAGTCGATTCCGACCCTTTGCGACCCTATGGACCATTTCCCACCAGGCACCTCTGTCCTCCACCATCCCCCTCAGCCCTCCCAGTTCTGTGCTCATTGTGTCTACAATACCATCTAGCCATCTCATTTTTGGCCTCCCCCTTCTTTTTTTGCCCTCCACCTTTTCCAGCATCAAGGCCTTCTCAAGTGAATCCTCCCTTCTCATTTGATGTCCAAAGTACTTCAGCTTCATCTTTAGTATTTGACCTTCTAATGAGCAGTCCAGGTTGATTTCTTCTAAGATTGACCTATTTGTTCTCCTCGCTGTCCAGGGTACTCATATTATGAGTAAAGTTTTGGCTTCCATCCTACAGGGCTGGAAGAGTTAAGGAATTAAGATTGCTGGAAAGAATATCAACAACCTTAGAAATGCAGATGACACCATACTAATGGCAGAAAGTGACGAAGATCTAAAGAATCTCTTGATGAGGGTGAAATTCAGCAATTTCAAAAGTTGGCTTGAAATTGGAAAGATCAGAAATTATTATTATTTGTTATTATTATTTGATGTATTTTACAAAAATGATATATGCTTTTCTTATGTAATACTAGCATAAGGTGCCCGGCGGTGCCAGGCTGTTTTAAATTGTGTTGGAAGGGTTTTTTTCTAAATGTTGGTAAAGAAAAGCTTAGTCTGTAATTGTTCTTTTTTAAAAATTTATTTATGCACAATGCCTTTATATTTTCATTTGTTAAATAGATTGTATTGTTGTGATACTTTACAGTAATAACAACTTGTATTTTGAAATTTTTCTAATGTGTTTTTGAATATTTCCTTTAACATACACGTTAATTTTTGTTACGATGCCGGGCTGTTATAAACTGAGATCAGTTTGTTTGTTGTTGTTGTTTTTGTGGATTAAAAAAAGAACAAAGGATTATATATATTTTTCTAAATTTTCTATTTAACCAAATAATATTTTAGTATGTAACCTTTTTTAATGGTTGTATTGTAGGTAATAATTTTAAAAATGTGAAAGTACATGCTTTTTACATTAAATGTTTTTAAACTGTGTTTAGATGTTTTGTGTTTTTATTTGAGTTAAAACTAAACACAGGATTTTAGAAATCTTTTTAGGTTATTTTTTTTTTAGATATATTTGTGATTTCTGTAAAATTGTGATTTTGTGTTATGTTTTTGACTTGTTTTTACTCTGTTGAGTGTTTTTGAGTTGTTTTTACTATTGTGCCCTGCAGGTGGGGCTGCTAGGGGTTTTGCTTTCATTGCAGGTGTTTTTTCTCTTCTGGCCTCTGGGTGGTGCTTTTTCCGGTAAGTCGTCTTTGGTTCTTCATTTCTGTTCCAGACATCGTGGAGGGAGGACATGCTGGTAAGTTTTCTGATTTTCTTTATTCTGGGGTTTTTCTTTGTTTTGGTTTTGTGTTGGTGGGCAGAAAGGTGTTTCTTTTTTAAAAAAATATTTTTATTGATTTTTTTTTCAAAGACATACAAAAAATAAAGGAAAACAATGACTAACAATACAGTACATAAACAAAACCATAATATCATCTTAACAGACATTACTAAATGTTAGCACATAACAATATCTAGACTCATTAATTACTATATAACCACCGAATATTAAAAGCCATTATTTCAAGATCCAAAATTATAAGAACTTTCTGCGCTATCACTAATCTTTGGATAAATAATAATCACCCTGTGAATATATACAATGCCCGGAGAGTTTATTTTCTGCTCAGCTCCAGAAACCTCTTTGAGATGGTACTGGTCCTGAACTATCATTTGCCATACAAGAATGGTCCACAAATGGTTTCCATATATTCCAAAATCTATTCTCTCTTAAGTTATCTCTTTTCACTTTAATCTCCCATGTCAATTTATCATTCAGTGCTAAACTCCACATTTCTTTATACCATTCTCCAATCTGTATATCTATATCATTTTTCCAATTTCTAGCTATACATTGTCTACCCGTTGTCAATACAATTTCCAATAATTCTTTTTCCTCCTTGTTTAAACCCAAACCTTCCACATTTGTTAAAAGAATGGTACTTGACACCAACTTAACACTTCTACCCATTATTTCACCAAATTCACCTTCTATTTTTCCCCAAAAAACCCTTATTTTGTTACAACTCCACCACATATGTTCATATGTTCCATCAAATTCTCTACATCTCCAACATAACTTATCTCTTTTATTATCCATCTGGTAAAGTCTTAATGGCGTCAAGTACCATTGCCACAACATTTTAAAATTATGTTCTTTAATTCTTACAGACATTGTTCTCATAATCCTCTTTTTCCATTTATTTTTCCACTCAATCTCCCCAATTGTTATATTCAAATTTTGTTCCCACTTCCGTTTCAAATCGTCCTGTGGATCTGCACCTCTATTCAATATGTTATAAAGCTTACTTACAAGACTTTTAATACTGCTTTCCCCTTTTCTAATCTTTCTTACCAGCTCCTCAAATTCTGTATGTATTCTATCTAACCCTACTTCTTTTTTATATTTTTTGTTCCAGTTGTCCACCTTTAACTTCTGAAACCAATTCAAATTTAATATCTCAAATATTTTTTCCGCTCAACATCAGAATCACAAATTTTTAACCAATCCTTCAATAAAAGCATCCCATTTTTATCCAATATTTCAATTTTTTCCTTATCTAACTTTATTGGGAAACACATCATATCAGTCAATTCCAAAATTGGAGAGAGATTTGGGACCATGTCCTTTTTTACCTTCTTCCACACCTCCATGAGACCTCTCATCATAGTATTATTTGACCATTTCACCTTATCGTTTATTCCCAAAAAAATCATATTTCCAGTATTTCTATATTCCTTCATCTCCAATTGCTCCCAAATTGTCTTTTCTCTTGCCAAAATCTTCACAACATTCTTAACTTGAAAAGCTCGATAATATGCTAGCAAATTTGGCATACCCAAACCCCCTTTTTTTTTGAGACAAGTACCATAGCTTCTTTGGGAGCCTAGATTTTTTACCTCCATTACAAAAACCATTAAACATCTTTTGAAACTCATTGATTTCTTTCTCTTTCAAGTGGATCGCTAATGTATCAAATAAAAAGTTAATCTTTGGTAGCAATATCATTTTACACATAGCAACTCTTCTGAACCATGACAACTTTAACTTCTGAAGCTCTTGTATTTTATTCTTAAATTCCATTTTCAAGCTGTCATAGTTCAATCGTTTAAATTCTTCTAATTTGTTTGAAATGATTATCCCCAAATATTTCAGCTTATCTTTAATTTGTATATTAAGTGTCGACACTATCCTACCCATCTCACTTTGTTTCAAATTGCACAGCATCAGTTCTGATTTATCCCAATTTATCTTTAATCCAGTTATAGCTTGAAATACCTGTAAGTGATCTTTAATCCTGTCCATTACCAACTCTGGGTGCTTCACCATGAGCAATGTATCGTCTGCATACATACTCACTTTATTACCCATGATCCCTTCTATATTCAAATCCTCCCTTATACTTTTAGCTAAAATCTCCATTTCCATAATAAACAGGATAGGAGATAATGGACAGCCCTGCCTAGTACCAGCCTCTAGCTTTACCACATCTGTACGCTCCTCATTTACTCTAACCCAAGCATTTCCTTTTTGATATAATAAATCTATAACCCTATTGAATTTATCCCCAAACCCATATTTTTTAACTATTTCCTTAATTGAAGACCACTGTAATGAATCAAATGCTTTAAAAATATCCAATGATAATAATCCCACCTTTTCCTTTGTTTGATTAACATTGTCTATTAAATCTAATACCCGTCTGGTCAGGTCCACCATGTGTCGTCCTTTTAAAAACCCAACTTGATCAACATTTATATATTCCCCCATGAAACTATTTAAGCGGTTAGCCAATATTGCTGTGAAGATCTTCACATCTTGATTTATAAGTGAAATTGGTCTGTACGAATCCACTCTTTCCAAATTCTTACCAGGCTTTGGCAGAAGAACGATTGTAGTGTTATACCATGAAGTCGGAATTGGTCCTCCATCTAGTATATAATTATATAACTTCACCAATTTCGGGACCACCTCCTCTTTAAATTCTTTATAAAACTCTGTCGATAATCCATCATCCCCCGGGGCTTTCCCTATCTTCAGTCCGCTTATTACCTCCTTAACCTCTTTATCAGTGATCTTTTCCTCCATTTTCTCCCTATGCTCTTGTTTTATTCCATTCCCTAATTGTCTCTCCAATATCTTTTTAAGCTTCTCCAAATCTACTTCCTTTTTTGCATATAATACCTGGTAAAATTCCCTAACAATTTTACATTTATCTCTATTCTTATTACACCTTGAACCTTGCCTATCAACCAATACCCCAATTTCTCTTTTTTCCCTTTTAACCTTGGATGCTCTTGCTAATAATTTTGAGTTCTTATTACTAAATTCAAAATATTCTCTATTTAAATAGATCAAATCTCTTTTAACTTTATCAATATCCTTACCCGTTACTTCTGCCTTAAGTCCTTGTAATTTCATAAAAAATTTTTGTCTTTGTTTTTTGCATGCTCCTCCTGTAATTGTTTTATTTCTCTTTCTTTTTCTATCTGCTCTGCTTTATATTTTTTATACTTGAAGCTTGCCAATTTTATACTTTCCCCCCTAAAAACTGACTTCATGGTATCCCATACAACATTAAAATTGACCTCATTGTTGTCTTTCCACTGCCAACTTTCTTTCCAACTTTCCATAATTGCCTCTTTACTTTTCTGGTCTTTGAACAAGTTAGGATTGTACCTCCAATTTATTTATTTATTTATTTATTTATTTTATTGTGCTTATATACCGCTTTACTTGTCTACTGTCAACTCAAAGCGGTTTACAGAGCAATCCAATAAATACAAACAAAACATAAGGGGGAGGGGAGGGGGAGGAGGAGGGGGAAGGGGAAAATACAGTGCAAAATACAATCATAATGAGAATCACAATAAACTTTACAAAAATATCAAATCACAATCGATAATACAATTAATACACATCATAGAACAATAATACAATTGATTGTTCGACTTACAATTATAAGATAGCAATTAACAGTACAATTCGCAGCTGCCTCGCAACAGCAGCCAGTCTCTCGCTCCCGCCACCCCTGCTCTCACCAAGGGGAAGCGTCCGGCAACGTTGGTGGCTCCCCGGCATGGCAGATCTTCTTATGGGTGCACCGGGCTACCTCGCAACTGCAGCCATCTGTCAGCCGATGACAGGGGCTGGGGAGAGGCAGCGGCGAGGTCCCGCGGCGTTGGGCGCGTCTTCCTTTTTTTTTATCCCGCCAAGGCGGGCGCAGAGGAGAGCAGCTCCAGGTGCCTCACATCCCCAGGCCGATGACAGGGGCCGGGGAGAGGCAGCGGCGAGGTCCCGCGGCGTTGGGCGCGTCTTCCTTTTTTTTTTATCCCGCCAAGGCGGGCGCAGAGGAGAGCAGCTCCAGGTGCCTCACATCCCCAGGCCGATGACAGGGGCCGGGGAGAGGCAGCGGCGAGGTCCCGCGGCGTTGGGCGCGTCTTCCTCTTTTATCCCGCCAAGGCGGGCGCAGAGGAGAGCAGCTCCAGGTGCCTCACATCCCCAGGCCGATGACAGGGGCCGGGGAGAGGCAGCGGCGAGGTCCCGCGGCGTTGGGCGCGTCTTCCTCTTTTATCCCGCCAAGGCGGGCGCAGAGGAGAGCAGCTCCAGGTGCCTCACATCCCCAGGCCGATGACAGGGGCCGGGGAGAGGCAGCAGCGAGGTCCCGCGGCGTTGGGCGCGTCTTCCTCTTTTATCCCGCCAAGGCGGGCGCAGAGGAGAGCAGCTCCAGGTGCCTCACATCCCCAGGCCGATGACAGGGGCCGGGGAGAGGCAGCGGCGAGGTCCCGCGGCGTTGGGCGCGTCTTCCTCTTTTATCCCGCCAAGGCGGGCGCAGAGGAGAGCAGCTCCAGGTGCCTCACATCCCCAGGCCGATGACAGGGGCCGGGGAGAGGCAGCGGCGAGGTCCCGCGGCGTTGGGCGCGTCTTCCTCTTTTATCCCGCCAAGGATAAATATTTTTTTGTGCTTTCAATTCCAAATATACTTTAGCATGGTCCGATTCCTTAATAATCCCAATTTCCGTACCTTCTATATCCCCAATTAAATTTTCGGAAAGTAAAACATAATCTATTCCTGAATAGGTCCCATGAACGTGTGAAAAAAAGGAATATGCCCTTTCCGAGCCCTTAAACTCTCTCCACGAATCCTTCAAGCCCATAACATCCATCCAGTTATCCAACACCTTCCCTTTCAAACCAATTCCACTTCTAGCTATGTTTGTACAATCTAATCCTGACCTTATCAAATTAAAATTACCAGCCACAATAGTTTTTGGAACATTTTCCAACTCCACTATTTTCCGAATTTTTTCAAGAAACTCTGCTTGGTGGTCGTTCGGAGCATAAATATTTACCAACATAATTTCCTCATCCTCTAATTTTCCTCTTAACAACAGATATCTACCCTCTTGATCAGCAATCTTTTTTGTAATTTCAAATCCCAACTTTCTAGAAATCATGATTGCCACCCCTCTTGCTTTCGAAGTACCGAACGCTATCTCATAATGTTGCATCCATCCCAAATAAAGTTTATTCGTATCCTTTGACTTCTGATGTGTTTCCTGTAAAAACAATATATCTGGTCTATCTTTTTTCAGCGCCAGTTCCAATCTCCGTCTCTTAAGAACAGAACCTGTACCTTTCACATTCCACGATATTATTTTAATACTTCCCATAACCAAATTCTTTTCCCAGCTTTAAACTCTCCATTGGGCGTGCCACCAACAACCCTACCACCATACCAACTACATAAAACACACACTTTCGCTCTCCCCACCTTCCTATAAAAAGCCGCCTCTGTCAACCAAAGAGGGGAGAGGGGGGACATGCAAGATGCGCCCTACTGTCGGCGCTACACGCTATTTGCCCATTCTACCTCTAGTAACTACTTAAAGTTACTAAAATCTAATGCTCATTGCTCCTCACCTATCTCCTCCTCCACCATGATCAAAGACGGCTCCTCTTCCTCCTCTCCTCGCTGTGGTGTTCCACCTGTAGCCCCAGTGGCTTCCTCCCTCTCATATTCCCTCCCCAAAGCTCCAGAATCCATCAATTCCTTCTTAAGATTTTTCCATTCTTCCGAGTCTACCTTTACCAATTCCAACAAACTCAAATATTCCAATGGATTAGTACCTTCATCAATAACTTGCATTCTTTTATCATAGAAAAAACGCAGTTGTTGCAGAAATCTCCAATTATACCTTATATTTTTACCCATCAATAGTTTAGTAACAGGCCTCATCTTATACCTCCATGTTCTTTATTTTAATGAAATATCATTATACACTTCAACATCTGAACCATCAAATTTCAACGCATCAGGACCAACTCGTTTCAGATGGGCCATTACTTTTAACTTATCTGCCCAATTCGCAAATTTAACCAACACATTTATTTGAACCACCCTCCCTCTTCTTGGACCCACCCGGAATACGCTTACAAAATCCTCCTGAACAAATTCTTTCCCCATATTCAGACCATTTAACCACTGAACCACCCTTTCTCTTAACAAATCCGGAGTGCGTTCCACCACCTGACGGATCACAATGTTCTGCTTTCTCATCATATCTTCCACAGCATCTATCCTTCTCTCTTGTTCCTCCAGTTTCAGCTTATTCTCCCGCACCACCTGCTGAGTCCCTTTTACTTCCTCCTTTATGGCGTTTACCTCTATTTGAACCACTTTCACATTTCCCTCAATTTTTTTCAAAGTGAAATCCACCTTTTTTGAAAAATCTGCAACTGATGACATCATCTTGTCTTGTTTTTTCATCATTTCATTTCTGTCTTTTACCCTTGAATCCTCATTTTTCTCCAATTTTTGAAACAACTTGCCAATTTCCACCATAATTTGAGTCTGATCATATGACACTGTGGGCGGGGATGAAGACTGAGTGGCTTCCTCCATTGGTGCTTTTTCTTTCTTCTTAGGCTTTACAACTGGTTCTTCTTCCTTTGCTTTCCCTCTCGTACCTTTATCCATAATAATGTAATATGTAAGAAGCCCAATGCTGCAGTTCGTTGTAAAAGTTAGTCACTGAAATGAAGCTTATAACACTGCAGCCACTAGTTCCACAGATCCAATAGGAAAATTTATATGCAAACAGAAGATCAAAAAGTTATTGTAATCCACCAAATAAAACCGAAGGAAACAGCTCTCCCAACAGGCAGCTTAGGAGAAAAAAGAAGAGCAAATAAAAAATGTTGATCCACAGCAGGTCCGTTTCCCCAAAGCAAATAATCCAATCAGACGTTTTTCCAACTGCAATAAAAGGGCTTCAAGGGAACAGTCAGCCCAAGCTTCTCCTTTAAAAAACCAAGCCGCCAAAGAAAAAAGAGGGGGGGAGACCAGAGGGAGAAAAAGCCCAAAATCAAATCAGCGAGGAGAGGAGGTGAGGTGCAGTATATTCCATGATAAACTAACAAATATTTATAATCCACACAGTGAAGGAACCAAAAAGCCAAGCCACCTAGTCCTTCTCTTGAAGCGGACAATCAAAACGCCATTTTCCAGCGGCTTTCTTAACTTTTGGGTAAGAAAAAAAAACCCTTCTCCTTCTGAGGAACGGAAAACTTTCTCCAAGTGGTTTGAGCTGGGGAACTCCCAATCACCTTCCAATATTATAGCCCAGACATGATAATTAATCCACTTTGTTGTCGTCAAAACGTGGCGCGGTCTTCTGGTATGTAGAGAAAAACCATAGCCCAAACACGATCACTTTCGTTTTCCAGGACCGCTGCCATTAACGAAACCACCACTTGCTTTCATCCGCTTCCACCCGCTTCCATTTCTGAGTCCGAGCTCATTTAGCAGAAAACCCCAGCCAATTTTAGAATTTAGAGATCCATTCATGCACTTACATGCAGGCTATTTTCGTGCCAAACAACTTCTTGCCAGTTCCAAAGCCTTCTCCGCTGTCTCGCTAGTCACGTTCTCGGCTCCTCGGCAGAAACGCCGCGACTGCCGTCACAGCTTCAGCCGCCCAGAGAAGCCTCCCGAACTTTGACCATCCAGCCTCAAAAGATCACAAAATTTTCCAGAAAGACAGGCAAGGTTCTTATCTTTAGAATTTACCACTTTAAAACTTTCCCATTTCACTCCGGCACATTAATTACCACTTTGTTTAGCGCGAGCGTCCGAATCTAGATGTTACTCGGCAGCCATCTTGGCCACGCCCCTGAGGGAGGTGTTTCTGTTTGGTCTTTTGTGTGTTGGTTTATTTTTAATTTGTTTAAATTGGTTTGTTTATTTCTCATTGTTTAATTTGTTTTATTTTGTTGTTGTTTGTGTTTTTGTATTGTAGTTAGGTGTTTGTTTGTGGTTTAGATTTTGTTTGTGTATTTTGTGGTTTATTTATTTTTGTTTATTAATGTTTTTTAAATTATTGATTTATTTTTGTTTTATTATTTTGTAATAGTTTTGGTGTTTGTTTTTGTTGTTTTCTTTTTTGTGATGTTGTTGTTTTGGGGTTGTTTTGGTGTGCACGCACACACACACACTGGGCATGTTTGAAATGTCCAGCCCAGTAGGTGTGTGCTGCGCCTGGGTGAGGAGCTCTGGAAGGCGAAGGCAACGACCGGAGCCCCGTTCGCTGCCTTTGCTTGCCAGGGAATTGGTTTGCTTTCAAGGGGGGGAGGTAGTGGTGCATTTTCCCCCCTGAAAGTGAAACACTTCCTCGGGAAGTAAAGGCAATGACCGGAGCCTCGTTCGCTACCTTTGCTTCGTGGGGAATTGGTTCGCTTTCAAGGGGGGGCAAATGCATCAGTACCTTCCCCCCTTGACCCCCCCCCTGTTTTTGGTGTTTTTTATCTACCCCGGCTCAATGTTTCTTGAGGCCAGTGGTGGTCTCGCCGTGTCTTCGGCGGGGTAGCATGGAGGAGAGGGAGTCCCTCTTCTCCCTGTTGTTCCAGAAAAGAAGGATGATGGGTGTCACACGGTGGCGTTTTTTGGCTTTTTATTTTGCGTGGCTGTGAGGCGCTGCGTCCGCCTGCAGTGGACTTGCTCTCCTGTTGCGTTTCGTATTTTTATTTTTCGCGCGCCGGCTTTCTCAGCGTTTTGCGTGCTCATGGTGCACAAGATGCTGGGGCTTGTAGTTTTGCATTTGTGGTTTCCGTTTGTGTGGTGGTTTTTTTTCTGCGGCTCGATTTTGATTGGCCGTGTCATGTTTCCCAACGTTCTTTTTGCTCCCGCCTCTCAGCCTGATTGGCTGTGGCGCGGCGCAAGGAACGTTGGGAAGTGAAGTCTTTTCCTTTTGTTTTCATTCGTGGGTCTCCTGCCCCACTGGCACATTTCTCAAACCCCTAGTTACCTCCGTACCCAGTTCGGGCGAGTGCACGAATGCTCGGTATGGGATAGTATGGCCGGGTGCGGGATCCTTTGTCAAATCACAATGGTTAATGCTCAGATTTATAGGTATAGATTAAGCTAATAGACAAACATAAGAGAAAGATAGAATTATGTATTATGATTATAAATGATAGATAATAGAAATATTGTTTATTAAAAGAGGAAATATTTGATAAGATGAATCGGTTAAAAATAAGAATGGATAGAACCTGAGGAGCATGATAAATGTTGTTTGTAAAAAGTTGAAATATTTTAGTATTAATGAGTGTGTATTCTTTTTTTCTGTCCTTTTTATTTTTTGTTATTATTATTGTTTTATTTTCATTACTAGCATATTTGTATGCTAGTACAAACTGCCAGCCGGGCAGTTTTTATTTGTGGTGGGTTTTTTTGGTTAGGGGTTTTGCATTTGTGATTTGTGACTTTTTTGATCTATTTTTTTTTATTTGTCATTTTGATTTATTTCTTATTTTTTTACTTGTTTTTACTCTTCCAGCCTGTAGGTGGGGCTGTTAGTAAGAGTGTTGTATTACATATTTTTGACTTGTTTTTTCTCTTCTGGCCTCTAAGTGGGGCTGTTATTTAGATTACTGTGATTTTCTTTCTCTGTGTTCACTTTAGTACCTGAACGCATGGAGGGAGGACATGCTTGGTGAGTTCTCTTGATTTTTTGTTCTGGGTTTTTTCTTTTGTTTTGATTTTGTGGTGTTAGGCTGGGGGGGGGGAGAGAGTTTCTACTTAAACCCCACAAAGTGTTTCTGCTTGTTCCTTTGTTTTTATTTTGGGTTTTAGATGTGTTTAATTGTTTTGTTTTTTCTGGTTGTGATTTATTTTTCTGATTTCTTTGGTCTTTTTTGTTATTTTTGTGTTATTTTTGTTTGTTGATTTAGGTATTTTTGTGTTTTACATAGGTGTTTCTAGTGTGTTTTCATGGTTTTTTCATTAGACTGGTATTTCCGGGTTCTTTTGCTGTTTTTGTTGCTTATTGTTTTGTTGTTTAATGGTTTTTTAATAATTTGTTTATTTATTTAGGCTTCATTAATGTTTGTGATTGGCATTTTGGTTAACTCTTTGGTTTTCTTGTTGTTGTGGTTTTTTGTGTGTGAAGAACAGCCTGCCTGTCGGTTCCTCTTTTCTCCATTGCTGCTTCGAAATTTGGTTTCGATGCAGCGATGGGGAAAAGGAAGAGCCAGCAGTCAGCTCGCTCTTCGTCCAGTAAGGTTCATTAGGTAGGTCAGGTGAAAAGGAGGCAGAGAAGAGCTATCTGCCTCACAATGGTTCTCTCCTCTCTGTCTCCTTTTTCTCCTGGCTTACCTAACCGGAGATCAGCAGGCAGCGTTCCATAAGGGGTGGTGCTCTGCCTTGTGGATTGCTGGCTGCTGCTTTTCTATTACCTCCACCCCTGTTACGTGCTAGTTCTCTAAATAGCGGTGTGGGTAGTAGAAAGGCAGAATCCAGTCATCTGCCAGGGAGGGTGCTGCCCCTGATGAATTGCTGCCTGCTGCTGTTTTTTCCCCCACCCTGGCTCACCTTGAGGCCGGTGGTGGTCTCGCCGTGTCTTCGGCGGGGTAATGGGTAGGAGAGGGAGTCCCTCTTCTCCCTGTTGCTCCGGGAAAGAAGACCAGCAGTTTTCTCGTAGTTGTTGTTGGGGGGGGGGGTTGTTTGTGAGGCTGTGAGGTGCTGCATCCGCCTGCAGCAGCCTTGCACTCCTGTTGCATGAGGCATTTTTTATTTTATTTTTCACGTGCTGGCTTTTTTAGCGTTCTGCGCACTCGCGTGCTTCAGCCTGATTGGCTGAAGTGGACATGGTGTGGTGGATGCTGGGGTTTGAAGTTTACTTTATTTTGTTCACATTCATGCAGCAGTTTTTTCCTGCGGCTCGGTTTCAATTGCATGTGCCGTGTTTCCCAACTTCCTCTTTGCTCTCGCCTGTCAGTCTGATTGGCTGAGGGGCGGGGCGGCACAGAGGATGTTGGGAATTGAAGTTGTTTTCCTTTGTTTGTGTTCATGGGGCTGTTGCCCCACTGGCGACTGCGGGAACCTTATGTTGGGCCGGGTTAGGGCGAGTGCAGGCGGCTTGGTACAGGACAGTATGGACGGGTGCGGAAGCCTTTGTTACATTCCAATGGTTAACGTCTCTCCTTATAGGTAAAGATACAATGTTTATTTTATGTATGTTTACTTATATAAAATTAATAAAAATTATTTTTTAAAAAAGAAATTCAACCTATAGCTTAAGTATCACTTTGAGTCACAATATCTGAAACAACTGGGCCATATTTCAAGGTTATTTCCCTCTTTCTGTGCTTGCACTCCATTTGCTTGATGAACTGAAAGACTCAATTTAGAAATGCCATCATATTTATATCTTTAGAAATATAATTCATTGCTTTTGCTTTATTGTGCACTTTCTGTTTTGAAAGTATATTGAAATACCTTGCTTGTCTAAAGCAGAAGCACTCATACTTCAGTTCCGATCTGGTAGAAGTAGAACATAGTTTACTGTGATGAGACTAATTTAATAAGGTAATTCACATGTTAAAATGCCACTTCCAACTTTTTATACATCCATATAATCACCACTAGCAGTCTGGATGTTTCCACCGGCACTTCTGTCTTTATTATTAGAGCTATTCTTTAGGGTAAAGAGTGTGATTGAAGCACCACTACCAACAATCCAATCATTTAATTTCTGTTTATAATCAAGCAGCCTTTATGCTTTAGAATCTTAGTGTTGGAGGCC
Source organism: Bradypodion pumilum (assembly GCA_035047305.1). NCBI lineage: Eukaryota > Metazoa > Chordata > Lepidosauria > Squamata > Chamaeleonidae > Bradypodion > Bradypodion pumilum. The sequence continues at coordinate 430,075,007 of JAWDJD010000001.1, read as the reverse complement.
TCAGCTTTGCATCAATCATTATAGGCTGTCTTTGTTTTCTTGGATTAAAAAAAAATCCCTGGGGAAGAGACAAATTCTAGCTGAACAGTCCATCCCATCACAGGTGTCAGACATGGACAGTGACTTTCTAATGTCCCTTCTGTTTATTAATTAATTTGAGTCTCTAGCTCTTACAGTTAAGCTTATTTCATCCATTCATCCCTCCCTTAAGGCACTTCATGCATTGTTGAATTCTATCTCCTTGTTTTCCATCCAAGACAGAGCTGAACATATCAGCTTCTCTTCTAAGGAATCCCAGTTTTGGAGATCATTCAAGTCAAGCCTTGGCAGCTTCAAACGATCACATACCTGTATATAGTAATCTAGGCAGTTACATGTTTGCAGGCGCACCCCCCAATAAAGGACTCAGACACTGATAAAAGTGGATAACGGCATTGAGCCACATTTATTGATTAAATGCCCTAGTCCGAATTATAAATTTCTATTGGTAATTGACCAATCATAATTCTTAAGGCAAGCAGGCCGAAGTAACACTGGTAAGGTACCACCCAAAATTGCCAACGGCAATTGCTACAATGTATCCATTTGTATCAATTTGTTTGTTGACAACAAACAAATTGTTGACCGTAGTCAATATCTAACTAATGACCCCACCCTCTGACGTGTATCCGTAAAATCACGTGGTGATGCATGCTGTCTAGCTATAGCCATCACCCCGTCGCCTAGTTCGTCGTTGACCGGACAACGTTTAACCAACTTATGCCTGTCTAGTGTTGTCCAGTCAATTGCGAACTTGCCGGATACCTGTGGGTCATAATGTTTACCTTACCAGTGCTACCCGCCCATGTGACCAAAGTCAACAGCAGGAAGAGACAAAACCCCTATGTCAAACCATAGCAACAGTGTGGGATGGGCGAAAAAAACAGGACCCGGAAGCCAATATGGGTCCCAGCCAAAAATTCCCACCCGGCCCCGAAGCGACCAAAACATCACACTGTTAACTAGGGAGGGGGTGGAGGGGAAAAACTTCTCCGCTCCGTCGCTTCGCAAAATGGCAGCTCGGCTGCCTCGTGGCCACCCCTTTTATAAGGGAGCTGGCCACGCCCCTAACTACCCGGATGCCTTCGTCCAGTGGGGGGCCCCCCGCAAAGAGAGTGGCGGCCATTTTGGCGCCGCGCTTGCATTGCAGGCGCACCCCCCAATAAAGGACTCAGACACTGATAAAAGTGGATAACGGCATTGGGCCACATTTATTGATTCATGCCCTAGTCCGAATTATAAATTTCTATTGGTAATTGACCAATCATAATTCTTAAGGCAAGCAGGCCGAAGTAACACTGGTAAGGTACCACCCAAAATTGCCAACGGCAATTGCTACAATGTATCCATTTGTATCAATCTTTTTGTTGACAACAAACAAATTGTTGACCATAGTCAATATCTAACTAATGACCCCACCCTCTGACGCGTATCCGTAAAATCACGTGGTAATGCATGCTGTCTAGCTATAGCCATCACCCCGTCGCCTAGTTCGTCGTTGACCGGACAACGTTTAACCAACTTATGCCTGTCTAGTGTTGTCCAGTCAATTGCGAACTTGCCGGATACCTGTGGGTCATAATGTTTACCTTACCAGTGCTACCCGCCACACGGAGGGGCTTCAAAGAAGGCTCGACGCCCCCCCCAGACCGTCAGCTCAGTCAACAGGCCTGCTCGCCAATCACCCAACAGGAGGTCCATACCTCCTCGCGACAGATGGACCCCATCCCCTGCATACAAGTCATAACTTTGTAGGCTAATAGCGGGGTGACGACTGACCCTCCCCCAAGCCCTGTCGACAAGGAACCGCGCCACTGCCCTATTCACCATGCGTCTAGCGCGGTCAAGGGCCAGGAGGTCAACGCCCCCTCTGTAGGAATGGCGCAGGACCATGTCCGACCAAACAAGGGTTGTGGCGGGCAAGACGTAATGCAGGTAGGCGAGGTCCTCGCAAATCGCATGCTTCAGCGATAAGCCGGTGACCTGGCCCAAATCATTGCCCCCCAGATGTATGATCAGAATGTCAGGCGGGTCAGCATTCTGGCCTGAAAAAAGGAAAGGCAGTAGCTCCTGCCATAACATCCCAGGCTTACCATGCCATGTGAGACTTGCGTATGCACCCAGTCCCAGTCGGGGTCCCCACTCTGTCACCGCAGCGTAACGCGCTGCCCTGTGCACGTAGCTATGGCCCACCAGCCATACTGTCACCGGTGTAATACGACACCCCGGGTCTGTAAAGAAAAATGAGGAAAAGAAGGTAAGGTGACTGGATTGGTACTCACGGCGGGAGTGGGCGCACATAAAACTGAAAACACTGCGAACCCCACCGTCCCATGCTGCGTATGTCAGCCCCGGAGTACCCAAAAGCAGCTGCGGTTGAGGCCGCCCCTATACGGAATGAATGGGTGCCATAGCGGGCGCCTGGGAGGCCCACACTGGCCAGCGCTTTGCCCGTCACCTTCCAAAATTGAAATTTAGTAAGGGGAGACCCATCTTGGTGACAGAAAAATGGGCCATGGTGCGTGCCACGCAGTGCCAGGAACTCCTGTAGGGCACCAACCGGACAGATGTCTGCCAAAGAACACCGTAGCAGTCGCACACCACTGCCTACGCCATGCTGATCCGTCTTAGAGGAGCGTATCCTCAACTGAGCCCAGTCTTTGGCAACACAGGCATCCTCGAGTTCCAGTGCCCTACGACTTGCATCCGCCTTAGACAGCATCACAAGCTCGCTGATGCGGAGCACTCCAAAAAATGCCACCGTTGTGGCTGCATGGAATAGGGCTGCCTCATATGCATCAAAACAGAGGCAAGGCCAGCCCCGGGCCAACTGGGTAAGGATCCCTGGGGAAATCGGGTGGCGGTCGTCCGGGCAACGCCCGCGCTCGCGCACCCACCCCTCCAAAACATGTCTCACACGGAAGTCAGAGGTGCTGTCCACATGACCCCCCACTTTGGCCATAAAAGCCAACGCTGAAAGCTTAGATGCTATGGTGCGAGGTGCAAGGCCCTGAGAATGCAGGTAAACCATGAACCGCAGAACATGGGATACCGGGATCGGCCAGGTTCCTGGCAGTTGAAATTGGGTACAGAATGCCCTGAAAGAATTAATTGTGTGGTGATACGCCTTACGCGTGTGTGGCGCTATCGACAGGCCAATCGCCCGGTTCACCTCTCCTTGCCAATGGTCCATATCTCCTCCGGGAGTGGCGAGGGAAATTCCTCTGCATCCGGGGCCAAGGCACGGAACCGGGAGATCTGTAGGCGGGACAAAGCGTCAGCAATATCATTATTAACCCCTGGGACATGCCTGGCCCTGAACAGTACGTTGAGGCGCAGGCTGCGCAACACAAATTGGCGCACTAGGTCCATAACCCTGGGCGATTTAGAAGTCTGTGCATTGACAATGTGGACCACAGCCGCATTGTCACACCAGAAATGCACGACCGAGTTGGACCACTCCTCGCCCCATAGCATCAAAGCACCCAGGATAGGGAAAAACTCCAGATATGTGAGATCACGCAGGCGACCCGTGCCTGCCCAGGCCGGTGGCCACCCACCATAGGCCCACTTCCCATTGAAGTACATCCCATAACCAAGGGATCCCGAGGCATCAGACTGAATCTGAAATTGAGGGGAAGCCAGGAGGTCATACCTCCAAAATGAGACCCCATTGAACTCCCTCAGGAACTGTAACCAGACAAGCATGTCTGCCCTGATACCCCGGGTAAGCCGAACCCTATGGTGAGGCCTGGATAATCCCGCCATGGCGTCGCACAAGCGCCGGGCAAAAGCCCTGCCCGGTGCGACCACCCTGCAAGCGAAATTGAGGTGACCATGAAGCACCTGCAGTTCTCTCAGTGATGCCTTGCGCTTGGCCAGCAAATCCGAGATAAGGGCCACAATCCTTGACACCTTCTCCCCTGGTAACCTAGAAGCCTGCGCTATCGTGTCAATCTCCACCCCCAGGAAGACTAGCTGAGTAGATGGGCCCTCGGTCTTTTCGGGCGCTAAAGGGACACCGAGTTCCTCCATTAGCGTCTGAAATGTGTTGAGGAGACGTGTACACATGTCCCAGCCCCATTCACCCCCGAACAAAAAGTCATCCAGGTAATGGGCTACAGACCGGGACCCTGACCTGCGGACGAAAGCCCACTCTAGGAAGGTACTGAAACGCTCGAAAGCCGAGCATGATATGGAACAGCCAAAAGGCATGGCCTTATCAAAGTAATATTCGCCCCGAAATTTGAAACCCAGCAATTCAAAGTCGCCCGGGTGCACCGGCAAGAGGCGAAAAGCCGACTTAATGTCGCACTTAGCCAGCAGCGCACCCGGGCCACATGAGTGCACCATGCGCAGCGCGTGGTCAAAAGATGTATACCTGACTGAGCAAAGGTCATCAGGGATAGCATCGTTGACCGATCGGCCGGCTGGGTAGGACAAGTGATGGATAAGGCGAAACTCGCCTGGAGACTTCTTGGGAACCAAGCCCAGGGGCAATACCTTAAGGTTAGTGAACGGGGGTGCAGGGAAAGGGCCAGCGACCCTGCCCGCATCGACCTCCTTATTAATGCTGGCGGCAGCCACCTCCTCCCTCCCCCTAAGGGACAAAAGGTTAGGGGCATCCTGAGGGGACCTATCACCCATGAAAGGGATACGGAACCCCTGCCTAAAGCCCTGAAGGAGATAATCCGCATCCTCCCCTTTCGGGTACAATGCGAGCCAACGCTCCAACATGTCCACATTAATTGGGGAGGGAGCCTTTCAGTGAACCAGCTCCATCTGCAGCAGTCTTGCCAGCCCACTGTCCGCCCCTCCCTCTGCCCCGCGTCCCTCTAGGCCTGGGACAGGCAGAGGCTGCATGGGGGCCCGCACAGGTGGGACACTCATGTCTGTACTTGCAATTCTTCTTATTGCAGGAACCATTAGACGAGAAAGTCCAGCACAGCAGGCGGGCTGGAACCCCCTGCCCCGCCACCTGGCGGGGAACCTGTGCTGGAGCCGCTCGCTGGACCGCATGTCCACAATGGTATCTTTCCCCTGGCGCGGGGCGCGTGGGCGTCATGTACAGAAGCCAAAGCCTCTGGCATGGCTCATCCCACCTCATCTCAGGGTGCAGGGGAATTCGCATACGGAATTCCTCATCATAAGCCAACCACGACGGGCCCGGAAAGTCAACCATCGCCCGATAGATGTTGTCCAAATACTGGACCATCGGAATTGCCAAATTCGGCCGGGCCCTCAGGTACACCGCCATGTAGATGAGGTAAGCCGGCAGCCAGTTGGCTCACGTCCGTGGTGGCTTGCGACGATGTGCCTGTTCCTTATCCTTCTCATCCTGCCCCTCCCTCTCTTCCTTGGTGGGCTCCCTATTTAGGAGTGAGAAGATATCTACATACTCCCCCCGCCATATTTTCTCTTTGGTGGCCTGTGCCAAGTGGTCGCCCAGTGGCAAGGAATACCCCGCTGTCGGCAAGGCCGAGACAGGCACCGCAGAAACTGCGGGCATCTGGAAAGGGGCTTGGACTAGCCCAGCCACCCCCAAAACATTCCCCACAGGGTAGGAAACACCCCCCACCCCGGGGCCCTGGGTGGTAGTTGTCGTCGCCGGGTGGGGCGTCAGTGGCTGGACCGCCGCACCACCCACGCGAGGCCAGCGCCATTGGAACGCCCCCCCAACGTGGCCACGTGTGTAGGTGCACTAGTTTGGACCGCATACTCACATGCTGCACCCCCGCGGGCCGCCCCCACCGGGGGTTCCGGCCCACTGGGGGCGTCGGAGCTCACGACCACCGTTGAGCTCGTCGCTGGGGCCTGACCCACACTGGTCTGTTGGCTGGGGAGCTGCGAGGCAGTGGCCAAAGACGCACCACGCGCCTCAAGCAGCTCAACCCGTCCCGTCGCCTGCCGCTGCCCAGCAGACGATGCCTCAAAATGAACCCCAAGGGGAGCCCCAGCGTGGCTGGCCCGAGCCAGGGAAGCCTCAAGGGCCGCCACGCGGGCCAGTAAGGCCTCAACACTGATGAGGGGCCAAGGGCCGGCCGGCCCGCCTGCTACAGGCGTGGGTACAGGCCTTTGTGCTCCGTGGCCCGAATAAGGCCATGACCCCACACCCAGGCCCGATAGGGCCGATGTAGGTGCCTGCCAGTTAAGGGGACCACACCACCCCCAAGGCTGGAAGGCCCCGGGGTGAGCTGCGCCCCTATAGAAGAAGGAGAAGCACCAGGAGCGGTGTCCACCGCCTGCGGGCCATGGGCCGCAGCCCTTGCTGGACCCATGCTTGGGTCCCCCGCCTCCGGCCAAGGGGGAATAGACCCCATCCCACCGACTCCGGTGGGTGCAGGCAAGGGCGGCAGCTGGGGAGGCGCAGCCGCGGTCCTCCGACCCGGATTGCGCCTCCGCACCGCTCGAGCCGCGCTCGCGGCCGCCTTCTTCTTCGAAGGCATCTCAGTCCAACCTATGGGAAGCCGAAGGAAGAAATCAGCAGCCAAAAGGCTTCCCAGTCAAGGCAAAAGCGACGGAGGTAAGAGGGAAAAACTTCTCCGCTCCGTCGCTTCACAAAATGGCAGCTCGGCTGCCTCATGGCCACCCCTTTTATAAGGGAGCTGGCCACGCCCCTAACTACCCGGATGCCTTCGTCCAGTGGGGGGCCCCCCGCAAAGAGCGCGGCGGCCATTTTGGCGCCGCGCTTGCATTCTCACAATTTTCTTTGAATCAAGCCTTATTTTTACATCTCCTTTACATAGGATCTTTCTAAAGCATTCAGCATATATTTTGTTTCACACTATACCTGACCTGAATGGCTCTTTCCCTATGGGGCTGAATTGGCCCATATATTTAGAAAAAGGAATAACATTAAAGCATCAAAACAAACCAGTGCTTGTTCTTTCTTCCTAGAAGGTGACGCTAGTTATTTTCAACTACTCTATGATTCCTATCACAAAGGTTTTTGTTATTGTTTTGTTGTTGTTCCCTCACCAAGTGGCCTTTGTTTTGAGGATTTAAGAAAGTGGCTTCATTTTGGCAGTCCAGGGTTTGATCCGAACACAAAAGAAGACTAAGTGGCCTATGGTTTGTCAACACACATAGCTCCTTTATTCTGCAAATTAGCCATGAATTTTACAGCTATTCCACAAATATATGGTGTGAATAGTAAAAAGGTAGTGAGAGCTTCTCCACCAACTCTCAAAATGGCTGGGATAGCACTTCCAAATGCAAACATCCTCATGAATATATTTAACACATACCAGTATTCGGAATGCTAATGTGTATTAGCATTTTTGTAAACAAAGGTTTGCTCACCTGAATATTTCCAGAAAGGTGAATAAATGGGTCATGAATATCATCAAAGTGAATACATTCAACTCAGGGTGCATCTACAACAATAGCCTAGAAGATACAGTAGTCCCCTTCCCAGACCCTCACTGGCTCAATCTGATCTGGTTTTGAGCACCATCCTCACCTTCTACTGAGGTTTTTTTTAATGGAAAGAGAAATAGATGCCCACAAAGCCATGTTTTAAATATGAGCTGTAGGTTAGTAGCAAACACCTTTTGTGATGTAACAGTTTATGGACGATGTGAGACCTACCAACTAATGTATACAAGATGATTTTTTGAAATCCAGTTTTCTTACACCTTTTCAGTATCTTATCAGTATACTATCAGTCTATTATCAGTATACTATCAGTTGTGTTGTGATGCACACACACTTTCAGGTACATATCTAATTTTAATACAATTTTCCCAACAAAAAAAACTGGGGTATTTTCAAGGTTAACTGGGGTTTCTCCAGCAAAAAGAATGCTAACAATAGATCAAGGTATTGAAATGTAAATGCATATCATTATTTGTTTGCTCTTGCCTTTCAAAGCCACAGGGGAGTGGTCAGTATGCAATATTAACTAGTGGTGATATGATAAAAATTGTTATTGAGGTTCTCATCATAACATTCCTCATAGTCATGGAGATGTTTGAAACAAAAGATATTCCAAACTGCCAGTGGCCATCGCAGAAGACTGGTCTGTTGCCATCAGCTATTGCTGGTACAATCTCTTACTCACAGTATAACACAGTAGTTGGTTTAAGCTACAGGTATGCGATAAGCAGGACCAAATATAGTACAAAATGTATTGAGTCAAGGGAAAATAATTACCTACCAGGTTGGATTGACAGTTACATTTTGCTCAGTACAGTACTTGCTTAAATATTACCATAAACCTGTACAAGTTAGTTGATTTACCTAGTTGACATGTCCTTGTGTTCTCCCCAGTCACTCATGGATTAATTTAAGCCTAAAGTCTGCGTGCGTGCGTGCGTGCGTGCGTGCGTGCGTGCGTGCGTGCGTGCGTGCGTGCGTGCGTGCGTGCGTGCGTGCGTGCGTGCGTGCGTGCGTGCGTGCGTGCGTGCGTGCGTGCGTGCGTGCGTGCGTGCGTGCATGCATGCATGCATGCGTGTGCGCACTCAGGGTCTTCCTGGTGAGAACTTCTGGTCTCTTGTACCAAGATGACCCCCAGTTGCAGAAGTGTTTTTCTTGAGCAGCAAAGTTTCACTCTTCCAGTTCTCCTGTTGTGACTTCTGGTCTTGGTTATTCTTTCACCTGACTCCTCATTTGCCTGGTTATCCATTAATTTAAAATATTTGATTCTCAATTGCTGGATCCCATCACTGCTCCCCACAACTCATTCTCAATGGCTAAAGGACAGGTGGGCAACTTCCATATGTGATAGTCTCCAGGGTCTTATCTAGCCACTCTACCATGCTAACACCTCCTGAGCATGTGTGAGACCAGATTAGCAGTTCATAAATTTGGCTACAAACTCTTACAAAAACTTCAGTTCTTAACACATTGATCCAGCTATAGCTCAATTATACCTTCCAGAAACTTAAAACCTTAAAGCTATGTACTGTACTTTTCTTCATGCATGAGCTTTGGAGGAAGGAAAGCTGCTGTCATACACACATGCAAACCAAATTCCCAGTAGGAAGTCAACAGGCAAAGTTGGACACAGTACTTCAAATTCGAAGCCTTTAAGTGGAGAAATGTGTTATTTTACTAAGGAGAAACAAAAAAGGCAAGACATCAAAATAGCTCAAAAAGTCTTTAAAAGGCAAAAACAGTGTAAGTGTGTGTGTGTGGGGGGGATTGTACCTTGAATCAGACTCATCTATCCAGAGAACTTGCAGTACTCACCTTAGATCTTCCACACAGAATGGCTGCTTCTGTAAGGAGTATACTGGCAAACCAAGCCCTTATACATGAGACATCCAAATATACCCACAAAGCAACAAAGGTAGTTGCTTTGATTGATAAGACAGGATCCAAAACCATTGTCCTTAAGCAGTGTCATACTGCACTGTTTTATACCGAAGCTAAAGCCGTTCACAATATGAGCATAGCTTCAAAATTCTTCTTCTTCTTTCATGTCTAGGCCAGATGTGAAACTGCCAAAATGAAGCCACCTTTTGGTAAATTAATTCCACAGTTCCTTTCACCCAACCTAGTGTGATCAAGAGTAGCTGGCACAAGTCTGCCATTGCCCACAGTAGTGCAAAAATACAACAATCTTTATTGAGACTTTCTGTGTACCACAGCTTCAGCCTTTCTCAAGCCTCACTCAAGCTAGAAACATGGACCCTGGAACAATGCCTGTTGTTTCTGGAAACTAGAAAAGGTCCTGCAATACTCTTAGGTCTCTCCCTCTGTTTTTTTTGTCCCTACTTTCCCCATTACTTCCCTACCTCTGATCTTTCCTTATTCGGCATTGTTTTCCACAAATACTACAATGCAAGTGCGGCGCCAAAATGGCCACCGCGCTCTTGGCGGGGCCCTCACCCACCCGGACTCAGACATCCGGGTTAGTTAGGGGGCATGGCCACCCCTCCATAAAAGGGGTGGCCTCGAGGCAGCCTGGCTGCCATTTTGCGAAGTGACGTAGCGGAGAAGTTTGCTCCGTCGCTTCCTTGCTCGCCTCTTTTCAAGAGGCTCGATTTGCTCTTTTACTAAGGATTTCCAGGAGAGAAACATTTACGTGTCTCTCTCTTTTAAAATTCCTTGATTGGAGGTTTCCCTTCCTCCGAACAGCACCGGACTGCAGTGGCTCAGGTGGCTAAGATGCTGACTGGGAGGCAGAAGGTCAGCAGTTCGATTCCTGAGTACTGCAGGACGGAATACACTTTACTCAGGTGGCCCCCTTGGTTGCACCTGGGGGAGCTCAGCCCACCCCCTCTACTTTTCGGGAGTGCCACCGGGCTGGAGGACTCGGACGGCACCCCCGCAGGTGGGTGGTGGGGTTGTAAGACACACTGCCACCAATGAGCCCAGGCTGAGGGCTCGGGCGGTGGGCGGCACAGGCCTGCTCCACTGGGGTTCTTACCCCCGCTGCTTCTTTGCCCAGCTTGGGGCATAGCGGCCCACTTGGGTACGGTGCCAACAGTGGTTCTGCTGACGGCCGGTTACTCCATATCACTGGGTGACCATTTGTCCTGGGCTATTAGCAAGACTATGTGGCTTGGGGAATATATTCACATTTTCCCCCTCCTGCAACATGAACACACTGATGAGGGCATTGAGGGGCAGGACGGCAGGGACAAGGAGTTGCCCCGTCGCTGCAAGCTGCCTCCCTATGGGGCCAATTGGTTACCGGCCTATTGGGCATCCATGGCAGGATATATGAGGGCCCATCCTGATTTGGCCATCCCAATGGTCCAGTGCTTGGACAATAATTACCGGGCTGTGGTTGTTTTCCCTTGCCCGTCATGGTTAGCCTATTTCAAGACCTTAGGATGAGGGCGGCCCTTCACCCTGAGATGCCAACGATGAGCCCTGCTAGCACTTGTAGTTAATATATATGACTCCTACGTGGCAGCGCTTATGCTCCATGCGGAGAGTCTACTTTCGGGCAACCACATTTGTGCCTTGATCTGGAGCTCTCAGATTAACTTAGCTGCTACCAGTTGCAACAGGGACATGTTTTGCAGGGCACTGGAACTAGACTATGTGTTGCTCGATCAGAAGTGGGTTCTGGGGAGGCTTCGCTCCTCAAGGGCCGGTCAGCCGGAAGAGGGTAATAGCCTGGCGCTGCCATATGTCTGGTTGCTTCCCCACAGGTGTTTGTGGCAGCGCGTGGTTCACGCCCTGGCCTGTCGTCTGCTACTAAGCCGGGTCTACCCTTATTGAACTAGAATTGGTACCCATTCCTTCCGGTTAGGCACCGCATCAACTGCGGCTGCATTTGGGTGCCCAGAGCCTGACATATGTTGCATGGGCAGGTGGGGATTTGCCCAATTTTCTGTGTCTGTTCATCCCTTCACTGAATGAGTGTCTTGTTCTGCTCTCTATTCTCCCTCCTTATTTTACAGACTCTGTGTGTTTCCGCACACTGGTAGTAGTGTGGCTTGTGAGCCACAATTATATGCACTGGGGCGGCACAGTATGCTGCTTCATTAGAATGGGGACCCCATCTCGGGCTACGCGTAACCATGCGTATGCAGTGGTATGGTGTGCACGGCATATAGGTGGCGGGAACTGTCAACATTCCTGATGTCCATTGGGGATGCTGGGCCGCCACATGTTTTAATTCTGCACCTCGGAGGCCGTGATTTTGCACGGATTGCTGGCCCGGACTTAAAGACTTCCGACTGCAGTGACCTGGCATCTCTTTGCCATTTATGGCCGTTTACACAATTGCTATGGTCATACATCATGCCGAGGCAATATCATTGGAGAGACTTTGACCCAGCGGTTGGACCATGCCCGACGGTCAGTGGACAGGGCAGTTGCCTGGTTCCTTATCTAGAATGGCTTGGGGACAGCCATTTGTCGTCTGGGGGTAGGGTTACAGGAATGTGGCCTGTATTCTTGAGATGGGGTTCACCTGTCAACAAGTGGATGCACCTCTCTTTTGAATAACGTGCAAGAGGGCCAGGTGACCGAATTGTCGGTCAAGGGGAGTGGCCCCTGCTGCAATGTGGCAATGTTGCCAAGTGGAAGGTGCCTCTCCGAGAGTTGCAGGTGATACATGGCCGCATCAACTTCGCCTGCAGAGTGGTAACACCAGGCAGTGCCTTCGCCTGGTGTCTGGGACACACTATGGCGGGTACAGCTGGTTAGGGGTTTATGAGCAGACCTGTTTGTTTGGCTCACATTCCCACAGGACTTTCATGCTGTCTCCTTTTGGAGGTCTGAGCTTCTAGTCAGCCCCGTTCCAAGTACGGTCGGATGCCTATGGCTCCCTGGGGTGGGGGATTTATTTAAGGACAGTGTGCCTATGGTCATTGGCCCCAGGGAGGGCAGGGCACGGATCGCTTACGCGATCTTACGTTTCTGAAAATTTTTCTCAATTCTGGGTACCCTTTATGCTCTGGGGGGGACAGGTGGCCTAATTCTGTGCTTCGTTTTTGGTGTGGCAATGCTGTGGTGGTGCACATTGTCAGTGCCCAAATGTCTAAATCCCCCGGAGTCATGGCCTCAGCTCACCTATTGTTCTTGGGTCCGTTCACTTTAAGCGCTCCTTAGGGCTAAACATGTGCCAGGCATTATAATGATATTGCTGATGCTTTATCCTGCCTGCAGATCTCCCGGTTCCGTGAATGGGCTCCATACGCTCGGGAACTACCCTCTCCGCTCCTGGCTGAGATATGGACATTTGGCGAGGAGACGTGAACCAGACAAGTTGCTTGTCTTGACACCTCGCACACATACGGCATGTCAGCGTCCACTCCTTCGCTTTAGAGCCTTTTTGTGGGTAAAGGCAGTTGCCTGAAATGTGCCCGATACCGGTCGCCTAGGATTTACAATATATGGTGCGCCTCATGATCTGGGATTGGCCCCACGCATCATAGTCACCAGGCTTTACGCCTTGACATTCATGGCCAAGGCACGGGGCTTTACTGACTGTGCGAGTGTTTTCCGCGTACGCCATGTATTGGGAGGGTGGACACGTGTACGTGGCCGCCGCCCAGACACACGTCACCCTGTTTTCACAGGTATTCTGACCTTGACCCACCTTGCATGAGGTTGGCATAGACTATGTTACAGTAGGTGGGAGGAGGATCTTTTTATGCAGCTACCACCGTAGCTTTCTCTGGAGCTCTGCGAGTCAGCGAGCTGGTCCCATGATCAAAGGGGGACAATTTTTGTAGGGCACTGGAACTCGAAGATGTCTATATCAAACAAGAGCGGGCTCAGTTGGGGATTCGTTCCTCAAAGGCCGATCAGCGTGGAGTAGGCAGTGGTGTAGACTGCTATGATGTACATTTGCTGACATCTGTCCGGTTGGTGCCCTACATGCAGTTTTGGCAGTGCCTGCTGCGCGCCCTGGCCTGTTTTTCTGCCACCAGGATGGGTCTCCCCTTACCAAATGTAAGTTCTGTAGGGTGACCGGTACCGCACTTCACAGTGTGAGGCCCGTTATGGCACCCATTCATTCAGGATAGGCGTCGCATTGACCGCGGCTGTGTTTGGGTACTCGGAGGTGGATATGTGTGGGCACGTGGGGGTTTGCGCGTATTTTCCTTATATGTACGTCCCCTCACTGTATGAGTACCTAGTTATGTCCTTAATTCCTTTTCCTCTTTTACAGACCCTGTGTGTCTCCACACACCAGTGGCAGTGGGGCTGGTGGGCCACAGCTATGTACACTGGGCGGCAGAATATGCTGCGGCAACAGAGTGTGGACCCCAGCTCGGGCTGTGTGCATCCGCACGTATGCGGTGGTATGGTATGCGCGGCATGAGAGGGCGGGAACTGTTGCCATTCCTGATGTCCACCAGGGATGCTGGACCGCCTGATGTTCTTATTCTGCACCTCGGCGGTGATTGATTTATTTATTTTTCACGCTTATATACCGCCCACTCAGGTACAACCCAACTCAGGGTAGTTTACATAGCGGACAGTAAATACATAAAAGACACATGATAAAACAAAGTTAAAAGTTAAAAAACCAACCCCTAAAAGGTGCGCAAGAACCGAAGGGACCTTGGGGGAAGGCACACTTCTCTATACCAACCACCCAATGGTACCCCCATCCCCACCCACACCCCAAACTTGGCCCGCCAGCCAGGTATTTAGTTCCTTCCTAAAGGGCAACAACTCCATCTGGAGATGCAGTTCCACAGGCAGGAGGATCCAAAGGGCCGGTGCGGACACGGAGAAGGCCCTCCTCCTTGTGCCAGAGAGGCGAGCCCCCCTGGCTGATGGCACAATTAGAGAGCCCATCTGGTCCGCTCTGGTTGGACAGACAGACGTCCTTAGGGCGATGCGGTCTCTAAGATACCCTGGCCCACTACCATGTAGGGCTTTAAAGGTCAAAACCAGCACCTTGAATTGCACCCGGAGACAAACTGGTAACCAGTGCAGCTCCCGAAGCAGTGGTGAGGCATGGGCATAACATCCACATCCCATCACCACCCGGGCCGCGACATTCTGGACCAGCTGCAGCCTCCAAATGGTCATCAAGGGCAGCCCATGTAGAGCACATTACAGTAGTCTAGTCTGGAGGTCACCAGAGCGTGAGTGACCATGAGCAAAGAGTCCCGGTCCAGGAGCGGGCGCAACTGGAGAATCACCCGAAGTTGGGCGAAGGCTCTCCTGGCCACAACCACCACCTGTTCTTCTAGCAGCAGCCGCGAATCCAGGAGGACCCCCAAGTTGCGCACCGGGTTGGTCTGGGGCAAAACAGCCCCATTCAAAACCAAAGATGGTAGCTCCCGGGATAACGCAGGACACCTTATCCATAGCCACTCAGTCTCGCTAGGATTCAGCTGTAGCCCATTTGCCCCCATCCTGACCCCAACAGCCTCCAGACAGCTGGAAAGGACTTTGGCTGCATCACTGGGGTCCCCACGGGCCGAGATGTACAACTGTGTGTCATCCGCTTACTGGTGGTACTTCACCCCATGGGAACGGATGATCTCACCCAGCGGCTTCATGTAGATGTTAAATAGGAGAGGAGAGAGTACCGAGTCCTGAGGCACCCCATATTTTAGGGGCCTAGGACTCGACCTCTCACTCTCCAACCACACCGACTGGGTCCGGCCCCTCAGAAATGAGGAAAACCAGGACCACACCGTGCCCTGGGTCCCCAATCCTCGGAGCCGTTCCAGAAGGATACTGTGGTCAATGGTATCGAAGGCTGCTGAGAGGTCAAGAAGAGCAAGGATGGACGGATGACCGCCATCCTGCTCTCGCCAGAGATCATCCATCAGCACGACCAATGCAGTCTCAGTACCATATCCAGGTACTGATATCCAGATGATCTCACACGGATCACTGACCTTTCCTTAAAATGTCGAGGTGCAGTGACCTGGCGTTTTTACATCATTTATGGCCATACACACGGTTGCTATGGTCTAACATTGTGCCGAGACACCGTTTTAGAGTAGACATGGATCTCCGTGGTTTGGACCGTCCCCGGCGGTCAGTGGACAGGGCTGTTGCCCGGTTCCTTGCTGAGGATGGCTTGGGAATAACCAGTAGACATCCGAGGATAGGCTTGCAAAAATTTTGATCTATAGGCAGGAAATGGGGTCCACCTGTCGGCCAGAGGTATGAACCTCTTTCTGGAGGATGTGCAAGCAGGCCTGGTGACCGAGCTGACGGTCTGGGAGGGGCGGTGAGTCATCATGGACGCCTCCCCGTGTGGCGAGTAGCACTGGGTAAGGTAAAGGTTTATGACACATAGGTATCCGGCAGGTTCGCAATTGACTGGCCAACACGTAGATAGGTACAGGGGAAACAGGTTTGGCCGGTCAAGGGCGAACTATGAAAGGGGTGATGTCAGGAGCTTCACAGCCTGCACCACCTTTATATTTGAACGGATACACATCATAGGGTGGGGTCAATAGATAGTATATTGACTCCAGTCAACAATTTGTTTGTGTCAACAAACAAATTGATACATGTAGCCAATTTCCATTGGCATTTAGGGTGGAACCTTACCAGTGCTACTGCGGCCTGCTTGCCTTAAAGAATTACAATTGGATGATACACCAATTGAAAGTGATAATTTGGACTAGGGCATTATTCAATAAAAGTGGCCCGATGCCTTTAATCCAATGTCTGAGTCTTTATTTGGGTGGGTGCGCCTGCAATGCAAGCGCGGCGCCAAAATGGTCGCCGCACTCTTTGCGGGGGCCCCACCCACCTGGACTCAGACATCCGGGTTAGTTAGGGGGCGTGGCCACCCCTCCATAAAAGGGGTGGCCACAAGGCAGCCTGGCTGCCATTTTGCGAAGCGACGGAGCGGAGAAGTTTTTCCCCTCCACCCCCTCCCTAGTGCACAGTGTGATTTCCTGGTCGCTTCGGGGCCAGGTGGGAATTTTTTGCTTGAACCTACATTGGTCCTTTGGTTCTTGCTTTTTCGCCCATCCCACACTGTCGCTAGTGTTTGAGATATGGGGTAAGTTGACTTTGGTCACTTTCGGCGTGTAGCACTGGGTAAGGTAAAGGTTTATGACACATAGTTATCCGGCAGGTTCGCAATTGACTGGCCAACACGTAGATAGGTACAGGGGAAACAGGTTTGGCCGGTCAAGGGCGATCTATGAAAGGGGTGATGTCAGGAGCTTCACAGCCTGCATCACCTTGATATTTGAATGGATACACGTCATAGGGTGGGGTCAGTAGATAGTATATTGACTCCGGTCAACAATTTGTTTGTGTCAACAAACAAATTGATATAAATTGATACATGTAGCCAATTTCCATTGGCATTTAGGGTGGAACCTTACCAGTGCTACTGCGGCCTGCTTGCCTTAAAGAATTACAATTGGATGATACACCAATTGAAAGTGATAATTCGGACTAGGGCATTATTCAATAAAAGTGGCCCGATGCCTTTAATCCAATACCGGTGTCTGAGTCTTTATTTGGGTGGGTGCGCCTGCAAAAGCATAAGTTGCTTTTCTCTAGCTTACTTCAAGATGGAAACAAAAATATACCAGCTGTCTTCTATTTTAACCTTGGGACTCCCAATAACAGAGTAATATAAGTAGTTTCCAACATGCCTGTTGTATGGAAGTTTGCATCCCTGTCATATGAGATATGCCTCTATAAACCCTTTTCTCACCCTATAAAAGTAAAATATTGTACAGTCTTTACTGTCTGCTGAAATTTACTTGTAGCCTTCAAAGCCAAATGGCCTAGAAGAAAGGCTCTTTCTTTGATATTAATGATGCCCCATCATTTTTTATGGGATTAGATACTTCACTATAATTATTCTTAATTTCCTTCAGGAGCTAAAATTGATCCTTAAATTTGGAGTTAATTAATGGCATC
The DNA here is from genome assembly GCA_035047305.1 of Bradypodion pumilum. NCBI lineage: Eukaryota > Metazoa > Chordata > Lepidosauria > Squamata > Chamaeleonidae > Bradypodion > Bradypodion pumilum. The sequence continues at coordinate 430,057,691 of JAWDJD010000001.1, read as the reverse complement.
CCTAAGGGATAAGTGGACATGAAGAAAGAGATTTCCTTTCACCTTTTCATAGTACAGAACCATGAAAAATCCATTCTAACAAGGAAACAGTAAACTAAAAGATCAAGTTAAGTGAAGGAGTTAGATAAGAGGAAATTTTCAGGTCATTGTTTTTTGTTTCCAATGGTCCTTGGGATCTACAATGACTCTCCTTTGCTTGCTTTCCTTCAGGAAACAAGAGGATCTGGTATATTCTAGATTTGGCATGTTAAGTGTGTGAATATCCCTATCCAGGAGTTGAGGCAAAGATTAAAGTGAATGTGTGAGGAAGATGATATTGTTAGTCATAAGAACATAAGAACAGCCTTGCTGGAACAGGCCACAGCCCATCTAGTCCAGCATTCTGTCTCACACAGTGGCTCACCATTTCCTTCAGGGCATTATTCCCAAAGAGATGCCTTCACCTGCTTAGGATTCCCTGGAAATGATATTGAGATATATCCTGCCTATCTCTCCAACCCAGAGGTTGTCCTTAAGTATCCATAATTATAGCCATTGATACTCTTGTCCTCCATGAACTTGTCTAATCCTTTCTTAAAGCTGTCAAGACTGACAGCTGTCACCACTTCTTCTGGCAGGGAGTTCCATAGGCCAGTAATCCTCTGGGTGAAAAAGTACTTTCTCTTATTTGTTTGAGAACTAGTACCCAAAAGTTTCATCGAGTGTCCCCTAGTTCTAGTGTTATGCGATAGGGAAAACAGTTTTTCCTTATCTACTTTGTCCACACCGTGCATGATTTTATAAACTTCAATCAGGTCACCTCTTAGACGTCGTCGTTCAAGAGTGAAGAGGCCCAACCGTTGCAGCCTCAGATGGTAAGGAAGGTGTTCCAGTCCCCTAATCATTCTGGTTGCCCTCCTCTGCACTTTTTCCAGCTCCATAATATCCTTCTGGAGGTATGGCAACCAGAACTGTACACAGTATTCCAGATGGGGCCTCACCATAGATTTATAAAGAGGCAAAATGACACTTGCTGACTTATTTTCTATACCCTTCCTAATGATCCCTAACATTGAGTTTGCTTTTTTCACTGCTGAGGCACACTGGGTTGACACCTTCATTGAGTTGTCCACCAGGACACCAAGGTCCCTTTCCTGGTTTGTCGCAGAGAGTTCAAACCCCATCAGTTTATAAATGTAATTGGGGTTCTTTGCCCCAACATGCATCACTCTGCACTTACTAATGTTGAAACTCATTTGCCACTGTTTTGCCCACTCCCCCAGTGTCAAGAGATCCCTCTGGAGCTCCTCACAATCTCTCACAGTTTTCACTACCCTGTATAATTTAGTGTCGTCAGCAAATTTGGCTACCTTGCTTTTTACTCCTACCTCTAGATCATTTATGAAGAGGTTGAAAAGCAGGGGTCCCAGTACTGAACCTTGGGGGACCCCACTCTTTACTTCCTTCCACTTGGAGAAGTGTCCATTTACTGCTACCCTCTGTTTCCTGTCCCTTAGCCAGTTGCTGATCCAGGACAAGACCTGTCCCTTTATTCCATGACTGGTAAGTTTATTCAAGAGCCTTTGGTGTGGGACCTTGTCAAAAGTCTTCTGAAAGTCCAGATAAACAGTGTCAACTGGATCCCCCTTATCCACATGCTTGTTGACACTCTCAAAAAATTCCAACAGATTAGTGAGGCATGATTTGCCCTTGCAAAAGCCATGTTGGCTCTCCTTTAGCAGCGCCTTCTCTTCTATGTGCCTATTAATTCTATCTTTTAGGATGGTTTCCATCACTTTACCTGGGACACATGTCAAACTGACAGGTTGGTAATTTCCTGGATCACCCCTGGATCCTTTTTTGAAAATTGGTGTTACATTCGCTACCTTCCAGTCATCAGGCACAAAGCCTGATTTGAGGGAAAGGTTATATATTTTGGCTAGGAGATCAGCAATTTCATCTTTAAGTTCCCTGAGAACTCGTGGATGGATGCCATCTGGTCCTGGTGATTTGTTAGTGTTTAGCTTAACAAGACATGCAAGGACCTCCTCCCTGGTTATTTCTATCTGGCTTAATTCTTCGGTTTCCCTCCCTACGAAGATAGGCTCTGTTTTGGGCATGTGGCCTCTGTCTTCTTCAGTGAATACTGAAGCAAAGAATTCATTGAGTCTCTCTGCAATCTCTGTTTCCTCTTTAATAACCCCTTGCCTTCCATTGTCATCTAATGGTCCAATGGCCTTCCGAGTTGGGTTCTTACTTCTAATGTACTTAAAGAAGTCTTTGTTATTTCTCTGAGTATTTTTAGCTATACGCTCCTCAAAGTCTTGCTTTGCTTTCCTGATTGTTGCCTTGCATTTGTTCTGCCAGAATTTATGTTTCTGCCTGCTGTCCTCATTCGGACAAGCCTTCCATCTTCTAAATGAGCTTTTCTTGCTCTTGATCACTTCCCGAACAGCTCCTGTAAGCCACATCGGAGTCCTTTTGGACCTGGCAGTGCCCTTTTTCCTTTTGGGTATGCATTCCAATTGAGCCTCTGTTATTGTTTTTGTAAACAGCCTCCATGCCTCTTGGAGTGTTTGGACTCTCTCAATTTTCCCTTTCAGCTTCTTTTTTACTAATTTCCTCAACTTTGGGAAATTTCCTTTTTGAAAATTTAAGGTCTCTGTGTTAGATTTTATCAGTGACTTGCGGTCTATGATCAAGTTAAACATAATTGAGTTGTGGTCACTGTTCCCTATTGGATCAGTCACATTAACATCTTGCACCAGATCCTGAGTATTACTCAGGATCAAGTCAAGGATTCTTGTACCTCTAGTTGGGTCTTCAACCATCTGTCCCAGGGAACAATCATTTAGCATATCTAGGAACTTTATCTCTTTATCATGTGCTGAACAACAGTTCACCCAGTCTATGTGAGGGTAATTGAAGTCCCCCATTATAACCAGGCTTCCCTTCTTGGATGCCTCCTTTACAACATTCTCCAACTGCCAGTCTCCCTCAAGAGTTTGGGTCGGAGGCCGATAGTATATGCCTACTGTTAGACCATCCTTGTGGCCTGGTACTCTTACCCACAGAGCTTCTAATGGTGACTCCAGATCACCTAGATATTCCAATTCATACGGTTTTATCACTTCTTTGACATACAAGGCCACACCACCTCCTGTTTGCCCCTTCCTATCCTTCCTGTACAGTTTGTAGCCTGGGATAACTGTATCCCATTGGTTATCATCCGTCCACCAGGTTTCAGTGATACCAATAATATCAATATTCTTATCTATTGCTAAGTATTCCAGCTCCCCTATTTTGTTCCGGAGGCTTCTGGCATTTGTATACAAGCATTTATATATGCTTTTCTGACACAGTCTTTTGTGTCCAGTTGCATTGTTAGACTGCCTCTTGCATCCTTCTGCTAGAATGCTAGTGACTAGCTCCTCGCTCTGCTCAGTAATTTTTGCATCCTCCTCACTACTCAAATACACACTTTCCCGAACCGGATGCTGCCCAGCTCCTGTCGGCTTTCCCCCAGTTATCAGTTTAAAAGCTGCTCTGCAGCCTTTTTGATGTTGAGTGCCAGCAATCTGGTCCCATCATGGTTCAAATGCAACCCATCCCTCCTGAACAGATTTGGCTTGTCCCAAAATGTTCTCCAGTTCCTGACAAATCTGAAACCCTCCTCTCGACACCACCGCCTCATCCACGCATTGAGGCTTCTGAGCTCTGCCTGCCTGGTAGGTCCTGCACGAGGGACAGGCAGCACTTCTGAAAATGCTACCTTGGAAGTCCGGGACTTCAATCTTCTTCCTAACAACCTGAATTTGGCTTCCAGGACAAACCGCTTGGCCTTCCCAACATCATTGGTACCAACGTGTACCATGACAACTGGTTCGTTCCCAGTTCTCTCTAACAATCTATCTAGATTTCTTGTGATGTCTGCAACTTTTGCACCTGGCAGGCAAGTCACCATACGGTTATCATGTGCATCACAAATCCATTTTTCTGTATTTCTAATTATTGAATCGCCTAGTACAAGGAGCCTCTCTCCTGCAATCTGTTCATCTACATGCACCTCATTAACCATATTAAGGGAGAGAACCTCAGTTTGTTCCTGTTGTTTATCTTCCTGGATCTCATCAAGTGTGATGAGGGAGAGATCATCAGGTGGAACCAGTTGTTCCTCTGTGTGTTCCTCATCAGGTGTGATGAGGGAAAGAGCCTCAAATTTATTCTGTAATTTCAGACTCTCAGAGTGATCCCCTACTTTTCTCCTCCTTTGAGTCACATTCCTCCAACCATCTCCCTCCTGAGTTAGTGAAGGGCCTTCTCCCTCAGAACTGTGCCCTGTCTCTTCTTTGTCCAGCATAGTCTGCTCCGCTCTGTCCAAGAACAGCTCAAGCTCCTTAATTTGTTGATGGTTAGATATGCGGGCCTCTAGCTGCTGGACCTTCTCTTCTAGTAGTGCAACCAGCTTGCACTTGCTGCAAGTGTAGTTCTCCATATGCTTTGGCAAGAACACAAACATGGCACATGTATTGCAGGTAACTACAACTGTTCCCTCAGAATCCATTTTAACAAGTGCAGTATACTGGGCCTCAAAAATGTACAAGTTTAATACCTTTCTACCTAGTAAGACTATATTCTTCCTTTGTTACTAGTTTGCAATCTCGCGCGCCGTTAGGCGCGTGGGCCTCTAAAGCAGCTCTACTCCAACTGCAAAACTTACCAGTGCTCACTTCCTTTGTTTGGCTCTCCTCAGCAGCAGCTCTGCTTAAGAGCACATGCAGAGTCAAAAGGGCTGACCCTGAAAGAGCTCAGAGCTCCATTATGTTGTAAAAGAGAGGAACAGTCAGAGGAGCATAAAGTTCTTGCTAGTACGAAAGCATCTCCACAGGATGGAAATCACTGGAAAAAATATGGATTCCTTTTCTGATGGGGAAAATCCTCATACAGCAAAGACTTTATTCTTCAGGCTATTGCTCACCATTGAAGAAAGAGATGTGAGGAAGGAAATAATTCTAGCTCTATCCCCCCACCCCCTCACATGTTGAGTTCAATATTACTCTGGATGCCTGAATAGGGTTTCTGTATGTTTCTGTGTGTGAAAATGAAGGGTTTTCTGAAATGCTTGTACTCATCCTCAGTTCTTCGCAGAAAGCCTAAGGCTTTTCAAATGTTCCATTACTTCTTATGCACTCTCCAATTCAGTCTTAATAGCAGAAACACAGAGTTAACTGATCAGTAGCTGTTCATTGCTTGCTGTGGGTGTTGATTACATTCAAACTGGCAAGCCTGCAATACCAATTTATTCAAGTCTGAAAGCAGAGAGGTGTTATTTTACCTATGCCAAGAAATAACCCCAAACTGTATTTGATTTGATGCATAATTCCCTCCATGGATTAATTACTGGAATTGTCTGTAGATGTGTAGCAGCTGGCACAGATCTAGTTCCAAACAGCCATTCCTGTGTGGTGGCTCTGAATGCCTTGTGGGCACAGCAACATTTCACCCATCTCACTTCATTTTCCCCTCTGCATCTCACAGAAATGTTCCTCTTACATTGAGTGAGCATTTGTGTGCTTGAAAGAAAGCTTTCAGATCATGGAAGCTGGGCTAATGGGATGCTTGTAATTTTGCCTGCTTTAGAACTTAATTATTGCTGCAAGACAATGCAGCAATGATCTTGTGCTGGCAGTGCAAATTAACATTCCACAAGACAACTCTAAAAATTGGGCAGCCTAAAAAAAAAAACAATTATAACTTCAAAACTTGATTTCAGATTAGCACCAGATTTAGCAGAGTTGTGTCAGGCAGGCTGCTCTTGTTCTGGGCCAAAACTAGGCAAGTTTGGGCAAAGGGCTTTAGGGTTATGGATTTTCAAATGTCAAACTGTTTAACCCCCATGTTCAGAACTTGGTGATCCCAAACACCTTTTCCAACATTTAATTTAATGGCTTTCTCTGCTCTTTCTTATCCTCCACAACACCATTGCACACAATTCTGCTCTTCTCCTCTCTTCAAGCAGCATCTTTTCCTATATCCTTCTATAGTTCCAAAAATTTACACCATTAAAAGGAATGTATCCTAGGATTGACCTGAGCCTTAATGGTTCTTACAGTTGATCCCTAATAGACTGAAATTAACCTCTCAATTTCTGGTAAGCTCAGTGATCTTTCAAAAATAAATTCACTGGTTTTAGCATTTTAAAATTTGTAATCTCTGCACTATTTTGTGTATTACTTTAATTCATTTCCCAGGGTTTCCACTCTGCTAATCCTAATGGTTGAGACTGAGTACCACATTTCAAAACCAAAAACTGAAGTAGCAATTCTTTAAAAGTTTAATGGAAAGCTGATGTTTAAATCATACAGAATCCTATGATACTATTATTATTTTTGTAGAAAGTATTGGCATATGATTCAAGTTCTTTGTGTTCTTTCAGTGGTGTTGTGATTCCCTCTACCTCCAACACAAAACAAAAATATTGGTCTTTCCTTCTGGAGTAGGAGAAATTCTGATCTATTGAGCTCTTGTGTTGTTGTCTGCCAGCAGCCTCCATTTGAGCACGTTGGTCTTGCATTTAGGGATTCCAACCCTCAGCCTATTCAGAGTCCTCCAAGTGATGTAGCATGTAGGGGAGGTTGAGTTCCTCAGTTATAGCCTCCTTTAATGTTGTTCCTTGTCCTGTGAGTTCCTTCCTCCATATTCTAATCTAGCTTTGCTTTTGCATAGCCTCAAGAATGTTTGTTCTTGACATAAAGCTTTTCCTGGATCTGAGCCGGTGGACTTGAGGTTCATATCCATTCAGAGGGTGTCAAGGGTCATTTTCTTGCTTACTTCTCTCAGTGTCCACTGCTACTTCTCTCCTTGCTGCCTGCCTCGGTTGACTCCCGGCTGGCCCGCCTTGAGGCGGCCCTGCTTGCCAGGTCCACGGGCAGCGGGCATCCTAGTGCTGCTGGCGTGCCGCCGCGGCACTTCGGGGCTGGTGACTGATGCCCTTCCCTCGGACCACATGGCAAGCAGAGCTCTACTTCGTTCCTGGGCTCCGGTGCCCCTGCCCTGCCGGAACCCCCGGTGGCGGCGGCGGGGGGGGGTAGCGACTGGTGAGTATGGTGGTCAAGTTAGACCCACTGCCACACAAACTAGTTCCCAGCCAGCACCCACAGCTTGGCCGTGGCCCTCTCTTCAGGTACCTCAGTCTGTTGCACCGGCCGTGCCTCCCATTATGGCGGGGCAGGCGCAGGCCGGGGGATGGAGGGCACCTTACCCTCCACCCCCGCCGGCCTCAGCAATGGCCAGCATGCAACTGCCCTACCTAGTTTGGCCTTACGGCCCGCCTACTAACACCGGATACCATACTGTGTCTATGTCGGTGCTGCCCACCGCTGGGGTCATTCTCTCCCTAGGTGATCACTTACTCCCTGCCACCAGAGACAAGATCAGGCGCAAGGAATATGTTGACCTGTTCAGCCTGCTGAACAGGGAGCCCACGCGGGATGAGAAGGAAAAAGAGGATGACAGGGACAAGGAGTTGGCCCGTCGTTGCAAACCACCACGCACTTGGGCCAACTGGTTGCCTGCATTCCTTATACATGCAGTGTTCTCTATACAGGCGTGTCCTGATCTAGCTATTCCCCTGTTCCAAATCTCAATATTATTTATCGAGCATATGTGGACTACCCGGGTCAATCGTGGCTGGTGTACAATGAGGGGTTTCGTATGCGGGCCACACTTCACCCAAAGATGTGCTGGGATGAGCCCAACCAGCTTTTGTGACTGTATAATATGACCCCATCCCACCCGGCCACTGGTGACCAGTTCCATTCGGGCCACTCTGTACAGCGCCCTGGCCCTGCGCAATCACCCTGCCTGGCGGTGGGGCAGGGGGTTCCAGCCTGCCTCTTGTGCTGGAGCTACTCGTCCATGGCCGGATGTTCCCGCAAGAAGTGCAGGTATAGGCACAAATGCTCTATCTGCTCAGGGCCCCATTCGGCCACTTCCTGCACCAGATCCGGGGGGTCCTGCGGCAGGAGCAGAGGATAGCAGGGCCCCAGCCGGGTCAACACTGACCCTGTGGTGGCTAACAAAGGCCCCCTCCCCGATTATGCTGGACATTTTAACGCATTGGCTTCATGTCTACCCTAAATGGGTGGATGCGGATTATATCTGGGCGGGTTTTTATGAGGGTTTTCACATCCCTTTCATGGCGGTGCGTTCGTCCCAAGATGCCCCTAATTTGCTTTCTTTTAAAGGGATGGAACATGTTGCTAAGAGCAAAATATTCAAGGAGGTGCATGAAGGCCGGATTGCAGGACCCTTTGACGCACCTCCTTTTCCTAATTTGAAGGTCTCGCCCCTGGGTTTGGTCCCAAAAAAGGTTTCAGGTGAATTTCGTCTGATTCAGCATTTGTCATACCCCGCTGGTAACTCAGTGAATGATGCCATACCGGACGAGCTTTGTTCAGTCCGGTACGCATCATTCGACCAGGTGCTCAACATGGTCTGGGCCTGTGGCCGGGGGGCACTGATGGCCAAATGTGACATAAAGTTGGCCTTTTGCCTCCTGCCTGTTCACCCTGACGATTTTGAGTTACTAGGCTTTCGTTTTCAGGGGCAATATTTTGTAGACAAGGCAATGCCCTTCGGATGCTCTGTCTCTTGTTCAGCATTCAAGTGTTTCAGTTCATTTCTGCATTGGGCCTTCGTCTGCCGCTCGGGGGTTGGTTCTGTGTTACACTACCTGGATGATTTTTTGTTTGGGGCCGCTGCCAAGACAGGTGAGTGTGCATGCCTGCTGGTCACTTTTCAGGAGCTCATGGCCGAATTGGGGGTGGCACTGGCTCCTGAAAAGACTGAGGGACCCACAACCAAATTAGTTTTTCTGGGAATTGAGATTGATACCATTGCCCAGACCTCCAGGTTGCCCCTTGACAAGGTAGCTCGCATTTCAGAGGCGATTCGAGCATTGCTGACCAAACGCAAGGCATCCCTCCACAACCTCCAGGTGCTGCACGGGTACCTCAACTTCGCTTGCAGGGTCATCGCCCCCGGCCAGGCTTTCGCCAGGCACCTGTGTGATGCCATGGTTGGGTTGTCCAAAAGGCACCACCGGGTTCGATTGACTAGGGGTACCCGGGATGACCTGCAGGTGTGGTTGGGATTCCTCTCAGGCTTTAATGGGGTTTCATTGCTGCCCCCAGGTTCCAGGTGCAGTCGGACGCGTCTGGAGCATTTGGCTACGGACTGTACTTCGACGGTCATTGGTCATATGACAGGTGGCCGGAGTCATGGCATGCACTGCCGTGCTCTGGGACCTTACCTTCCTGGAATTATTTCCTATTTTGTGGGCACTCCTGCTATGGGGCGAGGCCTGGGCTAATTCAGTCGTCCATTTTTGGTGCGACAACGCAGCCGTTGTCCACATCATCAATTACCAAACATCCCACTCACCTACGGTGATGGCCATGGTCCGTTATTTTGTGTTGTGTGGATTGCGCCCCAACATACTGTTTAAGGCTAGGCACGTCCCGGGTATCAATAATGATATTGCTGATGCTTTGTCTCGCCTACAGATAGATCGGTTCCAGAGGTCAACGACCTACCTTTACCAATCCCGGCCAAGATGTGGAGGTTTGGCGTGGGGAAGTGAACTGGGCCATCGGTCTGTCGCTAGCTAGCAGCATCCGTAAGGCGTACGCTGTCACGCACAGGGCTTTTGAGGCATTTCGCCATGAGGCCTTCCTCCCTACTGTTTGGCCTGTCCCTGTTGATCATATCTTGCGGTTCATGGTCCACCTACATGCTGATGGCTTGACGCCTAGGACCATCGCAGGCCGTCTCTCAGCATTGGCCTTTTATGCGAAGGTTAATGGTATTGTGGATGTCACATTGGATTTTAGAGTCTGGTGAGTTTTGGAAGGGTGGGCTCGTGAACGTGGCCCTCACACTGACGCTCGATGCCCAATTTCCCCTGACGTGTTACTGCGGCTGGCCGGAGCTTGGCTGGTTGTCTGCAGGGATTCTTATGAGGCCTGCCTGTTCCATGCAGCCACCACACTGGCATTGTTTGCTGCCCTTCGGGTCAGTGAGCTGGTGGTTTGGTCCCACAGTGATACCTCCCACAGGGCATTGGAGCTGGCTGATGTCTCCGTTACTCATGAATGGTTGCGGCTCTCCATTCGTTTTTCCAAAACCGACCAGCTTGGCAGGGCAGCATACTCATGCTGTACACGTGTAGCAACCCAGTTATCTGCCCGGTCAGAGCTCTTGGTCCCTTCTTGGCAATGTGAGGGGGTGGGCAGGGACCCCTTTTCTGTCATTCAGAGGCCCTTCCCTTGACCAGGTACCAGTTTTGGCAGGTTACCTGTGCGGCATTGACTGGGTTGGGCTTAAAGAGGGTTTGTTTTGGGACGCACTCTTTCAGGATTGGCGTCCACTGCAACGGCATGTGGTTACAACGATGATGCTATTCGGGCCATGAGGAGGTGGGATTTGGGTCGCTTCCATTCGTACATCCGGCCTCTGTCCCAGTAGCACTTTGCTTGTGCATTTTTCTTTCTCTTTTCTTGCAGCTCCGGCACGTGCCAGGATGCCCACGAGGGTATGGATTGTCAGGCACAACTATGTCTACTGGGTGGCCCGCCATGCTGCATCCACCTCATGGGGGTCACACCTGGGCATCGGCACAGTGGCGCTGCTTCGATGGTTCGGCTTCCATGGAATGTGTTGGCATGCATTGATCCTGTTCCTCAGGTCCCTGAGCGATCAAGGTCCGCCGGATGTCCTGGTCGTGCACCTGGGAGGCAATGATTTGGCCCAGGTCACAGGTTTGGACTTGGCATGTGCCATCTGCAGAGATCTTGCCCTGTTGTGTCAGTCCTGGCCACAGGTGTGGATCGTTTGGTCCCAGATGATACCACGAGTGTCTTACCGGGGCGGCCTTGACCCCCGTGGTGTTGACCGGGCCCGCAGGTCAGTCAACAGGGCAGTGGCCCATTATCTGTATGCTAATGCTTTGGGGACCATTGTCCCACACCCTTTGTTGCGTATACAAGACCGCAGTCTGTATCACATGGACGGGGTGCATTTGTCAGCAGGGGGTATGGACCTCTTTTTGTCCTCCTTGTAAATGGGCCTGTTGACCATTTGCGGTCCTGGTGGGGCAGTGAGTCGGTGAACTCCTTCCCGTGTGGCAGATAGCACTGGTTAGGGCAACTGCATTACTACTTAATAGGGCAAATCCATTTGGTTGGCCATAGTGAGGACAAGGTTAGCCAAACTTGTATGGCCAGCCAAATGACTTATATAGTTTAACACCCATAGTGGGTCAACAACACGTTTCCGCAGAAGCCGGTTGTTGATGGAGCCTCTTACTGCAGTAACAAGTGGTGAGAGGCAGTTAATTAGGGTTGTAATTTGATTTGCCCCTTACCAGTGCTATTTCGGCCCATTTGATCCTTAACCGTTGTTAAAGTAGGACCATTTTGAATTAAATAAATGTGGCCCAATTTCAATCCAATATTTGTGTCCGTGTCGTTATTGGGGTGTGGGTACAGCAAAATGTCCTGTCAAGCATCACGCTGAGGTATTTTGATGTTAAACAATGTTGTAATCAGTTCCTTTGCCACATACAAGCAAGGGAATCTTGCCTGTATGTGGAGGGTACACAGAAAGAGCCTCCTCGAAGATTGTGTATACAATCAGGCATACCCTGGGCAACAACCTTACTGGCTAATCTTTCTAAAACCAGACAAAACAAAGGAACTGAAGAATGAATCCACCAGAAAGGTCTTTGTCAAAACCAACCATAACGATGATCGCAATAAATAAATCCATATTGGATAAAATAAGGTAAAAACAAATACAAACCCCTGAGATCTGGTTTTCATGCGTGCAGGTATGCTGTTGGCCACTCTCAATATAACTTTGCAGCCCCATAACCATACATTCACTACAAAGAATTAGAAAACTGTTTCCTTGAAGAAGGGGAGAGAGATTTAAAAGCAGTAATCAGTGGGTAGTCAGCTAGCAAGGTCAAGAGAAACAGGATACTCAATCCCACTCCTGCTGATCTGGGCTTCTAGGAATTGAAGTTCAAGATCACCTGGAGTGCCAAGGTTCACCACCACTGCTATATAGGGACATGATTTTCTGGACATTCAGTTTCACTTGACTCATGTGTTGATTGCTCATTGATCCTTCCTATTTGTAAAAAAAAATCCATTAATTTCCAACTCTTTTCCAGCATGGTAAAATAGTAAATAATTATTAATTACATACTTTATAGCATTGTTCTAATTTCAGAAGAATAGATGGGGGGCTTTATCCAAGAGCAAGGGGGAACTGTCCAAGTGCAGTTTATAGTTAGCATCTCCCCCCCCCCATAAAAAAGATCTACCTATTCCTTTAGTTTGCCTCTGACCAGTTATGAAAATTACACATAACATAGAAGGGGACCTAGTTAAGAAACCTGGAAACTTTTGCAAGGATAAGAGAAAGAACATTCTGAAAGGGGAGCTTATGTTTGGCAGGATGAAAGTGGCATCCCTTTCCTTATACATCCAGTATTGTTTTCAAAAACCTGAATGGAAATTGCATATATCAAAGAGAAAATATCATCAAGAATTCTCAATATCTCAGAAGGGTAAGCGGACGTGCATCTTCTTCTTCTTCTTCTTCTTCCATGTCTAGGCCAGACGTCAAACTGCCAAAATGAAGCTACCTTTTGGTGGGATCATTCTGAAGTTCCCCTCGCCTGACCTAATGTGAGAAAGATTAGCCAGCAACACAATGTTGCCATTACCAGGATACACCAGATTGTAGTTCAAAAATACCACAAACTTCAAGGAGGCTCTTTCTGTGTACACCAGTGGAAGGCCTAGGTTATTTGATATTTATTATGAGGAATGAGGAAGAGTTTGAGGAGTTTTGTTTCCTGGCCTGTTTGTTCTCTGCTCATTGGGCATCCCACAAAGTGTAATGAGATGCTCTGGGCGAAAGAAGCCTAGCATGCAAAAGCCTAACATTCTCTAAACCATCATCTTAAACCTTTGTTGTAGTCTATAAAGCACAAAGGGATTTTCTTCTGAAATTTTTTGGTACATTCATCATCATGGATAAAGATATACCTTTATCACAAGCTATGTACCTTGTGAGAAAGATAAACATTTATCACAAACTATATCTCATCAGACCTGACTGGCTTTATGTCAAACATGCAACTGGGAAATTCTCTCCAAAAACCTTTAAGTGCAGCATGCCAACGATTCAAGTAAAAAAAAAGAAGCATAGTCTCTCTCCCTCCTGATGCCAACAAGGTTTTAAGCATTTTGAGCAGCCATGCCTATTTGGAATGCTGCACAGCAGATTTATCTGCCCTGCTTTCAAGATTATACTACAATTCAATACAGGGAAATATTAAACCCCTGCCTATTTGCTGTTGTAAGTGGGGCTCGACAAATGTGCCATTCTATCTCCAATCTTATTCCCCATTACACTGGAACTGCTGACAGACCTAATTAAAACTAACCCCAAAATACAAAGGCTTAAAACCAGCGGGCAAACTCGTAGCACACATTTGTACAAGATGATATTCAGACAACAGGCAGAATATCAGGAAAATCATCTGAACTGTTAGAACAGATGTTACAATGCCTGAGCCCTCTTCCCCGGTCTAGCATTTGCCGTGGGGGAGTGAGAACACCTGGGCTCCCAGCACAGAGAGGACTTAAAGCCGGGTGCCACTGCTGCCTCGCCTGAGCCTTCTTCCCTGGTCCGGCATTTGCCGTGGGGGAGCAAGAACACCTGGGCTCCCAGCACAGTGAGGACTTAAAGCCGGGTGCCACCACTGCCTCGCCTGAACCCTCTTCCCCGGTCCAGCATTTGCCACGGGGGAGCGAGAACACCTGGGCTCCCAGAACAACAAGGACTTAAAGCCGGACACCACCACCGCCTTGCCTGAGCCCTCTTCCCTGGGGCGCGGAGGAGCATTTGCTTCCATTTGCCACGGAGGAGCAAGAACACCTGGGCTTCCGGCACGGTGAGGACTAAAAGCCGGGCACTGGTGCCACCTCACCTGAGTCCTCTTCCCCAGTCCGGCATTTGCCATGGGGGTTTCTTTCTTTCTTTCTTGATCCAGCACAGGCTTGCAGCACCACCTTGTTGCCTCACTTTGTCGATGCTGTTGAGGACTTGGAGCTGGGTTCCGACGTAGACATTGAGCCCGGACCTCGTTAAGGCCAATTTATGGTCATTGAGCCTTGGGCTCTGACACCCCGCCCCTCTTGGATCATTGTGCTTTTTCTGATTTGTAACTAGTAAACTGTTACTGTAATTGTATTGTACATTCTTATTGCATTTATGATATTGTATCCTGATATTGTATTCTTTCTCCTATTGTATTTTTGTACTAGTTATATTGTATATGTACTTAATATGTTGTAATGCCACCCTGAGTCGGCCTTGCACTGAATAGGGCGGGGTATAAATCCAATAAACATAAACAGTACAGCAGTAGAACCAATTATTGCAGGAAGAGAATGGTGCTCCAATGCTGGGGGCATTACAGTGGAACCAACTACCTCAAGAGGTGGTAAGTGCTCCAACACTAGAAGCATTCAAAAGAGAATTGGACAGCCATCTGACAGATCTCCTTTGATCTGGATTTTGCATTGAGCACGAGTTGGCCTTGATGGCTTAAAAAGTCCCTTCCAATTCAGTTATTCTATGATTCTATGTTTCTGTGACATCCTCTTATATCTAACCAAACCGAAGCACTGTAAGCTTTAACACAAATCCTAACAAAATTCTCAATGTAAGATTGAAAATCAAGCATTCCAAGACAGTATTTGTGCATTACTAGATCTCTATAAACAACTCCATTCATGCAAATAAGAGAAATGCAAATGTCTATGACCTGGGTTGAATGTGAGGGTATACAGAGCCACCAGTTTGGCAGGATGGAGAGGAGGAGAGGATTTTACTTCTGTCTACAGACACCCTTCTAACATGTAATAGTTTTTGCACAAAGAGCAGGGGTCCGGGAGACAGACTTTAGCTTTCTAATTCTGAAATGGTCAATCAAATTACATACAACTGACACACAGGCATTACTCCACAATTCAACACATACTCAGTCCTGGCAGTAAAGTGCTCAGTGAGCTAATAAAGCTATGTTAAAAAAATAAAAGAAAATTCTAGAAGGAGAATTCTAGCTATACTTGTAGTGATGCTGCAAGTATTTCACTTTTCTTTACTCATCTGAGAAACAGCTGGTGAGGCATCTTGGAAAGGGATATGTAGCATGGGCAGCTCTCAGCCCAAGGTCTTCCTACCACTTCAGTATTTGGAGCATCCAAGGGAGATCTAGGGCTTTAGTTGACTTAAAGTAACACTTGCTGTCACTTGATTTTTCCTTTGAGGTCAGCAGCTCAGTCATTTTGATTTCACAAAAGCTAGATGAAAGACAAAACATCTGTGGAAGTGTTTTGATGGGGTCTTTGCTCCACCCTGTAACTCCATGGAATCACAGAACATCAGAAAACAGTGCACTTTGTGACTTAAGATATCTTACAAAGCCACTTCTATCAGAGGTATAACTAACATAGAGATCATGGTTGAATGCATTTGCTCTTCTTCTGATCATCTGTCCATTTTTTTAGAACATACATACATTCAATGTTTAGACAAACATAAGAATGCAAAACAAAAGAGTCTTTTAAATTAGGAACTTAATTCAAAAACACCAACTGCTAAAGTAAACCAGTTGAAAATTAAACTGTCAGGATTTAAAGTACTATATTATGGACTCAATTATATGAAATGCTAACATTTGCATGAAATCCGACCAACTGATGGGAGCCCCGCCCTTACTCCCTTTGCCAGGAGAGGTAAAGAGCCATCCGGGCCGGCAGAAGACAGCAGCCTCCGACCAGCCGAGGGGAGCTCCGCCCCTCCTCCCTTTGCCGGGAGAGGTAAAGGGCCGCCTGGGCTGGCAGAAGACAGCAGCCTCTGACCAGCTGAGGGGAGCCCCGTCCTTACTCCCTTTGCCGGGAGAGGTAAAGGGCCACCCGGGCCGGCAGAAGACAGAGGCCTCGGATCAACTGAGGGGAGCCCCGCCCTTACTCCCTTTGCCATTAGAGGTAAAGGGCCACCCGGGCCAGCAGAAGACAGCAGCCTCGGACCAACTGAGGGGAGCCCCGCCCTTACTCCCTTTGCCGGGAGAGGTAAAGGACCACCCAGGCCGACAGAAGACAGCAGCCTCCGACCAGCTGAGGGGAGCCCCGCCCTTACTCCCTTTGCCAGGAGAGGTAAAGACCTTCCACCACCCCGAGGACCATTACCGTAGCTGTGGGGGGCCCCTCCTCTCCCATCCCCGGTGGGGAAAGATAAAGGGCCATGGGCTGCCGGGCGAGGCTGAAGACCTGCCGCCACCCTGAGGACCATTGCTGCAGCTGCGGGGAGGGGGTCCATCCGCCCTCTCTTTCTTTTCCTTGCGCTCCTGGGCCTTGCCTTGGGCCGTCATGGAAAAGATGACCCTGCGGCGGGTGGCTGGATTTGCCACCACCATTGCTCATGGTCTTGGCCTCGGCAGAGGTGAGGAGGCCAGCTGGCTAGGAGCACCACGACTTGTGCACACATGCTTTCATCCCCTCCCCCCCCCCCCCGAAAGGACTTGGAAGGGACTGTGTTGGGGTTTATCTTTATATTGTTACTAGCAAGGGTTGCCCGGCGTTGCCGGGCTTTTTTGGGGGTTTTGTTTTTTTAAAAATATGAGAAATGGTATTGGATGTTTTTTGTTGTATGTGTATTTAAATTAGTTATGTTTTTTTAATGTGTTGTTTTTTTATACGTAGGTAGTATTTTAAACTGTTATTAAAAAATTTGGATTTTAAAAAGAGATGAGGTTGATATATTTTTTTCCCAATAATTGCACTTTTAAAAATAATGTGTTTCTATGTGGTTTTTGGTGATAGGTGTACTTTGGATAAGATTTTTTTTAAATGTGTAAGTGTATATTTTTTGTAGATGGTTGGAGATCAATTTGAATTCATTGAGTGTAATATTTCCTGTGGCCACTTGGTGGTGCTGTTGCGTAATGTTTTAATGTTGATTTTGTCCTGGCCTGTGTATTCTTCCTGTTCTTTTCTCATTTCAATTCTGATTCTCGGTGAGGCTGTGTTGGTAAGTTGTGATCTCTGTTTTGTTAGGGGTGGCTTTGTTGTGATTTGTGGGGGGTGGGGGTTGTGTTTGTCCTTGTTTTTTTTATTGTTTGTGGTAGATTTTCCTTGTAATTTTTATGTTTAGTATTGTTTTTGCTTTTTTTAATGTTTTTGTTTGTGTTTTTGGAGTGGGTATTTCTGTGGGCCGGCCTCGGTGGCTGGGTGGCCCATTGAAATACCATGTGTTGTTAGGCTGGGGTTTTTTTCGCTTGCCGGACTCGTTGTATTATTTACTCCGCCGGCCCGTGGTGGGGATGGGGGCATGGTCATTGGGGGTTAGGAAGGGTGGGCTAGGTGGTGGGGAGGGGAGCTGTAGTGTGTTATGGTGCTTTGTTTTTGTGGAGTCGTGCTTTGTTTTTGAGGAATCGTGAAAGTAGATCGTTTTTCCCCTTTAATATCAGTGGATGGGGGCTGCGATCCCCCTCCCCGCTGCCTTCCCTAGTGTTGGGTGGTTTTTTGGGATAAAAGGTGTATATTGGCCCTACACTTCTGGACACAGAGGAACAGGCAGAGAGGATCGATCCCCCACCCCCCCCTCCTTAAAACAACTCCGGTTTTAAAGAGAAGAAAAGACGGAGTTTTTTTAAGGAGGGGTGGTGGGGGATCGATCCTCTCTGCCTCATCTTTTGTTTCCAGATGGGTTGGGGCAATATAGTCCTTTTATCCCCACAAATCTCCCAACAGTAGGGTAGGCAGCGGAGAGGATCGCCACCCCCTCCCACTGATGTTAAAGGGGAAACTCCATTCGGGAGCTTCAGGCGCCACGGGAGAGTAAAAGAAAGCCGGATGCTGTTTGCTTGCCTGTAAGCTGTTTTTCTTTTTAACTTTCCGGGCGCTGTTTTCCTCAGCGTTCTGCGTGGGCGCGCAGGACGCTGGGGCTTGTAGTTATGGGTTGGTGCTTTGTGTTTTTGCTGGGTTTTTTTAAAATGCGTTTCTTTCGATTGGCTGCGGCGCGTGTCGGAACGCTGCGCCGTGCAAGAGCCTCTCAGCGTGATTGGCTCTGGCGCGGCGCAGTGCAAGGAATGTTGGGAAATGAAGTTCTTTCCCTTTCTTGCCGTTTGTGGGGCTGAGGCCCCCGTGCCGGATTTTTAAATCCTTCGTTGACCTGCGTAGGCAATTCGGCCGTGCGCACGAAGGGTGGGTGCAGGTCAGTAGGGCGACGCATAGCAACCTATAGCCAGTTCCAACGGTGAAGCCTTGGATTTATAGGTTAAGATATTGTTATTTTATGATGATTTGTATTTGGACATTTTGTATTTTGTATATTATGTACTTTTTTATGCTATTAATTGATGTTTTACATATAATTCTATAATTGCGATTTTGTATATTGTTTGAATTTAGATTTTGTATACTGCTTTTGTACGTTGGATATTGTATTTATATGCTGTAAACTGCTTTGAGTTCCCCTAGGGGAAGTAAAGTGGTATAGAAATATAATAATAATAATAATAATAATAATAATAATAATAATAATAATAATAATAATAATAATAATAACAATAATAATAACAATAATAATAACAATAATAACAATAATAACAATAATAACAATAATAATATGCAAGAGACTTGCTCACAATCTACATTTTGTCTAAACACTGAAAGTGGGATTGTTCAAATTCGGTTGAGAGATTTGACCAAATCTGAAGCACCAGTAATATCAACAAGGAACAAATGTTTCTGCTATGTAATCAAACTTTAAAAACAACAGGAAAATACAAGGAGGCCAAGGTAACTTGGGAAACAAAATGTTGATGCACTAAAAGAAAAATTAAACCACATTATCAAGTTTGTTCTCTTATATAATCTTGTCTGCACACTAAGGGAAAATAAACTAAAAGCGTTTCACTATTGTCTTTTGTGCCCCTTATAATTATCAAGATGTAATAATTCACTTCTGTTGGAAGGGTTGTCCAAAAATCTCCCTAATATATACAGGTATGTTACAGTTAAAACTAGTTTTCAGTTAAAACTAGTTTTCCCTAGTTAAAACTAGTTCTGACTAACTGCATTTGTGAGAACTAGAATTAACTGATGATGAAAGATCAATTTCTAGTGAAAACTGGTTTTAACTAGTCAAAACTAGTTCTAACTAAACAGCTTAGTTAAAACTAGAATTTTCTACCAAGGAAAAGGTTTCAGTTAAAAAAGGGTTTGACTAGTCAAAACTAGTTCTAACTAAATGTCTTAGTTACAACTAGAATTTCCTAATAAAAAGTGCAAGTGCAAGGCTGGCAGAGCCTCGCTTTTCCAGTCGATAAGTGAAAGTGTGAGGCTGGTAGAGCCTCACTTTTCAAGCCTGTTGGACAGGAAAGTGAGAGGCTGGCAGAGCCTCACTTTTCCAGCCGAAGCGCAGCGCAGGGACCACTGGAGGGGAGCAGAGGCGAGATGTTGCCATGGACTGTCCAGGATACTGCAAAGGGACTGCAAAGGAGCTGTGGTGGCTCAGTGATTAAGAAGATCACCTTGTTAGATGGAAGGCTAGAAAGTCGGCAGTTCGATACCCGAGGACTGCATGACGGTTTGAGTGCACGTCTCTGTCTAAGCTCTTGGGGACATGAAAGGAGCCTCAGCCGCACACCAACCATGGAGCCTCAAGGCCAGGCCAGCACTGGAAGAGGAAAGTGTGAGGCTGGCAGAGCCTTGATTTTCCATAAAAATTGAAAGGTCTGCAGACACAGAAGGTACTAGTTCTTTGGCTGTAAACAGAGATGAGTACCACTCCCTATAGTTGGACACAACTGGCTTTCAAGCAAAGGAGATCTTTGCCTTTAGAGTCAACTAGCTTTTTTTTTTTTTGCCCGGCCCTGCCAGGCAGGTTTGTCTTGTGTAACCCAGCAGAGGTGTGTGTGTGTACTCAACACAAACACACACACACACACAACACAACTACACACACACACAACACAACGTCACACACAATACACACACACACAACCACACACACTACACAACCACACACACAACTCAACCACACACACACACACTCAATACACACACACAATATAACCACACAAACAACCACGTGCACACACAACACACACACACTGCACACACAGCACAACCAAACACACAACACAATCACACACACACACACACAATACACACACACACGACATAGCTCCATGGGGAGAGGAGGTGCTCCCCCTCCCCCAAAGCCTCGGCAACGACACACACACACACACACACACACACACACACACACACACACACTTGCCGAAGCTGTGCAGACGGAGGAGGGGCTCTTGCTCCCCCCAAAGCCTCGGTGAGGAGGAGGCTGCGCTGGGGAAAGGTCCAGCCGGCAAAAGGTAAGTGGGGCAGGGGACAGGGACTGGGGAGCAAGAGGGCGGGGTGTCATGGTTCCCGGGCCCTTTCCACCACCCCCAGTCCTTCTCCCCCACCCCACTTACCTCTTGGCGGCTTGGCGTGGCCTTCTGAGCAGGGACGCTCACCGACCTGCCCTCTCCTCGCTACCCTGTCAAAGGCATGTGGGGAGAGGAGAGTCTCCTCTCTCTCTCCCTTCCCGAAGCTATGCCGAAGCTGGCGCCAGCCTCTGGGGCTGTGGGGAGATGATTGTTTATCCCTGCTACGTTGCCAAAGCCGCAGGGGGGAGAGGAGTGGTTCCTCTTCCCCCAAGCTATGGAGAGGCCAGCGCCGGCCTTCACCGGTGAGGCGGAGGGCAGCAAAAGCTAGTTGTCGGCATGTTGGCGGGTTGTTTTAACTGCGCACACTGGCTGCCCTGCCTCCTCTGTGCTTGCATCCTTCAGCCTCATTGGCTATGGGGTGGCGCAGCGTGGAGGATGCTGGGCCTTGTAGTTTTTTTCTGGCTGCGTTCGTGGGGTGGTTGCCCCACTCACGGCTGGCGGACCCTTGCGGCGATGCTCCAAGGGTGTTCAGGTAAGTGTAGGCAGCTCGGTTCGGGATAGGGACGGGTGTGGATGTGCATGCCGGACACCAATGACCCAAGGTACTTCTTATAGGTATAGATTTAAGACAGAAGCTTAAGAACACCCCCTTCAGCTGTGAGCTTGCTTTCTGCACAAAACTGAGGTACAAAATACTGTAATGTTTTCCCATTGCAGTTTGTACAATTTCTGCAAAATATACTGTACAGACAACTTTTAGTTCTGTGCAAAACTGGAGTCTTTTTCCATTTCTGAAGCTTAGAACACAGAGACACAGGGCGAGAGAGCATCACAAGCCAGGCTGATGGACCACCAAGTCACAAAAAACCCATCTAATATATTTACTACAAGACAGAAGTTACGTAATTTTTTTTTTTTTTTTTTACTATTGGGAAGAAATTGAGAGGGGGAACAATCATGAAAATATAAATCTTTTTCTAAGATCAAGAATCACCACCTACCATTGTCTTGTGATGAGCCCAGTAAGGAGTGGAAAGTTTTCTTGTCTGCCACATTGACTTGATTGTAGAGGTATTTTCTGATTCACCCCACTGTTTTGTTATCATTTTTATGTATTTCTATTGTTTTGAATGCTTTGAAGGAAGCTATGAAGCTAATTTTTATTTGTAACTTTAGTTTTAATGCTTAATGTAAGAACAGACAGCAATTAGATGTTTTCCATGACCTCTAGCTAAGACGCTGACTGGGTAGCGGAAGGTCAGGAGTTCGATTCCCAAGTACTGCAAGATGGAATGAGCTCCCGTCTTTGTCCCAGCTCCTGCTAACCTAGCAGTTCAAAAGCAAGAAATTGTAAGTAGATAAATAGGGACCACTTCGGTGGGAAGGTAACAGCGTTCCGTGCACTCCGGTGTCTAGTCATGCCTGCCACGTGACCACGGAAATGTCTGCAGAAACAGACAGTGCTGGCTCTTCGGCTTAGAAACAGAGATGAGCACAGCACCCTAGAGTCGGATATGACTGGCTTTCGAGCAAGGGAAACCTTTAGCTTACCATGTTCCAAGGAGCCAAAAAAAAGCTTCGACCTTCATGCTGTTTCTAAAAGAGAAAGGGAGAGTACCTGATGAAACATGATTTCTTATGCTTCACAAGGTTTGCTTTCAATCTACAGGACATTTTAGAATATTTCAACAGCTCTCTCCCAAGCTGTGATTATCTGTGAGACTCAAAAAATGAAGCGCACTTACCATCAAATGTTTGCTGCATCTCATCTTTTTTCCCCCAATTCATCACTTCATTGCCCGGCGGGTTCCTGTGTTTCAACATGTGCCCTTGACAGCCTGCTAGTCAGTCCAAACCATTAACTCAGCAGGATAGCTCAATGCACAGGCAACTAAAAGGGTATTAATGGCCCTGTCTATACATATATAGACAGCCGGAGATGACCTTAACAACACTTGCAAAATCTCAAAATCTCATGCAAAGCGGAAGCTGAATAAAAGGCCTGGCATTTGAAATTCATCCCTAGTTCACTCAAAATTACTTTTTAAAGATCTTCCCAGAAAGCTCTTATGGAAGACTGCACTGAACAGCATTTGGCAATGTTTCACTGGGCCACGTAGGTGAGGATTTACTTAGGCTTTGAAGAAAATGGACAGTAGCAGCCATCAAGCATTATAGTTCTTCATTTCACTCCTCTACAGATCAAAAATATTCTTTTCTTTTGTCTGTATTAAATTGTCCAGTGGCTGTTGTCACAAGCAATTAATTCCATAATAAGTCTTAGACATGATTCATAGATAGATGGCAAGAGATAGATTTAGGTATGTATGCATTTAATGCTGTTGTTTTAATACTTTGTGCCCTAATTATCCTTTTCCACACTGTCTTTCCACTACCTTCTGTCAATAGTTCTTTTGAACTTTGAAAAATGTATTCATTGAACATTCATGGACTACATGAATGTTCGTATTTTGGACATATTTTGAGTATTGTTTTGCTTGATTATGTCGGTTTATTGTGCTAAGTGTTATGTTTCTGATTTTTATATTGTGTTTTTTCTATCTTGTGATTATTGTACTTTTTTACTGTATTGTGACTATTATATCTTTTCACTTTCCTGCTGCTGGCTGTGGTGCAGTCAGCATGCATCAATGTAAACCACTTAGAGTCGCCTTCTGGCAAAATGAAGCGGTATACAAGAATAAAGTGAAATGAAATGAAATGAAACTACGTAACAGGAACATTTGTGGAGGAAACACACACACAATCTTATATACACCTGTACTCTCAAATAGTCACATTCACATATTCTGCCAAAATATTTAATATACATTGAATTGACCTGGCTCTCACTCCCTATTTATAAAAATTCAGTAAGCACAGGTTTTTATTTTATTGTATTGCATCTGAAAAGGTTTAATGTGTTGCAAAACAAATGTTCAACTATGAAGCAAATTCTGTAGACCTGCTGTTCATTACTATTGACAGAGGTCTGTCCCCCCCCCTCAGGGGTTAACATGTCTCAGCTGGTGGCTTTGGGGGGTGAAGAAGACTATGAAGCTTCAGTTAGCAATCCTTGCCCAAAGGCATAGGAGCCACAGCCTAGCTCTCCCTAAGGGAGCACACCCTCTCAATACCAAAGAATGCCTTATGTCTCAAAGTATGGCTAAGACAATGTGAGAAGTTGTATCAAGCATGCTCTGACTGTACAGATTAGCCAAGTAGCTGCAGCTATGGAAGTTTGTGATCCACACCACAGCTAGATAAACATACATTCCAAATACCAATAAGTACTATGAACAACTTCCTTACCAGCCCTACTTCTCTTAAATTGATGTTTTTTCGAATTTTCACTTTCATTTGAATCTAGTCCAGCTTCCCATATTATGTATTCTGCATAAAGATTGAACAGCTAAGGAGACAGAAATGTACCTTTGTCTGACACTTTTGCCTATGGGAAGCCATTTTTTCTATATATTCTGTCCAAACTGTAGCTTCTTGTCTACAATACATGTTGCACATCAGAACAATCAAATGTTGTGGCACCTGTTTTTTCCTGGAAATTTAATAGTTTCTAATGAACCACACAGTCATAAACTTTGTTGTAGTCTATAAAGCATGGACTGATCTTCTTCTGAAATTATTTGGTGTGCTCCATTACATTACAGATATTTGCAATATGATCTTGCATACCTCTTCCTATTTTGAAATCCTTGAACATCTTGCATTTATTACTCCATACAAGGCATAAGTCTTTATTTCAGCATCTTAAGCATTACCTTTCTTGCATAGGAAACAAAATAAATGGTCTATAATTGCTGGATTTCTTGACATATCCTTTCTTGGGGATTGGAATATATATTGAATATTGCAGTCTATAGGCCAATGTTTTATTTTCTATATTTGTTGGCACATTCTTGTGAGGATTTTGACAGATTCCATTTCTGTGGCTTGAAATAGGTCTATTGGTATTATGTCCATCCCTGGTGATTTATTTCTTCTCAGTGATTTCAGAGCAGCCTTTGCTTCACTTTCTAGAACTGCAGGTTCATCATAGAATCTTTCCTCAAAGGTTAACTGTCATTTTATTTCTTCTGTATATGTACTCAGTATACTGTTTCAACATTGTTGTTTTCTCCTGGTGTTCCAGCATTCCTGATCTAGGCTTAATTTTTCCTTTGAATTCTTGGATATTTTTCCTTTTTGTGGTTCTCTTTCTTTGCACCGGTTATTTTATTAGTTCTCTTCGTCTCTACATAACAGTTGCTGAAATACAACATTCAGGGTTCTGACCCTATTTCTGTCACCTTTTACTCTTGCTTCTTTACTGTAAACTGTGTAAGATGAAATCATATATTTTTGGTATTTTTATTAATTTTTTTGCTTATTTGTAATTGTATTGCATTTTGAATTGTGCTGTATTGTATTATTACTTATGTTGTATGCTACGTGCGACTCGTAGTGTCAAGTGAGGTGGAGGAATAATAATAATAATAATAATAATAATAATAATAATAATAATAATAATAATAATAATAATAATAATAATAATAATAATAATAATAATAATAATAATAATAATAATTAGAACAACAACAATAACAACTTCACAATTTTAAGTTTTTTTCTTTTTACTACAAGGATTTTCTTTTTGCATTCTTCCCTTTCATGGATTTTAAATTCATCCAGAATGTTATTTATATTTTGTCACTAGTTTAGTGTTCTTTTTTTCAATTTACTTTAATGTTGGATATTAACAGTTCATTACTAGTAACACAAACCAAATACTCAAACCTCCATCCAATCCACCATATTAAAAATAAATATATCAAATTGACAGTGGCTAATAATCTAATTAAAAGCTCAAATTAGGTAGCCGTATAAGAGGGGGAAAAGTTTTTTCAAGGTGTCCTTTAAAAGCTCTGTTTTTATTGCTTTTTTAAAAGCCTAAGGGAAGAGGCCCCATGAATTTCAGGATGAATTTCCACAACAAAGAAACAGAAGCTCTTTTCACCTTCCTTGGGGTGGCAGTCTGCAATGTCAAGACAGAGACAAAATGCTTCAAAAGTGGTGACAGAGAGGTAGCAAGGTCCCAAACTCAGGGCTCTAACTGTTAACACCAAATCCTTGAAGTTGGCATGGTAAGCAGCAAGCAGTGTTTTTCAGCAATGCTTGATTCTGCTTTGTTTTTTACTGTTTGTGTAAAAGCTTTCAGGTTCATCTTCTCCACCATATTCATTAGAACACAGACTTGAATGATTGTTATGTTATAGGTTTCCTATTGAGTCTGATGAATATTATTCAATCAGAATTTTCATTAAACTGCCCAACTACCTGTGCTACATCTTGCCTCAGTATTAGAGCCACTCCATTTCTTCTGAGTTGGCCCCTTCCAGACTTCAACACTTTGTATTTATCTAACTCAGGAGTGCCCAAACTATGGCCCATGGGCTGGACCCAGCCCATGCCACCAAATCATCTGTCCCGTGCCACCCGCACTGGTACTGAAAGCAGAAGTAAAATGTGCCCTCACATGTGCAAACACTTCTAGAAGCATAAGTAAAATGTGCCCACGCAGGTGCAAATGCTCCCGTGAATGCACCTGTGGCTGTCATAAATGCCACCATGTGACTGGCCCCGGTGCAAAAATGTTTGGCCATCCCTGATCTAACTGAAAGTACCCTGTACCAGTTCAGTTTATGTTGTGTATTAAATGAAATTTGTCCACCATTTCGTGTTCTCCTCAGTTTCTAACTAACGTGAGATTGGGGTTCACGCCATTTTACTCCGAGCAGCACAATTGAGATCAGGTCCTCGATCACCCCACTCTCCTTCAACCAATCCTGTTAATGCCCGCCAAAATGTATCTTTCCGCACCTGTATATAAGTCGCTGTGGCACAGTTGAAATTGTGTTCTTAAACCTGTAATAAAGTTATGTGTTTGGCCCATATTGCTGGCTGCTGCTCATTATTTCTAGAACACTAAACTGGCTACAAGGATGGGATGGTGTCCCACAAGAATTCCGTCGGCCCTTTCGACATTACAGCACCGGAGAAATGGCTCCTCTACGAAAAACAATTCAAACATGCCATGGTGGCTGACAGTATCATAGAGGAAGATCTGAAGAGATCGTGTTTCCTCGCAAGATGTGGTCTGGCTGCCCTAGAGTTGGCCATTCACCTGTTATTGCCACGGGATAGCGACGATGTTTCCCTCACCGATACCCTGATGGCCCTTTGAAACCATTTCCAACCAAGGGTCTCGATTTTCCCTGCCCGGGTCGCATTTCACCACCGTGACCAATGCCCCAGAGAGTCTGTGGCCAACTATGCCACCACCCTGCGACTCACCACGGCCCCTTGCCAGTGGCTGAACATCAAGGACACCCTCCGTGACCGCCTGCTAGCCAGACTTCGGGATGAAAAGGCTCAATGCAGCCTGATGACCCACGACACACTGACCTTCAAGTATGTATTGAAGGAGGCATTGGCATTCAAGGCAGCCAGGTTGGGGGTGAAGTCCTTCAAGCAGCGGTCTGTAGCCTCCGGGGTTCCAGATTCTGCTGTAAAAGCCCACCGCTGTTCGTCGTCCTCCTCCTCCTCAGCATCACCACTATCTTTGTCCACGTCTGGGTCCAGCGATGAGGACAGAGGGGTCAGAAAAGTCTGTAGGAGGAAGCAAAAGCATGCTCCAAAGGTCCTCAAGAAGTGCGATAGCTGTGGGAGCAGGCACGACCGGCAAAAGTGTCCATTCTGGAACGCGGACTGCCACCATTGCGACAAGCGAGGGCACATTGCAAAAGTGTGCCACCAGCGGAGCAGGCAACCCCCAACGTCGGATGAGTGGCCGAGAAGACCGAGAGCAGACATCTCCAATATCTCATCGGGGGATCCAGTCAGCAGTGTGTCCAATGTGACCACCCGTTTCTTCATGGAGCTACAGCTACAGGGCATCCCAATGCGTATGGAGGTGGACAAATTTCATTCAATACACAACAGTTTAGTTCACTGACACCAAGCACTGTAATGTTTATATGTTCAAATTCTTAACTTTACAGCTTCCAGTTTGCTTTGATTCATAGTTCTCACATAAGATGTTCCAATTGTATATGTTGCGCAGCACTAGACTTTGCTTTCACCTCTATGCACATCAGCTATGAGATGTCCTTTCAGCTTTAATCTACCTGGATCCTCAGTGACAGCGCTGTTCGTACTTGTTTTGTGCTCTTCCCCATTAGCTGATTGAATATCTTCAGACCTAGAATTTTCATCTTCTAGCACTTTCTAACAAACAAAAATTAGCTTGAGTGTCACCAACATTGTTTGCCAGTGGCACCTTCAGCTATTGTTGCTGCCCAATAGCTGCTGGTCTCATCACCAATGGAACTATCATTTCACTTCTGTTGATCCAGTTGTTACCATAAAGAAGGTGGATCCATTTTAATCTGGTTTCTCAGCTATGATCTTTCCACCTGGGGCAACTTGGAGTATGAACTTCTGATGGCATTATGCTCAGCTTCATTGGCATACACAAACCCTATCCCCACATTAAGGTACACATCCAAGAAGGGGCTTTATATGGTTGTGTGGCTGATTTTCCTGCATTAGTAGAAAAGCAAGACTAAATCTTCCAACTAAATTGAGCACTCCACCAGCTGCTTCTGTTGTTAATTCCAGTCACTGATCAGAGATTTGATGTATGAGGCTATTTTAAGCCTAGGATCTATTGCAATGAGAACTCTAGTGTGAACCCCTTGATAGGCATGCATATAACTGAGCTGCACTTCAGCAAACAGGCAGAAGAGACTATAGTAAAAGAAAGCCTGTAGGAAATTTACACTAGATATTTGGCATCTTATGGAGGAATCATATTGAAGCTCCTTGGACCTGTAGTATGTAATTTGGAGAAATCAATTTCATTCATCAAACACTTCTCCAATTATAGCTAGCTGATGAATAAGCATTAGGTAAATGTCAGCACTGCTTTTTCCTTTGCCATTTCAGCAGAAATATTGATATAATTATTGGAAAGGAAAAATTCCATGCAGTGTTTTCATGCAAAATAGATTTTACAGTATATTTTTTACCATTCAGTTCCACTACAGGTTGGAACCTTGAAGAAATAAGACTGAATTACTGCAGTAAGGTAGATGATATGGAAATAGATATTTGATTATAAGTGGCAATAGTAGCAGAATGCATTGACATTTATAGACATCATTAAATAGAGTTAAAAGGGACCAGTGTATATATGAACATAAATAAAGCCAAATCTGAGTGATTAATATGAAACATATAGAAAATTACAACAAGAAATAAAAGGATTATTTAACCTAATGGGATTACTTGACCTTCTTTTTACATTGCTAGAATATTCGTTAAGAAAATACATGTTCTTTTACAAAATATTATGATGTGTAAAAAAAATTAAAATCCCTAAGATGCAAACAGAATTAATTGAGAGGTACCCAGATGTATATAGACCAGGATAAATTAAATTGATTGCCCTTTGCCAAAGGTTATTATGATACCAATTAATGTTTATGTTGGCTCATTCATACAGCATGAATACAAACAGCATGGGACTTTTAAAGGCCATGGCACAAATAATCTTCTTCTTCTATGTCTAGGCCAGACATGAAACTGCCAAAATGAAGCCACCTTTTGGAGAGTTCATTCTACAGTTCCTTTTGCCTGACCTAATGTGAGAATGATTAGCCGGCAACTCAAGGTTGCCATTACCAGAGTACACCCGATTGTGGTTCAAAAATCCCACAATCTTCAAGGAGGCTCTTTCAGTGTACCCCTTAAATAACGTTAGGAAAGCCATAAAAATACAGCATTTGTTTGCCCATAGTTGCACACAGGAAAGCACCTACACATACTCAAAGTCACCTTGAGAGATGGCATTTTCTGTCAGCAATGATAAGAGATTTTGCGAGAATGATTTCTGTATAATTCGTGCAATATGTTAACAGCTTCTGCCTTTTGCATAGATATTCAATTTAGAGCCATCCATGAGATGCTTGAATCTTTTGACCAATCAGCCAGTCTTTCTGTTCCTGTTGTTTCTCTATCTAGGTTTTTGCTGTGTGCAAATCATTCCACGATCAAGGAGCCACCACCAAGAAAACCCGTTTTCTCAGGGGGGGAATATACCTTGTTCTCCTACTGGAACAATTTCTTATTTGGCTCTTCCCCAGGGCTCCCAAGCCAATGAGGGCTCTAGCAGCTGTGGCAGGATATGGGTCTCATCCTGCAACTTCTTCTTTCCTAGCAAATGAAGCTGCCTCAGACCCTGATAATACGTTTGAGATTTTTATTTTATATATGTGTGCCTGATGTAGTACATCAGCAATAGTCTTAAACATTCCAAAAAAAATTGTTTCACTTCCTCTGCTCTCTGACAAGCAGGGGAAGCAATTAATTTGCCAATTTCTGCAAGTGGTTTGCTTATTAAGCTACTTTGCAATATTGGCACATTCAATATTGGGCTTGCTTTGGATTGGTTCCAGTGATTATATGCAATGGAGCCAAACCAAAGCATTCCAAAGTGATCCTACTTGCACTAGAAAAGTGTAGAAACCCCTTGAAAGAGGCCAGAAATATGCAGGTATAAGTACTTGGATGAGGGGCTAGCATGCTCTAATAAAGATGCCATTTGGTTGCACTAAAGCTCAGGCTAAATAACTCACATTTGCTGAACTATCCAGTCAGCAAATAGATCACATACATGCAAGTCCTGTGTAGCGGATCACAATATGATAAAATTCAACTCACAGCTCATCAGATTTGAAACCAAACTTTTTAATTTTTCTTCACCACACAAGCTTTTCAAACCCCCAATTGTTGACAGACTGCCTTCAACACTGATCTGGAATGAGTCTACTACCATCTTTTGAATTGGAAAGAAGATGAAATAGCATGTCAAATAAACTTCAACAGTGAAGTAGAAACTATCCAGTTCATTGCTTCTTAGGCAAAAGGCAAAGTGATGATTAGCTATGTTTGATGAAGAAAACCCCATTAAGATGTTCAGGTAATAATTATATTAGGTCAAAACATTAAATCGCTGCCATTTTTGTAGAAAAGGATAATAAAGCTTAATGGATTATGGTGAATATCTGTCTCCTCATTTCCAGATGATTAGTGCTGCCTGTGTTGCTATACGATAGGGATTGTTTAAGTTTTAAAATAATTAGCTTTATTTAAATTCTAACTAATCATCTGGAAAAGGAGAGGCAGAGCTTGGATTTATACTTGTTTAATTCCTAGTGGACATTACTTTGGCCCAGTCTATCCAATCTTCTCTGGGACCTAAGAAGTTCAGTAAAATACCTTTTCTTAGTCCTGCACACTTATAGTCTCATCCTGCCCTGATGAGGACAAACAAGAGGGCCTTTTCAGCTTCATTTGTCTTTGTCATCATCCAGGTGAAAATCTCCACCCAAAAAATGTCAAAGGAAGGCTGTTCCTATACTGTGGAGTTACATTAGAAGAGAGAACAGGCTGCTACCTTCTCTTTTGCCCTTCCATCAACAGAGAAATACCTTCCATTAGTACTGGGTTTTACTGACAAACTGCTAAGGAAGGGGATATTAATGGAGGTTGTTTTACTTCAACAGTAGAGTTTTAAAATAACATGGGAAATAGATTCAGGTTGAGAAGTAACTGAAGAGGAATAGAGAAGTTTATGGATTTTTTTAAAAGAAGATGTCTGTAAAGATTAAAGAAAATTGTTATAAAACAATTTGGAGATCATATGTAACACCAATAAAAATGAATTCTTATAATTCAAAAGATTCTGCAGTACATTAGAGGTATAATCAAGAGATTGGTACCTATTTTCATTTTTAGAGAAAATGTAAGGTGGTTCAGAAAATATGGAAATT
This sequence comes from Bradypodion pumilum, assembly GCA_035047305.1. Taxonomy (NCBI): domain Eukaryota; kingdom Metazoa; phylum Chordata; class Lepidosauria; order Squamata; family Chamaeleonidae; genus Bradypodion; species Bradypodion pumilum. The sequence continues at coordinate 430,026,239 of JAWDJD010000001.1, read as the reverse complement.
AATATTTAATGAAATTTGTTGTTCAGTCGCACAGTCGATTCCGACCCTTTGCGACCCTATGGACCATCGTTCTCCAGGCACCTCTGTCCTCCACCATCCCCCTCAGTCCTCCCAGTTCTGTGCCCATTGTGTCTACAATACCATCTATCCATCTCATCCTTGGCCTCCCCCTTCTTCTTTTGCCCTCCACCTTTCCCAACATCACGGCCTTCTCAAGTGAATCCTCCCTTCTCATTTGATGCCCAAAGTACTTTAGCCTCATCTTTACTATTTGACCTTCCAATGAGCAGTCAGTGTTGATTTCTTCTAAGATTGACCTATTTGTTCTCCTCGCTGTCCAGGGTACCCTCAAAACTCTCCTCCAGCACCACATTTCAAAGGCATCTATTCTTCTGCGTTCAGCTTTCCTAATTGTCCAGCTCTCACATCCGTACATTACCACTGGGAATACCATTGCTTTGACTATTCTAATTTTTGTTTCCAAGGTGATGTCTCTGCTTTTCACCATGTTCCCCAGGTTTTTCATGGCTTGTCTCCCAAGAATCCGTCGCCTTTTTATTTCATGGCTGCAATCTCCATCTGCAGTGATCTTAGATCCTAAGAATGTAAAATCTGTCACTGCTTCTACTTCTTCCCCATCTATTTTCCAGGAACTGATCGGGCCTGTTGCCATTATCTTGGTTTTCTTGATATTGAGTCTCAAGCCAGCTTTTGCACTCTCTTCCTTCAAACCGATCAAGAGATTCTTTAGGTCTTCCTCACTTTCTGCCATTAAGGTGGTGTCGTCTGCATATCTCAGATTGTTGATGTTTCTCCCAGCAATTTTGATCCCATATTGTGATTCCTCCATCCCTGCGTTGCGCATTATGTGCTCTGTGTATAAGTTGAATAAGCAGGGTGACAAAATGCAGCCTTGTCTTACTCCTTTTCCTATTCCAAACCACTCTGTCATTCCGTGTTCTGTCCTAACTGTTGCTTCTTGGTTCCTGTACAGATTTCTCAGGAGGCATATGAGATGCTCTGGTATTCCCATCTCTTTAATCACTTGCCACATCTTGTTGTGATCCACACAATCAAATGCCTTAGTGTAATCAATAAAGCAAAAGTAAACTTGTTTCTGGTATTCCTTTGTTTTCTCCATGATCCAGCGTATGTTGGCAATGTGGTCTCTAGTCCCCCTACCTCTTCTGAAACCAGCCTGCACCTCTGGTAGTTCTCTTTCCACATGCTGCTGAAGTCTATCCTGTATTATCTTGAGCATCACCTTGCTGGCGTGTGGGATGAGCGCAATTGTTTGATAATTTGAGCATTCTTTGGCATTGCCCTTTTTTGGGATTGGAACATATACTGATCTTTTCCAGTCCTGTGGCCACTGTTTTGTTTTCCAAATCTGCTGGCATATTGAATGCAGTAATTTGATGCCATCATCTTTTAAAGCTTTGAAAAATTCAACTGGGATACCATCATCTCCACTAGCTTTGTTGTTTGCAGTGCTCTTTAGGGCCTTTCTGACTTCACTCTCCAGGATGTCTGGCTCAGGTTCAATTTCTTCATCATTGTGGCTATCAGGAGTGTTGAGGTCCTTTTTGTAGAGTTCCTCTGTGTACTCTTTCCATCTCTTCTTAATTTCTTCTGCATCAGCTAGCTCCTTTCCGTCTTTGTCCCTTATCATGTTCATTTTTGCTTTAAATGTTCCCTTGATTTCCTGGATTTTTTTTGAAAAGGTCTCTGGTTCTGCCTCTTTTGTTGTTTTCCTCCATTTCTTTGCACTGTTCTTTTAGGTAGTTTTCCTTATCTCTCCTTGCTTTTCTTTGAAATTCTGCGTTCAAAAGATTGTATTTTTTCCTTTCTCCTTTGACTTTTGCATTCCTTCTTTCCTCTGCTATTTTAAGAGCCTCATCAGACAACCACTTTGCTTTCTTACTCTTCGTTTCTTTTGGTATGGTTTTCTTTGCTGCTTCCTGCATGATGTCCCTCATCTCTGTCCATAATTCTTCTGGCACTCTGTCTATTGAGTCTAAGCCATTGAATCTGTTCATCACCTCCACCGTGTATTCTTTAGGGATGCTATCTAGGTGATATCTGTCTGGTCTCTTTGTTTTCCCTATTTTCTTTAGTCTAAGCCTGAATTTTGCAATCAGTAGGTTGTGATCTGAGCCACAGTCTGCTCCAGGTCTTGTTTTTGCTGACTGTATGGAGGTTCTCCATCTTTGACTGCAGAGTATGTAATCAATCTGGTTTCGGTGTTGGCCATCTGGTGATGTCCATGTGTAAAGTCGCCTCTTGTGTTGCTGGAAGAGGGTGTTTGCTATGACCATTGCGTTCTCTTGGCAGAACTCTATCAGTCTTTGCCCTGCTTCATTCTGTGTTCCAAGACCGAACTTGCCTGTTATTCCCTCCACTTTTTGATTGCCTACTTTGGCATTCCAGTCTCCTAAAATAATTTGGACATCATTTCTTGGTGTTTGTTCTATGAGGTGTTGTAAGTCCTCATAGAACTGGTCCACTGTGGCTTCATCTGCACCCGTGGTTGGTGCGTATATTTGGATCACAGTGACATTGAAGGGTTTGCCCTGAAATCTTACTGACATCATTCTGTCATTTTTGAGGTTGTATCCCATTACTGCTCTTCTCACTCTTTTATTGACAATTATGGCTACTCCATGTCTTCTAAGGTTTTCTTGTCCACAGTAGTAGATGTGATGGTTTCCAGAGCTGAATTCGCCCATCCCTGTCCATTTTAGCTCACTGATTCCCAAGATGTCAATGCTTATTCTTTCCATCTCATTTTTTACCACTTCTAGTTTACCTTGGTTCATTGATCTCACATTCCATGTCCCTATGCAGTATTGCTCCTTACAACATTGCATTCCTCCTCCCTCCTTCCTGTCCCTCCCCTCCCTCCACTCTGTGGTGTTAAGCATCCTGTATCACCTAGCCTGCCCCTTTGTTTGCCCCTTTGTTTTGCCTTTTGTTTTGGTCAATAGGGTTCTCTTGGCAAGCTTTGTGGCGTGGTTTACCGGTTTCTACGCCATGTTTTTTCTCGCATCATACATCATATCACAGTTTTAAAAATTTAAAACAGTTTAAACAACATATTATCATGCATACTTATCACACTCTAAAACACGGTCTCTATGTTAATTGCTATATTAAGTCAGTGTAAAGTCTCTATGTCAGTTGCTATATTAATTCCGCTACATTTTTCACATCAGCTACTTATCCTTGTGTCCTCACTCCCCAGGTGGGGTTGTTGTCTCTGGGCCCCTTGCTCCCGTGACATCGCAGTGGCGAGCAGTGGATGTTTTCCCCATGGGTCAGCTGTTCCTCTTCCTCTGCCTCTGGCGGCGGTGGTGGATGGTGACTTTTCCCGCCACCTGCCTGGTCTTTTTCACCCCCGGCTGGGGTGGTCTCGCGGCTGCTCCTGGCCGCGGGTAGCCTCCTCGCGGTGGCGGCGGTGGTGGATGGTGACTTTTCCCGCTGCCTGGCCGGTCCTCCTCACCCCCGGCTGGGGTGGTCCCGCGGCTGCTCCTGGCCGCGGGCAGCCTCCTCGCGGTGGCGGCGGTGGAGGATCGCGACCAGTCCCTCCGCCTTGCTGGTCCTCCTCACCCCCGGCTGGGGTGGTCCCGCGGCTGCTCCTGGCCGCGGGCAGCCTCCTCGCGGCGGCGGCGGTGGAGGATCGCGACCTCTCCCTCCGCCTAGCTGGTCCTCCTCACCCCCGGCTGGGGTGGTCCCGCGGCTGCTCCTGGCCGCGGGCAGCCTCCTCGCGGCGGCGGCGGTGGAGGATCGCGACCTCTCCCTCCGCCTAGCTGGTCCTCCTCACCCCCGGCTGGGGTGGTCCCGCGGCTGCTCCTGGCCGCGGGCAGCCTCCTTGCGGCGGCGGCGGTGGAGGATTGCGACCTCTCCCACCGCCTGGCTGGTCCTCCTCACCCCCGGCTGGGGTGGTCCCGCGGCTGCTCCTGGCCGCGGGCAGCCTCCTCGCGGCGGCGGCGGTGGAGGATCGCGACCTCTCCCTCCGCCTAGCTGGTCAATGAAAGTTAGGCTGGCAGTTTTCCAAAGTGTTTCGGGCAGGAGTTCTCAGTCATTTTAAGCCAGGGCCCTGGGGCTCCCTCAGACAGCTGGGGGGGCTGGGTCACACTACCTCAGACAGCTTGGTGAAGGTGGTGGTGGCTGGGTCACGCTCCCTCAGACAGTTTCTTTATCTGTGAAACTTGATTTTATCCAAAAGTTGCACTGTTAACCCACTTTGGAGATATTCAATTGAAATGGCAAAAAAGAAGAAATAATTAGTTTTAGTAATTGCAGTGAGACTAATTATAGCAACAAAAAAGGGAAAGTAAGATTTGAATTTCAACATATTGAATGGTATAAAGAAATGTGGAATATAGCTGTAAATAATAAAATGTGAGATTATGGTTAAACAAAAGGGAGAAGAATTTATAGCTTTTGTCCTATTAAAGAGGAAAGGCCAGATGCCAGCACATGAAACTCTTTTTGGAGAGAAGTGGGATGCAGTTTTACTCAGTTCTTCTTTTTTTATATATATATATAATAAATGTTTTATTTATTTTCAAAAGAAAAAACAAACATACAAAAAGCAATACATCATGACAATAATACATAAAACTCATAAAAAATAGCACATACATGATAGTTGAACTGATTATTTGTCATGGTACACACACAATCAGATATCCACATTGTAGGTTAGTACTGTAACCATAACCTTCATAAAAGCTATCAATATTACAATTATTTGTTAACAACCATCAAACTCCTTCTTTTCAAATTACAAGTCACCCAGTGAATATTTACATTGCCTCGAAGAGTTTAGTCTCTGTATTATCTCCAAAAACCACTTTGAGATGGTACAGGTCTAAAACTATCCCTACCCATAAGAGAGTGATCGACAAACGGCTTCCAAATACTCCAAAATCTATTTTCCTTCAATTTATCCCTTTTTACTTTTATCTCCCATGTCAATTTGTCATTCAGTGCTAAATTCCACATTTCCTTGTACCACTCTCCCGTCTGTATAGTTACATCATTTTTCCAATTTCTAGCGATACATTGTCTACCAGTAGTTAACATTATTTCTAATAGCTCTTTTTCCGCCTTATTCAAACACATACCTTCCACATCTGTTAGCAAAATGGTACCTGATGCCAGCTTAATTTTCTTACCCATTATTTCCCCTATCTCTCCTTCTATTCTTCTCCAAAATTCATTTATCATTTTACAACTCCACCACATGTGCTCATAAGTTCCAACAGTTTCTTTACATCTCCAACATAAATTATCCCTTTTATTATCAATCTGATGCAGCCTCAGTGGTGTCAAGTACCATTGCCGCAACATTTTATAGTTATGTTCCTTAATTCTTACTGACATTGTTCTCATTATCCTCTTTTTCCACTTATTTCTCCATTCATCATTTCCTAACTTTATATTCAAGTCCTGTTCCCACTTCAATTTCAAATCTTCCTGTGGATCACTACCCTTGTTTATTAAAATATAAAGTTTACTTACTAGACCCTTGATACTTTTCTCACCTTTTCTAATCTTTAAAACCAATTCTTCAAATTTGGTCTTTTCTCTGTCTGTACTCAGATCTTCTTTACTTCCTTTTTTTACCCCTTTGGGTGTTGAGAGAGTTTTACTCAGTGGCTGTTTTAATATGACAATATATTTAATACATTTAAAGCAAGTGTTTGTTATGTAAATATTTTGTTATGTAAATATTTTGTAAGCTGCCTTCAGTCTTATTTTTAGAAGAAAGACAGGATATTAAATCTATACCTATAAATCCAAGAGTTAACCGTTGGAACTTGCTTTACATTTCTGCACCCATCCATCCTATCCCATACTGAGCCTCCTGCACTCGCCCGAACCCGGTACAGAGGTTACTGAATGGTTGAGAAACGCGCCAGTGGGGCAAGAGCCCCACAGATGCAAACAAAGAAAAAGAACTTCACTACCCAATATCCTGTGTGTCACACCACAGCCAATCAGGCTGAAAGGCGTGAGCAAAAATAATGTTGTGAGACGCGCTGCGGCCAATCAAAATAAAGCTGCAGAAAAAAATTGTAACCACGAACGGTAACATCACAAATTAAACTTCATGTCTCAGCATCCTATGCACCTATAGCATGTCAGCCAATCTAGCTGAATGGCATAAGCGCATAGAACGTAGAATAAACGGTCTAAAAAATTCAAATTCTTGCCGCACCATTCAAAACCTTTCACTCTATGAAAATGCGATAAATTACTACTATGTCTCTACAAAATAAGCCACGTAATACATACACAACATATAAGTAAAATAAAAAAAATAAAAAAGAAGCCGCCAAATGAATGTTCACAGGACAAATTACACTACAAATCCCAACATCCTACACCATTACAGCAATGCAGCCAATCAAGTTGAATGGCGTGAACATGTCAAATGTTGGGAAAAGTGCGAAAAAACATCCAATAAAAGGCGCCACATCACAAACCGCACACAGTTTTGAGGAGAAATAACCGTCATGGTTATGTACAATTGCGCCTAAAGATAATTACGGAGCACACTCCATTTACTATTTGAGCACATAACCTACAAAAAATACCTTTGCAAACATATTCTACTGCATATGCTACATGTATTTGACAAAAAATAAGTGTATCATACAGCTATTGAAGAAAATTGAAAACTACACACATTTTAAGGGGAAAATAACCATCACAATTATGCACAATAGCACCTGAAGATAATTACGGAGCAGACTTCATTAAGTATTGATGCATGCATAGTACAAAAAAATATATATCTTCGTAAATATATTCTATTGCATATGGTACAGGACTTGAAGAAAATTCAAAAAAATTACATTTAAATTACGGATCAATAATTATTGAATGAAAACACTGAGAACAGACTACAATACTTAACATTATAGTAACACAAAATAAATACTTATAATTCTGATAGTAAAACTATTTTCACTAAAAATAATTACCTCATGCAACAAACTAATGACTGAACACAGAAAGTTTTGACCAAAAACTTTGGACCACAGTACAGAGTTGGAAAAAAAACTTTATGTATAAACAATACTTACAGAAAAGTGCATTGTTGCCTCATGCAAAACAAATAAATCATTAAAAAAGACTTTATACATAAATTATAGTTACAGAAAAGTGCATTATTTCCTCTTTGCCAAAGTAATAAACCATTAACAAGGTACAACAATGACAATATATGACAACTGTTTTAATACTGAATTAATAATAATAACATATTTCAATATATTATTAATTTATTAGAATTGTAAATTCTATGCCACCAAAAACATGTAAATATAGGACAAAGAACACGCAAAACATTGAAAAGAAAACTAGAAAAAAACACAAGAAACATCACAGGAAAGGGAAGAAAAACTTAATAAACGCAGAAAGAAATATGCACAAAAGACATGAAACCGTGTTAACAGAACGTAGAGAAATTGACAGTACATCAAGGGCAAATGAAAGCACTAAGAAACATGATATGAGATTAGAAAAGAATAAAAAGACAAGAACAATACGAAAAGAGAGAAGTAAAGCTAAAAAATTAATATTAAAAATGCCTGCCTTCTCCTATGATCCAGAAACTAATTATTCTGAAAATGCCAATTTAGAGATTGGAAATCTAGACACAATTTGCCAATTCTGCCAAGCCAGAAAATTCAAAACAGAAACCCAATCACTATGTTGTAAAGAAGGTAAAATTAGAATTCAACAGTAAATACCACCACAAGAACTGATAGAATATACAAGTGGAATAACAACAGATTCTAAACATTTCTTAAAGAATATTCAAAAATACAACTCATGTTTTCAAATGACTTCATTTGGAGCCACAGCCATTATACAACACAAAGGATTCAATCCAACATTCTCAATTCAAGGACAGATTTACCACAATATCGGTTCACTACTACCACTACCAGAAGAACAGCCAAAGTTTCTCAAATTTATTTCATGGGAGATGAGGAAAAAGAAACAGCACAACGATGTACATACATTGAAGGAACAAAACAACATATTGTACTAAAATTACAAATAATGTTACATCAGCACAATATTCTCATCCACACTTTCCAAAATGCAATGCAAAACATGCCAACCAATGAATACCAAATTGTTATAGTTGCAGACAAAACTCCAACAGGAGAACATATACGGTGATACAATGCGCCAGAAACAAATGAAGTCGCAGCACTCATTTCTGGAGATACTTTCCATCCCAGAGATATAATACTTAAACAACACAACAAAAAACTACAACGTATATCAGAAACACATCACTCCTATAATGCTCTTCAATATCCCATACTTTTCCCATATGTTGAGGATGGATATAATTTTAATTTGAAACGCATTGATCTAAAAACAGGGAAGGAAACTGATAAAAAAATTTCAGCCATGTACTACTACTCCTACATTCTAATGGTTAGAAATAAAGAACAAAACCACATAATCCACTGCAGAAAATTGTTCAATCAGTTCGTTATGGATATGTATGCAAAAATAGAGTGAAAGACTACTTTACATTAGAACAAACCAAAAATCACTCAGAGCAGAACAATACATACATTTAAAGGATGCTGTGGCACAAGATGGAAACCTAACAAATGTTGGAACATTGTTCATCCTGCCAGCAACATATACTGGAAGCCCAAGGCATATGCATGAATATACTCAGGATGCTATGACCTATGTAAGGAAACATGGAAGACCAGACTTATTTATAACATTTACATGTAACCCAACATGGCCTGAGATAAAAAAATTGCCTCAGAAATGATGAAACAGCTAACAACAGACATGACTTAATTTCAAGAGTGTTTAGACAAAAACAAAAACAATTAATTAATCTTATCACAAAAAAATCTGATATTTGGTGAATGTAATTGCTGGATGTATACGGTTGAATGGCAGAAACGTGGGCTGCCACATTCACACAACTTGATATGGATAAAAAGCAAAATACATCCCACTGAAATTGATAAAATAATGTCTGCTGAAATACCAAACGAAAATGAAGACATTGAACTACATGCCATTGTTAAAAAAACATGATTCATGGACCCTGTGGTCTTCTTAACACACAAGCACCATGTATGAAAGAAAAAACCTGCACCAAAAGATACCCCAGAGCATTACTGAAAGAAACACAAACTTCAGAAGATGGATACCCACAATACAGATGACATTCTCCGGAGGATAGAGGGAACACAACTAAATTAAAAAGGAAAACACAAGGAGAAATTATAATAGACAACAGCTGGATAGTACCATATTGTCATCTACTATCAAAAATATTCAAAGCACACATTAATGTTGAATATTGTAATAGTGTTGAATCAATAAAGTATGTGTGTAAATATATTAATAAAGGCAGTGACATGGCCATTTATGATGTTAGAAACAGCAACAAAAACGACGAGATTTTACAGTATCAATGTAGAAGGTACATTAGTACTAATGAGGGTTTTTGGTGCATTCTAGGCTTCCACATACATGATAGACATCCAACAGTACTACATCTAAGTGTACACCTTGAAAATGGTCAAAGAGTATATTTTACTCCTGAAACAGCAACAACGGTCACAGACAATCCTCAAGAAACAACTTTAACTGCCTTTTTTAAACTATGCCAGAAAGATGAATTCGCAAAAACCATACTATATCAAGATGTGGCAAAATATTGCACCTGGAATAAAACTAAGAAACAATTCTGCTGCAGAAAAACTGGCACTTATGTACCTGAACATGACATTTATGAAAGTGATGCAATAGGCAGACTATACACTATGCATCCAAATAATACATAATGTTTCTATTTGAGAATGCTACTCCACACAATACCTGGACCAACATCTTTTCAAGAACTTAAAACTGTGGATGGAAAATTGATGGAAACATACAGAGAAGTATGCCAGCACATGGGTTTATTAGAAGCTTATCAACATTGGGAAACAACTTTGCAGGAAGCAGCAATGATTTCCATGCCACACAAAATGAGAACTTTACTGGCAATAATACTCACTTCATGTAGTCCATCAAACCCACTAAATTTGTGGGAAATTTTAAAAAACCCACTAAGTGAAGATATGCTAATGAAAGCCAGAAAAGAACATCCATCATTAGACATTTAGTATGGAACAGACATTTGCAACATGGCATTAATTGAAATCAAAGACAAATGCATACGCATGACTAATAAAACACTAGAGGATCTTGGCCTACCAGCACCAACATGCAATCAAGGAGATGCCTTAAATGCAGATTATATAAGGGAAACAAACTATGACATTGAAAGATTACAAGAATACATAAATCAAAACAAACCACTGCTTAATGATGAACAGAAATCTGCCTGTGACAAAATAATTACTCAACTAACAACAGAAGATGGAGGAAAGGGGAAAACATTCCTCACAAACTTAATTCTAGCAGAAATATGTGCACAAGGAAATGTTGCATTAGCCATAGCATCATCAGGAATAGCAGCAACATTAATGGAAGGAGGAAGAACTGCTCATTCTGCACTCCAAATACCACTCAACATAGATAAACAAGAAACCCCAACATGTAATATAACACAAGGAAGTGGCCGTGCAAAAGTGCTAAAAGAAGCAAAAAATATTGTCTGGGATGAATGTACAATGGCACATAAAAAATCTATTGAAGCCTTACACATAACACTTAAAGACATAAGAGAAAATGAAAAAATTATGGGTGGACTTCTACTACTTCTTTGTGGAGATTTCAGACAAACACTCCCAGTAATACCAAAATCTGCCCCTGCAGATCAAATCAATATGTGTATCAACCAATCATATTTATGGGAAAATGTTCAAACCATTACCTTAACAGAAAACATGAGAGTTAGACAAAATGCAAACACTCAACTCTTTACCAACTTTCTTCTACAAATTGGTAATGAAAAAATACCAAAAAAATACCATGGTAACATCTGCATTCGAACTTATAAATTCAGTATACTCAAACATCAATGACAATTATCAACATCATGAATGGCTTAAAGAAAGAGCTATCTTAGAAGCAAGGATCAAGGATGTTAACATTATAAATCAGGAAATTCTTGACATGTTACCAAACCAACCTACTGTATACAAAACTATTGATACAGTAGTAGACAAAGATGATGCTGTTAATTTTCCTACTGAATTTTTAAACTCACTAGAACTATCAGGAATGCCTTCTCACCAACTACTTCTGAAAGAAGGAGCACCAATTATTTTACTAAGAAATTTAAACCCACCAAAGTTATGTAATGGCACTAGACTGTGTGTGAAAAACCTCATGCCAAATGTAATAGAAGCCACAATTATTACAGGAAAAGGAGCAGGCGAATCAGTTTGCATTCCACGTATTCCATTGATTCCAACTGATCAAACTATACCATTTAAAAGACTACAATTCCCTGGATGACTAGCATTCGCAATTACCATAAATAAATTGCAAGGTCAGACATCACAACATTGTGGAGTTCATCTTTGAAAGCCATGTTTCTCTCACGGACAATTATATGTTGCGTGTTCTAGAGTGGTTTCAGCAGATAATTTATTCATACTTGCAACAAACAATCAAACTAAAAATATTGTTCATCAACAAGTGCTACAAAAATTGAAATAACATGCACAATATGTAATCTAAAAAGTAATCAGCACAAACACGTTAATTTTACGGAAAACAAAGAACCATGCATTAAGCAAAAACACTCACATATAACGAGTCAAAAACAAATAAATAAATACATGAAATAAATACAAAAGCTAACTCTAAAAATACTAAGAAAGTTCAACATTTACGTAAAACTAATCAACACAAAAACAACAGATGGCTCATTAAGGTCGCTGTAATTACATCAGTCAGAAACGAAAACCTTAATTGCAAGAAATATTCAAGCTTACCAAAAACAGCAACAATGCAAACAGTTTCCACCCATAAACGTTGATAGAAGATACACCCGTATACCAAAACAGCGAGCAACACGCTTTCCTGCTTCAAATGCATAGTCTTCCGTATACAAAGTACATGCTGTAAATTCATGAAAAAGGAAAAATGGAACTGTAGCCACACCTACCCAATGTACAAACAGTGAGCCAGTGACTACTATGAAAACAGACAAGAACAACACAGATATCTAACGCTTCCAAACTCACGTGAGAACGCTATCTTAAAAAAAACCAAACTTATATAAATAGGGGGAGAAAGATCCAGAAACACTGAGGGGAGCATTAGAAAGTAACGGTAAACGCGTCAACCGGATTTTTCAGAACAAAATATTTATAAGACTACCATTAAAATACAAACTAATTATCACTCTGAAATGGAGCAAATAAAAAGGACACCAAGCGGACGAGGATACAAAAAAATGGACAAAGACAACTAAACGAAACTGGGAGAAATGAACCCGAAAAATATAACTGACGATAAAAAAATCTAGCATTGGAAGAGGATACTCCTTTGATAACACAAAACAAGGTAACATTCTTCAAAATTATACTACTTCAGAAACAAAACAACAAAAAATACTAATTTAACAGGCTTAACTGATGAATATCAAAATAGAAAAAGAACAGGAAGGGGTTATAGATTTCTAAGTATACATAATGACAGTAATCCAGGCATAAAAATTACATCACCAGAAATAATCTATAATCATCCAAAAAATGAAAACAAACCAACAGAAATACAATACAAACATACAACAGCAAACAAAAATTAAGAAACAACATTATTTTCAACAAACTTATCACAATACAAAATGGACCCACAAACATTAATTAAAAATCAAAATTTTATAATACCTGAGGTGACAATAACAAGCAGACCAGACATATATTACAGTAAAGAATCTAGAAAAATTATTGATCAGATACAAAAAAGACTACATGGCTATGATGATTATGAACAAATAATAGCACAACCAATAGTTACAAGACCACAAAAATTCACACCACTCTCTATGTTAATTTCTAAAATGGATAAAACAATAAATAACAACATAACAACACAACAAGAACTGGAAAAATTACAATCAAATTCAGAAGTTGAAAAACAATATTTTAAAGAAAATGTAAATTTCCAAGAAGATGTAGAATATGCTATGAACACTACAAAACAAGAAGAATACACAATACTTGAAACTGAAGAATTTACAGTAATACTACAAGTAACAGAAAATTCAAAACAAAACATGAACCAACTTTTAATCAAAACACAACAATCAGAACATAATTTAGAAAATCAGCAAAATATTGAAATTACAATGCAAAAAAAGAATCACAAACAGTGAGGAAAAAAGAAATAAAACCAAATTAAACAATAACAAATGAAAAAATGAACAACATATCTGAACATACAAAGAAGCAACTACAAGAAATTATTGAAAAATTAACATGAAACCAATTTCAGAAAAAGAAAAACAAAATAAAAGATCAATCACAAACAAAACACAATGCACAATTTCAAAAAACAAACAAGAAAATGAGATTACAATACAAGAATCTTAAAAAACTACATTATTTCAGGAAAATAAAGAAACTACAATACTAAACAAAAACAAAGAAATCCCAAATGTCAGAAAAAAAGAAATAATACAACATCAAAAACTCAAAAAAGATAATAAGGACAACATGACTGAAAAACATAATAAACAAATTCAAGAAATAATTGAAAAAATTAATAACAAACAAATACCAGAGAAAGAAACAATTAATAAAAGAACTATGAGCAGACAAAAACTCGGCACAATCCCAGAAACTAAAGAAGAAGAAGAAATCAGAAACAATGAACCAGAACAAGACAGAAACAAAATTCATTCAACAATTATACCAATTGATTTCATCATTCAAAGGCAACTTCTCTTCATGATAAACCCACCAGCAAATATCAGTATTCCATTAGCTCTGCTAATGCTGAATCATTTTCATATCCATTAAAAAGAAACAAGAAGAACAAGCAACCCAGACACAATCAACAAGTAATTGAAACATTCCTAAGATCACACTTATGAAATACTTTTTAAAAATAACACAATGTATTTTCTCTATTTTACAGATAATAACAGTTTTGAAAGTAAGTAATACTTATCTAAAGAAATTGAAAACATAAAAAAATATCTGTTAGAACAATAAATTCTGAAGTTCAATAAAATCAATATTATTTTTAAAAACAAAGAATTTTTTTATTAAAACATTACATTTATTCACAAACAGAAATTTAATAAATTCATTCCATTCTTTTTTCAGAAAATCAAAATTTTAACATATTACACCACAGATGGAAAGCACAACTTTTTAAAAGTAAGTTACTTACAAAAAACAACAAAATAAAAAAACAAAATAAAACAATTAAATATGCATTGTTGTGTTTTACAGAATATGAAAACAACACAAGAACAACACAACAGAAGAAAAAATAAATATTTACAAATTTATATAGTTAAAGTTATTCATTATTTAAATATTATACAGTAACAAAGGTTAAATTAAAAATCTTTGTGTATTTAAACATTTTAACAAAAATATGTTGATATTATGTAAATTACATTAACATAATTGTTAAAAAAAATTTTTTAAAAACTGATAATAATGAAGAATGTAAAATAAATATTAATTTAAAGTATCAAAACAATACCAACTACTTAACAAATGACAACATAAAAATTGTAAATAAATAAAAAAATTAAGAAAACAATAACATACTTTACTATTTTTTACATTACTAAAAAAAAAACACCACAATTTAAAATAGTCCAGCATCGCCGGGCAACCTATGCTAGTAAATAATAATAGTTCTGTGCCATCAAGCCTACTCTGACTTCTGGTGACCCTTTTCACGGTTTTCTAGGTAGAGAATACCCAGAAATGGTTTACCGTCTCCTTCTTTTGAGGGGTGCCCTGGGACAGTGCACCTTGTCCAAGACAACACAGGTGGGCTTTTGTCTCAGGAGGCATACTACGGAATCGAACTCCCAGTAGCGAGTATGATGGGGAGACAGCATTTTCCACAGTTTTGCTTTGACTGTTTTTAAAAGCTTCATTGACACATGCTTATGCAAGTGGGTGAAACCAATCTTCTAGCTATGAAATACTGCGAGTGCAGTAAAGGATCGCTGTCTGGTTGCTTTATTGGCAGTGGTCTCATTTAAAGCAACTCTTCCATGTGTACAGGAAACACTCCAGCCAAACTCCAAAAAAGAGTAGCCCTGCTGCTGGACAAGAAAAGGTCTGGCGGGGTGTGGCCTAATGGGGGACTGAACAGGCTGAACTTTCTTTCACTCGGAAAGAACAATGATGAAAGAGGCTTTTTAAAAGAGTTTAAAATGTTCCAAAGACATTTAAAAAGGTGGAGGAGGAAGATTAAGTCAACAACTGATAGAATTTACTTTGGACTGGCTGAAAAGCTGAGTGAAAAAGGAGATAGACGTGAGTTTCAAATTTCAAAGAGGAGAGGGGGTTGGACGGACTTTGCCACTGCAGGAATGGGAGATTTTTCCTAGCTGAGGACTGGGCTTGGACTATGATTGCTTAAATTGATAAAGGCAGCCGGTAGCCGGACTGAGCGGAGGTGAGTTTGCTGGGATTTGAAGGGGGAAAGCGAAAGCAAGCCTCATTCAGTCTGGCTAGCCTTGAAACATTTCAGAGCCGAGCAGAGCTGTGAGGAATTTGCTGCTGCAGAGAGTGAGTTTTTGGAAGTGGTGGAGGGGGAGGAAAAGTGGAAAAGCAGAAAAGTTTATTGAATATGGGGATTCCCCCCCCCCCCCGGAAAATATTAAAGTTTGGATGATGGACTTTCGAGCTTAAAAGAGGAGAGTTTGGTGGCTTGGAACCTTTTCCCTTTCTTTGAATTTTTGGATATTTGGATACAAAGAAGAAGGGAGTAAGATGGCGCTGGGAGTCTAATCAGTGGTGTCTCTTGGAAAGTATTGTTTTGTCTTCTTCATTTTGGGGACCGGAAGTTTGTTTTGCCTTCTCTCTCTTTTTTTTCCATTGGATTACAAGCCTTTTTTTTCTTCTTTTGTGGAAGTGGCAATTGGTTGTTACTTGCTTAAAGGGATATAAGGACGGTTAAAAGAGCTGTGAGCTGACTGTTACAGAAGATATACTTTTGTGGAGATAAACTGGAGACTGTCTGCAATTGGAACAGTGTTTGAATGAAATGTCAGGGAAGAGGGGAGGAGAAGGAGAAAATGGGCTGGATAAGAGCAGAGAGACAGTCATCCTTAGATAGGATTTTTAAAAGGCTCACCAGGATAGAACAAGAGGAGTTGGAGATGAAGAAAACAATGCAACAGGAAATAAAGGATTTGGAGGACCAAGAGACTGTGAGAAAAATTGCACAGCAATTACAACAGCAGCAGCAGCAAAAAATAGAGTCAACTCCACCTACGATGGCATCTGCAGCTGTGGAATCTATTGTAATAACAACAGCAAAGATAACAACAGCAACAGCTGCAACAACTATAACAACCAGAGCTGCGATGACACCAACGGCAGTAACAACAACAGCAACTATAATGACAGTGACAACCCCATCAATGGTGCCAATAAAGGGGGGGGCAAGGGTTTAAATCAGATGTTGATAAAAAATAATATAATTTTTATTAACTAATTTTCAAAAAATATATACAAACATACACAAAACATTACATCATAAAACATAGGAAAAATACATAGGTTTCATAGAAAATAACCACATACATGATAGTTGAACTATTATCTATTATACTGCACATAATGTTAAATATCCACTTGAGAATTAACACTGTAACTATAACCAATTCATAAAACATTTCAGTAGCACTATTATTCAGATAAAACTATCAAGCTCCAATTTTCACTTACAATTCACCCAGTGTTTATTTACATTGCCCCGGAGAGTTCGGTCTCAATATTATCTCCAAAAACTACTTTGAGATGGTACAGGTCTACAGCATTCCGTACCCATAAGGGAATGATCAACAAAAGGCTTCCAAATACTCCAAAATCTATTTTCCTTTAATTTATCCCTTTTTACTTTTATCTCCCATGTCACTTTATCATTCAATGCTAGGTTCCACATTTCTTTATACCATTCTCTCGTCTGTATAGTTACATCATTTTTCCAATTTCTAGCAATACATTGTCTACCCGTTGTCAGCATTATTTCTAATAACTCTTTTTCCTCTTTGTTTAAATACATACCATCCACATCTGTTAGCATAATGGAACCTGACACCAATTTAATTTTTTTACCCATTATTTCCCCAACCTCTTTGCAGGCGCACCCCCCAAAGAAAGACTCAGACACCGGTATATGGATAAAGGCATCAGGCCACTTTTATTGAATAATGCCCTAGTCCGAATTATGACTTTCAATTGGTGTAATCATCCAATTGTAATTCTTTAAGGCAAGCAGGCCGCAGTAACACTGGTAAGGTTCCTCCCAAAATGCCAATGGCAATTGGCTACATGTAACTATTTGTATCAATTTGTTTGTTGACACAAACAAATTGTTGACCGGAGTCAATAAACTATCTACTGACCCCACCCTATGACATGTATCCGTTAAATATCAAGGTGATGCAGGCTGTGAAGCTCCTGACATCACCCCTTGCCTGGTTCGCCCTTGACCGGCCAAACCTATTTCCCCTGTACCTTTCTACGTGTTGGCCAGTCAATTGCGAACCCGCCGGATACCTATGGGTCATAAATCTTTACCTTACCAGTGCTACCCGCCACACGGGGAGGCGTCCATGATGACTCACTGCCCCCCCCCAGACCGTCAACTTGGTCACCAGGCCTGCTTGCACCTCATCCAGAAAGAGGCACATACCTCTAGCCGACAGGTGGACCCCATATCCTGCCTACAGGTCAAAATTTCTGTAAGCCTATCCTCAGATATCTACTGGCTGTGCCCAAGCCATTCTCAGCAAGGAACCGGGCAAAAGCCCTGCCCACTGACCGCCGAGATGGTCCAAACCATGGAGATCCATGTCTCCTCTAAATTGGTGTCTCAGCACGCTGTTAGACCATAGCGACCGCGTGCATGGCCATAAATGATGTAAAACACCAGGTCACTGCACCTCGATATCTTAAGGAAAGGTCAGTGATCCGTGTGAGATCATCGCCGCCGGGGCACAGAATCAGGGATGGCAACAGTTCCAGCCCTCTCGTGCGGCACATACCATACCACTGCATACGTGCGGATGCACACAGCCCGAGCTGGGGTCCACACTCTGTCGCCGCAGCATATACTGCTGCCGAGTGTACATAGCTGCGGCCCACCAGCCCCACTGCCACCGGTGTGCGGAGACACACAGGATCTGTAAAAGAGGAGAAGAGGTTAAGGACGTAACTAGGTACTCGTACAGTGAGGGGACGTACATATAGTAAAAAATTTGCGCACACCCCCGTGTGCCCCCATATATCCACCTCAGAGTACCCAACGCAGTAGCGGTCAATGCGACACCTATCCCCAATTAAATGGGTGCCATAACGGGCCCCACACTGTGAAGCGCGGTACCGGTCACCCTCCAGCACTTAAATTTGGTAAGGGTAGACCCATCCTGGTGGCAGAAAAACAGCCTAGGGCGCACAGCAGGCACTGCCAATTGCGTGTAGGGCACCAACCGGAACGATGTCAGCAAATGTACGTCATAGCAGTATACACCACTGCCCACTCCATGCTGATCGGCCTTCGAGGGACGAATCCCCAACTGAGCCCGCTCTTGTTTGATATAGACATCTTCGAGTTCCAGTGCCCTACAAAACACATCCCCCTTTGACCATGGGACCAGCTCGCTGAGTCGTCGAACTCCAGAAAAAGGCTACAGCGGTAGCTGCATGAAAGGAGACTCCTCCTACCTACTGCAATATAGTCTATGCCAACCTCATGCAAGGTGGGTCAGAATATCTGTGAGAATAGGGCGACATGTGCCAGGCAGTAGCCACGTACACATGTCCACCCCCCTAATACATGGCGTATTCAGAATACCCTTGCATTGTCAGGAAAGCCCCATGCCTTGGCCATGAGTATCAATGCTTAAAGCCTGGTGGCTATGGTGCATGTAGCCAAACCAGATCATAAGGGCAGACTATACATTCTAAAAACCCAGTCAACCAGCCACACATCGGGCAATTGCCTTGTCCAACAAAAGGCTCTAAAGTGAAGGATTGGATGCTGATGCGCAGTGCGCGTGCGAGTTACCAATATATGCCATTCGCCCGGTTTACGTCTCCTTGCCAAATGACCATATCACAGCCAGGAGTGGAGAGGGTAGCTCACAAGCGTCCGTAGCCCAGCCGCGGAACCGGGTGATCTGCAGGTGGGAGAAAGCATAAGCAATATCGTTATAAACGACTGGCACCTGTTTAGCCCAAGAAACGCCTTAAAGCGCACGGACCCAAGAACAATATGCGAGCTGAGGCCATGACTCCGGGGGATTTAGATGTTCGGGTATTGACAACGTGCACCACCGCAGCATTTCCACACCAAAAGCGGGGCACAGAATCAAGCCACCTGTCCCCCAGAGCAAAAATGGGTACCCAGAATTGGGAAGATTTTTCTTTTCTTGTAGAAACATAAGATCGCGTAAACGATCCATGCCCTGCCATCCCCGGGGCCAATGACCATAGGCCTTGTCCCCCCACCCCAGGGAGCCGGAAGCATCCGACTGTACATGTAACTGGGGCTGACCGGAAGCTCAGACCTCCCGAGGTGACAGCCTGGAAGTCCTGTGGTAATGTGAGCCAAACCAACAGGTCCGCTTGTAAACCCCTAATCAGCTGTACCCTGCGGCTTCATTTAGCGAGACCCGCCATAGCGTGACCCAGACACTAGGCGAAAGCACTGCCTGGTATCACCACTCTGCCGGCGAAGTTGATACAGCCCTGCACCACGTGTGACTCTCTGAGAGGCACCTTCCACTTGGCCACATTGTGACAGCGCAGCAGGGGCCGCTCACCTTGACCGACGATTCGGTCACCTGGCCCTCTTGCACGTCATTCAAAAGAGAGGTGCCTCCACTCATTGACAGGTGAACCCCATCTCCAGAAGACAGGCCAAATTCCTGTAACCCTATCCCTAGACTACAAATGGCTGTCCCCGAGGCATTCTAGATAAGGAACCAGGCAACAGCCCTCTTCACTGACCTTCGGGCATGGTCCGATCGCTGGGACAAAGTGTCACCCATGATATTGCATCGGCATGATGTATGACCATAGCTATCGTGTAGACGGCCATAAATGGCAAAGAAACGCCAGGTGACTGCACTCAGAAGTCTCTAAGTCCGGGCCAGCAATCTGTGCAAGATCACCGCCTCCGAGGTGCAGCATTAAAACATGTGGCGGCCCCGCATCCCCAATGGACATCAGGAATGTCAACAGTTACCGCCACCTCTATGCCGTGCACATCATACCACACCATTGCATACGAGCGGTTACGCGTCGTCCGAGATGGGGTCCCCATTCTAACGAAGCGGCATACTGCACCGCCCCAGTGCACAGAGTTGTGGCCCACAAGCCACACCACAACCCGTGTGCGGGAACACACAGGGTCTGTAAAATAAGGAAGGAGAATAGAGGGCAAACAAGGCACTCATTCAGTGAAGGGGCGAATAGACAGAGAAAATTGGGCAAATCCACACCTGCCAATACAACATATGTCAGGCTCAGGGCACCCAAACGTAGCCGCAGCTGATGCGGCGCCCAACCAGGAGGAACGGGTACCAATTCTAGTTCGGTCAGGGTAGACCCGGCCTGGTAGCAGACAACAGGCCGGGGCGTGAACCACGTGCTGCCACAAACCCTGTGGGGAAGAACCATACAGATGGCAGCGCCAGGCTAGTACCCTCTCCCGACAGATCAGCCCTTGAGGAGCGAAGCCTCACCAGAGCCCACTCCTGAGCGAACAACCCATAATCTAGTGCCAGTGTCCTGCAAAACATGTCCCCTGTTGAAGATGGTAGCAGCTAACCCAATCTGAGAGCTCTAGATCAAGGTACAGGTGGCTGCCCAAAAGTGGAACCTCTGCACGCAGCATAAGCGTCACCACATAAGAGTCACATACAGCAACCAAACTTGCTAACAGGAGTCGTCACTGGGATCTCAGGGTGAGAGGCCGCCCTAAGCCTAAGGTCCTGACCTAGGCTAACCATGACGGGCTGGGGAAAACAACCCTGGCCCTGCCATCATTGTCCAAGCACTGTACCATTGGAATGGCCAAATCAGGACGGGCCCTCATACGTCCTGGCATGGATGCCCAATAAGCCGGCAACCAATCGGCTCCATAAGGGGGGGTAGGGTGCAGCGGGGGGGGGACTCCTGGACCCTGTCATCCTGCCCCTAATGCCCTAATGGGTATGTTCACAATGCAGGAGGGGGAAATGTGAATATATTCACCAAACCACAGAGCCTAGCTAATAGCCCAGTACAAGTGGTCACCCAGGGGCATAGAGCAACCAGCCGACAGCAGAACCACCATTGGCACTGACTGTAGTGGATAAACACATAACCGGCCCTACGGGCCCAGAGAAATTAACTAAAAGCATAGGGGCGGTCACCCCAGTAAGAACCAAAGTGTAATTGGCCTGCTGAGACCGTGGCCACTACACCCCCCCCCCAACGTGACAAGCTAGTGTCAGAGGTATGCTCATTTGACCAGGATACTCCCTCGGTGCACCCCCATGAGCCGCCCCCACTGGGGGTTTGGGCCCGTGGTGGGCGTCGGAGTTCGCGATGTCCATCTCGCTCTGTGTTCAGGTGCGTCCCGGCTGGATGGGGAGCCGCGAGGCACCAGCCTATGCTGGCCTGATGGCCTCCGGCAGCTCAACTCTGTTGGCGGCCCACTGCTCGGCTGCCTCGTGGCCACCCCTTTTATAGAGGAGTGGCCACACCCCTAACTACCGGGATGTCTGAGTCCGGGTGGGGGGGCCCGCAAAGAGCGTGGTGGCCATTTTGGCGCCGCACTTTCATTTTCTATTCTTCTCCAAAAATCCTTTATCATTTTGCAGCTCCACCACATATGTTCATAGGTTCCAACAGTATCTTTACATCTCCAACATAAATTGTCCTTTTTATTATCAATCTGGTGTAACCTCAGTGGTGTCAGGTACCATTGCCACAACATTTTGTAATTATGTTCCTTAATTCTTACTGACATAGTTCTCATTATCCTCTTTTTCCACTTATTTCTCCATTCATCCTTTCCTAGCTTTATATTAAAATCCTGTTCCCACTTCAATTTCAAGTCTTCCTGTGGATCACCCCCCCCACCTGTTTATTAAGGCATAAAGTTTACTTACTAGACCCTTAATGCTTTTATCTCCTTTTCGAATTTTGAAAACCAATTCTTCAAATTCCGTCTTTTCTCTATCTATACATAATTTTCTTCTGTAATTATTATTCCAGTTATTGACCTTCATTTTCTGAAACCAATCCAATTTTAACTGTTCAAGCATTTTTTTCTTCTTATTTTCATCTCCACAAATCCTTAACCACTCTTTCACCAAGAAAACTTCGTTTTTATCCAGTATTTCCTTTATTTTTTTATCTATTTTTATCGGAAAACACGCCATATCTGCCAATTCCAAAATTGGAGAGACATCTAGGACCAAATCCTTCTTTAGTCTTTTCCACACATTCATGAGTCCCCTCATCATGGTATTACTGGTAGCTATCATTTTAACCTTACCTCCCAAAAAAATCATTTTACCAATAGTCCTGTAATCTTTCATCTCAAGCTCCTCCCAAATTACTTTTTCTCTTGCCAAAATCTTCACAACATTCTTAATTTGAAATGCGCGATAATACGCTAATAAATTTGGCATTCCCAAACCCCCTTCTTTCTGAGGCAGGTACCAGAGTTTCTTTGGTAGTCAAGATTTTTTACCTCCATTGCAAAAATTATTAAACATTTTTTGAAACTCATTAATCTCCTTTTCCTTCATTTGAATTGCAAGTGCATCAAATAAGAAATTAATTCTCGGCAACAACATCATTTTACAAATTGCAATCCTCCCAAACCATGACAACTTCAACTTTTGGAGACTTTGTATTCTAGTCTTAAATTCTGTTTTCAAGCTATCATAGTTCAATGTTTTAAGTTCTTCCAATCTATTTGAAATAATTATCCCCAAATATTTCAACTTATCTTTGATTTGTATATTAGATAATCACACATTCTTTTCCTTCTCCTCTTCTCCCATATTACACAGCATCATTTCCGATTTATCCCAATTTATCATCAACCCTGTTATATCCTCAAAATCCTCTATTTACACTTTAATCCTATCCATACCCCCCCCCCGGATGCTTCGCCATTAGCAATGTATCATCTGCATACATACTTACCTTATTACCCATTATCCCTTCTATACTTGAATCTTCCCTTATATTTTTAGCCAGAATTTCCATTGCCATAATAAACAAGATAGGGGACAGAGGACATCCCTGTCTAGTACCTGCCTCAAGCTTTACCTCATCTGTAACCTCATCGTTTACTCTAATCTTAGCAGTCCCTTTCTGATATAACAGATCAATTACCCTACTAAATCTATCTCCAAATCCATAGCTTTTAACTATTTCCTTGATCGAAGATCATTGTAAAGAATCAAATGCCTTAAAAATGTCCAAAGATATTAACCCCACCTTTTCCTTCGTTTGGTTAACGTTATCAATTAAATCTAACACCCTCCTGGTCAAATCAGCCATATGCCTCCCTTTTAAAAAACCTACTTGATCAACATTTATATATTCTCCCATGAATTTGTTTAAATGGTTAGCCAGAATTGCTGTGAAGATCTTGGCATCTTGGTTTATAAGAGAAATTGGCCTATAAGATTCCACTTTTTCCAGATTCTTTCCCAATTTTGGCAGCAGAACAATTGTGGTCCTATACCATGAAGTCGGAATTTGTCCACCATCTAAGATATAATTATATAACTTTGCCAGCTTTGGTACCACGACGTCTTTAAATTCCTTATAAAACTCAGTCGGTAGTCCATCAACTCCCGGGGCTTTCCCCAACTTCAAACCACTAATTACTTCTTTTACCTCTTTTTCGGAAACCTGTTCTTCCATTTTATCCCGGTGTTCCTGCTTTATTCCACTCACTAATTGCCTCTCCAAATCCCTTTAAGCTTCCCCAGATCTATCTCTTTTTTTGCATATAGTGCTTGGTAAAAATCCTTCACAATTTTAAATTTATCATTAACTTTATTACACCTTATCCCTTGTTTATTAACCAAAACCTCAATTTCCATTTTTTCCTTTTTAGCTTTGGCCGCTCTTGCCAATAATCTTGAATTTTTGTTACTGAATTCAAAATACTCTCTATTTAAATATATCAAATCTCTTTTTACTTTTTCTATATCCTTACCCAACAATTCTGCCTTCAGTCTTTGTAATTTGGCAAAAAAAATTTTTTTTGAGTGTTCTTCCTGTAATTGTTCTATTTCTTTTTCTTTTTCATCCTGTGCTACCTTATATTTTCCGTACTTATTACTTGCCAACTTTATACTTTCCCCTCTAAAAACCGACTTCATGGCATCCCAAACCACATTAAAATTTACCTCTTCATTATCATTCCACTGCCAGCTTTCCATCCAACTTTCTATAATTTGTTCTTTACATTTTTGGTCTTTGAATAGATTAGGATCATATCTCCAATTTCTTCCTCTTCTATTATCCTTTTGTGTCCTCAATTCCAAAAACACTTTAGCATGATCTGATTCCTTAAAAATTCCTATTTCAATTCCCTCAATGTTTTTGACCATATTTCCATTAAAAAATACATAATGTATTCTAGAGTAGGACCCATGAACGTGTGAGAAATAGGAATATGCCCTTTCCAAGCCCTTAATCTCTCTCCAGGAATCCTTCAACCTCAATGCACCCATTCAATTATCTAGAATATTCCCTTTAATACCTGCTCCACACTTTGCTAAATTCGTACAATCTAAGTTTGACCTTATCAAATTAAAATCTCCAGCCACAATCATCTTTGCCACTTTTTCTAACACCACAATTTTACGAATTTTTTCTAAAAATTCCGCTTGATGTTCATTTGGAGCATAAATATTCACCAAAACTATTTCCTCATCTTCAATTTTCCCTCTCATGATCAGGTATCTACCTTCCTGGTCAGCAATACTTTTTGTTATCTCAAATCCTAATCTTTTAGAAATCATGATTGCAACTCCTCTCGCTTTTGAAGTACCAAACGCCATTTCATAATGTTGTATCCACCCTAAAAAAAATTGTTTGTATCCTTTGATTTTTAATGCGTTTCCTGTAAAAACACTATATCGGACTATATCGGGTCTATCTTTCTTCAACGCCAATTCTAACCTCCTCCTCTTGAGAACAGAGCCTGTACCTTTTACATTCCAAGTTAATACTTTAATACTTCTCATAATTTGTTGCAATTTCACCCTCTCTAACTTCCAAACTCTCCATTAGGTGTGCTACCACAAACCCCTTACCACTAAGGAAAAAAAACATACAAAAAACACACAATATCACTCTCCCCACTTTCTTCGGAAAAAAAGCTGCCTTCGATCTCCAAAGAGGGGAGAGGGGGGACATGCAAGATGTGCGTATAAGTTAGTGCACCGCGCATCCTCACCTTTCTACCTTCTTAAATAATATAAAAAATTATTACATCGTAATCCATTACTTACTGCTCCTTACTTGCCTCCTCCTCCACCATGATCAGTGACAACTCCTCCTCTTCTCTTCCCTACGGGCCTCCACCCATAGCACCACCGGCATCTGCCCCCTCATAATCTCTTCTTATGGCACCCGATTCCAACAAATCTTTTCTAAGGGTTACCCACTCCTCCAAACCCGCTTTAACCAAACCAAGCAAGCTCAGATACTCCAATGGGTCGGTCCTCTCATCAATAACCTGCATTTTTTTTTAAAAAAAATCGCAACTGCTGTGGAAATCTCCAATTGTACCTTACACCTTTATTCATCAACAATTTAGTTACCGGTTTCATCTTATATCTCCAGACTCTTTCCTTAATAGAAATATCGTTGTATACTTCCACATCAGAACCATCAATTTTCAGGGCGCCAGGACCAGCTTGTTTTAAGAAGGCCATTACTCTGAGTTTATCTCCCCAATTTGCAAATTTAACCAAAACATTTCTTTGAACCACTTTCCCTCTTCTTGGACCCACCCTATATGCACTTACAATGTCTTCCTGTACAAATTCCTTTCCCATGCTCAGATTATTTAACCACTGGACCACTCTTTCTCTTAGCTGGTCTGGTGTCCTTTCAATCACATGACGTATCACAATATTCTGCTTTCTCATCATATCTTCCATAGCATCAATCCTTTTTTCCTGTTCATCCATTTTCACCTTATTCTCCCTCACCCCTTCCTGAGTCCCTTTTATTTCCTTTACCATAGCCTTCACCTCATTTTGAACCAACTTCACATTTCCTTCTATTTTTTGCAAACTTAATTCTACTTTTTTTGAGAAATCCACAACAGTTGCTACCACCTTATCCTGCTTTTTCAACATTTCATTTTTATCCTTCACTCTTGCCTCTTCCATCTTCTCAATCTTCTGAAACAATTTACCAAGTTCCACCATAATTTGAGTTTGATCATAGGGTTCAGGTGGTGGTGACGATGACGGAGGGACCTCTTCCATTGGTGCTTTTTCCTTCCTCTTAGATTTCACCACTGGCTCCTCCTCCTTTGCTTTTCCTCTTGTGCCCTTATCCATGATGACATCCACTGAAAATTTTAATGCTGCAGTGTACTATATTCTCATTGGATACTCCACTTAAACCTATTCCAATGCAGCCAGAGTTGCCAATAGTCCTTTGAACGTGGTGTAACTTGAATAAGAGAGGAGGGCCAGCGAAAAATTAAGTGTTGTAATCCATGAGGAGACGGGAACCAAAAACAACCAATAAGTATTGTAATCCACGGGAAGCTCGTCACCAAAATCAGCCAATACACCCCGAGTAACAAAAACTTATAAAGTTTGCCTTTAAAAACTTCCAATCTTGCATGAAATTCCCTCCTTGAAAAAAAGGTAAATTGATCCCATCAGCATAAACAGTATTTCCGGCGAGACAGATGCCCAAATATATCCACTTGTATCAGTTCCACAGGGAAGAAAAAAAGAAAAAAATCCCAAATTCCAACTTTTAATAAGAAAAGAAAAGGAGGGATAAAAAATAAAAATGAGAACTATAATCCACACAGCGAAGGAGTAAAAAAGCAAAAAAACCTCTCTTAGAGCGAACGAAATGAAACTTCCTTTTCCTAGCGGCTGTGGCGGCTTCGGGGGGGGAACCCCTCCTCCTTCTTCCCCAAACCAGGAAACTTTTTAAAAGAAAGACCACTCTTCCTTGCTTCAACTTCAAAAAATGCTGGGATGACCAGTGCCTTAAACCCAATCGCTTTTCTTCTGTGACCACTTTCAAGCCCACCAAATCACTCCACAGCTCCCCTGGAACACTCAAAAGCCATTGTCCATAAGACGAACTCCACTTTCGAATTCCAAGATCGCCGCCATTATCGCCTCGTCCGCCACCCTTCTATCCTCTTTTACTCACTCTTGCCACCTCCAATCTCTTCAGAGCAAACCAATCCACTGTCACCTCTAGCTCCCATCAGTGTATCAATTACTTAACTCACTTTCTTGCTGATTTTTCCACTTTTCTCGATTCACCACTGTCTCGCTGGTCCCGTTCTCGGCTCCTCAGCCAGAGAAACCGCGGCTTCCGTCGTGCACCTCTCCCGCCGAGGATACCTCCCGAACTTCGACCGCCCTGCAACAGCTTTTCCAAACAGGCAAGAAGGAGTCTAATCGCCCATAATATCTCAATAATTTACTCCATTAGTTCATTGTTCTCATTAATTACCACTTTGATAAGCGCGAGCACACAAATCAAGATGTTACTTGCCAGCCATCTTAGCCACGCCCCCCCAGATGTTGATAAATTTAATGAGAAGGTGGATAATTTGGAACAAAAAAAATGGAAATATGTTTGTTCAGGATAAACAGGAACGAAAACAAGACATGCAAGATTTGATGGCAAACATTATGAAGGGTTTTGATGATTTAAAAAAGGGCAAAATAAACTTAAGGAAGAACAAGAGGTGATGAAAAGAGAGCAGGAGGGGATAAAAGCAGTGGTTTTAGATATGAGAGAAAGAGAGAAAGAAAGGGAAAATAAGGTGGGGGATCATGAAAAAAGGTTAGAATTGGTGGAAGAACAGATGAGACGTGCAAACGTGATAATTTGAAAAATTCCGGAAGGTATGCCAGATAAATTAATAGAAAGAATTGTAAAATGGTTAGATGGAATTATGGAAGGAGGTTTCATGCCATATGGTATTGTAAGTGTCTTTCGGCTGGGGTCAAGAAGGGGTAAAGTTGGGGCAAGAAATTTACTGGTAAAGTTCACCAATGTTGCTCATAAATTTCGATTAATGGCTCTCATTCGAGTGAAGGGGTCAGAAGTTTTAAAAATAGATGGTTCAGATGTTGAGGTATACAATGATATTCCAATGGAGGATCATATGTGGAGGCAATCGATGAAGCCAATTACAAAGAGATTCCAAGATAAAGGAGTTAGGTATAATTGGAAATTTCCACGGCAATTGAGTTTTTTTTTTCATTTGGGTAAACGATATATGTGGGGATGTCAATGTCATGGATGCAATGGTGGATGCAAATTATCTGGAATTTGGAACTAAAGAGTGGGATGGGATGAACTGAAGGAGGAATTGATTGTTTCGGGTGGGTTCAGGAGAAGGAGAAATGATAATGAGAATATGCCCAAAGGAGTGGAAGGAGGGACTGATTTGAGTGGAAGTTAGTTTGGGTTCCTATTAAGCCCGCACAGTTGGTCACGCTTCCCCCTCCCCCCTTTGTTAATACGGAGGCTACTTGTAGAAAAGTGGGGAGGGATAGCAGTAGATTGTTTATATGGTTTTTATTGGGTTTTTAAAGAGTTGTTTATTATTATTATTTTGTTTTTGTTTTTTCTTTAATAGATTTTTGGGAATGGGGGTTTGTTGTTTGTTGGAGTGCACGCCCATTGGAGGAAGTGGCAAAAAGGGAGAATTGGGGTTAGAAAATAAGGAATGAAAAATTTGAAAGTATTAACCTGGAATGTGAAAGGTACTGGTCATCAGGTGAAGAGAAGAAGATTAGAAGCAGCTCTTAGGAAAGATAAACTGGATGTAACCTTTCTTCAGGAAACTCACCAAAAATCAGACGAAACTAACAAACTATTCTTAGGATGGACTCAATTTTATGAAAAATCATATGGTACGTCAAAGGCAAGAGGTGTAGCAATTATGATATCAAGTAGAGTTGGATTTGAGATGGTAAAAAGTATTTCAGATATAGAAGGAAGATATTTAATAATAAAAGGGAAAATAGATGATGAGGAGATTACCTTGGTAAATTTGTACGTACCAAATGAAAATCAAAATAAATTTTTAGATAAGGTGCATAATATATTTTGACTCTGCATGTGCTCTTAAGCAGATTTTGACTCTGCATGTGCTCTTAAGCAGAGCTGCTGCTGAGGAGAGCCAAACAAAGGAAGTGAGCACAGGTAAGTTTTGCAGTTAGAGTAGAGCTGCTTTAGAGGCCTCCACTAATTTAAATTGATAATTTAAACTGCTGAGAGCCACCTCTGTTCAAACAGAGGAAGCAGTTAGAAGCTTCCAGAAGCAGGGGGCAGAGCCACACCAGGCCCTTCCCTGAACTGTGACTCATAGGGGCGGAGCCACACTAGCCTTTAAAAGCTCTGAGCTCTTTCAGGGTCAGCTCTTTTGATTCTGCATATGCTCTTAAGCAGAGCTGCTGCTGAGGAGAGCCAAACAAAGGAAGTGAGCACTGGTAAGTTTTGCAGTTGGAGTAGAGCTGTTTTAGAGGCCCGCGCGCCTAACGGCGCGCAAGATTACAAGCTAATAACAAAGGAAGAATATAGTCTTACTAGGTAGAAAGGTAGTAAACGTGTACATTTTTGAGGCCCAGAATACTGCACTTGTTAAATGGATTCTGAGGGAAGAGCTGTAGTTACCTGAAATACTTGTGCCATGTTTGTGTTCTTGCCAAAGCATATGGAGAACTACACTTACAGCAAGTACAAGCTGGTTGCACTACTAGAAGAGAAGGTCCAGCAGCTAGAGGCCCGCATATCTAACCATCGACAAATTAAGGAGCTTGAGCTGTTCTTGGACAGAGCGGAGCAGACTATGCTGGACAAAGAAGAGACAGGGCATGGTTCTGAGGGAGAAGGCCCTTCACTAACTCAGGAGGGAAATGTTTGGAGGAATGTGACTCAAAGGAGAAGAAGAGTAGGGGATCACTCTGAGAGTCTGAAATTACAGAATAAATTTGAGGCTCTTTCCCTCATCACACCTGATGAGGAACACACAGAGGAACAACTGGTTCCACCTGATGATCTCTCCTTCATCACACTTGATGAGATCCAGGAAGATAAACAACAGGAACAAACTGAGGTTCTCTCCCTTAATATGGTTGATGAGGTGCATGTAGATGAACAGATTGCAGGAGAGAGGCTCCTTGTACTAGGAGATTCGATAATTAGAAATACAGAGAAATGGATTTGTGATGTACATGATAACCGTATGGTGACTTGCCTGCCAGGTGCAAAAGTTGCAGACATCACAAGAAATCTAGATAGATTGTTAGAGAGAACTGGGAACAAGCCAGTTGTCATGGTACACGTTGGTACCAATGATGTTGGGAAGGCCAAGCGGTCTGTCCTGGAAGCCAAATTTAGGTTGTTAGGAAGAAGATTGAAGTCCCAGACTTCCAAGGTAGCATTTTCAGAAGTGCTGCCTGTCCCGCATGCAGGACTTACCAGGCAGGCAGTGCTCAGGAGCCTCAATGCGTGGATGAGGCGGTGGTGTCAAGAGGAGGGCTTCAGATTTGTCAGGAACTGGAGAACATTTTGGGACAAGCCAAATCTCTTCAGGAGAGATGGGTTGCATTTGAACCATGATGGGACCAGATTGCTGGCCCTCAACATCAAAAAGGCTGCAGAGCAGCTTTTAAACTGATAACTGGGGGAAAGCCGACAGGAGCTGGGCAGCATACGGTTCAGGAAAGTGTGTACTTGAGTAGTGAGGAGGATGCAAAAATTACTGAGCAGAGCAAGGAGCTAGTCACCAGCACTCTAGCAGAAGGATGCAAGAGGCAGTCTAACAATGCAACTGGACTTAAAAGACTATATCAGGAAAGCATATATAAATGCTTGTATACAAATGCCAGAAGCCTCCGGAACAAAATAGGGGAGCTGGAATACTTAGCAATAAATAAGAATATTGATATTATTGGTATCACTGAAACCTGGTGGACGGATGATAACCAATGGGATACAGTTATCCCAGGCTACAAACTGTACAGGAAGGATAGGAAGGGGCAAACGGGAGGTGGTGTAGCCTTGTATGTCAAAGAAGTGATAAAATCATTTGAATTGGAATATCTAGATGATTTGGAGTCACCATTAGAAGCTCTGTGGGTAAGAGTACCAGGCCACAATGATGGTCTAGCAGTAGGCATATATTATCGGCCTCCGACCCAAACTCTTGAGGGAGACTGGCAGTTGGAGAATGTTGTAAAGGAGGCATCCAAGAAGGGAAGCCTGGTTATAATGGGGGACTTCAATTACCCTCACATAGACTGGGTGAACTGTTGTTCAGCACATGATAAAGAGGTAAAGTTCCTATATATGCTAAATGATTGTTCCCTGGGACAGATGGTTGAAGACCCAACTAGAGGTACAAGAATCCTTGACTTGATCCTGAGTAATACTCAGGATCTGGTGCAAGATGTTAATGTGACTGATCCAATAGGGAACAGTGACCACAACTCAATTATGTTTAACTTGATCATAGACTGCAAGTCACTGGTAAAATCTAACACAGAGACCTTAAATTTTCAAAAAGGAAATTTCCAAAATATGAGGAAACTAGTAAAAAAGAAGCTGAAAGGGAAAATTGAGAGAGTCCAAACACTCCAAGAGGCATGGAGGCTGTTTACAAGAACAATAACAGAGGCTCAATTGGAATGCATACCCAAAAGTAAAAAGGGCACTGCCAGTTCCAAGAGGACTCTGATGTGGGTTACAGGAGCTGTTCGGGAAGTGATCAAGAGCAAGAAAAGCTCATTTAGAAGATGGAAGGCTTGTCTGAATGATGACAGCAGGCAGAAACATAAATTCTGGCAGAACAAATGCAAGGCAACAATCAGGAAAGCAAAGCAAGACTTTGAGGAGCGTATAGCTAAAAATACTCAGAGAAATAACAAAGACTTCTTTAAGTACATTAGAAGTAAGAACCCAACTAGGAAGGCCATTGGACCATTAGATGACAATGGAAGGCAAGGGGTTATTAAAGAGGAAACAGAGATAGCAGAGTGACTCAATGAATTCTTTGCCTCAGTATTCACTGAAGAAGACAGTGACCACATGCCCAAAACAGAGCCTATCTTCGTAGGGAGGGAGACCGAAGAATTAAGCAAGATAGAAATAACCAGGGAGGAGGTCCTTGCATGTCTTGTTAAGCTAAACACTAACAAATCATCAGGACCAGGTGGCATCCATCCACGAGTTCTCAGGGAACTTAAATATGAAATTGCTGATCTCCTAGACAAAATATATAATATTTCCCTCAAATCAGGCTTTGTGCCTGATGACTGGAAGGTAGCGAATGTAACACCAATTTTCAAAAAAGGATCCAGGGGTGATCCAGGAAATTACCGACCTGTCAGTTTGACATGTGTCCCAGGTAAAGTGATGGAAACCATCCTAAAAGATAGAATTAATAGGCACATAGAAGAGAAGGCGCTGCTAAAGGAGAGCCAACATGGCTTTTACAAGGGCAAATCATGCCTCACTAATCTGTTGGAATTTTTTGAGAGTGTCAACAAGCATGTGGATAAGGGGGATCCAGTTGACATTGTTTATCTGGACTTTCAGAAGGCTTTTGACAAGGTCCCACACCAAAGGCTCTTGAATAAACTTACCAGTCATGGAATAAAGGGACAGGTCTTGTCCTGGATCAGCAACTGGCTAAGGGACAGGAAACAGAGGGTAGCACTAAATGGACACTTCTCTAAGTGGAGGGAAGTAAAGAGTGGGGTCCCCCAAGGTTCAGTACTGGGACCCCTGCTTTTCAACCTCTTCATAAATGATCTAGAGGTAGGAGTAAAAAGCAAGGTAGCCAAATTTGCTGATGACACTAAATTATACAGGGTAGTGAAAACTGTGAGAGATTGTGAGGAGCTCCAGAGGGATCTCTTGACACTGGAGGAGTTGGCAAAACAGTAGCAAATGAGCTTCAACATTAGTAAGTGCAGAGTGATGCATGTTGGGGCCAAAAAAACCAATTACATTTATAAACTGATGGGGTCTGAACTCTCTGCGACAAACCAGGAAAGGGACCTTGGTGTCCTGGTGGACAACTCAATGAAGGTGTCAACCCAGTGTGCCTGAGCAGTGAAAAAAGCAAACTCAATGTTAGGGATCATTAGGAAGGGTATAGAAAATAAGTCAGCAAGTGTCATTTTGCCTCTTTATAAATCTATGGTGAGGCCCCATCTGGAATACTGTGTACAGTTCTGGTTGCCATACCTCCAGAAGGATATTATGGAGTTGGAGAAAGTGCAGAGGAGGGCAACCAGAATGATTAGGGGACTGTAACACCTTCCTTACCATCTGAGGCTGCAACGGTTGAGCCTTTTCACTCTTGACCGACAGCGTCTAAGAGGTGACCTGATTGAAGTTTATAAAATCATGCACGGTATGGACAAAGTAGATAAGGAAAAACTGTTTTCCCTATCGCAGAACACTAGAACTAGGGGACACTCGATGAAACTTTTGGGTACTAGTTCTCAAACAAATAAGAGAAAGTACTTTTTCACCCAGAGGATTACTGGTCTATGGAACTCCCTGCCAGAAGAAGTGGTGACAGCTGTCAGTCTTGACAGCTTTAAGAAAGCCCACCTGCGCCCGCCGCCGACGCCGCCCCCTCCGAGCCACGCCGGGCTGGAGGGGTGAAAAGCCACCGCCGCCGCAGAGAGGCCCGCGCTCTCCCCGAAGCCACTCCATCGCTCGGGGATGAAGCACACCTGCGCCCGACGCCACCCCCTCCGAGCCACGCCGGGCTGGAGGGGCGAAAAGCCGCTGCCGCCGCCGCCGCAGAGAGGCCCGCGCTCTCCCCGAAGCCACTCCATCGCTCGGGATGGAGCCCACCTGCGCCCGCCGCCGACGCCGCCCCCTCCGAGCCACGCCGGGCTGGAGGGGTGAAAAGCCGCCGGCGCCGCCGCCGCAGAGAGGCCCGCGCTCTCCCCGAAGCCACTCCATCGCTCGGGGATGGAGCCCACCTGCGCCCGCCGCTGACGCCGCCCCCTCCGAGCCACGCCGGGCTGGAGGGGTGAAAAGCCGCCGCTGCCGCCGCCGCAGAGAGGCCCGCGCTCTCCCCGAAGCCACTCCATCACTCGGGGATGGAGCCCACCTGCGCCCGCCGCCGACGCCGCTGTCTGTGGGACTTTTGCCTTTTGCCCTGTCTGGGTCTCGTTCTCTACGAGGGGAGTGACAGGTGGGAACCACTGCTGTCGACGCAGCTGCCCTTATGGTCTTTGAACCATTGGGCACCTTTGTGGCTGCTGGGTGGTTGAGGTTAATGTTTTTGTTTTTTGCTCTGTTTATTGTATTTTTATATATGTTGTAAGCCGCTTTGAGTGGCACTTGTGTCAGGAAAGCGGGATAGAAAAATGAAAAATAAATAAATAAATAAATAAAATTAGACAAGTTCATGGAGGACAAGGGTATCAATGGCTATAATTATGGATACTTAAGGACAACCTCGGGGTTGGAGAGATAGGCAGGATATCTCTCAATGCCATTTCCAGGGAATCCTAAGCAGGTGAAGGCATCTCCTTGGGAATACCGTGAAGGAAATGGTGAGCCACTGTGTGAGACAGAATGCTGGACAGGATGGGCTGTGACCTGTTCCAGCAAGGCTGTTCTTATGTTCTTATATTGAATAAAGAAAGAACGATAAAAATGAATGTGGGTGGGGACTTCAATTTAGTAAGATCAAATATAGATACTACAGACATAGCTAGAACGGGGGAGGAGATAAAAAACAAGTGCTGGATAAATGGATGAAAGGATTAGGGTTAAAAGATACATGGCAGGAGCTTAAAGGATCGCAAAGGGTTTACACTTTTTCCCCCAGGTTTATAACACGTATTCTAGAATAGATTATATATTTGTAACTGACAACCTGATAGGGAATTTGAATGAAATTGAAGTTGGAATCTTCAGAGAGTCGGATCATGCAAAGGTATTGTTAGAAATGAGAATGGATGGTACAAAGATTAGGAGAAACTGGAGATATAACACTAAATTATTTAAAGATGAAAAATGTAAAGAACAAATAGTTGAAAGATGGGAGCAAAATTGGAAGTGGTGTGGGATACGATGAAGGCAATATTCAGAGGGGAAAGTATTAAATTGGCTAGTCTTAAAAATAAACAATTAAAAGGTAAGCAGGAGGAAATCGAGAAAGAGATTAAACAGCTACAAGAAAAACATGCAATAACTAAAGAGGAAAGTTCATGAAAGAATGCAGGGGTTGAGGAAGGAGTTAATATGAAAGGATTTTGAAAAAGTGAAAAGAGATCTGGTTTATCTAAAAAGGGAATACTTTGAATATAGTAATAAAAATTCAAAATTATTGGCAAGAGCTGCTAAGGAAAAAAGAAATAAAAGGGAGATAGGGATTCTGGTAGACAAAAAGGGTATAAGGTATAATAAAACAAAAGATAAATGTAAGGTTGTAAAAGAATTCTATCAGGAGTTATATTCAAGAAAAAATATAGACCTGGGAAAATTAAAAGATAAAATTGAAAGTCAGATTAAAAACAAAATCGATCAGGAACATAAACTAATAATGGAGGAGCCAATTACTGAAAAGGAGATAAAAGAAATAATAGGTAAATTGAGGATGGACAAATCACCAGGTGAAGATGGATTGCCAGCGGAATTTTATAAAGAGTTTAAAGATATAATTGTCCCAAAATTATTAAAATTGTATAATTTTATTTTGGATGGAGGTCAGATTCCACCCTCTTGGTATAGAACTATAATAGTATTATTGCCAAAACCTGGGAAAGATTTGGAAAAGGTAGAGTCATATAGGCCTATCTCTTTAATAAATCAAGGTGCTAAGATTTTTACGGCGATATTGGCAAAAAGATTAAATAGCTTCATGGATAAATATATAAATAATGACCAGGCGGGATTTATTAAAGGTAGATACATGGCGGATTTAACAAGGCAAGTTATAGATTTAATAGACATTGCAGGTCAAACTAAAGAGAAGGTAGGATTGTTATCTTTGGATATTTTCAAGGCATTCGATTCTTTGCAATGGATAACAATTAATGAGTTAATTAAAGGCTATGGATTTGGATGTAGGTTTATAAAAACGATAGAACAATTGTATCAACAAGGGTGTGCCAATGTTAGGGTAAATGATGGCCTTATGGAAGAAGTAAGATTAGAAGCGGGAACAAGACAAGGATGCCCACTATCCCCAATATTATTTATAATGGCGATGGAAATATTAGCAAAAAGTATAAGGGAGGATAAAGAAATAGAAGGAATATTAGGAAATAAAGTTAGTTTATATGCTGACGATACTCTTATAAATTATGAAACATCCGGGGAAGACGTTGGGAAAAATACAGAGGCATTTGGAGGATTTTGAACAAATAACTGGGTTGAGGATAAATTGGGATAAATCTGAAATGATATTGAATAATATAGACAAGGAAGAACAGGGGAGAATTAAAAATAGATTTAAACTACAGATTAAAAATAGTGTGAGATATTTGGGGATAAATATTTCAAGCAAAATAGAAGATTTAAGAAGATTAAATTATGATAAACAAAAAAAAGAACTCAAAGCAAAAATTTCACAATATGAAAATTTGAAGCTGTCTTGGTTTGGCAGGGTAGCATTGACTAAAATGATGTTATTACCAAAAATATTTTTTTTGTTTGAAACCCTACCAATCCAAATTACAGATAAAGAAATTAAGGAATTTCAAGCTTTAATAAATAATTATTGTAATGGGGGAAGAAGAGCTAGAATACCAAAGAAAATGTGGTACCAGTCACAAAAAGATGGGGGTCTGGGAATACCGAACTTGAAAAATTATTATAATGCATTCCATATGAAAAATGTAGTTAAGATTTTAATGAAAGAGGTAGTTATTTGGGAGGAAATTGAAATGATGGAATTAAAGGAGTTGGGTAAAAGTGTGTTTTTAGGGAATGAAAAAGGAAAAATAATGGTTACAAATAGAATGATGAGATCGATGTTGGGAGTTTGGAAGAAGGTTAAAATGAAACTATCCCCGAATATATCGCCAATAATTGAGCTGGAAGATATTAAAAAATTCCCAATAAAAATTGATGATAGGATGAAGGAAATTTTATTAAAGAACGAGATTTTCCTGTTGAAAGATTGGATACAAGTTTGCAGAGATGACATGAAAAGACAAGAGCTGTATGATCAAATGAAGTTAAATTGGTTACAGATTATGAGGATAAATAAGTGGAATAATAGTTATGTGAGAGAGCAGAGTCTGGAAAGAACTAAAACTGAATTTGAAGAGTTAATATGGAAAGTAAGAAAGTCGGAAATTGGAATTAAAGGTATGGTTAGTAAAATATATAAAATAATAAATGTAGAAAGTAATTCACAAGAGTTATTTAAAAATGCTTCGGAACAAGATCTGAAGATAAGCATAACTGAAAAAGTGTGGAAAAATAAATGGAAAAAAAGAGGTATGAGATTCATGTCCGTCAGGGTTAAAGAGCATAATTTTAAAATGTTGTGGAAATGGTACTTGACCCCATTGAAACTGTACCAGATAGATAAAAATAATAATAAAATGTGTTGGAGATGTAAAAGTACATTGGGCACATAGGTACATATGTGGTATGAATGTAAAAAGGTTGAGAAATTTTGGGAGGAAATTGAGAAGGAGATGGTCAATATTATGGGAACATCTCTCAAGTTGGGGCCAAGTAACATCTTGTTGACGGACGTAGATAATATGAACTTAGATGATGATAAGAAAGAATTATTGGCTATAATGCTTACTATGGGCAGAATGTGTATAGCAAAAAATTGGAAGAACGAAATAACATTAAAAGTAGATGATTGGTATAAGGAGATGTGGGATCTCGCATTGAATGAAAAATTAACATGGGCATTGAATTTTTGAAAAGGAATAATTAAAGAGAATAGATTCTGGAATACATGGAGACAGCTTGTGGATCATGCTTTGAAGGGAGAGGGGAAGAATAGACTGGCACCAGACCAATTGAAGTTTTGGGCACAGCAGAAACCAATGGGAAATACCACATCCCCCCGGGCAATGTAAATACATGGGGTGAATGATGTATAGAATGTAATATTGGAATAAATTGATAGGGATAGAAAAAGAAATATAACTGTTTTAGACAAATTGATTTAAATAGAAAATAGATAAAATAATAAGTTACTGGTCACTAATGTTTAAGAGCAAAGTTGGGATATTTACCATTGTGATAATAAAACATTAAAGAGACAGTAAGTTAAATGTTAAATTTCAAAGGTGTTATATTTAGTTTTATATACATCTAATTTTATTGTTTAAAGATTCTTTTTTTGTGTGATAATGTCAAATATATCATTTATATGCTTGCCTATGTTGTTTTTTCTTTCTTCTTTCTCTATTTGTATGTTATTTTTTTCTGAAAATCAATAAAAAATTATTTAAAAAAAAGAAAAGGTCTGGCTTGGGCATGGAGCAGAGTTAGGCTGGTTCACAGCCCTCTGTCCACTGAACCATACCAAATTCAGTCCCAAACATGAGCTGTTTCTCCAACTAATCACACTAAGCTTCTTAAAATAATTCCGACAAGTGAGTAAAGGAAGCTGCAATCACCATCCAAAGCAAAATCCACTCATCATTCTGTTTGATCCTACACAGATTGAAGTCTCTAAATGAGACTAGTTGATTTTTTGGCCCTCCAGATGTTTTGAGTATCAGTTCCCACAATGTTTTTTCATTTACCATGCTTAGTAGAATTGACAGGAACTGTAAACCTAATGGCAGGAGCAAAGGTTTTCCAACCTGATTCAAATAAAAGGTCAACTGGCTAATGGGTTCTGTATAGAACTCATTTTCTCTTTCTTGTTTTACAGTCTACTACCTTGACTCATAATTCTCACATTCCATATTCCAATAGTATATGTTGTGCAACATCAGATTTCCCTTTCATTTCTCTGCATGTCAGTCACAAGATGTCCTTTCAGCTTCAATTTAGTTACATTGTTAACAGTAGACCATTTGTCCTGTCATTTTTCCTCCTCTATAGCTTTTTTTAAAAAAATAATAATACACTAATGATGTAACATATAAATAAGGGGGAAAGTACATTCCAATAAAAAGGCCAAAGAAAAAAATATAACATTGTTTTAGGACTATTTCTGTTCAAGGTGTTTTTTTTTTCTTAATTAACAGGAGGACTGTACTGCGCTGTTTTGTGTATTGTCGTTTCCGCCCTTGAAAACACTCAGAATTAACAATATTATTAATTCCAACTCTCTACTAATCTATAGGTGGTAAACAAAAAAAAAGAAAAGAAAAAATCCCTATCTCAATATGCAAGAATAAGATTATTATTATTATTTAGGAAAAGCTGTTTAATCCCTATTTTTTCATTCCTTCATTCATCAGCAAAAGAGCCCAGATCTCATCTCACTGCTTGCTCTCTTCTGTCTCACCAATCAAATTATTTCCTACCATCTGTTTGGTCTCCATATCTCTCCAACAAATGCTCATTCAGATTGTACATAAGTAAGAAATCCATTAGTCATATGTCCCTACCCTAATTTTCAATTCAATTTGATTCAATTTATTAGATTTCTATGTCGCCCACTCAGCCTAGACCGAGGGCGGCTCACAATCATAAAACAAACTGAATGACAGCTAAAACATACACAAACTAATATAAAACGTTAAAAACACCATCATCATAAGACACTAATACTCACTCACTCACTTACTTACTCTCTCTCTCCCTCCCTCCCTCTCTCTCTCCCTCTCCTTCTCCTTCTCCAAAATTATTATTGATCTCATATGGGCATTCCCTGCCCTTGTCTTCCATTTTGGTATACAATCCAGTATTCGCCAAACAGAACTACAACAGCTTTTGATTGCAACTTCTAGCGCACACACATATATATAACCAGGCATCATTGGGGGAGGGGGGACTTGTTGAAAAGCAGCCTTGACAGTTGCTTTGGATTTGGATGAGTAGTGATTCACTGATGAAAAAAGGATTTAACTTTTCCTGTAGCCCGTCTTGACTGCTGCTACTGGACCAATCAACTTTCAGGCTGCCATTTGATATGTAAAGTTTGGCATGATTTTTCTTGCTGGTAACACAGGTATTATATTATGCTGCAATATTAGGTAATTTCCTGGTGTTTGGAATCATGTATACAGAAGCTTAATATCCCAGATGTATAAACCAGAGGTTTTAAAAATAACCACTAAAGATCACAGTAGCTTCCAGTCCATGCAAACCTTCATTAGGATGGTCCAAAACTAGCATTTCTTTGAGATTTCTAGTGGTACAATATGCTAAGGTTTTTTTATGCAGCAGTAAAGTGGGAAAGGTTTCACAATCTTCAGTTTGAAACCAAGTTCTCCAAGGCTAATCTTCCTGTTTTAACCCAGCAATTAAACACTCTTCACATGAAGTTTAGAAATATAACAAAAAGTATTCTTTAGTTACATTTAACTCAGAGAGATAAACATGGACTCTGCTTTGTTAAAGTCTTTTCAGAAAGGTTGCCATGTGGCTAAATGAAATGATGATGTTAAACATACATGCTCTGCTTGTAAGGCAAAAATAGCAAGAAAAAGGAAAGATGTGAAAAGCAAGGGCTAAATACATGAAAAACATATCAGATGAGCCTAGAGGTGAGAAGACAGTAGACTTTCTAATTGGTTAGTCGGGGATAAATTAACATTAACAACCCACTGCATGCTGGGTTGCTCTAAAATATTCAGCACAATAATTGTGGCTCCTCCATTTGTCTTTGGAATTTTGTGTAAGAACTGCATAGCTTTTTCTCCTTTTGTTCAGATGTAAGCTGTTCAATGAGACATACATTGGGAAATCTGTAACGGCTACATGACATTTCAAAAACTTTCCAGCTCTGGCCATTTGATCAGACAACTGAAACTCCCAGAATGCCCACAGGTAACTTCTTTGGACTACAGTTACCAAAGACACCACTACCCTGGCAGTGTGGCCAATCAAGATCAGTCTAACTGAACTAGACAAACTATTGCTGGTGTAAAGTTATACTGCAGAGCTGGATTATGTCATCATTCCAGAAAAGGGGATATTTAATTAAAATTAAATTATTCCCATTTCAGATTTCACGTCTCCATAGGGTCTCGTTTGCCCTGGGGAAGCCTTTGAGAGTCTCCTATAGTAAGGGGGGGGAGAGACTTTAATAATTTTTTAATCACCTCATGATTACTGGGACCACCATCAGCAAACCAGTGTTTTGATTGTTTTTGATAGATTGTTAGAGAGAACTGGGAACGAGCCAGGTGTCATGGTACATGTTGGTACCAATGATGTTGGGAAGGCCAAGCGGTCTGTCCTGGAAGCCAAATTCAGGTTGTTAGGAAGAAGATTGAAGTCCCGGACTTCCAAGGTAGCATTTTCAGAAGTGCTGCCTGTCCCGCATGCAGGACTTACCAGGCAGGCAGAGCTCAGAAGCCTCAATGCGTGGATGAGGCGGTGGTGTCGAGAGGAGGGTTTCAGATTTGTCAGGAACTGGAGAACATTTTGGGACAAGCCAAATCTGTTCAGGAGGGATGGGTTGCATTTGAACCATGATGGGACCATCTCATTAACTGATAAGACCTGTATGGGCCTTGTTTGCGATAAGCTTAAGTTAACCTCTGACTTTTTCATTTGCTGCATGCTCTTTGTCATTAGAGTATTTTTAACTCGCTTCTTCATTTTGATGTTTTTCCACCACAGCATTGCACATTGAGACCGTCTGTTTAGCTTGTTTGTCCTTTTATTCTAATTAATGATTTGTTCAACGTCCACCACTTTCCCTTGAGACATACAGGATTTCACTATACTCCCTTCTTTCTTGATCTAACCTTTTTCATTTTCTGGCAGACCTTCCTAGCAGGAATAACTTTGAATCAGGAAGTTCTGCATCTAAATGGCACTTTTTACAATTCCAGGTCAAGCAGTTATGGAATGAATTAACCTACACTGTCTATTCTTTTAGTTAAAAGAAAAGGGAGGCTCCCCTCGGATTCTCAGCTAAGGCGATACTTACCTATAATTACAAAAACTAAGTCTCTCAGACTTCTCTCAGGATTTCCAAGGCTGCTTTGGCAGCTAGTTTTTATCTCCTCTGCAGGTCCATTTCTGGAGGCCAGCCAGACCAGGCTCAGATGCCAGAACCAGGCCCCAATCCTAGAAGTCCAGGAGATATTAGATGCCAGCATCAGTCCCAGCCAACAGCCAAAACGCAGCAAGCGCAGACCAGCCAAGATGACAGCAGCCATCCATTTTTTGATGATTTTGGCATGTTTTTACCCCAAAGGGGGAGGATTTGGAACACACACACACATGGACACCACACACACATACACACAAGCTACTCAATGTTACATGCCAATTGGGACTTCAAAGGACATCATGCTCAGCTAAACACACAATCTTCTTTTACCTTTATGCCAACTTGGACTGCCACAAATACATACTCTTCAAGTTACCAATGGACAAATTGGGTTATACAATAAAATCCACATCAAGGGACAATTGGGACAATTTATGGCTTCACCACATTTAACCCTACTTCAAGGATCAGCGTCAGAAGAAGTAGCTAAAGGTTTTTGTATATGTTTCACTATTTGCTATTGCTTGTATTGTCTTTGCATATCTTTGAATTCTTTGCCTTTA
This sequence comes from Bradypodion pumilum, assembly GCA_035047305.1. Classification (NCBI taxonomy): domain Eukaryota; kingdom Metazoa; phylum Chordata; class Lepidosauria; order Squamata; family Chamaeleonidae; genus Bradypodion; species Bradypodion pumilum. Next base: position 429,983,103 of record JAWDJD010000001.1, on the reverse strand, counting down.
TGCAGGGTGGGATTTTCAAGGGAAATATGAACTAGATTATGAATCTTGCACACACCCTTTTGCATATTATCCTCACATCTGCCACCCCGATACCACCCATTGCTAGGAGGTCATGTCTTCACCCATGGGTGGGAGAAAGGAATCAAAGTGGGCCACACCTACACACACTTGTGAAGGTTGATCATCCCACAGCCAAGGAAATCCCTGACTATTGTAATCCTTTAATTATTTCATGTTTGCTTATGTCCACACCAATCATACCTCCCTATGAGTGAGGATAATTACCAGAGAGGCCTTTTTTTCAGGATAGTTAAGGATTACCTTAGAAAAAACATTTCTATTACTGGGGAAATTGTTAGCTCCTCTGAGCAAGATCAGAGGCACATGAATGTACTCACGCAGCACAGAACTGCTTAGCAAGCAGAGTATGTCTCCATAGCCACCAGCATAATTGGGGTACTGGGATTGGCAGCTGGCAATGTGTGTAGAATCAGCCTACTGGCGTGCGCACTAGCCAAAGCCATCAACCACATTTCATCAGCCATTGCCATGCTAAACTGAGAGCAGGCTGAACTGAGACATGCGGTTTTAGACAACCATGCAGTAATTGACTATTTGCTGCTTTTACACCATTTGGGCTGTGAATCAGTCCGACACGTGCTGTCTCAACCTGATGGACAACTCTCACAAAGTCTAGGACCAGATAACCAAACTGGACACCTCAGTCAAGAGGACAGAATTGGGCTAGCTCTGTAGTCATGGGTCCCCTGGGGGTGGGTGCAAACAGCGCCCCATACCATAACCATCATCATAGAATTGGGGATTATGCTCTGCTGCTTTGCGCAGTGCATTCCATCACTCTTGTCAATGTGTACCTCATGGCAGAGACCCCGAGAAATAGTTACGCCCAAACAGATCATGCCCTAAATCTATCGTGCCCTCAGCCAGGCTGACTTAAATAATAAAGGAAGGGGAAATGTGGGTTGCCCGTGGGAATAATTGGCAATTAAACCTCTCCCCAGTGGTTTGCTCGGCTTTTGACAGATCCAGGGACCACCCGAGCCTGGCAGGAAAGGAAATTGGGAAGTGGGCTAGTTAGAGATGAATCATAAACCTCGGCTGATGGCTACAGTAGAGTAAGGCAAACAAGCCAGGGCAGACAGAGGACAAAGTTAGATACCCGGAGTCAATACACATAGACCCCAGGATTAGGGCAGGAACAATGGGTTTCGCCAGCCCAAGGCAATTAACTGTGGGCTATCCATTAACCACAGGGCAACGTCCAAGAGTTGACATTGTAGCTGATCACCGACAAATGCCACGTATGCAAGCCTTCTGTATAGGGGTGGCACGTGCATCCTAGGCATGTGTCACAACCCAAAGGCAGGGTAATAAATACGTACCCCCGACTCTGGTTGGGGCTGGACTTCACCGCATGGCTGCCTCCACATGTCTTCCTTCCAAGCCAGCCATTCCAACAGTGAGCAGTTGCTGCTTATTTTCCTAATTCTCATTTAGTATTTGGTGCATACGTACATGCACACATGCACACACACACACAGTTAAGAGGACCCAAATACAAGGGTAAAACTCATGGGTTTTTAACTCAGCAAAGCTGGGAATCTTTCCTAGTTTGAAATATTTTAGGCAGCCTTTTCAAGTGCAGAAACATCTCCAAGTAGTTCACAAGATTAAAAGAGTACAAGTGCATACTCATAGAATTTTTGAGCTCAGGTATCTGTGTCAGTTTTTGAAAGAAGAATATCTGTAGGCTCTAATGGAGTGTGGCGTAGTCTAGAAAAGCTTATGCAAATAATACTTGATATTTTTAGTCAAAGGTGCTGCAAAATATTTTGTTGTTTTTATCCTTTTGAAGACACATTTGGAGTAAGACAGTCCCATGTGCTAAGTCACTGCTCTCCACCTAATGAACATGAATCACAGGGCTGAGGAAACCTAGCTGCACAGCCCCTGTTGAAAGGAGATTTGCATAGCAGAATTTCTAGCACAGGAAAATGTGTTCCAGACAGTAAGTCTGTCATTTGCTCTTAACAGTGCCATAGGGCTATCAACTGGGGAAGCAGACACTATTCTACTTTATAATGCCATCTTCTCAGAAATTTCTATGTCAATGTTTCTACCTATGAACAACCCCCTCAAATCTTTTCTTTGATCTTGTTTTTTTCCTGCATGTATGCATATGTATGTTTAGTTGCACAGTCAAGTCTGACCCTCCATGACCCCGTGGACCACAGCACACCAATCTTTTCTGTCATCTGCCATTCTCCAGCCCTTTGAATTGAGCCCAGAAATAGACTGCCAACCAATTAAGCTGTTGTAATAAGGGAGATATTTTAGCATAGCTGTCAAGTCTCCCGTATTGGCCGGGAAACTCCTGTTATTTACCCCTCTTTCCCGCCATCATCCCGTATTTGAATTTTCCTGTAAATCTCCCATAGTCTTTTTTTAAAAAATGGGCCGGGAACTACAGCCCCCATGGTGCTTTGTGCAGAAGGAAAAGGCAAAACCCGTACTGCGCATGCACACCAGCGCAAAGTGGGCCAGGAACTACAGCCACCATGGTGCCTTGCACAGAAGGAAAAGGCAAAGCCCGTACGGCGCATGCGCACTGGCGCAGCAACTGCCCAGCGCTGCTGGATTTCCTTTATTTTCAAATCCAAAACTTGACAGGTATGTATTTTAGATAAATGTAATTAAAATAATATCCCAGATGATACCATCTAGTTCAGTACTGTCTCAAACCAAAAGTATTCACTCAAATATTTTTCTGTGAAACTTCTAATTGGGCTTATCTGGACTTGAACAGATGGTTTTGCAGGCGCACCCCCCAATAAAGGACTCAGACACTGGTAAAAGTGGATAACGGCATTGGGCCACATTTATTGATTCATGCCCTAGTCCGAATTATAAATTTCTATTGGTAAAACGACCAATCATAATTCTTAAGGCAAGCAGGCCGAAGTAACACTGGTAAGGTACCACCCCAAAAATTGCCAACGGCAATTGGTTACAATGTATCTATTTGTATCAATTTGTTTGTTGACAACAAACAAATTGTTGACCGTAGTCAATATCTAACTAATGACCCCACCCTCTGACGCGTATCCGTGAAATCACGGGGTGATGCATGCTGTCTAGCTATCGCCATCACCCCGTCGCCTAGTTCGTCGTTGACCGGACAACGTTTAACCAACTTATGCCTGTCTAGTGTTGTCCAGTCAATTGCGAACCTGCCGGATACCTGTGGGTCATAAATGTTTACCTTACAAGTGATACCCGCCCATGTGACCAAAGTCAACAGCAGCAACAGAAACCCCTATATCAAACCATAGCAACAGTGTGGGATGGGCGAAAAAACCAGGACCCGAGAGCCAATTGTGGGTCCCAGCCAAAAATTCCCACCCGGCCCCGAAGCGACCAAAATATCACACTGTTAACTAGGGAGAGGGTGGAGGGGAAAAACTTCTCCGCTCCGTCGCTTCGCAAAATGGCAGCTCGGCTGCCTCATGGCCACCCCTTTTATAAGGGAGCTGGCCACGCCCCCTAACTACCCAGATGCCTTCGTCCTATGGGGGGCCTGCAAAGGGCGCGGCAGCCATTTTGGTGTCGCGCTTGCATTGCAGGCGCACCCCCCAATAAAGGACTCAGACACTGGTAAAAGTGGATAACGTCATTGGGCCATATTTATTGATTCATGCCCTAGTCCGAATTATAAATTTCTATTGGTAAAACGACCAATCATAATTCTTAACGCAAGCAGGCCGAAGTAACACTGGTAAGGTACCACCCCAAAAATTGCCAATGGCAATTGGTTACAATGTATCTATTTGTATCAATTTGTTTGTTGACAACAAACAAATTGTTGACCGTAGTCAATATCTAACTAATGACCCCACCCTCTGACGCGTATCCGTGAAATCACGGGGTGATGCATGCTGTCTAGCTATCGCCATCACCCCGTCGCCTAGTTCGTCATTGACCGGACAACGTTTAACCAACTTATGCCTGTCTAGTGTTGTCCAGTCAATTGCGAACCAGCCGGATACCTGTGGGTCATAAATGTTTACCTTACCAGTGATACCCGCCACACGGGGAGGCTTCCAAAAGGCTCACCGCCCCCCCCAAGACCGTCAGCTCGGTCGACAGGCCTGCTCGCCAGTCCACTAATCCAGAGGTCCATACCTCCCTGCGACAGATGGGCCCCATCCCCTGAGTAAAGCTCATAAATTGCAGACTGATGGCGGGGAGGCTAATGACGCGTCCCCCGCCCTTGTCAAAAAGGAACCAGGCAATAGCCCCGTTCATGGAGCGTCGGCTCAGTGAAGAGCCTCAAGGCCGAACGCCCCACTGTAAGCGTACCGCGGTATCGTGTCCGACCAATTGAGGGATGTGGCAGGCCACACATGATGTGAGTAGGGCAGGTCACTGCAAACCGCAAGCTTCTGCCAGTGACCTGCCCCAAGCCATCGCCCCCAAGGTACATAACCAGGACATCGGGCGAGTCAGCATCCCTGATGTAGAAAAGGAATGGCAACAGTTCCCGCCATAACATGCCGCGCTTACCATACTACCTGAGACGTGCGGCTGCACCCAGTCCCAGTCGGGGTCCCCACTCTGTCGCCGCAGCGTAACGCGCTGCCCTGTGCAGCGTAACGCGCTGCCCTGTGCACGTGGCTACGGCCCACCAGCCATACTGTCACCGGTGTAAAACGACACCCAGGGTCTGTCAAGGAAAAAAGGGGGGTGAGAAACAGTGCAGTGACTAAACTGGTACTCACGGTTGAAGAGGGCGAACACAAAACTGAAAACATTGTGATCCCCACCCTCCCGTGCGGCGTATTTCAGCCCCGGAGTACCCAAAAACAACTGCAGTAGAAGCCACCCCTATCCTGAACGAATGGGTGCCGCAACGAGCCCCAGAGGGGCCAACACTGTCTAGTGCCTTCCCGGCACCCTCCAAATTGAAATTTAGTAAAAGAAGACCCACCTTGGTGACAGAAAAACGGGCCATGGTGCGTGCCACACAGTGCAAGGAAATCCTGTAGGGCACCAACCGGACAGATGTCTGCCGAGGAACATCGTAGCAGTCTACTCCACTGCCTATGCCGTGCTGATACGTTTTAGAGGAGCGTATCCCCCAACTGAGCCCAATATTGTTCACACAGACATCTTCGAGTTCCATTGCCCTACGACTTGCATCCGCCTTATACAGCATCTCAAGCTCGCCGTTGCGGAGCACTCCAAAAAAGGCCACCGTTGTAGCCGCATGAAATGGGCTGCCTCATCTTTATCAAAACAGAGGCCAGGCCAGCCCTGTGCCAATTGGGTAAAAACCCCTGGGGAAATCGGGTGGCGGTCGTCCGGGCAACACCCATGCGCGCGCACCCACCCCTACAAAACATGTCTCACACGGAAGTGAGTGGTGCTGTCCACGACTTGCATCCGCCTTATACAACATCTCAAGCTCGCCGATGCGGAGCACTCCAAAAAAGGCCACCGTTGTAGCCGCATGAAATGGGCTGCCTCATCTTATCAAAACAGAGGCCAGGCCAGCCCCGGGCCAATTGGGTAAAAAACCCCTGGGGAAATCGGGTGGCGGTCGTCCGGGCAACGCCCACGCGCGCGCACCCACCCCCCAAAACATGTCTCACACGGAAGTCAGCGGTGCTGTCCACGTGACCTCCCACTTTGGCCATAAAAACCAACGCTGACAGCCTAGATGCTATGGTGCGAGGTGCAAGGCCCTGGGCATGCAGGTAAACCATGAACCGCAGAACATGGGTTACCGGGATCGGCCAGGTTCCTGGCATTTGAAATTGGGTACAGAATGCTCTGAAAGAATTAAATGCGTGGTGATACGCCTTACGCGTGCGTGGCGCTAGTGACAGGCCAATCGCCCGGTTCACCTCTCCTTGCCAATGTTCCATATCTCGTCCGGGAGTGGTGAGGGAAATTCCTCCGCATCCGGGGCCAAGGCACGGAACCGGGAGATCTGCAGGCGGGACAAAGCGTCAGCAATATCATTAGTAACCCCTGGGCCATGCCTGGCCCTGAAAAGAACGTTGAGGCGCAGGCTGCACAACGCAAACTGGCGCACTAGGTCCATAACCCTGGGCGATTTAGAGGTCTGTGCATTGACAATGTGGACAACAGCCGCATTGTCACACCAAAATGGACAACCGAGTTGGCCCACTCCTCACCCCATAGCATCAAAGCACCCAGGATAGGGAAAATTCCAGATACGTGAGACCACGCAGGCGGCCCGTGCCTGCCCAGGATGTTGGCCACCCACCATAGGCCCACTTCCAATTGAATTACATCCCATAACTCAGGGATCCCGAGGCATCGGACTGTATCTTAGAGCGAGGGGAAGCCAGGAGCTCAGACCTCCAAAATGACACCCCATTAAAATCCCTCAGGATCTGTAGCCAGGCAAGCACGTCTACCCAGATACCCCGGGTAAGTCTAACCCTATGGTGGGGCCTGGATAATCCTGCCATGGCGTCGCGCAAGCGCCGAGCAAATGCCCTGCCCGGTGCGACGACCCTGCCAGCAAAATTGAGGTGACTATGTAGCACCAGCAGTTCCCTCAGTGATGCCATGCGCTTGGCCAGCAAGTCCGAGATAAGGGCCACTAGCTTTTACACCTTATCCCGCTGCAACCTAGAAGCCTGCGCTACCGTGTCAATCTCCACCCCCAGGAATACTAGCTGTGTAGGTGGGCCCTCGGTCTTTTCGGGCGCTAAAGGGACACCAAGTTCCTCCATTAGCGTCTGAAATGTGTTGAGGAGACGTGTGGACATGTCCCAGCCCCGTTCAGCCCCGAATAAAATCATCCAGGGAATGGGCTACAGACCGGGACCCTGATCTGCGAACAAAAGCCCACTCTAGGAAGGTGGAGAAACGCTCGAATGCCGAGCCCGAATTGGAACAGCCAAAAGGCATGGCATCATTGAAATAATATGCTCCCCGGGACGGGGGCGCAGGGACAGGGCCAACGACCCTGCCCGCATAGATCTCCTTATCATTGCTGGCAGCAGCCACCTCCTCCCTCCCCCTAAGGGATAAAGATTGGTGAGCATCCTGAGGGGACGTATCACCCATGAAAGGGATACGTAACCCCTGCCTAAAACCCTGAAGGAGATATCCGCATCCTCTCACTTCGGGTACAATGTGAGCCAGCGCTCCAACATGTCCACATTAATTGGGGAGGGAGCCCTTTGGTGAACTAGGTCCATCTGCGGCAGTCTTGCCAGCCCCCTGTCCACCCCTCCCTCTGCCCCGCATCCCTCCAGGCCTGGGACAGGCAGAGGCCGCATGGGGGCCAGCACAGGGGGGACACTAATGTCTGTATTTGCCATCCTTCCTATTGCAGGAACCATTGGACGAGAAAGTCCAGCACAGCAGGCGGGCTGGAAACCCCCTGCCCCGCCCCCTAGCAGTGGACCTGTGCTGGGGCCGCCCGCTGGACCGCATGTCCACAATGGTAACTCTCCCCGGGCGCGGGGCGCGTGGGCGTCATGTACAAAAAGCCACAGCCTCTGGCATGGCTCAACCCACCTAATCTCGGGGTGCCGGGTATTCCGCATATGGAATTACACGTCATCAGCCAACCACGATGGGCCCGGAAAGTCAACCATCGCCCGGTAGATGTTGTTCAAATACTGGACCACCGGAATTGCCAAATCCGGCCGGGCCCTAAGGTACACCGCCATGTATATGAGGTAGGCCGGCAACCAGTCGGCCCACGTACGTGGTGGCTTGCGATGACGTGCCTGCTCCTTATCCTTCTCATCCTGCCCCCCCTACTCCTTGGTGGGCCCTCTGTTGAGGAGTGAGAAGATATCCACGTACTCCCCCCGCCAGATCTCCTCTTTGGTGGTCTGTGCCAAATGGTCACCCAGTGGTAAGGAATACCCCGCCGTCAGCAAGGCAGGCACAGGCACAACAGGAACTGCTGGCATCTGAAAGGGGGGCCTGTACTACCCAGCCACCCCCAAAACATTCCCAACAGGGTAGAAAAACACCCCCCACCACGGGGCCCTGGGTGGTAGTTGTCATCGCCAGGTGGGGCGTCAGCGGCTGGACCGCCGCCCCACCCGCGCGAGGCCAAGGCCATTGGAAACCCCCCAACGTGGCCACGTGTGTAGGTGCACTAGCTTGGACCGCATACTCACATGCTGCACCCCCGTAGGCCGCCCCCACCGGGGGTTCCGGCCCACTGGGGGCGTCGGAGCTCACAACCGCCGTCGAGCTCGTCGATGGGGCCTGACCCGCACCGGTCTGTTGAATGGGGAGCTGCGAGGCAGTGGCCCAGGTCGTGCCACGCGCCTCAAGCAGCTCGACCCGTCCCGTCGCCTGCCGCTGCCCAGCAGACGACGCGTCGAAACGAACCCCAAAGGGAGCCCAAGAGTGGCTAGCCCGGGCCAGGGATGCCTCGAGGGCCGCAACGCGGGCCAATAAGGCTTCCACGCTGACATGGGGCAAAGGGCCAGCCGGCCCGCCTACTACAGGCATGGGTACAGGTCCCTGCACCCCGGGGCCCGAATAGGGCCACAACCCCACACCCGGGCCCGTTAGGGCCGATGTAGCAACCTGCCAGGGAAGGGGACCGGACCACCCCCCAAGGGGAAGGCCTCGGAGCGAGCTGCGCTCCTATAAAGGAAGGCCCAGCGAACGGGCAACACCAGGAGAGGTGTCCACCGCTTGCGGGCCGAGGGCCGCAGCCTCTACTGGCCCCGTGCGTGGGCCACCATTCTCTTGCCAGGGGGAATAGACCCCATTCCACCGGTCGCGGTGGGTGCAGGCAAAGGCGGCTGCTAGGGAGGCGCAGCCGCGGTCCTCCGACCCGGATTGCGCCTCCGAACTGCACGAGCCGCGCTCGCAGCCGCCTTCTTCTTTGAGGGCATCTCAGCCAATCGATGGGAAGCCGAAAAAGAGAGAATTCAGCAGCCAAAAGGCTTCCCGGTAAAGGTAAAAGCGACGGAGGTAAGAGGGAAAAACTTCTCCGCTCCGTCGCTTCGCAAAATGGCAGCTCGGCTGCCTCATGGCCACCCCTTTTATAAGGGAACTGGCCACGGCCCCTAACTACCCGGATGCCTTCGTCCTATGGGGGTGCCCGCAAAGGGCGTGGCGGCCATTTTGGCGCCGCGCTTGCATTTTGCATGTACAAGTTTTCTGTCATTGAGTTGTTTATCTTCTCTGGGTGACTTGGAACTGTGCTTCATTCTGGCTTTCTGGACTTTGGCTATTGGAAGACCTTGACCCTGCTCTGTACAAAAATACTGGGCATATAGATTGAGAGTGTACATTAAGAGACATTTTGATTGATTCCATCTGGAATTCCTGGCATTATCTTTCCAAGATGGGGAACAAACAGCTATGAAGGTTTTAGCCATTTTAGTGATATGTTGACTGTAACCTTATGGCCAAAATTGGTAGTGGTAGTTGGTATTTATATCTCTACACCAAAATGTGTGTGCGGGGCTTATATGTTTATTTTATTTTTTGCTCAATATGGTGTTTTAGTCAGTTTTTAAAGAACTTGTAAGTTGACTTGGGTTCTTTAATTGCACAAAACATGGCATACAAATGAAAATAATTTTAAAAGGGTCAGCCCTTTTCACTCTGCATGTGCTCTTAAGCAGAGCTGCTGCTGAGGAGAGCCAAACAAAGGAAGTGAGCACTGGTAAGTTTTGCAGTTGGAGTAGAGCTGCTTTAGAGGCCTCTACTAATTTAAATTGATAATTTAAACTGCTGAGAGCCACCTCTGTTCAAACAGAGGAAGCAGTTTGAAGCTTCCAGAAGCAGGGGGGCAGAGCCACACCAGGCCCTTCCCTGAACTGTGACTCATAGGGGCGGAGCCACACTAGCCTTTAAAAGCTCTGAGCTCTTTCAGGGTCAGCCCTTTTGACTCTGCATGTGCTCTTAAGCAGAGCTGCTGCTGAGGAGAGCCAAACAAAGGAAGTGAGCACTGGTAAGTTTTGCAGTTGGAGTAGAGCTGCTTTAGAGGCCTCTACTAATTTAAATTGATAATTTAAACTGCTGAGAGCCACCTCTGTTCAAACAGAGGAAGCAGTTTGAAGCTTCCAGAAGCAGGGGGGCAGAGCCACACCAGGCCCTTCCCTGAACTGTGACTCATAGGGGCGGAGCCACACTAGCCTTTAAAAGCTCTGAGCTCTTTCAGGGTCAGCCCTTTTGACTCTGCATGTGCTCTTAAGCAGAGCTGCTGCTGAGGAGAGCCAAACAAAGGAAGTGAGCACTGGTAAGTTTTGCAGTTGGAGTAGAGCTGCTTTAGAGGCCCACGCGCCTAACGGCGCGCGAGATTGCAAACTAGTAACAAAGGAAGAATATAGTCTTACTAGGTAGAAAGGTAGTAAATGTGTACATTTTTTGAGGCCCAGAATACTGCACTTGTTAAAATGGATTCTGAGGGAACAGCTGTAGTTACCTGCAATTCTTGTGCCATGTTTGTGTTCTTGCCAAAGCATATGGAGAACTACACTTGCAGCAAGTGCAAGCTGGTTGCACTACTAGAAGAGAAGGTCCAGCAGCTAGAGGCCCGCATATCTAACCACCAACAAATTAAGGAGCTTGAGCTGTTCTTGGACAGAGTGGAGCAGACTATGCTGGACAAAGAAGAGACAGGGCACAGTTCTGAAGGAGAAGGCCCTTCACTAACTCAGGAGGGAGATGTTTGGAGGAATGTGACTCAAAGGAGGAGAAGAGTAGGGGATCACTCTGAGAGTCTGAAATTACAGAATAAATTTGAGACTCTTTCCCTTATCACACCTGATGAGGAACACACAGAGGAACAACTGGTTCCACCTGATGATCTCTCCTTCATCACACTTGATGAGATCCAGGAAGATGAACAACAGGAACAAACTGAGGTTCTCTCCCTTAATATGGTTGATGAGGTGCATGTATATGAACAGATTGCAGGAGATAGGCTCCTTGTACTAGGCGATTCAATAATTAGAAATACAGAGAAATGGATTTGTGATGCCCATGATAACCGTATGGTGACTTGCCTGCCAGGTGCAAAAGTTGCAGACATCACAAGAAATCTAGATAGATTGTTAGAGAGAACTGGGAACGAGCCAGTTGTCATGATACACGTTGGTACCAATGATGTTGGGAAGGCCAAGCGGTCTGTCCTGGATGCCAAATTTAGGTTGTTAGGAAGAAGATTGAAGTCCCGGACTTCCAAGGTAGCATTTTCAGAAGTGCTGCCTGTCCCTCGCGCAGGACCTACCAGGCAGGCAGAGCTCAGAAGCCTCAATGCGTGGATGAGGCGGTGGTGTCGAGAGGAGGGCTTCAGATTTGTCAGGAACTGGAGAACATTTTGGGACAAGCCAAATCTGTTCAGGAGGGATGGGTTGCGTTTAAACCATGATGGGACGAGATTGCTGGCACTCAACATCAAAAAGGCTGCAGAGCAGCTTTTAAACTGATAACTGGGGGAAAGCCGACAGGAGCTGGGCAGCATCCGGTTCGGGAAAGTGTGTACTTGAGTAGTGAGGAGGATGCAAAAATTACTGAGCAGAGCGAGGAGCTAGTCACTAGCATTCTAGCAGAAGGATGCAAGAGGCAGTCTAACAATGCAACTGGACACAAAAGACTGTGTCAGAAAAGCATATATAAATGCTTGAATACAAATGCTAGAAGCCTCCGGAACAAAATAGGGTTGCTGGAATACTTAGCAATAAATAAGAATATTGATATTATTGGTATCACTGAAACCTGGTGGACGGATGATAACCAATGGGATACAGTTATCCCAGGCTACAAACTGTACAGGAAGGATAGGAAGGGGCAAGTGGGAGGTGGTGTGGCCTTGTATGTCAAAGAAGTGATAAAATCGTATGAATTGGAATATCTAGGTGATTTGGAGTCACCATTAGAAGCTCTGTGGGTAAGAGTACCAGGCCACAAGGATGGTCTAACAGTAGGCATATACTATCGGCCTCCGACCCAAACTCTTGAGGGAGACTGGCAGTTGGAGAATGTTGTAAAGGAGGCATCCAAGAAGGGAAGCCTGGTTATAATGGGGGACTTCAATTACCCTCACATAGACTGGGTGAACTGTTGTTCAGCACATGATAAAGAGATAAAGTTCCTAGATATGCTAAATGATTGTTCCCTGGGACAGATGGTTGAAGACCCAACTAGAGTACAAGAATCCTTGACTTGATCCTGAGTAATACTCAGGATCTGGTGCAAGATGTTAATGTGACTGATCCAATAGGGAACAGTGACCACAACTCAATTATGTTTAACTTGAACATAGACCGCAAGTCACTGATAAAATCTAACACAGAGACCTTAAATTTTCAAAAAGGAAATTTCCCAAAGTTGAGGAAACTAGTAAAAAAGAAGCTGAAAGGGAAAATTGAGAGAGTCCAAACACTCCAAGAGGCATGGAGGCTGTTTACAAAAACAATAACAGAGGCTCAATTGGAATGCATACCCAAAAGGAAAAAGGCCACTGCCAGGTCCAAGAGGACTCCGATGTGGCTTACAGGAGCTGTTCGGGAAGTGATCAAGAGCAAGAAAAGCTCATTTAGAAGATGGAAGGCTTGTCCGAATGAGGACAGCAGGCAGAAACATAAATTCTGGCAGAACAAATGCAAGGCAACAATCAGGAAAGCAAAGCAAGACTTTGAGGAGCGTATAGCTAAAAATACTCAGAGAAATAACAAAGACTTCTTTAAGTACATTAGAAGTAAGAATCCAACTAGGAAGGCCATTGGACCATTAGATGACAATGGAAGGCAAGGGGTTATTAAAGAGGAAACAGAGATTGCAGAGAGACTCAATGAATTCTTTGCTTCAGTATTCACTGAAGAAGACAGAGGCCACATGCCCAAAACAGAGCCTATCTTCGTAGGGAGGGAAACCGAAGAATTAAGCCAGATAGAAATAACCAGGGAGGAGGTCCTTGCATGTCTTGTTAAGCTAAACACTAACAAATCACCAGGACCAGATGGAATCCATCCACGAGTTCTCAGGGAACTTAAATATGAAATTGCTGATCTCCTAGCCAAAATATATAATCTTTCCCTCAAATCAGGCTTTGTGCCTGATGACTGGAAGGTAGCGAATGTAACACCAATTTTCAAAAAAGGATCCAGGGGTGATCCAGTAAATTACCGACCTGTCAGTTTGACATGTGTCCCAGGTAAAGTGATGGAAACCATCCTAAAAGATAGAATTAATAGGCACATAGAAGAGAAGGCGCTGCTAAAGGAGAGCCAACATGGTTTTTGCAAGGGCAAATCATGCCTCACTAATCTGTTGGAATTTTTTGAGAGTGTCAACAAGCATGTGGATCCAGTTGACATTGTTTATCTGGACTTTCAGAAGGCTTTTGACAAGGTCCCACACCAAAGGCTCTTGAATAAACTTACCAGTCATGAAATAAAGGGACAGGTCTTGTCCTGGATCAGCAACTGGCTAAGGGACAGGAAACAGAGGGTAGCACTAAATGGACACTTCTCCAAGTGGAGGGAAGTAAAGAGTGGGGTCCCCCAAGGTTCAGTACTGGGACCCCTGCTTTTCAACCTCTTCATAAATGATCTAGAGGTAGGAGTAAAAAGCAAGGTAGCCAAATTTGCTGACGACACTAAATTATACAGGGTAGTGAAAACTGTGAGAGATTGTGAGGAGCTTCAGAGGGATCTCTCGACACTGGGGGAGTGGGCAAAACAGTGGCAAATGAGTTTCAACATTAGTAAGTGCAGAGTGATGCATGTTGGGGCAAAGAACCCCAATTACATTTATAAACTGATGGGGTCTGAACTCTCTGCGACAAACCAGGAAAGGGACCTTGGTGTCCTGGTGGACAACTCAATGAAGGTGTCAACCCAGTGTGCCTCAGCAGTGAAAAAAGCAAACTCAATGCTAGGGATCATTAGGAAGGGTATAGAAAATAAGTCAGCAAGTGTCATTTTGCCTCTTTATAAATCTATGGTGAGGCCCCATCTGGAATACTGTGTACAGTTCTGGTTGCCATACCTCCAGAAGGATATTATGGAGCTGGAAAAAGTGCAGAGGAGGGCAACCAGAATGATTAGGGGACTGGAACACCTTCCTTACCATCTGAGGCTGCAACGGTTGGGCCTTTTCACTCTTGAACGACGCCGTCTAAGAGGTGACCTGGTTGAAGTTTATAAAATCATGCACGGTGTGGACAAAGTAGATAAGGAAAAACTGTTTTCCCTATCGCACAACACTAGAACTAGGGGACACTCCATGAAACTTTTGGGTACTAGTTCTCAAACAAATAAGAGAAAGTACTTTTTCACCCAGAGGATTACTGGTCTATGGAACTCCCTGCCAGAAGAAGTGGTGACAGCTGTCAGTCTTGACAGCTTTAAGAAAGGATTAGACAAGTTCATGGAGGACAAGTGTATCAATGGCTATAATTATGGCTACCTAAGGACAACCTCCGGATTGGAGAGATAGGCAGGATATCTCTCAATGCCATTTCCAGGGAATCCTAAGCAGGTGAAGGCATCTCCTTGGGAATACCCTGAAGGAAATGGTGAGCCACTGTGTGAGACAGAATGCTGGACTGGATGGGCTGTGGCCTGTTCCAGCAAGGCTGTTCTTATGGTCTTATGGTCTTATGGTCTTAAAAATTAAAGGGGGGAGGAAAAATAGTGGCAAAGTAGGTAAAAAGTAGAGCCTAATGGCATAACTATGTGAATCACCTAGTTAAAGCCCATGATTGCTCACATATTCGAGCCAGTGTGATAATAGTCCAGTAAAGTTTAATACACTAAGCTGAGTAAGATATATAAAAAAAGAAGACTATTCCAGAACACTAAAAGGCAATCTAACCTACATAGTAATTCAAGTCTTTCAGTTTGCCCTACAGATCTGTGAAAAGTCTGGTGCCAAGATGCAAAGAAATAATAATATTTCAGTGAATTTTAGAGCATGTCTACATTTGTAAATGTAGACATGCATGAAGGCTGCAGAGACTCAAGTGGTTAAGACACTGACTGGAAGGTGGAAGGTCAGCAGTTCAAAACCTGAGTACTGCATGACAGAATGAGCTCCCGTCTCTGTCCCAGCTCCTGCCAACCTAACAGTTCAAAGGCAAGAAATTTCAAGTAGATAAATAGGTACCACTTTGGTGGGAAGGAAAACAGTGTTCCGTGCACTTCGGTGTCTAGGCATGTCGGCCACACGTCAACAGAAATGTCTGCAAATAGAGGCCGCACTGACTCTTCAGCTATAAAACGCTGAACCCTAGAGTCAGATATGACTGGCTTTTGAGCAAGGGTGACCTTTACCTTTGTTAGGATACATACATCCTATCAACCTTTATTACCTATATTTGTAAAATCTCTTAAATTTGTGTAGGATTTGCCAGGTTTGAAATCAATTTAAGTATTCACAACTACACAACACAAAGCTAAGTATATAGTATTTTGGTTGCTAAACAGGTTAGTTCAAACCATTCTCTGGAGCGGGGAGTCATTTATTTTACACCCATTCCTTAATCAGTGGTTTTTGGTCGGTTTGGGATGTGTGGATGCATGTGTCCCCCATAACATACACAATGGAGGAAGTGCTTCAAGTGGCAGCTCCACCTGCAGTCCCTAGAGCTCCTCTTCTGAGTGGCTTCTGACTTCTAAAAATCTGTTTCCAATATAGCAATATGCCCATGTAACCCAAAAATGAATTATAATAATTATTAAATCCTTTCCCCTTAATAAAATAAGTATGCAGTTAAAGATCATCTATAGCTGTGATGGTGAATCTTGGCACTCCGGCTCATACCTGTCAAGTTGCCGGTGTCCAAATATGGGAAAGTTTCCGGGCGCCAGCATTGCACATGCACGCCGCTGCCTCTGACGTCAGAGGCACCTAATAATCTGGCCTGTGCCACCCACGCCACTCCCGGAACTGGAAATTAAATGCACCCATGCACACGCAAAATGCTGCCGTAAAGAACCCGTGTTCCTCCCCCCTGCCCGGCTGGTCGGCGGGGAGTGAGAACAGTTGGGGGGGGACTGCGCCCTCAAAAGTGCTGCTGCTGCCATCACCCTACCGCCGGACGCCGGTGCTTCGCGTTCCTCCCCCCGGACGGCTGGTCGGCGGGGAGTGAGACCAGCTGGGGGTGGACTGCGCCCTCAAAAGCGCGGCTGCCGCCACCACCCTACCACCGGACGCCGGAGCTCCGCGTTCCTCCCCCGGCTCGCTGGTCGGCAGGGAATGAGAACAGCTGGGGGTTGGCCGAGCCCTCAAAAGTGCTGCCGCCACTACCACCCCAACATTGGATGCTGGAGCTCCGCATTCCTCCACCCGGGTCGGCGGGGAGTGAGGACAGCTGAGGGAGCAATCACCATCGCCCCAAGGACCATTGCCACAGCTGTGGGGGGCCTTGCCCTCCTCTCCTGTCCCCTGCGGGGAGGGACATAGGGCCATGGGCCGCCACATCATGCTGAAGCCCATCGCTGCCCCGGGGATTGTGACTATAGTTGTGAGAAGGGGCTTTATCCCCTCTTCCTTGCGTTCCCAGTCCTCACCTCGGGCCAACATGGAAGGATGCCGCGGCCGCGGCTGGCCGGACTTGCCATCATCATCGCTCATGGTTTTGGCCTCGGTGGAGGCAAGGAGGCCAGTCGGCTAGGAGCTCCAGGACTGGTGCACGCTTTTGTCCCACTCCTCCTCTGAAAGGACTAGAAGGACTGGGCGGGGCATATTTTTGATATTGTTACTCTGTGATGATTTGTATTTGATGTTTTGAATTTTTATATTGTGTACCTTTTGATGCGATTAATTGATGTTTATATACTATCTTATGATTGTGATTTTGTATTTTGTCTGAATTTGATTTGTATACTGTTTCTGTATTTTGGATTGTATTTTTTACTTTATTTTACATGCTATAAACCGCTCTGAGTTCTCTTAGGGGAAGTAAAGCGGTATAGAAGTGTAAATATAATAATAATATAATAATAATGCATGCGCAGTAACCCCTTTGGCCAGGAAATGGGTTACTGTGCATGCGTGCGTGTCAGAGGCAGTGGTGTGCATGCACATTAACCCCTTTCCTGGTCATTCAAATACAGGATGATGGTGGGAAGAAGCGTGACGGAGTGGTGAATTATGGGAAATCCTGACCAAAATGGGATACTTGACAGGTATGCTCCAGCTGTTCTTGGACTTCAATTCCCAGAAGCCCAAGTCTCTGTGAATCCACATGAATGGGTTTACTGCACATATGCCCGCACCCGCACCCATCCTTACTATCCCCTACCAAGCGGCCTACACTTGCCTTCACCCTGACCGACCATTGCCGCAAGGGTCCAGCAGTCACCAGTGGGGCAACCACCCCACGAATACGGCCAACAAAAAAACTACAAGGCCCAGCATCCTCCGCACTGCACTGCACTACCCCTCAGCCAATGAGGCTGAAGGGCGCAAGCGCGGAGGAGGCTGGGCAGCTGGCGCAGTGGTTTTATAAAAAAACTGCACTGGGGAAAGGCCCAACCCACAAAAGGTAAGTGAGGAGGGGGAAAGGGACTGAGGGGGGGCAGGGTCCAGGAACCACACTGCCCACCCACCCCACCACCTTGCCTCCCCAATCCATAACCCTCCACCTTACCTTTTGCGGTTTCACAGCTTTCTCTGCTGGGACGCGCACTGGTCTGTCCTCCAATCCTGCCGGCATCAAGACCTCAATGCTGGCAGGAGGTCACACTGGGGAGAACAGGCCAGTCAGCAAAAAGTTGGGGGGCAGAACTGGGGGGGCAGAAACCTCACCACCTACCCGCCCCACCACCTTGCCTCCCCAGTCCCTGCCCCCCTTACCTTTTGCCAGCTGATTCGTTAGCCCGGGGAGGAGGCTGTGGCTGGATCCTTTGGCCATGCATCCTTCCAGGGTGGCAAAAATTGCAAGGGCACCATAGGTGCCTGCAGCACACTCCCCGTTTGCCCGGGGATGCAAGGCCGAAGGACCCAGCCACTGCCTCCTCCACAGGCGACGGGGAATGCAAGAGAGGCAAAGGCGCCCACAGCGCACTCCCCATTTGCCCAGGGATGCAGGGCCGAAGGACCCAACCACTGCCACCTCCCCAGGCAGTGGGGAACACCAAAGGTGCCCACAGCACACTCCCCGTTCGCCCAGGGATGCAGGGCCGAAGGACCCAGCCACTGCCTCCTCCACGGGCGATGGGGAACACAAGGGCGGCAAAGGCTCACACAACACACTTCCTGTTCACCTGGGGAGGAGGCCATGGCCGGGTCCTTCAGCCCTGCATCCTCCCCGGGCACCAACCAAATTGCCCAACCCTCCCAGGAAGCCTTCGCCTCCCGGAGGTACTTACCCAGTCAGGGAAAGAAGGAAAACAGTAGCCTTCTCTCTCACACTCACACACACACACACACACACACACACACACACACACACACACACACACACACACACACACACACAAGTCACCCCTGCCTTCCCAGACCATTATTATCTGTGTGTTGGTGGTTGGGGTGGTTTTTTTGTTTGTTTGTTTGGAGGGGGGGTTGTACACACATACACCAAAACCACCCCAACCACCCACTCACACATAATAACTGCCTGGCCGGGCCGGGCAAAAAAAATGCTAGTTGTTGATAAAATCTTTTTCCTTCAAGCTCTTTGGCTGTTTTATTGATAGATTAAAGAAACCTAAATACTGATCCCTTTTAGAGAGTTTTCAGGTGACACCCATTCAAACAGATATTTTTAAATGTATATATATAAAGGTAACAAAACTAGCTGCCATCCTCTCTTAACATCTGACAAAAATCACCAGATGGTTAGCAAGCTATTGGTTTTTTTCCTTCCCTCTTTCCTGTATGTATCCCTCCTCTCCTCCCACTGTTGCTGCCCAATCCTAGGAAATAAGGATTGACATCAAACCCAGTTTTTATATATATATATATATATATATATATATATATATATATATATATATATATATATATATATATATATATATATATATATATATATATATATATATATATATATATATATATATATATATATATATATATATATATATATATATATATATATATATATATATATATATATATATATATATATATATATATATATATATATATATATATATATATATATATATATATATATATATATATATATATATATATATATATATATATATATAGGGAGGCAGAAAGGAAGGAGAGGAGGAATGCAGAGGTTGGGACTTGAACAGGGGGCATACCTGTCAACCCGCGGCTCTGGAAAAAACGGGACCTGCGCAGATCACTTGTGTGCAGGTCGCTTTCCACGCATGCGTGGAAGCACTACGCTGCTTGTGTAGGGGCTGCACAAGTGGTGTAGCACTTCCACGCATGTGTGGAAAGCGTTTTCCCCGCTGCCAAACTACGGGGTTTTGGCAGCGCAGGGCGGGTTATGACGTCAATCAACGTCAAATTACGGGGTAATCCTGGCCAAATCGGGATGGTTGACAGGTATGACAGGGGGTTGAGCTTGACGGCCTCATAGGTTCCTTCCAACTCAATGATTCTATGATTCTGGTACTTCATCAGCTGCCCTGGCAGGGAGAGGGGAGAAAGACCCTTCTACTGGAGTGTCAAAGTGCTAATTTGATTAAAATAAAATGGTTTGATAAGCCAGTATAGTCCCATGTATCAAACACTGCATTAAATAGATGATCCAACTGATTTAACACTGGGTAAAAAAAGCAACTCAAGCACCTCATAACCTTAAATCAAGTTAATAAAACAACAATTTGGATCTCAGTTTTTAGACAGTCGAGACATACCATCAATACACTAAGCAGCATAAGAGGATGAAGGAAAAGAATGTTATTCCAGAATACAAAAAGGATATAAAAGCAACAACACAAGTCTATACTTTGACCCACAGTGCTTCATAGAGATTGCAAGAGATTATATAGTGCACAGTGATCTGTAGTAGAGTCCAGGGAAATTCTAAGGCTGTGATGGCGAACCTTGGCACCCC
Source organism: Bradypodion pumilum (assembly GCA_035047305.1). Lineage (NCBI taxonomy): Eukaryota > Metazoa > Chordata > Lepidosauria > Squamata > Chamaeleonidae > Bradypodion > Bradypodion pumilum. Next base: position 429,963,065 of record JAWDJD010000001.1, on the reverse strand, counting down.
AGATGTCCATCTGGGCGCATTTTACTTCCGCTTCCGGGAGCGACGAGGGAAGCGTGGGCCGGATGAATCACAGTAAACCCATTTGTGTGGATTCACAGGGTGCTCAGGCTTCTGGGAATTGAAGTCCAAGAGGGAATTGAAGTCCAAGAACATCTGGAGTGCCAAGGTTTGCCATCACAACTTTAAGGTCCACTAACATGCTGCTTTAAATCTAGGAACTCAGTAACTTTGATTTCCCAAATGACAGGCTATATTTCTAGATTTATGACTCTTTAATGGAACAAGAAGGATCTGTTGGGGGTATTGACCTGCCTCTGAGGTAAATACTGCCTCTTGGTTCCACCTTGCATTAACTGCAGAATTGATCAGATACCGTGATTCAATCCATTTTTGCACACTTGCCTTAAGAAAGTGCACATATCTAATGGTCAAGCATAGAAATCCTACAGTGTTTTCATAACAGACCCATTATTTTCTATCAAGATGTTCTCGTTATAAATAGCCTAAGGATCAAAGCAACATTTAGTTTAACACATGTTCTTTAATTCTCCATCTTTAGTTCCAACAATTTGCACATTTTTTCTTTCAAATATAGGTGTCCTTTGTCTGAACTCAAAATCCAGATTTCTTTTTTTTAATAAATTTTTTATTGAATTTTTTCAAAGACATACAAAAAAGAAAAGAAAATAATAACTAACAATACAAAACATAAACAAATCCATAGTATCATCTTAACAGACATTACTGAATGTTAGCACATAACAATATCTAGACTCATTGATTACTATATAACCACCGAATATTAGAAGCCATTATTTCGAAATCCAAAATAATATGAACTTTCTGTGCTACCACTAATCTTTGGATAAATAATAATCACCCTGTGAATATATACAATGCCCGGAGAGTTTATTTTCTGCTCAACTCCAGAAGCTTCTTTGAGATGGTACTGGTCCTGAACTATCATTTGCCATACAAGAATGGTCCACAAATGGTTTCCATATATTCCAAAATCTATTCTCTTTTAAGTTATCTCTTTTCACTTTAATCTCCCATGTCAATCTATCACCCAGTGCTAAACTCCACATTTCCCTATACCACTCTCCAATCTGTATATCTATATCATTTTTCCAGTTTCTAGCTATACACTGTCTACCCGTTGTCAATACAATTTCCAATAATTCTTTTTCCTCCTTGTTTAAACCCAAACCTTCCACATTCATTAAAAGAATGGTACTTGACACCAACTTAACACTTCTACCCATTATTTCACCAAGCTCACCTTCTATTTCCCCCAAAAAAATCCCTTATTTTTTTACAACTCCACCACATATGTTCATATGTTCCATCAAATTCTCTACATCTCCAACATAACTTATCTCTTTTATTATCCATCTGGTAAAGTCTTAATGGCGTCAAGTACCATTGCCACAACATTTTAAAATCATGTTCTTTAATTCTTACAGACATTGTTCTCATAATCCTCTTTTTCCATTTATTTTTCCACTCAATCTCCCCAATTGTTATATTCAAATTTTGTTCCCACTTCCATTTCAAATCCTCCTGTGGATCTGCACCTCTATTCAGTATGTTATAAAGCTTACTTACAAGACCTTTAATACTACTTTCCCCTTTTCTAATCTTCCTTACCAACTCCTCAAATTCTGTATGTATTCTATCTAACCCTACTTCTTTTTTATATTTTTTGTTCCAGTTGTCCACCTTTAACTTCTGAAACCAATTCAAATTTAATATCTCAAATATTTTTTTCCGCTCAACATCAGAATCACAAGTTTTTAACCAATCCTTCAATAAAAGCATCCCATTTTTATCCAATATTTCCATTTTTTTCTTATCTAACTTTATTGGGAAACACATCATATCAGTCAATTCCAAAATTGGAGAGAGATTTGGGACCATGTCCTTTTTTACCTTCTTCCACAAAAATCCAGATTTCTGGAGTCAGGAAACAGAAGCCATTGTGAAGCAGAGAAGGTGATCTTGATCTCGTAAGACAGAAGAATTCCTTCTGCTTACTTGTGCGTGTCTTTCTGGTATGAGTTAGATTGCAGCAGCCCTGTGCTGCAGGAGAAGCCACAGAAAGGGAACACAGGGCCTTTGCTACAGTATGTTGTATTATGGAATTAATCTAATGATGGGGCTGCTGTGGCTCAGTGGTTAAGAAACTCACCTTGTTAGCTGGAAGGCAGGTAAGTTGGCAGTTCGAGACCCGGGTACTGCATGACAGATTGAGCGCCTGTCTCTGTCCTAGCTCTTGGGGACATAAATTTATATAAATTTGAATAATAAATAAATAAGTAAGGAGTCTCATTTGGGCATCCCCTAAGTGGAATTTCTAGGCAAAATCCTTTCAACCCAGAACAATTTCTGACATGAAATTATTATTATCTAATGATGGCAGAAATATAGTTCAGGTTGCTTTAAAAAGGTAAGACATTGTCCCACAAGCTTCTCTGCATATTGTGATATACTGCACCTTTGAAAGCAACAACAGCAATGCTTAGCGCTTTCTTGAAATCCAACACTCACTGGCGAATACTTGTTCAGTGTACCAATGGCACCAGTTCCCAACCAGAAAGCTGGAGTTCCACAAACGCCACAATTTGATTCAACTTCCTCCACTAGTTACTTTTTGATTACCAGGCAGAGCAAGGCTGTTTCAAAAATACCAAAATAAAAGTTGACCCAACTTTCTTCCTCATGTAGAAAGCCTATGAAGAAATATGAACTCTGCCTTTTTATATATATTGATGATCCTTTATGAAAATCAGGGATGGAGGGAGCGGGCTTGGTGTTCTCATATTGCTGCTGAGCTGGCTTAACTATTCAGGACAGTTGAGCAGTCTATACACAAAGAGTGGAATGCTTAGCCCTATTCCTTCCATCATTTGCTTTTCTAATGTAAAAACATAGGGAGCACATGACCAAGTGACAACGCCTGCCCCAGAACTTTGCATGAGGTACCCGACACACATACCACATTCCATGAACTACCCTAATGTGGAAAGCCAGATGTCTCAGAACAACAGGTTCCTCTTTCAATGGAGGATTCCAATTTACATATCATGAGGAAATCAACTTTTTTCCTCATGTAGAAAGCCTATGAAGGAATGTGAACTCTGCCTTTTAGATATATTGATGATCTTTTATGGAAATCAGGGATGGAGGAGGCGGGTTTGGTGTTCACATATTCATGCATTGATACCAGACAGGCAAATAATGCCAGAATAGAGCTCTTAGACATATTAGCTATAGGTCACCTGATAACTCTGCTGAGTATCAATCTAAGCACCAAGGAGAAATCAAAGCAAAGGACAAGATAGAGCTTCCTGCTGTTCCACATACAGAAACCAACCTCAGTAATATCAGAAAACAAAAACAAAAATAAAAACACTGCAGAACTTTACAGACAAACTGCTATATTTTTACTGTAAGCTTTGCCTTTCGTGGATCAAGTCCACTTCTTCAGACAAAAGAGTCAAACTTCCAGGCATGGTTTATGACACCAGGTGCAGGGGTCAAGATGTCACAAAGCAATGCATGCTTGTCTGTCATTCTGCTTGATTACGCTTTACACCATTGCTTTGTGATCCATTTTTCTTGTAACATTTTGACCCCTGCATCTGGCGTATATAAACCATGCCTGGAAGTTTTACTCCTTTGTCAGAAGTGGACTTGATCCACAAAAATTCACAGTAAAAATATAGAAATTAGTCTTTAAAGTGCTGCAGTGTTTTTGTTTTTGTTCTTTCATTTATTTGTTTGGCTACTATTCCAAAATTCAACCTCAGTAGCAATTTCAACTCAATCTTCTTTTAGCATATTTGCATTGTTTTTAATTCTATTCTTAAGTGTTGAATAGAGTAACAAGGACACATAAAAAAGGTCAGATAATGTTATCATATAAGGCCCTATATGGTTTGGACCTTGCTATCTGTCAGAGTGTCTCTCCCTCAGAACAACTCCCCGCATCACCCACACTCAGCGCAGCTCCAGGTGCTGACCCCAAGGATGGCTCAAAATCTTTAACTAAAAATAGAGCCTTCTTGGGGTCAGCACCAACACTGTGGAACACTCTACTAGTAGAAATGTGCCAGGCCTCATCACTGGCTATCTTTAAAAAGCAATTAAAAACTTTCTTCTTCAAGGAGGCTTTTCAGGGTGTTGTCCCTTTAGTGATAAATTAGTAAGTCAGGTTGAGTCCCTATGCCTTCAGACACAGTTACTTTATTTTATTTTGTAATGTATTTGTCGGTTGTTTTGATTTGCTGTGTGGTCTGTTGTCATTTGTTATCTGTTTGTACGCCGCCCATAGTGGGATACCACTCAAATGGTTGGTATAGAAATGCAGTCAATCAATTAATAGGTACATTGATGAGATTCCACCACCTTTTGAAAATTGCTTAATAACTATTGCATAGGCTGAGAGATCTCACCCCCTCACCCCCCCCCCCAAAGCAAGCTATTGCAATAGTGCAAAAGAAACTAGGACACTAATGTTACCAGGCTCTGCTCCAAATCCTGCATTTTACTGCAGCTATTTCCACAAACGTGACAAAACAGACAGCTTCTTCCATTGCACCTGAGAGCAGCCATTGACTTAACGGATCGAATGGCTGGCAGCATGGCATGCAGCCATGTCCTCTCACACTCAGCCATTCTTCTGTCCCGCTTTTAACATTTTCCACTTGAGATGACTGTCTTACTGTATCTAATGCTAGGAATAGCTTTTCATTCTGGTCACCATTCTTCCTAATTCAGCCACTGCTGAGTAAGTCTGAATTCAAAGAAAGTACTGGGGCAGAGGTCAGTGGCTTGTGCAATGGGAAGGACATATGTCGATGTTATTTTTAAAAAATTGGAGGGAATAGATCATATTAGCCAAAATGAATTGTGATCTGAGTGAAGGGAATTGACCCAGTAGTAGAATGAACATTCCCATAAGAGGTCTGATTTTAGATGTCAGTTGTTTACTTTTGTTAATTGTGGAAGCATTTCAGGACATCATGATGCTGGGGGGTGGTGAAGGCAATATATAAATGTCAGTTCTTCCTGCAAGAGAAGAAATAAATGCTGCTTACATAATGATGAGGTAGAGACTGAAAAGGACAAAGCACTTCTAAACCAAAGTTCAATGGCAGACGTGGTACCTTTATCCTTGAAGTGTAACTTAAAAGTTGAATTGAAGCAATGACATTTGCAATTATTTTAAAACACCACATGCACCGCAAGGCACAGCTTTTAAACAAAACAAAATGGGAAGCCAAAAGTGATTAGCCCAAATGCAGGACAGAGTTGTTTTCACTGTCATTTTCCTAAAAATCTGAATGTATATTTTTGCACATCCCATTATTCTGAGTACTATTAAGATGTAACACAAAGCAAGAAGAACTATTGCATAAAATTCGCACCAGGCATAATTGTCTGTGTGAGCAATATTCAATATTCTAAATTCTACTCTTGCTATTCTGAAACCACGGCCTGAAGATTTTGACCTATCCCCTGTTCAGTATGTGCCTGTGTTTTAAATTCCAGCTGTGGATCTCACTGGATCAATCTGACAAGGTCTCACTAACATGTGACCAGCCACAAAGTGTGTACCTGGTGAGATTTCTGTCTTCAATTGGCATTCTATGTGCATTAATGTTGAACTGGATGCCAGCCTGTGTTGGCTTGAAATCTTTGGTGCAATCTTTAGAAAACTAACGATTTCTCTCCCTCTCTGATATAGACTTCAGCCATAGGTAGCCCAGGGTAAAACTGGAAGAGGCACGAGCACAAGTGATGAAAGATGTCTGTTTGTCATAGTAGTTTTCTTTACCTATGCTTCTTGCATCTAGCATGCCTTGTTTTGTGAATATCTCCTTGAAGAGAAACATGGATTAATTTGGAGTATCAAGTTAATTAGCATTTTGCCCCTAACATGCTGGGTACTCATTTTACCAACCTTGGAAGGATATAAGGATTGAGACAACCTTGACCCCCATCAGGATTGAACTCACAATGTTTTGACAGTAGTATAACTACTGTGTCACCAGGGCCCTCAGTTACAAGATCCCACTAGAGTAGGAAAATTTATTGTAAGGAATACACATTCCAGCTGACTTTTAATTTTATCCTCATCCACCTTTATTTGATTGCCTTTGTTTTTGTTATAAGCTCATTAAATATAATAATGCTGTTATATTGTTCCATGCAAAGAAATGGATCTTCTTCTTCCCTATAAACTGAGTTGCACCTAGTAACTTCCAATAACATCTTTTTACTCAACCAGCTAGGCAGGAGTTCTCAATCTTTTTAAGGCAGGGGCCGGGTCATGCTCCCTCAGACAGCTTCGGGGTCTGGACGGCCATTTTGCCCTTCCTCCACCACATGGCACTTCCTGGTGTGGTGGAGGCAGAGGGGGTCACATGAAATGACGCTGTGAGCTGCATCTGGCCTGGCCCATGGGCCACAAGTTGCGAATCCCTGAGCTAGGGCTTTTCTACTTGTTTTGTGTATTTTGCTCCCAGTTTCTTCTTCTTGTGCCATATCCAGTTCCAAATAATGGCGATCCTCATGGTGATTAGCCATAAAGATTGTCAATGCGGAAGGCCTTTCATCTGCCTTCCACATCACATCATGATACCCATACTACTGATCCAGCTCTGCGAGTCACTTTCAGGTCTTGAACCCTTTTGGCACACAAAGTCCTCCTCGGCCCCAAGCCGCTGCTGCCCTTCATCAAGATGGAATCAAGTGGGATTTAATCAACTTGGGGACCATAACCTGTGGACTTCGGCACCCAAGCCATTAGTCCTCAGGGTAGTCAAGTTAGTTAACCACCTCCTGACACTTGGCGTTGAGTCGCTGGCAGTATGGTCTATTCTGTTACCATAGCAGGATAACCTGGCCAGATTCCCGGTTTCTACAGAGACATTTCCTGCAAACTGCAGAAAGTTTGGGTGGAAGAAAAGCACTTATCTCATCTGCATATTGGAGGTAAAGAATCTCTTAAGACTTGAAATTTACCTTTTAAAGTCACAATGGTAACTTTGTAAGAATGAGAAATCTGGCAAGAATTTCTTGACATCCCTTAACTTGGTTGCTTGTTATTTGCATTTTGTTAAGGAAGTTACCTTGCTCTGGTGTATATTTTGCTGCATGATTTATTTTCAGATAAACATGCACAGATTGGTCATACAACCAGCTGTTTGCTTCCTTCAAAAATCAACATAAGAAAGAAATGGTGAGGCTCACATTTACTTTACTTTTGTACAGAGAACAAAAAGGGGGAGATGTCTTATAGGTAATAGGTACATGCTTTTCTACCTTTGATTTTAAACAGTGTCTCTTATCTTGCCACCAATTCTCATTTGTGCTGGGGGGAGTTTCTCCTAAATGGAGACAAATTAAGTAAAGGTGATATGGAAAAGTACCCCAGTTTTGGAAACCTACTTCTAAAATTTCCATCTCATCATACTTCCCTCAGAAAATCCTGCACAGAACATGCCCACTATGTTGCATTGTTTTTAACTACTATTCACAACACTTCACACCACAGAGTAGAAATAAATCCAAACTGGAAGGAATCTTTGCAAAACACTCTGGGAGTTCAACTAGCTAAACAGAAAAACAGCTTATGCTATCCATTAAGCAAGAGTGGCGGAAGCTGCTGGGGAGGATCATCTCACCATTAACACAAAGTGGTTGGAGCATAATTTGTTCTTTTAATCAATAATAGAGAAACTGATAAATGTTTCTTCTCTTAGCACTTTTTTGAGGCCACAGAGCTAAAACATTTCAGTAGCAGTATATAAGTACAGTGACGAAAAACAACCAGAGGCCATTGGTTTGGATTTGAAGCAACAAGAAATTAATCTTCCCATTCAGTTTTTGTTTTAAATGAAAAATGGTCAACTTTGCACCTTTCTAGCATATAACAGGTAATGTGTATTTTGCAAAAAGGAAATGAATTCATTCTTGCTAATGGGGATGAATGTGTTTCATTTCATTTTATTTTTCTAATCAATTCAAAGTCAGATTTCAGTAAATGAAGAAGGAAACAAGTCAAACGGCTAAGAGAGAAAGAATTGCTTACTTGCTTTCTTTTTCTTTTTTTTTACCTGTGTCAGTATCCCTGTACTAAGATCAACAGCACAGAATGAAGTTCCTCCTGATCTGTTATCCTCATAAGACCATTAGAACAGCCAAAGGGGCAATAAGTACTGAAAACTGCACATTGCAACCCGATCACAATGTATTATTTATGGAAGTGTGTGCTGCAGGTAGGGCCTTGGTACAAGTGAGTAAAGGAAACAATAGAGAATGTCTTTGATTGAGGAACTAGGAGAGATGTGCTATTGTTTTATTGAAAAAGGTGGGGTATACAGAAAGAGCCTCCTCAAAGATTGTGAATACAATCAGGTGTACCCTGGGTGGCAACCATGCCGGCTAATCTTTCTAACACCAGATCAAACCAAAGGTAATGAAGAATGAATCCACCAGAAAGGTCTTTGTCAAGACCAGCCATAACAATGATTTCAATAAATATTGATGGACTTTGTTGTGTTCTGATGGTTTTATTGTACACATGGATTACAATGTATCTGAGCCAATGTAACCTTGCCTATAGCAACAATGTAACCTTCAGCTGTATCATATAAACCCTGTAATAGGACGCGAGCTAATGACCACCAGCTGGCAGCAGCGAGCGTCCAAGCTCTCTTGGTCCGAACTCATCAAAGGCAACAGCGCGGGAAGTTTTCCCGCCACCACCTACACCTGGACAAGAAGGGCGTGACCTGCAATGACGTCACGCAGACAGTAGCCAATGGGCTACCATGGCACCACGTTCAAATGTATTACTGCTGTATATAAAGAGCTATCGATCCGCCATTACCTCATGTTCCCTCTGCCCACGATGCAATAAACCTGAGTTAACCCAGCCCGAGGCTGTGTCCCGTGTCTTGGTTTGCATACACCAAATTGGCGACGAAGGTGGGATTATGGATCCCCACGGAACAGCCAGGGCACAGAGCGGTTTCAACATCACCAAACCGCAAGACTGGGAGCTGCTGGAGATGGACTTCCAGGCGGCACTGGTGGAACTCAGAGTCAAAGGAGAAGACGAGGAGAGGAAGAGGGCCATCCTCACCAGAATGCTCGGGATGGAAACCAAGCGGACGCTGGTGGGCATAATCGCTCCGAAGAAGGTGAGCGACTTTAAGGCGAGCGACATCATGAAACTGCTGCGAGAGCGGTTCTGCCCCTCGAGGGCAATGTTTCCCGCTCGGAGCGCGTTTTGGAGGCGAGTCCAAGCGCCGGATGAGTCGGTTGAGGCATTCGTGGCCGCCATGAGGATAGCCGCCGCCCCCTGTAAATGGGGCGATATCCTGGAGTTGGTCCTCAGGGACGGCGTGTTGTGTGGCCTGAAAGACAAGGAGGTACAGCGCAGCTTGATGAATAAGGAGCCGCCGCCCACGCTGGCCGAGGTCATAGAGGCCGCGGAAGCCGCAGAGTCCACGAATGCCGGAGTGGACGAGATGCACCAGTGGCGTGAGTGGCGTCCTAGAGCCGGCAAGGCGGAAAATTCGGTGCACGGGAAGACTGGACAGTCGGTGCACGCGACTCGACGGGCCTCAAGGTCGTCTACGGAAGGCAGCGACGGCGAGGAGGTCCAGAAGGTCCGGAAGGGTGGTCGACGCTGCGAGGGTTGTGGAGCGGCCCACGAGCGCGCGAGATGCCCGTTCAGGAAGGCCGAGTGTTACACCTGCGGCCGTCGGGGGCACATCGCCAAGGCGTGCAGAAAGCGGAAAGAGGGCCGGAGGCAGTCACAAGACCGCGCGGCCAGACCGGACCGTCCAGCGAGGCCCAAAGATGGCGCCCAGACCACGAGGAAGCAGGACGGCGTGGGCCGCGTCTCGGACGGAAGCGAGGACGACACCTCAGTGTTCAGCGTGTCCGCGGGACAGTCCCATTACTTCGTTGAGGTATTAGTACAAGGGGCCCCTATTAAGATGGAAATTGACTCGGGGTCCTCCTATTCCATAATTCCCCAGAAAGAGTTCCTGAAAATCGACCCCCACGTGCGGCCCAAGCTTAAAGCGTTGAGGTCCACACTACGGGACGTACAGGGAAACAGCATTCCGGTGTTGGGGGTCGGGAAATTTCGGGTCAATTTTAAGAGACATTCTGCGGAACTGCCCCTAGTTGTCCTCAAAGGGGGAAGCTGTAGCCTCCTAGGGACACAGTGGTTTCAGCCCTTAGGTTTGTTCATAGGGGGGGTGCATACCGTGGGGGGGACCCAATACAAGCGGTTTGCGATGCGCATCCCGCCGTTTTTAAGAAAGGACTCGGAAAGTTCAAGGGACCCCCTGTAGCTTTCGACATAGACCCGGAGGTCCGCCCGATAAGACTCAAACCGCGCAGGGTGCCGTTCGCACTCAAGGACAAGATAGAGGCGGAACTGGACAAACTGGTGGGCCAGGGGATTCTTATTCCTGTTGATTCCGCGGAGTGGGAAACTCCAATTGTAACGGCTCTAAAGGCAAACGGGGAGGTGCGCATTTGCGCTGATTATAAGTGTACAATTAACAAGGCGATCCGCCCTAATGCATACCCGGTGCCTGTGATCAGCCACCTTTTGGCCAGGCTAAATGGGGGAAAGTGTTTCGCTAAACTCGATTTGGCACAAGCCTATCAGCAACTTCCAGTGACCCCCGCCACGGCCGCGGCACAAACGATAGTTACACATAAGGGAGCGTTCCAGGTGTCGCGGTTACAGTTCGGCGTGAACTCGGCACCCGGCCTTTTTCAATCGCTCGTGGAACGCCTCCTAAAGGGCCTGGAGGGGGTGTTGCCTTATTTTGATGACGTGTTGATTACAGGGGGGAGTGAGGCTGAACTGGCGAAAAGATTGGACAAAGTACTGACCGTATTCGAGAAAGCGGGGCTGAGATTGAGGAAGGACAAATGTGTTTTTTTCGAAACCGAGGTCGAGTTTTTAGGGTTCCGGATCACACCCGAGGGGATTAAGCCGTCTAAATCCAAAGTAGCAGCCATTAAAAAGGCCCCTCGCCCCACATCCAAAACCGAGCTACAGTCTTTCCTGGGGCTCCTCAATTTTTACCATACATTCCTCCCGCGGAAGGCGTCCGTGGCCGAACCGCTCCATCGGTTACTTAAAAAGGAGGAGCCATGGGTGTGGGGTGACGAGCACGAGAGGGCGTTCAAGGAGCTAAAGCAACTCCTAACATCTGAGGCAATCCTGACGCACTTCGACCCCAAACGGCCAGTGGTCCTAGTCTGTGATGCATCCCCGGTGGGGGTGGGGGCGGTGCTTTGCCACGTGTTGGAGGACGGAAGGGAGGCCCCGGTAGCGTTTTACTCAAGGTCCCTGTCCCAAGCGGAGCGAAATTACGCACAAACCGACAGGGAAGTGTTAGCAATAGTAGCGGGGACCAAAAAATTTCACGATTTTTTGTATGGCCGCCCGTTCAAAATCGTGACCGATCACAAGCCGCTGTTAGGGATTTTCACGGCAAGCAAGCCCACGCCACAGATCCTGTCCCCGAGAATGCTGCGATGGGCTATTTTCCTCAACGCGTACCAACATGAGTTGGAGTACAGGCCCGGAAAGGAGATCAGCCATGCTGATGCGCTTTCGAGATCCCCTCTGCCCTTGTCGGCTGACCAAGAGGCGAGAGCAGAAAGAGACCGCCAGGTGTTGCTAATTGAGGTTTTGGACGCACCCCCAATAGTACCAGCCGACATTGCTAGGGCGACAGGCAAGGACAGGACGCTGGAGAAAGTTAGTTCATGGGTGCAGAAGGGGTGGCCGGCTTCGTCCCCGAGTACAGAGTTCGACCCATTCTTTAGGAAAAAGCTAGAGTTGTCCCTGGAGAGGGGGTGCCTTCTGTGGGGCCAACGGGTGGTGGTCCCTGTGCCCCTGCGGACGAGGGTGCTCGAACTGCTGCACGTCGGCCACCCGGGCATAGTTCGTTCAAAGGCGCTGGCCCGGAGTTACTTCTGGTGGCCACAGCTGGACGCGGACATTGAGCACATGGTCGGCACTTGCGAGGCTTGCCAGGGATCCCGACCTGAGGCGGCCCGTCTCCCGCATAGGGAGTGGGACACAGCAAGGGGGCCGTGGTCCAGAGTGCACGTGGATTTCGCTGGCCCGTTCCGAGGAACCATGTTTCTCCTGGTGGTAGATGCGTTCTCCAAGTGGCTGGAGGTTATCCCAGTAAAGAGCACGTCCTCCGCCACGACTATTAGCCAGCTAAGGAGAGTCTTTTCCACATTCGGTTTACCCGACACTTTGGTCAGCGATAACGCTAGTTGTTTCACCTCCGCCGAGTTCGGGGCGTTCATGGAGGCAAACGCCATTCGGCATGTCACGTCCGCACCGTTTCACCCGGCCACGAATGGCCAAGTGGAACGGCTGGTGCGGACAACGAAGGAGGCGCTGCGGCGCATGGGCCCGGGGGACCTGAATCACCAAGTATGCCAGTTCCTCTTAGCGTATAGGGTAACCCCCTTAGCGTCAGGCTACTCGCCGGCGGAGCTCTTGATGCGGCGAAAACTGACCACGATCCTGTCCAGGCTAGACCCGACGAGAGTCGAGGATAAAGGGAAAAACATAGGGTTGGCAGTCTCGAAGGGTTTCGCCGCCGGGGACCCTGTTCACTGCAGGAACTATTCCAGCGCGGGGCCAGCCTGGGTACCAGGGACGGTGGTAGAACAGACGGGGCCAGTGTCGTACCGGGTCGAGACTACCACCGGCCTCCTTTGGAGGAGGCACGCAGACCAACTTAGGCACCGAGTGAGTGGGCCAGTCAGTGGGGCTCAGCAACAGGATTCAGCGTTAGGGTTCTCCCCCACCCGCTTAACCCAAGGGGGAGACAGCAGGGGACAACAGTCCCAAGCACGGGGGGAAGGAAACAGTAGTAGCGGCCCCGACTCATATCCTTTTGATACGCCAGTCTTATCAGGGGCCGGGGAAGGGGGAGAGGAGTTCGCGACCGCTGCCCCCGATTGTGATTTTGATTTTGAGTTTGCGAGCCGGGGGGGTTTTCAGGAGTGTTCCCCCACCCGTCCAAGCGAGAAGAGGGGTTTTTCGTTAGCCCCCAGTGCCCCCGGTTCCTCCCCAAGAAAGAGCACACCTCCCAACAACGCCGCGGAGCCGCGGCAAGTCACTAACGAGTCTCCCTCTCATATTACAGGACAGGAAACCAGGGGACAAAGAGAAGGTAGCAAACCCGGGGAGAGGCAGCCCACATCGAGACCCCAGCGTGTTCGAAATAAGCCATCTTGGCTGAGAGACTTTGTCTCCTAAGGGGGGGGGATGTGTTCAAGTGTGGGCTCGAGACTTTGTCTCGTCCTAGGGGGGAGGGGTGTTGTGTTCTGATGGTTTTATTGTACACATGGATTACAATGTATCTGAGCCAATGTAACCTTGCCTATAGCAACAATGTAACCTTCAGCTGTATCATATAAACCCTGTAATAGGACGCGAGCTAATGACCACCAGCTGGCAGCAGCGAGCGTCCAAGCTCTCTTGGTCCGAACTCATCAAAGGCAACAGCGCGGGAAGTTTTCCCGCCACCACCTACACCTGGACAAGAAGGGCGTGACCTGCAATGACGTCACGCAGACAGTAGCCAATGGGCTACCATGGCACCACGTTCAAATGTATTACTGCTGTATATAAAGAGCTATCGATCCGCCATTACCTCATGTTCCCTCTGCCCACGATGCAATAAACCTGAGTTAACCCAGCCCGAGGCTGTGTCCCGTGTCTTGGTTTGCATACACCAAAGACTTTCAAGTAATAAGAGTGTACTCCTTACAGACATTTGCAGGGAATACAAATGTGACATACTTTGCTCCAGGAAACACATCAGGGGACAGTAAGGTACAGACCCAAAGTGGATAGAATGGAACTAGTGGTCGAGAGACTTCATGACCAGTATGGGAGTGCAATTTTTGTTAGACCTGGACTCACTATAATATCAGCTGCACTGACGGAAACAAACAACATTGAAATTCTCACCATCCAAACCCCACAATTCGCTGTTATTTCTGTCTATGAGCCACCAGAAGCATATTTTAGTTGATGGGAACCAGGCAATTTTACTTATGACCAAATAATTTTTGTTATTGCAGATTTTAATTGTCACAGTGAGGCTTGGGGATATAACCAGACCAATGAGGATGGTGCACAACAAACATTCTTGAGAGTATGCAAAAGCAAATTAGATGATGGAGGAAAGAGCTCACTGGATAAAGAACAACATTACAGGAGGCTATATCTGAGGAACTCAACCTCCCCTACATCACTTGGAGGACCCTAAATAGGCTAAGGGTTGGTGTCCCTAAATGCAAGACCAACATGTTCAAGTGGGGGGAGCTGGCAGGCAACAAAAATATGGCTCATTTACTGGTCTGCCGATTACTGCCAGAAGCATGCACCAATGAAGGTTTACGTTTTGCCAATGACAAAGCCAAGAAAGTGGCTTCATTTTGGCAATCCAAGGTTTCATCAGGACACAAAAGAAGAAGAATTGAAAAAGGCAAGATCTTGCAAATAACACCATTAGGAACCCAAGTGAATCTTCCCAGGATTAGCTGCATGATTCAAAGGTGCTAACTAACCATAATAGGCATTGCTCGCAAGTTGAAGGGGTGTTTGGAGCCCTGGGTAAATGCAATCTGACAGCCATTTGTCCTGATCCATAAAATTCACAGTGCTTGTCAGTCTTTGACCAGAGTTGATTGGAAAGGAGAGAGCTGGAGTTCTATGCTAAAAGTCCTATGAAGTCCCAAACATCAGGAAAAAAAAATCTTTGACATATTGATATAGTGGAATCCTTGCTACAGTTTTGAGCAGTCTTATTTTTCCTCCAGAAATATATATTTAGTCCACAAAGTTATAGATCTTGCAAAGACATTCACCATTGCAGGCGCACCCCCCCAATAACGGACACAGACAACATTGAAAGTGGATAACAGCAAAGGGCCACATTTATTGATTCAATGCCCTAGTCCGAATTATAAATTTGTATTGGTAAAACGACCAATCATAATTCCAAAGGCAAGCAGGCCGAAGTAACACTGGTAAGGTACCACCCCAAAATTGCCAACGGCAATTGGTTACAATGTATCAAATTGTATCAATTTGTTTGTTAACAACAAACAAATTGTTGACCGTAGTCAATAACTAACTCATGACCCCACCCTCTGACGCGTATCCGTGAAATCACAGGGGTGATGCATGCTGGTTAGCAATCATCATCACCCCATCGCCTGATTCGTCGTTGACCGGACAACGTTTAACTACTTTATTCCTGTCTAGTGTTGTCCAGTCAATTGCGAACCTGCCGGATACTTGTGGGTCATACTGTTTACCTTACCAGTGCTACCCGCCCATGTGACCAAAGTCAACAGTAGGAACGAAGAAAGACCCCTATATCAAACCATAGCAACAGTGTGGGATGGGCAAAAAAGCCAGGACCCGAAGCCAATATGGGTCCCAACCAAAAATTCCCACCCGGCCCCGAAGCGACCATAATCACACTGTTAACTAGGGAGGGGGTGGAGGGGAAAAAACTTCTCCGCTCCGTCGCTGAGGCAAAATGGCAGCGCGGCTGCCTCGTGGCCACCCCTTTTATAAGGGAGCTGGCCACGCCCCTAACTACCCGGATTCTCTGTCCTGTGGGGGGGGGCCCGCAAAGGGCGCGGCGGCCATTTTGGCGCCGCGCTTGCATTGCAGGCGCACCCCCCCAATAACGGACACAGACAACATTGAAAGTGGATAACAGCAAAGGGCCACATTTATTGATTCAATGCCCTAGTCCGAATTATAAATTTGTATTGGTAAAACGACCAATCATAATTCCAAAGGCAAGCAGGCCGAAGTAACACTGGTAAGGTACCACCCCAAAATTGCCAACGGCAATTGGTTACAATGTATCAAATTGTATCAATTTGTTTGTTAACAACAAACAAATTGTTGACCGTAGTCAATAACTAACTCATGACCCCACCCTCTGACGCGTATCCGTGAAATCACAGGGGTGATGCATGCTGGTTAGCAATCATCATCACCCCATCGCCTGATTCGTCGTTGACCGGACAACGTTTAACTACTTTATTCCTATCTAGTGTTGTCCAGTCAATTGCGAACCTGCCGGATACTTGTGGGTCATACTGTTTACCTTACCAGTGCTACCCGCCACACGGAGGGGCTTCACAGAAGACCTGACGCCCCCCCCCCAGACCGTCAGCTCGGTCAACAGGCCTGCTCGCCAGTCACCCAACAGGAGGTCCATACCTCCTCGCGACAGATGGACCCCATCCCCTGCATACAAGTCACAATTTTGTAGACTAATATCGGGGTGATGACTAACCCGTCCCCAAGCCCTGGTGGTGAGAAACCGCGCCACTGCCTTATTGACCGCGCGCCTAGCTCGGTCAAGGGCCAGGAGGTTAACGCCCCCTCTGTAAGAGTGGCGCGGAACAATGTCCGACCAAACCAGGGCTGTGGCAGGCCAGACATAATGCAAGTAGGCGAGGTCCTCGCAAATCGCATGCTTGAGCGATAAGCCGGTGACCTGGCCCAAATCATTGCCCCCCAAGTGGATGATTAGAATGTCAGGCGGGTCAGCCCCCAGGCCAGAAAAAAGGAAAGGCCGCAGCTCCCGCCATAACATCCCAGGCTTACCGTGCCATGAGAGACTGGCGTGGTCACCCAGTCCCAGTCGGGGTCCCCACTCTGTCGCCGCAGCGTAACGCGCTGCCCTGAGCACATAGCTGTGGCCCACCAGCCATACTGTCACCGGTGTAATACGACACCCAGGGTCTGTAAGAAAATTGAGAAAAAGGAAGGTAAGGTGACTGGATTGGTACTCATGGCGGGAGTGGGCGCACATAAAACTGAAAACATTGTGAGCCCCACCTCCCCATGCTACGTATGTCAGCCCCAGAGTACCCAAAAGCAGCTGCTGTAGAGGCTGCGCCAATACGGAACGAATGTGTGCCATAACGGGCACCTGGTAGTCCCACCCTGGTGAGGGCTCTGGCTGTCACCTTCCAAAACTGAAATTTAGTAAGGGGAGACCCATCTTGGTGACAGAAAAACGGGCCGTGGTGCCAGCCACGCAGTGCCAGGTATTCCTGTAGGGCACCAACCGGACAGATGTCTGCCAAAGAACACCGTAGCAGTCTTACTCCACTGCCTACGCCATGCTGATCTGTTTTGGAGGAGCGAATCCTCAACTGGGCCCAGTCTTTGGCAACATATACATCTCCGAGTTCCAGTGCCCTACCACTTGCATCCGCCTTAGACAGCATCACGAGTTCGCTGATGCGGAGCGCTCCAAAAAATGCCACCGTTGTGGCTGCATGAAAAAGGGCTGCCTCATAATGATCAAAACAGAGGCCTGGCCAGCCCCGGGCCAACTGGGTAAGAACCCCTGGGGAAATAGGGTGCCGGTCGTCCGGGCAACGCCCGCGCTCGCGCACCCACCCCTCCAAAATGTGTCTCACACGGAAGTCAGAGGTGGTATCCACATGACCCCCTACTTTGGCCATAAAAGCCAACGCCGAGAGCTTGGATGCTATGGTGCGAGGTGCAAGGCCCTGTGCATGCAGGTGAACCATGAACCGCAGAACATGGTCCACCGGGATGGGCCAGGTCTCTGGCCATTGAAATCGAGTAGCAAAAGCCCTATACAAATTGAATGCTTGTTGATACGCCTTACGCGTGCGTGGCGCTAGTGACAGGCCAATCGCCCGGTTCACCTCTCCTTGCCAATAGTCCACATCTCGTCCGGGAGTGGCGAGGGAAATTCCTCCGCATCCGGGGCCAAGGCGCGGAACCGGGAGATCTGCAGGCGGGACAAAGCGTCAGCAATATCGTTATTAACCCCTGGGACATGCCTGGCCCTGAACAAGACGTTGAGGCGCAGGCAGCGCAGCACAAAATGGCGCACTAGATCCATGACCCTGGGCGATTTAGAAGTCTGTGCATTGACAATGTGCACAACGGCAGCATTGTCGCACCAGAAATGCACCACCGAATTAGCCCACTGTTCGCCCCATAGCATCAAAGCCCCCAGAATGGGAAAAAATTCCAGGTATGTGAGATCCCGCAGGCGACCTGTGCCTGCCCATGCCGGTGGCCACCCACCATAGGCCCACTTCCCATTGAAGTACATCCCATAACCCAGGGATCCTGAGGCATCAGACTGGATCTGGAAATTGGGGGATGCCAGGAGGTCAGACCTCCAAAATGAGACCCCATTAAACTCCCTCAGGAATTGCAACCAGACAAACATGTCTGCCCTGATACCCCGGGTAAGCCTGACTCTGTGGTGGGGCCTGGATAACCCTGCCATGGCGTCGCATAAGCGCCGGGCGAAAGCCCTGCCCGGTGCGACCACCCTGCAGGCAAAATTGAGGTGCCCATGTAGCACCTGCAGTTCCCTCAGGGATGCCTTACGCTTAGCCAGCAATTCCGAGATAAGGGTCACTATCCTGGACACCTTATCACCCGGTAACCTAGAAGCCTGTACTACTGTATCAATCTCAACCCCCAGGAATACTAGTTTGGTCGACGGGCCCTCGGTCTTTTCGGGCGCTAAAGGGACACCCAGTTCCTGCATTAGCGTCTGAAATGTATTGAGGAGACGTGCACACGTGTCCCAGCCCCGTTCACCCCCGAATAAAAAGTCATCCAGGTAATGGGCTACAGACCGGGACCCTGACCTGCGGACGAAAGCCCACTCTAGGAAGGTACTAAAACGCTCGAAAGCCGAGCATGATATGGAGCAGCCAAAAGGCATGGCCTTATCAAAATAATACTCCCCTCTAAACTTAAAACCCAGCAATTCAAAGTCGCCCGGGTGCACCGGCAAGAGGCGAAAAGCTGACTTAATGTCGCACTTGGCCAGCAAGGCACCCGGGCCACACGAGCGCACCATGCGCAGCGCATGGTCGAACGATGTATACCTGACCGAACAAAGGTCATCAGGTATCGCATCGCTGACCGATCGGCCGGCTGGGTAGGACAAATGATGAATAAGGCGAAACTCACCTAGGGACTTTTTAGGAACCAAACCCAATGGTGAAACCTTAAGGTTGGGAAAAGGGGGTGCGGGAAAAGGTCCGGCGACCCTGCCCGCGTCTAACTCCTTTTTAATGCTGGCCTCGGCTACCTCCTCCCTTCCTCTGAGGGATAAAAGGTTGGGAGCATCCTGAGGGGATCTATCACCCATAAAAGGGATACGAAATCCCTGCTTAAAACCTTGGATGAGATACTCCCTGTCCTCTCCCCTTGGGTACGATGCGAGCCAGCGCTCCAGCATGTCCACCTTAATTGGGGAGGGGGCCTTTCGGAGAACTAGTTCCATCCGTGGCAGGCTTGCCAGCCCACTGTCCACCCCTCCCTCTGCCTCGCACCCCCCCAGGCTTGGGACAAGCAGAGGCTGCATGGGGACCAGAACATGTGGGACACTCGTGCTTATACCTGCAGTTCTTCCGACTGCAGGAACCATTGGACGAGAAAGTCCAGCACAGCAGGCGGGCTGGAACCCCCTGCCCCGCCATTTGGCGGGTAACCTGCGCTGGAGCTGCTCGCTGGACCGCATGTCCACAATGGTATCTATCCCCCGGGGCAGGACGTGTGGGTGTCATATACAAGAGCCACAGTCTCTGGCACGGCTCATCCCATCTCATCTCGGGGTGCAGGGGAATCCTCATACGGAATTCCTCATCATATGCTAGCCATGAGGGGCCCGGGAAATCTACCATCGCCCTGTATATGTTGTCCAAATATTGGACCATGGGAATAGCTAGATCCGGCCGCGCCCTCAAATACACCGCCATGTATATCAAATAAGCGGGGAGCCAGTTAGCCCAGGTACGCGGCGGCTTACGGCGGCGTGCCTGCTCCTTGTCCTTCTCATCCTGACCCTCCCTTTCTTCCTTAGTGGGCTCTCTGTTCAGGAGTGAGAAGATATCCACGTACTCCCCTCGCCATATCTTTTCTCTGGTAGCCTGAGCCAAGTGATCACCCAATGGCAAGGAATACCCTGCCGTCGGCAAAGCCGAAAAGGGGATAGCTGGCCTACCCAAAGGGGCCTGAGTTAACCCTGCCACCCCAAGTACGTTCCCAGCAGTGTAAGAACCAAGGCCCACCCCAGCGGGCATGGTGGCAGTAGTTGTCGCCGGGTGGGTCGCCAGCGGCGTAGCCCCTGCACCACCCGCGCGAGGCCAAGGCCACTGAAAGGTCCCCCCTATATTGGGAATGTGTGTGGATGTACTCGTTTGCACCATATACTCACATGCTGCACCCCCGCGGGCCGCCCCCAACGGGGGTTCCGGCCCACTGGGGGCGTCGGAGCTCACGACCGATGTAGAGCTCATCACCGGGGCTTGACCCGCGCCAGGTTGCTGGCTGGGGAGCTGCGAGGCAGTGGCCGGAGCCGCGCCACCCGCCTGCAGCAGCTCAACCCTCCCCGCCGGCCGTTGTCCTGCTGCCGATAGCGCCTCAAAAGGTACCCCGAAAGGGGCACCTGCCTGACTGGCCCGGGCCAAAGACTCCTCTAAGGCCGCAATACGGGCCAGTAAGGTGTCTACATTAACCATGGGTAAAGAGCCGGCCGGCCCACCTGACCCTTGCATGGGGACAGTTCCCTGCACCCCATGGCCCATATATGGACCGAAGCCCGGTAGGGCTGGTGAGGAAACCTGCCAAGGCGGGGCACCGGGCCACCCCCCAAGGCTAGAGGGCCCCGGGAGAGGCTGCGGCCCAAAAGTAGTCGGCCCAACGGGTTGGGCGGAAGGAGGAGCGGTGTCCACCGCTCGCGGGCCGCGGGCCGGAGCGCCCTCCGCGCCCGCACTCTGAACGGGCCAAGGGGCGATAGACCCCAAGCCACTAGCCCCGGCCGGGGATGGCAAAGGTGGCTGTTGAGGAGGCGGCACCACGGTCCTCCGACCTGGGTTGCGCCTCCTAACAGCCCGGGCTGAATTCGCAGCAGCCTTCTTTTTGGAAGGCATCTCGAGCAAAAAAGGGAAGCTAGCTAAGCAAAATCGACCCAAAAGGCTTCCCGGCAATACCAACGAGCGACGGAGGCGCAGGGGAAAAAACTTCTCCGCTCCGTCGCTGAGGCAAAATGGCAGCGCGGCTGCCTCGTGGCCACCCCTTTTATAAGGGAGCTGGCCACGCCCCTAACTACCCGGATTCTCTGTCCTGTGGGGGGGGGGCCGCAAAGGGCGCGGCGGCCATTTTGGCGCCGCGCTTGCATTATGACCATTGCATCACATTTCAGCATTGTCACTATTCTATGTGCCCGTGGATAGTGGGAGGCCCTGGGGGGGGGGAGGCCCTGTGAGGGTTCGGGAGCACCCACAGGGGGAGCACCCATTAGGGGAAGATGAACATGTGGTGTTGCCTGCATGCTTCGAGCAGCGCACATGCACACTCACCCACGTGACTTCTACAGAGGTACACCGGCAACATCACATGGGTGTGGGGGCACTTGTGGTATCTGCCACATGCCATTTCCTCCTCCTTGGGCACTAGGTCTCTAAAAGGTTATCCATCACTGCCTCTCCCCCCCCCAAAAAAAAACTGCAATAATGTATCTACTTTTCAAAGCTCTAGCTGGTAATCTGCTCTGGCCATGCTCTATTTATAACAAACATTATTGGGCTTTGCTTTTGCAAGTCCTTTCTGATGACCAATATTTCAACACTTGCAAACTGGATTCTTTCCAAATTCAAAAAAAGTAGATGCAGCCAACCAATCTTCTTCAAGCTAAATAAAAACTGGTCTATTCCATGAGCTATTTTAAAATCTGGACACATTTACAGTTACCTATCCTCACTGGATAGCTCAGTATCTGGATGCACAGGCAGAAATTGGGAGTTAAGTTTCCTACTATGCATCCCAGAATAGCTAGCCCATGTATCCTAAGGCAAGCTGCACAGATGTAGGGCACCATCCTCAGAAGGGAATGGTAAACTGGTTCTTAGTATGCTCTACCCAGAAAACCTGGAAAGTCAGATAAATCATAATTGACTTAGTGGCACACAGTTGCTATTATTTCTGAAGAGTGGTAAAACAGTTTTACTTCTAAAACAGGAGTTCTCAACCTTTTTAAGCCCGGGGCCGGGTCACGCTCCTTCAGATAGCTCTGGGGTCTAGACAGCCATTTTGCCCTTCCTCCACCACATAGTACTTCCTGGTGTGGTGGAGATGGTGGTGGGCCACATGGAATGGCACTGTGGACTGCATCCAGCCCACGGGCTACAGGTTGAGAATCGCTGATCTAAAACATCATCACTCGAAAGTTCTTTTCCAAACAAATTTTGCACTGCTCTGAAACCCAGTTTCAATGTTATAATTTTTTTGCTTGTGCTTCCTCCATTTTTAGAATTGCCTTACAGAATATTGATTTGCTTTGCTGCACAGTAACATAATCATCCCCTTTAGCGAGCAAAAAAACAAAGTACTTTTTAAAATGTTTTATAAACTCATTTCTCCCTGTTTGTAACTGCTGTTTCTTTGATTACTTTGACACAGTCTTCCTGGTGGTGAATAAAGCTATTATTTATAATGACCCTCTTCATAATCTGACATTAATGTTTGTTTATTCCCTAGACCTGTTACATAGGAGTATTGATTGTTCATAAATGTCAAACCATGGAAGTGGTTTGATAACATACTGTTCAAGAACATGGGGCCAAGTACCTGGGCAGTCTGTGGCCTGGTTTTCAACATTCAGTTTTAGGCTTAGGTGATTAAAGTTGGGAGAAAATATATACAGAAAAAGAACTAAAGCTTCCTCATCCCTGTTGTTTTTGCATTCTAAGTAAAGTAAGCTTTCTTTTACTGATCTAGCCAATCATTTAAAATAAGTCTAAATTAGGCATGTGTGAACACCATCTGTCTTGATCAAGTTCACTTCCTCAGAGTCAGTGGACATATATGGTGATCATTTAAATTTGACCTCAAGATGAAGAGACAGTGATTGGTTGAGTCAATAGGAAATTACCCACCTTGTGATAACATCAACACTTCTGTGGTACCCTTAAGATGAACAGATTTATTTTAGCATGAATTACTACTGGATCGCCTGCAAGCAGTTAATTATAGCAGCATGGGAATGCAGCAATGTTTTAGTTCAGCACAGCAAAACAACATTCTTCAGATCAGCACAAGAGAAGTAAAACATAGTCCTCTCTTCCTCTGTGCCAAATTTGGGGAAGTCTGAGCAAAACATTTTTAAGGTATGGTTATTATTTTTAAAGTAAAACTGCATAACCCTTCAGGAAGAAAAAAGCAACCTTAATGTCCCCAGATTTTAAATAGCTCAAATTGCTTATCTAGAAGAACCTGGTTAGTCCAAACCTTTTTTGTTTGCTTGCTTGCTTGTTTAGAAGGAATTCCAGCTCCAGAAACTGAATTATTTATCCTTTAAATAGACCTCTCAAAAGGGTAAAATAATGACTGTTATAAACTACAAGGAACATTCCAAAGCATAGATACATTGTTGCAGGTTCAGTGAGATCAGGGGAATTGAAACTTTAGCTTACACTCAAGAGGAGAACCTTTTAACTCCTGCCTAATCAAACAGGCATTAAAAGGTGATCCTGTTTCTGTTTATTAAAATATTTCAAATGTATAAAGAACAAATGTTCAGAAGCTCTCTCACTTAAGATATAGAATTGCTATATTTGCTCTGTGGCTATTCCATTCCACTCATCGTAACACTATACAATTATTTAGTCATTAGAGCTTCTGTATCCATGATTAAAAACTCCAAGAAATGGTCTCATGTTGCAATATTATGCCTACATTGGCAGCAGGTAGAATGATGCCAAACTACACAGCAAAGTGTAGCCTGAATGTTAACACCATCAATACGAGTTGTCAAGATGGTCTACAATTATACAGAGAATAGTACTTATCACAGAGAGACAAAATAGTGAGGGAAAATCCTAGAAGCTGACTCCTTTTTTGTCAGTTAAACACTCAACAGCCAAACACAAAACAAGTAACATGGCTATTTTTTGACAAGTGTGAATGTTTGTCAGCACAAGCGGATATCCTGTAAACCATCTTGACTACTGCCATTGATACTGTCAGCATTCAAGCTGGTCTTTGCTATGTAGAACTTGGCATCTATTTTCCTGGGCACAATATTGTGCTGCAAAATTGGACTATTTTCATGTGTTTTGAATCATGGATACAGAAGCACAATATTCCACATTCATAAAATGGAGAATTTTTGATAAATTAAATTATATAATTATTTCGTGAAAAAATATTTTATGATTCTAAGGATAGATCTCCTTTAAGTGTTGATTCCCCCTGAAAGTGGCTTACACAATAAAATAAATGCAGTAATAAAAGACAGTGGTTGCAACAAAGCAATAAGCCACCCTATAAATTATTTAAATTCAACGCAGTATAAATAATTGCACAATGTAGATTAAAATAGATCCGGTGCATGGAAACAATGAATAGCAAAAATGACTTTGAAGACATAGATTGTGAATATATTGAGTAATTAAATTGTAGGTACCCAGTTTGGTAGAGTGAATTAATTATTTGACTAGTCCTCAGGAGATCTAAGTTTAAATCCTCATTTAGCTATAGAAACTCACAAAGGAAGGACTGGTAAAATCACTCCTTAACTATTTTACTTATGTTAAAAACTCTTTTAGGGTAGCTATAAATCAGTCCCAACTTAATGGGCACACTACAAGTGCCTGTTAAATGGTTTTGTTTTCTTCTAGCTAGGGATTCATTTACTTTCCATAATTGCAAGGTCTAGAGAGGTTCAATGAGTAGGTTTTCTAAACTTCAACCTACCACAAAAGTGTCATTAGCAAAAGAGAACAAATGCAGAGTATTCAGTTCAAAAGCTAGCAATTCTATTTTCAATTAGAATAAAATAAGAAATAAACAGGAGAGGTTAATGAAGTGTATTCTTCCATTTGCTGTGTGGTGGTCATGAATACCAGGCCACATAATTCTTGTTCCCCATGAGGAACAAGATGGTTTACAGGATATCCGCTTGTGCTGACAAACATTCACACTTGTCAAAATGGGAGGCAGGAACTTGTGACACTGCAAACATTGATTGGGAGTAGTTTTCAATCCAGGCTTTAAACCACTGATATAGACTATAAGAAGGCCCAGGAGCTGAGATGTCAATACCCTTCTTCCTGTCTTGCTTCAAATGTACTAATGGGCCCAGCATCATTGGCCAAAAAGTCAAAAGCAAGAGAGAGAAAAGGACAGGAGAAAAAGACTGGTGGTGCATGCGGTTGGGCATGTCATGAAGTTGGATGCCACACGTACAAACATACAGTGAGCCCTGATGCCCAGTTGGCAATGAGTGGAGATGGACACCTTGGTGTTAAAGCCATTTCACACACATTTGCTGCTAATTCTGAGAGTTTTCTTCCCACCTGGAGATGAAGAGAAATGAAACAACTCCATAAAGCCTTAGTCAGCATTCTATCTGACATAGATTCATTATTCCATTTTCCCTTGAAACTTGTAATTTAGTCATATTTTCTGCACCCCAACACTAACATAAACATTGCCATTCTGTGGCTAAATTTTAATTTCTTTTGCTACACATCTAAAGAAGGGGGAAGACATGGACATTTTGACATTAACATTTCTTCTCCTGTCCCTTGGTCAGTAAGTTTATGATCTTGTCCTGCCTCAGAATCTCTTTGCTGACTGCAGAACAGAGTTAACAGCAGCACTATCTCTGCAAGGATATTTTTTCCCATTGTTATGCTGTAGGGATGCCATTTAGAAGGAATTATTTATATAAAAAAGACACAACATTCATGGTAGGAATATTACAGCAGCAAAGCCCCTTTCCTGGATATCAAACAAAACATCTCTGACAAACCATATAGTGAAATTTCAGTTGCTGTTCTTGCTAATAGTGTAATTATTTTTACAACACAATTGTTTCCTCAACCAAGTACTCTTAGTTTGGTAGAATAAAATTAATCAGACTAGGGCTTTTTAATAATAAAAAAAAATCTCTATCTCTATCTCTCTCCTCTCCTCCCATCCCTTAATCCTGGATACATTACTGCTATAGAACTACCTAGCAGTGTATCTCTAATGGTATAGGCTATTTGTTTAAAAATAAGAATTAAAAATATTGCTTTCCACATCCTCTGCTATATATTTTAATGGAAGGCACAATTGGTGTAACCAAAATACAGATCTAATGTTCTTCAGTTAAACCTCCTTTGTATTTCATCTACCTATTTATTGTTTGCTAAATGAATAGCTGTTCTAGATACTGAGAGATAGGGTGGCTTCAAGAATGGTGCAACAGTGCCCTCATGTGTCCTCAAATGTAAACTGGATTTCTTCTGAATTTGCAGTTGATATACAGCAGCATTTTACAAAGTTTCCAATAATAAACTTCCCCTAGTATGACTTCCATGACCCTAGAAAGGTGGGCTGAGCTGCACTTTGAACAGTGACTGCCAACTGTAGATCTTCAATTTTGCCGCTCAACAACTCTCCAAATGCCTCGTTTGCATAGCCAGTTCTGAGAATTGTAACCCAATTAAAGCTGAAAACCAAGGTCAGGAACTACTGATTTAATATTCCTCTCCCTAAGAAGAGCTTTACACTTCAGGTCCCACATGTTAGTCTCTCCCAATTAACACAACCTCTAAACCAACGTGTTGGCGTTGGTGCCTATGTTCCCTGCTAGGCCTTGTTGGACATGTTGCTGAATGTGTTCACAAAGCTTGATTATCAGGAATTCTTGCCTTATCAGGACTGTCAATAACAAGGGCTCTGTTTAGTATTGTTTTTCATGCACTGTTTTTAATATGATATTTATTTAATTATCTTTGTATTATAATAATTGTTTTTAACTTTTTAACTTTTGGCTTTTTTTTCCAATGATATAAGCTGCCTTAGGTTCTTTATAGGAGAAAGGCAGGGAAAACACGATAGATAGATAGATAGATAGATAGATAGATAGATAGATAGATAGATAGATAGATAGATAGATAGATAGATAGATAGATAGATAGATAGATAGATAGATAGATAGATAGATAGATAGATAGATAGAAACCTTTCAGCCAAACACACCTATAAGCTACGCCTCAGATTGTCACATTTGATGAGCATAGATCTTACTGATTTTGTTCTGGGGAAGGAGCAGGGATTAAATTTGTATTATATCCCTACCACTAATCTACTACAGGAGTAGCCAAACTACAGTAGAATGTTTAACTCTTTTTCTGGTGCCCTGAGCCTAAAGCATGGTTGCAACTAGTATATAGGTGATTGATTGATTGATTGATTGATTGATTGATTGAATGTCTGTCTGTCTGTCTGTCTGTCTGTCTGACTACTGACTGACTGACTGACTGACTGTTGCATCCAGCCCATATAAGCAGCAATCCAAACAACGATGAACAAAACAGCAACAAGTATTTATTCAACAGTCATTTAGGATATGCTTACAAGGTGCTCTGGACACAGAGATGGCTATACAACCCCATGTAATCAGTCCCTCCGGAATCTGCTGTGTAGGAGGCAAGGACTAGCTACACCTGGAGTGGTATCATAGTGAAGGAGACCCAGGCTTAGCACGTTGCTGGCTACCTGTGTGGAATGGGTAGTATAGATCCGGTCCGGCCCCACCCTTGTTTACTCATGGGGCTTATATAGTGTTTCCCCAGCAGTGGCTCCTTAATCCAAAGTAGCAACCCGCTGGATAACTGTAACTAACCAATCATAACAAGGTATATATGTAATTAACCAATGGGAAACAGGATCCAAAACTGTAACCAATCACAGGGCTAGGATTAGTATAATGAGCGCACCTTGGAACGGGGATTTCGCGACCTTTTTGGCTCCTAATTGGGATGGTGGGAAACCGCCATTTTCTACCTTGCAAGGCACTACGCGCGCAACTTGCAATAGTGCCTCAATACACAACACTGACTGGCTGGCTGACTGACTGACTGGTTCAATATCCCACCCCAATTAGTTTAAGACACTACTCTGAGAGGCAAACAGTATACAAAGGACAACCATACATAGAGCCAAATACAACATAAACAGTAAACAAATTATAACTTAAAAATTCATCAGTACCAATATACAATCAATTAAAGAAAAACAATACTAAGTCTACGTACCTAATTACACAATTATTTGCTTTCCTCTGGCAACCAAGAAGTTATGCAGGCACATAGCAAGCTGCCTATCATAATACTACGTCAAACCATCCTTTCCTTGGGCTCAGGATAGTACACAATACGTTTTGCAATTTCAGGCAGTGGTTGTCTTATTTCCTCTCATCCTGAAATCCCTGGACTGAACCAGGAAAACTGAAGCATGGGCTCTACCACTGGATTACAACACATTCACCCTTCTGTGTGACTGGGTAGCTGTTTCAACACAGCCATATTCTGGAAGGGTAAAAGAAACTGTTCAATCCTATTTAATCATTCTATGATGTGGTTAAGCACCACTACAGCATGGATGAAATTAATTAAAAGACTTTCCTTCCCATCAAAGGTATAATCAAGGCAATCTGCTTCCAAACATAATCGAGAAACTGTGTAAAGGGAGCTTACCATACGAAGCACTTTTTCATGTGGAAAATTAATTGAATTCTGTGTCTGTTTGTTGTTGTTTTTTCTTCCCCTCTTCTGTGCGATTGAAATAAAGCTCCAACAAAATGTTGTGCTTTTATGTGTAATTGGTACTTTTGAGCTTGGAGAGGCTACCTAAAATTATGCAAAGAAACTACTTTTCTCTCCCCATCCCTTTCCATATCTTAGGAGAGATCACGTCAACTTTCATTTTTAAAAAATCATGACCTATAGGCTGAAGAAAACTCCAGTGTGCCTCAAACAATTAACATTTTAGAAAGCAAAGTCTCATTGCGAGGTGGCAAGCAGCACCCTCTGCCTTTCTGAATTCAGCAACAAATGCCTCTTCTGAATGCTAAATAGGCAAGAGACTGTTGAAAGGCTCACAGCCTTTTGCTTTCATCTGTGTTTTGGACCACGGATAAAATTCCATACAGAACTTTAAAAGGTTAGGAAAGGTGAGCAGAAAAACAAAACTGACAACTGAGTGAAAATCTGGTCCATTTGTAAGAGCAGGTCTTGAAGACAGTTGAAATTTGATTATTACCTAGGCATTGGAGAAATCACAAAAACACTTATTTTATTTTGCAAAATTATAACCATGAAAGCCTCTTCTAAAGAGTTTGCATGCCTCTCCTGGCTAGGGAATCCAAATGATGATGATCCAAAACATAAACTTTTCCAAAAACTGGGATATCTCAAAGTGGAGCAAAGAAGCTGCTAGAGGAATATCCTCAAGTTTGTTATCCATAAATAAGAGGAGCTGACTGGAAAGCTCAGTTGGGAGTTTGATTCCTCCCTGTGCCTTCTGCAAGTATAGCCAGCCTATGTCATGGGCAGGTAACACAGTCCTAGAGCCCTCAAGCCCGGGAAGAAAGGAATGGTAAAATTCTGAGTACTTTCTCCCTAGAAAATGGTAGAAGGGGTCACCAGCGGTGGGATTCAGCATAAGAACATAAGAACAGCCTTGCTGGAACAGGCCACAGCCCATCCAGTCCAGCATTCTGTCTCACACAGTGGCTCACCATTTCCTTCAGGGTATTCCCAAACAGATGCATTCACCTGCTTAGGATTCCCTGTAAATGGCATTGAGAGATATCCTGCCTATCTCTCCAACCCGGAGGTTGTCCAACCCAGCAGGTTCACCCCAGTTCACCAGAACCGGTAGCAGAAATTGTGGCTGACCCCACCCATCCAAGTTTTGAAATAAAGTAGTCCTAACTCGGGTGCAATGCAGGGCTTTCCCCCTGGCCGTGCCCAACATACCACACCCACAGAGTAGGTGGTAAAAAAAATTGAATCCCACCACTGGGGGTCACCATAGGTCAGGCCTGACTTAACAGTACATGATGATGATGATGATGATGATGATGATGATGATGATGATGATGATGATGATGATGATGATGATGATGATGATCAAATGAAGTGAAATGATGGTGAAAAAAACAATTGTTAAAATATGAGTCCGTTCCACTCCTTCATAAAGTAGTGTGAGCATCTCTGATTTTTAGAACAAGATAAGAATGCAGACATAGTGGGCTACATTTTTCATGCACCACAAGCTTATTTCTTTGCCAACTTCTGATATTGAGAGAGAATTGGACAATAGCAAAATAATTGTTGCAGAGGAAGGCTACAGTAGGGATGATTTTTAAAACTTAAAGTGGTTTGCAGAAGATCCAGTTCTAGTCTAAAGAAAGTTCAATACTTCCTTGCCCGACAATACTTCCTTGTTCAGACATTACTTACCTGGTTCATTAGACATGTGAGCACAGGAACACTTAGCCTCAGCCTTTTCTGCCATCACGTTGCCCATGTGGAAATAATATATCTGCAGTGGCGAACTTTTTGTTTTCCTGTCAGCTTCTAAACAAGCAAACACCCTGAATTTCTAGGGTTCTTGTTTGGATAGAAAATCTGCATGCAAACTCCTGTAGATGATCTCTTCTTTGTAGATGGTCTCATTTCCAATGTGAAGAAAGCAAAGATGGAGTGATTGAGGCTAGACATGTCCCTGCTTGCATGTTGGACAAAGCAGGGTATGGCTTTTGTACCATTCTGAGTAAAATGTTTTCTGGCCCATTACTTCCAGATAATAAGAATGATATGGTTCTCTGGACCTCTACCCCACAGGCAAGAAAGCAAGATGCTCTGGTACTTCTGGAAATGGCCAGTTGAGACCAATCTACTCCCCTGTCCCTGAACATTGGGATGGAGGTGAATTTATTTCTTCTACATTTCTTAGCAAAACTAATTTTCAATCCCCAAACAGGCATTATTTTGCTACATAACCATGTGCATAACAGGAAGCATTAATTTCTAATGGTGTGTCTGTGTGTAGGACATTTAGGGAAATGCATAAATTAGAGAAAATTGCATACAAAAATCCATATACAGTATTGAGAGAAATGGACATGAAAATGAAAAGTATATGTGAATTATCATGCTTTTTAAAATGTTTGCAGACCAACAAAGAACAAGAAAAAGTGAACTTTTGACTTAAACACGTGTGGAAATAACATTGGGTTTAAACAAAGATCTCAGTTGGCTCTTTCTATCTTCTATTCAATAAGACTGCAAAATATTTTGGATTACAATAGAGTAGATCTGGGAATAAAAATATCCACCATGCCTTCTGACACCCATCCCCCATTTATAAACTGAAATAAATGGGACTACTCTGAAATTTCATTATATAACATTTCAATCGCTAATTCAGTTGAGGTAAATATCAGATGTGAAAGCATACATTTGATTTTAGAGGCCTTTTAAGCATAAGTGTGAGACTATAATGAGGAAGCCAAAGAAAATTATTAATAGTATCATTTCCACCTAACAAGGAGTAATCTGCTAAATTTAATTGTTAGTTTTCTGTGGTGCTCAAAAGGAATGAGTTGTAATATGCCTCAGTTAAAAGCCAAATGATGCATCTTCTAAAACAAGGTTTAATTGATGTGTAGCACTTACTTTTCCCAGTGTATATTGTCATTTAAGTTTCTGTATGTTGAAAAGGAATGGGAAGATAACACAGGTAAGGAAGTCAAGTTTTGAACTGAAGTTGAGAAGACAGCAGCATCATGGGGAAATCCAGAATGAGAAAATTGTCCCAATTAAAGAAGCAGATGACCAGAGCATGAACCAGAATAAGAGCATGAAACGAACAGATCTTTTTGTGGTGTTTCCCACTGTAAAAGTGACACAATTTGACAATGTTGAATCAAAGAGTAAAACTGAATAAGGAATCAAAGAGAAAGTCAAGAATGTGTAAATAGTTAACAGATGATATTGACAGATACAGAGAATGACAGAGGCAAAGAAGGCACTTAGAGAAAGATAAGCAATTCAATCTTAGAGATGAAATGAAATAACTCATAATTTAGATCTGAAAGGAGATTAAATTTGGAGTGGGGTGACTGGAACAGCCTCTCAAGTTCACAAAATCAGACTTCAAATAACTCCAGTGAGTACTCCTAGAGGTGAAAGAAGCTCTTGCTGTGACTCTAAAACATTTTTGTTACTTAAGAATTTTTCTCCCCTGTCAATAACATACCTGTCAACCATCCCATTTTACCCGGGGAAACCCCTTATTTTTACCCCTCTTCCCGCCCCCTCCCATTTTATTAATTTCCCCGTATTTCCCCTTATTTTTAAAACAAATATCCTGACCGGAGCCCTTACAGGCAAAGCTGCAGTATTTTTTTCGGCCACCAGAGGTTGCTGTGGCTGTGTGGCAGGCTTTTCACTTGTGGAAGGGGAGAGAGAGATGGTGGGGTGGGGCATTCTGTAGGTTTCTCTTTCATTTTCCTCCTGCTACATGGTCAAGATGGACGCTGGTCGGAGCCACCATGCTG
This sequence comes from Bradypodion pumilum, assembly GCA_035047305.1. Classification (NCBI taxonomy): domain Eukaryota; kingdom Metazoa; phylum Chordata; class Lepidosauria; order Squamata; family Chamaeleonidae; genus Bradypodion; species Bradypodion pumilum. The sequence goes on along the minus strand of JAWDJD010000001.1, from coordinate 429,930,531 downwards.
GAAGGGACGGGAGTCAGAGGTGAGCAATATTTCATATGTGCAGGGGCAAATCAGCTCTTGGTCTGGAGGTAGATACTTCTCTCTCACTCTCATGCTTTATTGAGCTGTTTCTGCCCTGCCTTCCATTTCTAGAATTCTACAGTTAACTTGGGAGGGGTAGGGCGTGGGGGCGTGGAGGATGTTGCTTGATCACTATATGCTAAAGGTAAAGGTTTCCCTTGCTCGAAAGCCAGTGTATCTAGAGTGCCAAGGTTCTCCATCACAGTCAGAGATTCCTACACTCAATGAGAGAGAGAGAGAGGGTGTATGTGTTCCATTTCTGTTCTAGAGTTAAATTGGGAGGGGGCGTGGAGGATGTTGCTTGATCACTATATGCTAAAGGTAAAGGTTTCCCTTGCTTGAAAGCCAGTGTATCTAGAGTGCCAAGGTTTGCCATCACAGTCAGAGATCCCTACACTATATGAGAGAGAGAGGGTGTGCGTGTTCCATTTCTGTTCTAGAATTAACTTGGGAGGGGTGGGGGATGTGCTTGATCACTATATGCTAAAGGTAAAGGTTTCCCTTGCTCGAAAGCCAGTGTATCTAGAGTGCCAAGGTTCGCCATCACAGTCAGAGATTCCTATAGCGGCCAATTTTTAGAGCAAGTAGCTGCTTTGTGTATGAGAGACCAGATCCAAAATACACGGGGAGAATTATCAGAGCTCATAGATCCAGTGTGCTTGCACGGTTGTGTAAGGGGATCTGAGTTAGGTAAAGGTAAAGGGCCGCCCTTGCTCAAAAGCCAATCGTATCCAACTCTAGGGTTCAGTGCTCATCTCTGTTTCAAAGCCGAAGAGCCAGTGTTGTCTGCGTCTGCAGACATTTCCATGGTGATGTGGCAGGCATGACTAGACACCAGAGTGCACGGAACACTGTTACCTTCCCACCAAAGTGGTCCCTATTTATCTACTTGCAATTTCTTGCTTTTGAACTGCTAGGATGGCAGGAGCTGGGACAAAGATGGGAGCTCATTCCGTCCTGCAGTACTCGGGAATTGAACTGCTGACCTTCTGCCTCCCAGTCAGCATCTTAGTCACTTAAGCCACTGAGCAAACAAGAAAGAAAACAAAACAAAAGTCCCCCAAGAAAATGGGGAAAGCGTTCTTTGGCCCACACAGCTTTGTGCCCATTGCATCTACAATACCATCTAGTCATCTTATTTTTGGCCACCCCTTCTTTTGTCCTCTACCTTTCCCAGCATCAAGGCTTTCTCAAGTGAATCCTCTCTTTTCATTTGATGTCCAAAGTGCTTTAGCGACATTTTTACTATTTGACCTTTAATGAGCAGTCAGGGTTGATTTCTTCTAAGATTGACCTATTTCTAACACCACATTTCAAAGGCATCTATTTTTCTGCGCTCAGCTTTCCTAATGGTCCAGCTCTCACACCCATACATTACCACCGGGAATACCATTGCTTTGACTATGCAATTTTTTGTTTGCAAGGTGATGCCTCTACTTTTCACTATGTTCCGCAGGTTTCTCATAGCTTGTTTCCCAAGCATCAGATCTTTGATCCTAAGAAAGTAAAATCTGCCAGTCGTATCCAACTCTAGGGTGCAGTGCTCATCTCCATTAACAGCCAAAGAGCCAGTGCTGTCTGTGTTTGCAGACATTTTCATGGCCATGTGGCAGGCATGACTAGAGCCCAGCAAGTCACATGGCTATATTTGGCCACACCCACAGATTTGGCCACACCCACAGAGGGATGTGGCCAAAATTTCCCTTATTTTCAAATCCAAAAGTTGACAGGTATGTAATAAGCTATCTCTGGTTTTGTCTTTAGTCGAGGTCTCTCAGTGGATTAATAAACTTCCTGGTTGCAAAACACAGTCTCAAACACCTGGTAGCCCACAAGAGACAATTGTTTTTGCTGTTTATCTTGGTGAATTATGGTCATACAGGCCTGGTGGCTTTGTTCCACATGATGCTCATACACATGGGAGGGTGCTAGGAATTAGCTAGATCAATATAGATAATACTTACCAAACAATGAGGAAGGTAAACTAGTCACAGAGGAGTACAGAAATATGAAAATACCTTCTTTATCTGAAGTTCAGGGACATTCCCCAAAGATTAGTTCTCAATTTCTAAGTGACATTATTTTAAGAATATTTTTCCTACAATACAAAATGCTCAAGGGGGGGGGGGGTAAATACAATAACCTAATTGCAATTGCTATATGCCATAACATGAGCCTGATTACAATTCATTTAAAACATTCAACATGTTTAAGTATGAATAATACATACAAGCTGGTCGATTATAGAATTCCAATTACTGTATATCAACATTATATCTGCACAATTTCCTGATGCCATGGCTGTCCTTATCTCCTAGAAAACATTATAATGCATTGGACAGGCTGAAGAGTTATATGCTTCTTGAGAGGCTGCTACCATTGGAAGAACTGTGAATGGATATTCTTGCAGCGTTTTTCACCTTTTTTGTTCCTCTGCTGCAATCTGTCTCTCTCATGATCCTCATAAAACCTGGATGAAATTGTATGTGAGTTGGCATGTCATTTAGAAGGAAAGGATTCTGATTGTTTGTTTAGAGTATCTTTCAAACCAGGATAGAGATTTTCCATTCATTCTCCAATGTAGAAGAAAGGTATACACAGTGAGTACGTTTCAAAGTGATTATTCATAGAATAGATTTTCTTATAAACTGTAGGATCTGTATTACGATAAATTCTGATAATATACTAGTTATGGGAACATTAGCGCCCAAAACACTTAGCCTCATCTGCACTCCATATTTCATAGAAATTCCACCACAGAATGTCATAGTTGCCAAAAAAGAAAAAAAGTTTACCGCAAATAGTAAGTTTTATCTCACCACACAGCAAAATATCAGCCAATAAGATCTATACTAGGAGTCCGTGATGGTGAACCTTGGCACTCCAGATGTTCTTGGTCTTCAATTCCCAGAAGCCCAAGCACCCTGTGAATCCACACGAATGGGTTTACTGCGATTCATCTGGCCCACGCAGCCCTTGTCGCTTCCTCGGAGCGGAAGTAAAATGCAGAATTACTGGCATACAAGAAGCAGATTTTTTACAAACTCACATCAAATTTTGATTTAACAGCAATATTTGTTATTTCTGAAAAGTTTGTAAATACTGAATTTACACATAAAAAAAATACTAATGTAGCACCAGCTGAGCTTCCAACAAGCACCGTCCTTCCATCTTCTTTACTGTAAAATTTTATCCAGCAACAAAGGGGCTCATTGGATTAATGCAATGAATTATCATATTTAAGGAAGCTGGTTGTAAATCCAACCAAAGCAAGACACAGACACATGAACTGCATCTCAACTTTCATCTTCTAAAGAATGAATGTGAATTCTGCAGTGCACCCAAATGATGGAGTCAACAGTTCAAAATAATGGGTGGCATTCATTCTTTAGCATGGTTATTCTAAGGAATAAAAGTAATATGATAAATAGTGTTTGCATCTTTTAAGGGTTAGGCATATTAGATATGCAAAAAGGTTTATTCATGTGAACAAAACAGCAGATGAATTCAGCAGAAATCATGAATCTTAAGGTTTATGTATTGTTTAGCCTATATTATATGATAAAGACAAGCCATTCAGAGGGAAGATGTTCCAAGCAATAGAATGGCTGAAACCAATATCATTTTAGCTGTTTTATCATTCATTTGTATGTGCAATTATGAACACAACTAATCAAGCATCTATGCATTTTTACTATTATATTTAATCGGAATGAAAGTAAATATTTGGCACTATTTTAAAATAGTGCTTTGAATTGTGTTTTGCTTTACAAAATGCCAAAATGTAGCACTAATTTGCACCCATCATTAGTCATTGATCTTTTTTATACAAATAGCTGGGCTGATGATTTTCTTACATTTCCAGTAATAAATGTACAGCAAAAATATTCTAGATAATTTGTTGTCCACCGTAAGAGTTATTCAATGGCTCTGCTTTTTCAGTCTTCTGTGGGTTGCCCAGGCCACTGATTGGACAGCTACCTTTCCCAATGGGTTTGTCGGGCTTTGCAAACAAGCCCGAGACCATCCTGGCTCAACCGGAAAGGCGATTGGGTATGGGCAAAATAGTAATAGGGAGCTATAGCGACTCCATGTTTCCTTGGCTGAGGGCACTGAAAGAGGTAGGACAAATGTCAGGAGGAAAGAAACGCAAGGTCTCACAAACAGCATATGGTGTCTAGCTCACGTCCGTGTAAAGGGCTGAGCATACACCAACCACAGCCAGACTAAATAGCTATGCATAGGTACACAGTCTTCTAGGACTTAGATAACATAAGAACAATGAGTCTCACCACAATCCGCTGATTAAGTCTGCCTAAGGGCAACCTGGGCATGCAGGCTGGTAAGTGTAACCCAACCAGCCGAGTGCCACGTAGCAAGCTTTCTGTCATGGGGGTCTCATGCAGGCTGTGCGTGCTGACTCGCAAATGTAGTCAATAAATACAGACCACCCTGGGGTATCAGGGCTGGCCTTTTTCATCATAGCCTTGTCTCTCGCACCTTCCTTGAGTTCAGCACCTCGACTCCCACGGACCATTACAACAGTCTTGAAGTCCCAAACACTATCTGTCTCATTCCTTTGCAGGCGCACACCCCCAATAACGGACACAGACAACATTGAAAGTGGATAACAGCATAGGGCCACATTTATTGATTCAATGCCCTAGTCCGAATTATAAATTTGCATTGGTAAAACGACCAATCGTAATTCCTAAGGCAAGCAGGCCGAAGTAACACTGGTAAGGTACCACCCCAAAATTGCCAACGGCAATTGGTTACAATGTATCAATTTGTATCAATTTGTTTGTTGACAACAAACAAATTGTTGACCGTAGTCAATAACTAACTTATGACCCCACCCTCTGACGCGTATCCGTGAAATCACAGGGGTGATGCATGCTGGTTAGCAATCGTCATCACCCCATCGCCTGGTTCGTCGTTGACCGGACAACGTTTAACTAATTTATTCCTGTCTAGTGTTGTCCAGTCAATTGCGAACCTGCCGGATACTTGTGGGTCATACTGTTTACCTTACCAGTGCTACCCGCCAATGTGACCAAAGTCAACAGTAGGAACACATAAAGCCCCCTATATCAAACCATAGCAACAGTGTGGGATGGGCAAAAAAGCCAGGACCCAGAGCCAATATGGGTCCCAACCAAAAATTCCCACCCGGCCCCGAAGCGACCATAATATCACACTGTTAACTAGGGAGGGGGTGGAGGGGAAAAAACTTCTCCGCTCCGTCGCTGAGGTAAAATGGCAGCTTGGCTGCCTCGTGGCCACCCCTTTTATAAGGGAGCTGGCCACGCCCCTAACTACCCGGATTCTCTGTCCTGTGGGGGGGGCCCGCAAAGGGCGCGGCGGCCATTTTGGCGCCGCGCTTGCATTGCAGGTGCACCCCCCCAATAACGGACACAGACAACATTGAAAGTGGATAACAGCATAGGGCCACATTTATTGATTCAAGGCCCTAGTCCGAATTATAAATTTGCATTGGTAAAACGACCAATCGTAATTCCTAAGGCAAGCAGGCCGAAGTAACACTGGTAAGGTACCACCCCAAAATTGCCAACGGCAATTGGTTACAATGTATCAATTTGTATCAATTTGTTTGTTGACAACAAACAAATTGTTCACCGTAGTCAATAACTAACTTATGACCCCACCCTCTGACGCGTATCCGTGAAATCACAGGGGTGATGCATGCTGGTTAGCAATCGTCATCACCCCATCACCTGGTTCGTCGTTGACCGGACAACGTTTAACTAATTTATTCCTGTCTAGTGTTGTCCAGTCAATTGCGAACCTGCCGGATACTTGTGGGTCATACTGTTTACCTTACCAGTGCTACCCGCCACACGGAGGGGCTTCAAAGAAGACCTGACGCCCCCCCCCAGACCGTCAGCTCGGTCAACAGGCCTGCTCGCCAATCACCCAACAGGAGGTCCATACCTCCTCGCGACAGATGGACCCCATCCCCTGCGTACAAGTCATAATTTTGTAGACTAATATCGGGGTGATGACTAACCCGTCCCCAAGCCCCGTTGGCAAGAAACCGCGCCATTGCCTCGTTGACCGCGCGCCTAGCGCGGTCAAGGGCCAGGAGGTTAACGCCCCCTCTGTAAGAATGGCGCGGGACAATGTCCGACCAAACCAGGGTTGTGGCAGGCCAGACATAATGCAAGTGGGCGAGGTCCTCGCAAATCGCATGCTTAAGCGATAAGCCGGTGACCTGGCCCAAATCATTGCCCCCCAGGTGGATGATTAGAATGTCAGGCGGGTCAGCACCCAGGCCAGAAAAAAGGAAAGGCCGCAGCTCCCGCCATAACATCCCAGGCTTACCATGCCATGCGAGACTGGCGTGGTCACCCAGTCCCAGTCGGGGTCCCCATTCTGTCGCCGCAGCGTAACGCGCTGCCCTGTGCACATAGCTGTGGCCCACCAGCCATACTGTCACCGGTGTAAAACGACACCCAGGGTCTGTAAGAAAATTGAGAAAAAAGGCGGTAAGGTGACTGGATTGGTACTCATGGCGGGAGTGGGCGCACATAAAACTGAAAACATTGCGAGCCCCACCTCCCCATGCTGCGTATGTCAGCCCCAGAGTACCCAAAAGCAGCTGCTGTAGAGGCTGCACCAATCCGGAACGAATGTGTGCCCTAACGGGCACCTGGTAGGCCCACCCTGGTGAGGGCTCTGGCTGTCACCTTCCAAAACTGAAATTTAGTAAGGGGAGACCCATCTTGGTGACAGAAAAACGGGCCGTGGTGCACGCCACGCAGTGCCAGGAATTCCTGTAGGGCACCAACCGGACAGATGTCTGCCAAAGAACAACGTAGCAGCCTTACACCACTGCCTACGCCATGCTGATCTGTTTTAGAGGAGCGTATCCTCAACTGGGCCCAGTCTTTGGCTACGTAGACATCCTCGAGTTCCAGTGCCCTACCCTTGCATCCGCCTTAGACAGCATCTCGAGTTCGCTGACGCGGAGCGCTCCAAAAAATGCCACCGTTGTGGCTGCGTGAAAAAGGGCTGCCTCATAATGATCAAAACAGAGGCCTGGCCAGCCCCGGGCCAACTGGGTAAGAACCCCTGGGGAAATAGGGTGCCGGTCATCCGGGCAACGCCCGCGCTCGCGCACCCACCCCTCCAAAACATGTCGCACACGGAAGTCAGAGGTGGTATCCACATGACCTCCCACTTTGGCCACAAAAGCCAACGCCGAGAGCTTGGATGCTATGGTGCGAGGTGCAAGGCCCTGTGCATGCAGGTGAACCATGAACCGCAGAACATGGTCCACCGGGATAGGCCAGGTCTCTGGCAAAAGAAATTGAGTAGCAAATGCCCTGTAAGAATTGAATGCTTGTTGATACGCCTTACGCGTGCGTGGCGCTAGTGACAGGCCAATCGCCCGGTTCACCTCTCCTTGCCAATAGTCCACATCTCGTCCGGGAGTGGCGAGGGAAATTCCTCCGCATCCGGGGCCAAGGCGCGAAACCGGGAGATCTGCAGGCGGGACAAAGCGTCGGCAATATCATTATTAATCCCTGGGACATGCCTGGCCCTGAACAAAACGTTGAGGCGCAGGCAGCGCAGCACAAAATGGCGCACTAGGTCCATGACCCTGGGCGATTTGGAAGTCTGTGCACTGACAATGTGGGCAACAGCAGCATTGTCACACCAGAAATGCACCACCGAATTAGCCCACAGTTCGCCCCATAGCATCAAAGCCCCCAGAATGGGGAAAAATTCCAGGTATGTGAGATCCCGCAGGCGACCTGTGCCTGCCCATGCCGGTGGCCACCCACCACAGGCCCCACTTCACATTGAAGTACATCCCATAACCCAGGGATCCTGAGGCATCAGACTGGATCTGGAAATTGGGGGACGCCAGGAGGTCAGATCTCCAAAATGAGACCCCATTAAACTCCCTCAGGAATTGCAACCAGATGAACATGTCTGCCCTGATACCCCGGGTGAGCCTGACTCTGTGGTGGGGCCTGGATAACCCTGCCATGGCGTCGCATAAGCGCCGGGCAAAAGCCCTGCCCGGTGCGACCACCCTGCAAGCAAAATTAAGGTGCCCATGTAGCACCTGAAGTTCTCTCAGTGATGCCTTACGCTTGGCCAGCAATTCCGAGATAAGGTCACGATCCTGGACACCTTATCACCCGGCAACCTAGGAGCCTGCACTACTGTGTCAATCTCAACCCCCAGGAATACTAGCTTGGTCGATGGGCCCACGGTCTATTTCGGGCGCTAAAGGGACACCAAGTTCCTCCATTAGCGTCTGAAATGTGTTGAGGAGACGTGCGCACGTGTCCCAGCCCCGTTCACCCCCGAATAAAAAGTCATCCAGGTAATGGGCTACAGACCGGGACCCTGACCTGCGGGCGAAAGCCCACTCTAGGAAGGTACTAAAACGCTCGAAAGCCGAGCATGATATGGAGCAGCCAAAAGGCATGGCCTTATCCAAATAATATTCCCCCTTAAATTTAAAACCCAGCAACTCAAGGTCGCCCGGGTGCACTGGCAAGAGGCGAAAAGCTGACTTAATGTCACACTTGGCCAGCAGGGCACCCGGGCCACACGAGCGCGCCATGCGCAACGCATGGTCAAACGATGTATACCTGACTGAACAAAGGTCATCAGGGATAGCGTCATTGACCGACCGGCCGGCTGGGTAGGACAAATGATGAATAAGGCGAAACTCACCTACGGACTTTTTGGGGACCAAACCCAGTGGCGAGACCTTAAGATTGAGAAACGGGGGTACGGGGAAAGGTCCAGCGACCCTGCCCGCGACTAACTCCTTTTGAATGCTGGCCGCAGCCACCTCCTCCCTTCCTCTAAGGGATAAAAGGTTGGGAGCATCCTGAGGGGACCTATCACCCACAAAAGGGATACGAAATCCCTGCTTAAAACCTTGAAGATATACTCCCTGCCTCCCCCTTCGGGTACGATGCGAGCCAGCGCTCCAGCATGTCCACCTTAATTGGGGAGGGGGCCTTTTGGAGAACTAGCTCCATCCGTGGCATCCTTGCCAGCCCACTGTCCACCCTTCCCTCTGCCTCGCGCCCCCCCAGGCTTGGGGCAAGCAGAGGCTGCGTGGGGGCCAGAGCATGTGGGACACTCATGCTTATACCTGCAGTTCTTTCGATTGCAGGAACCAATTGACGAGAAAGTCCAGCACCGCAGGCGGGCTGGAACCCCCTGCCCCGCCGCCTGGCGGGTAACCTGCGCTGGAGCCGCTCGCTGGACCGCATGTCCGCAATGGTATCTATCCCCCGGGCAGGGCGTGTGGGTGTCATATACAAAAGCCAAAGCCTCTGGCACGGCTCATCCCATCTCATCTCGGGGTGAAGGGGAATCCTCCTACGGAATTCCTCGTCATATGCTAGCCATGAGGGGCCCGGGAAATCGACCATCGCCCTATATATGTTGTCCAAATATTGGACCATGGGAATAGCTAAATCCGACCGCGCCCTCAGATATACCGCCATGTATATTAAATAAGCGGGGAGCCAGTTGGCCCAGGTACGCGGCGGCTTACGGCGGCGTGCCTGCTCCTTGTCCTTCTCATCCTGACCCTCCTGTCCCTCCTTGGTGGGCTCTCTGTTCAGGAGTGAGAAGATATCTACATACTCCCCTCGCCATATCTTATCCCTAGTAGCCTGTGCCAGGTGATCACCCAATGGCAAGGAATACCCTGCCGTCGGCAAGGCCGAAAAAGGGACAGCCGGCCTGGTAAAAGGGGCCTGAACTAATCCAGCCACCCCCAGAACATTCCCTGTATTGTAAGGACCCATGCCCACCCCAGTGCCCAAGGTGGCAGTCGTCGTCGCCGGGTGGGTCGCCGACAGCGTGGCCCCCGCACCACCCGCGCGAGGCCAAGACCATTAAAAGGCCCCCCCTAGATTGGGAATGTGTGTGGATGTACTAGCTTGCACCGTATACTCACACGCTGCACCCCCGTGGGCCGCCCCCACCGGGGGTTCCGGCCCACTGGGGGCGTCGGAGCTCACGACCGATGTAGAGCTCATCACCGGGGCTTGACCCGCACCTGGTTGCTGGCTGGGGAGCTGCGAGGCAGTGGCCGAAACCGCGCCACACGCCTGCAGCAGCTCGACCCTCCCCGCCGGCTGTTGTCCTCCAGCCGACAGCGTTCCAAAAGGAACCCCGAAAGGGGCGCCCGCCTGACTGGCCCGCGCCAACGACGCCTCCAGGGCCGCAATGCGGGCCAGCAAGGTGCCCACGTTGACCATGGGCAAAGGGCCGGCCGGCCCGCCTGGCCCAGGCATGGGTACAGGTCCCTGTACCCCGGGACCCACATATGGCCATTGGCCAGCACCGAATCCCGGCAGGGTTGGTGGAGAAACCTGCCAAGGCAGGGGGCCGCACCACCCCCCAAGGCTAGAGGGCCCCGGGAGAGGCTGCCGCCCAAGAGGAGTAGGCCCGACAGAGTGGGCAGGAGCAGGAGCGGTGTCCACCGCTCGTGGAGGCCAAGGGGCAATAGACCCCATTCCACCAGGCCGGGGCTGGCAAAGGTGGCTGCAGAGGAGGCGGCACCGCGGTCCTCCGACCTGGGTTGCGCCTCCTAACAACGCGAGCTGAGCTCGAAGCTGCCTTCTTCTTCGAAGGCATCTCCACCGGAGCAAAAAGGGAAGCCGGAAAGGCAGAACCGCTACCAAAGGCTTCCCGGTAAGCTAACGAGCGACGGAGACGCAGGGAAAAAACTTCTCCGCTCCGTCGCTGAGGTAAAATGGCAGCTTGGCTGCCTCGTGGCCACCCCTTTTATAAGGGAGCTGGCCACGCCCCTAACTACCCGGATTCTCTGTCCTGTGGGGGGGGGCCCGCAAAGGGCGCGGCGGCCATTTTGGCGCCGCGCTTGCATTCTTCTCTCCCTTCCTTCCTCAAAATTCACCCTTCTCTCATAGTTAATATCCTCTTTGAAAGGGAAGCACATATCATTGAATGCTTCCATGCAACTGCTTTTATCATGTAATCACCCTGCCTCCCTCAAGGAATTTTACATCCATTCATTTAATTGCCATTTGCATTCCCTTCCACTTGTAAGCCTCCTATGTTAACCTGAGATCCGCTTTGAACTATTCTTATATTTATCTTTATATTTGTTTATGCATATTCCTGCTGCCTATGTGATAACTATGCCACCCATGTTTTCCTGCAACTCTGCAGTACAAAAAACTCATAAATACAAGAAAATTGAGTACTTCTAACTGTAATTGGAGTTAGGAATCCTCCATCTAGATCAGTCTTTCCCAACCTTTAGTTTTTTGGACTTCAATTCCCAGAAGCCTTCATCAATTCCCCAAAGCACTGATCAGCCACTGTACTGACTTAGGCTTCTGGGAATTGAAGTCTCCCTGTGGGGAATGGGAACCACTGATCTAGATTAAAGAAATATTTACCATATTTGTTCACATTTGTTCATTGACTGTCCTTTTCTTTCCTTCTTTTTTATACCCTCCCCCATTTCAACCATGTAAATTTCTTCAGCAAATTGCCCCAAGTGAAGAAGTCTAAGTACATATTTGTATCACATGCTGAGTCATGTGACCTGCATGCAACTGCAGATCCTTACACCAACTTCATAAGTTCCAACAATTTGGTACTGAAATATAAACCAATAGAATTATGTCAATGGGCATAACTAATATGATTCTGGCCGTTGTTTCTTTACATCTAACTATCCATACACCAACAACATAGATAGCTAGTGTTCCAAGATTTGAAATGTCACCTCTGCCTTGAAACAATTCTAGAGCTTCAAACATATACAGTAAGTGTATGAGAAGCATTGTACTGTAATTTAAATACCATACTCAACAGTATTTCAGAGTGTTCATTTCATATAGAACAGAAAGACAATGAGCATCTGGCAGAATTTCAGATGCCAGGCATTTTGGACAAAAGCCCATAATAAAGGACAATAAACAGCATTGCTTTGTAGAGAAAATGATACATATGACATTTTGTACCACCTGTGTTAACTGACAGTTTAGCAGAAGTTTGACTGAAGTGGTGGGAATGCCCTTACTTATCTCAATTGCTGATCTCTGTGGTTCAGGAAACCCATCTTGAGACTCTAACAAAGGTCTTTATCTATGTTTCCATCACCTTTGAAGTTATTTGATGTTTGTTGTGAGATCCAGTGTAATATAAAGCTAATGTTGTACCTAAAGAACCAACATCACAGTCCACAGTGTAGATCAACTTAAGTGTTTATAGGCTTCCAGCTCACAGTTAAGCATGGACCACCTCTCATTTGTAATGATTATATTCATAGCAGGGCAGAATAAAGAGCAATACCTACAGTGCTGAGATGCAAATTAGGAGAGGGCACCTGTGCCCTCAACCTTTATGTGAAAGAAGTAATTTCAGCAGGTGCAACCTTTCTGATTCAGCAAAGAAAGAGAATTCAGGTGAACAGCAGCTGAAGATGGGAAAGTAAAATCTCTGGGCCAGAAGAGACACGACACCAGAGGTGCACAAATGCGTAACAGATTTTGGTTTGGATTGAAGCTGCATTATGGGATTGAGAGGCTATCTACCTAGCTAGTATTCATTCAAAGCATCTGTACCTCTGGCTCACAAAATAGTTTAGGAATCTTTAGGAACCAAAAGTTAGAACACCGCGCCGAAGCTCTCCTGGGCCCCCACCATCGGCCCAGGATGGGAGCCACCTGCGGCAACCGGCCCCGCCTCCCTCCGGCCCTCCATCAACCGGAGGGATAAAGAGACGCCGTGCCGCAGATGGGACACCGCTACGTCCCCGCCTCCCGAGCCTCGGAGGGCTCAAAGGACGCTGCCCCGCGCCGCCCGAGGACTTAGCCCTCTTTCCCGGCTTGGCATTTGCCACGGGGAAGAGTGGAAATGAACGCCTTCTTTTCTTTTCTTTCTTGCTTTTATGTTGTATACTTACTGATTTTGTATCTTTCCCCTTGCTGCTGCCTGCTTTAGGCAGCACGCCCCAATGTAAACCACTTAGAGTCTTCTTCTGGAAGAGACAAGCGGTATATAAATTAAAACTTTATTATTTATTATTATTATAGAAGTTCAATTCCCCACTGTGTATCTCAGGAGAAGAGCCTGTCCATATTGCTTTGAGCAAGCTACATAGTTCCAAAGTGCATGGAGAATGAGGGAATATTGAACCATTTCTAAGAATTCTTTAACAAGAAAACCCTGGAAAGAATCACCATAAGTCAGATTTTACTTGATGACCTACAATTATTATTAAGTTTATTGGCACAATCCTTTCTTAAAATAAGAATGAATTGTTTTCTGTGCAGAGAAGGTACCTCAGGGAGCATGTGCAATCTGAGTAGGTTGCCATGAAGAATACTTCAGTGATTGAGCAGAAAGGGCAAGGTAGAAAGCATTTCTTCATTATCCTGGGTTCTGGTCCCTTTTGTTCAGTTAGGTTTTTATTACAACAAAAATCTCAGCATGGTTACAGAGGTGGGAATTTTCGATACTCTTGCCCAGAAAATCTAAATTTCTGAAATCTCTCTTAACTCCACTTATTTGTTTTACTGAAACTATCTATAATGGCCTTGACATGAGCTCATAATAATAGGCAATAATCAATGCCTAAATTCACAATTCTGGAGAAGATACTGAACTTTCATCACAAACTGGCTGCATCCTGAAGTGGAAAACTAATAACAATAATGACAATGTTGTAAGTGGCATGTGTGTATGCATTTTAAAGACACCAGAACTAACTCGCCCCTCCTATTAATATTTAATTAAAACTATTTTAAGGTTCTCACACTCTGAGCTGATTAAGCTGTTTTTAAGTTAAGGAACAAATTCAGTTATTCAATTTGACCTAATTTAAGCCATTTAATGTGCCCCATTTGTACTATACTGTAACTGAATGAATATCATTAACTAATTTTGCTCAAGGCAAAGAATCAGAAAAGCCTCCTTGGCACACACTAAATACATTTTCTATCCCTTGGATCAGTACAAATTATGTAGAGCTCAGTTAAACAGTAAGGATACTTTCTAGCTCCTTGAGGTCACAGAGCGCCTATGCTTTTGCTGTGAAGAACTTTGTGTTGCTGTCAGAATACAAAAGGGAAACAAGATAAGAGGGGCAACATGGAACACAACATGGGTACAGAGCACCCCAATTTAGAAGTATCAGGCTGGAGAGCTATAAAACTGTGCCCAGGATCTGAATTGAGGATGCCTCACTAGAACTATATGAATGCCAGGAGGGATTTAGATCTGTCCTATGGAGAACACTCTGATTCTATTTTGCTGAGATAGGTCCTCTAATAGAATCTTGGAAAGTTACTTTTCTGGGCTATACCAGCATGCCTACTGGTGATTGAGATAGTTTTGAAGACATTTCTTCTTCTTCTTCTTCTTCTTCTTCTTCTTCTTCTTCTTCTTCTTCTTCTTCTTCTTCTTCTTCTTCTTCTTCTTCTTCTTCTGCTTCTGCTTCTGCTTCTGCTTCTGCTTCTGCTTCTGCTATATCCGAATCCAAATATTGGCCATCCTCATGGCAATCAGCAATGAAGATTGTCCTTAGAACAATATAATGCAGTGGCCTTTCATCTGTCTTTCACAACCCAGTATGACACTTGTACCACTGATCCAGTTCTGCAAATCACTTTCTGGTCCTGAGCCCTTTTGGCACACAAAGTCCTCATTAGCCCTAGGCCAGTTTTGATGAAGCTGCTGCCCTCCATCAAGATGGATTCAAGTAGGATTTAATCTATTTGGGGCCATTCACCCTTCCCTGTGGACTTCGGCACCCAAGGCCATTAGTCCTAAGAGTTGTCAGGTAACTACAACTTGTACTCCCTAAGTTCTTTTCACCAGCATCAGAGCAGAAGTTGCTTGAAGAATTGAAGAATTCAGATGTTTCTGAAAACGAAGTCCAATGTACATATATTGACCGAAGTACAATATCCACAACCAAGAGGAATTAGCTCCACATATACAGTACATAAAAATGCAAATGCAAATTCAAATATATAGAATCTCTATATGGATTCATTCTTCCAGTGGCATGTATGAACAACCATATTTAAATTCTACTATGTAGGCCAAAGTGATAATGCAAGCGCGGCGCCAAAATGGCCGCCGCGCTCTTTGCGGGCCCCCCCATCGGACGAAGGCATCCGGGTAGTTAGGGGGCGTGGCCAGCTCCCTTATAAAAGGGGT
Organism: Bradypodion pumilum; assembly: GCA_035047305.1. Taxonomy (NCBI): domain Eukaryota; kingdom Metazoa; phylum Chordata; class Lepidosauria; order Squamata; family Chamaeleonidae; genus Bradypodion; species Bradypodion pumilum. The sequence continues at coordinate 429,915,261 of JAWDJD010000001.1, read as the reverse complement.
GGCCATGAGGCAGCCGAGCTGCCATTTTGCGAAGCGACGGAGCGGAGAAGTTTTTCCCTCTTACCCTGTCGCTTTTACCTTGATTGGGAAGCCTTTTGGCTGCTGACTTTTCTCTTTTCGGCTTCCCTTAGGTTGGCTGAGATGCCTTCCAAGAAGAAGGCGGCTGCGAGCGCAGCTCGTGGGGTTCGGAGGCGCATTCCGGGTCGGAGGACCGCAGCTGCGCCCCCCCAGCAGCCGCCTTTGCCTGCACCCACTGGGACTGGTGGAATGGGGTCTATTCCCCCTTGGCCGGAGACTGGGGGCCCTTGCACGGGTCCAGTAGGGGCTGCGGCCCTTGGCCCGCAAGCGGTGGACACCGCTCCTGGTGTTCCCCATTCCGCTGGGCCTTCCTTCACAGGGGCGCAGCTCGCTCCGGGGCCTTCCAGCCTTGGGGGGTGGTGTGGTCCCCTTCCCTGGCAGGTTGCTACATCGGCCCTACCGGGCCTGGGTGCGGGGTCGTGGCCCTATTCGGGCCCCGGGGTACAGGGACCTGTACCCACGCCTGTAGCAGGCGGGCCGGTTGGCCCTTGGCCCCATGTCAGCGTGGAGGCCTTGCTGGCCCGCGTTGCGGCCCTTGAGGCATCTCTGGCCCGGGCTAGCCACGCTGGGGCTCCCTTTGGGGTTCATTTCGACGCGTCGTCTGCTGGGCAGCGGTAGGCGACGGCCACTGCCTCGCAGCTCCCCAACCAACAGGCCGGTGCGGGTCAGGCCCCATCGACGAGCTCTACGGCGGTCGTGAGCTCCGACGCCCCCAGTGGGCCGGAACCCCCGGTGGGGGCGGCCCGCGGGGGTGCAGCATGTGAGTATGCGGTCCAAACTAGTGCACCTACACACGTGGCCACGTTGGGGGGGCTTTTCAATGGCCTTGGCCTCGCGCAGGTGGTGCGGCGGTCCAGCCGCTGACGCCCCACCCGGCGACGACAACTACCACCCAGGGCCCCGTGGTGGGGGGTGTTTCCTACCCTGTGGGGAATGTTTTGGGGGTGGCTGGGTTAGTCCAGGCCCCTTTTCAGATGCCCACAGTTTCTGCTGTGCCTTTGTCGGTCTTGCCGACGGCGGGGTATTCCTTACCACTGGGTGACCATTTGGCACAGGCCACCAAGGAGAAAATCTGGCGGGGGGGAGTACGTGGATATCTTCTCATTCCAAAACAGAGAGCCCACCAAGGAAGAGAGGGAGGGGCAGGATGAGAAGGATAAGGAGCAGGCACGTCGTCGCAAGCCACCACGTGCGAGGGCCGACCGGTTGCCGGCCTACCTCATTTACATGGCGGTGTACCTTAGGGCCCGGCCGGATTTGGCAATTCCGATGGTCCAGTATTTGGACAACATCTATAGGGCGATGGTTGACTTTCCGGGCCCGTCGTGGTTGGCTTATGACGTGGAATTCCATATGCGGATTCCCCTGCACCCCGAGATGAGGTGGGATGAGCCATGTCAGAGGCTGTGGCTTTTGTACATGACACCCACGCGCCCCGCGCCCGGGGAGAGATACCATTGTGGACATGCGGTCCGGCGAGCGGCCCCAGCACAGGTTCCCCGCCAGGTGGCGGGGCAGGGGGTTCCAGCCCGCCTGCTGTGCTGGACTTTCTCGTCCAATGGTTCCTGCAATAGGAATTGCAAATACAGACATGAGAGTTCCGCCTGTGCTGGCCCCCATGCGGCCTCTGCCTGTCCCAGGCCTGGATGGACGCGGGGCAGAGGGAGGGGCGGACAGGGGGCTGGCAAGACTGCCTCAGATGGAGCTGGTTCACCGAAAGGCTCCCTCCCCAATTAATGTGGACATGTTGGAGCGTTGCCTCACATTGTACCCGAGGGAGGCAGATGCAGTTTACCTGCTTCGGGGTTTTCGACTGGGGTTCCGTATTCCTTTCATGGGTGGTAGGTTCCCCCAAGACGCCCCCGACCTTTTGTACCTCAGGGGAAGGGAGGAGGTGGCTGCTGCCAGCATGGCTGAGGAGATTCATGCGGGCAGGGTCGCTGGCCCTGTCCCTGCAACCCCGTTCCGGGGAGCATATTATTTCGCCGATGCCATGCCTTTTGGCTGTTCCATTTTGGGCTCGGCATTCGAGCGCTTCTGCACCTTCCTAGAGTGGGCTTTTGTCCGCAGGTCAGGGTCCCGGTCTGTAGCCCATTCCCTGGATGATTTTATTCGGGACTGAACGGGGCTGGGACACGTGCACACGTCTCCTCAACACATTTCAGACGCTAATGAAGGAACTTCGTGTCCCTTTAGCGCCCGAAAAGACCGAGGGCCCATCTACACAGCTAGTCTTCCTGGGGGTGGAGATTGACACGGTAGCGCAGGCTTCTAGGTTGCAGCGGGATAAGGTGTCAAGGCTAGTGGCCCTTATCTGGGACTTGCTGGCCAAGCACATGGCATAACTGAGGGAACTGCAGGTGCTACATGCTCACCTCAATTTCGCTTGCGGGGTCGTCGCACCAGGCAGGGCATTTGCTCGGCGCTTGTGCGACGCCTTGGCAGGATTATCCAGGCCCCACCATAGGGTTAGACTTACCCGGGGTATCAGGGCAGACGTGCTTGTCTGGCCCCAGTTCCTGAGGGATTTCAATGGGGGTCATTTTGGAGGTCTAGCTCCTGGCTCCCCCTCGTTTTCAGATACAGTCTGATGCCTCGGGATCCCTGGGTTATGGGATGTACTTCAATTGGAAGTGGGCCATGGTGGGTGACCACCAGCCTGGGCAGGCACGGGTCGCCTGCGTGATCTCACATATCTGGAATTTTCCCTATCCTGGGTGCTTTGATACTATGGGACGGGGAGTGGGCCAACTCAGTTGTGCATTTCTGGTGTGACAATGCGGCTGTTGTCCACATTGTCAATGCACAGACTTCCAAATCGCCCTGGGTTATGGGCCTAGTGCGCCAGTTTGTGTTGCGCAGCCTGCGCCTCAACGTTCTTCAGGGCCAGGCATGTCCCGGGGGTTAATAATGATATTGCTGACGCTTTGTCCCACCTGCAGATCTCCCGGTTCCGTGCCTTGGCCCCGGATGCGGAGGAATTTCCCTCGCCACTTCCGGACGGGATATGGACCATTGGCAAGGAGAGGTGAACCGGGCGATTGGCCTGCCACTAGCGCCACGTATGCGAAAGGCGTATCACCACGCATTTAATTCTTTCAGAGCATTCTGTGCCCAATTTCGGCTGCCAGGAACCTGGCCGATCCCGGTAACTCATGTTCTGCGGTTCATGGTTTACCTGCATGCTCAGGGCCTTGCACCTCGCACCATAGCATCTAGGCTGTCAGCGTTGGCTTTTATGGCCAAGGTGGGAGGTCATGTGGACAGCACCACTGACTTCCGTGTGAGACATGTTTTGGAGGGGTGGGTGCGGGAGCGTGGGCGTTGCCCAGATGACCGCCACCCGATTTCCCCAGGGGTTTTTACCCAATTGGCCCGGGGCTGGCCTGGCCTCTGTTTTGATAGATATGAGGCAGCCCATTTCATGCGGCTACAACGGTGGCCTTTTTTGGAGCGCTCCGCAACAGCGCGATTGAGATGCTGTCTAAGGCGGATGCAAGTCGTAGGGCACTGGAACTCGAAGATGTCTGTGTGAACAATATTGGGCTCAGTTGGGGGATACGCTCCTCTAAAATGAATCAGCACGGCGTAGGCAGTGGAGTAGACTGCTACGATGTTCTTGGCAGACATCTGTCCGGTTGGTGCCCTACAGGATTTCCTTGCACTGTGTGGCACGCACCATGGCCCGTTTTTCTGTCACCAAGGTGGGTCTTCCCTTACTAAATTTCAATTTTGGAGGGTGCCGGGAGGCACTAGACAGTGTTGGCCTCTCTGGGGCTAGTTGCGGCACCCATTCGTTCAGGATAGGGGCGGCTTCTACTGCAGCTGTTTTTGGGTACTCCGGGGCTTAATACGCCGCATGGGAGGGTGGGGATCACAATGTTTTCAGTTTTGTGTTCGCCCTCTTCAACCGTGAGTACCTGTTTAGTCACTGCACTGTTTCTCCCCCCCTTTTTTTTCCTTGACAGACCCTGGGTGTCGTTTTACACCGGTGACAGTATGGCTGGTGGGCCATAGCCACGTGCACAGGGCAGCGCATTACGCTGCACGGGGCAGCGCGTTACGCTGCACAGGGCAGCGCGTTACGCTGCACAGGGCAGCGCATTACGCTGCACAGGGCAGCGCGTTACGCTGTGGCGACAGAGTGGGGACCCCGACTGGGACTGGGTGCATCCGCACGTCTCAGGTGGTGTGGTAAGTGCGGCATGTTATGGCGGGAACTGTTGCCATTCCTTTTCTACATCAGGGATGCTGACTCGCCCGATGTCCTGGTTATGTACCTTGGGGGCGATGGCTTGGGACAGGTCACTGGCCTATCGCGGAAGCTTGCGGTTTGCAGTGACCTGCCCTACTCACATTATGTGTGGCCTGCCACAACCCTCAATTGGTCGGACATGATACCGCGGTACGCTTACAGGGGGGCGTTCGACCTCGAGGCTCTCGGCTGAGCCGACGCTCCGTGAACGGGGCTATTGCCCGGTTCCTTTTCGACAAGGGCGGGGGACGCGTCATTAGCCTCCCCGCCATCAGTCTGCAAAATTACGAGCTTTACTCAGGGGATGGGGCCCATCTGTCGCAGGGAGGTATGGACCTCTGGTTAGTGGACTGGCGAGCAGGCCTGTCAACCGAGCTGACGGTCTTGAGGGGGGGGGCGGTGAGCCTTTTGGGAAGCCTCCCCGTGTGGCGGGTAGCACTGGTAAGGTAAACATTTATGACCCACAGGTATCCGGCAGGTTCGCAATTGACTCGACAACACTAGACAGGCATAAGTTGGTTAACATTGTCCGGTCAACGACGAACCAGGCGACGGGGTGATGGCTACAGCTAGACAGCATGCATCACCCCGTGATTTCACGGATACGCGTCAGAGGGTGGGGTCATTAGTTAGATATTGACTACGGTCAACAATTTGTTTGTTGTCAACAAACAAATTGATACAAATAGATACATTGTAACAATTGCCGTTGGCAATTTTGGGTGGTACCTTACCAGTGTTACTTCGGCCTGCTTGCCTTAAGAATTATGATTGGTCAATTACCAATAGAAATTTATAATTCGGACTAGGGCATGAATCAATAAATGTGGCCCAATGCCGTTATCCACTTTTACCAGTGTCTGAGTCCTTTATTGGGGGGTGCGCCTGCAAAGGCCTTATCATTCTCAGGGGGGACAGTTGTTCCTGCCGCTATCTCTCCTACAATTTCTAACAAATCCTGCATCATAGTTCTTTCCTAGATTTCTCCACCCAGTCGTCAGATCCAAATAATCCATAGGAATTACACCAATGTTAGTCATCTAGGGATGCCTTGTTTTAAAATGTTTTTGATGTGAGTTACTAAAATCAGAGTTAGGAACATAGGAAGCGACCTTATGATGAATCAGAACATCGATCCATCTTTCCTAGTACTGCTCACTCTGAATGGCAATCCAGAATTTAAACTGGGATTATTTCCTTGCCGTGCTATAAAATAACTGGTATTTCCTATGATGGCGATCCATCCACATGTTAACTGGGCCTGAACCTTCTTAGCTTCTGAATTCAAACAAATTGTTTTCAGGATAAGATAGTGAACTAGGAGACAGTATGATGTCATCATTATTACTTTTTAGGGTCACAAATAGATCGATCTTAGAAGAAATCAACCCTGATTGCTCCTTGGAAGGTCAAATATTGAAGATGAAGTTAAAGCACTTTGGAAATAAAATGAGAAGAGAGGATTCACTTGACAAGGCCTTGAGGTTGGGAAAGGTCAAGGGCAAAAGAAGAAGGGGGCAACAGAAAATGAGATGGCTAGATGGCATTGTTGACACAATGGGCACAAAGCTGGGCAGGTTGAGGAGGATGGTGGAGGATGGGGTGCCTGGCATGGGATGGTCCATGGGGTTGCAAAGGGTTGGAATAGACTGTGCGACTGAACAACAACATCTTACAGAAGTGTTAAAGTGAAATGTTTTAGGAAAGAGAAAGAAACATTTTTTTCTTCCAAATATTACCTCTTGTACACACATATGCAACACAATGTTTTCATACCCAAGTCTCAAGCAAGGGATTTGTATTTCCAGTTATAGACATCAACATACACAAAAATATATGCAATTCCTAATCATAGCATGTTTTGTTTTTTCTTTTGTTTTGTTTTTCTCTTGTTTGGTATGGTTCACAGCTGTCAAGTATCTCTTATTGGGCAGGAAAACCCCTTATTTTACCCTCTTTCCCGCCGTCATCCCTTATTAATTAGACTGCAATGCCCTATTGCCGCCATTGGAGGGCAGCACAGGATAAGCATAGCTGTCAAGTATCCCTTATTTGCCAGGAAATTTCCCTTATTTCCAAATCCAAAACTTGACAGGTATGGTAGGGTTAGGTGTGATTAAAAATATAGCATTGATGCTATTCTCTGTTTTTTCTTTATACTTTTACTTAGCAATATGTCAACCCCACCTAGAAAGGGCAATTGGCAACTTTCCCAAGACAAGAGGACAGACTCTTGCAAAATATGAAACAGCTGAAGAAACGGAGAGAAGTAGGGGTAGGAATTAAACAAATTCCAGTTTATGAAAACCACACTTAACTAAGGCCGGGGGGGGGGTTAATCACTTTTGTATTTCAATACCAAGCAGTGATTTGCATATGCATTTTATTTGACTCAGATCTAACTTACAAAGTGAACATTTATATTTTCACATATCATCCCAAATGCAACCATCCCCTCCTTCCACAGAGTTTGGTGCACCCTCTCAGTTTCAACTCATCAACTGTGCAGTGATATAGTGCATGGAAATCAAATTACTTATATGCATGTATAAACCAACTCTAAGTGTATTCATGGTCCTTTCAATGTCAGACTTCCAAATTTAAGCATATATTTGCTTAATACTCTGCAGAATTCATATGAAGGTAGCTTTTTATTTGATGAAACAAGAAAGCATGACAATCTTCCATTGAAAGGTTTTCAATTACAGGATCTTTCTAAAGTATAAATTTAAGCTGAGGTACTAAATTCTGAATGCATTTTTAAATGCCACGTTGTTTTGTTTTTTTATGCAATGGTTTCTCCACACCAGTAGCAAGTGCATGAAAGAATAATAAGGAACCTATTTAAGCAGAAATCTGGACACACATAACTGGGAGAATACTCCCTGATCTCTTTAATTCAAGTACAGTCTGGTAGTAACTAATTCCAAATAACAAGTTACGTATAGTTAATTCTTTTCCCCCATACTAAGGTATCACTACATTAAATGTGCCTGCTACTTTCTGAAGGAAAGTAGAACTTCATGATTTACATGATGTAATTTATTTTTTAGTTACAAGGATAAGGCCTCAGTAAATATTGAAGGAGATAATCACATTGTTCAAGTGCTGACTTCTATTGTGCATCATGTTGCTGAATGGAAACATCTTTTGAAATTAACAATCCTGTACATTTTCTTAAAAGTAGCAAAACTCTGCATTTTAGCCCCTCTGCTTTCAAATGGAAATTAAAATTGTGTGCATCATGCAGACGTGTGTGTGGTGAGGTTCAGCTCACCACACACACCTCTTGATGGGTCACCTGAATTCCCATATCTCTAGTAGATTTTTTTTCCTGGCCTGTCTAACAACTATTAGTGGCAGCAGGGAACAATTCTACCATGCTTTTGGCTGCTTCTGAACCACAATTGGCTTGCAGTTCTGAAAAAAAGACCCTTCCCAATTAAAAATAGCTGTGTCCAATATGTGTGAATTTTCTACTGAGACTCATAAGAACAGCCTTGCTGGATATAATGAAAGCGCCGCGCCAAAATGGCCACCGCGCTCTTTGCAGCCCCACCCCACCCGGACTCAGACATCCGGATGAGTTAGGGGGCATGGCCACCCCTCTATAAAAGGGGTGGCCACGAGGCAGACGAGCTGCCATTTTAGAAATAGCGACGGAGAGGAGAAGTTTTCTCCGTCGCTGTTTGCTCGTAGTTTTCGGCTGTTTAGCCCTTGATCCTTCCCGGCTGGGAAGGGAGGATTAGCACAGAGCCTTTAGCTTGCTGGCTGCTCTGTGCTTTTGGCGCTAGGTTGGCGATCCCTGGAAAGGGATCCTGCTCTTTCTTCGAAGATATGCCTCCCAAATGGAAGGCCCAGGCAGTGAAACTGCGGCCAAAGGGGAGGACTTTTTCGGGCCCTGCGCAGGACGGGGGGCAGCCATCAGGTCGGAGGACCAGGGCTGCGCCCCCACAGCAGGGCACTGTCCCAGCCTTGCCCACCGATACCGGTGGGGTGATTCAGGCTGGCACTTGGCAGCCGGCCTTGGCTAGCCAGCCTCAGGCCGGCCCCTCAGGGGCTTCGGCCCTTGGCCCGCAGTTGCCGGCCATGGGTCAGGACAGTGGGGGAGGGCCGGGCGCAGGTGCGCAACCCGTTCCTCCTCCGGCCCCTCATGGGCCGGAGTTTTGGGCATGGCCCTATTCTGGCCCAGGCTCTCACTTCGGTGTGCCTTTTCAAATGCATAGTGGGCCTTCTGGCCAACCCGGCCCGCCTTATGCTGGTGGATCTGTGGCAGTGGATGCTTTACTAGCATGTTTAACGTTTAACCTCCTATGGAAGGGGGCCCTTCTCTCTCTGCCGGGGGCCCTTCGTGCCCACCGGCTACCTCGACGGCTGCCACACTGCACCAGGCAGCCAGCCGGGTTGAGCTGCTTGAGACGCTCCGGCCTGCGCCTGCCGGTGTCTCGCAGCTCCCTGTTCATCCAGAGCTCCAGACGGGGAGCAGTCAGGTGTGGCCCCAGAGCTCGATTACGGTCGCGAGCTCCGACACCCGCCGTGGGCTGGAACCCCCAGTGGGGGCGGCTCACGGGGGTGCACCTAGTGAGTATCAGGTTCAAATTAGTGCACCTACATCACAGCCCACTTCCAGTGGTGGGGTTTAGTGGCCCTGGCCTCGTTAAGTTGAGGCGAGTGGGCATCAGTTACCAGTCTATCCCAGTCCCCCTTGGTTTCAAAATGGCACCTCATTGAGGGTGGGGGTTTCCGCCCCCGGGCTGTGTCGGGCATCGCAGGGGCTGTCCAGGTCCCGCTGTGTATGCCCCATATACCTAATGTGCCGGTGACAGCTTTGCCGACGGCTGGTTATTCCTTGCCCCTTGGTGATCATTTGTCCCAGGTCACGAGGGAAAAGATTTGGCGGGGGGAGTACGTGGATATATTCTCCCTATTGAACCGTGAGCCCACTAAGGAGGAGAGAGAGGGACAGGACGACAGAGACAAAGAGCTGTCCCGTCGTCGTAAGCCACCGCGCACCTGGGCCAACTGATTGCCGGCATATCTTATTTATATGGCGGTATGCCTCAGGGCCCAGCCTGATCTGGCCATTCCTTTGGTCCAATATTTGGACAATACTTACAGGGCGATGGTGGATTTCCCTGGCCCATCGTGGTTGGCTTACGATGAGGAATTTAGAATGAGGGTGGCCCTACACCCTGAGATGAGATGGGATGAGCCCTGCCAGAAATTGTGGCTCTTGTACATGACCCCCACACGTCCGGCGCCTGGGGATAGGTACCATTGTGGCCATGCTGTGCAGCGAGCTGCTCCAACACAGGCTCCCCACCAGCCGGCGGGGCAGGGGGTTCCAGCCCGCTTGCTGCGTTGGAGCTTCTCAGCTAATGGCGTGTGCAATAAGCGACAGTGTCGGTACAAACATGAGTGTCCCTCTTGCGCTGGCCCCCATGCCGCCTCCGCGTGCCCGCGGGCTGGTGGGTCACGGGGCAGAGGTAGAGGTGGACAGGGGGTGGGCAGGGCTTCTGCTGATGGAGCTAGCCAGTCAAAAGGCCCCCTCCCCAGTTAATGTGTATATGTTGGAGCGATGGCTCTCAACTTATCCAAGAAGGGAGGACGCGAGGTACCTCCTGGAGGGTTTCCAGTGGGGCTTTTGTATCCCATTCGAAGGGGTGCAGGGACCCCAAGATGCCCCCAATTTAATTTCCCTGAAGGGTAAGGAAGGGGTAGCTGCCCTGAGTATTGCCAAAGAAGTAGAGGCCAGGAGGGTAGTGGGCCCCTTTTCCGAACCACCTTTCCCTAACCTGAAGGTCTCCCCTCTGGGGCTAGTACCTAAAAAGACCCCGGGTGAATTCCGTTTAATCCACCATCTATCGTACCCGGCGGATTCTTCTGTCAGTGATGCTATTCCTGATGACCTTTGTTCGGTCAGGTATACGTCGTTTGATCAAGCCCTACAGATGGTGCGCTCTTGTGGTCCCGGTGCCCTCCTGGCAAAATGTGACATTAAATCGGCATTCCGATTGCTGCCAGTGCACCCTGGGGACTTTGAGCTATTGGGTTTTAGATTCCAAGGGAAGTTTTATGTAGATAAGGCCATGCCTTTTGGCTGCTCTATTTCATGTTCAGCATTCGAACATTTTAGCACCTTCCTTCAGTGGGCCTTTGTTCGCAGGTCCGGGTCTCGGTCTGTAGCCCATTACCTCGATGACTTTTTGTTCGGGGGTGAACGGGGCTCGGACACGTGCACGCGTCTCCTCACTACATTTCAGATGCTAATGCGGGAACTGGGTGTCCCTTTAGCGCCTGAAAAGACAGAGGGCCCATCCACTATGCTCACATTTCTGGGTATTAAAATTGACACAGTCGCACAGGCATCCCGGTTACCCATTGACAAGGTCACCCTGATCTCCGCGATGATTTTGGCCTTGCTGGCCAAACGTAAAGTGTCACTTCGTGAGCTTCAGGTACTTCATGGCCATCTTAACTTTGCCTACAGGGTGGTTGCGCCCGGCAGAGCATTTGTGCGGCGCCTATGTGACGCCATGTCTGGCCTGTCAAAGCGCCATCACAGGGTCCGACTGACCAGGGGCATGCGGGCTGACCTTTTGGTTTGGCTTAAATTCCTGCAGGAATTTAATGGGGTCTCTTTTTGGAGATCCGACCTTTTAGTTTCCCCTAGATTCCAAGTACAGTCGGATGCCTCCGGCTCCCTGGGATATGGGATTTACTTTGAGGGGAGGTGGGCTTATGGCCAATGGCCTCCAGCATGGCGGGGCACGGATTGCCTCCGCGATCTTACATTCCTTGAGTTCTTTCCAATCCTGGGAGCTTTGATGCTATGGGGCGAGGAGTGGGCCGACTCAGTGGTCCATTTTTGGTGTGACAATGCGGCGGTAGTGCACATTGTCAATGCTCAGACGTCTAAGTCATCTAGAGTGATGGCGTTGGTCCGTCAGTTTGTGTTACGTAGCCTACGCCTGAATGTGCTGTTTAAGGCCAAACATGTACCAGGTATTAATAATGATATTGCTGATGTTTTATCCCGCCTGCAGATCCCCCGGTTCCGTGCCTTGGCTCCGGAAGCAGAGGAATTCCCCTCGCCACTCCCGGCCGAGATTTGGACATTTGGCAAGGAGAGGTGAACCGGGCGATCGCCATGTCTTTGGCACCTCGCACGCGTAAGGCGTATCACCATGCTTTCGTTCAATTTAGAACCTTTTGTGTGCAACTTCAGTTGCCCGAAGTGTGGCGCATTCCAGTCGAACAAGTTTTACAATTTATGGTTTACTTAAACAGTCAGGGTTTGGCTCCTCGCACTATAGCATCCAGGCTGTCGGCACTGGCATTTATGGCCAAGGTGAGGGGTTTTGCTGACTGCGTGAAGGATTTCCGCATACGACATGTTTTGGAGGGGTGGACACAGGAACGTGGCCGCCGCCCGGACACTCGCCACCCAATTTCTCCAGGAGTACTTACCCACCTTGCACGAGGCTGGCATGATCTGTGTTTTGATAAGTATGAGGCGGCTCTTTTTCACGCGGCTACCACGGTGGCCTTCTTTGGAGCGCTTCGCATCAGTGAGTTGGTACTACTGTCTAAGGCGGATGCGACTCGTAGGGCACTGGAACTCGACGATGTCTATGTCTCTAATGAGTGGGCTCAGTTGAGGATACGGAACTCAAAAGTTGATCAGCACGGCATAGGCAGTGGAGTAAGACTGCTACGATGTTCCATTGCAGACATCAGTCCGGTTGGTGCCCTACAGGAGTTCTTGGCAGTGCATGGCACGCACCCTGGCCCATTTTTCTGCCACCAGGATGGGTCTCCCCTTACTAAATTTCAATTTTGGAAGGTGACCGGTATGGCACTATCCAGTGTTGGCCTCCCAGGGGCTCGTTATGGCACCCATTCATTTAGGATAGGTGCTGCATCCACTGCTGCAGCATTTGGGTACTCTGGGGCTGATATACGCCATATGGGAAGATGGGGATCTATGCGTTTTGCATTATATGTTCGCCCTCTTCAGGTTTGAGTACCAGTTAAGTCATTGTTCTCTTTTCTTCTTTTACAGACCCTGTGTGTCCCCGCACACCAGTGGCAGTATGGCTGGTGGGCCACAGTTACGTGCACTGGGCAGCGCAGTATGCTGCGGCGACAGAGTGGGAACCCCAGCTTGGACTGCGTGCGACCGCACGCATACGTTGGTACGGTAAGCGCGGAATGAGATGGCAGGAACTGTTGCCATTCCTGTTTTCCATCAGGGATGCTGAACCGCCTGATGTCCTTGTACTGCACCTCGGGGGCAATGACCTCGCCCAGGTCACTGGCCTTTCTTTAAAATTCACGATTTGCAGTGACCTAGCTTATTTGCATTATGTGTGGCCGTCCACAAGGCTGCTATGGTCGGACATCATACCGCATCATTCTTACAGGGGAGTTATTGACCTCCGTGCCCTTGACCGCGCTCACCGCTTGGTGAACAGGGCTGTTGCCCGGTTCTTGGCTGACAAGGGTTTGGGGATGGTCATCCGACACCCCACCATTAGTTTACAAAATTATGATCTTTATGCAGGGGATGGGGTCCACCTGTCGGCTAGAGGTATGAACCTCTTTTTGGAAGATTTGCAAGCAGGCCTGTTGACCGAGCTGACGGTCTGGAGGGGGGCGGTGAGTCTTCATTGAAGCCTCCCCGTGTGGCGGGTAGCACTGGTAAGGTAAAGATTTATGACCCATAGGTATCCGGCAGGTTCGCAATTGACTGGCCAACACTTAGACAGGTACAGGTGTAATAGCTTTGACCGGTCAACGATGAACCAGGCAAGGGGTGATGGCAGGAGCTTTTCAGCATGCATCACCCCGTGATTTGATGGATACACGTCAGAGGGTGGGGTCAGTAGATAGTTTATTGACTCCGGTCAACAATTTGTTTGTGTCAACAAACAAATTTATACAAATGGATACATTGTAGCCAATTGCCATTGGCAATTTTGGGAGGAACCTTACCAGTGTTACTGTGGCCTGCTTGCCTTAAGAATTACAATTGGATGAATACACCAATTGAAAGTTATAATTCGGACTAGGGCATTATTCAATAAAAGTGGCCCAATGCCTTTATCCATATACCGGTGTCTGAGTCTTTCTTTGGGGGGTGCGCCTACAATGTATGATGTGATTTTGCAAAAGCAAAGTTTTGTGAATCATTTTAAAAATGGTTTAGGATTGCTGAGGGGCCACACATGGATTTGGAGTGGCTGCACAAAGTCTATGGGCCTCATTTTTCCCACCCTTGCATAATTATAATTGACTATATGGGGGACTTGGAGCTGTAATTGTAACTAATTACTTTTTTAAAAAATAGCATACAATGTTGTAGCTCTGTAGAATTGTACTTGAGGGAGGATCAAGTATTCTAACTTGCCTCGCTCTCAAGAGCATCCTGTCATTCCACATTCTTTCTGGATCTATCATCCTTCAGTTTAAAAAGAAAGAAGATAGCTGTGTTTGTGTTATTTAGTCTTTCACAGGCCACTGGGGACATAAATATTCTGCCAAAAAAACATAGTTGTGTTTGCACACTACCAAGATCCTTCCAGCCTCAAATTAGGTTCATACAGATTTCTACCTAGAGCAATTTCTTTTCAAAACTATAATCAGTGCCAACACAAGGCAGTTTTTCCTGAGACAGAACGTGAAAAGGCATCCCACCCACTGAACCCAAGATGAACAGTGCCAAAAGAAGCCAAGTTATTTTTGCACATGAGATACAACATCTATATCCATCTCTAGTATGAAAAAAATGCAACAACAACAAAGTTAGCAATCAAAACCTTGCCATCACCATGACAAAGTACTGCTGCATGAGATAGCTTGATGAATTTTAAGTTTGGTACTAGTTCCAGTTGTCACTTTTTATGGCAAATCGCTTCCCTGGATAAAATCACTGCTCTTAGTGAAGTAACTCTCATCCAAGCCATGCTGAAATATTTGAAAGGAAATTGGAATACCTCTTGAAATCAATAGGCAGAAATGCATTATGAAGGGGAGCAGCATCTTATTTAACCAAGACGAGGCAAGCCATTTCAAATTAAACTCAGATGTCATACTAGAGTTTTCTTATTAATACCTTTAAAATATCTATATTCCCAAATACAGAAACACTGTATCATTATGGCAATAGCTATACTTTGATAAGATATGCTACACTGGATTATGTTCTACTTTTTATCTATGTTAATTGCCCAGAGTGATCTTTGGGTCAAATAGGTGATATACAAATTTAAGAAAGTTGGTTGAGTGAGTGAGTGAGTGAGTGAGTCAGTGGTTGGTTGGTTGGTTGGTGTCATTGGGGCGAAATGGGACAATCTGATCTATGATGGACATCATGTCCCTAGAGAACAGACATGAAGTCTAGAATCTCATAGGCTACCCATTTGTTTGGTTACATTTTATAATCTCACATATTTTACTAACCCAGGGCAGAGATTTACATCTGATAAAGGAAGTCTATCCACCCGCTGCAGCAGGTTTCACTCTGTCAAAATTTCACAGTGGTTTTTCAGATCTTGAGTTCTACCTTTAGGGATTAACAGAGTTTAGGATTGTTTTCTGACAAAATGTATGTGTGTGTTTTGCTGGGGAAAATATTTTTAGCATTACATAATCCACTAAATACACCCAGGTCTTTTTAAACAAGGAGGATTACAAATCTTTTATCAACTGAATATCTTAGAACATACTAACCACCCCTCAAGTGCCTAAATTTATCCAGTTTTAGTTTTTTGGTCTACTAGGTGCTACCAATTTTTTTGTTACCTCACATCAGCCAAAATAAAACCATAAACCCACAATTCCTCTCCCTTCCAATCTTCCAAACTGTGCCTAGGTATTTTTTAAATAATAAATTAGTCATCCTACTTGTCTAGGAAGCAGATAATATGAAGATACAATAGCAGACTTGAAGGAAGAATAATCACCCTCAGATCAATTCTGTAGTTCCTCTGAATGTCTCGCTGGTATTCACCATTGATTCCATTTGGAAAATTTTCACACAACATAATGGCATGATTATCATATAGAAAAGTGACACGTCAGGAGCCAGAAACTATCTGGGAATGATGTTCACTTGTTTTAGGTTTAGTCATTTTGTTTCTGTGCTTTTGTTGATGTTTCACACCCATAACTGTTAACATGTTTGATTACAGAAAAAAAATAAGTTTGCCTCCATATACCCCTGCATTCTGCATATTTCCACAGCTGAACGTAATCCCCAGTCTCTTTCGATTGGAAAGTGAAATTCCATTTTATTTCAAAAAGAAATAAATTCTATTATGGAGCATTGAATCCCTCAAAGATGAAGGAAGCCTACCATGAGTCAAGTTATTATTGTGTTATTTTCACCTAAGGAGCTGAAATAAATCAATGTGTTTCAGGTGTCTAATTTAACATCTAATTGAAATCTTTTTGGGAAGACTCTCTGGGAAAAGCATTTGTACTCTATTAAAGAACTGCCAGCTTCCATAAGATTGCCCATGTGATTTACGTGAACAGAGACAACTCAGGAAGGGGAAAAACATCCTCATTTGCAACTGCTGCACGTTCAAATTAAAGGGGGGAAGCATCTAACACTCACATTAATAACAGAAACATTTGTGCCAGAGGCTGTTTTGGAAGAAAATGCTGTAAATAAAATACCCAAACTGGATCCTTCCAAGAGGTTATTAACTGTTGGCCATTTTGCCTCTCCATTTTACACCTGAGTCTATAGAGTGGACTAAAAAGCTGAATCTGGCCTCCTGACCTCTATTTTGGCATTACCTGAGGCCATCTGCAGCTCTTGCCTTATTTTTTAAATTCATGAAGGATGTTTTCTTTTCTCCCCAACCTCTGCCTCTCATAATATTGAGGCTCTTGGAGGTTTAAGAGGTAAGTGGCCTATGCAGTGCACAGATGGGATGGAAGGGAAGAGACAGAGCAGATCCCATCAGGGGGGTATAAATCTCTGTTTATTTCCTGCTAGGGGTAAGAATGGAAAATGTCACACCTCTGGGCTAAACTATATGACTTTTTGTGCATTTCTTTAGCATTGGGTATTTTTATAATAAGAAACACACCAATGTGTTTGCAGGGGGGTGGAGACATATTTTCCACAAAAACAATGTTTTGTGCACAGAAAAACCCATAGGGATTTTGTGTGAAAGAGAGAGACTTATCATCTTTGGGGTGTTCCTATAAGCAAATGATTTTGCAGCAGTTACCTGTATTTTTAGCAGAGTATCTTGATGTGTCAAGACCATCCCGCCCCACCCCACCCCCCCACCCCGGACACAAATTAGCAAGTATTTTTTATGTCATTCAGCTGAAGTATATTAAATCAGTGGGAAAGCATTGCTATCTGTCATGCTCATTGAAGGAGATTTTTTTTATTTAAAAAAAAACCTGCTGTTATATGTTCCTTCCCCTTGCAAAGGTGAGAAAAACTACTCGTAAGATACACAAATGCAAAGTAATGCTGTCTTGTTTTCTGTCAGCCAGAGCCAGCACTACCATTAGACAAAGTGGCACAACCACCTTCAAGAGAAGAATGTAGGAGACAACACCGGTAGCCTCCCTGGCTGCATCTCTATAGGAGGAAAAGTTCCTTATAGAGCTTGCTTATTGTCTTCGCTAAAGTAAAAGGCAATATTCTATTTTTATTTAAGTAGATTCTTCATTTATCACAGATCGTGGAGTTGCTCTTTGTGTCACCTCAGAAAAGTGATGAAGAAAACAAACTGTCTTAGGCTGGTCCTTCCTTCAGTTATGGTCTCACGTAAACCCTGCTGCCAATTGCAACTACAGACCTGGAAACTATCTCAGACCCTTATGTACTGTATAGGCCTCTGACAATGTTCAGAGGGATGTGGTCAGAGAGTTTCCAGAATCAGAATCCATAATAGGACCAGGTGTCCAATTAGAAGTGATATGCAAACACGTTCACCTGCACATTGCAAATACGTTCACCTGCACGTTCACCTGCACATTGTGGGTGGTATAGTTTTCCTAATGTTGGCAAAATTAATGAGGAAATAAGGGGAGAAATACAAGGACATAATATTTTGCCTTTTCCCACTCTTTTTCTACACTTCAGATCTGTGAACATGCAGCATGAGGAGGAGAAAAATAATCTTTGACGTAGGCCAACCTGTCACACAAAGGAATTAAGTGGCAACAAGTGGCAGTATTAAAGTAGAAGCCAGAAACTGGCAACTGGATCATACAACAAGATTTATACAAGTTTTGACACAGGTTAGATTATGGAGTAGCCATAATTGTCAATAAAAGAGTGAGAAAAGCAGTAATGGGATACAATCTCAAAAATGACAGAATGATGTCAGTCATATTTCAAGGCAAACCTTTCAATGTCACTGTGATCCAAATATACGCACCAACCACTGGTGCAGATGAAGCCACAATGGACCAGTTCTATGAGGACCTAGAACACCTCATAGAACAGACACCAAGAAATGATGTCCAAATTATATTAGGAGACTGGAATGCCAAAGTAGGAAATCAAAAAGTGGTGGGAATAACAGGCAAATTTGGTCTTGGAACACAGAATGAAGCAGGGCAAAGATTGATAGAGATCTGCCAAGAGAATGCATTGGTTATAGCAAACACTCTCTTCCAGCAACACAAGAGGCGACTTTACACATGGACATCACCAGATGGCCAACACTGAAACCAGATTGACTACATACTCTGCAGCCAAAGATGGAGAACCTCCATACAGTCAGCAAAAACAAGACCTGGAACAGACTGTGGCTCAGATCACAACCTACTGATCACAAAATTCAGGCTTAGACTAAAGAAAATAGGGAAAACACGGAGACCAGAAAGATATCACCTAGACAGCATCCCTAAAGAATACACGGTGGAGGTGATGAAAAGATTTAATGGCTTAGACTCGGTAGACAGAGTACCAGAAGAATTATGGATGGAGATGAGGGACATCATGCAGGAAGCAGCAAAGAAAACTATACCAAAAGAAAAGAAGAGTAAGAAAGCAAAGTGGCTGTCTGACGAGGCTCTTAAAATAGCAGAGGAAAGAAGGAACGCAAAAGCCAAAGGAGAAAGGAAAAACTACAATCATTAGAACACAGAATTTCAAAGAAAAGCAAGGAGAGATAAGGAAAACTACCTAAAAGCACAGTGCAGAGAAATGGAGGAAAACAACAAAAGAGGCAAAACCAGAGATCTTTTCAAAAAAATCGGGGAAATTAAGGGAACATTTAAAGCAAAAATGACCATGATAAGGGACAAAGATGGAAAGGAGCTAGCTGATGCAGAAGAAATTAAGAAAAGATGGAAAGAGTACACAGAGGAACTTTACAAAAAGGACCTCAACACTCCTGACAATCACAATGATGAAGAAGTTGAACTTGAGCCAGACATCCTGGAGAGCGAAGTCATAAAGGCCCTAAAGAGCACTGCAAACAACAAAGCTAGTGGAGATGATGGTATCCCAGTTGAATTTTTCAAAGCGCTAAAAGATGACAGCGTCAAATTACTGCATTCAATATGCCAGCAGATTTGGAAAACAAAACAGTGGCCACAGGATTGGAAAAGATCAGTATACGTCCCAATCCGAAAAAAGGGCAATGCCAAAGAATGTTCAAATTATCGAACAATCGCGCTCATCCCACATGCCAGCAAGGTGATGCTCAAGATAATACAGGATAGACTTCAGCAACATGTGGAGAGAGAATTACCAGAGGTGCAGGCCGGTTTCAGAAGAGCCAGGGGGACTAGAGACCACATTGCCAACATACGCTGGATCATGGAGAAAACAAAGGAATACCAGAAACAAGTTTACTTTTGTTTTATTGACTACACTAAGGCATTTGACTGTGTGGACCACAACAAGATGTGGCAAGTAATTAAAGAGTTGGGAATACCAGAGCACCTCATATGCCTCTTGAGAAATCTGTACATGAACCAAGAAGCAACAGTTAGGACAGAACAGGGAATGACAGAGTGGTTTGGAATAGGAAAAGGAGTAAGACAAGGCTGCATTTTGTCACCATGCCTATTCAACCTATACACAGAGCACATAATGCGCAGTGCAGGGATGGAGGAATCACAATATGGGATTAAAATCGCTGGGAGAAACATCAACAATCTGAGATATGCAGACGATACCACCCTAATGGCAGAAAGTGAGGAAGGCCTAAAGAATCTCTTGATAGGGCTGAAGGAGGAGAGTGCAAAAGCTGGCTTGAGACTAAATATCAAGAAAACCAAGATAATGGCAACAGGCCCAATCAGTTCCTGGAAAATAGACGGGGAAGAAGTAGAAGCAGTGACAGATTTTACTTTGCAGGCACACCCCCCAATAAAGGACTCAGACACTGGTAAAAGTGGATAACGGCATTGGGCCACATTTATTGATTCATGCCCTAGTCCGAATTATAAATTTCTATTGGTATTCAACCAATTATAATTCTTAAGGCAAGCAGGCCGAAATAACACTGGTAAGGTTCCACCCAAAATTGCCAACGGCAATTGGTTACAATGTATCTATTTGTATCATTTTGTTTGTTGACAACAACAAATTGTTGACCGTAGTCAATAATCTAACTACTGACCCCACCCTCTGACGCGTATCCGTAAAATAACGGGGTAATGCATGCTGCCTAGCTCGTGCCATCACCCCATTGCCTGGTTCATTGTTGACCGGACAACGTTAACCAACTTGTACCTGTCTAGTGTTGTCCAGTCAATTGCGAACCTGCCGGATACCTGTGGGTCATAAATGTTTACTTTACCAGTGCTACCCGCCACACGGGGAGGCTTCAACAAAGGCTCACGCCCCCCCCAGACCGTCAGCTCGGTCAACAGGCCTGCTCGCCAATTTCCCAACAAGAGGTCCATACCTCCCGGCGACAGATGGACCCCATCCCCTGTGTAAAGCTCATAATTTTGGAGAGTGATAGCGGGGTGTCGTATGATGTGCCCCCAACCCTTGTCCATAAGGAACCGGGCAATAGCCCTATTCACCGAGCGCCGAGCCCAATCAAGGGCCTGAAGGTTAAACCCTCCCCTGTAAGCGTGCCGCGGTATCATGTCCGACCAAAGCAGGGTTGTGGCAGGCCACACATAATGCAAGTAGGCCAGGCCACTGCAAATCGCATGCTTCAGCGATAGGCCCGTGACCTGTCCCAAATCATTACCCCCCAAGGTGTATAATCAGGACATCAGGCGGGTCAGCATTCCTGATGGAGAAAAGGAATGGCAACAGTTCCCGCCATTCCGCGCTTACCGTACCACCTGAGACTTGCGGATGCACCCAGTCCCAGTCCCAGTCGGGGTCCCCACTCTGTCGCCGCAGCAAACTGCGCTGCCCTGTGCACATAGCTGTGGCCCACCAGCCACACTGTCACCGGTGTAAGACGACACCCAGGGTCTGTCAGGAAAAAGGGGGAAAAAGGGGGCAGTGACTAACTGGTACTCACGGTTGAAGAGGGCGAACATACAACTGAAACATCGTGATCCCCACCTTCCCATGTTGCGTATCTCAGCCTCAAAGTACCCAAACGCCGCTGCGGTGGAAGCCGCCCCTATCCTGAATGAATGGGTGCCCTAGCGAGCCCCCAGGGAGGCCAACACTGGCTAGTGCCTTACCGGTCACCTTCCAAAATTGAAATTTAGTAAGGGGAGACCCATCTTGGTGACAGAAAAACGGGCCAGGGTGCGTACCACGTAGTGCAAGGAACTTCTGTAGGGCACCAACCGGACAGATGTCTACCATGGAACATCGTAGCAGTCTTACACCACTGCCTACACCGTGCTGATCAACTTTAGAGGAGCGTATCCTCCGCTGAGCCCAATCATTGGAAACATAGACATCTTCGAGTTCCAGTGCCCTACGACTCGCATCTGCCTTAGACAGTAGCACCAGCTCACTGATGCGGAGCGCCCCAAAAAAGGCCACCGTTGTAGCCGCATGAAACAGGGCTGCCTAATACCTGTCAAAACACAGGTCATGCCAGCCCCGTGCAAGGTGGGTAAGTACCCCTGGAGAAATTGGGTGGCGGTCGTCGGGGCTGTGCCCACGTTCCCGCACCCACCCTTCCAAAACATGTCGTATGCGAAAATCATTTGTGCTGTCAGCAAAACCACCCACCTTGGCCATGAATGCCAGCGCTGACAGCCTGGATGCTATGGTGCGGGGAGCTAAGCCCTGGGTATGTAAATAAACCATAAATTGGAGGACGTGAGCCACTGGGATGGGCCAACTGTCAGGTAGGCGGGATCGGGCACAAAAGGCCCTGAATGAACTGAATGCATGGTTATACGCCTTACGCGTGCGGGGCGCGAGAGACATGCCGATTGCCCGGTTCACCTCTCCTTGCCAAGCGTCCATATCACGTCCGGGAGCGGCAAGGGAAATTCCTCTGTGTCTGGGGCCAAGGCACGGAACCGGGGGATCTGCAGGCAGGACAAAGCGTCAGCGAGATCATTATTAATACCTGGAACATGTCTGGCCCTAAAAAGCACATTGAGGCGTAGGCTGCGCAACACAAACTGGCGGACCAGCTCCATAACCCTGGGAGATTTTGACGTCTGTGAGTTGACAATGTGGACAACTGCCGCATTGTCACACCAGAAATGGACGAACGAATTGGCCCATTCCTCGCCCCATAACATCAAGGCTCCCAGAATGGGGAAAAATTCTAGCTACGTGAGATCGCGCAAACGATCCATGCCCCACCAGGCTGGCGGCCATCTGCCGTAGGCCCACTTCCCTTCGAAGTAAATCCTATAACCCAGGGACCCTGATGCATCCGACTGAACCTGAAAACGAGGGGAAACCAAAAGGTCGGACCTCCAAAATGACACCCCGTTGAATTCCCTCAGGAACTGAAGCCAGATGAGCATATCAGCCCTCATGCCCCTGTTCAGTCGGACCTTGTGGTGGGGCCTGGCCAAGCCAGTCATGGCGTCGCACAAGCGTCGAGCAAAGGCTCTGCCAGGTGCGACCACCCTGCAAGCAAAATTGAGATAACCATGTAACACCTGGAGCTCCCGAAGGGACACCTTGCGTTTGGCCAGCAAGTCCAAAATGAGTGCAACGATCCGTGAAACCTTATCAACAGGTAACCTGGATGCCTGCACGACCGTGTCAATCTCCACCCCCAGAAATGTGAGCTTGGTTGATGGGCCCTCGGTCTTTTCGGGCACTAAAGGGACACCGAGTTCCTTCATTAGCGTCTGAAATGTATGTAGGAGACGCGTGCACGTGTCCCAGCCCCGTTCACCCCCGAATAAGAAATCATCAAGGTAGTGGGCTACAGACCGAGACCCTGACCTGCGAACAAAGGCCCACTGCAGGAAGGTGCTGAAACGTTCAAATGCCGAGCATGAAATGGAACAGCCAAAAGGCATGGCCTTGTCAAAATAAAATCCACCCCGGAACTTGAAACCCAGCAACTCAAAGTCACCCGGGTGCACTGGCAGGAGACGGAACGCGGACTTAATGTCGCACTTAGCCAGTAGTGCACCAGGGCCACATGAGCGCACCATGCGCAGGGCCTGGTCAAAAGACGTATACCTGACCGAACAAAGGTCATCAGGGATAGCATCATTGACCGAACGGCCGGCCGGGTAGGACAAGTGGTGTATCAAACGGAATTCCCCCGGTGACTTCTTGGGCACTAACCCCAATGGGGAAACCTTGAGATTGGGAAATGGTGGGACAGGAAAAGGTCCAGCGACCCTGCCAGCATCAACCTCCTTAGCAATGCTCATGGCAGCCACCTCCTCCCTTCCCCTGAGTGACAACAGGTTGGGAGCATCTTGGGGGGACCTGTCCCCTGTGAAAGGAATGTGAAACACCTGCTGGAAACCCTCAAGCAGGTAAGCTGCATCCACCCTCCTCGGGTACATCGTGAGCCAACGCTCCAACATGTCCACGTTAATTGGGGAGGGGGCCTTTTGCTTGACCAGCTCCCTCTGCGGCAGTTCTGCCCGCTCCCTGTCCACCTCTACCTCTGCCCCGCAGTCCACCTGCCCTCGGACACGCGGAGGCGGCCTGGGGGCCAGCACAAGAGGGACACTCGTGCCTGTATCGACACTGCTTCCTGTTGCCCGCACCATTGGCCGAGAAGCTCCAACACAGCAGGCGGGCTGGAACCCCCTGCCCCGCCACCTGGCGGGGTGCCTGGGCTGGAGCAGCTCGCTGGACCGCATGTCCACAATGGTACCTCTCCCCTGGCGCAGGGCGCGTGGGGGTCATGTACAGAAGCCACAGCTTCTGGCAGGGCTCATCCCACCTCATCTCTGGGTGTAGGGGCACTCTCATACGGAATTCTTCGTCGTAAGCCAACCACGACAGGCCAGGGAAATCGACCATCGCCCGGTATATGTTGTCCAAATACTGGACCATCGGAATCGCCAGGTCAGGACGGGCCCTGAGGTACACCGCCATGTATATAAGGTACGCGGCTAACCAGTTGGCCCACGTGCGTGGCGGCTTACGTCGACGTGACTGCTCCTTGTCCTTCTCGTCCTGCCCCTCCCTCTCCTCTTTGGTGGGTTCTCTATTCAGAAGGGAGAAAATGTCCACATACTCCCCCCGCCAGATCTTCTCCTTGGTGGCCTGGGCCAGATGGTCCCCAAGGGGTAAGGAATAACCTGCTGTCGGAAACGCAGACACCGGCACATTGACAGTGCTGGGCACCATGAAAGGAGCCTGGACCAGCCCCGCCACCCCCAGTAGGTTCCCTGCAGGACAGGGTGCCCCGCCCCAAGTGGGGCCTTGGAGTGGTGGAGCCGTCCCTGATGGGCCGGCGGCGGCTGACCCGCCGCCCCGGCCAGGCGTGGCCACGGCCACTGTAAACCTCCCCCGTTGTGGTTTGTGGTGTGGGTGCACTAGCTTGAACCGCATACTCACAAGTTGCACCCCCATGGGCCGCCCCCACCGGGGGTTCCGGCCCACTGCGAGCGTCAGAGCTCGCGACCGCAACCGAGCTCATAGGCGGGGCCTGACCACTACCTGCCGGCGGCATCTGCTGCATGGGGAGCTGCGAGGCCGCGGCTGGCACCGACCTACGTGCCTCAGGCAGCTCAACCCGTTCGGCCGCCTGCCGAGGACCGGCAGATGTTGCGTTGAACTGTAAACTAAAAGGTGCCCCGGATGGATTAACTATCCCCAAAGATGCCTCCAGGGCCGCTACGTGGGCCAGTAGGGCATCAACGTGTACATAGCCCCCAACGCTGATGGGGGGCATAGGGCCGGCCGGCCCACTGGTAGCAGGTGCCGGGCCAGGTCTCTGGACCCCGGGGCCCGAATATGGCCATGCCCCAACCCCCAGAGGGGCCGGGGGCATGCCCTGCCAGGGAAGGGAACCCAGCCAACCCCCTTGGTTAAAGCCCACCGCTGGAAGCTGCATGCCAAGGTCCGAAGGCCCAGCCTGGTTATGCGCCAGGCCCGGGCCGGTGGCCACTAATTGCGGGCCGGGGGCCGCGGCCCCTGCCGGGCCGGTCTGAGGCTGCCCGGCCTCAGGCCAAGGAGCAATCGACCCCATCCCACCGGTCCCGGTGGGCGCCCCCGGCAAGGGGGCCTGCTGAGGGGGCGCAGTCGCGGTCCTCCGACCCGGCTGGCGCCTCCTGGAAGGGCGAACCGCATTCGCCATCGCCTTCTTTTTGGAAGGCATTGCCGCGAATTGCTGGGAAGCCGGAGAAAAGGAGCGAAGAAAAAACCGCTGCCCAAAAAAGGCTTCCCGGCTAAAGTGAAGAGCGACGGAGCAATTGGGGAAAAACTTCTCCTCTCCGTCGCTTCGCAAAATGGCAGTGCGGCTGCCTCGTGGCCACCCCTTTTAAAGGGTGCTAGCCATGCCCCCCTAACTACCCGGATGTCCAAGTCCGGTGGGGGGGGGCAAAGAGCGGCCATTTTGGCGCCACGCTTGCATTCTTAGGATCAAAGATCACTGCAGATGGGGATTGTAGCCATGAAATAAAAAGGTGACTGATTCTTGGGAGACAAGCAATGAGAAACCTGGGGAACATAGTGAAAAGCAGAGACATCACATTGCAAACAAAAATTAGAATAGTCAAAGCAATGGTTTTCCCAGTGGTAATGTATGGATGTGAGAGCTGGACAATGAGGAAGGCTGAACGCAGAAGAATAGATGCCTTTGAAATGTGGTGTTGGAGGAGGGTTTTGAGAGTCCCCTGGACAGCGAGGAGAACAAATAGGTCAATCTTAGAAGAAATTAACCCTGACTGCTCATTGGAAGGTCAAATAGTAAAGATGAAGCTAAAATACTTTGGACATCAAATGAGAAGGGAAGATTCACTGGAGAAGGCATTGATGTTGGGAAAGGTGGAGGGCAAAAGAAGAAGGGGGAGGCCAAGGATGAGATGGCTAGATGGTATTGTAGACACAGTGGGCACAGAGCTGGGAGGGCTGAGGGGGATGGTGGAGGACAGAGGCGCCTGGAGAACAATGGTCCATAGGGTCGCAAAGGGTCGGAACCGACTGTGCGACTGAACAACAACAAGAAGAAAATGTTTCTTTTTCCTTTCTTTATAAATACAGTTCTTAGAATCATTGGCTGTTGTGGACAATAAGTAATTTCTCCAGCTATGGTTAGCTCAAATGAGTAGGTAGGAGGACCCAGAAAACAATTGAGTTTCACTTTGGAAAGAAAAAGATGTGGGTTGGCACTGACTCCAAAAGGCTCCATGTAAGAACTAGGGCAAGTGCAGTCAAGGTGCTCTGTGACACTCAAAACGTCACACCGTGTTTGTGAAGTCCCTTAGAAATGCAAGCAGTGTTTCACATCTCGTTCAATCATTAATGTGAAGGGGACTAACCCATGCAGAGAGGCAGTATGACATGTCAAAATTGAATGTTGACTCCTCCCAGCCCTGATTGGGGGACATCGTAAGAGTGCATAATCAAGTCAAGTCTCCTGTTCCTGATCAGAGTTAATCAGGAGAATCTTTCTGAAATGCAAGAAAACCGAGGGAACATTGGCAGCTTGGTGCCTCAGTGGGAGATTCAATGAGAGCTGAAGGATCTAGCCAGTATCTCACAGCTGGTTCAGACTGCTGAAAACACTGCTAAGGGATGATGATCTTAATTAAGCTGCTAATTACATTCTCAGTGGAGGTGATTAATTAAGGATGCTTTGGATGCTGCCAGTGATGCCAGATAAGGAAACAGAGTTGAAGAGGCAAAGATACCAAAAGCTAAGGATGATTTGGATCTTGCTTTGTTTACTCCCATGAAGCAGGGTCTTTTTGGATGATATGTTGACCTAATCTTGGGATTTGAGTACCACAGCAAATTTAGAAACCCCATGATTCTGTAATCATATCTCTCTCTCTCTTTCTTTCTCTCTTTTTTCTCTCTCTAAAACAGATACTGTATGATGATCAGCAAGCAGTTACTAAATCAGTGAACATAGTAAATTCAGTCACTTTATGGGGTAGTTTTGTATCACTGGCATGCTCATAAAATCTCTTTCTTAAGAAGAAGCTAATATCGTGAATCTAACTAAAACTAATGAATTATTAACTTGATTTTCTTGCCTTGCATTTGATTTTTGTCCCATTCCCTAATGTGTGCATTCAGCTCCTAAATCTGCAAGATGCAATCATGGCAAATAATGTGATGCTAGAGTCTTATTGAGGTACACTCAGGGCAAAGGGCCATTGAAAGTGTTTCTCTTTCTAGTACCTCTATGTTGTTCCACACTCATAATCTGTTGTGTTCTGATGGTTTTATCGTACACATGGATTACAATGTATCTGAGCCAATGTAACCTTGCCTATAGCAACAATGTAACCTTCAGCTGTATCATATAAACCCTGTAATAGGACGCGAGCTAATGACCACCAGCTGGCAGCAGCGAGCGTCCAAGCTCTCTTGGTCCGAACTCATCAAAGGCAACAGCGCGGGAAGTTTTCCCGCCACCACCTACACCTGGACAAGAAGGGCGTGACCCGAAATGACGTCACGCAGACAGTGGCCAATGGGCTACCATGGCACCACGTTCAAATGTATTACTGCTGTATATAAAGAGCTATCGATCCGCCATTACCTCATGTTCCCTCTGTCCACGATGCAATAAACCTGAGTTAACCCAGCCCGAGGCTGTGTCCTGTGTCTTGGTTTGCATACACCAAATTGGCGACGAAGGTGGGATAATGGATCCCCACGGAACAGCCAGGGCACAGAGCGGGTTCAACATCACCAAACCGCAAGACTGGGAGCTGCTTGAGATGGACTTCCAGGCGGCACTGGTGGAACTCAGAGTCAAAGGAGACGACGAGGAGAGGAAGAGGGCCATCCTCACCAGAATGCTCGGGATGGAAACCAAGCGGACGCTGGTGGGCATCATCGCTCCGAAGAAGGTGAGCGAATTTAAGGCGGACGACATCATGAAGCTGCTGCGAGAGCGCTTCTGTCCCTCGAGGGCAATGTTTCCCGCTCGGAGCGCGTTTTGGAGGCGAGTCCAAGCGCCGGACGAGTCGGTTGAGACATTCGTGGCCGCCATGAGGATAGCCGCCGCCCCCTGTAAATGGGGCGACATCCTAGAGATGGCCCTCAGGGACGGCGTGTTGTGTGGCCTGAAAGACAAGGAGGTACAGCGCAGCTTGATGAACAAGGAGCCGCCACCCACGCTGGCAGAGGTCGTAGAGGCCGCGGAAGCCGCAGAGTCCACGAATGCTGGAGTGGACGAGATGCACCAGTGGCGTGAGTGGCGTCCTAGAGCCGGCAAGGCGGAAAATTCGGTGCACGGGAAGTCCGGACAGTCGGTGCACGCAACTCGACGGGCCTCAAAGTCGTCTACGGAAGGCAGCGACGGCGAGGAGGTCCAGAAGGTCCGAAAGGGTGGTCGACGCTGCGAGGGTTGCGGAGCGGCCCATGAGCGCGCGAGATGCCCGTTCAGGAAGGCCGAGTGTTACACCTGCGGCCGTCGGGGGCACATCGCCAAGGCATGCAGAAAACGGAAGGAGGGCCGGAGGCAGTCACAAGACCGCGCGGCCAGACCGGACCGTCCAGCGAGGCCCAAAGATGGCGCCCAGACCACGAGGAAGCAGGATGGCGTGGGCCGCGTCTCGGACGACAGCGAGGACGACGCCCCAGTGTTCAGCGTGTCCGCGGGACAGTCCCATTACTTCGTTGAGGTATTAGTACAAGGGGCCCCTATTAAGATGGAAATTGACTCGGGGTCCTCCTATTCTATAATTCCCCAGAAAGAGTTCCTGAAAATCGACCCCCAAGTGCGGCCCAAACTTAAAGCGTTGAGGTCCACGCTACGAGACGTACAGGGAAACAGCATTCCGGTGTTGGGGGTCGGGAAATTTCGGGTCAATTTTAAGAGACATTCTGCGGAGCTGCCCCTAGTTGTCCTCAAGGGGGGAAGCTGTAGCCTCCTAGGGACACAGTGGTTTCAGCCCTTAGGTTTGTTCATAGGGGGAGTGCATACCGTGGGGGGGGACCAAATACAAGCGGTTTGCGATGCGCATCCCGCCGTTTTTAAGAAAGGACTCGGAAAGTTCAAGGGACCCCCTGTAGCTTTCGACATAGACCCGGAGGTCCGCCCGATAAGACTCAAACCGCGCAGGGTGCCGTTCGCACTCAAGGACAAGATAGAGGCGGAACTGGACAAACTGGTGGGCCAGGGGATTCTTATTCCTGTTGATTCCGCGGAGTGGGAAACTCCAATTGTAACGGCTCTAAAGGCTAACGGGGAGGTGCGCATTTGCGCTGATTATAAGTGTACAATTAACAAGGCGATCCGCCCTAATGCATACCCGGTGCCAGTGATCAGCCACCTTTTGGCCAGGCTGAATGGGGGAAAGTGTTTCGCTAAACTCGATTTGGCACAAGCCTATCAGCAACTTCCTGTGACCCCCGCCACGGCCGCGGCACAAACGATAGTTACACATAAAGGAGCGTTCCAGGTGTCGCGGTTACAGTTTGGCGTGAACTCGGCACCCGGCCTTTTTCAGTCGCTTGTGGAACGCCTCCTGAAGGGTCTGGAGGGGGTGTTGCCTTATTTTGATGACGTGTTGATAACAGGGGGGAGTGAGGCTGA
This sequence comes from Bradypodion pumilum, assembly GCA_035047305.1. NCBI lineage: Eukaryota > Metazoa > Chordata > Lepidosauria > Squamata > Chamaeleonidae > Bradypodion > Bradypodion pumilum. The sequence goes on along the minus strand of JAWDJD010000001.1, from coordinate 429,885,843 downwards.
ACTGGCAAGGAGGTTGGACAAAGTACTGACCGTGTTCGAGAAAGCGGGGCTGAGATTGAGGAAGGACAAATGTGTCTTTTTCGAAACCGAGGTCGAGTTTTTAGGGTTCCGGATCACACCCGAGGGGATTAAGCCGTCTAAATCCAAAGTAGCAGCCATTAAAAAGGCCCCTCGCCCCACATCCAAAACCGAGCTACAGTCCTTCCTGGGGCTCCTCAATTTTTACCATACATTCCTCCCGCGGAAGGCGTCCGTGGCCGAACCGCTCCATCGGTTACTTAAAAAGGAGGAGACATGGATGTGGGGTGACGAGCACGAGAGGGCGTTCAAAGAGCTAAAGCAACTCCTGACATCTGAGGCAATCCTGACGCACTTCGACCCCAAACGGCCAGTGGTCCTAGTCTGTGATGCATCCCCGGTGGGGGTGGGGGCGGTGCTTTGCCACGTGTTGGAGGACGGAAGGGAGGCCCCGGTAGCGTTTTACTCAAGGTCCCTGTCCCAAGCGGAGCGAAATTACGCACAAACCGACAGGGAGGCGTTAGCAATAGTAGCGGGAACCAAAAAATTTCACGATTTTTTGTATGGCCGCCCGTTCAAAATCGTGACCGATCACAAGCCACTGTTAGGGATTTTCACGGCAAGCAAGCCCACACCGCAGATCCTGTCCCCGAGAATGCTGCGCTGGGCTATTTTCCTCAACGCATACCAACATGAGTTGGAGTACCGGCCCGGAAAGGAGATCAGCCATGCTGATGCACTTTCGAGATCCCCTTTGCCCTTGTCGGACGACCAAAAGGCGAGAGTAGAAAGAGACCGCCAGGTGTTGCTAATTGAGGTTTTAGACGCACCCCCAATAGTACCAGCCGACATTGCTAGGGCGACAGGCAAGGACAGAACGCTGGAGAAAGTTAGTTCATGGGTACAGAAGGGGTGGCCGGCATCGTCCCCGAGTACAGAGTTCGACCCATTCTTTCGGAAAAAGCTAGAGTTGTCCCTAGAAAGGGGGTGCCTTTTGTGGGGCCAACGGGTGGTGGTCCCTACGCCCCTGCGGACGAGGGTGCTCGAACTGCTGCACGTCGGCCACCCGGGCATAGTTCGTTCAAAGGCGCTGGCCCGGAGTTACTTCTGGTGGCCACAGCTGGACGCGGACATTGAGCACATGGTCGGCACTTGCGAGGCATGCCAGGGATCCCGACCTGAGGCGGCCCGTCTTCCGCATAGGGAATGGGACACAGCAAGGGGGCCATGGTCCAGAGTGCACGTAGATTTCGCTGGCCCATTCCGAGGAACCATGTTTCTCCTGGTGGTGGATGCGTTCTCCAAGTGGCTGGAGGTTATCCCAGTAAAGAGCACGTCCTCCGCCACGACAATTAGCCAGCTAAGGAGAGTCTTTTCCACGTTTGGTCTGCCCGACACTTTAGTCAGCGATAACGCTAGTTGTTTCACCTCCGCTGAGTTCGGAGCATTTATGGAGGCAAACGCCATTCGGCATGTCACATCCGCACCGTTTCACCCGGCCACGAATGGCCAAGTGGAATGGCTGGTGCGTACAACAAAGGACGCGCTGCGGCGCATGGGCCCGGGGGACCTGAATCACCAAGTATGCCAGTTCCTCTTAGCGTATAGGGTAACCCCCTTAGCGTCAGGCTACTCGCCGGCAGAGCTCTTGATGCGGCGAAAACTGACCACGATCCTGTCCAGGCTAGACCCAACGAGAGTCGAGGATAAAGGGAAAAACATAGGGTTGGCAGTCTCGAAAGGTTTCGCCGCCGGTGACCCTGTTCACTGCAGGAACTATTCCAGCGCAGGGCCAGCCTGGGTACCAGGGACGGTTGTAGAACAGACGGGGCCAGTGTCGTACCGGGTCGAGACTAACACCGGCCTCCTCTGGAGGAGGCACGCAGACCAACTGAGGCACCGAGTGAGTGGGCCAGTCAGTGGGGCTCAGCAACAGGATTCAGCGTTAGGGTTCTCCCCCACCCGCTTAACCCAAGGGGGAGACAGCAGTGGACAACAGTCCCAAGCAAGGGGGGAAGGCAGAAGCAGCGGCCCCGACTCATACCCTTTTGATACGCCAGTCCTATCAGGGGCCCGGGAAGGGGGAGAGGAGTTCGCGACCGCTGCCCCCGATTGTAATTTTGATTTTGATTTTGCGAGCCGGGGGGGTTTTCAGGAGTGTTCCCCCACCCATCCAAGCGAGAAGAGGGGTTTTTCGTTAGCCCCCAGTGCCCCCGGTTCCTCCCTAAGAAAGAGCACACCTCCCAACAACGCCGCGGAGCCGCGGCAAGTCACTAACGAGTCTCCCTCTCCAATTACAGGACAGGAAACCAGGGGACAAAGAGAAGGTAGCAAACCCGGGGAGAGGCAGCCCGCATCGAGACCCCAGCGTGTTCGAAATAAGCCATCTTGGTTGAGAGACTTTGTCTCCTAAGGGGGGGGGAGTGTGTTTAAGTGTGGGCTCAAGACTCTGTCTCGTCCTAGGGGGGAGGGGTGTTGTGTTCTGATGGTTTTATCGTACACATGGATTACAATGTATCTGAGCCAATGTAACCTTGCCTATAGCAACAATGTAACCTTCAGCTGTATCATATAAACCCTGTAATAGGACGCGAGCTAATGACCACCAGCTGGCAGCAGCGAGCGTCCAAGCTCTCTTGGTCCGAACTCATCAAAGGCAACAGCGCGGGAAGTTTTCCCGCCACCACCTACACCTGGACAAGAAGGGCGTGACCCGAAATGACGTCACGCAGACAGTGGCCAATGGGCTACCATGGCACCACGTTCAAATGTATTACTGCTGTATATAAAGAGCTATCGATCCGCCATTACCTCATGTTCCCTCTGTCCACGATGCAATAAACCTGAGTTAACCCAGCCCGAGGCTGTGTCCTGTGTCTTGGTTTGCATACACCAAATAATCTGACCAAAGTCTTGCAACCACAGCACCCAAGTGTTGTGGCCCTGGAGCCCGGATCCAATGAGGAGGACTTTCTGCCCCTGGAACCCAGGTCCAATGAGGAAGACTTTCTGCCAATATTTCAGCCTGCTGTTAGCATGGAGCTGCCTCCCGTTGATCAAGTCGATCAACACTTGACAGGAGCACATGCTGAGGCATCAACTGTCAGTGGAGAGGAAGCTGAGCACATCAGAAAGATGCAGGATGGAGCTGAGAAATGAGCTACAGGTGTGAAGGAGAAAAGCAAGGGCTCATTTGCAATAACCACTCCCAGCTGTGGGTCCTGAGCCTGAACCTTCTTAAGCAGACACACACACCAGCAGAAGCTTGTCAGAACCATCTGTGTTTGTGTAAATTCCACGCCACTCTGACCTGGACCTCTTGGCTGATTACTGATGTTAGACCCACTGCCTAGAAACCTGACTACTCTTCTGGATCAACCTTCTGCCTCAGTTCTTGTTATATCCAAAGCTTAATTCCTTTTTAAAAGTAAAACCACGCCAAAAATAAAGCACAGAAGCACACCATAGTAAAAGGCGCGAAATTCAAATACATGTCAGCGCAGTAAATGTTAAACTTTGTTTGTTCTCCGGAAGCCCGCCTAAATGTATCTAGTTCTGTAATGGTCAAATCACTGTATATATAGAGGCCACCCCTGTACATAGTCCCCAGTACGAAGTATGAGCTGAATAAAGAATCACTGAGTTTAACCCAATCCTGCTGGTTAGAATACTTCTTGTTCTGGACTCAACAGTTGTCCAACAACCTGCTTCTGAACTTGGCTCTTCCTGACTAAGGACTCTGCCTTATCCCTTAGACTATAGTAAAACTTTGCCTCTTGTCCTTACTCCTTGTGCAGTGGCTGCCAACCAGTCTGCTCTCCCATGCAGGCTGAACCACAACACCATGTTTCTGTCATTTTGCTTGTTCTGTAATCCAAAAGTCCATTGCAAGAGAAATCTGCAGTCTTGTCCAACAGGGAAATGTCAGTCATCCTGGTTACAAACCAAATAAAAATATTTTCTCATTCCATTCCATTTCCACACCCCTATCCAGTGGTGGGCATCAGCAGGTTTGCACCACTTTGCCAGAACCGGTAGCAGAAATTCTGGCTGGACCCACCCACCCAAGTTTTTAAATAAAGTAGTCCTAATTCGGGTGCAACAAAAGGCTTTCCCCCTGGCTACATCCACCATACCACCCCCACAGTGTGGTAGTAAAAATGTTTGGAGCCCACCACTGCCCCTATCCTATGTTCCCAGAATTCTGAGCCCAAGAAGAGATGGGAAGTTCATCGTATTTCACATGCTTGGCAAAGTTGGTTGATGTTGAGGTTACAGCAGACAATCCCATCATGCTTTGTGTCTGTATTGCATACTAATATGAACATGGGAAGGGCCAGCATTTAACAAACATAGCCATTTTCTGTTTTTCAATCTAAATATTCCTCCTTCAAAAATAACTGCTTTCTACTATGTAGATATGCTGAGCTCTGTGGGTGGTGTGTAGTTCTGTCTGTTCTGCCTGGGCGGTTCCATTGTTCAGCCTAGTTCAATCACTTTTTGACTCAAAATGTGTTAGTCTCAGAATGTTAGCAACTCAGTACCCTTTTGCAACCAGTATTTGATTGAGAGATTTTTTTTCCTGCTTTTTGCAACTAAGATGGGGTGTAAAGTTGTATTATATTTTTTGCCATCTAGCTGACACTTTTATTTGAACTCAAGCTTTGTACATAAGCATTTATTTTCCCTTCTGCTAAAACTCTTTTCTGAATAGCTGTTCAACAGTTGGACTAAGAGAAAAGAGAAAAAGAATTAAGGAGGGCTTAGCTACGCACTAGTTACACCAGCCTACATAGATTGCCCAACAGTTGGAGCATCACCCAAAGTGCATGCACATTAAAGTTTACTCCTGTGCTATCAATCCATTGCCCTGTCAAAGCATTTGCCATAATAATCAGGCACCATTCCTTATTGTATTATTTCTATTTACTGCCATTTCCTAGATATGCATTTGAGACAGGAGGAAAATGTCATGACAGAAGAATAAAATTACAGCACTAACCAATACATGTTTACACAGATGTCGATCCTGTTCTGCCCAATAGCACTGACATGTCTGTTACATGAACAGCTGTAGCACATAGCACAAAACTTGTTTTGCATGCATGCGGCAGAATAAGGGGAGGTTCCAGCCTCAAACCATGGAGAACTAGTGCCAGTCAGAGTAAATAGGACTGGGGTGCACAGATTGACTACCATATATACTCGAGTATAAGCTGAGTGTTTTAGCCCCAAAAATGGGACACAGCTTATACTCGGGTCAATGACCACGAGGGTCCCAAGACCATCCCGGATTGAGATGTGTCAACAATTTAATTAATTTTACCATTATTTCATTTATTTTGATTATTGAAACTCACCAGCAGCTGCTGCGTTTCCCACCCTCAGCTTATACTCGGGTCAATCTATTTTCCTGGGTTTTCAGGTAAAAATTAGATACCTCAGCTTATTTAAGGGCCATCTTATATTTGAGTATATACAGTAATAGCCCACCTCAGTAAAAATCAGCTTCCTAGTATCCTAATGAAGGTGAATTATTTGCATGTAAAAATATGTGCCGTATTTATAAAAATGCAATTTACACAATCACAAAATTTAGGTTTGGGACAGATTATGGTCCAAGCAAGGGGACTCCCACCCGCCCCACACCCCATTTCAGGTCTGAATATCCTTTGGTTTATAAATGTGGGATGTTATGCTTCTGTAACGCTGAGTATCAGGCAGAGGTTAACTAACCTGACTCCCTAAAGGGGTCAATGGATATGGGTGGATGAGCCCCTTTAGGTGGGGTGATGGTCACTGGAAACCATCATATTGGGCCCAATGGCAAAATGAGTGGAGGAGGAACTCTGATTTCCAATGATCATAGAGGCGGAAGAGGCCATGCCAGATGGACTAGCTGTGAAGGCGCACCTTGTCCATATCCTCAAGGCAGTGGTCCATTGCAGTTCCAGTGTTAAATCCTGCATGTCGGCTTCATGTGTGCCATGGGAGATGGCTCCGAGATCATAGTGCATGGGTCACTTCATGGCAAGATGGGATCCACCTTAAATAAATTCATGCCAGTGACATTTTTCCTGCTTTAGGGAAAAAATGCCTTCTCGGATACGAGTTGCAGTCGACGATTGTGCTTCTGTATCTACAATTCAAAATGCCATGGAATGGCCCAAGATTTCATTTCATTTTCATTTCACTTTATTCTTGTATACCGCTTCACTTTACCAAAGCAAACTCTAAGCGGTTAACATTGGTGCGTGCTGACTGTAATGCAGCCAGCAGCAGGAAAGTGAAAGATACAATAAAAATAGATACATAACACTTAGGACAATAAGCCGACACAATTAAACGAAACAGTCCAATGAACCAACACTCAAAGTGCATCCTCTGGCAATGTTGTGGGCCAGAGGGTTGAGGCAACACGTCCCGGCGTCTTCGGGGCTGCGGCCGGTCTTTTATCCCTCTCCGGGGGAAGCAGGACCCGGAGAAGGGAGGGCGGGAGCCGAACTCCACCGCCCGACCGCCACAGCTGATGCCCGTTCGTCCTCTGGCGATGTCGGGGCCAGAGGGTCAGGCAGCGCGTCCCGGCGTCTTTGGGGCTGCGGCCGGTCTTTTATCCCTCTCCGGGGGAAGCAGGACCCGGAGAAGGGAGGGCGGGAGCCGAACTCCACCGCCCGACCGCCACAGCTGATGCCTGTTCGTCCTCTGGCGATGTCGGGCCAGAGGGTCAGGCAGCGCGTCCCGGCGTCTTCGGGGCTGCGGCCAGTCTTTTATCCCTCTCCGGTGGAAGCAGGACCCGGAGAAGGGAGGGCGGGAGCCGAACTCCACCGCCCGACCGCCACAGCTGATGCCTGTTCATCCTCTGGCGATGTTGGGCCAGAGGGTCAGGCAGCGCATCCCGGCATCTTCGGGGCTGCGGCCGGTCTTTTATCCCTCTCCGGGGGAAGCAGGACCCGGAGAAGGGAGGGCGGGAGCCGAACTCCACCGCCCGACCGCCACAGCTGATGCCTGTTCATCCTCTGGCGATGTCGGGCCAGAGGGTCAGGCAGCGCATCCCGGCATCTTCGGGGCTGCGGCCGGTCTTTTATCCCTCTCCGGGGGAAGCAGGACCTGGAGAAGGGAGGGCGGGAGCCGAACTCCACCGCCCGACCGCCACAGCTGATGCCTGTTCGTCCTCTGGCGATGTCGGGCCAGAGGGTCAGGCAGCGCGTCCCGGCGTCTTCGGGGCTGCGGCCGGTCTTTTATCCCTCTCCGGGGGAAGCAGGACCCGGAGAAGGGAGGGCGGGAGCCGAAAAACACGCAATAACACGCATACACAAGATACCAATCAAGGGAAAATCCCAGACATCCCAACCCGTTTGCCTCTGGGTGCAATTCAAGGTGCTGGTTTTGACCTTTAAAGCCCTATATGGTAGTGGGCCAGGTTACCTTAGAGACTGCATCACCCTAAGGACGTCTATCTGTCCAACCAGAGCGGACTGGAGGGGCTCTCTAATAGTGCCATCGGCCAGGGGGGCTCGCCTCTCTGGCACAAGGAGGAGAGCCTTTTCTGTGTCCACACCGGCCCTTTGGAACCTCCTGCCAGTAGAACTGCGTCTCCAGACAGAGTTGTTGCCCTTTAGAAAAGAACTAAAAACCTGGCTGGCGGGCCAAGTTTCGGGTGCAGGTGGAGGGGTGGCTTCCATTGGGTGGTTAATATAGGGGAGGATGCCTGCCCCATGGTTTCTTCAGTTCCTGCACCCCTCTCTCTTTTTAGGGGTGGGTTCCTATTGCTGGGTTTTATCTGTTTTTATTTGTTTTTATCTGATTTTACCCACTGTGTGAACCACCCGGAGTCGGCTTTGGCTGAGTGGGCGGTATAGAAATTTAACAATTAATAAATAAATAAAAATAATAAATAAAATCACTTCTCATCCAAACACAAAATAGTAATAGCTATTACAAAATAATTCCCATGGCTGCTTTTTCACAAGTTTGAATGGTGGTGAGAATGAAAGGGTATCCTGTAGACCATGCCCCACCTAAGCATCTCTAAAATCCTGATTCCCCCCCAGATGTATAATTCCTATTACAGTAAAACCTTGGGTTATGATGGAGGTCCGTTCTAAGAGCCTCCGTATCCATAGGGATACACTGAAAAATAAAAAATGGTTCTGAATTAATCATTGTAAACCGGGGGAAAAATTAAACATTTGTAAACCGGGACAGCATTTCTGAAGGATTTGCCATTGTAAACTGCAGCAAACCTAAACTGAGGTGGTTGCAACCCAGGGTTTTACTGTATTTAAAAAGTGAATTCATGTGGAGGAAGTCAAAAAAAAGCCATTAACTTGGTCTAAACAATCTTAAATTGCCCCCTCTTAAAAATCAACCCACCCACCCCCATGGGTCATGTGCCCCAAGTTGGGAATCACAGCTGTAGACCATCTTGATAGCACCATTGGTGTTGCCAATGTTCAGGCAGCCCTTGGCTATGTAAACATGGCTTCTTTTTCCTGCTGACTATGCAGGCACAATATTAGTAATAATGTGCCATTTTGGCACTTTGGATTGTGGATATAGAAGCACAATATCCCACATTCATAAACTGGAGGGAATTTCAAGAATTGAATTTCTTGACAGTTAAAAAGGACTCTGCCAGAACTGAGGGTTTTGTGTAAATGACCTCTTTGAGTGAAACAAGCAGAGAGGAGCAATTCCTCCAGCAAATCAAACCAAGCATCTTGTAAAAGCCTAATAGTTAACACAGTGGTCATTATCATTTTATAATCACCAATAAAGGACTGACTGAAAGATTATTGCAATGTGGTTCCCAGTTACATCCATCAAGCAATATTGCACAGTGCAAAACAGGTGATCGCTGTAGCAATTTTCCTTCTTTAAAGCTGGCTGGAGTTCTTAAATGCCTGTGATAAACATTAATGCTTCTTGACAGACCCAGCAACCACTAAAGCAAGGTGGGAAAGTGCCATATCAGCTGGAAGGCAGCAATGCTCTATTTCAGTCCTGCCCAATAACCCAATTAATGCTCTTATTTTCTTCAGATCTAGACCTACCAGTACTGGCAGTTATTGCAATATTATAGCTAAAAGATGGACAAATCATTCCCTGTGAATTGGTTTAAAGAGTATCTGCATCAATGATGTTTTTGCCTTACTGTGGCTTTTCATATGGTGCACAGTTGTTTAATAAGAAATGAAGCGGATGTACATTTTCCTGTTCCATTCATAATGCTTTATTTATTTGGTTCATTTATTTTTTATAACATGACCATTAAATCAATGGATAATCACCATGTTTTTGCCATAGAAAAGTGTCACCGTTTTAGGCAGTCACCCTAGAGGTGTATTTTCTCTCTTCCACTTAAAACAAATTGTCACTATGACAGAGTTAGGAGATATTTGAACATGCCAGAAGTCTGGGCAGCATGCCTGGGTAGTTCAAACAGTTTTTCAGTACTTGTTGTGAATAACACATAACACTCTTATGCCAGATCTTCATTTGCATCTTCATTTCCTGAGGAAAATTAAAAGTGCATTACTATCATATGGCCAAAGCTTATATTTGTCTTTTTTTTTTACATTCCTGTATGGTTGGGAGTAAGTAGCAGCACTGTACATTTTCAGTAGATCATGGTGGGGTACACATAAAACGCCTCCTTGAATATTGTAATATTTTTGAACCACAACCAGGTGTTCCTTGGTAACGGCAACCTCGTGTTGCCAGCTAATCTTTCTCACACTAGGTCAGGTGAAAGGAACTGCAGAATGAACTCACCAAAAGGTGGCTTCATTTTGGCAGTTTCACATCTGGCTGCCCCAAAGAGAGAAAGAGCTTACCTGCCCTGCTTTTCAGCCACCTGCAGGTCAAAGATGTAGCACTAATTTGTTGCTTGAATGTCTGCCAAACAAGGCTGAGATTTCATGCATGTTTCAACTGCACGAGTGATGATCTCATTCCAGCTTCTTGTAATCCATTTCTTAAGCCTTGGGATACCTCCTGAGGGACTTGGTAGCATTGGCAGTGTATATAAATACAGCACCAGGGAAAACAACATGGGATGAAGTCTTTTTTCCCATGTCTGTTCTGGCAAAGAAGCAGCTGTGCCACCACCACACAAGGTACAAGACACCTGGAAAAGTAAAGTTGATGTTGACACAATGATGACTAAAAATATTCATTGTGGTCTTTGAACTGATTTTCTTCATGTCATGCTCTCTATTCATTCATATGGATCAGAGGCTCACATATGTAACTGCTACTGATAACTTTGCCATATTCCTCCATGTGCTACATAAATTTAGGTTGGCTGTTTGTGTGATTGAACAGCTTATACTAGAAACTAAACATAATGCTCAGCTAAGCAGGGCATTTGGAGCTTTCCAGTGGTTGCTGTCTGGCAGCTCCCATTATTTCTCTCCATTCAGCTGGCTCTGACAATTATAATGCTAAGCAACAGAAATTCAGCCAACATGAGATAATTTAAATTCTGAACTTCAGCTGGCCATGGGTTTTACAGTTGTGGAATTGTTATATGGCTTTACATTATTAAGACCTACCTTATTTAAGAAAAAAGGTGCAACTAGGTTTTGTTCCAAAGTAGTAAATGTTTTCCCTCCCATCCCATCCCCTCCGCTCCCCACCAAAATAAAGCCTCTTGAAAACCTTATGGGAGAAAATGCATACACTACATTAAAGAGGTCAGCAGGTCAGCAGTTCGAGAATATATATATTCTTCAGTTAGATTTTTTTCATCTGTGACCCTATCCAAACAAAAGAAAAATAAATCCTTTTAATTTGGAGTAATTGATTATCTGGATAGATGCCCAGTTTTTAAAAACATATCATATAGAAGTAAGCTATTGTGCAATTAGTTCTTCCTCTGTAATTCAGAGCAAAAACTTAAATAATGCTACAAAGTGATTAAACTAAGAAAAAGTATTGAAATGGGAACCCAAAAGTTTCAGAAAGCCTAATACAAATAATACTGATTTCATAAATGTAGAATGACATCAAATATTTATCTAAGAGGAAAAATAGAATTATTTCTTTTATTGGATTTTTGGAAGTTGGGTGCTGGAAATTGCTTTCTATTCTGGAAAGTTTTAACTACAAATAATGGTCTTTGCTTCTGAACGTGTACATATTTTAACCATCTGTAGAGTTTATGAAAATATGTGTAATTTGGCTCAACAATATTTATATTCATGCACAAATTGAAATCTTCCATAAGGACAAGTTGAGACAGGCAGAGATGTGAGATGTTAACCAACCCACAATGTGTAGGAGGTGAAATTAATTATCAAAGGATAAAATTATCCAGAGGCACTGGACATTGGGAAAGATAAATATAGTGAGAGATAAGTGATTTCACTTCTGGAAAGCTTCCAATATTCTAAAAAGGAAACTCTGAATCTCACAAAGCACAAAGTCTTGCCACAAGTAAAAAATAGAGGCTGGCTTGTTGCCTGGATGGATAGGTGGATGGATGGAGACTCAGCAAATACTTCAGGATTGCAATCAGGAATTCAATAGTACAGTACAGTATATTGAATTTGAAATATAGAGGACCAAGGTAGTAATTTTGTGTCAGAAATTATTCTGGGAGGAAAGGATTTTTTGCAGAAGAAACTCCGGTCAGGGAACACCCAAATGAGGCTCCTTTCATGTCCCCAAGAGCTGGGACAGAGATGGGCGCTCAACCCATCATGCAGTGCCCAGGTCTTGAACTGCCGACTTGCCAGCCATCCAGCTAAGAGAAAATGAGTAACTAGGGCATCATGATGGTATCCCAAGTACTACCCAGGAGTGGCCATGACACTCAGTGAATGCTACACTTAGCCTTCAGAACTGCAGCTGTGAAGTTGGTTGAGGATAATGATTTTTCATTTAGAAAAGCAGAAGCAGCAAAGTGTGAGAGGGCAACATGATCTGCAACCAAAAAGACTGGCTATATACTCCTACAAACATGTACAATTTTTGTACAAAGCCCAGAAAATGCTTTCCCCCAAAAGTGTTTTCCTTTTTTATTAAAGGTTTTTTTTTAAAAAGGGTAACATGCTATGTGTTGTGCATTTTAAGACTAGCTTGTAAATAATATTGTAGTATTTTTGTTTTTTATTTTATTCTATTTATTTGCAATCCATTTAATAACAAATCATTACACTGAACAGTTTGCAACAAACAATAAAAAGAAAAATCCCATCCACCTACTCATGCATACAAAGTTTAAGAATAACATATATAAAACACCAAGAAAGATAAAAACAATAAAGCTGATGGTGGTAGTCAAATTCAGTTTTAAAAAATACACTAGGGTCAGACAGAAGGCTATGATGAGGGGAGGATACCAGAGAAAGCTTTCTTGTAGAGCTCTGGCTTCAGCAATTTGCAGAAGGTTTGGAAAGAGGAGTCATGACATGCTTTCACAGGTAATGAGTAGAGACAGGGACACTACTGAGAAACTTTGTTTCTTGTTGGTGTCTTCTATGCCTCTTTAGATGTAGCCACCTGTAACAGTAAGGCCTGGAAGGAATGTGTGATCCAGGGAGACATCATTTGGGAGATGCTCTGACTGCTATTGAGGTCCCATACCATTTAGGGCGTTGTATGTGTATACCAAAACCTTGATTTTGGCATTGAAGCATACAGGGTGCCAATGCAGGGGAGCCAAGATTGTGAAATACAGTGGTATTTGCATAATGAACACATAGTATAGCGAAAAATGCACACAACGAAGCGTTCATTATGCAATGGCGATACCCCGCATAACGAACATTTTTTCCCGTTATGTGGGGCATCTCCCATAGGGAACCGCATAACGAAAAAAATGCATAGCAAAGAGCTCCGTGGAATGGAGTTTTTTCGTCATGCGGGGTTCTACTGTATGACCGAATTTCCAAACCCCGCATTCCAGACCTGCTAAAGCTCCCATACAATCTTCAAGGGCAGCCCCGCATAGAGATCACTGCAGTAATCAAGTTTTGAGATTAGCAATGGATGAACTAGTATTGCAAGCAACTTCTTATCCAGGTAGGGGTGCAACTTGGCAATCTACCTTATGTATTAGGAAGCAAACCTCACAACAGCCAATAGGCTGGAATGACACCCAAGTTACAAACCTGGTCCTTCACAGGAAGTATAACTCTGTCCAGACTAGGGAAATTGCCCCCTAACTTGTTTAATGAGCTATTCAACAGTAACATTTCAGTCTTATTTGATTTCTATTTCAAATTGTTAGCCCTTATCTAGTCCATTACTGAGGCCAAGCAGCACTCCGGGATTCAAACAGCATGCACTGCAGAAAATGAAAAGGAGGGTTAGAACTGTGTATCATCAGTGTACTGATTACAGAGAACTCTGAATCTCTGAGTGACCTCCTCTAACAATTTCATATAACTCTCGAACAGAAATAAGGAGATGATCAACCCCTATGTGACACCATAGTGTTGAACCCATGGGGCCAAACTAGCATCCCCAAGATGAAATATATGGACACAATTATATAGGAAGGACAAGAGCCACTGAAGAGGTAGATCTCTGATCTGCAACCTCTCCAATCTGTCCAGAAGAATACAGTAACTGATTAGAAATCTGCTGAGAGATCCAGGAGAACTGAAAGAGTTGCATTCCCCGAGTCAGCTTCCCTTAAAAAGACATCATGCAAGTGTGACCAGTGCTGTCACAGTAGCAACACATTAGTTTTTGTAAAACATTAATTTTGTTATATTATTATAATGTTGGAGTGCACAGAATTCTGTTAACTTCCCGCCGAAGCAGTACCTATTTATCTACTTGCAATTTCTTGCTTCCAAACTGCTAGGTTGCCAGGAGCTGGGAGCTCACTCCATCATGCCGCACTCAGGTCTCAAACTGCTAACCTGTTGACCTTCCAGTCAAGTTCAGCATCTTAACCACCACAGTCCCTTAATTTTCTGTGTAGGATGCCCTAAATCCTAACTTCATCCCAAAATCATTATTAAAAGTTTCTTTCTTTGTGTATACTTGTACAGATACGTTCACCAAAACCTCTTTATTCAAGGAGGCCTTCTAGGGCATGGTCCCTTTAGCAATACATTAGCCAGCTAGTTGATCTTCTGTGCCCACAGATGGCAGCTATTTTATTTTACTTATTTTATTTTACTCTGGTATTTATAGATATGTACTGTTTTTTTTAATGTATGACTGTTTTTAATGAGTGAGTTTGTGCTGTTAGCTGCCCAACGTGGGAAAATCTCCTAGATGGGCAGTATATAAATATAACAAATAAATAAATAGTTTGCCCATTTCCTTGTTTGTGCAAAAGTCACCCAGCAATTTGTACAAAGTTTCTCAGAGAAGAATTTTTGAAAATACTCATTTTTGGCAAAGTCACCATGGGAAGAAAAACTGGTGTTATCTGTTGTTTGGTTTGCAAGATAATTTGAATCCCTACTTTCACCACACTTGAGGTTGTCAAGACTAGTTTAGAAAATGTTAGACATTTTGCAGCGATAGTCCCCCCCCCAGACACCTAAATTGTGGAAGCCTCACAGAGACAGATGAGTGTGGACTATTGTTGCATCCCATAATCCGCCACTTTGTATGGCTGCCTCATTCAGCCAAAAAAGATGACTAGTTCTGGAAAGATGCTACAAGCAACAAAAATGTGCAAATTACCATTTATTTCTGTTGTTCAAGAAACAGAAAGTTTAAGATAGGTTTCACACAAAAAGGTTACTTTTGATTAAAGATGTGACCATAGCATATAATGGCACCATCAATGTCTAAAGAATTTAACTTTGTGGACAGACAGGGAATCTTGGAGCAACTAGGGTAAGTAGAGTGGTTCAAATGAAAGTTTCCATCAAGATAAGAGCAATACCTACACTTTAGAGTGGGAGTGATACAGTACAGTGGTACCACATACAATGATTTTAATCCATTCCACGGGGCTCGTTGTTGTACAAAACAATTGCTATACAATGCATGCATCGTATAGCGATTTTCCCTGTGGGATGCATCATACGCCGATTTATTTATTTTATTTTTTTTGCTAAGTGGATTTCCCATTGAAAATTTGTTGTACGGTTTTTTTTCCATAGGGAAAATTTTTATGCAGGACGCCATTTCCCCCCAAAACCTAATTGTTATGCGATTTCGTTGTTATACGGGGTGATTGTATGAGGAGGTTCCACTGTACTTTGCTTTCTAGCTATACTTTCTCATCAGGCCTGGCCTAAAGGCTGTAGGATTATTGCACTGCAGACTTCAGCCATGTTGTTCCCATCTCCATGCATCCAATTCTTATTGCCTTTCTCTCATCAGCTACTGAGATGACAAAAATGTGTAGTAACACCTGAAACTTTTTGTGCTGTAGTGATAAAGACAAAAATTAGGATGTTCTTTTAACTAATGGATTATGGAAGCCTTGTGAGGCTTTATGAGGCAGAAAGCTTAATCCTATGTGGCAGAAGTCAGTCTAGAAGGCAGGTTATTTTGTTGAGTGGACTACGTTTCAATGAGGGAAATGGCACACATTTTCTACCTTCACCAGTGGCATTCAAATAATAGGTTGAAATCCAGTAGTACGTTATATGTAGAGTAGGCTCATTGACTCTATGGAACTTATACAGATAAATTCACTAAATCTTTACTATGTCTATGGGCCTATTCTAATTCTTACCTACTACTGGATTTCAACCTTAAAGTCCTTCTTAAAAACTACACTTAGCCCTGAAGGTAAATGTACATGAGAAAGCTAATTGTTGGGTATCCTCTGGAATGAACCCTGCTAGCCACTTTTAAAGTCAAATACAGTAGATATATTCCTTAATGTCAGCCTTCTGCACCATAGTAAAAATAGGTCAGGGGCAAAGGGGATTTCATATCATAACAGATTAAAACCTCTCTTCTCCATAATTATTTATGATATTTGCATACTGTTTCATGACAAGCTAGAACATGTGGGGGAAAGATTAACAAAAAATATCAGAGAATAAGAACAACTCCTTTATGAATAAAGTTTACATTGTCTGTGGCTTTTTAATAATAATAGTGTGCTATCAAGTTAATACTGAGCTACAGTGACTGTTTTCTGGGTTTTCTAAGTAAAGTCTATTCAGAATGATTTTCCATTACCTTCTTCTGGGCTGGCTCTTCTGAGGATGCATAATGGGGAATCAGACTCTCTGACTCCCAGTTCACTGAGCTATCCAGCCAGCCATTTTTCCCTAAGGTAAAAAAGCCAGATCTTTTTATCATGGCGAGGAAGGCAAACAAGGGGGTTAAGGACAAGATAAGAATGTATAAATTTATGTATGGCATGAAGAATGTGGATAGAGGAAAGATTTTATCTATCCACCCTAACAGTAGAATATATAGTCATTTGCTGAAGATGTATGGTGGCAGATTCAGGAGATACAGAGAAGTAGTTTGTTACATGGTACATGAGCAAACTGTAGAATATGTTACCACAAGAGACAATGATGGTTGTCAACCTGAGTAGCCTTAAAGGAAAGTGGATAAATTCTTGGAGGAAAGACTATCAGTGGCCACTAGCCCTTATGTCATCTCCACAATTTGTGGCAAATCACCAAGTCCTGTGGTATTCTTGCAGGCTTCCCATGGGCATTTGGCAATGTGGAGATTTTAATTTTTAATTTAATTTAATTTTCCGACTTGTAAGAAAATAAGAAAGAAATAAAATAAAAAAGATAGAAAATAAGAAAGAAAATAAGACTTTGTTCTTGTTAAACGTGGCCTTTCCCCCCCCCTGTTCTCCTACATCCCAGATATTCTCCAACTCTAGAACAGTTTGTTTTTCTACAGCAAGTTTCAGCTAATGTTTGATTAAATATGAATGTGATCGCATCTTTTTTTTCTTTATTCATGTCAGAGGCACCACAAAGCATATAATAGCATACAAAGCTAAAATCAACATATATAAAACAAACAGAAACTAGATGACATCCACCCAATATTGGGCCACATCAACAGCATTTCCTCTTGCCAAGATTAGGTCCTCCTCAGTGCACTTTGAGGGGCATTGTGTGCATTGTATCATATGAGCAATAGTTTGTTCTTCTCCACATTCACACAGGCTACCATCTACACTTTCTCAGATTAGCCCTTGATCTTCCTCCCCCGGCACACAGTCTTTTTAAAGCTTTCCACACAAGCCATGGTTGTTCTTGCCCAGGTGGCAGGGAGTCATGTAGTTCTTCCCAGCAATCTGGTAGCTCCTTGCTTGCCTTCCATAGTTCTAAGGTGGTCTGTGGGGGGCTCATTGTTCCGAGGGGCAGAAATTGTGAGTAAGCTATGCCTTGATTTCAGCAAGTTGGGGTGCTCAACCACACAAATTAAGAACTTCAGCACTAGTTTTATGTTACTCTGCAGGAGAGTAGTGTATGCTAGTCCAGTGTGGTACAGATCAATGTTTGTAATCACATGAGGCACATCTAGGAAATTACTCTAGCCCAGTGTTTCCCAACCTTTGTTTTTTGGACTTTCCAGAAGCCTAAGTCAATAATTTCCTAGAGCACTTATCAGCCAATGTACTGACTTAGGCTTCTGGGAATTGAAGTCGCCTTGTGGGGCGTGGACCCCATTTTGGGAAACACTGCTCTAGCCCCAGGGGTCAGATTGTCTCCATGAACACTGCCCTCCATGACTCCCTTGAGGGCAGTGGTGAGTTTTCCCTCTATCACAAAGCCCCACTTCCTGACATCACTGCATCCTTTTCTCTGCATACACAGAGAAAGTTTTGTCTTTCTTACCACTTTTCTCTACATCCAAGCTTTGTTTGGGTGGGACCAAAGAGAACAGAGGCCTATGTGGTGATGATGTTGACAGGCCAGATGGGTAATCCATGGTCAGATATACACTAACAATCTCTAAAGCCTAGAAAGCAATACAATATGGTCATTTTGCAGTGAACAATTTTAAAAGAGAGCCTTTTTTAAAAAAAATACAGTTGGCAGATTTTAGGGCATCAGCAGAAGTTTCAGGAAACTGCTATGCATTGTCTGGTATTCAAACATAGAGACAGAACATAAGGTTAAACTATTAGATTTAACTAATAAATATGTTAAATAAAATCAACACTAGGTTTACATAAAACTCTGCATCTAAAGGCTTGCCCTGCCCCACAATAAGACACAGGGTAAGCAAGGAAGGAAGGCCATTTCCAAGCTCAACCTTGGATACTGCTCCATAGCAAAAATAGACAACGCCACTAAGCCAGGAGTATTCATAATTGTTACAACACATAGTTTGTACTAAGGGCGGAACTAGTTGAGGAATATATATTTCTAGAACAAATGGAGGTTCACCCACAAGGCCAAACTGTCCAATCTCAGGCTTAAGCTACCACCAGCCAGTCTGCTCTGAGCTGTCTCTTTAGTAGAGATGGAGGAAAAGGAATTGACCAAATTCCCAGCTTGCTAAACTCTTGAGAGAGAAAGAGAAAGAAATGGAGGGGAAAGGAAAAAAGAAAGGAATGAACATGAATGAATAAGTCAATTGTTCAGTTTTGGAATTGGGCACAAAAGGAAGCTGCTGGTGATAAAAATACTCCTGATTTTCAGGCAAGTTGTGTTTTTGTGCTGCTTAGCAGAATTATAGAGTAAACTTGCTATTTTGCTCAGCCTTGCCAGGCAGGTATTGATTTTGCCAGCGTGGAGGGGGGGGCAAGAAAGGGAGACAGGTGGGTGCCCGGCAGGGAAGGCGCCTTCCCTGGTGGACACCTACCTGTTGCCTTGGTTCGCTTCCCCCTGCCTCCTTCTCCCCCAGCCAACCTACTAGGCAAACTCCACTGGGTTGGTGGGGGTGGGAATGGTGACAGCGGTGGGGAGGTGGGTTTTTAGGGCCACCAGAGAGACCCTAGATGTTGTGGGTCTCTCCTCCCCAACTCTTTCTCCCCCGGCTGACCTACTGGGCAAACTCTGCTGGGCTGCCGGTGGCGGGAACGGCAGTGGTGTCAGGGAGGTGGCATTTTAGGGCTGCCGGAGAGCAGGTGATGAGGGGGAAAGGTGCACGAGTCAGCCGTTTTTTTCTCGTGTGTGCCAGCTGTCCCGCCTCCTCTGGCGCTTGCGGCCTCCTGCCTGATTGGCTGAGGCATGCTGCGGCACAGAGGACGCTGGGAAGCATAGGGTTTTTTTCCATGTTTGTGGGGTAAACACCCCACCCTCGGCTCCTGGACCCGTACGGCGATGGTGGCAAGGACAAAAGGTAAGTGTGGCCGGCTCATTGCGGGATAGGCTGGATATGTGCAGACACGCATTCAGGACACACATGGCCCAACCCCATTCTTATAGGTGTAGATGAATGGAAAGAGGATGCCTGCCTGTCTGTATATTAATCCATTGTGTGCACCCCCATGCCCTGCCCTCCCCCAACACAGTGGGCACAAGCCACCAGTACTTGTCAAAGGGCAAGCTTGGCCAAACACTATCTCCTGTACACTGCCTATATTTCCTAGGAATTATCATAAACATGTCTGTCTGTCTTTGTGTGACAGACAAAGCCTATTTGATGTAAGATGAATGTCACTGTGATAATGTCAACATCTGCCAAGCTGGGCATCCTTTGTTGTTGTTCAGTCGCACAGTCGACTCCGACCCTTTGCGACCCCATGGACCATTTTCCTCCAGGCGCCTCTGTCCTCCACCATCCCCCTCAGCCCTCCCAGCTCTGTGCCCATTGTGTCTACAATGCCATCTAGCCATCTCATCCTTGGCCTTCCCCTTCTTCTTTTGCCCTCCACCTTTCCCAACATCAATGCCTTCTCAAGTGAATCCTCCCTTCTCATTTGATGTCCAAAGTACTTTAGCTTCATCTTTACTATTTGACCTTCCAATGAGTAGTCAGGGTTAATTTCTTCTAAGATTGACCTATTTGTTCTCCTCACTGTCCAGGGGACTCTCAAAACCCTCCTCCAACACCACATTTCAAAGGCATCTATTCTTCTGTGCTCAGCCTTCCTAATTGTCCAGCTCTCACATCCATACATTACTACTGGGAAAACCATTGCTTTGACTATTCTAATTTTTGTTTGCAATGTGATGTCTCTGCTTTTCACTATGTTCCCCAGGTTTCTCATTGCTTGTCTCCCAAGAATCAGTCGCCTTTTTATTTCATGGCTACAATCCCCATCTAATAAAAAGGCGACTGGGCATCCTACTCTACATTTTATTTCAGACCGAGGTACTTGATTTTTACATTTCTATACACATGAGATCATCCTTCTCCTCTCTCTCTCTCTCTCTCTCTCTCCAGTTTCCTCACACTGTATGTCAGACCCTCTATCTCAGTGATGGCCAACCTTGGCACTCCAGTTGTTCTTGGACTTCATGTCCCAGAAGCTTTCATCAGCAGGAGTGCTGACTTGGGCTTCTGGTAATTGACATCCAAGAACACTTGGAGTGCCAAGGTTGGCCGTCACTGCTCTATCTTCAGCCCAGCCATCAAGAGTTCCTCTTTTTCTATGCATCTCTACTGTGGCTTCTTGTTTCCCCCTTTGTCTATTGGGTGTCTTTTTACCAGCTTCTCATCCAGAGGCTGCAGTAGAAAGCACACTGACAGTTCTTGGCATCACCCATGGGAAACCCTCCAGTTTTTTTCTGTTTGATAAATCAAGCATAGAAAAAGTGTTTCCTCACCAAAGGTATCCATTGTGGGTACTTGGCTTTTGATCAATTTGTCCACAACAAGAAAAAGAAAGAAAACCACCTAGAAAAATGCAGTACATCCTCCTAGAGAATGTCTGTGTGGAAATAAACAGTGTTTTTCATTTAAACACGGTTACTGTTAACATATGTCCTTTGTCAATTTAATGCGTTCTTGAGAAGGGTGAGCAAGTTTGTCATTTTTCATTCATCACTGCAGCTTTGAGCTTTGTAAAATATGTATGTTTCCTACTGAACACTAAAGCAAAATATGTCTTTATTTTTTCATGTTGTTTTTAAATTTTAATAACAAAAAAGAAACAAACATACACAGTGATACCTCATACAACGTCCAAACTAGGTTCCACAAGTTTGGACTTTATACGGATTTGGACTTTGTATGAGGCTTGCAAAATCCTTGCCGCCATGCCTTGTACACCGTCGTTTCCATTGAGATACATTGTACTGTAACAGCACAGACTTCAGGGGAAAGCCAAGGAAACAGACAGGAAACTGACAAAAATTTAAGAAATCATTGTCTAAAGGCTAAATACATTACAAAAACATGTCAAACAACCCTGATTGTCCAAGAACCTGAAGATTGCTGCAAAAATCCCAGGAATGTTTCTAAAAATTCTGACGAAAAAAATCCAAAAAAATCCAAAATCATGCTCAAAACCACTCCTAAACACTCTTTGCCTCACGCAAAACCCAAAAGAGCTATGCATGCATATGGCCTGCCTTTTATACTGCCCAGGCACAATGCAACCTGGAAAAAACCCAATGGCTCATACAAAGTCACCTCGACTTTGTATGAGGCAACTTTTTTCAAGGAATTAGGCGGTGTTGTATGAATTCGATGTTGTATGAAGCAGACTTTGTATGAGGTATTACTGTACAACATATACATAATAGTAATACTATATGCTCCGTCAACCAATGGGACTTTTAAATGTTATTAAATAATTATTTTCTGCATTCTGACATGGCTACATTAAGCCCCTTCACTTACAAAAAGATAATACATTCTCTTTTGGATTTCTCCGTTTCCCTTATACAAGCACATAATTAAAAAAAAATCTCCCCATATACCTTTAAAATCATTTTCACTAACCCCTTTTAACTTCATTTTGGGACTGCAGTGACTCAGTGGTTAAGAAGCTCACCTTGTTAGCTGGAAGGCTGGCGAGTCGGCAGTTCAAGACCTGGGTACTACATGATGGTTTGAGCAACCGTCTCTGTCCCAGCTCCTTCCAACCTAGCAGTTCTAAAACAAGAAATTGCAAGTAGATAAATGGGTACCACTTCGGCGGGAAAAGATCTTGGGGACATGAAAGGAGCCTCATTTGGATGTCCCTGAGCAGAGTTTCTTCAGCAAAAATCCTTTCAACCCATAATAATTTCTGACAGAATATTATTATTATTATTATTATTATTATTATTATTATTATTATTATTATTATTATTATTATTATTATTATTATTATTATTATTATTATTATTATTATTATTATTATTATTATTATTAATTGTAGTAGTAGTAGTAGTAGTTCAATTTTACATGATATCTTATAATGAATAGCTATATTCCATAACTCTTTAAACCGATCGTCAAAATCAAAGTCTACTTTGCTTTTTTAAAACTGTAATTAATATTACCATCTTCATTTTATTTTATTGAGAAACTGAAGCCAGAAACAGACATTGAGGATGGTGAGGAACCTTATGCATGGCCCAGGAGTAGTTTGAGGACTAAAAAACTCCTCTCTCATGAAGTGTGTTACAGATAAGGTCAGGCACGTTCAAGCCCTTGCCTTGGAGGAACTGTGGCAAAGATTACAGCTTCTGGTAACATTTTGCCACCATTCTGACTACGGGCAGCAAAAGATTCATTGGCTTTTTGTTGACATGTTACCTGAAGCTAGAGGCGCATTTACTCAAATTCCCCTTGCGTCCATCTTCACATTCAACAGATGCAGTAACTATTCCGTCTACGTCCTGACCCTTGGATACTCCATTTTTGTGATACCACCAGGAAATCCTCCATGATATAAAAGCCCAAGTCTCAGGGAATAGCATACTGCAAACCATACCTTTCAAGTATCTCGGATTGGCCAGGAAATCTCGTAATCTAACACTCCTTCCCCCTCCTTCCCACCATCATCCCATAATTTGACCAGCCAGGAAAGGGGTTACTGTGCATGTGCATAGGGGTTACTGGGTTACTGTGCATGTGCAGTAACCCAGTAACCCCTGCGCACATGTGCAGTAACCCCTTTCCTGGCTGAAGGGGTTACTGCACATGTGCGCAGGAGTTACTGTGCATGCATGCCACTGCCTCTGACGGCAGTGCATGCACAGTAATCCCTTTCCTGCTGGGCACCTGGAAACTTACTGTGCATGCGTGCCTAGCTCCTGGATTTTGAAAACCGCGGCTTGACAGATATGCTGCAACCCTAGCAACCCTATAGAGAGACAACAGTAAGCAGTCTTTCCAAATCCCTAAACTTCATTGATTATGGTCAAATCACTGCTTCATTTTACCTTTTTATATGCATATTTTACTAAAATACAAATTAACTTAAAATAAGTATTTTAAATACATTTAGTATTTTTTCAATGAAATCTGAGGCCCAAACATTTCTCCCAAGTATGATATTATTATAGAATATTCAGCCATTCAATTGATGAAAATGTTATAATGAGTTATAATGTTATTTCCCCCTGGATTGTGGATTTGGATCATAATTTTTGGTTCTCGTTATTTATTTCCATTTATTTCCCCTGCTCTTGCTGCATATTGTTTTGAACTGGAGCCAATTGCTGTGTCTGGATACTAAATAGCACTATTTTTCCATCTATTTTTTGGAGATACCATAAGGTTTTTTGATACTTTTAGTTTGGCTTTTTCTCCTTTTTTATTGGATTTACAGCTTTTTTCTGCTTCACGTTGGATTACAAATTTTTATTTTTTCTCTTCTATCTCCTGCTGTTTGAGGAAAGTGCTGATGCGTTTTTGTGACTACCTTCTTCCTTTCCCCACTCTTTGCCTGGATACATAGTGGCTGGAAGTCTCTATTCAATCCTATGATATTGGGATAAAGTTGTACAATTGGAATATAATATGAAAACTGTGGCATTTGGTTGAGATACAACACATCTAAGGAAAACAGGAGTTTCTATTTGGATTATTAATAGAAGTAAAGAGAACTGAAGCGCTGGAACAGTTTCAAGGGGAGGGGTTTGCGCGAACCAAGAATGTTGCAGCATTGAAGCTCCTATTTGACGTCACTATGGATAAGATTACAAGGGGAAAGGGAAAGGAGGAGGAAGTGGTGGTGAAACCGAAGAAGAGAGACAAACCGGCAGCTGCGGAAGCACCCTCATCATCATCACCATCACCCGAACCTACAACATTTGATCAGACTCAAATAATGGTTGAACTTAGTAAATTGTTCCAGAAATTTGAAAGGATGGAAGAAGCAAGGGTGTAAAATAAAAAAGAAATCTTGGGAAAACAGGACAAATTGGCTACAATGTTTATTGATTTTTCTTAAAAAGTTGATTTAAATTTCAAAAAGATAGAGGGAAATGTTAAGCTGATGCAGGGTGATTTGAAAGAGATACAAGGGGAAATAAAAGGGATACAGGAAGAGGTGAAGGAGACTAAGATGAAAGCTGATGAGCATGAAAAAAGGATAGATGTGATGGAAGAATTGATGAGAAAACAGAATATTGTGATTCACCATATGATGGTAAGAACGCCAAACCATCTAAAGGATAGATGGTTGATTGGTTAAATAATTTGAACATGGGAAAAGATGTTGTTAAAGAGGATATTGCAAGTGTCTACAGAGTGGGTCCGAGAAGGGGAAAAGATGTCCAAAGAAATGTTTTGGTTAAATTTTCAAATTGGGGAGATAAGTTGAAGGTAATGGCTTTTTTAAAACAGGCTGGTTCTGGCACTCTGAAAATTGATGGGTGTGATGTGGATATTTCTATTAAGGAATGTGACTGGAGATATAAGCTGAAACCTGTAACGAAGCTGTTGATGAAAAAAGGGATAAAATATAATTGGCGATTTCCACAACAGTTAATATTTTTTCATGATAGAAAAATGCACGTGATTGATGAAAGGACTGATGCATTAGAGTGTTTGTCTTTAATTGATTTGGTCAAGGTGGGTTCAAATGATTGGGTGGCATTAAGGAAAGATCTGTTGTAGTCAGGAGGTATAAGAAGGGACTATGCTGGAGCAGACAAGGGTGATGCAGCAGGAGGAGATCAACCAGGTGGAGTAGAGGATGAACTATCATTGATTGTGGTGGAGGAAGGGTCAAGTGAAGCCTAGAAGGGGAAAGGTGCAAAATTAAGAATTTTTACAGGGGAAGATCTTTTAATAAATTTGTTCTTATAATGGGGAAGATGCGCTAGAGCGGTAACTTCCACGCACATCTTACACGTTCCCCCCCTCCCCTCTTTGGAGGACGAAGGTGACTTCTTTTTTGCGAAAAAGAAAGTGGGGAGGTTGGAAATGGGTGTTTTTTGTTTTAAGTTTTTTTGTAATTAGTGTGGGTTAGTAGGTAGCACGTCCAATGGAGAACTTGGAAGCGGTGGAATAGGGCGGCAAATAAAACTATGAGGGCCATTAAAGTGTTAACGTGGAATGTAAAAGGTACAGGATCTCAGATTAAGAGGAGGAGGATAGAATCAGCTTTGAGGAAAGATAGGCCGGACATAGTCTTTTTCCAGGAAACCCATCAAAAATCTCAAGATTCAAACAATTTTTTTTAGGATGAATGCAACACTATGAAAAGTCATATGATACATCAAAAGCAAGAGGAGTTGCAATTTTGATCTCGACTAGGCTGGGGTTTGAGATAACAAATAGCATTTCGGATTCAGAGGGTAGATATTTGATAGTGAAAGGGAAAATAGATGATGAGGAAATAACTTTGGTGAACATATATGCCCCAAATGATCATCAAGCTGAATTTTTAGAAAAAATGCGTAAAATTTTGATCAAAGAAAAAACAACAAGGATGATTGTGGTTGGTGATTTTAATTTAGTAAAATCAAATTTGGATTGCACGAATATATCAAGATGTGGAAAAGGAATTAAAGGATGAACTTTGGATATTTGGATGGCTGTTTTAGGTTTGAAAGATTCTTGGAGAGAGCTTAAGGGGTTAGAAAGGGCATAGTCTTACTTTTCACAGGTGCATGACTCATACTCTAGAATTGATTATATATTCGTAACTGAAAATATGGTCAAAATTTTGGAGGAGATTGAAGTTGGAATTTTTAAGGAATCAGACCATGCTAAGGTGGTTTTGGAACTGAGGTTACAGAGTGAAAGTAAATTGAGAAGGAGCTGGAGATATGATGTTAACTTATTTAAAGATCATAAGTGTAAAGAACAAATTATGGAGAGTGGGAAGGAAAATTGGCAATGGAATGATAATGGTGAGGTAAATTTCAGTATGGTCTGGGATGCCATGAAGTCAGTTTTTAGAGGTGAATGTATTAAGTTGACAAGTAATAATTACAAAAAATATAAGTCAGCACAGGATAAAATTGAAAATGAGAGAAAGCGGCTACAGGAGGAACATTCAAAGACAAAGGATAAAAAGATTTTCGTTAATTTAAAAAGATTGAAGGCTGAATTGGTAGGCAAAGAAATGGAAAAGGTGAAAAGAGATTTGGTTTATTTAAAAAGAGAGTATTTTGAATATAGTAATAAAAACTCAAATTTACTAGCAAAAGATAAGAGGGGAAAAGGGAAATTGGAGTTTTGATTAATAAACAAGGGATAAGATGTAATAAGATTAAAGATAAATGTAAAATTGTGAAAGAATTTTATCAAGCCTTATATGCAAGAAAAGAAATAGATGTGGAGAAGCTTAAAAAGCAATTAGAGAAACAAATAGTTAGTAGAATAAAACAAGAACATAAAGAAAGAATGGAAGAACACGTGTCAGAAAAGGAAGTAAAAGATGTAATTGTTGGCTTGAAATTGGGGAAAGCTAATGGTGAAGATGGATTGCCTGCTGATTTTTATAAGGAATTTAAAGATATAGTTGTACCAAAGTTGGTAAAATTATATAATTATATATTGGATGGTGGGCAAATTCCGACTTCATGGTACAGGACCACAATTGTACTGTTGCCAAAACCTGGAAAGAACTTAGAAAAAGTAGAATCCTACAGACCAATCTCGTTGATAAACCAAGATGCCAAGATCTTCATAGCAATATTGGCCAATTGCTTAAACAATTTTATGGGTAATTATATAAATGTAGATCAAGTGGGCTTCTTGAAAGGGAGACATATGGCGGATTCGACTAGAAGAGTAGTAGATTTAATACATATGGCGAGTCAAACAAAAGAGAAAGTGGGATTAATATCCTTGGATATTTTTAAGGCATTTGATTCTTTACAATGGATTTCAATTAAGGAAATAATCAAATGTTATGGATTTGGGGATAAATTTAGAAGGATAATTAATCAATTATATCAACAAGGAATAGCTACTGTTAGAGTAAATGATGAGGTTACTGATGAGGTAAAATTAGAGGCTGGTACGAGGCAGGGTTGTCCTTTAACAGAGGGTAGCACTAAATGGACACTTCTCCAAGTGGAGGGAAGTAAAGAGTGGGGTCCCCCAAGGTTCAGTACTGGGACCCCTGCTTTTCAACCTCTTCATAAATGATCTAGAGGTAGGAGTAAAAAGCAAGGTAGCCAAATTTGCTGACGACACTAAATTATACAGGGTAGTGAAAACTGTGAGAGATTGTGAGGAGCTCCAGAGGGATCTCTTGACACTGGGGGAGTGGGCAAAACAGTGGCAAATGAGCTTCAACATTAGTAAGTGCAGAGTGATGCATGTTGGGGCAAAGAACCCCAATTACATTTATAAACTGATGGGGTCTGAACTCTCTGCGACAAACCAGGAAAGGGACCTTGGTGTCCTGGTGGACAACTCAATGAAGATGTCAACCCAGTGTGCCTCAGCAGTGAAAAAAGCAAACTCAATGCTAGGGATCATTAGGAAGGGTATAGAAAATAAGTCAGCAAGTGTCATTTTGCCTCTTTATAAATCTATGGTGAGGCCCCATCTGGAATACTGTGTACAGTTCTGGTCACCATACCTCCAGAAGGATATTATGGAGCTGGAAAAAGTGCAGAGAAGGGCAACCAGAATGATTAGGGGACTGGAACACCTTCCTTACCATCTGAGGCTGCAACAGTTGGGCCTCTTCACTCTTGAACGACGACGTCTAAGAGGTGACCTGATTGAAGTTTATAAAATCATGCACGGTGTGGACAAAGTAGATAAGGAAAAACTGTTTTCCCTATCGCATAACACTAGAACTAGCGGACACTCCATGAAACTTTTGGGTACTAGTTCTCAAACAAATAAGAGAAAGTACTTTTTCACCCAGAGGATTACTGGTCTATGGAACTCCCTGCCAGAAGAAGTGGTGACAGCTGTCAGTCTTGACAGCTTTAAGAAAGGATTAGACAAGTTCATGGAGGACAAGAGTATCAATGGCTATAATTATGGATACTTAAGGACAACTTCCGGGTTGGAGAGATAGGCAGGATATCTCTCAATGCTATTTCCAGGGAATCCTAAGCAGGTGAAGGCATCTGCTTGGGAATACCCTGAAGGAAATGGTGAGCCACTGTGTGAGACAGAATGCTGGACTGGATGGGCTGTGACCTGTTCCAGCAAGGCTGTTCTTATGTTCTTATGTTTATCCCCAATATTGTTTATTATGGCAATGGAGATATTAGCAAAAGCTATAAGAGAGGATGGAAAATTAGAGGGGATTATGAATAACAAGATAAGTATGTATGCAGATGACACCTAAAAAGGTGAGAGTGGTGGCCGGTCCCTCAGTCTTTTCAGGCACCAGGGGCACACCTAGTTCCCGCATAAGCACCTGAAAAGTGGCGAGTAGCCGAGCGCACATGTCCGTGCCCTGTTCCCCTCCGAACAAAAGGTCATCGAGGTAGTGGGCTACAGACTGGGACCCTGATCTACGAACAAAAGCCCAGTGAAGGAAGGTGCTAAACTGTTCGAAAGCAGAACATGAGATAGAACAGCCAAAAGGCATGGCCTTATCTACATAAAAACTGCCCCGAAAACAGAAACCTAACAGCTCAAAGTTGTCCGGGTGCACTGGCAACAATCGGAATGCCGATTTGATATCACACTTCGCCAGTAGCGCCCCTGAGCCACATGAGCGTACCATCCGCAAGGCCTGGTCAAAGGAAGTATACCTGACCGAGCAAAGGTCATCAGGTATTGCGTCATTGACCGAAGAACCCGCAGGGTAAGAAAGGTGATGAATTAACCGAAATTCACCCGGGAACTTCTTAGGGACTAAACCCAAAGGTGACACCTTCAAGTTCGGGAATGGTGGGTCAGCAAATGGCCCAGCAACCCTCAGTGCTGTGACCTCCTTAGCTATAGCTTGGGCGGTGATATCCTCATTACCCCTGAGGGAAATTAAGTTTGGGGCATCTTGAGGCCTGCGTACCCCCTGAAATGGTATGCAGAAGCCGAATTGAAAACCCTCAAGTAGGTACTTCGCATCATCCCATCTAGGATAAGCGGTAAGCCAATGTTCCAGCACCTGGACATCAATTGGGGAGGGGGCCTTTCTGATTGGTCGCACCGTCAGAGGGAGCTCTGACCGCCCCCTGCCCACCCCTACCTCTGCCTCGTGATCCACCAGCCTGCGGGCCCGCGGAGGCGGCGTGAGAGCCAGAGCAAGAGGGGTACTCGTGCCGGAACCGACACTGATGCTTGTTGCACACTCCGTTGGCGGAGAAGCTCCAACACTCTGGCGGGGAACCTGTGTAGCAGCTGCCCGCTGCACGGCATGGCCACAATGGTACCAATCACCAGGTGCCGGCCGCGTGGGGGTCATGTACAAGAGCCACAATTGCTGGCAAGGCTCATCCCACCTCATCTCAGGATGGAGGGCCACTCTCATCCTAAACTCCTCATCATAGGCCAACCATGATGGTCCAGGGAAATCGACCACTGCCCGATAAATATTATCCAAGTATTGCACCATTGGAATGGCCAGATCAGGGCGAGCCCTCAGGTATACCGCCATATAAATGAGGTAGGCCGGTAACCAATTGGCCCAGGTGTGCGGTGGCTTACGACGCCGGGACAACTCCTTGTCCCTATCATCCTGCCCTTCCCTCTCTTCCTTGGTGGGCTCACGGTTTAGGAGGGAAAAAACTATCCACATATTCCCCCTCCAAATCTTCTCCCTAGTGGCCTAGGAAAGATGGTCACCCAGGGGCAAGGAATAACCGGCCGTCGGTAGGGCCGCAGTTGGGACAGATTGAATCAAGGGTGAACCCAGTGGTCCCTGAACAACCCCTGAAACATTGGGCATACCCCTAGGGGCAGTCACCCCTGTCATAACCGCGGCGTAATTGGGTAACCAGGAGCTAACGGGACAGTGTGGATACAACTGTCCACCCATGGTAACCTGTTGTGGCCATGGCCACTGCACACACACACACACAGTGTGGCTGGGTAGTGTCACTTGTGTACTTAATTGACCAGGATACTCACCTGGTGCACCCCCGTGGGCCACCCCCACCGGGGGTTCCGGCCCACAGTGGGCGTCGGAGCTTGCGATGGGAATCGAGCTCTGCATGCCGCTACACCCTTGCCACGTAGGACCAGGCCCCTGCGGCAAGCCCCGCTGCGATGATCTAGCAGGGAGCTGTGAGGCACCAGCTTGGGCTGGCCTGATGGCCTCAAGCAGCTCGACCCTGGCAGCAGCCCGCTGGACAGCAGTGGGTGACATGCGGGCCAGAAATGCAGGAGGTGCAAACCCACCTTCCGAAGGTGGCGGGGCAATGCCCATTGATGCCTCCAGCACCGAAATGCATGCTAGGAGGGCATCGACGGCCCCAGACCCACCGGTATAAGGTGGGCCGGGTGGGCTGGATGGCCCACCGGGCAATTGCGGAGTTACAAACCCAAGTGTGGATCCTGAGCCCGAATAGGGCCATGACCAATAATCCGGCCCATGTGGGGCCAGGGGAATGGTGGGGCGGAAACCCGCACCAGGCCCAAGTGGGCCGCCCTGCCCAGAGCCGGGCAAAGCCCCCATAGGGGTGGTGATCCCCGAGGGGCCGGCCTGTGCCACCCCTGCTTGGACCCCGGTGTCGGGCGGGTAGGCAGCAGCCTGTCCGCCCACATTGGTGGTAGTGGGTAAACCGGCCCTACCACCAGCCCGAGCCCTCCAGCCCGGGGGCGACCCCCTAGATGTGGGGACGAGCCCTCCCCCTCGTCCGCGGCTTTGGAGCCGCTGCTTTTCACTTGGGAGCCATGTCTCCCAAGCCGAAGAGTAAAGGAGAAAGGGAAATCCCTTTTTAAAAGAGAGCAGGCGAAAGCCGGGGAGAAAAGCGACGGAGAAAACTTCTCCTCTCCGTCGCTTCGACAAAATGGCAGCAGAGCTGCCTCGTGGCCACCCCTTTTAAAGAGGGTGGCCACGCCCCCCTAACTCACCCAGATGTCTGAGTCTGGGGGGGCGCAAAGAGCACGGAGGCCATTTGGGCACCGCGCTTGCATTGTATGAGCAATTAAAATGAATTGGTTTCAGATAATGAGGATTAATAACTGGAATAGCAAATATTTGAAAGAATGTGAATTGGAAAGAGAAAGGATGGAATTTGAGGACCTGATTTTAAAGATTAGAAAGGGAGATAAAATATTAAAGGGTTAGTTAGTAAATTATATACATTATTAAATAAAGAGGGTGACCCACAGGAGGATTTGAAATTAAGTTGGGAGCAAGATTTGAATGTAAAGATAGATAATGACATATGGAGAAGAAAATGGAAAAAGAGGATAATGAGGACTATGTCAGTTAGAATAAAGGAACATAACTATAAAATGTTGTGGAGGTGGTATCTGACCCCAGTGAGGTTACATAAAATTGATAATAAGAAGGATAAATTGTGTTGGAGATGTAAAGATACAATAGGAACGTATGAACACATGTGGTGGAGTTGTACTGTGGTAAAAGATTTTTGGGAAAGAGTTGAAAAAGAGATTGGTGAAATAATGAGTAAGAGAATTAAACTGGGGTCAGGTACCACTATGCTAACAGATGTGGATGGTCTTAATTTAAACATGGATGAGAAAGAGTTATTAGAAAAAATGTGTACAATGGGTAGACAATGTATTGCTAGAAATTGGAAAAATGATGTAATTATACAGACTGAAGAATGGTATAAAGAAATGTGGAATTTAGCATTGAATGATAAATTGACATGGGAGATAAAAGAAAAAAAGGGTAATTTGAAAGAAAATAGATTTTGGAATATTTGGAAGCCCTTTGTGGAGCACTCACTTATGGGTCCTGAAAGAAATATACCTGTACCGGATCAAAGTAGTTTCTGGAAGTAAAATAATGAGACATTCTGAGTTCTCCAGGGCAATGTAAATAAACACTGGGTGTAATGTATGTGTAATTTTGTTTTTGATAGTTGTTTCTAATCCAAAATATTATTGAATTGCTTAATGGGAAATGGATTTAGTGGCATTAATAAATAAAGAATTTTAGGAAGAGTTCCTGAATAAGGTCAGAGATTAACTACTATGTCATAATTAAATGATTATTTTTTAAAGGGAGGTTTTAATGCATTTGAAATATAAAGATAGACATAAAAATGTATTAGGCCGATTATCTGGTATGTTAGTTATTTTTGTGTATTATATATTTTATGATGTATTGTTTTGTATTTTTGTATTTGTTTGAAAAATTTAATAAAAATTATATTAAAAAAAGTTAACATCAGGAATTACATCATCAAATAGCATCTAATCTAGTATGTGACTGCCCAGCACAACAAAACTCACTTTCATATTTTTTTTAAAAAAAACACCTTTCTTCTACAGTCCATATCATTGTAAGGGACACACTTTAATGACTGGTCTAATTTAAAAAGTCTCCTACATTACAGATAACTAATAAGGAGCCAATATAGTAGATTGGTCTTCATTAAGGCATCATGATGATATCCCAAGCATAACTCAGGAGTGGCCATGACAAGCCTAGTGAAAAAAATTGCAAGCTGTGTTGAAAATTTCCAAGAATGTTCATCTCCAAACAATTTAAAAACAATTGATAATATCCTTTTGTCAGCTCTATTTAAAACGTACCTATTGATTCAATAGGATTTTCATTCAATAGGTTCACTTGCTTGTTAAGCTTATTAATACCATATTGGTCTGTTTTCCAATTGCAGAAAAAGTATTTGCAAAAGTAGTTTGGAAGAACAATTTTCTTATTATATATTTTTCTCACTAAAGCATTCTGTCAGGATTTTTAATGCTGTCAAGTAATGTATTTTGCCCTTACTTTAGAAGGAAATTGTTGGATCGGGGCCGTGGAGCGGCCGTTGGGTCCTGGAGGAGACTGGTCAAGTAACGACACGAGACAAGATGGAGTGAAGACCAGTGGTTTATTGAGGGAAAATCATCATCATATATAGGAATTCAAGGCAGCGTGTGATAGAATCGTCATCTGACAGAAAATCACATCACATGTTTACCTGGGTTAATTGGGAATCTCTCTTGGGGAAGTTAATTAACTATGGCAAACACTGGCAGGGGCAGTCCATTGTTCCTAGCTTACACAAGAGTAAATATGACCACTATTGACGTTAGGGCTTGGGGTCATCCGCAGGTTCGATATTACCTATTACCTAACCGCTTAGTTATAAATTCAATTTCCTCCTGCTTGGACTGCCTGTCAGGTCAGATATGGGTGACTCAATCTTATGACTATTAATCCGCTCCCCAATTTCTGTCCCCTCGGAGCCCAGAGGCCTGGAGCATTCTCACATGGCATGGCCTCTGTCAGGGGCAGTATGCCAATTGTGCTCGTGGATACCGCACTCCCCCTTTACTTGTTAGATTGGACCTGACAGACGACCCTGCGCAGGAGTGGCATCAGCTGGCGTGGGGGGATGACGTTTCGGGGTTCCCTCCATGGGGGACATCTTGATATCAGTGAGGGAATACATTGCACGAAACAACACACTGTTGTGCCCAGTATTACCACCCCCACAATCACCTTGAGTGTCGTCTGAAGCCAACCCCATGGGAACCACGACCACAACAAATCCCACCACCCCTACGTAGCATCCTCCTTGATGTTTTTGACCAAGGTGTGGAGGTCCGTGAGCTGGCTCTGTACCTTGTGCGTGTTGTCTGTAAGATTAAAGCAACACATGCCGTGGACAGAGTCGCAACCCAAATGATGTAACAACAGAAGGTAATCGATAGCTGCTCGATTGTCTAGTATGGCATGGCGAAGCTCTGTCTGCTTCTGGTTGAGCAGCGCTATCGCCGAGGAGGTGTGGTTGATGGCTTTTGCCAAAGCGCAAGCCAATTGACCGATTCTCCGAGCGTTGCCAACGGCTAAGCCTGGCACGCCAAGTATGCTGACTGCCAACAAGACGTACTCAGCCTTACTCAAAACCCTAATGTTGCTATCACATGAGCTGTCTAACTGGGTGGCACGAGCGCGCCGTATGGGTGAGGGAACGCTCGTGCTTGGGGCAAGCATATCCCTAGTGGGGAGCAACAATGTTAAGCGACTGGTACAACATGATACAACATGTGGAATCTGATACATTTGCGGGAATGTAATTCCAGGTATACTGATTGCCTGTAAAGAACCATCCTGAAGGCAAGGTAACATGAACATACATTGAGCCGATTGTCTCTGGATTATCACAAGTCCAATTGCTGCTGCCGGTGTCGAGACAACGGCGCTGAGTCCCGCCGGCCGCAGAGCAGCCAACCATTTGGGCACAAGTAGAGTTCGGGCTGACCGCCACTCGAGGAGTGTAGAGAGTGGCCGCATCAGCCGGCAAAACCTTGGTGACTTGAGTTCCCCACTGTGCTTATGTTGAGAAACCAGTCGGGTAAAATGGACCGAAAATCCGCTTCACCAACCAGTCGCCGTTCCTGGTGCGCGTCTCTGGAGAGTGGTATTCTGCCTCAGGCAAAAATCAGACTGGTTGACGAGAGTCGCCAACCTCTCCCAAAGGTTGTAATGCATCCGGGCAGAGAGGTCTCCGCCAGGCATCAGGTTGTTGGCTTCCAGCGAATCTGCCTGAATGCCTCCCCCCTCAAGTAGGGAGAGGGTCAGGATGATGGTGACCGCCATGGTATTGGCGGTGATCAGGGAAAAAGCTGCAGGCAAGATGTTCTCCAGTGTCGGGTCCTTATCCTCGCGCAAGAGTAAATATGGCCACTATTGACGTTAGGGCTTGGGGTCATCCGCAGGTGCAATATTACCTATTACCTAACCGCTTAGTTAGACATTCAATTTCCTCCTGCTTGGACTGCCTGTCAGGTCAGATATGGATGAATCAATCTTATGACTATTAATCCGCTCCCCAATTTCTGTCCCCTCGGAGCCCAGAAGCCTGTAGCGTTCTCACATGGCATGGCCTCTGTCAGGGACACTATGCATATTGTGCTCGCAGATACCGCAGGAAATACTGTAGCAAGGTGGGAGGATGGGGACAAGTCAACTCAGAGTAGGTAGCTAAGGGAATTGTAGTCTTTACCTCCTGGCTAAATGGTAATTGACTCATTATTCAGAGCTCTAGCACTTGACTTGCCAAGAAAGAATGTACAGTTCTAACCATTGAAACACAGTACAAAGTAAGGCTCAAACAGAGGGCACAATATTAAGTTCTGGTGGTGGCAGAGAATGGGACAGAGCAAACCTAAGCAATATGAGATTATTCAACCAGAAACGCACACTCCCCCACCCCAAAGCTCAGTTTTGCTACTCAGAATTTGTGCTGCCATTATCTCAAAGCAGCTAACAAAGTGATAACAGCAAAGAAAGGATTGTGCAAAGCAGATTTGTGTCTCTGAGGAATGCACATACTGTGTCTTATAATCAAGTGTCACTCAGTAGTGTGTTTCAGCCTGCAAAACATTTTTTAAAATAAATCCAATTTCGCATCCCATCCTGTCTTTTTTCCTGTCTGTTGTATTGCAGCCTCCCATCTTTATCTGAAAGACAATTATTTCTATTACTGATTTCAAAATTTAAGCAAGGAATATCACTCATCAGCAACCCAACAGAAAGTCACAGAATTACTAAACTTTACTTAAACATTGACTTTGCAATCTTTAGGCACATTAAATGTTGTTGATCAGTCACACAGTCGATTCCGACCCTTTGTGACCCTGTGGACCATTGCCCGCCAGGCACCTCCGTCTTCCACCATCCTCCTCAGCCCGCCCAGCTCTGTGCCCATTGCATCTACAATACCATCTAGCCATCTCATTTTTGGCCGCCCCTTCTTATTTTGCCCTCTACCTTTCCCAGCATCAAGGCTTTCTCAAGTGAATCCTTTCTTCTCATTTGATGTCCAAAGTACTTTAGGTTCATCTTTACTATTTGACCTTCTAAGAAGCAGTCAGGGTTGATTTCTTCTAGGATTGACCTATTTGTTCTCCTCGCTGTCCAGGATACTCTCAAATCTCTCCTCCAACACCACATTTCAAAGGTGTCTATTCTTCTGTGCTCAGCTTTCCTAATGGTCCAGCTCTCACAACCATACATTGCCACCGGGAATACTATTGCTTTGACAATGCGAATTTTAGTTTGCAAGGTGATGTCTCTACTTTTCACTATGTTCCCCAGGTTTCTCAAAGCTTGCCTCCCAATAATCAGTCGCCTTTTTATTTCATGGCTGCAATCACTATCTGCAGTGATCTTTGATCCTAAGAATGTAAAGTCTGTCACTGATTCTACTTCTTCCCAATCTATATTCTAGGGACAGATAGGGCCTGTTTCCATTATCTTGGTTTTCCTGATGTTGAGTCTCAAGCCAGCTTTTGCACATGAAATACCTGTAGATTTGCTGAAAAGAAAGGCAATATACCCCTCAGTTTTTAAAAAAAGGTAACCTGCAGTCTGGGTAAGATGAAGAATCTCAAGATTTTGGTTCGCATACATGATCTGTGCTTCTATGAAGGACACCTAGCAAATTATGGTTGCACCTCATGAGGATGGGAAGAATATGTTTGCTAAATATCTTATAAACAGAGTTCGGAAATGCTGTAAATAATATTGTGACAGGGAGAAAGAAGTACTAGAGTACTAGGACAGAGTAGGCAATGGAAACAAGTGTTTCAATAGATAAAACAACATGGAAGCTTCTGGAAGGAACTACCTTTAACTTCAGATGTATTTATAGTTGCCATAATTCTCTTCCACGAAACCGGGACAGAAATATACTTGACAAAAATGGGTGGGTTGTCTACAAAATAGCCTTTTTAAAAACAAACATAATATAATGACAGATATAAAACACTTTCACATTAAATATATCAATACATGAATTAATTTATTTACAACAGTTAATTCTTGTTGTAAGATGATGTTGTACTTCTGAGAAGTTGCATCATGGTCACCTCTTAACCTTCTCAGTTCCAGGAAACACACTGGTCACACTTATCAGGCAGTGGTGTGAGGTGAGGATGTTGAGATTTTTCTTCAGGTATACTCTAACTCAAATGTGGCAGGAAATCACTCGTTTGATGGTGAGAGTTTGAATTTATTTTAATGGTGTGTTATAATACACAATCAATAAGTTTAAAAAATCCAGGACTTTAACATGATTTTTATTGAACTGGCTGGGACACTTTTTCCAACCTTGAATCTGGGACAATCCCAGTTTTCTGGGACATATGGGTAACATAGGAAGGGAAACATAGTTTAGTAGGAATTTCTAAACTCTAGTGAGATAAGGCTGGAGTATCGTAGCTGGAGAATATCACTTATTTAAAAAGGATAGACTAAATAGAAATGCAGAATCTTGTTAAAATAAAGGATGACTTCACTGTGAAATTTACCACAGGGCTAAAACACTTTGATGATGCCATCTTAGATCACCTTGCCAAACATACAATAAGCAGAGATATTACAGTAATGGGAAGCATCCACAACCCTGGTATTTTTGGAAACCCACTTTGTAAGAATGTAAGGTGCAACAAATTCCTCACATAAGTTGTTAACAACTTTATTTTCCAGAAAGTGAAAAAAGCAACTGAGGGATCAGCTATTCTATTTCTAATCCTCAACATCAAGGAAGGGCTGGTCAGCAAAGTTGGAGTGGTAAAAGAAATTTTAACATGTATTGACTACACACTTGCGGGCAGTGGTGAGCTCCAAAAAAAAATTACTACCACACTGTGGGCATGGTATGGTGGGCGTGGCCAGGGGGAAAGCCCTGCGTGGCACCTGAATTAGGACTACTTTATTTCAAAACTTGGATGGGCGGGCCCAGCCAAAATTTTTGCTACCAGTTCTAGCAAACTGGTGCGAACCTGCTGAAGCCCACCACTGCTTGTGGGGATTGTTACCTGAAGAAAGGGAAAGCTGATTTCAATAAGCTTAAGGAAATACTGGATAAGATCCTATGGTCAAAAATATTCAAAGAGAAGGGATTTCAAAGTAGATGGAAATTTCATAAAGGTAGAATTTTCATGGCACCATTGGAAACATTTCCTATGAGAGAGAAAAACTGGAAGGTTCGAAAGAATTTGGGATAGCTGTATAAGGAGCTTTCAAATAAATTGAGATTTTAATGTGGCATGTATAGGAAAATCAAGAGAATGCTATGATGTAGTGCACATTTATTTCAACAAGGTCATCTAATCATATGTCTAAGCAAGTAAAATACAGGCTAAAAGCTAGGGGAATGTGTAGCTGGTTGATTTGCCATAGTCAAAGAGTATTTACAAATAGGTCCTCATCATCCTTAATAGAATCAAGAAGAGGGAAGTTCTCACCTGGGCCTAGTGTTGTTCAACATGTTTCTAAACAGCCTGAATGAAGGAGGTTCATTAGATATATGAATGACACTAAACCTAGAGATGTTAATATTTCAAGCAGGAAGGGTTAATAGACTTCAAGATGACTTAAACAGGTTGGGGAAAATAGGACAAAACAAAATTTCAGAAGAAGAAGAAAATCAGTGCACTGCACAAATGTAGGATGGATAATATAGGGTCTTGGTAAGAACAAAAACGGAGACTGTGGTGGCTCAAGAGGTTAAGATGCTGACTGGAAGGTTGGCAGGTCAGCAGTTTGAGACCTGAGTACTGCATGACAGAATGAGCTCCCATCTCTGTCCCAGCTCCTGCCAGCATAAACAGTTTGAAAGCAAGAAATTGCAAGTAGATAAATAGGTACCACTTTGGTGTGAAGGTAAACAGCATTCCGTGCACTCTGTGTCTAGGCATGGCTGCCACATGACCACAGAAGCGTCTCCAGATGCAGACAGCACTGGCTCTTTGGTTGTAAACAGAGATGAGCACTGAACCCTAGAGTCAGATATGACTGGCTTTTGAGCAAAGGTGAGCTTTACTGTTACCTAGAACAAAGCTAAATATGAGGGGTATCAAAGGAATAATGTTAAGGCAACACAAGACTGCATCAAGAGGCATATAGTATCCATATCAACTGAAGTGATAGTGCTTCTCTATTCTGCTTTACTCAGAACTTGTCTAGAGTATTATGTCCAATTCTAGGCACCCTGATTTAAGAAGGATGTAGAAACACTAGAATGTGTCCAGAGGAGATAGGTGATGGGTCAATATAACAAAAGATCTGGAAGATAAATCCTATGGGGAACAGGCAATGCAAGCGCGGCGCCAAAATGGCCGCCGCGCTCTTTGCGGGCCCCCCCCCACAGGACGAATGATCCGGGTAGTTTAGGGCGTGGCCAGCTCCCTCATAAAAGGGGTGGCCACGAGGCAGCCGAGCTGCCATTTTAGCTAAGCGACGGAGCGGAGAAGTTTTTCCCCTGTGTCTCCGTCGCTCTTTACCTGGAAGCCTTTTTTTTTTTGGCGGCGAATCTTCTCTTTCGGCTTCCTTTCTCTTGAGCGAGATGCCTTCGAAGAAGAAGGCACTTTCGGGTGCGGCTCGCACGAGCAGGAGGCGCAATCCGGGTCGGAGGACCACGGTGGCACCTCCCCAGCAGCCGCCTTTGCCGGCGCCCGCCGGGACCGGCGGGATGGGGTCGATCACCCCTTGGCCGGAGCCTGCGGCCCGCGCCTCACATGCGGTGGACACCGCTTCTGGATCTGCCCCTGCACCAGCGATGGCGCAGCTACCCCCGGGGCCTTCTAGCCTTGGGGGGTGGTCTGGCCCTCTGCCTTGGCAGGTGCCGGCACCGACCCTCCCGGGCTTCGGTGCGGGACAATGGCCCTACCCGGGTCCTGGGGTACAGGGACCTGTACCCGCGCCTCTCGCATGTGGGCCGGCCGGCCCTTGGCCCCAGGTTAGCGTGCAGGCCTTACTGGCCCGCGTGGCGGCCCTCGAGGCCTCTTTGGCTCGGGCCAGCCACGCTGCGGCTACCGGTGGGGTTAGTTTTGAGGCGCCGTCGGTCGGGCAGCAGCAGGCGACGGGACGGGTCGAGCTGCTGCAGGCGCGTGGCGCAACTTCGGCCACTGCCTCGCAGCTCCCCGGCCAGCAAGCAGGTGTGGGTCAGGCCCCGATGATGAGCTCTACGGCGGTCGTGAGCTCCGACGCCCCCGGTGGGCCGGAACCCCCGGTGGGGGCGGCCTGCGGGGGTGCGACGTGTGAGTATCCGGTACAAGCCAATACACCTACGCACATTGCCACTACTGGGGGGGCCTTTCAATGGCCTTGGCCTCGTGCGGGTGGTGCGGTGGCCCAACCGCCGGCGCCCCACTCGGCGATGTCGACTGCTGCTCAGCTTGCTGGGGTTACAGGTGCTCCCTACCCTGCCGGGAATTTATTGGGGGTGGCGGGGCCAGCACAGGCCCCTTTTCAGATGCCCGCGCTGGCTGCAGTCCCAGTTTCGGCCTTGCCAACGGCGGGATATTCTTTGCCACTGGGTGACCACCTAGCGCAAGCCACCAGGGAAAAGATTTGGCGGGGGGAGTATGTCGATATCTTCTCACTCTTAAACAGAGAGCCCACCAAGGAGGAGAGGGAGGGGCAGGATGAGAAGGATAAGGAGCAGGCGCGTCGTCGCAAGCCACCACGTACCTGGGCCAACTGGCTGCCGGCTTATTTAATTTACATGGCAGTGTACTTGAGAGCACGGCCAGATTTGGCTATTCCGATGGTCCAATATTTGGACAACATCTATAGGGCGATGGTCGATTTTCCGGGCCCCTCGTGGTTGGCTTATGACGAGGAATTTCGCATGCGGATTCCCCTGCACCCCGAGATGAGGTGGGACGAGCCGTGCCAGAGGCTTTGGCTTCTGTATATGACGCCCACGCGCCCTGCGCCAGGGGAGAGGTACCATTGTGGACATGCGGTCCAGCGAGCGGCTCCAGCTCAGGTTCCCCGCCAGGTGGCGGGGCAGGGGGTTCCAGCCCGCCTGCTGTGCTGGACTTTCTCGTCCAATGGTTCCTGCAATAGGAAAAATTGCAGGTACAGGCATGAGTGTCCCACCTGTGCGGGCCCCCACGCAGCCTCTGCCTGTCCCAGGCCTGGAGGGACGCGGGGCAGAGGGAAGGGCGGACAGTGGACTGGCAAGCCTGCCGCAGATGGAGCTGGTTCACCGAAAGGCTCCCTCCCCAATTAATGTGGACATGCTGGAGCGTTGGCTCGCATTGTACCCGAAGGGGGAGGATGCGGATTATCTGCTTCGGGGCTTTAGGCAGGGGTTCCGTATTCCTTTCATGGGTGATAGGTCCCCTCAGGATGCCCCCAACCTTTTGTCCCTCAGGGGAAGGGAGGAGGTGGCTGCCGCTAGCATTAATAAGGAGGTCAATGCGGGCAGGGTCGCTGGCCCTTTCCCTGCACCCCCGTTCCCCAACCTTAAGGTATCGCCCCTGGGCTTGGTTCCCAAGAAATCTCCGGGCGAGTTTCGCCTTATCCATCACTTGTCCTACCCAGCCGGCCGATCGGTCAATGATGCTATACCTGATGACCTTTGCTCAGTCAGGTATACGTCTTTTGACCATGCGCTGCGCATGGTGCGCTCATGTGGCCTGGGTGCGCTACTGGCTAAGTGCGACATTAAGTCGGCTTTTCGCCTCTTGCCTGTGCACCCGGGCGACTTTGAATTGCTGGGTTTTAAATTCCGGGGTGAATATTATTTTGATAAGGCCATGCCTTTCGGCTGTTCCATTTCATGCTCTGCATTCGAGCGTTTCAGTACCTTCCTGGAGTGGGCGTTCGTGCGCAGGTCAGGGTCCCGGTCTGTAGCCCATTACCTGGATGACTTTTTATTCGGGGGTAAACGGGGCTGGGACACATGTCCACGTCTCCTCAACACATTTC
The DNA here is from genome assembly GCA_035047305.1 of Bradypodion pumilum. Lineage (NCBI taxonomy): Eukaryota > Metazoa > Chordata > Lepidosauria > Squamata > Chamaeleonidae > Bradypodion > Bradypodion pumilum. Next base: position 429,843,827 of record JAWDJD010000001.1, on the reverse strand, counting down.
AGACGCTAATGGAGGAACTTGGTGTCCCTTTAGCGCCCGAAAAGACCGAGGGCCCTACAGACAAGCTAGTATTCCTGGGGGTGGAGATAGACACAGTAGCGCAGGCGTCTAGGTTACCGGGGGATAAGGTGTCCCGGTTAGTGGCCCTCATCTCGGATTTGCTGGCCAAGCGCAAGGCATCCCTGAGGGAACTCCAAGTGTTACATGGTCACCTTAATTTTGCCTGCAGGGTGGTCGCACCGGGCAGGGCCTTTGCCCGGCGCTTATGCGATGCCATGGCAGGATTGTCCAGGCCCCACCATAGAGTCAGGATTACCCGGGGTATCAGGGCAGACATGTTTGTCTGGTTGCAGTTCCTGAGGGAGTTCAATGGGGTCTCATTTTGGAGGTCTGACCTCCTGGCTTCCCCGAGTTTTCAGGTCCAGTCTGATGCCTCAGGATCCCTGGGTTATGGGATGTACTTCAATGGGAAGTGGGCCTATGGTGGGTGGCCACCGGCATGGGCAGGCACGGGTCGCCTGCGTGATCTCACATACCTCGAATTTTTTCCTATCCTGGGGGCTTTGATGCTGTGGGGCGAGGAATAGGCCAACTCGGTCGTGCATTTCTGGTGTGACAACGCTGCGGTTGTCCGTATCATCAATGCACAGACTTCTAAATCACCCAGGGTTATGGACCTAGTGCGCCAATTTGTGCTGCGCTGCCTGCGCCTCAACGTTTTGTTCAGGGCTAGGCACGTCCCAGGGGTTAATAATGATATTGCCGACGCTTGTCCCGCCTGCAGATCTCCCGGTTCCGTGCCTTGGCCCCGGATGCGGAGGAATTTCCCTCGCCACTCCCGGACGAGATATGGACCATTGGCAGGGAGAGGTGAACCGGGCGATCGGCCTGTCACTGGCGCCCCGCACGCGTAAGGCGTATCAACAAGCTTTTAATTCTTATAGGGCATTTTCCGCCCGATTTCACCTGCCAGAGACCTGGCCTATCCCGGTGGACCATGTGCTGCGGTTCATGGTTCACCTGCATTCCCAGGGCCTTGCACCTCGCACCATAGCATCTAAGCTGTCAGTGTTGGCTTTTATGGCCAAGGTGGGGGGTCATGAGGACAGCACCTCTGACTTCCGTGTGAGACATGTTTTGGAGGGGTGGGTGCGCGAGCGCGGGCGTTGCCCGGACGACCGGCACCCTATTTCCCCAGGGGTTCTTACCCAGTTGGCCCGGGGCTGGCCAGGCCTCTGTTTTGATCATTATGAGGCAGCCCTTTTTCATGCAGCCACAACGGTGGCATTTTTTGGAGCGCTCCGCATCAGCGAACTTGTGATGCTGTCTAAGGCGGATGCAAGTTGTAGGGCACTGGAACTCGAAGATGTATATGTTGCCAAAGACTGGGCCCAGTTGAGGATACGCTCCTCTAAGACTGATCAGCAGGGCGTAGGCAGTGGTGTAAGACTGCTACGGTGTTCTTTGGCAGACATCTGTCCGGTTGGTGCCCTACAGGAGTATATTGCACTGCGTGGCACGCACCATGGCCTGTTTTTCTGTCACCAGGATGGGTCTCCCCTCACTAAATTTCAGTTTTGGAAGGTGACAGGCAGAGCCCTCGCCAGGGTGGGCCTACCAGGTGCCCGTTATGGCACACATTCATTCCGTATTGGGGCAGCCTCTACAGCAGCTGCGTTTGGGTACTCCGGGGCTGACATATGCAGCATGGGTAGGTGGGGTTCACAATGTTTTCAGTTTTATGTGCGCCCGCTCCCGCCGTGAGTACCAACCCAGTCACCTTACATCATTTCCCTCATTTTTCCTTACAGACCCTGGGTGTCGTATTACACCGGTGACAGTATGGCTGGTGGGCCACAGCTACGTGCAAAGAGCAGCGCGTTACGCTGCGGCGACAGAGTGGGGACCCCGACTGGGACTGGGTGAACACGCCAGTCTCACATGGCATGGTAAGCCTGGGATGTTGTGGCGGGAGCTGCTGCCTTTTCTGTTTTCAGGCAGAAGTGCTGCCCCGCCTGACATTCTCATCATGCACTTGGGGGGCAATGATTTGGGTCAGGTCACTGGCTTGTCGCTTAAGCATGCGATTTGCGAGGACCTCGCCTACTTGCACTACGTCTGGCCTCCCGCAACCCTGGTTTGGTCGGACATTGTCCCGCGCCATTCTTACAGAGGAGGAGTTGACCTCATGGCCATTGACCGCGCTAGGCGCGCGGTCAATAAGGCGGTGGCGCGGTTCCTTGCCGACAAGGCTTGGGGACGGGTCAGTCGTCACCCCGCTATTGGACTAGAAAATTATGATTTGTATGCAGGGGATGGGGTCCATCTGTCGCGAGGAGGTATGGACCTCCTGTTGGGTGATTGGCGAGCAGGCCTGTTGACCGAGCTGACGGTCTGGGGGGGGGGCGTCAGGCCTTCTTTGAAGCCCCTCCGTGTGGCGGGTAGCACTGGTAAGGTAAACAGTTATGACCCACAGGTATCCGGCAGGTTCGCAATTGACTGGACAACACTAGATAGGAATAAATTAGTTAAACGTTGTCCGGTCAACGACGAACCAGGCGATGGGGTGATGGCGATAGCTAGCCAGCATGCATCACCCCGTGATTTCACGGATACGAGTCAGAGGGTGGGGTCATCAGTTAGATATTGACTACGGTCAACAATTTGTTTGTTGTCAACAAACAAATTGATACAAATTGATACATTGTAACCAATTGCCGTTGGCAATTTTGGGTGGTACCTTACCAGTGTTACTCCGGCCTGCTTGCCTTAAGAATTATGATTGGTCGTTTTACCAATACAAATTTATAATTCGGACTAGGGCATGAATCAATAAATGTGGCCCAATGCCGTTATCCACTTTCAATGGTGTCTGAGTCCGTTATTGGGGGGTGCGCCTGCAAAGGAACTTGGTATACTAAGATTACAGAAAGGAAGATTGAAAGGTGAAGTGATAGCCTTCTTCAAATATTTGAAGGACCTGGAAAATGGAGTGAGATAGCTTTGTGCAGCTACAAGGAGTAGGATCTGTACTAATAGGTTAAAATTACCAAAAAGGATATTTCAACTTCCTGAAGAGCTTCCTGTGCTGTTCAATAATGGAATACCTTGGAGGATAATGGATTCTCCTTCAGTGATGGTTTGCAAACACAGATTAGATGCCCATCTGTCAGGGATGTTTTTGCTCTCAATTCCTGGTGGATGTTTGCTCTTAGTGACACTTGGGGTCCTTTCCAGCCATAAGGTTTTATGATTCTAATTGTAAATCTTCTTTGTTCAAGATAATGACTCTTCCATCAGCATAAAGTATAGAGATATTGCCCTTAAAATACTCCAGCTCTAGAACTCCATATGAAATAGGTCCAAGGGGAGTTCTACAGCTGTGCAGGTGTGTAATTTCCAAGTGGTAGCAGGTGCATAATTGTACAATGCTACAGACTGAGGCAGTTGCTTCAGCTAGTAGAGCCTAAATGTGGTTGGGATCAAAGTTTTGGTCGACAGAGGTGTGTTTACCACAACCTGGTCTTTAGCTCCTAACCCTGCCATCACATCCTTCTGATGTGATAAAGGATGTTGTCCCATCACCCGTACAAACAACCAATCTAGTGAACTTCAATATAAGGAGTGCTATCTTGTACTTTGCTAGCACTTGCCTATACCATTATACAGAAGTGCCCCCTTCCTAGTTTAAAATATTATTTTCTTTAAAGCCTGTGACATAACATTGGATCTTAACTTAATTGGAATTCATTGCTGTTATCAGGGCATAAATCCAATATGTGTTGGGTTTTTTTAAAAAAAACTATATTTAGTTACACTTTGTCAAGTTAATGTTTTATCTGTGTGTCACTCCATGCTCATCTAACCATAAGAGAGAGAAAATAAATTTCTTCCATGGTTCAATTACAACTACATACAACTGTTGTTATTAACATCCTTCTATGTTTGAATCATTCAGCTGAATCACAAGACTTCTGTAATATGACCAATCACTTCCTGCAGAGTGGGTCAAAATCCATTTTTTCTAGCTTTAGAACATGTAAACACACAGAGAGATGCAAAAACACATGCTTGCATGCATGCATGCATGACCAAACAGTCCTTGTTTGTTTCAAGAGCAGATGTTATATTACTAAACCTGCATTGAACACACGCAAGAGAAATCACAGACTCTGCTGTGGATTACTGTGGCTAAGGGTCAAGGCAAATGGCTGCACACCATGTCATGGGCCATTGCATAATCAAGTACCCAATGAAGCATGAGGCAGCACCTCATTGATTAGTCATAACAACTTTCACAATTCATCTTGTGCACATTTTAAATATTTTGTAGATTCTATAGCTCTAAGTATATCTGTGGACCTATTTCACAAAGAGATTTTTCCATGCAGTGAGAGGCCCGAAAGATGTTTGATCACCTCTTTCAGCACATGTACACATACAGTATTTGAGCAGACACTAACTCATTTCAGAACTTCTGAAGAATGCCAAAATGGTATTGTGGTTTGGTATTCAATTGAAATCTAGTTTCCTGTAACTTGAGCCCATTATTATGTATCCTGCATTCTGCAGAGACTGAGAACAGATCCTGTCCGTTCTCTAAATAACAGCCATCAAAGTATTGGAAAAGTACTATCATATCTTTCCTTCGTCTCCTTTTCTTGAGGCTAAATGTGTTCATTTCTTTCATTCTTTCCTCATAGGGCTTGGTTTCAAGTTCTCCGGTCATTTTTGTTGGCCTACTCTGAACTTGTTCCAGTTTGTCTGCATTCATCTTAAGTGCAGTATCTAGAGATAGACATAGCACTCAAGATAGTAAAGGTAAAGGTCACCATTGCTCAAAAGCCGGTCGTATCCAACTCTAGGGTTCAGTGCTCATCTCTGTTTCAAAGCTGAAGAGCCAGTGCTGTCTGCTTCTGCAGACGTTTCCGTGATCATGTGGCAGGCATGACTAAACACTGGGGCACATGGAACACTGTTTACCTTCCCACTGAAGTGGTCCCATTTTATCTACTTGCAATTTCTTGCTTTTGAACTAGTAGGTTAGCAGGAGCTGGGACAAAGAGGGTAGCTCATCCCATCCTGCAGAATTCAGGTATCGTACTGCTGACCTCCTGCCTTCCATTCAGCATCTTAGCCATTTGAGTCTTAGGTAAATGTAAAGGTCTCCATTTCCCGAAAGCTAGTCATGTCTAACTCTAGGGTAAAGTGCTCATCACCCCAGTGCCAAATAGAGAAGAGCTAGTATGTTACATGTTTTTAAGACTGTACTTCTGTTAATGCAGTGTAAAACTGTGTTTGCATTATTATTATTTTTGCAAACTCATTGCACTGTTGGCTCATATTCAACTTCTGATCTACAACAATTCCAAGATCCTTCTCCAATGCAGTATTACTAAGTCAAGTATCCACTATCTTATAGTTGTACATTAGATTTCTTTTTTCTTTGCACTGATCCATGTTAAATTTCATTCAATTGTTTTTAGCCCAGTGCTCACCCTTTAAGATCATTATGAATTTTGTTTCTGTCTTCCACTTACTGCACCTACTTCTGTGTCATCTGCAAATTAAATAACTGTTCCTTACATTTCCTCATCCAAGTAATTAATAAAAATATTGAAGAGAAGTGGAATCAGGATTCAGCTCTGTCGTACCCCGCCCCCATTCTTGTTATCTTTTCCCATTTTGAGAAGGAGCCATTGATAAGCATTTATCTGAGTATTATATCAAATGGCTAAGATGCTGACTGGGAGGTGGAAGGTCAGCAGGTCAGCAGTTTGATTCCCGAGTACTGCAGGACGGGATGAGCTCCCGTGTTTGTCCCAGTTCCTGCGAACCTAGCAGTTTGAAAGCAAGAAATTGCAAGTAGATAAATAGGAACCACTTCGGTGGGAAGGTAACGGCATTCTGTGTCATTCTGCCACATGACCACAAAAATGTCTGCAGAAGCAGACAGTGCTGACTCTTCAGCTTTGAAACAGAGATGAGCACTGAACCCTAGAGTCGGATATGACTGGCTTTCGAGCAAGGGAAACCTTTACCTTTATTCTGTAGCAAACTGTGTATCCAACTGATAATTGTGAAATCCAGCCCATACTTAGTTAGCCTGCTAATCGAAATATCATGGAGGCAGTTTGACAAAAGCTTTGTTGAAGTCAAGATATATTATGTCTACAACATTCCCATCATCTACCAGGGAAGTTATCCAAATCAAAAAATGAGATGTTTATCCTGACAAATCCATGTGGGCTTCTGGGGTTGGCGGGAGTGTACTATCTTGAGCTAATTGGAGAGAAAATGAGATAGAATTGTGACCCACTGAAAATATTATGTAGAGGGAAATGGGTTGCTTGCACACATCCTTTGATAGAGAAATCATAGACATAGTCTCACTTTGTTTGCCCTTTTGTCCCTTTGCTGATTGAGGATGCCCACTTGCATTGATGGTGTTCTGTTTATCTCCACCATCTCCTCCAGTCCTGACATTGGTTTGCTACAGCTACAGTTTTTCACATCCTATCTCAAAGGGATACTTGCTTTTTATAAAATAGAGGAAGAAGATTACATTGAGATGGTTAATAAATTATGAGCAATAGAACTATATCTTCTTTTTTCAATGGTCTGATTGTATATGTATACATTCACACATGGGGAGAGGGAGGGAGAAAGAGAGAGCAAGCAACAACTTCTGAGCTGAAGCTGTTTCCTTATTTCATGCCCTTCTTCCCTGGGGATGACAGATTAATTTAATTAGTTTTCTTGAACTGCCTAGTTGCTTTTATTGGCAAATCCACTCATATGAGGCCTCTCACAAATTTCTCTGAAGGATAATGCCATCCTGTTGGCCCATTTTTTAATTTAAAGTAAATTTATTGCTCTGCGTTGTGTTATTTTCAGCAATAGCCGGTGCCATTAAACTTACATTTGTACAGCGCCTTCATGGCCACTTATACTAAGAAGCTGTAAGTTTGATTTGCTGATTTCTGCCATCACCACCCCCAGTCCCCAGCATGATTAACAGAAAAATAGGAAGCAAAGAGCTATTTGCCAAATAGACTGTGAATTCAAAACACTGCTTAGCATTCACTGGGGAATTCAATGACACTGACCAAAGCTGCACAGCAGATGCCAGGTGAAAGTCACCTGGAAGCAAAAGACAAGTCAGCCAGTCCCCAGTTTCCTGTTTTGTTTTTCTTTTGCTCTTCTAAGCTAGGGATTCTCAACCTGCGACCCGTGGGTCGGATGCAGCCTGCAGCACCATTTCATGTGGCCCCCTACCGCCTCCACCACGCCAGGAAGCGCCATGTGGTGGAGGAAGGGCAAAATAGCCGTCCAGCCCCCAAAGCTGTCTGAGGGAGCGTGACCCGGCCCCCGTCTTTAAAAGGTTGAGAACTCCTGTTCTAAGCAGCCCTCACAAAATAACAGCATTCACAAGCTTCTTCCTGGCATCTGAGTGCTTAAGTTTCTCAGATACAGAGCTAATACTCCAGATCAAAGAGGATGGGTTTCACTGTTGAAACTAAAGACAACTTGCCTCAGACAGTAGCAACTATATTTTGATACTATTGACTATCATTTTTGACCAACTCTGTCATTAACAGACAACAGGAATGTTGTGTTCTTGGGGTGCAATGCTTATGTTACAACTATAGTCAGGTCTTTGAAGTTACTTGTTCTAGCTTGCTCATTATTTATAGTTAATTCCTTTTTCCAGTAACAAAAGGACCTGCGTTAGCCAGATACCTATTACATAATTATACTCAGCTGTAATTTCAACAGCAAACTGCCACACATTTAAAAAAATCAATTTAGGCATTTGCTGTCACACACCAAACCTCGCAACTTGGGTGTGATGGTAAATGTTTATGCCACCTTATTAATTTTTAGCAATTCTCAGCCGAAATTTGCCCCAATGGAGTTCAAACCTGTGAGCGTAACTAACAAGACTCTCCATTACATTAGAATTACATTAGAATTGCAATTTAATAAGGAATAACATATCTTTTCTAGTGTTACTGTGGTCTTTCAATTATTTTTACAGGACTGTAGCCCCATTTACATGGTTTAGGTGATGTGTCTCGTGGTTCTGCTCTAAGTTCCACTGTGTTTGTAGGAAGAACATGTGGATTGCCACGACAAGCCAGCAGCTTCTAGCATTCAGACATTTTAATAAAAGTAATGAAAAGTACTGTAATTGGAAGACATAGCAGGATACTTTTTAAAAAATGGCAATTACAATGGAAACTAGCTGGCTAGATACCTCAGTGGTTTTGGCACTGGGATTTTATTCCCCTCTGTGCCTCCTGGGAGAAGTAGTCTGTGTAGTTATGGGCAACCTGCACAGTCCCAGAAAAACCCAAGAAGAAATGAATAGTAAACCATTTGTATGTATTCTGTACTAGGATAACCTTGGGAAGGGCTTCCTCAAGTCAGAATTAACTTGACGCATGTTGTTGTTGTTGTTGTTGTTGTTGTTGTTGATGATGATGATGATGATGATGATGATGATGATGATGATGATGATGATGATGATGATGATGATGATGACGATGTAAATTTATTTATTTGTAATGCCTTGGCAGTATATTGGTGACTAATTACTTCTGAAAAGTGATTAGCTCAAAAATAATTAGTTACTGTTTTGTTTTACAAATTCTAAATATATTCATTGAAGAGATTAGAAGTTCTGATGGCAGTGTGAAGGTGTTTGTGTGTAATGTAGGTGTTTGTAACTTTTGTGACTAAGTCTTTTCAGGCAGATGGCTCCTAGCAGTACCCATCAAAAAATATTGTGCAGCTGTTCTGTTTTATCTTCATTAATATATTGTGGGATGTTAGATAGAGGAAGCCTGGTAATCACGTCTGGGTGGAAGACCACATTTTCAGGACTCCCCATAAAAGTCTATAAATGAGGCAGGGTAACTTCAGAATAAAAGCCTCGTCTGGATGCTTCTCCCGGGAAGTACAATTTTTTATATGGGCAGAATAGACCCTTGCCCAAATATAGAGGTGTAGTGGGAAGGAACAGGTTGTAAAAATGGTGTTGTATAGGTGTTCCCAACCCAAGGTCCGTGGGCTGGATCCAGCCTGCGGTGCCACTTCGTGTGCCGTCCACCCCTCCAAGGGCATTTGAGAAACAAAATGACCACTCCTTTGAAGCTATTGGGACAAAATGGCCACCCCCATCGTGCAGAAAGGGCAAAATGACCATCTGACCCTTGAAGCTGACTGAGAGAGCGTGACCTGGCCCCAGGCTTGAAAAAGTTGGGACCTCCTGGTGTAGTGTAATTATAATGCTATTAATTAGTGTTAGCTTAATTCAGGTGTTAACTTCAATGTGAATATCCTTCTGGCCACACTTGTGTACAAAATAAAAAGGAGAAGTTGATACTTGGAGTATGTAGTCTTCATGACTATTATAGCCTTTTATGGGTTGGAGGGAAGTAGAAATAGGTCACAGAAAGACAAGGGTGGTGGTGGTTAACAACTAATAAAGCACGGTTCTTATAGACCTAGGATTCAAATGCTTAGGGCTGGCTTATGGTATTTTGCTCTATGAGGGATGGACAAGATGGCATCTGTACACATTCCAGCTGCAGAAAAGAACCAGACTAACAGAGACATTTTATTTAGATTTAGGTGGCAAAATAGAATATTTTGCCACACGCCAGGGCAGTAGGCTAGTTTAATGAGTACTGTATAACATAGGCCATGTGGCGCGCACACTGCAATGTCCTCCAAAGTGTATGGTTTAGGATGGTAATTGAGAGAAACTGCCACCTCTCAATGTCTGCTGCCTGAGGCAACTGCCTCATTCTGCCTATTGATAAGAGTTAGTCGTGCTAGTAGCATTAGGGCAAAGAGGAAGGTGAGCTGATGTTGAGGTGGAATGGAATCTTTAAACATGTATTGCCTACCCAAAGCTTCTTTAATGCATGCCAATAATATTGTGAGATATCTTAAAATACACACATTTTGTTGTTCAAATCAGCAATCAAATACTGAAGCAGCAGCACATTTAGCTATATAACACAGCTGGTCCGGTGGAGGAGGAATGGTTAGGAATGCAATGCAAGAAGATACTTCTAGTTCTAAATTTGTCCCATTCATGAAAATGAAATGCTCTTTTTTCTGTTTACCAATAAACCTGCAGCTGGTCCACTTCCTTAAAAAAAACCTTTTATTTCATTAAATCTAAATGGCTGGTCTGAAGAAAATGGAAATATGCTACAACAAAAAGCCATCTTATGTTGTGTTACAGCACTGACGTCTTTACACTTGAAGTGGAGTTTATTGCAGGCCATTAACTCATAATGTAAATTTTAGACATCACTTACATATATATCACACACATTCATGTGAACCCACAAAGAGAGGAGAGAGAGAGAGTGAGTCTGTTTAGAAACAATTTTTCTCTCTGGATCATAGGAAGTTGCCTTACACCAATCTTTGGTTTATCTAGCACAGGGGTCAATAAAATTGGCTCTCCAGATGTTCTTGAAGTCCAAGAACACCTGGAGCGCCAGGTTTGCGGACCCCTGGTCTAGCCTATTACTGTCTCCTTCCACAGCTGTGTCAAAAGACAACTGGACTGAAACTGGAACCCTCTGGATTTAACACCTTTGCCCAGGGCTGGCCCTAACATTTGGGACAGTGAGGCAGTTGTCTCAGGTTATTGACGTTCAGTGTCATGAGAGGGAAGCAAGTGTCATTCTCATTCTTGATGTATTATTATCTTCCTTATTATCAGCTGCCTTAGCCCTTGGATAAAGTGAAGAATATTTGCTGTTCTATATCAGACATCAAAATACCTTGGGCCATACCTGTTGGCTTCCCCACTGCTCAGGCTATAGCTCTTCCTTAGATTGTTGCAAACATCTATTTTGTTTGTCTCTTTCTCTGGACACAGTCCTAAACACTGTGCTGAAATTGGGATTTTTTAATTTTAAAAAACCTCAGTTTCAGGTGACATGCTGTTTGAGTTGATATGCGCATCCAGGGCCCTTCACAGGGTGGCTTTGTGAGCTTCTAAGGGGCTGTTTGCCACATTCATGATGTGTTCAAGTTGATTGAATATTTAGGATATTTATTCACCTGGAGATGAAGGAAGGGGTTCCCAACCTTTTCAAGCTAGGGACCGGGTCATGTTCTTTCAGTCAGCTTCAAGGGCCGGATGGTCATTTTGCCCTGTCTGCATGATGGGGTGGCCATTTTGTCCCAACAGCTTCAAAGGGGTGGCCATTTTGTTTCTTGAATGTCCTTGGAGGGGTAGGGGGCACATGTCTGGGATTGGTCTCCATCTTCCACTGCCACCGCCACCGATCAGCTGACAAGGGCTCTGGCAATCAGCTGGAGTTAAGGTCGGCCTTTTGGCTTGACCTCTTCTTCACTGCCACCTCCACTGCCAGTCAAAAGGGCTTCACCAATCAACTGGAGCTAAGTTCTTCCCATCGGCTGGATCACTTCTCCATTGCCGCGGCCACTGCTAATCAGCTGTGTCAATTGGTACAAAATAACCACCGCCACCACCACTGGGTAGTTTGAGATAAACCTCTTGGTGACCCAAATCACACATGATTACTTGTGCATCACATAATTGTCGATCTTAAAATCTTTAGAAAAGGTGCAAATATATGACTTTCTGAAAGTGTAGACAAGCCCTCTGACTCTCAGTGTGAAGTAGACTGTCTCTGAGACAAACAGAGGCTATGATTTTATAAGCCAGCTTCTACTGTGAACCTGTCTATGGCAGGCTCTTATATATTGGCCAGTAAAGTACTTTTCATCCCTCTGTTAACTTCGCTAGTTTCTGTGAGTGAAAATGCCACTATGGGAGCAAAGCTGAGAGTTCTTGCTTTATAATCACCCACTTTACTCCCTCCCTCCCTTCCTCCCACCTCATCAGCTTTCTCTCCTTCAGTGCTTGTGACTGAGTGATGCTCAGTTCTGCCTGAAGGACAAGGACAAGTGAGATGCTGAGTGCCAATCAGTGGAGCATGCCACGTGATGTAATTGGAAAACACACTGCTTCTGGAATAAGATGAGGACATTATTCTTAATAGAATGCAGTTGGGCAATATGAACCTGACACGGTCATTTTCAAAAATGCTGATTTAAAGAAGCCATTTCTTTAGTGCTTACCAATGAGGTAAGCTTGAGCTGCAAAGTTTGGATCCAATCCAAACTTTGCTACAATTTACAAGTGTACAGATTTAGATGCTGTTTGTGATCAGAGATAGGGGAAGATTTGGGTACTGAGGGTTTTCCCTCTGCTCTCACACAAACTAACACCGAGTTAAGAATCCTTTAAAAATAAAGCTGTTCACAAATGGAAGAACTTTCCTGTAGGCATCTAGACCACTGAAGGAACAGCATTCTGGAGTAGACAGCCCTGTTCTGTGTCTTCATTCATTTCTTTATAGACCACATTTTGTACAAAAGATTACAAGGTACCTTTAAAAAGAAAAGCAATACAATAACAGCAATAAAAAGGAAAAGGTAAATATCCAAAGTTCAGTAGAGCCAGTGTTAAAAAACAGTGACTGAAATCCATTAGTTTGATAAATTATACTGCATAAGGTTGATGATGTCTTCTACTGCAGCAGGGTTATTTTTTTAAAGGAAACATTTCCAGTTTCACCTTGAAGTTCTTGAATCTCCCATGGAATCCCTTCCTTTGTTGGGAACTACAAGACGGGAGGAAGTTTTTAATTACCCAAAAACACTGGAACTTGAATGACAACAGTAGTGATTTTCAGTTAATAAAAACTAACTCCATTTTACAGCATTCAGGTTATAAAAGCGCCATGGGATCTTCAGGGTAGGATTGGAGGAAGCAGAAATATTTTATTTCCGAAAACTCACCATGACTGATTACATCATCAGCTTTACATGGTGTAACTTATGCAATGCGATTTCATGAAGAGCACCAAAACAAATAGCTACCATGTTGTTAATTGCACCATGTTATAAATTGCACCCACAAGTTAGCATTTATATGACTGAACTGGTAGCAAATTGCACCTAGAGCAGGGGTGCCCAAACTTTTCGGGCCAAGGGCTGGTCATGTGGTTGAGTCTGCTGGCCATGTGGTTCGTCCCACCAGAAGCGGAAGTAAAATGTCCATGTGTGTGTGCCTAATGTGCCTGCGCATGCACATAATACGGCAGTGTTATGCATGTGCATGGCTATGGAACAACTGCAGGCATCAGGGCAGCCTCCAACACCGGCATCCTGAGCCCTCCCTTCCTCCTCCTCCCTATGCCTTGAGTGGAGGAGGCGGGGAGTTGAAAGTTCTACGGCCCACTGGGGGCGATGGGGGGAGATATGGGCCAAAAGGGGGGAGGAGATGGTGGAGGGAGGGAGGGAGGGAGAGTTAGAAGGATTGAGGGACTAACTTGCCTGCCAGGGAATAGCAGCAGCAGTCTGGGGCTGGCTTGGAGGTCCATGGGGATAAAATTAAGGTGACAATTCGAGATGGCTTTGAAAAGCTGGCCCACCGCCATCGCTACTGCGGGTGGAATGTCTCACCCCAGTTGAGGGTTCAAGGTAGATTTGGAAGAATGCCCCATCACTTCCATCACCGCCGGAGCTTTGCGGAGGGTGGTGGGGGGAGTGGGTGGGGCGGTTTTATATGGGGGTGGGAGGGAGGGTGGGAGAGACTGCCCGGCCAGCCAGGAAGGAGAGGCAGAATTCTGTCCAAGGCAATCAGGGAGGCTCCGGGGGCCAATATAGAGGTTGTGATGGGCATGGGGCGATATAGCGGGTACCGAGGGGCGGGCCACACTCGGGGAATGCGGGGCAGATGCTTAGTATCTGTCCCTCGTTCCAGCCCCCCGGTTACACCTCTAGGTCCTGAGCAGCTGACCCAGGGTGACCCTGCCCTTAGGCTGCTGCTGATGAATGCCAGGTCGGTATGTAATAAGGCCCCCCTGATACAAGATTCCATTATGGGGGAGCGGGCCGACCTGGAATGTATCACTGAGACCTGGCTGAGACCAGAGGATGGGGTTCCTCTGTCAGAAATGTGTCCAGCTGGGTTCAGTATTTGGCACCAGCCTAGGGATGAGGGTAAGGGCGGTGGCGGTGGCATTGCCATCATAGCCAGGGAGTCACTGGGAGTCGCCAGGGCTACCGCTCCACAAATTCTGGGTTGTGAGGCCCTGCTTCTGCGTCTGGGCTCTAAGGGTCAGTTGGGAGTCTTACTCCTGTACCTGCCCCCTTGCAGGGTAAGGGACTCCCTGCCTGAGCTCCTCGAGGCCGTCTCAGCGTTGGCGTTGGAGTTCCCTAGAGTGATGGTTCTGGGGGACTTCAATTTGCCTTCGCTGGGGACTGGCTCCGAGGTGGCTCAGGAGTTCATGGCTTCCATGGCAGCTATGGACCTGATTCAGGTAATTCAGGGCCTGACCAGGGGCAGTGGCCACACACCAGATGTAATCTTTTTGTTGGAGCGGTGGCAGAGTGATCTGAGACTATGGAAATTAGACATAACGCCTGTGCCATGGTCAGATCATTATTTGGTGGCTCTAGACTTCCTGGGTGCGACGCTTCATCGTAGGGAGGCAGGGCCTATTAGAATGGCCTGCCCCCGGCAACTGATGGATCCTGATGGATTCCAGAGGGAACTGGGGGATTTCACTCTGGATTGGCAACACGATTCGCCCGAGGTGCTGGTTGACCTGTGGAACAGGATGACAACAGCGGCCTTGGATGAAATCGCACCACTACGGCCTCTCAGAGCTCATGGAGCTAGGTCGTCTCTGTGGTTCACAGATGAACTGCGGGAGCTCAAACGGGCAAAGAGACGCCTAGAGCGCCGCTGGGTGAAGACCCAGAGAGACTCCGATTGGACACTAGCTAGAGCCGCTATTAGGGCCTATCTAGTGGCGATGGAGGTGGTGAGGCGGCAATACTTCACCACCCTTATTGCCTCTGCTGATAATCGCCCAGCCACCCTGTTCCGGGTTACCAGGTCTCTCCTTGGTAGGGGGACCCCGGTGCCTGGTTGGCAGGGGTCGGCTGAGGACTTTGCTGACCATCTAGTGGAGAAAATTGATTGGATTCGCTCGGGGTTTAATCCTGGCGTGGATGGGGAGGGTCCGGAGGGAGCTGGAGCACAGTCTTGCCATACCATCTGGGACCAGTTTGATCCAGTTGCCCCTGATGAAGTGGACAGGCTCCTTGCAGCTGTGCGCGCCACTACCTGCCCATTGGACCCCTGTCCCACCTGGTTGGTGAAAGCCTCCAAGGCGGTGACAGGTGGCTGGGTTGGGGCTATGATCAATGCATCATTGCGGGAGGGGGTGTTTCCTGCACCTTTAAAACATGCCTTGGTGTGCCCCCTCCTGAAGAAACCTTCCCTCGACCCAGCTGTCCTAACCAACTATAGGCCTGTCTCCAACCTCCCCTTTTTAGGGAAGGTGTTGGAGAAGGCAGTGGCGCATCGGCTGCAGGGGGTACTGGATGAAGCGGATTACCTGGACCCCTTTCAGTCAGGATTCAGGCCTGGATATGGTACCGAGACGGCATTGGTCGCACTGATGGATGATCTCTGGCGGGAGCGGGACGGTGGTCACCCATCCGTCCTTGCTCTTCTTGACCTCTCAGCGGCTTTCGATACCGTTGACCATGGTATCCTTCTGGAACGGCTCCGAGGATTGGGAATCCAGGGCACTGTGTGGTCCTGGTTTTCCTCATTTCTGAGGGGTCGGACCCAGTCGGTGTGGTTGGACAGTGAGAGGTCCAGTCCTAGGCCCCTCAAATGGGGGGTGCCTCAGGGCTCGGTGCTCTCTCCTCTCCTATTTAACATCTACATGAAGCCGCTGGGTGAGATCATTCGTTCCCATGGGGTGCGGTACCATCAGTACGCGGATGACACTCAGTTGTACATCTCGGCCCATGGGGACCCCAGTGATGCCGTCAAAGTCCTTTCCAGGTGCCTGGAAGCTGTTGGGGTCTGGATGGGGGCTAACGGGCTACAACTGAATCCCAGCAAGACTGAGTGGCTATGGATAAGGGGTCCTGCGTTAACCCGGGAGCTACCATCTTTGGTTCTGGATGGGGCTATTTTGCCCCAGACAGACCCGGTGCGCAACTTGGGGGTCCTCCTGGATTCGCGGCTACTGCTAGAAGAACAGGTGGCGGCTGTGACCAGGAGGGCTTTCGCCCAACTTCGGGTGATTCGCCAGTTGCGCCCACTCCTGGACCGGGACTCCTTGCTCATGGTCACTCACGCTCTGGTCACCTCCAGACTAGATTATTGCAATGCGCTCTACATGGGGCTGCCCTTGACAACCATTCGGAGGCTACAGCTGGTACAGAATGCGGCAGCCCGGGTGGTGATGGGGTGTGGGCGTTATGCCCGTGCTTTGCCACTGCTCCGGGAGCTGCACTGGTTGCCAGTTTGTCTCCGGGTGCAATTCAAGGTGCTGGTTTTGACCTTTAAAGCCCTATATGGTAGTGGGCCGGGTTACCTAAGAGACCGCATCGCCCTGAGGACGTCTGTCCGTCCAACCAGAGCGGACCGGAGGGGCTCTCTAATTGTTCCATCAGCCAGGGGGGCTTGCCTCTCTGGCACAAGGAGGAGAGCCTTCTCTGTGTCTGCACCGGCCCTCTGGAACCTCCTGCCAACAGAGCTACGTCTCCGGACGGAATTGCTGCCTTTCAGAAAAGAACTTAAAACCTGGCTGGTGGGTTGTTCTGTTTGGAATATTGTGCCTTTAAGAATGTAACACTCGGATGAGTGGATATAATAATCACCAGCTGTAACACTGTAACCTTCTGTATCAGGATGCGAGCTAGTGACCACTAGGGGCAATAGCGAGCGCCCAGCTCACATGGTTCCAATTCCCCAAATACCTGCAGCACGGGAAGATTCCCGCCACCACCTCACCTGGACAAGAAGGGCGTGACGGGGAATGACGTCACGCAGACAGTAGCCAATAGGCTATCGAGGAGCCACATTCAAATGTATAGCCACAGTATATATTGAGCTGTTCATCCGCCATTACCACATGTTCCCCCGGACCATCATGCAATAAAGATGTGTTAAGCCAACCTTTCGGCTGTTCTATTGTCTTGGTTCTCATACACTAAATTGGCGACGAAGGTGGGATAATGGATCCCCACGGAATCAAGACAACGCAGGCCGGTTTCAACATCAACAAACCGGAAGAATGGGAGCTGTTCGAGATGGACTGCCAAAGCGCACTGATGGTGTCCGACATCTCAGACGAGGGGAAGAAGAGGGCCATGCTCATTAGAATGCTCGGGTTCCCCGCCATGAAGGTATTGGTGGACCTGGTGTCTCCGAAGAAGGTGAACGAAGTGCCGGTCAAGCAGCTCCTGAAAGCAATGCGCGACCATTTCCAGCCCTCGTTTTCAATGTTTTCGGCTCGGGACGCATTCTGGAAGAGAGTCCAAGTGCCTGGTGAGTCCGTGGCTGCCTTCGCAGCGGCCCTCCGTTTGGCCCCCGGCCCATGCAAGTGGGAGAACCTGGAAATCGCCCTCAGGGACTGCATGCTGTGCGGCCTGTGGGACGAGGAGGTTCAGCGAAAGCTGATGAACAAGGAGCCGCCCCCGACGCTGCAAGAGGTTGTGAAGGAGGCGCAGGCGGCGGAAGCCACGAGGGCCGGGGTTAAGGGGTTCAGAGCAAGGCCCCCACAACCCTGCATGTGCTCTTTTGACTCTGCATGTGCTCTTAAGCAGAGCTGCTGCTGAGGAGAGCCAAACAAAGGAAGTGAGCACTGGTAAGTTTTTGCAGTTGGAGTAGAGCTGCTTTAGAGGCCACCACTAATTTAAATTGATAATTTAAACTGCTGAGAGCCACCTCTGTTCAAACAGAGGAAGCAGTTTGAAGCTTCCAGAAGCAGGGGGGCAGAGCCACACCAGGCCCTTTCCTGAACTGTGACTCATAGGGGCGGAGCCACACTAGCCTTTAAAAGCTCTGAGCTCTTTCAGGGTCAGCCCTTTTGACTCTGCATGTGCTCTTAAGCAGAGCTGCTGCTGAGGAGAGCCAAACAAAGGAAGTGAGCACTGGTAAGTTTTTGCAGTTGGAGTAGAGCTGCTTTAGAGGCCACCACTAATTTAAATTGATAATTTAAACTGCTGAGAGCCACCTCTGTTCAAACAGAGGAAGCAGTTTGAAGCTTCCAGAAGCAGGGGGGCAGAGCCACACCAGGCCCTTTCCTGAACTGTGACTCATAGGGGCGGAGCCACACTAGCCTTTAAAAGCTCTGAGCTCTTTCAGGGTCAGCCCTTTTGACTCTGCATGTGCTCTTAAGCAGAGCTGCTGCTGAGGAGAGCCAAACAAAGGAAGTGAGCACTGGTAAGTTTTTGCAGTTGGAGTAGAGCTGCTTTAGAGGCCACCACTAATTTAAATTGATAATTTAAACTGCTGAGAGCCACCTCTGTTCAAACAGAGGAAGCAGTTTGAAGCTTCCAGAAGCAGGGGGGCAGAGCCACACCAGGCCCTTTCCTGAACTGTGACTCATAGGGGCGGAGCCACACTAGCCTTTAAAAGCTCTGAGCTCTTTCAGGGTCAGCCCTTTTGACTCTGCATGTGCTCTTAAGCAGAGCTGCTGCTGAGGAGAGCCAAACAAAGGAAGTGAGCACTGGTAAGTTTTTGCAGTTGGAGTAGAGCTGCTTTAGAGGCCACCACTAATTTAAATTGATAATTTAAACTGCTGAGAGCCACCTCTGTTCAAACAGAGGAAGCAGTTTGAAGCTTCCAGAAGCAGGGGGGCAGAGCCACACCAGGCCCTTTCCTGAACTGTGACTCATAGGGGCGGAGCCACACTAGCCTTTAAAAGCTCTGAGCTCTTTCAGGGTCAGCCCTTTTGACTCTGCATGTGCTCTTAAGCAGAGCTGCTGCTGAGGAGAGCCAAACAAAGGAAGTGAGCACTGGTAAGTTTTTGCAGTTGGAGTAGAGCTGCTTTAGAGGCCACCACTAATTTAAATTGATAATTTAAACTGCTGAGAGCCACCTCTGTTCAAACAGAGGAAGCAGTTTGAAGCTTCCAGAAGCAGGGGGGCAGAGCCACACCAGGCCCTTTCCTGAACTGTGACTCATAGGGGCGGAGCCACACTAGCCTTTAAAAGCTCTGAGCTCTTTCAGGGTCAGCCCTTTTGACTCTGCATGTGCTCTTAAGCAGAGCTGCTGCTGAGGAGAGCCAAACAAAGGAAGTGAGCACTAGTAAGTTTTTGCAGTTGGAGTAGAGCTGCTTTAGAGGCCACCACTAATTTAAATTGATAATTTAAACTGCTGAGAGCCACCTCTGTTCAAACAGAGGAAGCAGTTTGAAGCTTCCAGAAGCAGGGGGGCAGAGCCACACCAGGCCCTTTCCTGAACTGTGACTCATAGGGGCGGAGCCACACTAGCCTTTAAAAGCTCTGAGCTCTTTCAGGGTCAGCCCTTTTGACTCTGCATGTGCTCTTAAGCAGAGCTGCTGCTGAGGAGAGCCAAACAAAGGAAGTGAGCACTGGTAAGTTTTTGCAGTTGGAGTAGAGCTGCTTTAGAGGCCACCACTAATTTAAATTGATAATTTAAACTGCTGAGAGCCACCTCTGTTCAAACAGAGGAAGCAGTTTGAAGCTTCCAGAAGCAGGGGGGCAGAGCCACACCAGGCCCTTTCCTGAACTGTGACTCATAGGGGCGGAGCCACACTAGCCTTTAAAAGCTCTGAGCTCTTTCAGGGTCAGCCCTTTTGACTCTGCATGTGCTCTTAAGCAGAGCTGCTGCTGAGGAGAGCCAAACAAAGGAAGTGAGCACTGGTAAGTTTTTGCAGTTGGAGTAGAGCTGCTTTAGAGGCCACCACTAATTTAAATTGATAATTTAAACTGCTGAGAGCCACCTCTGTTCAAACAGAGGAAGCAGTTTGAAGCTTCCAGAAGCAGGGGGGCAGAGCCACACCAGGCCCTTTCCTGAACTGTGACTCATAGGGGCGGAGCCACACTAGCCTTTAAAAGCTCTGAGCTCTTTCAGGGTCAGCCCTTTTGACTCTGCATGTGCTCTTAAGCAGAGCTGCTGCTGAGGAGAGCCAAACAAAGGAAGTGAGCACTGGTAAGTTTTTGCAGTTGGAGTAGAGCTGCTTTAGAGGCCACCACTAATTTAAATTGATAATTTAAACTGCTGAGAGCCACCTCTGTTCAAACAGAGGAAGCAGTTTGAAGCTTCCAGAAGCAGGGGGGCAGAGCCACACCAGGCCCTTTCCTGAACTGTGACTCATAGGGGCGGAGCCACACTAGCCTTTAAAAGCTCTGAGCTCTTTCAGGGTCAGCCCTTTTGACTCTGCATGTGCTCTTAAGCAGAGCTGCTGCTGAGGAGAGCCAAACAAAGGAAGTGAGCACTGGTAAGTTTTTGCAGTTGGAGTAGAGCTGCTTTAGAGGCCACCACTAATTTAAATTGATAATTTAAACTGCTGAGAGCCACCTCTGTTCAAACAGAGGAAGCAGTTTGAAGCTTCCAGAAGCAGGGGGGCAGAGCCACACCAGGCCCTTTCCTGAACTGTGACTCATAGGGGCGGAGCCACACTAGCCTTTAAAAGCTCTGAGCTCTTTCAGGGTCAGCCCTTTTGACTCTGCATGTGCTCTTAAGCAGAGCTGCTGCTGAGGAGAGCCAAACAAAGGAAGTGAGCACTGGTAAGTTTTTGCAGTTGGAGTAGAGCTGCTTTAGAGGCCACCACTAATTTAAATTGATAATTTAAACTGCTGAGAGCCACCTCTGTTCAAACAGAGGAAGCAGTTTGAAGCTTCCAGAAGCAGGGGGGCAGAGCCACACCAGGCCCTTTCCTGAACTGTGACTCATAGGGGCGGAGCCACACTAGCCTTTAAAAGCTCTGAGCTCTTTCAGGGTCAGCCCTTTTGACTCTGCATGTGCTCTTAAGCAGAGCTGCTGCTGAGGAGAGCCAAACAAAGGAAGTGAGCACTGGTAAGTTTTTGCAGTTGGAGTAGAGCTGCTTTAGAGGCCACCACTAATTTAAATTGATAATTTAAACTGCTGAGAGCCACCTCTGTTCAAACAGAGGAAGCAGTTTGAAGCTTCCAGAAGCAGGGGGGCAGAGCCACACCAGGCCCTTTCCTGAACTGTGACTCATAGGGGCGGAGCCACACTAGCCTTTAAAAGCTCTGAGCTCTTTCAGGGTCAGCCCTTTTGACTCTGCATGTGCTCTTAAGCAGAGCTGCTGCTGAGGAGAGCCAAACAAAGGAAGTGAGCACTAGTAAGTTTTTGCAGTTGGAGTAGAGCTGCTTTAGAGGCCACCACTAATTTAAATTGATAATTTAAACTGCTGAGAGCCACCTCTGTTCAAACAGAGGAAGCAGTTTGAAGCTTCCAGAAGCAGGGGGGCAGAGCCACACCAGGCCCTTTCCTGAACTGTGACTCATAGGGGCGGAGCCACACTAGCCTTTAAAAGCTCTGAGCTCTTTCAGGGTCAGCCCTTTTGACTCTGCATGTGCTCTTAAGCAGAGCTGCTGCTGAGGAGAGCCAAACAAAGGAAGTGAGCACTGGTAAGTTTTTGCAGTTGGAGTAGAGCTGCTTTAGAGGCCACCACTAATTTAAATTGATAATTTAAACTGCTGAGAGCCACCTCTGTTCAAACAGAGGAAGCAGTTTGAAGCTTCCAGAAGCAGGGGGGCAGAGCCACACCAGGCCCTTTCCTGAACTGTGACTCATAGGGGCGGAGCCACACTAGCCTTTAAAAGCTCTGAGCTCTTTCAGGGTCAGCCCTTTTGACTCTGCATGTGCTCTTAAGCAGAGCTGCTGCTGAGGAGAGCCAAACAAAGGAAGTGAGCACTGGTAAGTTTTTGCAGTTGGAGTAGAGCTGCTTTAGAGGCCACCACTAATTTAAATTGATAATTTAAACTGCTGAGAGCCACCTCTGTTCAAACAGAGGAAGCAGTTTGAAGCTTCCAGAAGCAGGGGGGCAGAGCCACACCAGGCCCTTTCCTGAACTGTGACTCATAGGGGCGGAGCCACACTAGCCTTTAAAAGCTCTGAGCTCTTTCAGGGTCAGCCCTTTTGACTCTGCATGTGCTCTTAAGCAGAGCTGCTGCTGAGGAGAGCCAAACAAAGGAAGTGAGCACTGGTAAGTTTTTGCAGTTGGAGTAGAGCTGCTTTAGAGGCCACCACTAATTTAAATTGATAATTTAAACTGCTGAGAGCCACCTCTGTTCAAACAGAGGAAGCAGTTTGAAGCTTCCAGAAGCAGGGGGGCAGAGCCACACCAGGCCCTTTCCTGAACTGTGACTCATAGGGGCGGAGCCACACTAGCCTTTAAAAGCTCTGAGCTCTTTCAGGGTCAGCCCTTTTGACTCTGCATGTGCTCTTAAGCAGAGCTGCTGCTGAGGAGAGCCAAACAAAGGAAGTGAGCACTGGTAAGTTTTTGCAGTTGGAGTAGAGCTGCTTTAGAGGCCACCACTAATTTAAATTGATAATTTAAACTGCTGAGAGCCACCTCTGTTCAAACAGAGGAAGCAGTTTGAAGCTTCCAGAAGCAGGGGGGCAGAGCCACACCAGGCCCTTTCCTGAACTGTGACTCATAGGGGCGGAGCCACACTAGCCTTTAAAAGCTCTGAGCTCTTTCAGGGTCAGCCCTTTTGACTCTGCATGTGCTCTTAAGCAGAGCTGCTGCTGAGGAGAGCCAAACAAAGGAAGTGAGCACTGGTAAGTTTTTGCAGTTGGAGTAGAGCTGCTTTAGAGGCCACCACTAATTTAAATTGATAATTTAAACTGCTGAGAGCCACCTCTGTTCAAACAGAGGAAGCAGTTTGAAGCTTCCAGAAGCAGGGGGGCAGAGCCACACCAGGCCCTTTCCTGAACTGTGACTCATAGGGGCGGAGCCACACTAGCCTTTAAAAGCTCTGAGCTCTTTCAGGGTCAGCCCTTTTGACTCTGCATGTGCTCTTAAGCAGAGCTGCTGCTGAGGAGAGCCAAACAAAGGAAGTGAGCACTGGTAAGTTTTTGCAGTTGGAGTAGAGCTGCTTTAGAGGCCACCACTAATTTAAATTGATAATTTAAACTGCTGAGAGCCACCTCTGTTCAAACAGAGGAAGCAGTTTGAAGCTTCCAGAAGCAGGGGGGCAGAGCCACACCAGGCCCTTTCCTGAACTGTGACTCATAGGGGCGGAGCCACACTAGCCTTTAAAAGCTCTGAGCTCTTTCAGGGTCAGCCCTTTTGACTCTGCATGTGCTCTTAAGCAGAGCTGCTGCTGAGGAGAGCCAAACAAAGGAAGTGAGCACTGGTAAGTTTTTGCAGTTGGAGTAGAGCTGCTTTAGAGGCCACCACTAATTTAAATTGATAATTTAAACTGCTGAGAGCCACCTCTGTTCAAACAGAGGAAGCAGTTTGAAGCTTCCAGAAGCAGGGGGGCAGAGCCACACCAGGCCCTTTCCTGAACTGTGACTCATAGGGGCGGAGCCACACTAGCCTTTAAAAGCTCTGAGCTCTTTCAGGGTCAGCCCTTTTGACTCTGCATGTGCTCTTAAGCAGAGCTGCTGCTGAGGAGAGCCAAACAAAGGAAGTGAGCACTGGTAAGTTTTTGCAGTTGGAGTAGAGCTGCTTTAGAGGCCACCACTAATTTAAATTGATAATTTAAACTGCTGAGAGCCACCTCTGTTCAAACAGAGGAAGCAGTTTGAAGCTTCCAGAAGCAGGGGGGCAGAGCCACACCAGGCCCTTTCCTGAACTGTGACTCATAGGGGCGGAGCCACACTAGCCTTTAAAAGCTCTGAGCTCTTTCAGGGTCAGCCCTTTTGACTCTGCATGTGCTCTTAAGCAGAGCTGCTGCTGAGGAGAGCCAAACAAAGGAAGTGAGCACTGGTAAGTTTTTGCAGTTGGAGTTTCTAGCTGCTTTAGAGGCCACCACTAATTTAAATTGATAATTTAAACTGCTGAGAGCCACCTCTGTTCAAACAGAGGAAGCAGTTTGAAGCTTCCAGAAGCAGGGGGGCAGAGCCACACCAGGCCCTTTCCTGAACTGTGACTCATAGGGGCGGAGCCACACTAGCCTTTAAAAGCTCTGAGCTCTTTCAGGGTCAGCCCTTTTGACTCTGCATGTGCTCTTAAGCAGAGCTGCTGCTGAGGAGAGCCAAACAAAGGAAGTGAGCACTGGTAAGTTTTTGCAGTTGGAGTTTCTAGCTGCTTTAGAGGCCACCACTAATTTAAATTGATAATTTAAACTGCTGAGAGCCACCTCTGTTCAAACAGAGGAAGCAGTTTGAAGCTTCCAGAAGCAGGGGGGCAGAGCCACACCAGGCCCTTTCCTGAACTGTGACTCATAGGGGCGGAGCCACACTAGCCTTTAAAAGCTCTGAGCTCTTTCAGGGTCAGCCCTTTTGACTCTGCATGTGCTCTTAAGCAGAGCTGCTGCTGAGGAGAGCCAAACAAAGGAAGTGAGCACTGGTAAGTTTTTGCAGTTGGAGTAGAGCTGCTTTAGAGGCCACCACTAATTTAAATTGATAATTTAAACTGCTGAGAGCCACCTCTGTTCAAACAGAGGAAGCAGTTTGAAGCTTCCAGAAGCAGGGGGGCAGAGCCACACCAGGCCCTTTCCTGAACTGTGACTCATAGGGGCGGAGCCACACTAGCCTTTAAAAGCTCTGAGCTCTTTCAGGGTCAGCCCTTTTGACTCTGCATGTGCTCTTAAGCAGAGCTGCTGCTGAGGAGAGCCAAACAAAGGAAGTGAGCACTGGTAAGTTTTTGCAGTTGGAGTAGAGCTGCTTTAGAGGCCACCACTAATTTAAATTGATAATTTAAACTGCTGAGAGCCACCTCTGTTCAAACAGAGGAAGCAGTTTGAAGCTTCCAGAAGCAGGGGGGCAGAGCCACACCAGGCCCTTTCCTGAACTGTGACTCATAGGGGCGGAGCCACACTAGCCTTTAAAAGCTCTGAGCTCTTTCAGGGTCAGCCCTTTTGACTCTGCATGTGCTCTTAAGCAGAGCTGCTGCTGAGGAGAGCCAAACAAAGGAAGTGAGCACTGGTAAGTTTTTGCAGTTGGAGTAGAGCTGCTTTAGAGGCCACCACTAATTTAAATTGATAATTTAAACTGCTGAGAGCCACCTCTGTTCAAACAGAGGAAGCAGTTTGAAGCTTCCAGAAGCAGGGGGGCAGAGCCACACCAGGCCCTTTCCTGAACTGTGACTCATAGGGGCGGAGCCACACTAGCCTTTAAAAGCTCTGAGCTCTTTCAGGGTCAGCCCTTTTGACTCTGCATGTGCTCTTAAGCAGAGCTGCTGCTGAGGAGAGCCAAACAAAGGAAGTGAGCACTGGTAAGTTTTTGTAGTTGGAGTAGAGCTGCTTTAGAGGCCACCACTAATTTAAATTGATAATTTAAACTGCTGAGAGCCACCTCTGTTCAAACAGAGGAAGCAGTTTGAAGCTTCCAGAAGCAGGGGGGCAGAGCCACACCAGGCCCTTTCCTGAACTGTGACTCATAGGGGCGGAGCCACACTAGCCTTTAAAAGCTCTGAGCTCTTTCAGGGTCAGCCCTTTTGACTCTGCATGTGCTCTTAAGCAGAGCTGCTGCTGAGGAGAGCCAAACAAAGGAAGTGAGCACTGGTAAGTTTTTGCAGTTGGAGTAGAGCTGCTTTAGAGGCCACCACTAATTTAAATTGATAATTTAAACTGCTGAGAGCCACCTCTGTTCAAACAGAGGAAGCAGTTTGAAGCTTCCAGAAGCAGGGGGGCAGAGCCACACCAGGCCCTTTCCTGAACTGTGACTCATAGGGGCGGAGCCACACTAGCCTTTAAAAGCTCTGAGCTCTTTCAGGGTCAGCCCTTTTGACTCTGCATGTGCTCTTAAGCAGAGCTGCTGCTGAGGAGAGCCAAACAAAGGAAGTGAGCACTGGTAAGTTTTTGCAGTTGGAGTAGAGCTGCTTTAGAGGCCACCACTAATTTAAATTGATAATTTAAACTGCTGAGAGCCACCTCTGTTCAAACAGAGGAAGCAGTTTGAAGCTTCCAGAAGCAGGGGGGCAGAGCCACACCAGGCCCTTTCCTGAACTGTGACTCATAGGGGCGGAGCCACACTAGCCTTTAAAAGCTCTGAGCTCTTTCAGGGTCAGCCCTTTTGACTCTGCATGTGCTCTTAAGCAGAGCTGCTGCTGAGGAGAGCCAAACAAAGGAAGTGAGCACTGGTAAGTTTTTGCAGTTGGAGTAGAGCTGCTTTAGAGGCCACCACTAATTTAAATTGATAATTTAAACTGCTGAGAGCCACCTCTGTTCAAACAGAGGAAGCAGTTTGAAGCTTCCAGAAGCAGGGGGGCAGAGCCACACCAGGCCCTTTCCTGAACTGTGACTCATAGGGGCGGAGCCACACTAGCCTTTAAAAGCTCTGAGCTCTTTCAGGGTCAGCCCTTTTGACTCTGCATGTGCTCTTAAGCAGAGCTGCTGCTGAGGAGAGCCAAACAAAGGAAGTGAGCACTGGTAAGTTTTTGCAGTTGGAGTAGAGCTGCTTTAGAGGCCACCACTAATTTAAATTGATAATTTAAACTGCTGAGAGCCACCTCTGTTCAAACAGAGGAAGCAGTTTGAAGCTTCCAGAAGCAGGGGGGCAGAGCCACACCAGGCCCTTTCCTGAACTGTGACTCATAGGGGCGGAGCCACACTAGCCTTTAAAAGCTCTGAGCTCTTTCAGGGTCAGCCCTTTTGACTCTGCATGTGCTCTTAAGCAGAGCTGCTGCTGAGGAGAGCCAAACAAAGGAAGTGAGCACTGGTAAGTTTTTGCAGTTGGAGTAGAGCTGCTTTAGAGGCCACCACTAATTTAAATTGATAATTTAAACTGCTGAGAGCCACCTCTGTTCAAACAGAGGAAGCAGTTTGAAGCTTCCAGAAGCAGGGGGGCAGAGCCACACCAGGCCCTTTCCTGAACTGTGACTCATAGGGGCGGAGCCACACTAGCCTTTAAAAGCTCTGAGCTCTTTCAGGGTCAGCCCTTTTGACTCTGCATGTGCTCTTAAGCAGAGCTGCTGCTGAGGAGAGCCAAACAAAGGAAGTGAGCACTGGTAAGTTTTTGTAGTTGGAGTAGAGCTGCTTTAGAGGCCACCACTAATTTAAATTGATAATTTAAACTGCTGAGAGCCACCTCTGTTCAAACAGAGGAAGCAGTTTGAAGCTTCCAGAAGCAGGGGGGCAGAGCCACACCAGGCCCTTTCCTGAACTGTGACTCATAGGGGCGGAGCCACACTAGCCTTTAAAAGCTCTGAGCTCTTTCAGGGTCAGCCCTTTTGACTCTGCATGTGCTCTTAAGCAGAGCTGCTGCTGAGGAGAGCCAAACAAAGGAAGTGAGCACTGGTAAGTTTTTGCAGTTGGAGTAGAGCTGCTTTAGAGGCCACCACTAATTTAAATTGATAATTTAAACTGCTGAGAGCCACCTCTGTTCAAACAGAGGAAGCAGTTTGAAGCTTCCAGAAGCAGGGGGGCAGAGCCACACCAGGCCCTTTCCTGAACTGTGACTCATAGGGGCGGAGCCACACTAGCCTTTAAAAGCTCTGAGCTCTTTCAGGGTCAGCCCTTTTGACTCTGCATGTGCTCTTAAGCAGAGCTGCTGCTGAGGAGAGCCAAACAAAGGAAGTGAGCACTGGTAAGTTTTTGCAGTTGGAGTAGAGCTGCTTTAGAGGCCACCACTAATTTAAATTGATAATTTAAACTGCTGAGAGCCACCTCTGTTCAAACAGAGGAAGCAGTTTGAAGCTTCCAGAAGCAGGGGGGCAGAGCCACACCAGGCCCTTTCCTGAACTGTGACTCATAGGGGCGGAGCCACACTAGCCTTTAAAAGCTCTGAGCTCTTTCAGGGTCAGCCCTTTTGACTCTGCATGTGCTCTTAAGCAGAGCTGCTGCTGAGGAGAGCCAAACAAAGGAAGTGAGCACTGGTAAGTTTTTGCAGTTGGAGTAGAGCTGCTTTAGAGGCCACCACTAATTTAAATTGATAATTTAAACTGCTGAGAGCCACCTCTGTTCAAACAGAGGAAGCAGTTTGAAGCTTCCAGAAGCAGGGGGGCAGAGCCACACCAGGCCCTTTCCTGAACTGTGACTCATAGGGGCGGAGCCACACTAGCCTTTAAAAGCTCTGAGCTCTTTCAGGGTCAGCCCTTTTGACTCTGCATGTGCTCTTAAGCAGAGCTGCTGCTGAGGAGAGCCAAACAAAGGAAGTGAGCACTGGTAAGTTTTTGCAGTTGGAGTAGAGCTGCTTTAGAGGCCACCACTAATTTAAATTGATAATTTAAACTGCTGAGAGCCACCTCTGTTCAAACAGAGGAAGCAGTTTGAAGCTTCCAGAAGCAGGGGGGCAGAGCCACACCAGGCCCTTTCCTGAACTGTGACTCATAGGGGCGGAGCCACACTAGCCTTTAAAAGCTCTGAGCTCTTTCAGGGTCAGCCCTTTTGACTCTGCATGTGCTCTTAAGCAGAGCTGCTGCTGAGGAGAGCCAAACAAAGGAAGTGAGCACTGGTAAGTTTTTGCAGTTGGAGTAGAGCTGCTTTAGAGGCCACCACTAATTTAAATTGATAATTTAAACTGCTGAGAGCCACCTCTGTTCAAACAGAGGAAGCAGTTTGAAGCTTCCAGAAGCAGGGGGGCAGAGCCACACCAGGCCCTTTCCTGAACTGTGACTCATAGGGGCGGAGCCACACTAGCCTTTAAAAGCTCTGAGCTCTTTCAGGGTCAGCCCTTTTGACTCTGCATGTGCTCTTAAGCAGAGCTGCTGCTGAGGAGAGCCAAACAAAGGAAGTGAGCACTGGTAAGTTTTTGCAGTTGGAGTAGAGCTGCTTTAGAGGCCACCACTAATTTAAATTGATAATTTAAACTGCTGAGAGCCACCTCTGTTCAAACAGAGGAAGCAGTTTGAAGCTTCCAGAAGCAGGGGGGCAGAGCCACACCAGGCCCTTTCCTGAACTGTGACTCATAGGGGCGGAGCCACACTAGCCTTTAAAAGCTCTGAGCTCTTTCAGGGTCAGCCCTTTTGACTCTGCATGTGCTCTTAAGCAGAGCTGCTGCTGAGGAGAGCCAAACAAAGGAAGTGAGCACTGGTAAGTTTTTGTAGTTGGAGTAGAGCTGCTTTAGAGGCCACCACTAATTTAAATTGATAATTTAAACTGCTGAGAGCCACCTCTGTTCAAACAGAGGAAGCAGTTTGAAGCTTCCAGAAGCAGGGGGGCAGAGCCACACCAGGCCCTTTCCTGAACTGTGACTCATAGGGGCGGAGCCACACTAGCCTTTAAAAGCTCTGAGCTCTTTCAGGGTCAGCCCTTTTGACTCTGCATGTGCTCTTAAGCAGAGCTGCTGCTGAGGAGAGCCAAACAAAGGAAGTGAGCACTGGTAAGTTTTTGCAGTTGGAGTAGAGCTGCTTTAGAGGCCACCACTAATTTAAATTGATAATTTAAACTGCTGAGAGCCACCTCTGTTCAAACAGAGGAAGCAGTTTGAAGCTTCCAGAAGCAGGGGGGCAGAGCCACACCAGGCCCTTTCCTGAACTGTGACTCATAGGGGCGGAGCCACACTAGCCTTTAAAAGCTCTGAGCTCTTTCAGGGTCAGCCCTTTTGACTCTGCATGTGCTCTTAAGCAGAGCTGCTGCTGAGGAGAGCCAAACAAAGGAAGTGAGCACTGGTAAGTTTTTGCAGTTGGAGTAGAGCTGCTTTAGAGGCCCGCGCGCCTAACGGCGCGCGAGATTGCAAACTAGTAACAAAGGAAGAATATAGTCTTACTAGGTAGAAAGGTAGTAAACGTGTACATTTTTGAGGCCCAGAATACTGCACTTGTTAACATGGATTCTGAGGGAACAGTTGTAGTTACCTGCAATACTTGTGCCATGTTTGTGTTCTTGCCAAAGCATATGGAGAACTACACTTGTAGCAAGTGCAAGCTGGTTGCACTACTAGAAGAGAAGGTCCAGCAGCTAGAGGCCCGCATATCTAACCATCAACAAATTAAGGAGCTTGAGCTGTTCTTGGACAGAGCGGAGCAGACTATGCTGGACAAAGAAGAGACAGGGCACAGTTCTGAGGGAGAAGGCCCTTCACTAACTCAGGAGGGAGATATTTGGAGGACTGTGACTCAAAGGAGGAGAAGAGTAGGGGATCACTCTGAGAGTCTGAAATTGCAGAATAAATTTGAGGCTCTTTCCCTCATCACACCTGATGAGGAACACACAGAGGAACAACTGGTTCCACCTGATGATCTCTCCTTCATCACACTTGATGAGATCCAGGAAGATAAACAACAGGAACAAACTGAGGTTCTCTCCCTTAATATGGTTGATGAGGTGCATGTAGATGAACAGATTGCAGGAGAGAGGCTCCTTGTACTAGGCGATTCAATAATTAGAAATACAGAGAAATGGATTTGTGATGCACATGATAACCATATGGTGACTTGCCTGCCAGGTGCAAAAGTTGCAGACATCACAAGAAATCTAGATAGATTGTTAGAGAGAACTGGGGACGAGCCAGTTGTCATGGTACACGTTGGTACCAATGATGTTGGGAAGGCCAAGCGGTCTGTCCTGGAAGCCAAATTCAGGTTGTTAGGAAGAAGATTGAAGTCCCGGACTTCCAAGGTAGCATTTTCAGAAGTGCTGCCTGTCCCTCGCGCAGGACCTACCAGGCAGGCAGAGCTCAGAAGCCTCAATGCGTGGATGAGGCAGTGGTGTCGAGAGGAGGGTTTCAGATTTGTCAGGAACTGGAGAACATTTTGGGACAAGCCAAATCTGTTCAGGAGGGATGGGTTGCATTTGAACCATGATGGGACCAGATTGCTGGCACTCAACCTCAAAAAGGCTGCAGAGCAGCTTTTAAACTGATAACTGGGGGAAAGCCGACAGGAGCTGGGCAGCATCCGGTTCGGGAAAGTGTGTACTTGAGTAGTGAGGAGGATGCAAAAACTACTGAGCAGAGCGAGGAACTAGTCACTAGCATTCTAGCAGAAGGATGCAAGAGGCAGTCTAACAATGCAACTGGACACAAAAGACTGTGTCAGAAAAGCATATATAAATGCTTGTATACAAATGCCAGAAGCCTCCGGAGCAAAATAGGGGAGCTGGAATACTTAGCAATAGATAAGAATATTGATATTATTGGTATCACTGAAACCTGGTGGACGGATGATAACCAATGGGATACAGTTATCCCAGGCTACAAACTATACAGGAAGGATAGGAAGGGGCAAACAGGAGGTGGTGTAGCCTTGTATGTCAAAGAAGTGATAAAATCGTATGAATTGGAATATCTAGGTGATTTGGAGTCACCATTAGAAGCTCTGTGGGTAAGAGTACCAGGCCACAAGGATGGTCTAACAGTAGGCATATACTATCGGCCTCCGACCCAAACTCTTGAGGGAGACTGGCAGTTGGAGAATGTTGTAAAGGAGGCATCCAAGAAGGGAAGCCTGGTTATAATGGGGGACTTCAATTACCCTCACATAGACTGGGTGAACTGTTGTTCAGCACATGATAAAGAGATAAAGTTCCTAGATATGCTAAATGATTGTTCCCTGGGACAGATGGTTGAAGACCCAACTAGAGGTACAAGAATCCTTGACTTGATCCTGAGTAATACTCAGGATCTGGTGCAAGATGTTAACGTGACTGATCCAATAGGGAACAGTGACCACAACTCAATTATGTTTAACTTGATCATAGACCGCAAGTCACTGATAAAATCTAACACAGAGACCTTAAATTTTCAAAAAGGAAATTTCCCAAAGATGAGGAAACTAGTAAAAAAGAAGCTGAAAGGGAAAATTGAGAGAGTCCAAACACTCCAAGAGGCATGGAGGCTGTTTACAAAACAATAACAGAGGCTCAATTGGAATGCATACCCAAAAGGAAAAAGGGCACTGCCAGGTCCAAGAGGACTCCAATGTGGCTTACAGGAGCTGTTCGGGAAGTGATCAAGAGCAAGAAAAGCTCATTTAGAAGATGGAAGGCTTGTCCGAATCAGGACAGCAGGCAGCAACATAAATTCTGGCAGAACAAATGCAAGGCAACAATCAGGAAAGCAAAGCAAGACTTTGAGGAGCGTATAGCTAAAAATACTCAGAGAAATAACAAAGACTTTTTTAAGTACATTAGAAGTAAGAACCCAACTAGGAAGGCCATTGGACCATTAGATGACAATGGAAGGCAAGGGGTTATTAAAGAGGAAACAGAGATTGCAGAGAGACTCAATGAATTCTTTGCTTCAGTATTCACTGAAGAAGACAGAGGCCACATGCCCAAAACAGAGCCTATCTTCGTAGGGAGGGAAACCGAAGAATTAAGCCAGATAGAAATAACCAGGGAGGAGGTCCTTGCATGTCTTGTTAAACTAAACACTAACAAATCACCAGGACCAGATGGCATCCATCCACGAGTTCTCAGGGAACTTAAAGATGAAATTGCTGATCTCCTAGCCAAAATATATAATCTTTCCCTCAAATCAGGCTTTGTGCCTGATGACTGGAAGGTAGCGAATGTAACACCAATTTTCAAAAAAGGATCCAGGGGTGATCCAGGAAATTACCGACCTGTCAGTTTGACATGTGTCCCAGGTAAAGTGATGGAAACCATCCTAAAAGATAGAATTAATAGGCACATAGAAGAGAAGGCGCTGCTAAAGGAGAGCCAACATGGCTTTTGCAAGGGCAAATCATGCCTCACTAATCTGTTGGAATTTTTTGAGAGTGTCAACAAGCATGTGGATAAGGGGGATCCAGTTGACATTGTTTATCTGGACTTTCAGAAGGCTTTTGACAAGGTCCCACACCAAAGGCTCTTGAATAAACTTACCAGTCATGGAATAAAGGGACAGGTCTTGTCCTGGATCAGCAACTGGCTAAGGGACAGGAAACAGAGGGTAGCACTAAATGGACACTTCTCCAAGTGGAGGGAAGTAAAGAGTGGGGTACCCCAAGGTTCAGTACTGGGACCCCTGCTTTTCAACCTCTTCATAAATGATCTAGAAGTAGGAGTAAAAAGCAAGGTAGCCAAATTTGCTGACGACACTAAATTATACAGGGTAGTGAAAACTGTGAGAGATTGTGAGGAGCTCCAGAGGGATCTCTCGACACTGGGGGAGTGGGCAAAACAGTGGCAAATGAGTTTCAACATTAGTAAGTGCAGAGTGATGCATGTTGGGGCAAAGAACCCCAATTACACTTATAAACTGATGGGGTCTGAACTCTCTGCGACAAACCAGGAAAGGGACCTTGGTGTCCTGGTGGACAACTCAATGAAGGTGTCAACCCAGTGTGCCTCAGCAGTGAAAAAAGCAAACTCAATGCTAGGGATCATTAGGAAGGGTATAGAAAATAAGTCAGCAAGTGTCATTTTGCCTCTTTATAAATCTATGGTGAGGCCCCATCTGGAATACTGTGTACAGTTCTGGTCGCCATACCTCCAGAAGGATATTATGGAGCTGGAAAAAGTGCAGAGGAGGGCAACCAGAATGATTAGGGGACTGGAACACCTTCCTTACCATCTGAGGCTGCAACGGTTGGGCCTCTTCACTCTTGAACGACGACGTCTAAGAGGTGACCTGATTGAAGTTTATAAAATCATGCACGGTGTGGACAAAGTAGATAAGGAAAAACTGTTTTCCCTATCGCATAACACTAGAACTAGGGGACACTCCATGAAACTTTTGGGTACTAGTTCTCAAACAAATAAGAGAAAGTACTTTTTCACCCAGAGGATTACTGGTCTATGGAACTCCCTGCCAGAAGAAGTGGTGACAGCTGTCAGTCTTGACAGCTTTAAGAAAGGATTAGACAAGTTCATGGAGGACAAGAGTATCAATGGCTATAATTATGGATACTTAAGGACAACCTCCGGGTTGGAGAGATAGGCAGGATATCTCTCAATATCATTTCCAGGGAATCCTAAGCAGGTGAAGGCATCTGCTTGGGAATACCCTGAAATGGTGAGCCACTGTGTGAGACAGAATGCTGGACTGGATGGGCTGTGGCCTGTTCCAGCAAGGCTGTTCTTATGTTCTTATGTTCTTATGTTAACCCGACAAGGCAGCGGGCTCGGTGCAAGCGGCCAGGCGGGCACCACACTCCTCCATGGAGAGCAGCGAGGACAAGGACATCCGGAAGGTGCGGAAGGATGGCCGGCGTTGCGATGGCTGCGGGGTGCTCCATGATCGCATCAAGTGCCCGTTCAGGAAGGCCGAGTGCCACAACTGCGGGCGCCGAGGCCACATAGCCAAAGTCTGCAGACGGCGGCGCAGAGACCAGAGAGGCTCAACAGACTGCCCACCAAAAGGCCAGGAAGGCATCCGGTCCGCGAGGAAGCAGGACGGCATGGGCCGCATCTCCGACGACAGCGACGACGACATGGCAGTCCACAGCATGTCCTTAGGACACCCACGATATTTTGTTGAGGTACTGGTGCAAGGGGTCCCTGTTTAGATGGAGATAGACTCGGGGTCCTCATATTCCATCATTTCCCAGAGGGAGTTTTTGGGAATTTCCCCCAACGTGCGGCCCAAGCTCAAAGCACTGAGGTCTACGCTGCGGGACGTGCAGGGAAATAGCATTCCGGTGTTGGGGGTTGGAAAATTCAAGGTCCAATACAAGCAGCACGCTGCGGAACTTCCCCTGGTTGTTCTCAAAGGGGGGGGTTGTTGCCTCCTCGGGACTCAATGGTTTAAGCCCCTGGGTTTGTTCATTGGGGGGGTGCATGCCGTTGGGACTGACCCAATTCAGGAGGTGTGCAACGCGCATCCCGAAGTGTTCAAGAAGGGACTCGGAAAATTCAAGGGGCCCCCAGTCGCATTCGACCTGGATCCGGAGGTCCGCCCAATAAGACTCAAACCGCGAAGGGTGCCTTTTGCACTTAAGGACAAAATAGAGGCGGAACTGGACAAATTGGTGGGCCAGGGGATCCTTGTTCCTGTTGATTCTGCGGAGTGGGAAACTCCGATTGTAACAGCGCTTAAGGCCAACGGGGAGGTTCGAATATGCACTGATTACAAATGTACCATTAATAAGGCGATACGCCCAAATGCGTATCCGGTGCCGGTAGTCAGCCACCTGTTGGCCAGGTTACATGGGGGAAAGTGTTTCGCAAAGCTTGACCTGGCGCAGGCTTATCAGCAGCTCTCGGTAACCCCAGCTGCAGCTGCTGCACAGACAATAGTCACTCATAAGGGGACGTTTCAGGTGACGCACCTGCAATTTGGCGTGAACTCGGCGCCAGGCATCTTCCAATCGCTCGTGGAACGCCTCTTAAAGGGTCTGGAGGGGGTCTTGCCATACTTTGATGACGTATTGATAATGGGGGGAGTGAGTCAGAACTGGCTGAGAGACTAGATAAAGTACTGATGGTATTTGAAAAGGCGGGGTTGAGGTTGCGGAAAGACAAATGCGTCTTCTTCGCAAAAGAGGTTGAGTTCCTGGGTTTTCGGGTGACCCCTGCAGACATCAAACCCTCTGAATCAACGGTGGCCACCGTTCAAAATGCTCCTCGCCCCACCTCCAAGGCCGAACTGCAGTCGTTCCTAGGGCTCTTAAACTTCTACCATTCCTTCCTGCCTAGGAAGGTGTCGGTAGCAGAGCCGCTTCATAAGTTGCTAAAAAAGGACGAGGCGTGGAAATGGGGCGAGAGCCAGGAGAGGACATTCAATGAGCTGAAGCAACTCTTGTCCTCAGATGCCATATTAACCCATTTTGACCCAAAGAAACCAGTGGTGATGATATGTGATGCATCTCCAGTGGGGGTGGGGGCGGTCCTGTGCCACGTGTTGGAAAACGGGCGGGAGGCCCCGGTGGCGTTCTACTCCAGGTCCCTGTTTAAGGCAGAGCGTAACTACGCACAGACAGACAGGGAGGCATTAGCGATAATTGCTGGGACGTAGAAGTTCCATGATTTCCTCTATGGCCGCCCCTTTACCATCGTGACTGACCACAAGCCCCTGCAAGGCATTTTTACCGCAGACAAGCCCACGCCACAGATTCTGTCCCCTAGGATGCTCCGGTGGGCCATTTTTTTAAACGTGTACCAGAACGCACTGGTGTATCGCCCTGGAAAGGACATAAGCCACGCGGAGGCCCTGTCGAGGTCTCCCCTCCCCCACACAGGCAGCCACGTGTGCGAGGTGGAACAAGACCACCAAGTGCTCATGATAGAGGTCCTAGATTCACCCCCCGTAGTGCCCGCAGAGATCGCCAAGGCGACGGGCAGGGACAAGACGTTGGCCCTGGTTAGTTCATGGGTGCAGAAAGGGTGGCCAACGTCCTCCCCGGCGGCGGAATTTGCCCCGTTTTTCAGGAAAAAGTTAGAACTGTCCATGGAGAGGGGTTGCCTCCTGTGGGGCCAGCGGGTGGTCGTCCCTGAGTCCCTGAGAGCAAGAGTGCTCAAGCTGCTGCACGTCAGCCACCCTGGAATTGTCCGCTCCAAGGCTCTGGCCAGGAGCTACTTCTGGTGGCCCCAGTTGGACGCCGATATCGAGCACATGGTGGGCACTTGCGAGAGTTGCCAGAGCTCCCGGCCCGAAGAGGCTCGACTTCCGCACAGGGAATGGGATGCGGCAAAGGGGCCGTGGTCCCGCGTGCACATTGACTTCGCGGGCCCTTTCAGAGGATCGCTTTTTCTCCTCATAGTGGATGCTTACTCCAAGTGGTTGGAGGTCATCCCGGTTGCGAGCACCTCCTCAGCCGCAACAATTAAACAATTGCGCAGGGTGTTCAGCTCGTTCGGCATACCCGACACGCTCATTAGCGATAACGCTAGTTGCTTCATGTCTGCCGAATTCAGGGCATTCACCGAAATCAACGCCATCCGGCACATCACCTCCGCGCCTTTCCACCCGGCGACGAATGGCCAAGTAGAACGCCTCGTGCATACCACCAAAGATGCGCTGAGGCGCATGGGCCCCGGGGATTTAAACCTGCAGTTGTGCCAGTTTTTGCTGGGATATAGGGTGACCCCCCTAGCGTCAGGATACTCGCCTGCAGAGCTCCTAATGCGTAGAAAACTGACCACGGTACTGACCAGGCTAGACCCTTCGAGGGTGGAGGACACTGGGAGGAACATTGGGTTAGCGGGCACAAAGAGTTTCGAAATAGGCGCCCCGGTCTATTCCAGAAACTACGCTAGCGCAGGGCCAGCCTGGGTGCCGGGCATAGTCATTGGACAAACGGGTCCCGTGTCGTACTGCGTCGAGACCAGCACAGGTCTACTCTGGAGGCGACACGCGGACCAACTCCGACGTCGGGTTTCCGGAAACCAGAGCGCGGACAGCGCAGAACAGGATTCAACGCTAGGGTTCTCCCCCACCCGTTTAGCCCAAGGGGGAGGAGAGGGGAGTCAGTGGTCCCCACCAAGGGGGGAAGGGAATAAGCTTGTCCCTGCAGATATCCTGAGGGATACCCCCACAGATACCCCAGAAGATGATTTTGATTTTGAGTTGCAAAACCGGGGGGGTTTCGGAGTGGTCCCCCACCCATCCAAGCGAGAAGCGGGGTTTTTCGTTAGCCCCCAGTGCCCCCGGTTTTCCCACAATGGAGTTTACCCCTACCCCGAAAGCCGCAGAGCCGCGGCAAGTCACTAACGAGTCTCCCTCTCCCATTGCAGGACAAGAGCCCAGGGAACACAGAAGTGATAGCGACCCCGGGACAAACCAGCCAGCCTTGCGCCCAAAACGCGTTTGCAATAAACCATATTGGATGAGAGACTTCGTCTCATCCTAGGGGGGAGGGATGTTGTGTTTGGAATATTGTGCCTTTAAGAATGTAACACTCGGATGAGTGGATATAATAATCACCAGCTGTAACACTGTAACCTTCTGTATCAGGACGCGAGCTAGTGACCACTAGGGGCAATAGCGAGCGCCCAGCTCACATGGTTCCAATTCCCCAAATACCTGCAGCGCGGGAAGATTCCCGCCACCACCTCACCTGGACAAGAAGGGCGTGACGGGGAATGACGTCACGCAGACAGTAGCCAATAGGCTATCGAGGAGCCACATTCAAATGTATAGCCACAGTATATATTGAGCTGTTCATCCGCCATTACCACATGTTCCCCCGGACCATCATGCAATAAAGATGTGTTAAGCCAACCTTTCGGCTGTTCTATTGTCTTGGTTCTCATACACTAAACGGGTCAAGTGTGGGGTGCAGGTGGAAGGGTAACCTCCATTGGGTGGTTGGTGTAGAAGAACTCCTCCCCATGGTGCCTTTGGATCCTGCACCCCTTGTTTTTAGGGGGTGGGTAGTTTTAACTGTTTTTAACATGTGTTTTTTTTATTTTTACTGTGAACCGCCCTGAGTTGGCTTTGGCCAAGTGAGCGGTATATAAATGTGACAATTAAATTAAATTAAATTAAATTAAATGCACAAGTGTGTTACGTGAATGTGCAGGCATGTTATGTGCATGTGCAGTCACATTATGTGCAATCACATGCACATTTTACATCCACTTCTGGGAGCAGTGGGGGCAACACAGGCCAGATAGAATGGTGCCATGGGCCAGATCCGGCCCACAGCCATAGTTTGGGCACCCCTGAGCTAGAGTAAGGTAATGGTAAAGGGAAAGGTCGCCCTTGCTTAAAAGCCAGTCATATCCGACTCTAGGTTTAAGTGCTCATCTCTGTTTACAGCCAAAGAGTCAGCGATGTCTGTGTCTGAAGGCGTTTCCGTGGACATGTGGCAGGCATGAATAGACACTGAAGTGCACAGAATGCTATTTACCTTCCCACCAAAGTGGTACCCATTTATCTACTTACAATTTCTTGCCTTGGAACTGCTATGTTGGCAGGAGTTGGGACAGAGACGGGAGGTCATTCCGTCATGCAATACTCGGGTCTCAAACTGCTGAACTGGCGACTTCAAGATCAGCATCTTAACCACATGAGCCACCGCAGTCCCTGAACCTAGAGTAGAGCCAGTGAGCCATGGAACTTACAAAGGTGTTGCCTCACCAAATCCTTGCTGATTCAATGGATCAAGCCAAGTTGTGACTTACTACTGATTTTGAGCCAACATTTGGATAAGTGATGGAGATGTAATTCACAACATACAGATATATTACATGTTTTCTAGCCTTGTTTGAATGTGTGTTCCTTTTGGCACTTTGTGATTGAGCTGATTAATGATATGTTAGTAAGTAATTCATCACTGGATCCTAAAGTAATTTTGTTGCATTATATAAAAGGACTTGTTAATTCATGAGATACTGAACCGATTTCAAGTCTACATGCTGCTGCCAAGATGGCAATAGCAACAAATTAGAAAAAAAAGCAAAGCCACGAACAGTAAATGTCTGGTTTAACCGTATGTGGAACATTGCCCTGATAATTAACAAAATTATTATTATTAGAGGATGCAAAGGAATTATTTGCAAGATTTCGATAAATTTTATGAGGAAAGGCCCATATTTGCTACATAGTTGCAATGGAAATGGGAACCCCTCTTATGCTTTTCATGAAATGTTTTAGGAATTTATATTA
Organism: Bradypodion pumilum; assembly: GCA_035047305.1. NCBI lineage: Eukaryota > Metazoa > Chordata > Lepidosauria > Squamata > Chamaeleonidae > Bradypodion > Bradypodion pumilum. The sequence goes on along the minus strand of JAWDJD010000001.1, from coordinate 429,804,403 downwards.
TTAAATTAAAACATTAATTGTACCATTGTATGTGTCTAAGAAGACAGTGGGCAGTATATATCTCACAGGCCACATAATTTCCCCAGGAGCATTTTTTGGTCCTCAAAGCCCCTCTAGAGCAGTGGTGGTGAACCTATGGCATGCGTGTTAGAGGGGGCACTCAGAGCCCTCTCTGTGGGCACATGTGCCATCACCCCAACACAGAATTCACCCCACCCCTCTGCCCAGCAACCCAATGGGAGTGCTTCCTCCCCCCCCCCCCCCATGTCTGGGATAAGGCGAGTGGCTCACATGCGGAGTGGGGGTGCAGTGCAGACAGCAGCATGTTGAGTCTGTGGCAAAGGTGAGTTTGAGCACTCAGCCTCTAAAAGATTCGTCATCACTGCTCTAGAGTAATGGAAAACGATTTTTTGGGAAAAATAATTGATTTATGTCTGTCATAGTTAGTTAGTTAGTTAGTTAGTTAGTTAGTTAGTTAGTTAGTTAGTTAGTTAGTTAGTTAGTTAGTTAGTTAGTTAGTTAGTTAGTTAGTTAGTTCCCTTGTTTACTGCCATTCTCCCAGGTGGCAGAACATAAGGTACATGGATCATTAAAAAGTTACTAAACATGAAAAAATTACATCACAATCTAAAAACAGAATTAAAAGAGTAGAAGCATTAAATACATACACACAAGATAAAATGGCAACAAACATAAGGCATCCAGCTATATTAAAATTAAGTATTAAAATCCTGGCTGAACAAAAATGTTTTCAGTTCTTTCCAAAAAGAGAGGTGAGAGGGATCTTCTGGGGGAAGCCACTAAGAAGAAGGTGTTATCTTGAGTTTCTGTCAGAAATGCTTGTAAAGGTGATGGGACCTAAGGAGAGTAATACAGGTAGATGTGGTCTGTCACCCTGAGGATGTTTATCATTTTAGTGGTCCATCCATGATACTTGTAATGCTCTTCTCCATTTCTATATTTAGAATTAATTATTTTTTCTCTACTTCTAATACTTCAGATAGCCAATGTAGAATTCCCTAACCAAAACTAGAAAGCCAAGGTTTATAGACATAGTTGCCAACTTCCATAATCTCTGACCATTTGGTTGGAGTTGTTTATCATGTTATTATCAATTTTCATTTCTTAAAAACATTTCTTTAAGAAAAACTCAGATTTAGAAAAGTTGTAAAATGAAAGCAATGAAAATAAACCATGATTTAAACTACCTTAAATCAATTATACGGATAATTCTTGGAACTAAATCCAACTGCTTAGTCCCAACTAGAGTCAACACAACAAACTCAGCACACAAGTGCTGACTTAACAAACCTCCTCATTCAATGAGTCTCCTCTCCAGAGCTTCAGCTGAACATTAAGAAGTCAAAAACCATAACTACAGAAGAACTAACTTTAAAGTTGACTGTGAAGAAATAGATTTTGAGAGTACCCTGAACAGCAAAGAGAACAAATAGGTCGATCTTAAAAGAAATCAACCCCAACTGCTCCCTGGAAGGTCAAATATTGAAGATGAAGTTAAAGCACTTTGGAAATAAAATGAGAAGAGAGGATTCACTTGAGAAAGCCTTGATGCTGGAAAAGGTGGAGGGCAAAAGAAGAAAGGGTCAGCAGAGAATGAGATGGATAGATAGCATTGTTGACACAAAGGCACAAAGCTGGGCAGGCTGAGGAGGATGGTGGAGGATAGGGGTGCCTGTCGTGCGGTGGTCCATGGGGTTGCGGATGGTCAGAATTGACTGTGCGACTGAACAACAACAACAAAATGTTGTGTTCCCATCATCAATTTAAATGGAAACTGCAGCCAAGAATCAGAAGATGACTAAGATTCAGAAGGTCATCTGTGAAGGAACTAGAAATGGCCATCAAGACCTTTGTATTCTATCATATGCTCACTTACTATCCACAAATATAAGAGCTGAGGGAAAAAAGAAATTTGTTCGAAATATGGTGGTGAAGAAGAGCTTTGTAGATATCATGGACAACAGGAAAACAAGTGGTTAATATAGCAAATCACGGTTGTTCTTGAAGGAAAAACATCAATACTTCATGAGAATATTCACTGGAAAAGACAGTAATAAGTAGAACCCCACATAACGAAATAGCTCCGTTCCACGGAGCTCTTCGCTATGCAGGTTTTTGTTTTTGTTTTTGTTATGTTGATCAAATGGCCGATACCCTGCATAACGAAAAGAAAATGTTCATTATACAGGGTTTTCATTAACCGGGGTATTCGTTATGTGGGGTTCCACTACTATGAAAAGCTGGTGGCAGCAGGAAAAGAGGAAAAACAAATATAAGATGGGTTGAAATAACAGCTTTGGGTTTGCAAGAGCTAAGCAGGACTGTTAAAGATTTTGGAGGCCATCCATTCATAAGAAACCCTGTACAGTAATTTGGAGGTGTCTTTTTGGCCCTTGATAACAACACTCTAGCTTAGATAGACAATGGGATTTAGCCACTGGAGTCTGCATTGTGAGAAGTGAGGCTGTTATTGAAATGGAGGCACCAACTCATTGCAAAAACAATGAAAATGTACCAAATCTAGCAGAGTGGGAACAATTATATTCCTGAAATAGTTTATACATTTCTTTGATTTATATCATACACTTTCTCCAAGGTCCATTGCATTTTATTCTCTCAACAACCTTGTGAAGTAGGTCAGGCTGAGCTGTTGACTTACTGCATGGAGTGACTTTCATGGCTGAGCAGGAATTTGAACCCCATTGTGCCTATTCTAAATTCAGTAGACTCTCCGCTAAACCACAGCAGTTCAATGTGCTTTTAAAGTAAGCTGAAACAGAAAAGCTTCACCTGCAGCACTAAAATAAACCATTGTGTTTAATGCCATTGTAACTCTGTGGGGATGTTGATGAAATAGGAAAGATACTGTTTTCAAAGTGTGCTTTTTAAGAGTCCAAAATACTTCTATTTTTCTTTGCAAGTTTCACAAAAACAAGCTAATATTAATCTCTCGAGGGACTGACTGTGCAGATAATCATTCAGCAGACCATCGAAGTGGTTTATGCAAATTCTAGTGGTTTTACAGGAGGAAGAAATGTTGTTTTATTTTTCATTACTCTTCCGTTATTACAGTCATTACTCTAAGTCCCATTCATTGTTGGGTAGGTTAAGGTATAGCACAAGACCTTTATGATTAGAAAACAAAGAGTATCTGGCAATAATAAATATTCAAAATATTCATTGTTAACATCTTTCCCTTCTATATCAAATTTCAATAGAGAACAGGAAAAAGCCTGATTAAAAAAATGTTTCTTGCATTGTTACTTGTATGCCTTTATGATTTTCATAAGGAAAAGGCATGTTGTTAAGATAGGAAGAGCTTTAGAGTTGCTAAGTCTCAAGATGCTACTCATAATTGCATGAAATTACTATGGATTTATCCACACATTTTATTTTCTCCTGGTAAAGGTATAGTTCCATTATCCATAGTTTTCAATTGATTTAACAGACCCACATGATGTTAATGTCTTAAAGCAATTCCTCCTACTTCCCTTCCATTTCAAGATAATTTCCCCCTCTCTTATCTGATCATTGTAGCACTGCATTGGACAGAAAGGTAAAAAAAATAATCTTTGTTCTTCCATATAGTGTCGATCAAGAACCTACTCACAGCTAGTTTCAATTAATGCTACAAGAAAAATGAAGAAAAACTTCTTTTTAACCTTCTGACCAATCCAGCAATACAACAACCCACTAGGAGATGAGGGAAGCAATTATAATTTCAATGACCTCCACAGAGGAGCAGGGGAAGTTTCATTTGCCCATATGGTAAAGTAGTTCACCAGCCGCTTCACCATACGGGCAAAGGTCAGTTGCATTGTTTGGATGGGGAGAGCAAGCTAAATATGATTTAATCCCTTCCTTGTCCTCAAACAACCACAAAAACAGCAGTCCCAGACCACCCACAAGGGGCATCTGGACACACTCTAAAACAAACTATTTTCTATTGCCTGATCTTTTTAAACTGCAGTCAGAGACATATGAGGAACTTTAACTATCAAAGTTTGTGTTTTCCATCCAGCCTGGGACCTAGATATGTGTGCTTTTCTATATAAAATTTGCACATCACTAAGATCTGCTGGGAAGGCTCTCCTCCATGACCCCCATTGAGAAAGGTACATTATGGATGGTGGATGGATGTATGTGGTTTCCCCATGCCCCAATGGCATGGAACGGCCCACGCAGAGGCCACTTCGGGAGAACGCTCCCTGGCCCGTGGGCTCTGCGGGCAGAGAAATTAAGGGGGGTGGATTAATAATAGGGTTTGATTCACCCAATTAATGACCTGACCGACGGTTCCGCTGAGGAGGCATTTCTCCAGACTCTGTTATCCATTAAGGTAATCACTCATCTCCGAGTTTATCCTTATCCTTGGTGCAAATAGTAGCCATATTTACCCCTGTCTAAGCCTCAGACAATGGTTTTACTCTGTCAATGTTTGCCCACGCTAATTAACTTCCCCAAGAGAGGTTCTCAATTAACCTGAGTAAATGGATGATGTGATTTTCTGTCAGATGACCATTCTACCATGCGCAGCCTTGAACATAATATATACTGATGATTTTCCCTCAATAAATCACTGGTCTTCGCTCCATCTTGCCTCGTGTCATTCCTTTGACCAGTCTCCTCCGGGATCCTAAGGGCCTCATCACGGCCCCAATCCAACATCTGGTGACCCGCGACGTGATCCTACCCGAGAGTAAGCGATCACACGGTCCGGTTCTGCGCTTGAACCGCGTCCGATCATCCCGGAGGACAGCGCGGCAGCCCGGCCGGTAAACCAGCCGGTCGGGAAGGCGGCCTAAGTGGCGAGGCATTCCAGAGAGGCTTCCTACAGCTTGCTCCCAACTTTCACGACGGCTTGCAGGTTACGGAAAAACGCGTTCCGCTCAGGGTCAGCTGTGAACCCCTGACAGTGCAGAGGCCACCAAGGGCCCGTGGCAGCAGTCCACGCTCCGAGCTCTACCCAGAGAATCGTCGCCAGAGCCTATTACCTTGCCCAAAGACGCATCGACCCGTCCCGAGGAGGAAACTTCGAAGGACCCTTCACAGGTAATATGGGGACTTGTCCTCAGCGACAAGGTCCGTCCGCTAGCCAAAGAACTCATGAGAGAGAGTTCAGAATCCTGGCCAGGGTATTTCAGTTGCATTTTCACAGCAGAGAGCTACCGAGACTTTTGGCGTACCTAAGGGAACACTGCCTGCTTTACCCAGAAGTAGGTACGTTAACCCTTAAGCTTTGGGATCAGACAGGAGACTGCATTCAGCAACCCCCGAAAGCTCCAGAGGGCATAATTCGCACATGGAGCAAATGTAGGAAACTCTCAGTAGAGGATGACCCAGTCCGGATAGAGATCCAGAAACCCCCAGCGCAGTCAGAACCATCAGCCCCAAGGAGTCTCTATCCGTCATTTCAGCTTAAGCAGGGCAGTGTAGGGAGCATTCCCCCAGTGACAGCTGCAGACGTCACTGAAGGAATTCATGGCATGAGAGGCCTTGGCACTTCTCTGACAGTTAAAAGTCCCCTGCCAATTAAGAACATTCAGCGCATGGGTGAGGAAGATCCATTCACGGGGAAATTGCCAGTGGCACAATTAGCTAGCGCCCAACTGCTGTGTTCAGCCTATCTGAAGGCAGACACACGCTCAGGCAGGGCCGCTCAGTGCCCACTGCTCACGGAAACCTGCATGGCCCCTGGCCATGCAGGGCTCCAGAGCAGACCCATTACCACACTCAGGCGCAGAGCAGTGCCAAAACCCCAAGGCGCCTGCTTCCAGTGTGGTAAAATGAGACACCTTAGAAGAGAAAGCCAATCTAGACCAGGCAGATCTTCAAAAGATTGTCTTAATGCCAAATGGCCCCGCTGGCATGCATCTGGCCCAGGCTAGAAAGGAGGCAGCCATCGCCCTGGCTATGCCAGAAGAACCATCCCAGCAATAGTACCCCGAGTTCCCCCAAGGCACAGGCAGAATCTGCTGGTCTCACCTTGGGAGTAGCCCAGAGAAACTCACCCCTAAGTAGAAGCACCCAGATGGCTGTGATAGCCAGCTGTGTATAAGCCATCTCCTCATGTGTATGATAGAACACTGCAGATCAGGGGAGGAATGTGCGAATGCGTAAATAAATGTGTGTATGCGTGGTGCACCACTGAATGTATGGCTGCAAGAACTGTGTATGATTGCAAAAGCCTTGTCTCTATGACCGCAGTATGACTGAAAAAGTGTTCCTTGTGTGTAACTGCGTGGTAATGTCACTGTGAAATATGTGTTAAACAGTTTGCACTCTGTTCATGGGCAGGAGCTATTTAAAGTTTGAGAAAGCATGATGTACAAAACCCTTACAAAACCCTTTGCCTTGCCTGCTTAGCAGCTTAAGGGCAGCAGGAGAGGGGGGGAATCCTAACCTGCAATAGGGCAGGGTGATTCCCCCTTCTTCCCTTAAGACTTTTTCTTTGTCAAAGGATTAAGCCACTCTTGGAAACCGGTTTTGCAACCCTTGCCACTCAGGAAAACAGATTTTTCTTTTCAGAAGCGCGATCTGAAAACAAAAGTCACTCCTATGAGTTTTCCTCACTAGATCATAAACTATGGGGCCCCTCCCTACGTCTGTGTTCCTCAAACCCCCATCTCTGTGTTTTAAGGTTTTTTGAATGTCTCTTAGCATCTTGGAGTTACGTATCTCACTAAGAGTGAGAGAATTGCATTGTCTTCATGTGTGTATTGTGTTATCATCTTGTAACCACGGTTCTCAACCTATTGAAGTCAGGGACCAAAGTTCCGGGGCCTCAGGCAGCTCTGGGGGTCCGGACAGTCATCCTGCCCTTCCTTCGCCGCACAGCCCTTCTTGGCTTGGTGGAGGTAGGGGCAGAGCAACGTGGGCTCAGGCCCACTTACCCACATCTGGCCGCGGGTTGAGAATCGTTCCAACTCTCCTACATTCTCTTAAGAAAGATACTGTTCTGGTATTTTGACTTTAATCTGTGTAAAGTAACTCACTCATTGTACCCCTTTCACAGGAAAAAGCACGCAAACATTCTTGCGCTCTGTATATTCAGAAAATGCTTAATCGTTACCTTTTTACAGGAACAAAAATCCTCCCCAGGCCTTAAAAATAACCAATTTGTTTCTTTCTAAGTCTCAAGTTGCTTCCTTTCACAGGCTCCTGAGCTAATTACTGGTAGTGATTTCTCAACAGGAAGACCCGGTTGTCTTAATTACTTGACCTAATCTGATTGATAAGGGTTGTTGCATTCTCATTGTGCTAACTTCTGACTTGTCTTTCCTCCTTTCCTCCTTTCGCCAGTGGAACTCCCTGCTGGAAATGTTTAACTTGTGTGTCTTTTCATTTTTGTGTATTATTTCCTTACAGCTGGCACGTCATAGTTGGCTTGTTTTAATAAGTCTTAGGTCATTTTAAGTATGGAACCTGGCCCACAGGACCCTCTCTAGTGAGCAGACACATTTCGCAAACTCCAGAGCACAGAGGAAGGATTAGTCTCTGAGCTCCTGAGAATGTGCAGAGTGCCACCCATTAGCCAGGACTGCCTAGGACTATTTTAAGAGTGCAGTCAGGTCACACTTCCAATCAGATACAGGCATTTTCAGGCCACCCCTTCCTTTTTTGCTGCTAGTCTAAGCACAGGCCAAAGGCTAAGGCAGCATCTGGCACCCTTCTAAACATGTGCACGCCCGCCATGGGCGGATGTGCGCAGGGGGGCCTTCATGAGAAATTTATCCGAGGGAAGCCATGGCTCTTCATGCGCCAAGGTTTGCCATAAGACCCCAGACGCGTCTCGCTTCAAACGCAGACAGTCACCTTGTGTGAATTAATGTCACTGGTTCCCCTTCGGGGGGCTAGAACAGTTTTCACTTATGGGGGTCGCACATATTAGGTTCTTACTTGGCAAGAGAACCAAGCTTGGCGCACGCTCCTGACTCTTCCGCAAGCAGGCAGAGTTGGCAGCCGTGAACCTCGCTTTGCGCACCTTTGCCAAAGAACGCTCCAACATAATTACTGACAGCCAGTACAGGAATTTGCTTCACAGTCTACTGGGAGTATACATCACTCCCGCGATAGACAAGAATTTGTTAAGTTTGTTCCTCACAACTCCAATTCAGAGTCGTGCATTCTCTCATCAGAATGCCAAAGCGCTCGCAAGGCAGTTCAACCTGCCACTTTCCCAAGCCCAAGGCATAGTCCGTCCCTGCCTGCATCGTGCAGGGGCACCGGGGGGGGCCCTTCGTGGGGGGTCAACCCACGAGGGACAGAGGCCATCCAGGTGTGGCAAATGGACGTCACACATGCCCCACATTTTGGCAAATGGTAGTACATGCACGTTTGCATTAATACCTTCCCACAGTTTGTTTGGGTAACAGCACAGAAGGGAGAAACGGCTCCCCATGTGGAGCAGCATCTCCTTTCCCACGGCCAAGGGCGAACCTCGGCACACGAAGTCCGATGACACCCCAGCTTATAGCTCCAGGCAGATGGCCACCTTCAGGGCCACCTGGGATATTAAGCACACCTTTTGGCGTTCCGTGCAATCCGCAGGGGCAAGCAATTGTGGAACGGGTCTATCGGATGCTTAAGTCCTACATTGACAAACAAACAGAAAGGGGGGGGACAACATCCCATAGTTGCACAGCAATTGCTATCCTATAAGTGCAAAAACTAACTAACTCTTTCAGAATTTTTATCTCCCAAACAAGTCTCTTCCCCATGCAGGTCCCAGAGGCCAGAATCGGGCACCAGTCACTGTCCTGGATGTCATCAGCTGTCCGTCTTCCTTTATGACTTACATCTCCAAAGACATTCCTATGAACATTTTGCATACTCAGTGCTACTTCTAAGGACCGTGCTTTTCCCCAAAACAAGACTTCTCCAAGCTCAAGCTACACATGAAACCCCACCAAGAAGAGAAGCCTCATCCTTCGAAAAGCTGCTGAATGTCTTTGATTGCTATTTTTATCTGTAGTTGCTCTTTATTTATACATGCCTTGTACAATGCTCCAGTTGGGATTTGCAAGGGACACTTGAATTTCTGTATGTTGTTAATAACGGCCAGCTTCCACCAAAGGAAGCCAGACCGGCCCATGTTTTGCACCGGCCCATTGCTTGGAAAGATTGAGCACCCGGTAGCCGGCTATCTCCAGCCATTGTAAGTTTCACACCTCTCCATAGGTGCTAGAAAGACCTTTGCACAACGCCAGAAGTTGCAGAGATAGCTTAGAATCACCCCAGGTCACAGTATCAATGACACATCTCATTATCTTGCCTTGCTACAGAAAGCAGTCTGGATTCAGACCCACAGCTCTGAAAAACCAGGCGGCAGTCAGTATATTCAGCGTGTCAGGCTTAGCCATAGGCAACGCTCGAAGAATTGGTCAATCGGCTTGCACTTTTGCAAGAGCCATTAACCACACCTCCTTGGCAATAGCGCTGCTCAATCAGGAGCAGGCAGAGCTTCGCCATGCCATACTGGATAATCAAGCAGCCATCGATTACCCTCTGTGGTCACATCATTTGGGTTGCGAGTCTTTCCACAGCATGTGTTGCTTTAATCTCACAGACGATACCCACAAAGTACAGAGCCAGCTCACGAACCTCCACACCCTAGTTAAGAACATCAAGGAGGATGCTTCATGGGGGTGATGGGATTCCTTGTGGTCGTGGTTCCCATGGGGATGGCTTCAGACGACACTCAAAGTGATTGTGGGGGTGGCAATACTGGGCACAACAGTGTGTTGTTTCGTGCAATGTATTCCCTCACTGCTATCGAGATGTCCCCCATGGAGGGAACCCCGAAGCGCCATTCCCGCTCATCAGCTGATGCCCCTCTTACGCAGAGTCGCCGGTCAGGCTCTTAAGTAAAACGAAAAGGGGAGATGTGGTTTCCCCATGCCCCAATGGCATGGAACGGCCCACGCAGAGGCCACTTCGGGAGAACACTCCCTGGCCCGTGGGCTCTGCGGGCAGAGAAATTAAGGGGGGTGGATTAATAATAGGGTTTGATTCACCCAATTAATGACCTGACCGACGGTTCCGCTGAGGAGGCATTTCTCCAGACTCTGTTATCCATTAAGGTAATCACTCATCTCCGAGTTTATCCTTATCCTTGGTGCAAATAGTAGCCATATTTACCCCTGTCTAAGCCTCAGACAATGGTTTTCCTCTGTCAATGTTTGCCCACGCTAATTAACTTCCCCAAGAGAGGTTCTCAATTAACCTGAGTAAATGGATGATGTGATTTTCTGTCAGATGACCATTCTACCATGCGCAGCCTTGAACATAATATATACTGATGATTTTCCCTCAATAAATCACTGGTCTTCGCTCCATCTTGCCTCGTGTCATTCCTTTGACCAGTCTCCTCCGGGATCCTAAGGGCCTCATCACGGCCCCAATCCAACAGATGTACAGATTTTCAAACTGATTTTTTGACTAATTTTAATGTCTATTATGAACCATGGTGATTTTAACAGGGGTTTTTATTATTAAACTTCTTCTGCTGTTGTAAATTGACTGCCTTTCCACTGTTTTCTTTAGTGCAAGGGTAGGGTTAAAGTAATGTGTCAATCAATCAATAAGCAGGCAGACAAATATTCTTACATTGCAATCTTAGACCCCAAAACCAAGGGCAGGTGCCCACATTCAGCAGCCAAAGAACAGGATTTTATTTCTTCTTTGCCCACTGCTGTGACCCTCAGTTCACAAGGGGGCAATGGAGGAAGGGAAAATGTCAATTCTGACAGAAGCCGAATAGTCCACTAGAAGTACACCACTGCAGCATCAGCTTTGAATTCTGGATCAAGTCCTATACAGTATATCTGTACATGTGACATTGCAGTTCTTCACATGTCTACCCAGAAGCGAGTCTCCTTGAGTTCAGTGTGGCTTACTCCTGCACTAAAATCAATGCAGATTACATCTCAATAGGATGTAGATGCACACAAAAGAGATTGCATTGCTGGTCTTTTCTGCAGGAAATCATATTAATCAAACAACATTACTTTTTTAAAAAGGAAAAAAACATTAATCACAGACATACCTATTCTGCAGGTCCTCTTAGGCAAAGAGAATACCAAGAGTAATTCTTTCCCTCAGTACTGGAAGATCTAAAGAGAATTTCTAAAACTGACTCGTTGATTTAGAAAGTACATTTTTTGCCTGCTGATCTTTCTACATTCCTTGTAATTAGGTTATTGAGGCTATCATTCATTAAGATCTGCTGATCATCAGCATAATATGCAAACTCAATTTATCCTTTCCCAAATGGGAGACTTTCTCCCCATGGTTTAAACCAAATGTAAAGTGCTACCACTGAATCATGGAGTTAGGTCAACTGAGGATTAGCATGCTTTCAATTACACAGTTATTAATTCCATTAAACAATGACAAATCTAGCATGGCCTGAGCTTCCCATTATACACAGTATATTTGAACATTTCCCTGTTATTTTTATAGGCCACAGCACTTCTAAGCAGCCTGCCAAGAGAAGTGATGATGGTGATGATAAGAACTGCAATGCATGCATTTCCAACTTGCAGCACCACACAACACTGTACAGAAAGCATATATATTTCTGTTGCTCCTTTGTGCCTTTTCCAGAATGTTATCTCTGTTGTATGTGTTTATTTCTTACAGTATCTTCTTGAGATGAAGTTAGCATTCATGTATCACAAAAGCACAGTAAACACTAAAGAAATGTGACCCCTTAAAGACCAACAAATTTGTTTCAGAGTTGCCATTTGAAGATAAAAAATTTACTTCCACAAACATGTTGTTGTTGTTGTTCAGTCGCACAGTCGACTCCGACTCGGACCATTTTCCGCCAGGCGCCTCTGTCCTCCACCATCCCCCTCAGCCCTCCCAGCTCTGTGCCCATTGTGTCTACAATACCATCTAGCCATCTCATCTTTGGCCTCCCCCTTCTTCTTTTGCCCTCCACCTTTCCCAACATCAATGCCTTCTCAAGTGAATCCTCCCTTCTCATTTGATGTCCAAAGTATTTTAGCTTTGTCTTTACTATTTGACCTTCCAATGAGCAGACAGGGTTAATTTCTTCTAAGATTGACCTATTTGTTCTCCTCGCTGTCCAGGGGACTCTCAAAACTCTCCTCTAACACCACATTTCAAAGGCATCTATTCTTCTGTGTTCAGCCTTCCTAATTGTCCAGCTCTCGCATCCATACATTACTATTGGAAATACCATTGCTTTGACTATTCTAATTTTTGTTTGCAATGTGATGTCTCTGCTTTTCACTATGTTCCCCAGGTTTCTCATAGCTTGTCTCCCAAGAATCAGTCGCCTTTTTATTTCATGGCTACAATCCCCATCTGCAGTGATCTTTGATCCTAAGAAAGTAAAATCTGTCACTGCTTCTACTTCTTCCCCATCTATTTTCCAGGAACTGATGGGACCTGTTGCCATTATCTTGGTTTTCTTGATATTGAGTCTCAGGCCAGCTTTTGCACTCTCCTCCTTCAGCCCAATCAAGAGATTCTTTAGGTCTTCTTCACTTTCTGCCATTAGGGTGGTATCATCTGCATATCTCAGATTGTTGATGTTTCTCCCAGCAATTTTAATCCCATATTGTGATTCCTCCATCCCTGCATTGTGCATTATGTGCTCTGTGTATAGGTTGAATAGGTATGGTGACAAAATGCAGCCTTGTCTTACTCCTTTTCCTATTCCAAACCACTGTCATTCCCTGTTCTGTCCTAACTGTTGCTTCATGGTTCATGTACAGATTTCTCAGGAGGCATATGAGGTGCTCTGGTATTCCCATCTCTTTAATTACTTGCCACATCTTCTTGTAGTCCACACAGTCAAATGCCTTAGTGTAGTCAATAAAACAAAAGTTAACTTGTTTCTGGTATTCCTTTGTTTTCTCCATGATCCAGCATATGTTGGCAATATTATGCAAACATATTATGGAATGTTTTATTTTAACATGATGAATAAAATATTTTAAGATAAGGCCGGGTTCAAATATTTTATAAATAATTTCTTAAAAAATATGTATGGTATCAGATTATTTTCAATTTTTCCAAAAATTTCCGTTTTTCCAAAAAAAAGGGGGGGGTTCCTGAGCTTCAAAATTTCAGGATTTCAGCCATTATACGGTTAATCCTATATGTCCCTCTGAAGGTTATGTATATTTATATATTTCCCCATTCCTGCTCAGTAGATATAAGTAGATTTTTGTGTTTGTCCAAATTTGTCCACACTGTGGCCTGTGGGCTGGATCTGGCTCACAGTGCCTAATAATCCGGCCCACACCACCCATGCCACTCTCAGAAGTGGAAGTTAAATGTCCCTGTGCCTGCACAAAACACTTCCTTAAAACACCCATGGCTGTCGTAAACGTGTTTACAACAGCCACAGGTGCATTTACAGCAGCATTTTGTGCATGCGTGGGTACTTTTTACTTTTTCTTCTAGTGGGAGGAACCACATGACCAGTGCTCAACCACGTAACTGGCTCACATCCCGAAAAGTTTGGGCACCCCTGGCCTTAGAAAAGGATTAATGAAATGAAAGAAGCAGATGGAGTTTTTCTTCTTACTTGTTTTTGTGATCTAGGCATTGTATCATGATGTTTAGATTATCTTGTTTTTCTAATATTTTCTAATATCATTGCAAAATAGAAACTACCAGGATAATAATTCTTCAAAAATTTCCATTTGAAATAAGCAGGGCTTCTGCATCAACATTAAACAAAGGAAAGCAAACCTCATCCCCAAAGGCTGCAATAAAGGTTAGTTCCTGTGATTCTTCAGGGCTGGTTCGGCACAAAAGAGTTAAAGCTGCAAAGCCAGGGGTAGATTTCCATCTGCACTGTTTGAAGCAGGGGAAATGGTCACAGTCAGTTAGGCACATGAAGTAGCACATCTGCAGGCTGAGGAAAGAACTCCCTTGCCTGCCTGTTCCATTCTTGACACAAAAGCAGTTGAAGCAACACCCACAAGTGTTGCCATTTGAATCTCTATTTTGATGCAACTAACTCTGTAGGAGGCAAATCCATCCCTCACTGAGGTAGGTCCCAAATCTATTGTATATCTTTTCAAACACATGGTAGTTATTTTTTTAAAAAATTCTCATTTTAAAAAATGAAGTGCACATTCTTCAGTGCCATAATAGGTGCTGAGATACTGCTTAAAATGGAAGATTAGTTGTAAGGCATTTAGTTGATGCCTTGTCTTAAGTGATTATTTACAAAATTGGGCCAGGAATTGCCCAATAAATCTTATGGATTTTTACAGGTAAATCTGTACCTTGTCCTGCATTCTTTCATGCTTATGTGTTCTGAAAATGACAGAGAGAGAGAAAGAACGAGAGAGAGAGAGAGAGAGAGAGAAGAGGAAAGGAGATGCAAGGAGTTTATAAAGAATGGGAGGTTTACTCAATGTAAACTATTTATCTAGCTTTCTTTTCTTGCTGGTCTTTCTTTTCTTCACAGCCCAATTCTAAGCAACTATGGTATGAGTTCCATATACCACCTGGCTCACTATGTAAAGATATCATGTTTTCCATTACTCTTGTCATTTTGTATTTTTCGCCCTGCAAAAATATCAAGGGGAAAGTGAAGTTAGTTTGCAGCAGCAAAACCAACAAATTCTTGGAGCTCCCTAAAGACTTCAAATTTTAATGGGAATAAGCTTTTTATTGACTTCAGCCTGCTTCATCATTTGCAATCTATTTAAGGTAACCTGCTTCCGTTGACTGAAAATGAATCATATACACAGTGTGTGTCTGTGGGCAAGAGTTGTGGGATTGTAAAAGCAAAAATTAGGGACAGATATTGAGGAGTGAAAAACTGGATACATCTGTTATGAAGAGATGGTGGTCTGCCATGTGATCTTGGATAACCATTTGCCTCATTCCTGACTATTGGCCTTAATGCCTGGTAGAGGAGGAGTCTAGCAATTTATGAGGTAGCACTGCTTCACTACTTCAGGCTGTATGCTAAAGAAAAAATAAATAGTTGTAATTCTGTGGGAAAAGCAGCAATTAGGACGTGTGTCTAAATCTACCATATTTCTGTAGTTCTTCTATATTATTTTTGTTTTGAGCATGTAGCATCAAGTCAAGGTAGGCCTATAGTAATCCTATGAATCAGAGGTTTCCTTGGATATGCCTGTGCTGGCCTTGTTACTCCCTTTGAATACAGCTGGATGGGAGTAATGTTCATGCTGACTCAGATCACTGGCTAGTCGGTTGAAATGAAAGAAAGTAATGATGGAAGTGTGATTGTTCTCTTGAACGTTATCCTATTTACTTCAAAGAGTGTATGCAAGATGTATTGTGCCCAAATTAAATCAAGATATTTAGCCCTAGCTGCAATCTTCATGTTCTACAAACTTCAAGCCCCTCATTTTCCAAACCACTTGTCAAAAGGGCAGATCCAACATGACAGTTAATTATAGGCCTAAATCCAGTGGTTGTTCTCTTCCTAGTTAGATCCAGTAGAACAATTGCAGTACAGTATGTGTAAGTTGCACTGATTTAGACGATTACTCTAGTTGGGACTACAAAATGGCTACACACAGTGATCTTTTATTTGCCAGCCTCTTTCTCCTTGTTGCGCTGGTGTTACTGTTGAACAAATGCTGGTATGTGATGACATTCATACAGATTTGTATTTCTTTATTTCTTTGAGAAGTTTGCTTACAGCCATTTCACTGAAAATTTAGCTTTCTGCAAGGCTGCTGAACCATATGGCCTCTTCCATTCAGCAATAGATTTGTAATAAAAAAGAGACAATCCTTTTTAACCTTTTGATTAACTTTCTTTTATTTTTTTATTTTTCATGTTGTAATTTTCCCAGCATTTTTCTGAAGGAATTGTTTTCATCAACCAACAGAGACACAGGGGTGACCTGATCTGTTCAAGGAAGGTCACATAGCCAAGCAGTAATTGATTTGATCACTGTAGAATTCATCTTCTCATTCTCTTTTTCAGATAGTGAAAGTAATATGGCTTGTCTGCCCGAGAAGATGTCTCTTCAAATGATATCTACCATTCACAACTCTTCCCTGATCCAACCAGGGTTTTCTTTACTCAACTTTGATGGCAAAGTTTTCTTGTTTGGGCAAAAAGGCTGGCCAAAGAGGTCCTGCCCTCCAGGGATTTTCCTTCTTGATTTCAAAAATGAAGAACTCAAACTGAAGCCAACATTCTTCTCCAAGGAATCTTCCTACCTTCCTCCTTTACGGTACCCTGCAATCTGTACTCTGAAAGGCAGTACTGTGCTGTCTGAGAAATGTCAGTACTTCATCCATGGAGGCAAAACACCAAACAATGAACTTTCTGATAAGATGTACATCATGAGCATGGTTAGCAAGAACAATAAGAAGGTCACACTTCAGTGTACTGAGAAAGAATTGGTTGGAGAGGTACCTGAAGCAAGATATGGCCATACTATCAATGTTGTTCATAGTCAAAGTAAAAATATGATTGTTATAATTGGAGGAAGGTCATATATGTCTCTCAAACAGAGAACCAGCGAAAATTGGAATGCTGTTGTTGACTGCATGCCATATATTTTTCTGGTTGACCCTGAGTTTGGATGCTGTACTTCATACACTTTCCCAGAGCTTCAGAGTGGATTCTCTTTCCATATATCCTTGGCCCAAAATGATACCATTTATATACTGGGAGGCCATTCCACTGAAAGTGACATCAGACCCCCAAATCTCTATAGGATAAAAATTGACCTTCCCTTAGGGAGCCCAGCTGTGAGCTGCTGTTTCTTGCCTGGGGGAATTTCAGTATCTAGTGCCATTGTGACCCGGACTGGAGACCACGAATTTGTTATTGTTGGGGGCTACCATTCTGACAGCCAGAAGAGAATGGTTTGTAATACAGTCAGACTAGATGAAAACAAAATAGAGATTTTGGAAAGAGAAGCACCAGAATGGACACAAGAAATCAAACACTGCAAGATATGGTTTGGGAGTGACATGGGAAATGGAGCTATACTGTTTGGTATTCCAGGAGACAACAGGCAACTAATTTCAGATGCAAACCACTTTTATATGTTGAAATGTCAAGGAGAAAGTGTTCAGGACTCAGAGCAGATGGAACAAATGTGCAGCCAGAGTTCTACTGAAGATGCTGGAGAATCTACTCCCTTTGAAGATTCAGAGGAATTCTCATTCAGCTTTGACTTTAACAATATCGACACCTATAATGAAGCTGATGAGGAAGATGAATCTGACACTGGCTACTGGATCACCTGCTCTGCAGGCTGTGGTATGGATATCAATACTTGGGTGCCCTTGTATTCAACAGAACTCAACAAGCCAGCCATGATATTTTGCTCAAATGGAGATGGTCATTGGGTCCATGCTCAATGTATGGACCTCTCTGAAGATATGCTGATTCATCTTTCACAGGTAGATGTCAAGTATTTCTGCAGCGAACACATCAGTTTGGCCAGGGGACTGCAAACTCCCAAAGAGACTCCTCCTTTAGCAACGAAATCCATGAAAGCATTGCGCAGGAAAAAAAGCACAAAGTTTATCACAACTGCAAAAAAGTCTTTTATTCGGAAGCTGTTTGTGTAAGCTCACAACAGTGAATATTAATGTGGTCTCAAATAAAAAACTGGTTATACAATTCCAATAGGTTTAGAATTTCCAACAGTTCTTTGGTTTGAATTTTGTTTGTTTGTTTTTAATCTTTGGGAGAGCAGGTTTAAATTAAAATGTTATTTGCTTTAATTTGCTTCTTCTATTATAAATGAAGTTACCGTTCTGGGTTAAGACCTTTGTTGCACCATTTTAGATATTACAAGAAGGAATATCTACTGGACCATCATCATAAATTTGCTTGAATTCAGCAGTCGTCAGTATTGATGTTAAAACAAGGTGTAACTAGCCCAGTAATACTACTTCTTTCAATATCTCAACAAAAGTCATCATCTTATAAAATACAGTAAAACCCCTACTTACGAAAAAAAAATCCGTTCTGTAGGCTTTTGCTTAAATCGGTTTTTTATGTAATTCGAAGCAAACCCATAGGAAAAATGACATTTTTATGTAAATCGAAGCAAACCCATAGGGAAATGAATTTTTACGTAACTCAAAGCAAACCCATAGGAAAAAGAATCTTTATGTAACTCGAAGCAAACCCATAGGAAATCATGTAAATCGGGACATGATTTTAGCACAAAATCATTATGTAAGTCAAATTTTATGTAACTCGAGGAATTTGTAAGTCAGGGTTTTACTGTATAAGCATACCACACAAATAGGATCTATTTCAAGGAATCTCATATTAGTTTAGCCCAATTCTAAATCAAATTGAAGGGACTTCACTCATTATTAATGGGAAAGAGTTTTGCCAGATACATTGGAGGGAATTGTATAATCCCATTAGACTGTACTGTACTGCTAGATCAGATGCAGTTAAAATATGGTCTTCCAAATGTTTTATTGTCACTCCCTTAACAGCATTCCGTGCGCTCCGGTGTCTAGTCATGCCTGCCACATGACCACGGAAACGTCTGCAGAAGCAGACAACGCTGGCTCTTCGACTTTGAAATAGAGATGACCACTGAAACCGAGAGTTGGATATGACTAGCTTTTGAGCAAGGGAAACCTTTACCTTTACCCTTAAGATCTAGCTAATGTAGTCAGTGGTGTGGAATTCCATCCAAAAAAAATTCATAATCAAATCCCTGTGGTTCCATCCAGGGTGAACTGCAGAAGGAGATTTACATGGATCACTTATATTTGTCCAAATAGCCTTATTTGAAGCCTGTTGGAATCATATACCAACAGTGGGCAGAACCAGAGCCCAACACGAACTCCTCTGTCACTCCTCTCCCAGCCTTATCTGGAGACACCAAGGTTTAAAAACCTAGGGCTGTCTTCATTTAATAATCTTTGTCCCTTCAAAGGTCCAGTTCATTGTATCAAAGTATTAATATATGTCTACTAATACCAATATATGTATTTTGCTCTTGCTTTTGCTTGTGACCCTGAGACCTCCTATTTTCCAATCAATTAAATATTCCCTTGCACCTGTCAAATGTGGGTCTATGTACACTATATACTTCAGAGTTGTTTCACAGACAGAGGGCTTTTTTTGTATGTGTTGGTGGTTTATGTTTTAGAATTCCTTCAGATGTGAAGCTGTTTCATGTTACACTGTAAAAGATCCCTTCTTTGTACACCAGCTCTCTCTACCTATTTGGCACCTGGAAGGCGAAGCAGTTCTTCTTAAATGGGTTGTGAAGGCCAGAGAATACTCAAGGCACTGCCTGCTCTGAAGAATATAAGAGCCCTGCTGGATCTGACCTTTCTAGCCATACACTCGGTTGACACAGGGACAAATCAGTTGCCTTCAGAAAGTCCACCAGCAGGTTGTGTGTCCAACTGCACCCCTGTATCTGTCATTCCAAAGCAACTGATATACAGACAGAGCCACATTGCTTTTGATACTTTAGATGACATTTAGGCATCCTAATCAGTAGATACTGATGACTGCCACTTCCATGATTTTATCCAATCTCCTTTTGAAGCTGTTTAAGTTAGTGGCCCTCACTGTGATTCCACAGTTTAATCAGAAAAAGGTCTGGAATCCTCTTGCTTATGTATTAAATCACACTGGAGTAGGCCAATTTGAATCAATGCAATTCACTTAAATCCCCAATGATTTAGTGAGCTTACTCAAGTGTAACTCACTATGCTAAGAATCGGAATTTCAACCATTATGGGAAAAACCCCTTCCTTTTAATCTGTCCTGAGACATTTGCCCTTCAAGTTCAAGGGATGACCATAGGTTATACACTGGAAAAGACAAGGAAAACCTTCTGTCAATCCACTTTTCCTAGCTCATATATCATTTTAATACAGTACCTCTCTCATATCACCCGAAACTCACCTTTTTACCAAGTTAATCAGCTCCAAATGTCATATCATTTCCTTGTGAATTGATTCAATCCCTAGATCATTTTGGCTGTTCTTTTCTGCGTCTTCAGAAGGCTATCAATAACGAAAGTGAGAATCTCTGCAACTGCTAGGCACAAATTAAAGAGCTCATTAAGAAAAACCCTCATGGCCTAGTGGTTAAACTGCTGTACTGCAGTCAAAACTGCTGATGTGAGTTCGATCGTGATCGGGAGTCAAGGTTGACTCAGCCTACCATCCTTCTGAGGTTCGTAAAATTAGTACCGAGCATGTTGGGTGCAAAATGCTAATTATTTTGTGAACCACACAGTGAGTGCACTAAGCACTATGAGGTGGTATACACGTGTAATTGCTATTGGTATTGCTACTGTTGGAAAGAAAACATAATTACCAGCCTATCTCTTGCATACTGAGACTATCAGTTTGCAGTCTACAAGGTGCATTGGCATAATTTTCATTCACTTTGAATCAGGCTCCATCTTTGAGTGTTTAGGCAGGTGGCTGCCAAATGATTATGATTTTTTTAAAAAACTTTTAACTGTCACAGTTCTGTTTTTCCTTCTCAGATGACTAACTTGAAAACACTGTCTGCTCTCAAATGAAGGAAAGAAAGTGATCAAAACTCCTGAGATTAATCCAACCTTTCCCTATTTATAGCTTTCAAATTCAAAGTGCTCTGTAAAGCTCATAAATTCCTGAATCAATCAACGTATAATGACCATAATCAGATCAAGAAGTCATTATAATCAAAGTTTGTTCTTGAAATTATACCAACCATATCCAGATTGCATTGTATAAAATGCTATTTAAGCTGTGCCTGTGCTTCTAAAAGATTAGACTTACTTCCTGTAGCTCCAGGACTGTCCCCTACTTGGAGGATGCCTCTTGCCCAGATCAGTAGTGGTGAGCCTATGGCACATGTGCCACAGGGGGCACTCAGAGCCCTCTCTGTGGGAATCTGTATCATTGCCCCCAGCACAGAGTTCGCCCCACCTCTCTGCCCAGCAGCCCAATGGGAGCCCTTCTTCCCTCCTCTCAGCACAGAGTTCACCCCACCCCTCTATTTGGGCACTCGGTCTCTAAAAAATTCATCAACACTGGTATAGATCATAAACTAATATTAACTTGTAATCACTGGTGACTCCCTATTTTATCTGTTTGGGTATGTGATATAAAATAACCCCTTCCCTGTTCATCCAAGATACATTGCACCCCAAGTGTAGTGTGATTGGATCTCAAGGAGTACAAGTCAGTCTTTGTTATCTGAAGATATCATACTCAGCACAACAGAAATGAATGCACATGAAAGGGACTATGAATCAGAACCTGCAAATAGATATAACAGCAATTCATTGATCAGTAGTACTTTCATGATGTCTTCTGCCCCCACAGGACCATAAATCAAATTCTGGATAAAGAGCAGGGCTTGAATCCAATGAAGTATTGGAATTGCACCACAATATGGTACAATTTTCCTCCTCCCTCCAAGCCTTCAGGTTTTGGTGTGTGTGCGTGCGTGCGTGCACGCATGCGTGTGTGCATGTGCATGTGTGTTCTGACCTAGGCAATTTTAACAGTAGTTACTGAGAAATAAATTTTATAGCAACTTTTGTGTAATTTGTATAATTGTATGAAGGGGGACCAGTCTGGTTAGGTTATCTTGGTATGGTAATAGAGTAGACCAGCAACTCAATGCCGATCGTCAGGCAGTGGTTAAATAACCTGACAACCCTGAGAACTAGCAGCCTTGGGTGGTGAAGTCCACAAGGAAGGGTGATGGTCTCCAAGTGGATTAAATCCCACATGAATCCATCTTAATGGAGAGCAGCAGCTTCATCAATACTGGCCTGGAGCTGATGAGGACTTTCATGCCAAAAGGACTCAGGACCAGAAAGTGACTCATGGAACTGGATCAGTGGTATGGGTGTCATACTGTGATGCAGAAGCCAAATGGAAGGCCACTGCATTATATTCTCAGGACAATCTTCATGGCTGATCACCAATATTTGGAATTGGATACAGCACAAGAAGACAACGACGTATGAAGGAGAAGAGAGAAGGCCCAGTTTAATGATTTAAAATATGCTGTGAGGAAAGCAATCCTGCAGGGCTTCATTAAGTTCAAGGGCAGTTTGGATCACCAAGATGTTTTTTCATTCACTTCCCATCACTCATCCAAGAGTTTCTTTTAATATCTGTGATTTTATAAAGGGTGTGTGTATAAATAAATATTCAAATAAATACATATATAATATCCTGAGTTCTACCAAAAAACTTTCAATGACATAGTGAGCTGAGAACTATTTTACAATCAATCTGCGAAGCTGAATTCACACTGAAGAAGTCCCTGAGTCTATCACTATCACTATCATCGGTATAACTGAATTTTCTTAACAGTAGCCATGTTAGTCTGTGTTTCAAGCATATAGAGATTAAATCCACTTGAAGTGGACTTGATCCACAAAAGCTAACATTAAACTATAACAGTTGGTCTTCAAAGTGCTAGAGCATTTTTGTTTTGTTTTCTCTCTGATATATCTGTATAACTGTCTTCTACGTGGGTTTGCAATGTAGCAATGGACCTTTACCCTATAAGATGATTACCTGTGGTGGGTCTTCTCTGCTTGTGATCTAAATTCTGTGCCACAGTGTGGAAGTAGGATGAGTGCAGTTGAATTAAGGGAAGTGCTTGCAAGGCTGGACCAAAATATTTTAGTGTCTGAGGCAAAGAGTATAATGGCATGTCCCCTAGTCCTTCATTCATAAGACAGCCAGACTGGCAGCTGAATTGTATATTAATATTGGAGGCAAGACAGTGTTTTCCTCTGCACTTAAGGACATTAGAGCAGTTGAAGGAGGAAGGAGCAGATCACATGACCTTTGTCAATCTCTCCCTGAAGTCCTCTTCAGCATCTGTCACCTAGGACTGCTACATCCCTTTGCCTTATAATAACTGTTTATGACTGTTGTTTCTTCATGCTGTATCTCTGAATACAATAGTGCCTAAGGGTACATATATTTCTGATCTTCATTGTTGCTAAAAACCCTCTTCTGTGTTCAGAAAAGGGTTGATCGGAGCACCTGAGGACATAAAAAAAACTATTTCCTGCCCTCTCCTGTCATTCTATTCTTCACAAATGGAGAGTAACATTTAAAAGATGATATCTCTTACACATTAAATCCCTCCACATGTGCCAGTTTTCTACACTTACCAGGAGACTCCTCTCTTTAGACCGTCACTCTCCCAATGTGGAGAACAACCTTGAAGGGAGAACAGCTAGCCCTCACTCCCTCCTCACAGGCTTTATATTAATTTTCTGTATACCTGAGAAGGATTCAAACAAGAAACATTCATGCCACTTGTCTCCATCTCTGAGATTACACTTCCCCATGGAAAGTCTATGCCAGATGTGAGAAGCTACAAAAAATGGCCAACTTCCTTCTGCCTTTTGAGATATTCTGTGTAGATTTGTCCAACACCAATAAATGGGGGAACCTTTTTATTAATCAAAGCATTTTATTTCAAAAAATCAAACTAAAATAATAACATAATATGAAGCAAACATAATTGAAATTTCTGGACAGACATTGAACACAGGATTTTTTTCCCCGCCCATGACAGGATTTTTCCCCGCCCATTTTCGGGTCCTAGCCACCCCTGCCAACTCTGGGAGGCTTGGGGGAGGCAATCCAAGCTGTTTCTGACCCCCACGGACCTTTTCCAATGCTGCTCCAAGCAGAAACCCCTTTGTCTGCTGCAGGTTTCTGCTTGGAGCATCATCGGAAAAGGTCCGGTGGGGTCGGAAACAGCTTGGATCGCCTCCCCCAAGTCTCCCAGGGGTGGTGGGGACCTAAAAATGGACAGGGGAAAAATCACCCATTTTTGGGTCTCCGCCACCCCTGACACATCTGGGAGGCTGGGGGGAGGTGATCCATGCTTCTGTCCACCCCTACAACAAGATCTCTTCCCTTTTGAAGCTGGAAAATCGCTATTAGTGGGGTCCCTGTTTCAGGCTCTCTGCCTCTCCAACAGTGTGCGGGAGGTTTGGAGGACCTATTCTGCACTATTCCCACCTTCCTAGGTGCTCCCTGTTCCACGCAACAGCTGGCAAAAGTTGCAGCAGCATTTTGAAAAACAAAAACCCAAACAAAATGGATGGCCGCAACTATTATCAGCTGTTGCATGACACAGGGAGCACCTAGGAAGGCGGGAATAGTGCAGAATAGGTCCTCTAAACCTCCCACACACTGCTGGGGAGACAGAGAACTGGAAACAGGGCCACCCCCCAATGGTGATTTTCCAGCTTGGAAGGTAGGAGATGAAACACAGTGCCTCAGTTAACAATGCCAGATCGTTAACCGAGATATGACTTTTCACAAAAAGTCACATCGTTAACCGAAAATGACGTCCGAACACATCGTTAACTGTACAGTATCTAGAATTTTTAGTTTTTAAATCCAGTATTTGAACATAGAACAACATCATTCTCAGAAACCTTAAATGTAAATAATCAAATAATCTGAAGGTTTATGCTAGATTTTCATTTTGGAATGGAAATAATTTGCATAATTTGAAAAAGAAGAATTGAATAACTAGCAAGTGTAGAACATTTATTACTGGCTTAGCTCATTTCTCTTAACTACAAATCAATAAAGTTTACAAAGAATAAAGTTGAACAGCAGAAAGCAAAGTCCCTTTATAAGATGTCCATCATGTCACCTGACAACCACCTGACTCCAAATCCACAAGTCAGTTAAATCAAAGTGACACTGGCTGGATTTTCAATCATCTAAATTAATGCACTGAATTAATTACATTAGTTTGAATCCACATTTCTTGGCTGTGGATCAGGTTGCCAATAAGAACACCTTACATAAATCTTTAGCTAATAAAACTGTGGAAAGGGTTTGCCAAAAGCAGGCTTCAATGCCATTTGACAACGTTTTCAAGCCACGACCTAAAAATGACTATGTAAAAAAAAGTCTATTCTCAGTTTTTTTGCATAACTTAAGTGTGTGAAGGCAACTTGACATCATATTTGCCAAGTATCTTGGGAGCTTAATAGTTTAACTTCCAAACAAATATCTCAAATGGGAATATTTAGCATTGCTTCTGATCCCAAGGCATACATGGTTCAGAGTGCTTGAACTTCTCTAGGACATACAAAGACTAAGCCATGTGCAGCCATACTCAGACTTAATATTTCTTCTACTAGCTCTAATAAGAAAAGATCCTGCCCCGTTAGCACTGGAGGAGGGAGATACAGGATACAGTTCATCATATTAGTGACTTGCATTTCCCCCAGCCCATGAGAGGAACAGAGATGTTTTCATATACCATACCAGACACTGAGTGAAAGGAAAGAACAGACATTTTGGAAGGAAATTTGACATATAATACAAAACTGTTTCTGATTCAGCTGCAGATCCTGACCCAATGAGAGGGAGAGGGAGAAATAAAGAGGAAACATAAGTAATTCAAAACTTTGAAGCCTTTAAACAGTTTCAAGGCAAAGGAAAATGAGTCTTCATGGTTTGTCTGTAAATGCAACTGGAATTTGCACAGTAGCAAGTGCCCTCATATGCCCTCACATAGACAAGAATCACAAAATGTACATGATCTACAGCCACATTGACCCAGATTTGCAAAGCATGGCATTGTTGGTACAGTGATTTACCAGTGGTGAGTGATTTACAAGAGGGCTATATATCCTGTTTCGTAGTCCTTTTTTTAAATAAAAAAAACCACTTCTCTGATGACAGTCCTCTATCTGAAGACATCTTCCATTTGAAGAGTGTCTAATTTGCCAGTCAAAAGTGAATGCTGCTACATAAAACATCCTTCAAACAAGATAAATATTCCGATGGAGGACTGTTCTCTGTATGCAACTAGAAAGATAATTCAACATATGCTGATGTTTACTCCCTTGCAATGAGATTAGGACCAGATGGAAACTATTAACATAGAAAATTATATTTTAAAGACTACAAAAAACAACAGATTTTTATGTATTATCCAAAGTAATAAAATATGTCTTCCCCCCATATAATCAACTACAGACTCGACCATAAAGATAAAACATGGTGCATAAAAATATAATAGGAAATTTTACTTTTAAAAAGTATAACAGAACACTTTTTAGAACAATGAAATTTGATTCAAAAACATATTAACAGATCTGCTACTGCATGAACTATTTTTTATTCAGATCTTACAATAAAATATAAATAATCTAATAAGATTTTATAGTGTAATTGTCTGAATAGGTATCTACCTAGGCCTAGGGTGTGAATAAAGTCTGTAATTAGGATAATTTACAGATCTGAAATGCTGAGATAAGCAGATGTGCTGCAGATGTGTAAATTATATTAATCAAAAGTCACCAAAAATAATTAAAACAAAAGATTGCATTGAAAACAAGCTGAAATAGCTGCAGTGAATATCGCACAAATAATATTTGAAGACAGTTTAATCAGTAGTGGTGCTAGCAGACTGGAGTCAGACATTATAAGTCTGCCACAAAAAGCAGCAAATCCACATTTCTCTCTTTTTTTCTCTCCCATGATGATGGGTAAATATAAGCAAATGCTGCAGCGTTTGCACTTCACTTTTCCAGATATGAGAAGTGCAAACTTTGGGGATTACACTACCTCAAGTAGCACAAAATGCTGCAAATTCTGGTTTAAAAAATTCATGTTTCCCATCTCTGGTTTTTCCGCCCTCATATGAACTATTTTTAACAAGTAATATTTTACTAGATACATTTAAATTATTTATTTGCATGCTAGCCAAAATGTAGTGACATCACACGTCTTCTATTAGCCATAATCATAATAGGTGCTGTTTCAAAACATATGATCAGGAATAAAAAATATTCCAGAGCACTACCTTGAGGTTTTTAAGTACTGTACTGTATGCTTTCAGTTTGCTTTATGTGGAAAGTGAGGCAAAAGAATTAAAGTTATTGTTTAAGCACCATGGACAGAGAACAAAATTTGGCTCTGTTACTGTATCATAGTGCTAAAATAGCTGCTTTGTGGGGAAAATGCTACAATTATAGCACTGTGCCCAGCTATATGCCTCATATCCCCAATCCTGGCTGCAGTTAAATCTTATTCAAAGCAATAGGCAATCACAAATGGCTTATTGTGTTACTTACAACTAGACTTAGACATGACTTGATTGAAGTGTATTGGTTGAATCCAAGCACATAATATGATATTTAGAGCAGATCCACTGACTTTAACAGTTTCACAGGATTTAAGATAGTCATAAATTTTATTGACTTGAACAAATCTACTTTACATGATCTAATCTGAGTGGAATCTTAAATGCTTTAAAAGTTTCTCCACTTGGCAGCAGCTTTACTGAAGAAACCAATAATACAATTTTGATATATTCTTATCCCTTTTTTAAAAAGAAGCATGCACTATCAAACATTGTTATAATTTAAATAAAAACTTAAACAGAAACTGAGGATTTAACAAATTATGTTACATAGATTGCTATTGTATATCAAACCTACTTTTATATTTGTTCAATACCTGAAACTTTAGCACCTGTCTGAAGTCTAAAGAGGCTTCCCAATTAAAAACAATTAATCTATATATTGGAGTCAGTGTTTTATGTACTATTAAGATTGTACTTAAATACAGTAGCTTTGTGTGGATTCATTAGAAAGTGAAGACTAGTACCTACTAATAAGAAAATGTAAAACTGTTCAGTGTATTATAATCCATACTTGATGCCTCAACAAACTATTCTAAACCTTGTGAACTTTGCCCTCCTCAAAAAAAAACCTCTCCAAAATCCTGTATACAATAATGAAATCAAGATACAGTTACTATCTTCCTTTTCCAGTTTTCTCTTACAACATGACTGCTACTGCATACCACTCTGCAATCACACATTATCATGTTCTGGAGTCTATTGACCAGAACAGCCCATCAAATGCCTTTTATTGATGGTCGTACCTTTACCCCTAGGTCCTGAAAAAGAAATGCATTTTCTTTATAATGGCAATCAAAGGCACTCCTTTAAAAGCAATTCTACTACAAAACCAATTCAAGGTTTTGTTCCACTTAGAACTCCATGGAATCAGTCATTTCCAAAGAATCATCCAAAGCTATGAGATTTCCTTCACCTTGCTCTGAACTGACTATGAACCCCTGTTTTTTCAACATATTATGAGCATTCATAAACTTCTGCAAATATTTTGAGGTATACAGCCAATGGTGTTTTAAGACATCTTCCATTTCATAACATTTAGATTGCCTGGCATTCATTTTTCGAAAACGCCGGAACAGTTTGTTCCCAGATTCATTTCCCTCACTTGCCCAAGCACCAATGGACCCATCTCTTTCGATAATTTCCGGAACATGAGCAAGGGTCTTGTGAAAGTAATTGGTAATCTTTCCTTCATATCTGTAATGAAACTTTGTAGACAGCAATTCTGCAAAACGTTGAGAATTGAAACTATATTGACATACTAGCTCTGGACATTCTTTAGTAGGACATGATGACCGCCATACTGGTTTCATTTTAAGATAAAGGTCCATGAGTTCTCTAAGGGCTTCATGTCTCTCTTCACATTTTATTAATTCACAAACTGCTTCCACAGTTTCCATACTCATAAGCTTTCTAGCAAAATTTCCATTCATCCTTGTCACAGGCTTCAAGTTCATCTTCTTTCGGAGGTGTTTGTCTAGAGTTGACTGCCATCTCTTTCTTTCTTCTTTTGATGCCACAGGATTTTTGTACACTTCACCAATTTCAAACTGGAATATCTTATAAAACTCAGCTGCATTGCCAATATCACAATGCAAAGCATCTATTGAAGGAACAGTCTCAATAAAAGGCTTGGCAGAAACCCCTTTCACTCTGTCACGTAATTCATCAACAGTCTCCTGGTAAGGATTTGACCTCCATACCTCATATCGTTCCAGGTTTTCAGCATGACTCCTTGTTATGGAGTGAAGAATCAAGTTCTGAGAGGCCTCCTGACGTGTTGTGTCACAAAGTGTACAAATGTAAGTAGATCCTGAAGCTTCAAGGCCTTCTACTTCACGGACAAGTTTTTCATCATATCCAGTACCTCTAAAGATGAATTTGAACATTCTGGGGATTCCAGCCATATCAAGTATCAGTAAACTATTTTTCATTGCCTCTCTTTCTGCTACAAGAGGGCTCAAGATGGCTGTGAGTGTCTCATGGTCTGATTCATCAGCCAGCATAAGGCACAAAGGTTTGCAACACAGTTCAGAATTGGGCTTAGTTTCTTCAAAAATCTTTACATTTGCATTACTTTGAGCAACAGAGATGCTCATAAGTGTGAAAGAGAATCGAACTGCTTTCTCAGGGACCGCAGGACCACAACCATGTTTCTCACTGACATCTCCCATTCCATCACAGGACTCCTTAATCACCACAGTGAAAGGGCCTTTCAAATAGTCATCCAAGTCCTGAGTTTTCAGCCCTTCTAGTATGTCTTCTTCCATGTCCATCAAGGTAGAAACCAAAGCTACATCATAGCGAAATCTCTTTGCAATTGTGTCTACAGGGTAGTCATCAACCAAATGTTGTATGCCTGAAAGCCCGTCAATAATGCCCACACCTGTGATACTGGACACATTTTTCAAGGGTGGTTTCCACTCAAATGGATGGTAACCTGGCAGAAGGGACTTTTCGGCTGTTCGGAGGGCATGCAAGGGCTGAAATATCTGTCTTCCTGTTATCGCTTTCACTGTCCTGTACATTTTATGGTATTGGCTACAGCTGAGGAAAGTGTTGACTCGGATTGCGAGGCAAACAGCTGGTGGAAGGCCTGAGCCTTTCCCTTGCATTATAGCTTCCAGCTCATCAGCCTGCCTGTGCTCGTTTCTAGCTCTCAAAGCCAATAAGAACAAGGTTAGGCATACAGATTTCACATCTCCTCCTTCTTCTTTTTCAGCAAAGGCTTTAACTTGTAATTTGAGTTCTCTTAGGCGATGTTTTTGAGCTCTTCGGGTCAGTGAAAGCAGGTGCTGTCTTGGCCGACCCCCTTTGTTTATATACACATAGCTCTCTTTGTCATCTGCCTCTTTGTGGCTAGAAAAATGGTGGCCATATTTTCCCAAAATGACCTCCTCCTGGCAATCTTTAATAGGACATCTCAGAGTGAGACTATTGAGGATGTTCAGGAAGGATTTCACAGGGCTCACCAGATCGGTAGGAAAACAAGGATAGTAACAGGCTGGGCAATAGCTTCCCATCACTTTGATGCACTTAAGGATGCAGGCTCTGCAGAACAAGTGTTTGCATGTTGTTTCTACAGGATCAGTCAGGATATGTTCACAGACCTGGCAAGAGATCGACTTTACAAAGTCCACAGGATAATCTACTGCAAGGATCTTGGTACTGAGGTGGATTTTATTGCAGTTGGCAATCTTTCTCATTACACTCTTTTTATTCACTTGTTTTACATTCTTCACTTGCCTTACTTTTCTAGCACATCTAGTTACAATCCTCAGCTTTTTGCTCAACTGTGGATTCAGGAACCGCTTCTTTCTTTTTACTCCATGGAAGGAAGTGGCACAAACATCACAGCTTGGTGAATGGGGAAGCCACTCCATGGTGCTTTTCCTTGGAAAATGCACTTCACTTGGGGAATTGCTGAATTTCCTTTGAATCACATTCCTGCAGTTGTGACAAAAATTAGTAGGATAAATTGTGTCAATGTCTCCTCTGACATCAATCTTGAACACTTTGAAAAGGAGATCTGGCCAAGATGTAGCTTTTTTCTCCTTCTTTCTGAGAAGGGCCTGTGTATCATCATCTACTGGCCCATGAACTGGATAACGTCTCTTATGAGTGTCACTCATAAATGAAACCCCACAGATGCGGCAGAGGTGCTGAAGGTTTGCCTGGTGATTTTCAATCTCTCTTTGGCTCAGATGAAAAACATCTTTATTTACTGTCTGTATGCTTTTGTTCAATTCAGCGTCTGTTTCAGAAGGTACTTGTGACACTTGCTTCTCTCTGACTTTGTCCAGTGAGGCTTCTGGTTCTCCTTTATTGCTGTTGGCCAGATGATTGTCTTCAGGAAGTAGTTTTCCAAGTGGTCTTACTTTAAACAGCTTGAATTTCCATTCAGAAAATTTCCTATACGGCTGTTGAGTTTCTTCTGGCATGAAGCACAGGTTCATGCTTGGAGGTGGCAGCATTTCCATGCTGACAGATGTTGAATTCCCTGTGAGTGAGGGAAAGAAAGAAGATATGTTAGTATGGGATATCAGTAAATGATATGATGACAAATGCTAAGGCAGTGATGGCAAACATTGGCACTCCAGCTGTTCTTGAACTTCAATTCCCAGAAGCCCTGAGCAGCAAGAGTGCTAACTTGGGCTTCTGGTAATTGAAGTTCAAGAACAGCTGGAGTGCCAAGGTTCATCATCATGGTGCTAAAGGCAACTATCCACTATTGAAAAGTAACACCAGCATACATTATTTGATTGCTACCAAAATAGCCATCAGCCATTGTTCTTGGCTACAATCCTACTGGTATTTACATAAGCTTTGCACAGTTCATTGTGGCTAATACTGGGCAGAATGCTTCTTACATTGCACACTCATGTGTGTGACCAGGCACATGGCCAAGATGTGCCTCAGAAAGCAGCTGCATTTAATCAGCGGAAGCTACACAAACCTTACATGAATATCAGGAATATTCTGGCTATTGTATAACATCTGCAGTCTAAGGAGGAGTGGATGAATCACTGCATAATGTGTGGACTTTGTTGAACCTCTTTTTGAACTCTGAGCTAGCTGATTTCAATATATATATTTTTAATCCAAGTAAGTGATAAATGAGTTGAGACATTTAGAGACTGGATAAAGATAGATATGCAGTGACGTTGCTAGGTAAGTATGTAGGGTTAACAGGCCAGCAACATCCTATTCCCTGAGACTAAGGTGCAGCTTTTGTGAGGTCATTTGATGGGGAAGGCAAAGTCTGGAGAAACTTCTTCTTGGAAATAGAGAACAAGAAACATCTGAGTAAATGGACATGCAGTAAATGGACATGCAGCAAAAGGACACCACCTGTTAGATTTGAGACCAGCTAAACTGGCTGTAAAGCCACCTCATGTACAATATGGTGTCCTTTTCCAGCAAAAGGAGGCAAAGATTTGGGTTCACTTCAAAAGTGCAACTCTACACATTC
The DNA here is from genome assembly GCA_035047305.1 of Bradypodion pumilum. Classification (NCBI taxonomy): domain Eukaryota; kingdom Metazoa; phylum Chordata; class Lepidosauria; order Squamata; family Chamaeleonidae; genus Bradypodion; species Bradypodion pumilum. The sequence continues at coordinate 429,772,263 of JAWDJD010000001.1, read as the reverse complement.
TTAGAACAGAGCTTTTTTGTGACCAAATAATACATCAGACAAAAGTGATCCGTTTTCTTTTACAGGTTTTTTAAATGTGATTATATATGATAAATTCCAGGCTTAATCCAGCATGCAACAATTTTAAAGCAATATGTTAGGCAGCAATACTCTTATGTTTGGCTCAGTGGGTTTTATGCAGCCCAGCTCTGTGCAGGATTGTTGCCTGAATGCCAAATCTTAGTTAGTAAATGTTTCTATTCTGATATGTTAACTCTATAAACTGAAATTCTGTTAATTAATATAATACACTGCAACTAATGTAGGCCTGTTGAATCGATAAGGATTTGGTGAGTCAGCTCCTCTATAGGTTCCACTCATTTGATGGCTCTACTCTATTTGCAACCTGAAACACTAGACAATAGGATTCCAGCCATAAAAATTATACTTAAAACTCTCAAATAGCAAGGGTTTAATAGACAATATGTTTCATGTTGAAACCTGTTAGATTTGATGAAAGCTGATTCAAACAGTACCTCTGCTTAACATACAGGAAAATGAAAGGCAAGATGTGCTGAGTAATGCCATGTGCCTCCATATAACAACATGAAAACCACAAGCAGCTCTATGCACTGTCAAGTGTCTATAGTGATTGCAGGAGTGAGTGAATAGGATATTCTCTCATAGCTGGTGTGAGATATTTCAGATTCCATTTCCCCGTCACTCCAGCATTGGTAATAATGACTAAAGAAGTTGTAGTCCAAAACACCTGTAGTGAACATGATTAGGGGATATTGCCAGAGATCAAACTATTTCTAGGAACTCCCTGAACTTTCAGCCTACTCCATCTACATATGCTGTTTGAGGCATTCTGGTAGTTGTAGTCCAAAAAAAGAAAATTTTCCACCTGTAATATGTACACACATTGGGATCCACTAGAGCAAGGGTGAATATTGTTGAGCTTCCATTCTCAGAAATTCCAGCCAGAGTGAACAATGGTTAGGGATTCTAGTGACCCGCCATTAGGAGTCATGCCAATAAGCAACATCTCTGTCTTAATGAAGCTAAAATGTCTAAACGGAAAGCAGGACAGCAAGCAGAAGATGGAGATTTTTGACTGAACCTCTTTGTCAATTACAGAATATAAAGGCTGAACATTGTGACATTCATACTTCCCCACACCTAATAATGAAATAGGAGACCTATTCACCCTAGCTCCCTATGCTTAAAATTCTAACCTATAGATCAATATTACCCATATCACATAATTCTCCCATAAAATGCTGCTCTAAAAGTACTGTATATAGAGCTTTTGAACTTTCTCTTTGATGTTTAAAACAGAATTGACATGAGATGGGGTGTGGGGTGAGACACACAATCATACATTCATATGCCGATAGTACTTTGGGGTACAGAGCCATGACATGCACATGTTCTCACTACAAAGTTTATACCTTGTAGATCTGGGTATTCAAGAGGCTCGCAGCAAAGTATGGCTGGAAAGCAGCTTCTGAGAAAGTGAAGATAGACTTTTGACCTCTGCAGATGAGGATGTGTGAAACTAAGTACATGTACAGTACATGGACAGGTGATAAAGAGAAGTAATCCTGTGGGCTCTTGATTCCAAACATTCCCAGCTAGCACAACCAATAGGGAAGCATGATGGGGATTAGAGCTCAGCAACATTTGAAGGGCCACAGGCTCCCTGTCTGTTTTAATCCTCTATCCGTGTAGTGTAGTCAGTTTCATACATCTGTACTTGCACTACCTTCATACTGTGAAAAACTCCACCTACTTACTTCCATGCATTAGTTATGTTTTCAAAAGCACAGCAGCAGAGCAGCTGCAGCAATCCTAGCCATGTGAGAAAAGGACAAGAAATAAAAGGGCATGTCTAAAGAAAAAAATCTCTGCTATAGTAGAAAAGGAAAATGCACTAAACCTAAACAGAGCCATCCATTAAGTCTTCCCAAAAGAAAATACAGTACTGTACTCTAAGCATCAATAATGTGTGGGTCAAAATATATGGAACACCAATATCATAATTATAATTTTAAACTATATCTGAATTAGAGAATATGCTCTTTACATCAAAAACATGAAGGTCAGAATACACAACTTTAAACTTTATCTGAACAATCCCACTGATGATATTGGGTAATTCTTTGCAGCTCAGTACAAAGCATACAGAGTTTGGGAACAGAGCTTGAAAAATGCAGGGTTCTTTTTTCCCCTTGAAAGTTACCTTTTTAAAAAAGATTCAACTTCTAGGATCTTCCCAGCAGCATGCATTTGAAAAAAAGCAACACCCATTATACTCAGTTGCTTTTATTTTATTGTGGAAATATGAACCGGTTTTCAATTTACTAAAGAGTAAGCCTACAGTATATATGCTCATACATACACCCCAGAATCATGAGTCAGACACCTCTTATTACAATTCTAGCTGCATGTCACAAAGTGCTTTAACTACCTTAGTTTGTATTTCAGACTTCTTAGTCTTATTGTTTTCAATAGGGTAAGTGTGTTTAAGGTAAAAGCATGCAGTTTTCAAAGATTGGTTAGTATGAGGTACATGCAATTACACTGATGCTGTTGTCTAGCCTACTTCAAAAGATATTGTTTGAAAATAGCAAGAAACAGCAACTGTATTCTTTCTATTTTAAATCAATGCCTTCATGACAAGCAGTCCTTCTAAACTGCGAAACAGAGTGTTCTCATAGCTCATTTGTACTAGAGTCAGCCACTTGATCAAATTTTCTTCCGGTCTTCTTCAATCCATACAAATCCCTAGGATTTAGCTGTCATAAATAACAGATAACATGCCAACCCTGTAGGAAAAATCTACTACTTTCAATCCCAGGTACTGTATGTTTACTCTGAAGTTATTCACTATATTAAATGGGATTTACTAGCTAGCAGGTTGCTTAGGATTGCTCTGGTAGTGATATTTCTGACAAAGCTATAGAAAAATGATACATTACCAAAACAGATGTATTCTAACTCCCTGGAGTAATCTGGACTGGAGAGGGTTTCATTAAATCAAAGCATTTCATGTCGTCATCTCACCTTCTCTCCTTTCTACAATGAGTCATCCAGAAGAACACCCCTAGACCTAATACCTGTTGAGGTTATACAGCCCAGGTGTTACATAAGATTGGTTTTATCTCCTTACTAAGACAAGTTTAAAACAAAAGAGCCAGCAGCAGATTTTCTAATCCCTATGGTTTTACTGTCAAATACTTTATCTAGTTCCAAGCAGTGCCACTCCGATCTACTTGCTCTGGAGAGTGTTCAAAAGGTCTCGCCAGTAGGGATTATCTCTCACAATACATCAGCATCTGCTGCTGCTTTGCTGGTTCTAATTAAGAGATGTGAAATAATTCTTCCAAAGGGCACAAAACACCTGGAAGATCTCCACTGCAAGCCTAGAACCTTCCACATCATTGTAACCTTGGCGATTACCTTGCAAGGCAGTCAGATACTGTTACAGTTTACCCCTTTCAGAAGAATGCCTCCTAATGCTAACAGTCAAAAGTAATTGCTATTTTCTCTGTTAAAAAAGGGAGGAAGGGGAAAAACAGAGAAAAGTTTCAAGTAGTAGACTTGGCCAATAAGAAAAACAAAACTAATATAAGCTTTGAGATAGGGAAATAAGTTTAACAGAGGACTAAATTATTTTCTGTCCCTCAATCTTATGTTGGGTTTGTTTCTCTTATTGACGAGGCAATCCAGAATGCATCTCTTTTCCCCAGAAATGAGTCAGTTTGATGGAGAAAGCCAATAGTATATATGAGGGCTCTTGCAGCTTACTTCAACTCTTATGTAATGAATGGAAACACTGTCATACTGGTAAGTTCTATCAGCCTACCTTCTTCCCACTTCTAGTTGGTATAGTTGTTCATATGTCTGCTCAGTTGTCACCAAGGTCTTTCTTGTACAAACACACACATGTACATGCTTCCCCTTTATGTCCCGGAGCTTATAAAGCTCCTTGTGGTGTTGTTTATCTTATTCTAGCCCTCTCCCTCCCAACTCTGTGCATAGTTTGGTTCCTAACCACAAGTTGCTTACTCTTATCCACAGTTGAGTTGTCCCAGCTCCAGCTGACACCTGGTCTTGTTTTGTTTTTCTGACATGCCAGAAGTATGCATCTTACCAAAACAAAGCCTTCCTGTGGGAGATGAAGAGGTCACAGCGCTTACCATTATTGGGATCAGGGGGTTCCATCATTTCACATCTTATGTTCCAGATGTAATATCCTACTGTGATAGAAGAACATTTGTTGCATTCATTCTGACATTATGTTAATCATTTATGCTATAAATAAGGGAAGGTACACAGAAGTGGCCAAACGGTGTGGCAATGTTCAAAGATAGGAAATCCGTTTGAGGCTTGAATATGTAGTAATATAATATAATGTTTTATTCTGGTAGTTAATATATTCAGTATCTTCCAGTAGAGCAATACAACAAGTCCAATACATTGTGAAAGTCAACCGGTATGCAGACTCTTTCAGGAGAATTTCCCTTCATCAGACAACTTGACTTGCTAACTTTCCAATATCTGGATATATAACATTTAGTTTTCAAAGGGTATCTTGTTTTCATGTTGCATCCAAACCTCTTTTCGTTTATTCATTTTGGGCTATGGATGTTACTGTCTCAAAATATTACTCCCCTTATAAATCCTGCTGATAGGAAACCAGGTGTGCATAATCTAGCATTCCCCTCCCATGCCTCCTAATTGACTAAATATATTTATACATTTTTATATTTTTATACATTTTATATTCCAGGGCTACAAATTGACATAATTGTGTAAAGGGGGACAAAAATATATATCTACAGAAGTACATTACACCACAATGCTTGAACTCTTAACAATCTCAGAATTGTATTAGCCAGGATAACACTGGCCATGTAAGTAATTAGTAACAGCTGTGGGAAGAGGTCTCATGCTTGTGGAATCCCCACTGTTTTATAGTCTTTGTAAAAGCCCTGAGTAAACAGTTTGAAACATCAAAATAGAGGTGCCATTGGAGGATCTGCCCATTCTCAAATGCCATGAAGCCAAGAAATGCAAAAGCACAGGTACACAGAAGTGGCCAAACGGTGTGGCAATGTTCAAAGATAGGAAATCCGTTTGAGGCTTGAATATGTAGTAATATAATATAATGTTTTATTCTGGTAGTTAATATATTCAGTATCTTCCAGTAGAGCAATACAACAAGTCCAATACATTGTGAAAGTCAACCGGTATGCAGACTCTTTCAGGAGAATTTCCCTTCATCAGACAACTTGACTTGCTAACTTTCCAATATCTGGATATATAACATTTAGTTTTCAAAGGGTATCTTGTTTTCATGTTGCATCCAAACCTCTTTTCGTTTATTCATTTTGGGCTATGGATGTTACTGTCTCAAAATATTACTCCCCTTATAAATCCTGCTGATAGGAAACCAGGTGTGCATAATCTAGCATTCCCCTCCCATGCCTCCTAATTGACTAAATATATTTATACATTTTTATATTTTTATACATTTTATATTCCAGGGCTACAAATTGACATAATTGTGTAAAGGGGGACAAAAATATATATCTACAGAAGTACATTACACCACAATGCTTGAAAATGCTACCTGTATAAAATGTATAAAAATATAAAAATGTATAAATATATTTAGTCAATTAGGAGGCATGGGAGGGGAATGCTAGATTATGCACACCTGGTTTCCTATCAGCAGGATTTATAAGGGGAGTAATATTTTGAGACAGTAACATCCATAGCCCAAAATGAATAAACGAAAAGAGGTTTGGATGCAACATGAAAACAAGATACCCTTTGAAAACTAAATGTTATATATCCAGATATTGGAAAGTTAGCAAGTCAAGTTGTCTGATGAAGGGAAATTCTCCTGAAAGAGTCTGCATACCGGTTGACTTTCACAATGTATTGGACTTGTTGTATTGCTCTACTGGAAGATACTGAATATATTAACTACCAGAATAAAACATTATATTATATTACTACATATTCAAGCCTCAAACGGATTTCCTATCTTTGAACATAAATAAGGGAAGGGGCAGTAGCATAATGGATAATCTGTAAAGAAAGTAGCTCATCAATTACAGTTACTGGTGGATGTTAGAATTAGAAGAAACACTTCCCAAGTTAACAATTAATGTGACAGACTGTCATAGACTGATAATTCATGGAGGATCAATCAGTAAGAAATGGCACATTGTATTTGCAGGTGGGAGTGTGAATTATTGGTAATTGTTATGAAAACCTTGCATATCATCTAGACCAGGGTTTCTCATCCTTGAGCCCCCAGATGTTCTTGGGTTTCAATTCAAAGAAACCTCAAACAGCAGGTATATTGATTTGGGCTTTTGTGAACTGAAGTCAAAGAACACCCAGGGCCCAAGATTGAGAAACCCTGATCTAAACTATTCCTATACCCAACCTATAATACAGGTGTAACATTACAACATGTACCACACAATGAGAGCCACCTATACAGACAATTGAATTGCTGAAATTAGAATGATAGTTTAAACCAGGGAGGTAGAACATCCAGTCAAATAAATGGCCTGATTGGAACTGTGACTCATCAACTTGGTATTGGGAAGATGTTTCCTACCCATTGCTAAGAATAAGAACATAAGAACATAAGAACAGCCTTGCTGGAACAGGCCACAGCCCATCCAGTCCAGCATTCTGTCTCACACAGTGGCTCACCATTTCCTTCAGGGTATTCCCAAGGAGATGCCTTCACCTGCTTAGGATTCCCTGGAAATGGCATTGAGAGATATCCTGCCTATCTCTCCAACCCGGAGGTTGTCCTTAGGTAGCCATAATTATAGCCATTGATAGCCTTGTCCTCCATGAACTTGTCTAATCCTTTCTTAAAGCTGTCAAGACTGACAGCTGTCACCACTTCTTCTGGCAGGGAGTTCCATAGACCAGTAATCCTCTGGGTGAAAAAGTACTTTCTCTTATTTGTTTGAGAACTAGTACCCAAAAGTTTCATGGAGTGTCCCCTAGTTCTAGTGTTGTGCGATAGGGAAAACAGTTTTTCCTTATCCACTTTGTCCACACCGTGCATGATTTTATAAACTTCAATCAGGTCACCTCTTAGACGCCGTCGTTCAAGAGTGAAAAGGCCCAACCGTTGCAGCCTCAGATGGTAAGGAAGGTGTTCCAGTCCCCTAATCATTCTGGTTGCCCTCCTCTGTACTTTCTCCAACTCCATAATATCCTTCTGGAGGTATGGCGACCAGAACTGTACACAGTATTCCAGATGGGGCCTCACCATAGATTTATAAAGAGGCAAAATGACACTTGCTGACTTATTTTCTATACCCTTCCTAATGATCCCTAACATTGAGTTTGCTTTTTTCACTGCTGAGGCACACTGGGTTGACACCTTCATTGAGCTGTCCACCAGGACACCAAGGTCCCTTTCCTGGTTTGTCGCAGAGAGTTCAGACCCCATCAGTTTATAAATGTAATTGGGGTTCTTTGCCCCAACATGCATCACTCTGCACTTACTAATGTTGAAGCTCATTTGCCACTGTTTTGCCCACTCCCCCAGTGTTGGGAGATCCCTCTGGAGCTCCTCACAATCTCTCACAGTTTTCACTACCCTGTATAATTTAGTGTCGTCAGCAAATTTGGCTACCTTGCTTTTTACTCCTACCTCTAGATCATTTATGAAGAGGTTGAAAAGCAGGGGTCCCAGTACTGAACCTTGGGGGACCCCACTCTTTACTTCCCTCCACTTGGAGAAGTGTCCATTTAGTGCTACCCTCTGTTTCCTGTCCCTTAGCCAGTTGCTGATCCAGGACAAGACCTGTCCCTTTATTCCATGACTGGTAAGTTTATTCAAGAGCCTTTGGTGTGGGACCTTGTCAAAAGCCTTCTGAAAGTCCAGATAAACAATGTCAACTGGATCCCCCTTATCCACATGCTTGTTGACACTCTCAAAAAATTCCAACAGATTAGTGAGGCATGATTTGCCCTTGCAAAAGCCATGTTGGCTCTCCTTTAGCAGCGCCTCCTCTTCTATGTACCTATTAATTCTATCTTTTAGGATGGTTTCCATCACTTTACCTGGGACACATGTCAAACTGACAGGCCGGTAATTTCCTGGATCACCCCTGGATCCTTTTTTGAAAATTGGTGTTACATTCGCTACCTTCCAGTCATCAGGCACAAAGCCTGATTTGAGGGAAAGATTATATATTTTGGCTAGGATATCAGCAATTTCATCTTTAAGTTCCCTGAGAACTCGTGGATGGATGCCATCTGGTCCTGGGGATTTGTTAGTGTTTAGCTTAACAAGACATGCAAGGACCTCCTCCCTGGTTATTTCTATCTTGCTTAATTCTTCGGTTTCCCTCCCTACAAAGATAGGTTCTGTTTTGGGCATGTGGTCTCTATCTTCTTCAGTGAATACTGAAGCAAAGAATTCATTGAGTCTCTCTGCAATCTCTGTTTCCTCTTTAATAACCCCTTGCCTTCCATTGTCATCTAATGGTCCAATGGCCTTCCTAGTTGGGTTCTTACTTCTAATGTACTTAAAGAAGTCTTTGTTATTCCTCTGAGTATTTTTAGCTATACGCTCCTCAAAGTCTTGCTTTGCTTTCCTGATTGTTGCCTTGCATTTGTTCTGCCAGAATTTATGTTTCTGCCTGCTGTCCTCATTTGGACAAGCCTTCCATCTTCTAAATGAGTTTTTCTTGCTCTTGATCACTTCCCGAACAGCTCCTGTAAGCCACATTGGAGTCCTCTTGGACCTGGCAGTGCCTTTTTTCCTTTTGGGTATGCATTCCAATTGGGCCTCTGTTATTGTTTTTGTAAACAGCCTCCATGCCACTTGGAGTGTTTGGACTCTCTCAATTTTCCCTTTCAGTTTCTTTTTTACTAGTTTCCTCATCTTTGGGAAATTTCCTTTTTGAAAATTTAAGGTCTCTGTGTTAGATTTTATCAGTGACTTGCGGTCTATGATCAAGTTAAACATAATTGAGTTGTGGTCACTGTTCCCTATTGGATCAGTCACATTAACATCTTGCACCAGATCCTGAGTATTACTCAGGATCAAGTCAAGGATTCTTGTACCTCTAGTTGGGTCTTCAACCATCTGTCCCAGGGAACAATCATTGAGCATATCTAGGAACTTTATCTCTTTATCATGTGCTGAACAACAGTTCACCCAGTCTATGTGAGGGTAATTGAAGTCCCCCATTATAACCAGGCTTCCCTTCCTGGATGCCTCCTTTACAACATTCTCCAACTGCCAGTCTCCCTCAAGAGTTTGGGTCGGAGGCCGATAGTATATGCCTACTGTTAGACCATCCTTGTGGCCTGGTACTCTTACCCACAGAGCTTCTAATGGTGACTCTAAATCACCTAGATATTCCAATTCATAAGATTTTATCACTTCTTTGACATACAAGGCTACACCACCTCCTGTTTGCCCCTTCCTATCCTTCCTGTACAGTTTGTAGCCTGGGATAACTGTATCCCATTGGTTATCATCCGTCCACCAGGTTTCAGTGATACCAATAATATCAATATTTTTATCTATTACTAAGTATTCCAGCTCCCCTATTTTGTTCCGGAGGCTTCTGGCATTTGTATACAAGCATTTATATATGCTTTTCTGACACAGTCTTTTGTGTCCAGTTGCATTGTTAGACTGCCTCTTGCATCCTTCTGCTAGAATGCTAGTGACTAGCTCCTTGCTCTGCTCAGTAATTTTTGCATCCTCCTCACTACTCAAGTACACACTTTCCCGAACCGGATGCTGCCCAGCTCCTGTCGGCTTTCCCCCAGTTATCAGTTTAAAAGCTGCTCTGCAGCCTTTTTGATGTTGAGTGCCAGCAATCTGGTCCCATCATGGTTTAAATGCAACCCATCCCTCCTGAACAGATTTTGCTTGTCCCAAAATGTTCTCCAGTTCCTGACAAATCTGAAGCCCTCCTCTCGACACCACCGCCTCATCCACGCATTGAGGCTTCTGAGCTCTGCCTGCCTGGTAGGTCCTGCGCGAGGGACAGGCAGCACTTCTGAAAATGCTACCTTGGAAGTCCGGGACTTCAATCTTCTTCCTAACAACCTAAATTTGGCTTCCAGGACAGACCGCTTGGCCTTCCCAACATCATTAGTACCAACGTGTACCATGACAACTGGCTCGTTCCCAGTTCTCTCTAACAATCTATCTAGATTTCTTATGATGTCTGCAACTTTTGCACCTGGCAGGCAAGTCACCATACGGTTATCATGTGCATCACAAATCCATTTCTCTGTATTTCTAATTATTGAATCGCCTAGTACAAGGAGCCTCTCTCCTGCAATCTGTTCATCTACATGCACCTCATCAACCATATTAAGGGAGAGAAACTCAGTTTGTTCCTGTTGTTTATCTTCCTGGATCTCATCAAGTGTGATGAAGGAGAGATCATCAGGTGGAACCAGTTGTTCCTCTGTGTGTTCCTCGTCAGGTGTGATAAGGGAAAGAGCCTCAAATTTATTCTGTAATTTCAGACTCTCAGAGTGATCCCCTACTCTTCTCCTCCTTTGAGTCACATTCCTCCAACCATCTCCCTCCTGAGTTAGTGAAGGGCCTTCTCCCTCAGAACTGTGCCCTGTCTCTTCTTTGTCCAGCATAGTCTGCTCCGCTCTGTCCAAGAACAGCTCAAGCTCCTTAATTTGTTGGTGGTTAGATATGCGGGCCTCTAGCTGCTGGACCTTCTCTTCTAGTAGTGCAACCAGCTTGCACTTGCTGCAAGTGTAGTTCTCCATGTGCTTTGGCAAGAACACAAACATGGCACAAGAATTGCAGGTAACTACAGCTGTTCCCTCAGAATCCATTTTAACAAGTGCAGTATTCTGGGCCTCAAAAATGTACACGTTTACTACCTTTCTACCTAGTAAGACTATATTCTTCCTTTGTTCCTAGTTTGTAATAGTCATCCAGCTAAAGTCATTCAAGTTTGTGGACGACTTTACAGAAAGGAGCATTTTATAGAATCAGCACTTCTAGCTAGGAGGAAAACAATAGAGCCTAATTTTCAAGGTTGTGTAAGAATTTCCAAGATCCATCACATGAAGCACTTTGAAAAGTTGCAATTTACTTTGCACTGTTTATTATATTGTTTAAGACAACACTTTAGTGCATGTTTTGTATTTTAGTTATGTTTTAAGGATATGTCTGAAGGTATTAAACAAAGCCATTCACATTATAGTAACCAGGGAAGGACATGTGAAAATTAGTAGTAATAGCAGTACCAGAATACAGGAAGCTTGTAAGGTACATTCATGGCTATAAATTAGGAGGAACCACTCAATATGGTTTTATTAAAAGAAAATGAAAAAGATCTGCACTTTGTAGCACAGTGGTTAAACTGCAGTACTGCAGCCAAAACGGCTCACAATCTGAGTTCGGTCTCAATGGGTTCAAGGATGACTCAGCCTTCCATCCATCAAAGGTTGGTAAAACTGAGACCCATTGTGTTGGGGAGCAAAATGTTAATTACCTTGTGAACCTTCAAACTAGTGAGTACTCTAGTCAGGTAATATATTAAAACATAATACTAAGACTGCAGGATACAAAGTTCTAAGCAATGACATCAAGCAGGTAAGTCAACTTTAGATTGCAAATCAACATATACTTAAGATATTACTTAGGTAATTAAAGATTTATAAGAATTTTCAAAAGGTTTGTACCCTTTTTGCTGGTGGGAAACATCAGATATGAGACTCAAATCTGAATAACAAGAGAGGACTCCATAGCAATAATTCAGATTTTGACTCTAAACCTCATAGAATGGAGAGCAACTGACTTTTGAAACCTATCTCTACCGAAATTGTTTCTGTTTAGCTATTATACAAATCTCATCATCCCCAGTCAATATGCTACATTAACTGTACAGTACTGTGCAAAAGTCTTCAATCACCACCTGCTGATTTGGGGGAAATTCCGTGAGTGGTTTTGGAGGGGGGATAACTCGGACACCCTAACTCCAATCTTCATCAAAGTGGGGTTGAGAGGAGAGTCAGTAGAAGACTCTCTCCAATTTACTGTATCAAGGTGGCTTAGGGGCTGAGTCATTGAATTTTCACCAAACCAACTGGTGGCCTATTATTTTTGCATAGTACTGTAGTTCACCAGGTTGGGGAAGGGTTTTGTGTATATGATAGAAGAGCATGGATGGATGGAAACAGGAGTTAGTGAATTAACCACCTTCTTTGATTCTCATGAAAAGCTAAAATTATTAAACTGAGGCTATTGGTAGAATGATTCAGTAATGATAGCCATGGCCTTTAGTTTGCAAGCCATGAGCAGCACTGTTAATAAGAGGACCTTTTAGAGGTCATTAATTCAGAGGTTTGCCATCAGTAAGAAAATAATAAAATTTCTTTGGCCCTATTGATGTGGTCTAATCTGAAATTTTACAATTATTAGCCCACTTCCTCATCTGCTTTACATGAGTTTCAGCTTTTGGCATGCAAAGTCCTCCTCAGCCCCAGGCCAGTATTGATTAAGCTGCTGCTCTCCATCAAGATGGATTCAAGTGGGATTTGAGTTAATATGTGAAATACATGTGGATATTCCTGCTCTGTATTTAAGGCACTGTAACCCCATTGGCATAAATTTCAGTGGAAAATTCCTACATGTTAATAAGTCTGTGTGTTGTTCAGTCGCACAGTCGATTCCATCTCTTTGCGACCGCATGGACCATCGCTCTCCAGGCACCCTTGTCCTCCACCATCCTCCTTAGTCCACACAGCCCCGTGCCCATTGTGTCTACAATACCATCTAGCCATCTCATCTTTGGCCATCCCCTTCTTCTTTTGCCCTCCACCTTCCCCAGCATCAAGGCCTTCTCAAGTGAATCCTCTCTTCTCATTTGATGTCCAAAACACTTCAACTTCATCTTTGTTATTTGTCCTTCTAAGGAGCACTCAGGGCTAATTTCTTCTAATATTGACCTATTTGTTCTCCTCGCTGTCCAGGGGACTCTCAAAACTCTCCTCCAGCACCACATCTCAAAGGCATCTATTTTTCTTCATTCAGCCTTTCTAATGGTCCAGCTCTCACAGCCATACATTACCACCAGAAATACCATTGCTTTGACTATGCGGACCTTTGTTTGTAGTGAGATATCTCTACTTTTCACTATATTCCCCAGGTTTTAGATAGCTTGTCTCCCAAGAATCAGTCGCCTTTTTATTTCATGGCTGTAATCTCCATCTGCAGAGATCTTGGATCCTAAGAAAGTAAAATCTGTTACTGCTTCTACTTCTTCCCCATCAATTTTCCAGGGACTTATATGGCCTGTTGCCATTATCTTGGTTTTCTTGATATTGAGTCTCAGGCCAGCTTTTGCACTCTCTTCTTTCAACCTAATCAGGAGCTTCTTTAGGTCTTCCTCACTTTCTGCCATTTGGGTGGTATCATCTGCATATCTCAAATTGTTGATGTTTCTCCCAGCAATTTTGATCCCATATTGTGATTCCTCCATCCCTGCATTGCACATTATGTGCTTTGTGTATAAGTTGAATAAGCAGGGTGACAGAATACAGCCTTCTCTTACTCCTTTTCCTATTCCAAACCACTCCGTCATTCCATACTGTCCTAACTGTTGCTTCTTGACTCATGTACAGATTTCTCATGAGACACATGAGGTGTTCTGGTATTCCTATCTCTTTAATTACTTGCCACATTTTGTTGTGGTCCACACAATCAAAGGCCTTGGTGTAGTCAATGAAGCAGAAGTAAGCTTGTTTCTGGTATTCCTTTGTTTTCTCCATGATCCAACGTATGTTGGCAATGTGGTCTCTGGTCCCCCTGCCTCTTCTGAACCCAGCCTGCACCTCTGCTAGTTTTCTTTCTACATGCTTCTGCAGTCTATCCTGTATTATCTTGAGCATCACTTTTCTAGCTTGTGGGATGAGCGCAATTGTTCGATAATTTGAACATTCTTTGGCATTGCCCTTTTTTGGGATTGGGACGTATACTGATCTTTTCCAATCCTGTGGCCACTGTTTCGTTTTCCAAATCTGCTGGAACATAGCATGTAGTAGCTTGATTCCATCATCTTTTAGAGCTTTGAAGAATTCAACTAAGATACCATCATCTCCACTGGCTTTGTTATTTGCTATGCTTTTTAGGGCCTTTCTGACTTCACTCTCTAGGATGTCTGGTTCAAGTTCAATTTCCCCCTCAAGTTCAATTTCCACCCTTGTTATTATCCAGGGTGTTTAGGTCTTTTTTGTAAAGTTCCTCTGTGTACTCTTTCCAACTTTTCTTTATCTCTTCTTCATCTGCTAACTCTTTGCCATCTTTGTCTTTTATCATGGTCATTTTTGCTTTGAACGTTCCCTTGACTTCCCCAATTTTTTAAAAGAGATCTCTAGTCCTGCCTCTTGAGCTGTTTTCCTCTATTTCTTTGCACTGTTCATTTAGGTAGCTTTCCTTATCTCTCCTTGCTTTTCTTTGAAATTCTTTAAGTGATTGTATTTTTTTCCTTTCTCCTTTGCCTTTTGCGTTCCTTCTTTCCTCTGCTATTTTAAGAGCCTCATCTGACAACCACTTTGCTTTTTTGTGCTTCTTTTCTTTTGGTACGGTTTTCCTTGTTGCCTCCTGCATAATGTCTCTCATCTCTGTCCATAATTCTTCTGGTACTCTGTCTATCTGGTCCAGACCATTGAATCTGTTCCTCACCTCCACCGTGTATTCCTTGAGTATGTTGTCTAGATCATATCTATCCGGCCTATTCGTTTTCCCTATTTTCTTCAGTCTGAGCCTGAATTTTGCGATCAGTAGATTGTGATCTGAGCCACAGTCCGCTCCAGGTCTTGTTTTTGCTGACTGTATGGAGGTTCTCCATCTTTGGCTGCAGAGTATGTAGTCAATTTGGTTTCGATGTTGGCCATCTGGTGATGTCCATGTGTAGAGTCTTGTGTTGCTGGAAAAGGGTGTTTGCTATGACTAGTGTGTTATCTTGGCAGAACTCTATCAGTCTTTGCCCTGCTTCGTTTTGTGTTCCCAGACCAAACTTGCCTGTTATTCCGTCCACTTTTTGATTTCCTACTTTTGCATTCCAGTCTCCTAAGATAATGTGGACGTCGTTTCTTGGTGTCTGTTTTATAAGATGTTGTAGGTCCTCATAGAACTGGTCTACTGTGGCTTCATCTGCACTAGTGGTTGGTGCATATATTTGGATTACAGTGATATTAAATGGTTTGCCTTGTAGTCTGACTGACATCATTTTATCATTTTTGAGATTGTATCCCATTACTGCTTTTCTCACTCTTTTATTTACAATTATGGCCACTCCATTTCTTCTGAGGTTTTCTTGTCCACAGTGGTAGATATGTTTCCAGAACTGAATTCGCCCATACCTGTCCATTTTAGCTCACTGATTCCCAAGATGTCAATACTTATTCTTTCCATTTCCTTTTTTTACCACTTCCAGCTTTCCTTGGTTCATAGATCTTACATTCCATGTCCCTATGCAATATTGTTCCTCTGTGTAGGCATTAGCTATCATACACTGAGTCATTCATGTAATGTGTGATGACAAGTGCTTACCATAGCTTCTTAACTTCAAGCAATTCACTGCTACAGGTTATGCCAGTAGTCTGTGGTGGGCATAAATGACAGGACTCTGGCCTTGTTTAGAATTCCAGTTGTGTATAGTTGTTCCGTATCAGCCTGGGATCATATGCAAATGTATTGTTTGGTGGCTGGGTCCATAAATAATTTGGACTGGAGATGCAATAATTCTTAACCTTGTCCTACCCACTGTACTTGCCCTACAAATCTCTCCCAGATATTATTACCTATTTATTAAGTTTGCCCTTGTTCTTTCTCTTGCAGAAAGCTCCCACCAGAGAACTTGGTTTTGTTTAGGGAAGAAGTAAATGCCCATGATTTCTTATATGTATCTCTGTATAATCTGTCATTCAGCCTATGTGGTTTTGGATTAATTTTCAAGAATATGCCTGAACATGATTATAGTTATGTTTCCAATTTAAAATGACCACTATAATGTGTTCAGATGGTTTACCATTCCCTTCTCATGTGTAGCTTGGCCTAGACCTGGCAGGCTGTCTTGTCTCTTACAAGAGACAGGGTGGAATCCAACTCTCAGCCCATTGCTCTACGTTTAGGTGGTCCATCTCATGAAGAAGCAGATTAAGCTGGATGTGATAAGGGCCATTCTTCCAAGAGAACATAACACAGACAGGGAACACAATGATAATTTCAGGGCTAGCCAAGATATCAAAAACAACATAGAGTGCAGAAAGGAACATATGTAGAAAAAAATATGATGGAAATCAAAAAGAAGGAAGCTTAAGATTTATGGAGAAAAGGAAGTTGGGGAAGGAGTGATAAAAAATTACTAATAAAATCTTGATGGCAGGGAAAAAATATCCAACAGGCATCAACACGTATAAACAGAATGTAGATTTAAATTAGACGCACACACAAAAAAACAAAGAAGCAAACAAAAAAGAAACATTGCAGGAAATAAGCAGAATAATATTTTACTCTGAAGATATTTCTTTGGTGATGAAAATAAAATCTATAGATCATCAGAACCATGGTTTTCTTAATTAAAAACCCATTGATGTATAGTGCTAAAATTAAAAACTGGACCGTGGATTGAATCCTTGCCTCCATTTCCACAATTCTGAGAATATTTGGTCATGGCAAAATACTTACAGGTATAGCATGGTACAAAGGAAAACAAAATATCCTATCCTACATTTCTCTCCTTGTTTTAAGGAATAGGAACTTCTACTAGGTACTTTTTTTAATCATGTTACACTATTACACCTGCCACATGTGTCCCTGAGATACAGAAATTCTCTCACAGTGCCAGCATGAAGAGAAAGGATTACTTTCAAATTAATTCCGCTTCATGTGTTTATTGTGCAAGAATATATGGTTCAAAAAGCTACGACTTGGACACCTTGTGGTTTCAACCACAAAAATAATAGAATTGTTTGAAACAAACAGCTTCTTTGCTTTCCTGTTCAGTTAGCACCATCATGTGGAAGAGGAAATCTCTGCACTGTGAAATTTTACAATGTATATATCTGGCTTAAGTGATCCTTCCCCAATCCACTGCTTGCTAGGCATTTTGGACTCTGCCTTTCAGTTATGCCAGCTGAAGCTGGTAGATGCTTAAGTTGAAAATATCAGCAAGACACCAGGTTGGAAGCGGACAAGAGATCAGCTGCTGGTTTTAGAAGGCCCCATCACAAATAAGTGGCTATGGTGGCTTTAGCTAGGTTTTCTTACTTTTCAATTGTCCTGCTATTGACTTTTATTAAACTGACACATTTACCTAATGCCTATCAAGAGATGGCTGGAAAAAGTGCAGAGAAGGGCAACCAGAATGATTAGGGGACTGGAACACCTTCCTTACCATCTGAGGCTGCAATGGTTGGGCCTCTTCACTCTTGAATGACAGCATCTAAGAGGTGACCTGATTGAAGTTTATAAAATCATGCATGGTGTGGACAAAGTAGATAAGGAAAAACTGTTTTCCCTAATGCACAACACTAGAACTAGGGGGCACTCCATGAAACTTTGGGGTACTAGTTCTCAAACAAATAAGAGAAAGTACTTTTTCACCCAGATGATCACTGGTCTATGGAACTCCCTGCCAGAAGAAGTGGTGACAGCTGTCAGTCTTGACAGCTTCAAGAAAGGATTAGACAAGTTCATGGAGGACAAGGGTATCAATGGCTATAATTATGGATACCTAAGGGCAACTTCTGGGTTGGAGAGATAGGCAGGATATCTCTCAATGCCATTTCCAGGAAATCCTAAGCAGGTGAAGGCATCTGCTTGGGAATAATACCCTGAAGCAAATGGTGAGCCACTGTGTGTAACAGAATGCTGGACTGGATGGGCTGTGGCCTGTTCCAGCAAGGCTGTTCTTATGTTCTTATGTAAGAGAACAACTCTGCCACTACCAGTCCCAAGCCCAGATGATAAAGGAGGAAGGTTGGGTGTCGGGTTAGCATCTCAGCCCTGTAATACTTTATTGCTGAAGAAACAATGAGGAGCTTCATTGCCGGATATGCTGTAGTGGCAGAGACAAGCACCACAAAGTATGAGAAGGATGAGTATGAGAAGGATCTATTACAACTATTTTCAAGAGCAGGGATTTTCAACCTGTGGTCTGTGGGCCGGATACAGCCCGCAGCGCCATTTCATGTGGGGGCCCCACCGCCTCCACCACACCAGGAAGTGCCATGTGTTGGAGGAAAGGCAAAATGGCTGTCTGGCCCCTAGAGCTGACTGAGGGAGCGTGACCCAGCCCCCATCTTAAAAAAGGTTGAGAACTCCTGATCAAGAAGATGACAGCCCATGGAAATAAAAAGCTCTGAATTTTCCACGTTTATTCTTATGCATTACAGTCTGGCCAGGTTATCCTACTATAGGTAATAGAGTAGACCATACTGCCAGAGACACAACACAGAGTGTCAGGTGGTGATTAACTAACCAGACAACCCTGAGGATTAATGGTCTTGGGTGCCGAAGTCCACAGGAAAGGGTGATGGTCCCCAAGTGGATTAAATCCCACTTGAATCCATCTTGACGGAGGGCAGCAGCTTCATCAAGTAGATAAATAGGTACCACTTCAATGGGAAGATAAACAGCATTCCATGCACTCCAGTGTCTAGTCATGCTTTATCGGCTTGGGCCAAGGAGGACTTTATATGCCAAAAGGGCTCAGGACCAGAAAGTGACTTATGGAACTGGATCAGTGCTTTGTGTGTCATGCTGCGATGCAGAAGGCAGATGAAAGGCCACTGCATTATATTCTCAGGACAGTCTTCATGGTTGATCGCCATGAGGATCACCAATATTCGGATATAGCAGCAGAAGAAGAAATCTTATGCATAGTTATTGTGAGGAGATGGACCCCTGAGGTAGAAAGGAGGACTATCTCAAGGCTGTTTGACCACCACTCTTTTCTCCATTAATATTGTTGTTAAGCCTTGTGGGGCAAGTTCTTCAAAGTTATGTACATTGTTTCCATGCACATGAATCCACTGTTACTCCTTATCCTCCATACTAAAAAATCAGTATGATACACATTTCAGGGAGATTTGTCATAAAACCAAAATTTAGTCCACAGCAATTCGCAGGAGATTTTGAGAAATCAAACCAAAGAAGGCCATTTGGGAGAATATTCACAGATTATTTCCTTCCACTTTATTCCCACAAATGTCGCAGCCTGCACCATTGTGGGGATACAAACTGGCAGCAGATTGCCAGTTGATGCAGACAGATACTTTCTGAAGCAGCACAAAGACCTCATGAAGGAGGATGATAATCATAGTAATATCTAGGTGCAATCTTTTCTCCATCACACTGTTGGAGAATATCTGTTTCTCAGGAGGCTGTTTGGTAACAATAGCAATAGCAATTACACTTCTCACCGCCCCATAATGCTTAGTTCACTCTCTGGCACAAGTTAATTAGTATTTTGCCCCCAACATGCTGGATACTCATTTTACCAACTTTTGGAGGATGGAAGGCTGAGTCAACCTTGATCCCAGTCAAGACTGAACTCACAATATCAGCAATTTTGGTTGCAATATAGCAGTTTAACCACTGTGCCACGAGGGCCCTTTTGAATTGATTAAAATGTTGTTAGCCTGGTAAAAGTATTACCCAACTCAGATTGTGTACTACTACTTCCTTCAAACAGAGTTACAAACAATAACATAATGAAGGATGGAATGTTGAGTCAACTTTGATCTCATCAGGATCAAACTCACAATGTTTTGGCTGCAGTACAGCAGTTTAACCACTGCATCACCAGGGCTCTCATGGTTCCCTCAATACCTATACCAATAAAACTTCAAAATAAGTGCACCCTTGCACATGTGGAAGCCAGTCCTCAGGGCTTCTGCACCCAAATCTAGCTTTTATCTAATTTTATAAGAAATGGACTTCTTGAAACAATGCACGCATTGCATGCTGTCATGTCAATTCTGACTTATGGTAACCCTTTTCATGGTTGAGGATACACAGAGACGGTTTACCATTCCTTTCTCCTAGGGATGCCATAGAAACTGGGACTGTGCAGCTTGTCCATGACTACATAGGCTGGCTTTTCTTGCAGGAGACACAGTGGGGACATGAACTCCCACCTCTGACTCAACTGGGAGATACTTAAAACACTGAGCTATCCAATCTCTCGATAATAATAAACATCTGTTTTTCCTTTACCATAAGCACAGGTGATTATTTCTAACCTCTGGCTATGTTCACCATACTAGCCTGCTGCACTTTGCTAAAATAATTATCATAAATTCTTACCAAAAAAATAAGGCAGAAAAATCTGGAGTGCTATTTTCATTAACTTAAACTCAGAGGTGGCTTTTCTCCTCGATTCAGATTGTGAGATCAAAAGGTTAAGATGCTGAGCAAACTTCAGGTCTCCATAGCACTGTTTGGTTTTGCAAGGCAAAAGGACAATGTACAGTATTCCCATTGTTTCATGACAATGGATAGGGAACAAGAAAGAGAAGAAACCAAAGTGTTATCTCTAAGTGATGGTTGGTTGTTTCTTCTTTATATCATGAATTAAAGTCTCTCTCTGGAATGGATCCTTGTTTGTCTCTGAGACCAGAAGTCATAATGCATGCTTTCCAGACAAGTTGTTTCAACATTGTATTTCAGATGCACTGTTAAAAGTGCATCTCCTGGGATCTGTCAGTTGAAACTGCACACCCATACTGCTTTTGCTGTAACTAAAAGGTCAGTTCCTGCTGTGTGATATAAAGCTACCAAATGAAATGACCGATGCTGTTGGTTATCCTAGATTATTGGTAGCATTCATCACTAAGGGCCCCAACATCAGTTTTGGGGTGGGTGTTATCTCTGTAATGATACATGAGTCATCGTATACGTCATCCTACCAGGGATGATGAAAGCTTTTTAGATAAGAGTGAGGAGGCCCACCTGAAAAAGGACAGAAGAGGAAAAAATCAAAGGTTAAAGAAGAGAAGAGGAGATCATGGAACAGAACATACACGTAAGACTTGAAGAATCAAATGGGTTTCTATGCCACTGGAAATATGCAACAAATGCTAGTCTCTTCCCATGAACAGTGATTCAGCACCACCTGAAAATGAGTCACATACTGTTCATCACAGTTTCCTGAGAAAATAGGACCATGTAGATGAGAAGAATTTAACTTAAAGAGAAGCAGACCTATTTGTATGAAGGGTGAAATTCTAAATTAGATAGTGTCTGCATTTCACAAAACATTCTATCTCACATGGCTAGAATTTAAGAACATAAGAACAGCCTGGCTGGCACAGGCCACAGCCCATCCTGTCCAGCATTCTGTCTCACACAGTGGCTCACCATTTGCTTCATGGTATTCTCAAACAGATGCCTTCACCTGCTTAGGATTCCCTGGAAATGGCATAGAGAGATATCCTGCCTATCTCTCCAACCCGGAGGTTGTCCTTAGGTATCCATAATTATAACCATTGATACCCTTGTCCTCCATGAACTTGTCTAATCCTTTCTTAAAGCTGTCAAGACTGACAGCTGTCGCCACTTCTTCTGGCAGGGAGTTCCATAGACCAGTGATCCTCTTGGGTGAAAAAGTACTTTCTCTTATTTGTTTGAGAACTAGTACCCAAAATTTTCATGGAGTGTCCCCTAGTTCTAGTGTTGTGCGACAGGGAAAAGTTTTTCCTTATCTACTTTGTCCACACCGTGCATGATTTTATAAACTTCAATCAAGTCACCTCTTAGACGCCATCGTTCAAGAGTGAAGAGGCCCAACCGTTGCAACCTCAGATGGTAAGGAAGGTGTTCCAGTCCCCTAATCATTCTGGTTGCGCTCCTCTGCACTTTTCCCAGCTCCATAATATCCTTCTGGAGGTATGGCGACCAGAACTGTACGCAGTATTCCAGATGGGGCCTCACCGTAGATTTATAAAGAGGCAAAATGACACTTGCTGAATTATTTTCTATACCCTTCCTAATGATTCCTAGCATTGGGTTTGCTTTTTTCACTGGTTGACACCTTAATTGAGCTGTCCACCAGGACACCAAGGTCCCTTTCCTGGTTTGTCGCAGAGAGTTCAGACCCCATCAAATTATAAATCAGATTATAAATGTAATTGGGTTTTTTTGCCCCAATGTGCATCACTCTGCACTTACTAGTGTTGAAGTTCATTTGCCACAGTTTTGCCCACTCCCCCAGTGTCAAGAGATCCCTCTGGAGCTCCTTACAATCTCTCACAGTTTTCACTACCTTGTATAATTTAGTGTTGTCAGCAAATATTTGAAAAGTTGTCATGTGGAAGAATTTAAACATGAACTCAGGAAGAAGCAGAAATTTGACAATAACTAGTTGCCTTCCTAGAATGTGTAAGATATGACAGTGAGACTAACAGGCAGTGACTACAGTCATCTCCTCCTTATTCGTGTGAGAACAAATTGATTCAGCTAGAAGAAATGTTCCAAAGAACATGAAATTGTAGGTTGGAATGTAAAGAACATGTATGGGGTGTGTGATTTTCATCACTCTTCCCTGACAGCCAAGGTAGTGAAAGGGAATAAATCATAAAATTGTAGAAATGGAAGGGAACAACTTGAATAATCTAGTCCTGGTGTCAGCAAACCTGGTTCTCCAGATGTTCATGGACTTCAATTACCAGAACCCCAAGTCAGTACACCAGCTGATCAAGTACATCTGGAAAGGCAAATTAGCTGACCCCTGATCTAGTCCAAACCCCTGCCAATGCAGAGATCCATAGAAAAATACCCTTGACAATGGCCATTCCATACCTGCTTAACAGCTGTCAGCAGAGGAGTATCCACCACCTTTCAAGGAAGTTCATTCCACTGTTGAACAATTCTTAAATTCAAGATATTCTTCCTATTATTTAGCTGAAATGAAATGTTAATCAATTAAAAATTAATTTTATTAATTTGAATAATGAAAATTATTTCAAATATTACCTTTTGGAATCATAGAAAGGTATCTTCCACATGACAACTTTTTAAATATTTGATCATGACTATCCCTTCTTAGTCTTCTATTTAAACTATATGTATTTAATTCCATTAAACATCCCCCTTAACTATTGGTTTGCAGAAATCTTACCATCTTGGTCACCCTGCTCTGGGCATATTTCAGTTTGTCAACAAGATTCTGAAACTGTAGTTCCCAGAACTGAATACAGTATACCAGGTGAGGTCTAACGTAAGCAAAATACAGTGGTACTATTAAGTAATAGTAATTTAATTTAACAGTCATATTTATATATGCCGCCCACTCAGGCAGAACCCGACTCGGGGCGGCATTACAACAAGTTCTAAAAACACATAAAAACACTTTAAAAGACCCATATCCAACCCACTTTAAAAGACCCATATCGCACCCACCCATCCCACCCACTATAAAAAGAAGAAGAGAGAGTTCTTCTTTACATAAGCCAGCAGGCGGGGATCGTATTACCATTAGGGCCCCACACCTGCCCTGCCATCCAGGTCTTTAATCCTTTCCTGAAGGGCAGCAATTCTCTTTGAAGGTCTTAGATCTGTTGGCAGGAGGTTCCAGAGGGTTGGTGCGGACACGGAGAAGGCTCTCCTTCGGGTGCTGGATAGATGTGCACCCCTAGCGGATGGCACTATTAGAGAGCCTCTCCGGTCCGCTCTGGTTGGACGGGCAGACACTCTTGGGACGATGCGGTCTCTAAGGTATCCTGGCTCACTGCCATATAGGGCTTTAAAGGTCAAAACCAGCACCTTGAATTGCACCCAGAGACAAACTGGTAACCAGTGCAGTTCCTGAAGTAGCGGTGAGGCGTGGGCATATCGTCCGCATCCCATCACCACCCGGGCTGCCGCATTCTGGACCAGCTGCAGCCTCCGAATGGTTGTCAAGGGCAGCCCCATGTAGAGCGCATTACAATAATCTAGTTGGGAAGTGACCAGAGCGTGGGTGACCATAAGCAAGGAGCCCCGGTCCAGGAGCGTGCGCAACTGGCGAATCACCCAAAGTTGGGCAAAAGCCCTCCTGGCCACAGCCGCTACCTGTTCTTCTAGCAGCAGCCGCGAGTCCAGAAGGACCCCCAAGTTGCGCACTGGGTCTGTCTGGGGCAAAACAGCCCCATCCAGTACCAAAGATGGTAGTTCCCTGGATAACACGGGGCCCCTTATCCACAGCCACTCTGTCTTGCTGGGATTCAGCCGAAGCCCATTGGCCCCCATCCAGACCCCAATGGCCTCCAGGCATCCGGATAGGATTTCAACAGCATCACTGGGGTCCCCACGGGCCGAGATGTACAACTGGGTGTCATCCGCGTACTGATGGTACCGCATCCTGTGGGAACGAATGATCTCACCCAGTGGCTTCATGTAGATGTTAAATAGGAGAGGAGATAGCACTGAGCCCTGAGGCACCCCATACTTGAGGAGCCTAGGGATGGGCCTCTCACTCTCTAACCACACCAACTGGATACGGCCCTCCAGAAAAGAGGAAAACCAGGACAACTCGGTGCCCTGGATCACCAGTCCTTTGAGCCGTTCCAGAAGGATACCGTGGTCGACGGTATAGAAGGCCGCTGAGAGGTCAAGAAGAGCAAGGACGGATGGATAACCCCTCTCCCGCTCCCGTGGGGACCCCAGTGATGCTGTTGAAATACTATCCGGATTCCTGGAGGCCATTGGGGTCTGGATGGGGGCCAATGGGCTTCAGCTGAATTACTTCCATTGATCTGAACACTATCCTTCTGTTGATGCAGATTTAGAATTGTATCAGCTTTTTTGCAACTTCATTGTACTGTTGACTTATGTTTAGCTTGTGGCCTATTAACACCTCTAGTCCTTTTGATGTATACAGCTGTCAGTCACCAGTCTGGCCAGGTTATTCTGCTATGGTACTGTAATAGAATAGACTATAATGCCAGTGACTCAATGCCAAGTGTTAGGCAGCGGATAACTAACCTGACCACCCTGAGGACTAACGACCTTGGGTGCTGAAGTCCACAGGGAAGGGTGATAGTCCCCAAGTGGATTAAATCCCACTTGAATCCATCTTGATGGAGAGCAGCAGCTTCATCAATACTGGACTGGGGCTGAGGAGGACTTTGCGTGCCAAAAGGACTCAGGTCCAGAAAGTGACTCGCTGGATCAGTGGTACAGGGGTCATGCTGCGATGTGGAAGGTAGATGAAAGGCCACTGCATTATATTCTCAGGACAGTCTTCATGGCATATTGCCATGATGATCACCAATATTCAGATTCAGATATGGAAGAAGAAGAAGCTGTCAATTAAGCTGTCATTTACTCTATAAATGCACATGAGTTTTCTCCAGTCTATACTCAGAATTTTATCTGTATTATATAAATGCACATGAGTTTTCTCCAGTCTATACTCAGAATTTTATCTGTATTCCTGCTGAAACTAATTTTGTACATTTTGGGGCCAGTCTGCCAGTCTGTTAAGATCCTCTTGAAACCTGACTCCAAAAGTTAACTGAAAAGAGAGAAGCTGGCTGTGCAGATGCAGTCACTGGGTAGGTTTGGAATATGAAAGTTTTCTTGCAGTGGACATATTTCATGGAAGATGGGAACAATGTTTTTGGCACAAGCCTCAAAATCATTCACCAAGAATACTTTAAACCAGGAGTTGGCAAGCTGCAGTCTTCTAGATTATTTTGAACTAAAAATTCCACAGTTTTGCATTTTGCTGATCTAGACTCATAGGAGTTTTAGATGAAAAATATTTAGAGGCCACAGTTACCCATGCCTGCTTTAATTAATTATAGATAGAAAAATCCCAGAGTTAACTAATGAGCAGTGTACTGTGAACAAGAATATAAAGGAGCATGTAAGATAGTAGAAGTGGTGGATAAAGCTAAATATAGCAAAGAAACAAGGAAGTTGCAACACTCATGGTTTCTGATGCTTACTGTATATAGTCATAAGGAACACAGAAAATAAACAAGATGAGCTTGAAACTAAACCAAATGGTAAGTATGACCAAACAGGTATCACTGAAACTTAGTCAAATGAGACTATTATAATATGACAATTGAAAAGCTTATCTTCTTCAATACCAGTAGAACTAATTGGAAGGGAGGGGCAGTAGTACTGCATGTAAATATTGTGTATACTTCTACAGAAATTCATGTTTCTGAGAACAGAAGACCAGTTGATGGTGTAAGGTTTTATAAAATAAAAAAAGGAGGGAAGAAAGAAAAGAGGGGATTGAAAAGAAACATTTATTACTGTGGCAATACATTACAGATGGCCCAGCCAGCTGGAAGATATTGGCAGCATTACCCTAGTAAAGATGATGAAACTTTTACTGAGACAAACGATAGCTGTAATGGGAATGTCAACTCTCCTGATACCTATTAGAAGCCAAAATCTACTAAGAACTGAACATCCAATATGCCTTTGACTCATCTAGATGACAAATTCATTTCTCAGAAAGTAGAAGAACAAACACAGGGACTTGTTATCCTGGACTTGGTCTTCACCAACAGCAAAGAATTAATAGATAAAGTGAAATTGGCAGGGATCACAAGGGAAATATGTGTCATCTTGTAATTTGTAGTAAAAACAGTTGTGAAAAATGAATTCACTCAATTATCTTAAAGACAAATTTCACTTTAGGAAAACAAATTTCCAAAAGCTCAAGAAAAAAAAAATGTTGAGTGGAACCCAACTGCTGGAAATTCTAAATAAAATTTCTGGCGCATTTTGGCGGGGGAGGATTCTGTGTGACCTTAGGGCCGTGATGGCGAACCTTGGCACTCCAGATGTTCTTGGACTTCAATTCTCAGAAGCCCAAGCCCTCGTGAATCCACACAAATGGGTTTACTGCAATTCATCCGGCCCACGCCACCCTCGTCACTCTTGAAAGCGAAAGTAAAAGGTGCCTGTATGGGCATGTTTTACTTCTGCTTCCAAGAGCGGCGTGGGCAGCGCGGGCTGGATGAATCGCAGTAAACCCATTTGTGTGGATTCACAGGGGCTTGGGCTTCTGGGAATTGAAGTCCAAGAACATCTGGAGTGCCAAGGTTCGCCAACATGGCCCTAGGGGATCTTGGGCAGAAAGCTAGCCCATTCTCTAATTTGTTGAAGTTGCCCAGTTCTGACTTAGATGATCTCCAAGTTTCCTTCAAAATGTATAATTCCTAGAGTCGGATATGACTGGTTTTTGAGCAAGGGCGACCTTTACCTTTACCTTACATTGCATTTGTCTATTTCTACTGTTTTGATTGCAATGTTCATTTAAAAAAATCAGACAAGATGGAATTGCAATTAATAAAACAGCAGTAAAACAGTTACAACCTCTAAAACTATGTAACCACATAAACCGTGCAGTCTTATAGGTTTCTCAAAGGTAATGTTTTATTGAGTTAATTGGCTGTTTAAGATTTCAACTTAAAATATTTAAAAACAGAAGTAGATACTTCTTTATGAAATATTGAGGGGGGGGGTGCAGTGCAGTATTTTGTTCTTTTTTCTCAGCTAATTTACATTTTTCTTTCCTTCCATATCAAGTGTGGCAGTAAATTTGAGGGCTTTTGAGGTCTTCACAAGGATAAACAAACTAAAAGCCAAAAGGGACAAAACAGAGACATTGATTGCAGTTATCTTCAATCTTCTGTTTCCCTTTCAACATCAAACTGTCTCTAAGCAACAAGTGTGCAGCAGTGGTGGTTTGTGATTAGAGGCTTAACTGTGTATGTAGTATGTCCAGGATTTATAACAGGTGAGGCAAGATTAAGATAAGCCAACCAAGAATTATAATGAGTGTAAAAATGTCAAGAGCGTGAGATTTTGATCACACAATAGAAAATCTCCCCTTCAACCTAAGCATTTCTATTTTAGCAGCAACCCATTACAATACAATTACAAATTATTCCTTACCTTCACACATCTATTATCTATCTCATCTATTAGGGGGTGGGTAGTTTTAACTGTTTTTAACATGTGTTTTTTAATTTTTATTGTGAACCGCCCTGAGTTGGCTTTGGCCGAGTGAGCGGTATATAAATGTGACAATTAAATTAAATTAAATTAAATCTATCTCTGAATTCTAACAGAAAGCAATCTCTATCACATTTTACACAATTTATTTACAAATTTTAATTTCTCTAACCTGTTACCAACATATTACAGTCTGCTATTTTAATGTCCAACTCTGACAATCTTCAAGGCTGTTTTTCATAATGCCACAAGATGGCATTAGGAACACATATAATCACTACTACTGTAACACCTTTTCAGCTGCAAGCTGCCTTCATGAGGATTAGGAGGTTTTATCTCACTTTAAGTGTGTAACTATGTGGGAACATAGAACATGTTATGTTAACATCTGAAAAGAAATGCCATTTGTTAAGCTCCATTACAGACATTCAAATGAAGTGAGGCTTTCTACAGTGTGTAGTTATTTTTTCTAACTACCTTGAATAAAACTACCCTTTTATTTCGTTGTTCTGGTTTGTTATCGGTATAATTTATTTATTTAATTTTATTTAATTTTATTTTAAAGTCATATTTATATGTGCCACCCACTCAGGTAGAACCCGACTCAGGGCGGCATTACAACAATTTCTAAAACACATAAAAACACCTTAAAAGCCCATATCCCACCCACTTTAAAAAGACCCACATCCCACCCACCCATCCCACCCCCTATAAAAGAAGAAGAAGAGAGAGTTCTCAATTGTTTACATGAGCCAGCAGACCGTGTTCCCATTCGAAATAAAGGTATCACTAGGTGATCAATGGACATTCCTAAAGTCAAGAGTAGGCAACTTCAGTAAAGATGAGGACCACATCTTTGTGCCCAAACCCTGCCAAAACCCATGTCAGTGTTAGACATGGCTATTTGGGGCCCTTTAAAAAAGAAGCTCCAGGCAGGTTTTGTTTTTTGGCATGTTGGGGCACAGGACAATTTTGTGAAACTCTCCTGCTCTCCAGACTGAAAGAGCATTTTCAGCAAAAACAAATTATTATTTTAAGTGGGGCCCCTTAGGTATTGTCTCATTCCCATGTCAAGACCTGAACCTAGACTGGAATAGATCAAGGCTTTCAGTATTCTCCAGGAATGACACCAACTGTTCTACAACCACCCTCTTTATTAGTTTGCCCCCAAATTGAATATTAGTGATTGGATGAGTTAGGATTATCAGCCGCCAAATTGGTCTTTTTCAGGATCGCTGGATGATTATCTCTTTCAGCCGGGTTGGCAAATTACTATCTTGCAAAGAGAAGTTGATGGCATCCATCACCCATCCCAACACACACTCGCTGGCCACTTTTATTATCCAGGATGGGCAGGGATCTAGCAAAGTGGTAGCCTTGCATTCAGTGACATCTTGGAGATTTACTGTGGAGACTGATACAGCAACAGCAAATTAGATGCTGAATGTTTCACATTGACATTACTGAGATAATTCTGGAATCCAGGAACCTCCAGACGACATCAATCTTGGCTCTAGAATTAGCTGCCAAACAATTGCAATTGGCTACATTTGGTTGGAAACCAACCAATTGCTCCATACCAGTTAGTTCTCTGGCAATTCTGAAAAGTTCCTTTTGCTGGTTAAC
Organism: Bradypodion pumilum; assembly: GCA_035047305.1. Lineage (NCBI taxonomy): Eukaryota > Metazoa > Chordata > Lepidosauria > Squamata > Chamaeleonidae > Bradypodion > Bradypodion pumilum. The sequence goes on along the minus strand of JAWDJD010000001.1, from coordinate 429,742,634 downwards.
AGAGTATATAATTGAATCAACGTTTTTTCCCTGGCAACTTCAATGCATCAACATACCTCCTAGAACATTTCTTTATTGCCCCAAAGTTGTATTGAAATCTACAGTAGTATTGAAACCAGTGCTTTCTGACATCTTTGCACATGTAATCAAAGGACAAAGGTATTCCTACATAGCTCACAATAACATTAAATGCTGAGTGCCAGCCAAGGAACGATCTCACATTAGATATAATCAGTGTTTTTATGCGCCATCCAGACATTTCTGACTTATGGTGACTCTATGAATGAGTGATAGCTCAGTGCCTTAGGCATATGAAGAAAGAGCAAACTTCATGAGGTCTTATCGTTAACAGGACTTTCAAACTTAAGATCATGGTTTCCTTTATTGAGTCAATCCATCTGATAGATGGTTCTCCTCTCTTCCTGCTGTCTCCACATTTTTCAAGGATGCTTGAAATCCTAGTGACTCTTGCCTTCTCATGATTTGCCCAAAGTAGTTTAGTCTGTTTAGTAATTTCTGTGTTTACAGACAATTCAGGCTCTAGTACTCACTTATTTGTCTTTTACTTTCCAGTATCCAGGCAGGAAAGCAGCCGGCAGGAAAGCAGCCATCTACCGCCGCTGCCACAGAGAGGCTGCCGGGGGCCAGAGGCAGCCGCGAGACCACCCCAGCCGGGGGTGAGGAGGACCAGGCGGCCGGCGGGAAAGCAGCCATCTACCGCCGCCGCCGCAGAGAAGCTGCCCGGGGCCAGAGGCAGCCGCGAGACCACCCCAGCCGGGGGTGAGGAGGACCAGGCGGCCGGTGGGAAAGCAGCCATCTACCACCGCCGCTGCAGAGAAGCTGCCCAGGGCCAGAGGCAGCCACGAGACCACCCCAGCCGGGGGTGAGGAGGACCAGGCGGCCGGCGGGCAAAACCACCTCTTGCTGCCAGCCGAGCACTGGAGAAGAAGACCACGCGGCAGAAGGGAAGAAAACAGAAGAGGAAAGCCAAGGGGCGGGAGGCCCATGCAAAGGATAAGTAACTGATAGACAATAATGTAGCTGATCTAATATAGCAACTGACATAGAAACTGACTTAATATAGCAACTGACATAGAGACTTTACACTGACTTAATTTATAGAAACTGACATAGTGTGTTGTAAATGGTGATAATACGTATGATAATATGTTGTTTAAAATGTTTTAAACTTTGTTTTAAATATGTATGATGGGAGAAAAATGGCGTAGACACCGGCAAACCACACCACAAAGCTTGCCAAGAGAACCCTATTGACCAAAACAAAAGGCAAAACAAAGGAGCAGGCTAGATGATACAGGATGCTTAGCATAACAGAGTGAAGGAAGGGGAGGGACAGGAAAGGGGGAGGGGAGGGGAAATGCAATGTTGCAAGGAACAATACTGCATAGGGACATGGAATGTGAGATCAATGAATCAAGGTAAACTGGAAATGGTAAAAAATGAGATGGAAAGAATAAGCATTGACATTCTGGGAATCAGTGAGCTAAAATGGACAGGGATGGGGGAATTCAGCTCGGGAAACCATCACATCTACTACTGTGGACAAGAAAACCTTAGAAGAAATGGAGTAGCCATAATTGTCAATAAAAGAGTGAGAAAAGCAGTAATGGGATACAACCTAAAAAATGACAGAATGATGTCAGTCAGAATCCAAGGCAAACCTTTCAATGTCACTGTGATCCAAATATACGCACCAACCACTAGTGCAGATGAAGCCACAATGGACCAGTTCTATGAGGACCTAGAACATCTCATAGAACAGACACCAAGAAATGATGTCCAAATTATTTTAGGAGATTGGAACGCCAAAGTGAGAAATAAAAAAGTGGAGGGAATAACAGGCAAGTTTGGCCTTGGAACGCAGAATGAAGCAGGGCAAAGATTGATAGAGTTCTGCCAAGAGAACGCACTGGTCATAGCAAACACTCTCTTCCAGCAACACAAGAGGCGCTTGTACACATGGACATCACCAGATGGCCAACACCGAAACCAGATTGACTACATACTCTGCAGTCAAAGATGGAGAACCTCCATACAGTCAGCAAAAACAAGACCTGGAGCAGACTGTGGCTCAGATCACAACCTACTGATTGCAAAATTCAGGCTTAGACTAAAGAAAATAAGGAAAACGAGGAGACCAGACAGATATCGCCTAAACAGCATCCCTAAAGACTACACTGTGGAGGTGATGAAGAGATTTAATGGATTAGACTCGATAGACAGAGTGTCAGAAGAATTATGGACAGAGATGAGGGACATTATGCAAGAAGCAGCAAAGAAAACCATACCAAAAGAAAAGAAGTGCAAGAAATCAAAGTGGTTGTCTGATGAGGCTCTTAAAATAGCAGAGGAAAGAAGGAACGCAAAAGTCAAATGAGAAAGGAAAAAATACAATCATTTAAACACAGAATTTCAAAGAAAAGCAAGGAGAGACAAGGAAAACTACCTAAAAGAACAGAGCAAAGAAATGGAGGAAAACAACAAAAGAGGCAGGACTAGAGATCTTTTCAGAAAAATTGGGGAAATCAAGGGAACATTCAAAGCAAAAATGACCATGATAAGGGACAAAGATGGAAAGGAGCTAGCTGATGCAGAAGAGATTAAGAAAAGATGGAAAGAGTACACAGAGGAACTCTACAAAAAGGACCTCAACACTCCTGATAATCACAATGATGAAGAAATTGAACTTGAGCCAGACATCCTTGACAGCGAAGTCAGAAAGGCCCTAAAGAGCACTGCAAACAACAAAGCTAGTGGAGATGATGGTTTCCCGGTTGAATTTTTCAAAGCTCTAAAAGATGATGGCGTCAAATTACTGCATGCAATATGCCAGCAGATTTGGAAAACAAAACAGTGGCCACAGGATTGGAAAAGATCAGTGTACGTCCCAATCCCAAAAAAGGGCAATGCCAAAGAATGTTCAAATTACCGAACAATTGCACTCATCCCACACGCCAGCAAGGTGATGCTCAAGATAATACAGGATAGACTTCAGCAGCATGTGGAGAGAGAAATACCAGAGGTGCAGGCTGGCTTCAGAAGAGCCAGGCGGACTAGAGACCACATTGCCAACATACGTTGGATCATGGAGAAAACAAAGGAATACCAGAAACAAGTTTACTTTTGTTTTATTGACTACACTAAGGCATTTGATTGTGTGGACCATAACAAGTTAGGACAGAACACGGAATGACAGAGTGGTTTGAAATAGGAAAAGGAGTAAGACAAGGCTGCATTTTGTCACCCTGCTTATTCAACTTATACACAGAGCACATAATGCGCAATGCAGGGATGGTGGAATCACAATATGGGATCAAAATTGCTGGGAGAAACACTAACAATCTGAGATATGCAGACGATACCACCCTAATGGCAGAAAGTGAGGAAGACCTAAAGAACCTCTTGATTGGGCTGAAGGAAGAGAGTGCAAAAGCTGGCTTGAGAATATCAAGAAAACCAAGATAATGGCAACAGGCCCCATCAGTTCCTGGAAAATAGATGGGGAAGAAGTAGAAGCAGTAACAGACTTTACATTCTTAGGATCTAAGATCACTGCAGATGGGGATTGCAGCCATGAAATAAAAAGGCGATTGATTCTTGGGAGACAAGCTATGAGAAACCTGGGGAACATATTGAAAAGCAGAGACATCACATTGCAAACAAAAATTAGAATAGTCAAAACAATGGTATTCCCAGTGGTAATGTATGGATGCGAGAGCTGGACAATTAGGAAAGCTGAACGCAGAAGAATAGATGCCTTTGAAATGTGGTGTTGGAGGAGAGTTTTGAGAGTCTCCTGGATAGCGAGGAGAACAAATAGTTCAATCTTAGGAGAAATCAACCCGGACTGCTCATTGGAAGGTCAAATAGTAAAAATGAAGCTAAAGTACTTTGGACATCAAATGAGAAGGGAGGACTCACTTGAGAAGGCCTTGATGCTGGGAAAGGTGGAGGGCAAAAGAAAAAGGGGGAGGCCAAAGATGAGATGGCTAGATTGTATTGTAGATGCAATGGGCACAGAACTGGGAAGGCTGAGGGCGATGGTGGAGGACAGAGGCCCTTGGAGGACAATGGTCCATAGGGTCGCAAAGGGTCGGAATCGACTGTGCGACTGAACAACACAATCCAGGAAGCTCTCCTCCAAATTTCTATTTCAGCTGAGGTTCCCCTCTTCTCCATAGGCTTTCTTCACTTCCCAACTTTCATATCCATGCACAGTAATTGAGAATACCACCGTGTAGATTACTTTAGCCTTGCTCTCCAGTGTCACTTGCCAGCTGTCTCCCCCTTGAAGAATAAAGCAACAGCTGCTGCACATAAAAGGGGGCTTTCTCACTATAAAGGACCACTTCCTACTGAGTTCAGTCCTTAATGTAAGATATCAATTCTGGACACCTATTTATTGTTGTTTCCCTCAAGAATCATAGCTATAATGACTTGGGCTGTGGCAGCTTCAAATGCCCCCCCCCTTATATGCATTAATTGTGGAGCTTGAAACGTGAACACGGAAAAGAAGCTCTAAACAATGATACTAGACTGCGTTTTGATACTTGGTGGCGCAGAAGCAAAACTGCTGCACTGCAGCCAAAACATTGCGAGTTCTATCCTGACTGGTCCTAGGTTGACTCATCCTTCCATCCTTCATTATGTCAATGTTTATAACCATGTTTGAAGGAAGCAGCAGTAATACACTATATCAGAGTTGGATAATACTTTTACCATCTTTAAGCACTTCAAAAGGGCCCTCGTGGCACAGTGGTTAAACTGCTATGTTGCAACCAAAATTGCTGACGTTGTGAGTTCGATCCCAATTGGGGCACAACAGCCTTCCATCCTCCCGTGGTCGGTAAAATAAGTATCCAGCAGGGAGTGGGGGTGGGCCAAAATGCGAATTAACTTGTGAACCACCCAGAGACTGCACTAAGCGCTAATAATAATAATAATAATAATAATAATAATAATAATAATAATAATAATAATAATAATAATAATAATAATAATAATAATAATAATAATAATAATAATAATAATAATAATAATAATAATAATAATAATAATAATAATAATAATCTTGTTTTCTGACCCAAAATTATTATGGGGCAGTAAAGGTCACCCTTGCACGAAAGCCAGTCGTATCCGACTCTAGGGTTCAGTGCTCATCTGTTTATAGCCGAAGAGCCAAGAGCTGCCTGCGTTTGCAGACGTTTCCGTGGACAAGTGGCAGGCATGCTAGAGACACCGAGGCGCACGGAACGCTGTTTACCTTCCCACCGAAGTGGTCCCTATTTATCCACTTGCAATTTCGTGCTTTCGGAACTTAACCACTGCAGTCCCTTTATGGGGCGGTAGGTATAGAAGTGTAATTATTGCTATTGTTTTTGCTGCACCTCCCAGGCATCGTCCTGTGGCTGAAGGGGCGCTGTGGCGCGGCTTCCCCTCCCGACGACCGCTCTCTTTTCTCGGGCGCGGCGCTCTCGCCGTGACGGAGGCGGAAACTCTCGGCCATGTTATGTTTCCTCCACCGCCTCCCTTTTCCCGTCATCAGTGTGGTGTTGTGGTGGTTCCTCCTCCCCCGCCCCCTCGGGACCTTTTCACAGGCAGCCGATGAGTCTCCTCAGCGGGACGATGGCGTTGAGCTGAGGTAAGTGGGTCGCCCTTATATTTGGAGGTGTAGGGGGTTGTGCAGAGCCTTTGGGCCAGCCTCGCTCCCTGGTCCCTGATTTCAGCGGGCCGCCCGGTGCTTGAACCACTAGGCCTCGGCCCTAGCGCTCCGCTCCGTCTCCCAAGCCCGGGTCCCCGTGCATGGCGGCTTCGGAGGCCGCCTCGCTCGCCCCACCAGGTGGGTCCAGTCGGATAGACGACGACGCCTTGGCAAGGGTGGCCGGCCTCCTTCTCTGGGCATCGCCTTCGTGCCGCCTTCTTAGGCGTTGAGATTCGGGTCTGAGGAAAGGAAAGTGTAGGTGGTTCAGAGTAGAAACTTAACAAAACTGTTATTTGTTTTTGAACGTCCCTAGCCAGAATGGGAATGAGACTTATAAGTTGTAGTTACAGTGATATTATTATTATTATTATTATTATTATTATTATTATTATTATTATTATTATTATTATTATTATTATTATTATTATTATTATTATTATTATTATTATTATTATTATTATCCTGCCAACCTAGCAGTTTGAAAGCAAGAAATTGCAAGTAAATAAATAGGGACCACTTTTTGTCGGAAGGTAACAGCGTTCTGTGCACTCCAGTGTCTAGTCATGCCTCCCACATAACCACAGAAATGTCAGCAGAAGCAGACAGTGCTGCCTTTTCGGCTTTGAAACAGAGTTGAGCACTGAACCCTAGAGTCAGATACGACTGGCTTTCGAGCAAGGGAAACCTTTACATAATAATAACAATGATGATGATGATGAATAATTAATAATAATACCCATAGTGATGGGATCCCTTGGAGCAATACCTAAAGGACTCCCTATAGATATTTGGAAATGTTGGACTTCTCAGACTTGAACATCCTAACTCTAAAAAAAACCAAAAAACTACTAGGAACAGCATGTATACTCAGATATATGCCATATATACCTTCGCAGTTCTTAGGCCCTTGGTTAGGACTTTGAACTGTTAATTATATTCCAGTCCTCAACTGTGAATCAAATGGTAGATTAGTATCCAATAATAACAAGGAACTGCATATATAGTTAGATGATGACTTAACAGTTCTTAGGTCCTTGGTTAGGTCTTGAGCTGTTAATTTTATACCAGTCTTCAACTGTGAATCCAAAAATAGATTTTAATTTAATGATAATGATAATGCAAATTGAAGTTGAGCTTTTATGGAGGAAGAAATCTGTTGTTATGCCCAAAGTGATCAGAACCCTTGGAGCAATACCTTAAAGTTATCCCTAGATATTTGGAAATTTTGAATTTATTGGACTTGAACATCCTAACTCTACACAAAACAACTTCACTAGGAATTGCCTACTGTATATACTTAGAGTCTTAGACGTTACCTTAACGGTCCTTAGGTCCTGGGTTAGTTCTTGAACTGTTAATTTTATACCGGTCTTTGGCTGTGAATCTAATGATAGATTTTTATTTTATAGTAAAGGTAAAGGTTTCCCTTGCTCGAAAGCCAGTCGTATTCGACTCTAGGGTGCAGTGCTCATCTCTGTTTCTAAGCCGAAAAGCCAGCGCTGTCTGCTTCTGCAGACATTTCCGTGGTCATGTGGCAGGCATGACGACACCGGAGCGCACGGAACGCTGTTACCTTCCCACTGAAGTGGTCCCTATTTATCTACTTGCAATTTCTTGCTTTCGAACTGCTAGGTTGGCAGGAGCTGGGATGAAGACGGGAGCTCATTTCTGTCCTGCAGTACTCGGGAATCGAACTGCTGACCTTCCGCTTCCCAGTCAGCGTCTTAGCGACTTCAGCCACTGCAGTACCCTTTTTTATTATTCTTATTTTGTAAGAATAATAATAATTGAATGGCTTCTACTCGTTTCAGGTCATGATTGTTTTCATTCAAATTTAGCTCTTTGATTATCTCTGATAATTTTTGGTGTGGCTGGGTTCTACTGAATGTCCTCTTTAATTAATTAATACCACCAAGGTGAATTGTGTCTTGCATTAAGAGAACATGCTGTAGTAGACACCCTCTTGCGAAGCCTTTACATCTTTTTGGATGGGTGGAAAACTCACACTCTCTGCTTATCTGAGGATGCTTTTAATGGTATAACCAACTTTTGAGGAAGTTAATGGTTTCCTGGTTTTCGAAGGAGAGGCAGTGACTTTTGTGATGGATAAAAATAACTTGAGAGCAACATGGTTTTTAAAAATGAATGGAACATGAATTTAGTTACTTCTCCTTGCCATTCAGCCTCTGGATGACCACACTCCCTCAGACTTGCTGTTTTTCAACTTCTTCCTTTCCCACTCACAACCCATTTTCCTTTTGTCTTTCTTATGTTAATGCCTTGGAACTGTGGGGAGAATGTGGTGTTTTTTTCTTTCAACAAAACAGAAACAGAGGCTCTGCAGTTAATAAGGGACATGGATAGCCTCAGTTTAAGGGAGGCAAAAGGCTGTGCTTTTTTTCTGATGTTTTATTTCATCTTTGCTTAGTGGCTTAGTGATTAAGATGCTGAGCTGGAGACTGGAAGGTCGGGTTTCCATACCCGACGGCTGCATGGGGACATGAAAGAAGCCTCATTCAGGCATCCCCTGAGCGGAGTTTCTCCACCAAAAATCCTTTCAGCCCAGAGTAATCTCTAACGAAATTATTATTATTTCATCTTTGTTCGCTATTATGTGCTGTCAGATAAGCCCTAATAGGGCTTTTAAGAAGCGCTTTTAGCATTGTCCCTCTCCCTTAGTAAGTTTGCATGTCCTAGTGAGGATTTGAGCCTAGGCGTTTTGAGTTCGCTCTGTCCACTACAATGGGCATCTCTCATCTTTAATTCTCTTACCCCATCCCACCCCCATTAGTGTTACTGACACTGTTGCTTAATAACCGTAAGCTACTGTCTAATGCAGGAGTTCCCAAACTTTTTACACCACGGGCCTGACCACGCCCCACAGAAGAGGGAGCAGGTGCATTTACAGCTGTCATAAACGTGCCCACTTCCATGGTAAACATGGCCGCAGGCGCATATATGGCTGATGGAAACACTGCCACTTTAGGGAGTGGCGAGTGCGACCACGGGCCACATGTACTGCAGGCTTAATTCCAACAGGTCAGGCAAGATATGTTCGGTTCCACAAGATTTTTAACTTTTTCAGGTGTTTCTGCAACCTTTTCAAACGTAGTCCTTCCCATTTTTCAGACCATACTGGAATCCTTTACACTTTCCATAATTTTCAAGTTTTTTTCACTGTGTCCAAAGTCCACTGCCTTATTAGCCAGGGTGAATAAAAATCAATGATTAAAAAAAATTGGATTTTTTTATTTAAATCAGATTTTTTTTTATTTAAATGCTTTTTGAGGAAAAATCTGTCTAAAGATCGTGTTCTAGTTAAGATACATTATAGTCCAAAGGTCCATCATGAAATTAGTTTTTAATTATGTGGCATAAGGCTGTATTAATCCATTCACAATGGCATGCTCTCCCAGAGGCTTCTGATTATTTGGGGCAATTATTCTATCTAGAAGATATTATCAAATCAAATGCTTGGTTTTGCTGTTTTCAAAACTGTGCATTTGGATCTGCAATGATAAAATTCAAAAGTTTTTCATGTGGACCTGGCTGATCTAGTCAATCACTGTCAGTCTAAGTTTTTTAAAATATATTTACCACATCAGTTAACAAACATAGATGCTTAAGCAAATATAAGCATACATAATGCTATATAATGTTATTGTTTTGGTTAAATAAAACTATTTAAATGTTAAGGTAATGATTATTTTTCTCCTTCCAATAAAGTACAACAGAACAGTTGTCCAAATATGAATGATTAACCTATTAAACGAGATAGTTCACCTTGCAGTAATTTCATAATTATCTATCTATGTATTTTTAATGGTATATAACCACCAAATCAGTAATTTTCTGATATACTGTAACTGTAAAACTACTGTAATCTGAAAAGTTATTATTCTAAAAATGAAACCTTTATCTGGTTGTAAATATTAAGATTAAAACAACTCCAGCAAAAATGAGTCTTTATGTAGAAAATCATGATTTAAATCGAGCCTTACTGACTAGTGATTTAAATCATGATTTAAATCAAAGTGATTTAAATCAAATCCACCCTGATATTAGCCCAGTCTTTTATTAGTTATTAGTGAATATCTTCATGGTTTCTTGGTTGGCTACTAGCTGTTGCCACTGAAACTGAAAATCGGACCTAATACCTTTATTACAGTGTGTCAAAAACACTTATGCTACTTATTATGTTCATTAATTAAAGTAATTAGCATGTTCTTAAAGTGTCTTACAACAAGAGATAATTTATATTCAGTAAAAATTGCAAAAGTATGGAATACAGTACTGTGAAAATGCAGCTGCAGAAACACTTCGTTTTCAGATTTTAGGGGATGATTTTGGCAATAACTGGTAGCCCACTTGCAAACTGCCTTATGAGCTAGTGCTGTTGAAAGCCATCCCAAACAAGAGACTTATTAGTATATCTGTAGATACTCAGATATGAATATTTGTTCACACAGATGTGAAGCAGCCATCAAGAACACCTGTTTAGGTTGTTTCAGGTTGAATTTGAGATCATAGTCAAGATGCTCTGTCTATCTGAAAACTTATGAATATGAGGGAGGTCTTTTTATTTTTTGTTTTTAAACAGCAACAAAGAACACCACCTTAGTTTGTTGGTAGAATACAGCTGAAAGTCATTGAACTCACCCTGTGTTTTGTATTTCTGAAACTGACCCCATGGAAATAGGGAATATCTTAACATTATCTGAAGTTTCCATAGTTCAAAGATAGCAACATCTCATCATCATTACATTAGTCTAACTCTAAATCTTTAAATGATTAATAATCTGTGAGCAAGTATAACAGGTTATAATGTTGACTGAAATAATGTGATTGGAAGACTGCAGGAAATATAGTCCCTCTAGTTTAAGGATGTGGTGTTCCTTTGGGGTTAAGTCCCATTGAGCTGAACAGGACTGACTTCGGTTTATATATAGGAAAGGAAACAAAAAAAATAAGACAAAAATCATTGTGCCACCTTAAAGACTAACTCCTGTATCCAGTTTATAGTTTGTCTTTCATTGTAAGATCTCAAGAAGAAATGGAAAAAGCGAAGTCTTCCTTTACTACATAAATCTTGTACATTGCCATAAAAGAGAATCTCTATCATAGTTCCAGGACTGTGGGATCTAGACATCTGAAACTTGGCATTAATATCAAGGGATCCCATAAAGTCTGCATTCTGTGGCTGTTTGTTTTTGAAATGCAGTAAAACTCCGGCTTACAAATGCCCTGGTTTACAACAGCAAATCCTTCTGAAATAACGTCCTGGTTCACAACATTTTTTCGCTATACAACTGGGAAATCCCCAGAGTGCATTGCATCTGGGGGTTATATAAGACCACCAGCAGCCATTTGGGACTCTGTGGGTGGCACGATTGCAGTGGGGCGACCTTGCCTTGTGTGTTCACAGTGCCTGTTCCGGAGCCGTCGCTAAAGGCGCTGTGAATGTACAAGGGAAGGTCACCTTTCCCCCTTCTGTTCCCAGGTCAGTGCTGAAAAAGGGGGGAGGCTATCGCAGTGGGGCCTCTTCCGGAGCCGTCGCTAAAGCACCTGATGTCTTTTAAATCCGGCGCCTTAGTGGTGGCTCTGGAAGAGGTGCTGTGAACACACAAGGCAAGGTCGCTTGGCTGCGATCGCTTCTCTCCCCCCACCCCTTCGCAGCTTTGACCTGGGCACAGAAGGGAGGGAGAAGTGAGCAGTTTGCCTCGCCCAGCTGTGGCATCTTCAGCGGGGGAGCCCTGGGCATGGCCAGCCCCAGCAGCCAAACAATCTCCTGTTTGTCACCTGACACTGACCCTGCAGAAGAATCCAGGCAAGGTAAGGAAAGATAGGGAGCTCAGCTCCCTCATTTATATTCCCCTTTACCGCATGTCCGGCATTGGGTGTGTGTGGACTTTTTTTGGGAGGTTGGGAACATTTTTTTTTTATTTTTCAATGCATCCCTATGGGAAAATGTGCTTTGGTTTACAATCAATCCGGTTTCTGACAAAACTGTCGGAGCGGACTAAAAATGTAAACTGGGATTTTACTGTATGTTGATTTTTGTGAGTGGCCAGATACAGTTTACATCACCTTAACTATGCCAACACGATTTTGCTTTTTGGATGTATATTATTGTTAACTATGGCTTCCTAGCATTATTTACACTGACGGGAGAAAAGGGAGGGGGGCATTAAAAAGCCTGCATGTCATTTCATAGAATCCATGCCCATGCTCTTTTGTTGTTGTTGTTTTTTTAAAAAAAAAAATCAGGATGAAATCAGTCGAATTTGGGTGTGTCAAATAGCTAATGAATGTAGTAGTTTCTTAAGCCCTAAACAGGAACAGGCAGAGTTCTAATCCCATTCCTGCCTATCATTATCTCAGCAGGGACATTCTGAAGAAAAAAGCTTTCTGTTCATGGGGAGGATCTGAAAAAATCATGTTTTCTGATTTCTCTGTTCTTGTATGGCAAACTCTTCTTCTTTGTACTGTATGGAGATAGCAATAGGCAGGGAGCAGGGCTTAAACTCTGCCCCTGCTAAATTAGTGTAACATAGGTGACAAATGAGTGTGGCTGGAAAAATGTGTCATATTTTTTGCTTCCTTTTTATTCCATTTGGCCTGCAGGTTTTTTAAGAAGCATGATAGAAAATTGTTTAATACAATATTTGCTTGCATTTTTATTTGAATATTAAAATAAAAATGGACTATTTGAGTATTTCATAATTACAGAAACACCTCAGGGATAGTAGATCTAAGACCTGCATACCTAAAACCTCAATACAGTATGATCCTCTCTGTATTTGAAACTGATATTTATACAGACTTTTTTTTTGTCTAGGTCAGACTTTAAACTGCCAAAATAAATCCACCTTTTGGTGAATTTATTCTGTAGTTCCTTTCGCCCAACCTAGTGTGAGAAAGATTAGCTGGCATATCAAGGTTGCCGTGGCCAGGGTATACCTGATTGTGGTTCAAAAATACCACGCTCTTCAAAGAGGCTCTTTCTGTGTACTCCAAAAGGATTGATAAACCCAGCAGCATTGTCTCTTGTGGAATCAGCAGTTTAAAAAACAGACGTGTTCAGCAAGAACCTAAAATATATAAAGGGGGGGGGGAGAGAGGAGGATACAAAATATATGCAAATATACTACATTGTCTTTACACAATTAAAGACCATTAATCCCATTTTACATCTGTGGAACATTAAGGCACAACAGTTTCTTACTAAAATTTCTTATTAACTTAAAATACTTCACAAGAAATAACAGGTACTGTATCTCTGTGTATATATGCAAAAGAGTTTCTTTACCATTGCATAATAGAAGAGCTGGAGAAAATAGACTGCGTAAGTGTAACAGATGTTACGGAGGAGTATGAATTTATCATCAGCCAGATCAACGACTGTGTTAAAATGGTGGTTGTTGCTGCTGGAAATCACTCCCAAAACAGAATTTCTGAGACTAGGCAATTACTTATGAAATGAAATGAAAAGAGATCACTCTAATGATCTAAAACTGGGGTTCTCAACCTTTTGAAGTCGGGGCTGACTCCCTCAGACAGTTGGCGGGCTGGACTGGTGGTCCCGCCACCTCTGCCGGAATTGGCCATGGACTCATTTACAGCTGTTGTAAATGCGTTTACAACAGCCATAAATGAGTCTGCAGCTGATTCCGCTGGCAGCGGCTGGAGCAAGTGCACAGGCTGGTTGATTTGGTTGGTCACACCAACTAAGAAAACATTACCAGAAGTACTAATCAGCGAGGCGCAGTATGCCCTGAAGCAAACCAAGTCAGAAAAGGCCCCTGGAATTGATAGAATCACCATAGACATCATAGAGCCCTGTGGGGGGAAACTGCAGAAAGTCCTGACATTCTTGTTTTTAAATGCATACTACATGGGACTATCCTAGCTCAGTGGAAGACATCAAAGACAGTATTAATCCTTTAAAAGAGAAATTGTGAAGAGATCAACAACTATAGGTCAATATGCCTTTTGTCTCAAATATATAAACTCTTCACATGGATCATTCTCAACAGAATTGCATGGAAGCTGGATGAGGGCCAGCCAAGATAACAGGTGGGTTTCAAGCGAGGCTATGGTACCATGGATCATCTGCATACTGACAATCAGTTGATAGAGTGACAGAGATAGTATAAATTGCCATTGGTTCTTCCCTTTGTGGGTTACGAGAAGGCCTTTGACTCCGTTGAAATCAACACTGCAAGTGCTCTACGAACAAGGAATCGATCCATGCTATATTATTCTTCTCCAAGAAATGCATAAGGAATGTACAACACAAATCACTTTATTTCAGAAACTGATAACGATCCCTATAAAAAGAGGAGTCTGTCAGGGTGACACAATCAACCCAAAGTTGTTTATTGCCACCTTAGACTCAGCAATGCGCAATTTGACATAGGAGGAAAGGGGAATTCATATAAATGGCGAGTACTTATTACATCTTTGCTTTGCTGATGATATAGTGCTAATATCAGAATCAATAGTAGTGCAGAATATGCGCCAAGGCATTCTACACTAATCTTCTGTTGTTTTTGCTCATACACTTCACGTGATTCGAGTCATGACCTTTGGTTGTCATCAGAATATATAGTGCAAAGCAGCACAAAAATCTCAACAACAAAAAGGAAATGGGGGGGGAGAGATGAGCATCTGAAAAAATGATGAAGAAAGAGCAAGATGGGGAGGCTTGACTTCTGAGTGTTTATGAATGTTTCTGCCATCTCTCACCATAAGGTAAATTGTCAGAGGGTGATTTCAATTGGAGTGTAACGTTAAAATGTTATAGGTTCTCAGTTCTTTAGTTACAGAATAAGAAACGCAGTACAGTGGACCCTTGATTAACTACGCGTTCGAATAGCGTCATTTCCACTTAACGACACGTTGTCACTCGCCACATGACTATCCGCATAATGACGAAAAACTGTCATTGTGCGGATTAACAACATTTTTTAACATCATGCGGATAATGACAGCTTTTTTGCCGCTAGATGGTGCAGCTACCATTGAAAACTGCACAACGACGTTTCCCCTATTGCGACGCTACTTGGAAATGCCTTCTTTTAATTGACAGGCAAGAACAGCATCAAAAATATGGATGAAAGTTCCCAGCTTTAACAAGTGAAAAGCATAGACAGGCCTGAATCCAGCTATTGGTCCCATCTAGAACAAATTCACTGAATCAGGTAGCACTCAGTAAAAATGTATGTAAGTTCAATTAATTCAGTATTGTAGAGCAGTTTTATTTGGGACTACCACTTGGATTTAGGTCACAAAAAAGAATAAATTGAAAGCATTTAGCAGCCAGTACAAGTTGGACTACAGCCCTAGTCACACTTCTGTAAAAACTAGGCTGCTCATACAATATTTACTTAACATTGAATCTTATCCTCTGAATATACTTTTTAATTTTACTGGACTGAAGCTGCCATTTTAAAGGCTGTAGATTGAAGTTGCTGAAGTCTTAAGCTTGATTGAGCATGAATTGAATGCATCTACTGTAATTAAAAAATATGCCTTTATGAGATAATCAGGATATTCCTAAAAGGAAAATAATATGTGTATAGCAGTGAAATTTTCTAATTTCTTAGAATTGCTGAATAAAATAAGACCAAAAAAACCCCCTCTCTTATTGAAAGTAAAACTAAAATTCTTGATTTGGATAGTCCCATAAGAAAAAAAAATACATGTGTTATGTTATAGCATCATTTACAAAGTGACTATTACTATTTAATTTAACGCAAATTATCTCTTTCAAAATCTCAAATTAGCACATTATTGTGGCTATTGAATTGTGATATTTTGATTCTGAAGTGGCAATTTTGTGGTTTTAAGGTCTGATGGAAAGAGTGTATATTAACAAGAGACGATTGTAGAAGAAATCTTGGATCTTTGTAGCTTGTGCCCATATAATTTTTAATATTTTGCTTTTGTAAGTTTTCTTTCTGGCCAGAGCCTCATGATACATCATAAGTATTTCAGCTAACAACTTGAATTATTCTCAGGTTAAGGAAAGAAAGAGGTCAATAATGCTGTGAGCAGGATTGATAAAATAGTGGTTCTGTAATCCATACAGCATGTGGTGTGAATAGTCGTGGTAATGTTCATGTGTGTTTTATGTGCATATGTGAAGGTTCTCAAGCTCGAGCTGGTACAAAAAGCCCAGCACCAGTGATTTATAAAGAGGCAAAATGACACTTGCTGACTTATTTTCTATACCCTTCCTAATGATCCCTAGCATTGAGTTTGCTTTTTTCACTGCTGAGGCACACTGGGTTGACACCTTCATTGAGCTGTCCACCAGGACACCAAGGTCCCTTTCCTGGTGTGTCGCAGAGAGTTCACAACCCATCAGTTTATAAATGTAGTTGGGTTTTTTTGCCCCATCGTGCATCACTCTGCACTTACTAGTGTTGAAGCTCATTTGCCACTGTTTTGCCCACTCCCCCAGTGTCAAGAGATCCCTCTGGAGCTCCTCACAATCTCTCACTGTTTTCACTACCCTGTATAATTTAGTGTCATCAGCAAATTTGGCTACCTTGCTATTTACTCCTACTTCTAGATCATTTTTGAAGAGTTTGAAAAGCAGGGGTCCCAGTACTGAACCTTGGGGGACCCCACTTTTTACTTCCCTCCACAGTCATTAATTCAGTTACTGCTATTCCACACTAGCTGCAATTTATGAATCTATCTTAAGGCAGCTCCAGTAGAGTACATTGTAGTGATTTCAACTTGAAGTTATGAAAGCTAAACCCACTCTGGGCAAGCTTTCCTTTTCCAGGTCCAGGCATAACTGACCTACCAGTAAGAACTGCTAAAAGGCACTCCTTAGCTATAGAGATCGCCTAGGGCTCAAATTACCAAGATGGTTATAGGATGCAGATCTGTCCAGAACACCCAGTTGTCCTGGATCCAAGAACCACTGTCTTGTCATGATTAGGTCTCAGTTATTCTTCTTTAAGGGACTGCAGTGGCTCGACTGGCTAAGAAAGAAACTGACTGGAAGGTGGGACGTCAGCAATTCGATTCCTGAGTACTGCAGGATGGAATGAGCTCCCAGCTTTGTCCCAGCTCCTGCCAACCTAGTAGTTCAAAAGCAAGAACTTGCAAGTAGATAAATAGGACCCACATCAGTGGGAAGGTAAACAGTGTTCCATGCGCTCCATTATCTAGTCATGCCTGCCCCATGACCACAGAAATGTCTTCAGAAGCATACAGCGCTCACTCTTTGGCTTTGAAACAGATTAGCACTGCACCCTAGAGTCGGATACGACTGGCTTTCAAGCAAGGGAAACCTCACTAGAGTCACAAATGAAAGAAATGGAGTTGGGTATTGTTAGTGTATTAGTGGTGCCTTGTTCCAGGTCAACTATGACTGCATCCAGTGGTGCTGACATTAATAATATATTCAGTAGCATTGTGAGAAGAAGCTGCAGGGAGAGGAATAATAATTTTATCTTGTCACTATACACATGGCTTCACATCAGCGATGTGAACTTGTGTGGATGCGCTCCTTACTAGAGCAACATACTCTGCTGCGGAGACTCTCAGGGCCAAAGCTGATGTACGCAGTGTGGATGGTTGAATTCCCAATTTGTAGTTTGTGAGTTTCCTGATGATGATGTTCCTTGTACTAACTCTGGCTTTAGTATTCAGGTAGTGTTGCTTAAAAGAGAGTGTCCTGTCAAGTGTCACACCAAGGTATTTTTGTGCTGGCCAATGCTGTAATTGGTCCCCTTGCCATGTAACGTCCAAATCAACCCCTGCCTCTTGGTTTCAAAGGTGGAAAGCACACACTTGAATCTTGCTTGAATTAGGCTTCAAATGGTTGATGTTATAATACTGTCCTAATTCTTCAAGTGCTCTAATAAGTTTTCTGGCTACCTCGTCAATGCTTATTCCTTGAACTGCCATTGTTGTGTCATCTGCATAGATGAACAATGTATTGTCAGGAACTGGTTGATCATTTGTATCTATAGTAAAACCTCGCATAAAGAGCACCTCGCTTAGAGACTAACTCACTTAAAGAGCAGAATTTTCACTGAATGGTGCCTTGCTTAACAACTAAAACCAACCAAAAACTCACTTAAAAACTAAATCAGGGTTCAAAACCACCCCCGCCAGAAGTCACAGTTTGTCACTTACAATGGTGTTTCACTTAAAGAGCAAACTCGCTTAAAGAGCAACCCCGTGAAACGTATTATGCTCTTTAAGTGAGGTACCACTGTATATTATACAGTGTTGGGGACAATACACTTTGTTGGGGCAATCCATTCTTCTGCAACCTCCATCTGCTGTTCTTTCCATTCATCATCACATACAATCTCCAGTTCTGGAGGAAGGTGCCGATGACCCTAGTTAGCTTGTTATCTTTGGTAAGATTATTTATTTTATGGAGCAGGGTCCTATGATTGACAATATTGTATGCAGTACAGTATTGTTATTGGAGATTTTAATTGTCACAAAGAGGCTTGGGGATATAATGAAACCAATGAGGATGGTGCATAACTTGTATCTTGGGCAGACACCAATGACTCCCAACTTAGTTGTCAATGAAAGCCACTCCTATAATTAGTTTTCTTTCAAAGCCATCCTCAATGTGTTGTGTAAGGTTAAGAATTTGGCCATAACATGCCCCGCCTGGCCTGAAGCCTGCTTGCTCCTTTGTGATCCATCAATAAATTTGCAAATATGATTGTGAATCATCCGTTCCAGTGCCTTATAAAGGTGGCAAAGGAGTGACACTGGTCAGTAGATTTTTGGGTCATCTGGGTTTCTGCTGGGTTTCAATAAAACAACAACTCTAGCCTGTCTCCACAATTTGGGAACCTTAAGTTATTCATTAATTGCAGGAGCCATTCCAAAGTGTGAGGACTAAACTGCTTTATCTGCTCTGTTCTTATGCCATCGATACCTGCTGTTTTATTCAGTTTCATAGCTTCTGCCAGTTCAGATACCACAAAAGGGCTTTTATGTAACACACACACACCCTCTTGTTTCTCTCGTCGGATGGCTTTTTCCCCAGCACCTATTTGTCTTGCATTTTTCAGCAACGGACTAGCTATTTGGTCTGCTGTTACTCCAGTATAGTTTTGCTGTGGCTGGGTTAAATCTCCACCTAAATTTTTAAGGAGTTTCCAAGCTCATCTACTGTTCTGCATTATATACAGGTACTCAGCCAATGTGCACCATTGTGATTTCCAATTTTCAACTAGAGCCTGCATCAGTTGTTCCCCAGCTTCAACAGTAACTTCATTGTAGTAATTAAAATCTCCAATAACAAAATTTATTTGGTCATAAGTAAAATTGTCCGGTTCATTAAAACTGAAATTTGCTTCTGGCGGCTTATAAACAGAGATAATAGAGAATTGTGGGGTTCGGATGGTAATAATTTCAATGTTGTTTGTTTCTGTCAGTGCAGCTGATACTATAGTGATGCCAGGTCTAACAAAAATTGTACTCTGAATTGTTTATGTCACTATTTTTAAAATGTATTATTTATAAGATTAAAAACAGTGAGGGGATATTTGTTCTCATCTGTAAATAATCCTAAATATCAAATGCTATCACAGTTGTTAAATCTTGTCCCCATTTTTACATATATTTTAATGAGTTTTTCCCCTAGAAAAAATCATAAGAAATATATAGCATTGTATTTTCAGTTTCTTTTAAAACTGATCCTCTTTTTCCTCCCTTGCCCTCCATTAGTTCATGGAGCTGGCAGAAAAATAGTTCTGAAAAGTTTATCATCTTTGCAACATCACTCTTTAAGATGTATGAGCAGGGCTGGGCATTATGGTGGGAAAGGGATACAGACCTGCAAGCTGAGTCCAACACTGGATCCTGACCTAAATGTTTCTACTTACTATATTTTTGTACATTTCAAAGTTCCAGAATTTGGCACCACTATTAACATTCAAATCTTATATTCCTGTCGCTATAGAGGGGCTAATTTTTAAATTACAGTAAAATCTTGAGATATGAAATTAATTTTATCCTCGAGGGTTTTTTTATCTTGAAAAATGTGTATCTCAGAACCCATTTTTTTTCTTCTGTTCATAACTCCATGAAGTGCACTTTGGAATTTTTCCTGCATTTTGGCCACTTTATAAATAAATATATTTGAACAGATAAAATACATTTATTTGACTTATTATTTTGGTTTTCAATGCATATTCGGCACATTTCCAACAGCTCCTTCTAGTGGCCAGCTATGGTAATTGCTGGCTCAATACCCAACTATCAGCTGTCATGGGGACGGGGAATTTTCATCACTTCCTGGTTGCAGGGAAAGCTTCTGACAGTGACAAAACACGATGAAAAATTCCAAAAAAGGAGCAGAAATGTTCCAAACACCCTCACCCCACCATAGGAAGTGTCAGAAGACACCCCCCCAAAAAAAAATAATAATCCGAGATTTCCTTTCATATTGTGAATTCTTCGTAGGTGAAGCCATATGTAACTCATGGTTACTTCCAGTTGCTTAAGTAAAGTATAACTTATAAGAAGTGACAATTTAGCACTTAAAATGTAGAACTAGGATCAGAAACTGAAACATAATGTAATGAACTGTAGATTTCTTGAGTAGTATGTTAAATAGAATAATTTCCCTCTTTGCATGTGTAAAGTACCTGGAGTTTTTGTGGAGCAGAAAAGTACAAAACTAGAAAGAGACAAAAGGGAAATCTTGAATTAAAAAAAACAAGCCATTCTCTATATTTCAAGAAAATTGATACAATATATCACTGAAATAAATATGATGTAGAAAATTATTTGGAGTTATTTTTGTTGTTTTTCTTGCCCACAGGTTTATCCTCTGACACTCTATAAATTACTATGAGTCTACTACATAGTAACAGCAGCTTTGGAACCAGCGATCAAGAGAGTGGCTGCTGTGCAGCCATGGCAAGTGCTTGCAGTGCCATGACCAAAGAAGAGAGCATCCATGCCAGTGTCAGCAATGGCACAAGTGGAACACTTTCAAACTCTTTCATGGAGGAGACACAGGGCTATGATGTAGAGTTTGATCCACCACTGGAAAGCAAATATGAATGCCCTATCTGTTTAATGGCTCTGCGAGAAGCAGTGCAGACACCATGTGGACATCGTTTCTGCAAAGCCTGTATTACAAAATCTATAAGGTAACAGAGGGTTTATAGGTAGCACAATACTAATGAACTGAAACTGAGGTTGAGTTATATTCATGATTGAGGATGAATTACAGTCTTAAGTTATTGCTGTGCTAGAAAAGTGTTAAAATACAAATTTTGTTATATATGTTTGCTAGTACAGTACTGGATAAAGTAAATGAGTGATTGATCATGTATATTAGACATAACACTTCAAGTGCATCAAATAAATTGAAGTTTTAAGGAACAAGAAATTTGCAAAACACTTAGGAATTCAAAGAAAGCTTTTCCAGTACTGTATTAAGAATCTGTGGATTGACTCATACACATTTTACAAACTAAGGATATGAAATATGTTCAATAGAGCTTCCTCTGTTGATGCTGTCATTTTGCCCTTCCTCCTCCACATGGCACTTCCTAGTGGTGGAGGCGATGGGGAGGGGCACATGAAATGTTGCCGCAGGTCACATTTTTCAACTAGGTTGAGAATGTTGGTGTGTGTAGCAGAGTGTCTGGAATGCGCACAGCTGAAGACGAGGGCATTTGATTAACACAGCCACTGGAGCTTGTTAGTGCCAAAAGAGGTATTTACCTATGGTGAAAACAGACATCTTCGAATATTAACATCAGCATATATAACTACAACATAAATAAGATAACTTCTCTTTGGTGCAACACAGTTCAGGTCACTGTGGCAAATAGTCTTGTAAGTTTGTGCAGCAAATCACAAATAATACAGTCCTTTTACTTACAAATTTTGTAGCTTAGCCAAACAGCAGTCTTTTTGTTGAACATGTAGTCCTGCTCACAACGCAGGCTGCAAAGTCCCTTTGGTATGATGACGAAGCATGAGTCAGCATACACATGCAATGCAGTTGCAAAGTCTTTCAGCAAACAAAGCAGTCAGTATACTAGCAGAGAATCCCTGCTCTATGAGCTGCTCCTTCAGTGAGGGTTTACTGTATACTAAACAAATGCTAAATCAATAATTAGCTTGGTTGTCTTAACATTATTTTTTCTTTTGGAATTCTTTCTTATAAACTAGTAATTTGATTGTTCTTAGCTTAGTATTAAAGAACATTCATCCTAAAATATTAATTTATCATTTTAAAAATAAGAATCATTTTCTCTGGAATCCTGCCTGCAGCAGCTATCTGAATAACTTCAACTGCTGCTTCCCCCAGGATGATACTAGTAGCATAAGGAGTAGGAACTCAGCAGGCTTCTCCAGGTCACAAGGGAGTCTGAGAGAGCCTTAGAACCTGAAAGTTGGAAATAGGAAGTTTTCAGTTAGTTTAAATTAAACACTAACAGTGCCAGATGGCAACATACAGCTTGCTAAGCAAAAGGCTGTGCAAGAGGATTTTGCACATAGTATTCGGTAAATAAAGTATTTTCAAGATTCTGTCACACTCAAGTTAGTCTATCAATACAGACAATTTCCATTAAAATTTGTGGATTTCACTCCCACTCACTGGGCTGCAACTTGTAGCCTCCCAATTAAATTGCATATTGTGTTATTTCCTCACCTATTTCCTCACCTATAACTGAATAACTGCCACTCAGTCTTGTGGGTAAAAGCAGAATATGACACTTGGGAACAAATCTGTAAAAGGTAAAGGTTTCCCTTGCTTGAAAGCCAGTGGTATCTGACTCTAGGGTTCAGTGCTCATCTGATTGCTACATGTCATCCATCTAGAGAAGTGATTCCCAATGTGGGACCGATGCCCCACAGGGGGACTTCAATTCCCAGAAGCCTAAGTCAGTACATTAGCTGAACAGTCCTTTGGAGAATTGACTTAGGCTTCTGGAAATTGAAGTCCCAAACCCAAAAGTTGGGAAACATTGAGAGGTACCAACTTAGACCTGATCTGAACTGATTTGGGCCTAGATCCAAATTGAACATCAGAAACTTTAATCCTCATGTCTCCCATTGATGTGCATTGGGAAACTAAGCAGCCATGACTTTTTTTGTTTTGCACACAAGCACATGAAATTTGAAGACCACCTATCCCAGTGTTTCCCAAACTTTAGTTTGTGGACTTCAATTCCCAGAAGCCTAAGTCTATTTCCCAAAGCACTGGTCAGTCAGTGTACTGACTTAGGCTTCTGGGAACTGAAGTCCTTCATGGGGCGTATGCCCCACTTTGGGAACCACTGTCCTATCCCCTTAATAAGGGATTAGTACAGTCAGATTTCTGACACACAGGTTGAAGGGTGGGGTGTACCAGCCACATTTGGATTTAGTGTGTGTAAAATTTGCAGTACTTGAGGCAGTGTACCATGGTAATGCCTCTGATATGTCTGTGCTGCTTGTGCACTAAGGCGTATACAAATGCCCCTCCAAAATTTCAAACTAAAAATGCTACAAGAACAAACAGAAAATGGATTCCACACTCCATTTTAATACAATAATTCCCCCCACACACACACACACACACACACACTCCATTTAAAATACACAGACATAGCAAGTCAAGCACGCTAACAGGGCAGAATGAAACAACTGAAATCTAACTCAAAGTAACAGATACTGTACAGAGAGCAAGGAAAGATTAAACTGGCTTGGGAGGGGTTAGGAAGTATTGAAAAATGGTGAAGCAACGTGCCTTGTACAAGCAAAATTGCCTTCCTAATCATGCAGGAGAGCGCCAGTGGAAGGAAACTAGGATAGAGAAGACCTAGGCTCAAATACCCATTTAGCTGGGAAGCAGCAGTAGTAAAATCTCTCTTTAAGTGTCTCACATATTTTGTAGACCTGAATTGGCTGATTGCACACAACATCAGTAGTCCTGCAGGACAGTTTTGAATGTAAGTCAGTATGTCTGCCAAGTGATAAAGAACTTTGTAACAATTTAAGCAGATGATAAATGCTGGTATAGCTGGCTAAAATATATGTTTCTTTTGAACAGAGATGCTGGTCATAAATGTCCAATAGACAATGCAATTTTACTAGAAAATCAACTTTTTCCTGACAACTTTGCAAAACGGGAGATCCTCTCACTGATGGTGAAATGCCCCAATAGAGGCTGTAATCAGAAGATGGAACTAAGGCATTTAGAGGTAGGCACTTCAAGGAGTGAATATATTTTGTGATTCCAGTTTTTTTGTCATTCTAAGCAATCTCAGCAAAGCATGAGAGAAACTTGTATGACTCTTTCAGTTCCAACAAAGATATAGTCTACATTTCTGCCTGTGGCTACCATTAGTACATTAGGAAGCCATGCAAGATAGTTTAAGAAGGAGTGGATTACAGAGGACATAGTGTGTTGATGGCCCGTTGTCAGGTATCATTGCCTACTGAATGGAATTTACAGTTGCATATCTGTTTCTTATGCCAAACCTGTTGTTCTTCCATAGGATCATGAGTTGCACTGCGGCTTTGCTTCTGAAAAGTGTCCCCAGTGCCAAGGCAGTTTCCAAAAAAACCAACTACAAGAACACATGAAACTAGAATGCTTACGCCGTAGGGTTTCTTGTCCAAATTGTGCATTTTCTATGCCTTATGAAGAAAAACAGGTATATTTAAAACATACAACTCTGTTTCATGAACCTGTGATTTTGCAATTCTGTTTCTTAAATGAAGTGTAGAATAAGGTACATTCCTTTTCATTCTCTCTCAGACTTTTCTTTTTTAGCTGAAGCTATGGCTCAGTTTTAGCCTAGGCATTACCATTATGCATTCCATTTTTGCCATGTATTTTTTTCCCGAGTTGCAGTTGGCAATCTCCTGGTCACTTCTGGCCCTACAAGATTTTAATTGAAGTGTAATGATGTTATCGCTCACATTTCTTTGTGTAATCTATCTCCTTAAGATTTTTTTTAAAAAAATAACCTGTTTTAAAAAATCTCTTTCTTGGGCTTTCTTGTCAACTAGTAGGAATGGGACTTTTTTATTTTAAGGTCTTGCACGTTCATAAGTCAGCAAGAACCCTCCAAGCTGAAATATGTGAATGAAGGCCCTCAAACTGGTAGGATGTAGTTGTTGTTGTTGTTGTTCAGTCGCACAGTCGATTCCGACCCTTTGCGACCCTATGGACCATTGATCTCCAGGCACCCCTGTCCTCCACCATCCTCCTCAGCCCGCTCAGCTCGGTGCCCGCTGCGTCCACAATGCCATCCAGCCATCTCATCCTTGGCCGTCCCCTTTTTCTTTTGCCCTCCACCTTTCCCAGCATCAAGGCTTTCTCAAGTGAATCCTCTCTTCTCATTTGGTGTCCAAAGTAGTTCAGCTTCATCTTTACTATTTGACCTTCTAAGGAGCAGTCAGGACTGATTTCTTTCAAGATTGACTTATTTGTTCTCCTCGCTGTCCAGGGTACTCTCAAAACTCTCCTCCAACACCACATCTCAAAGGCGTCTATTCTTCTGCGCTCAGCCTTCCTAATGATCCAGCTCTCACATCCATACATTATCACTGAGAATACCATTGCTTTGACTATACGGATTTTTGTTTGCAAGATGATGTCTCTATTTTTCACTATGTTCCCCAGGTTTCTCATGGCTTGTCTCCCTAGAATCAGTCACCATCTGCAGTGATCCTAGATCCCAAGAAAGTAAAATCCGTCACTGTTTCTACTTCTTCCCCGTCTACTTTCCAGGTGCTGATAGGGCCTGTTGCCATTATCTTGGTTTTCTTGATGTTAACTCTCAGGCCAGCCTTTGCACTCTCTTCTTTCAACCTAATCAGTAGCTTTTTTAAATCTTCCTCACTTTCTGCCATTAGGGTGGTATCTTCTGCATATCTCAAATTGTTGATGTTTCTCCCAGAATTTTTATCCCATATTGTGATTCCTCCATCCCTGCATTGCGCATTATGTCCTCTGTGTATAGGTTGAAAAGGTAGGGTGATAAAATGCACCCTTGTCTTACTCCTTTTCCTATTCCAAACCATTCTGTCATTCCGTGTTCTGTCCTAACTGTTGCTTCTTGATTCTTGTACAGATTTCTCATGAGGCATACGAGGTGTTCTGGTATTCCGATTTCTTTAACTACTTGCCACATTTTATTGTGGTCCACATAGTCAAAGCCCTTGGTGTAGTCAATAAAGCAGAGGTATACTTGTTTCTGATATTCCTTTGTTTTCTCCATGATCCACCATATATTGGCAATGTGGTCTCTGGTCCCCCTGCCTCTTCTGAACCCCGCCTGCACCTCTGGCAATTCTCTCTCCACGTGCTGCTGAAGTCTATCCTGTATTATCTTGAGCATCACCTTGCTAGCGTGTGGGATGAGCGCATTTGTTCCATAATTTGAACACTCTTTGGCACTACCCTTCTTTGGGATTGGAACGTATACTGATCTTTTCCAATCGTGTGGCCACTGTTTTGATTTCCAGATCTGCTGGCATATTGAATGCAGTAATTTGATTCCGTCATCTTTTAGAGCTTTGAAAAATTCACCTGGGATACCATCATCTCCACTAGCTTTGTTGTTTGCAGTGCTTTTTAGGGCCTTTCTGGCCTCACTCCCTAGGATGTCTGGCTCAAGTTCAATGTTCTCCTCATTGTGATTATCATTGGTGTTGAGGTCCTTTTTGTAAAGTTCCTCTGTGTACTCTTTCCATCTTTTCTTAATCTCTTCTTCATCAGCTAACTCCTTGCCGTCTTTGTCCCTTATCATGGTCATTTTTGCTTTGAATGTTCCCTTGATTTCCCCATTTTTTTTTGAAAAATCTCTAGTCCGGCCTCTTGTGTTGCTTTCCTCTATTTCTTTGCACTGTTCATTTAAATAGATTTCCTTGTCTCTCCTTGCTTTTCTTTGAAATTCTGTGTTCAAGCAACTGTATTTTTTCTTTTCTCCTTTGCCTTTTGCATTCCTTCTTTCCTCTGCTATTTTAAGTCTCATCAGACAACCACTTTGCTTTCTTATGCTTCTTTTCTTTTGGTATGGTTTTCCTTGCTGCCTCCTGCATGATGTCCCGCACATCTGTCCATAATTCTTCTGGCACTCTGTCTATCAATTCCAAACCATTAAATCTGTTCCTCACCTCCACCATGTATTCCTTAGGGATGTTGTCTAGGTCATATCTGTCTGGCCTGATTGTTTTCCCTATTTTCTTTAGTCTAAGTCTGAATTTTGCTATTAGTAGGTTGTGATCTGAGCCACAGTCTGCTCCAGGTCTTGTTTTTGCTGACTGTATGGAGATAGGATGTAGAGCAGCCCTTTTATTTATCTGATGTACCTGTACTACTTTCCTATTGACTGGGAGGATAAATGGCCCCTTGCATTGAGGGAGTAATTAAAACCATACTGGTAAGTTCCAATGGAGATGGCCCCTGTTGGAACTTTTCCTCCCATGCTCATTTGCAAGTCACAGAGAATCTTGCAGGTCCCATGCTGTAGTAGTGTTTTTTCCCCCAGTTCAATAGAAAAGTAGCAAAGGAATACCATGGAGGCAAGAAGGCTTCTCTGCCTTCTACCTGTTTGAGAGCTTCCACTTCCATAATTCAACCTGGAGAGTTCTGGCTGATTTGCAGGGGTGGAAGTCCTTAAAATACTTTAAGTTCCATCCCTAATCAGCAGCACTCTGCTTAACCTGAGGGCACTTGCTCTTTAATTATGAAATGTTGGGCTGTCACATCTTCTATGAAAGATTGATCACACAGCCATAAGCTTACATGGTAAAAAGGTTTTCTGAAGTATTAATTAATGGCCACCAAGAATATAAGATAGCATTTTTTGACATATTTTAGACTAGCATTGTCATGATTATGTTCTTAAAATGTAAGATTCCTAACCAGCAGCCAAGGTGTCAGCCCGGCACCAGCAGAGCTCTATACCTGGTTAGAGCTACAATGGAGGAAGGGGAGCTTCTCCTTCTGGTTTCAGAAGGAGCAAAGCACAGTCTTTGTTGCCAGTCCGGCGGTCAGGAGCCAGTGGAGTCATACTAGAGGTGCAGGGGTCGTCCAAGAGGGTGATCAAGGTCACAGTCCGATGTTCAGAATTCAGAGGATGAAGGTCAGGAAGCCAGGAGCACAGTGTCGGGTTCACCAAACTGACGAATTGATCCGACAAGGGCCTGCCGGCACGCCTCTCCTTTGGGGGGGGGGGGGTGTCAGACTCCACAGCTGAGGGTCTGTTCAGGATGCATGCCCGGGCCCTCTTCCTTCTCAGCTGCATCTGATGCCTCACTGAAACCCTGTAACGAGCAGGCGTGCCGGCCTGTTCCTGAGTAGCCTGCTTACTGGCACCTGGCCTAGCTGTCAAACTCCGATCCTCCTGCCAGGCTTGGCCCTGCTGGGCAGGCTCTGGAGTGATAGCTGGCTGCGAGGCTGGTGCCATGTCCATGTCCTCCATCTTGGCCTCCTGATCTGAGCCGGTCGTGGCCTGGGGGACTGGCAAGTGGTCCTCCTCAGGCTCACATTCCAAGTCAGAGCCAGCAGCAGGCAGCTGGGCCAGCTGAAATTCCTCCTCCTCCTCGCACCCGGGGCCCTAAGTCTCAACACATGGACATATGCTATTTAATAAAAATTAAATCATCATTTAGAAAGGTACAGAATTCTGGGGAAATGTGCAAGTTACAAAAAAATGTTTCACTGCATTTTTGTGAAAGAAACTCAATTTTTTTAGTACCTACTGCCAAACTGTTGTGTTGTTTCTGTGACAGAAAAAAACATTGGAGAGATGAGTCATATAGTTGTCAGCACAACTAGTTATACTTACATGGAATACGATTGTTTGATTGATTGTAAATTAATTCTAACATACTTTTTCACTTTTACTCTGATAAAGGTTCACGATGAGAGGTGCCTTTTGGCAACTGTCTCCTGTGAATACTGTAATACAGTGCTAATCAGAGAACAGGTAAAATTCCCTTTCTTGTTTTACCTAACCTTCATCTACTGTGCATTTGTTTATTCCTGCATCTGTTATTTGCACAGGAAAGGAAAAGAAATACGATGTTTTTGTAGGTCTGGCTATATAGGAAGTTGGTTGGTTCTGGTTGCATATCAACATTCTAATTTGATTAGTATGAGTGTGTGTGTTCACGTATAATATACTCACATTACTGCAGTATATAATTTGGGTCCTGGATGTATGAAAGACTGCCTATTCCTGCATAAATCTACCTATACATTGTAATTCTTCAAGGAGTCCTACTGTAGGATGATTACTCAATTCAGAGTAGCCCCAGCATCTGAGGTTAGTCAGCTAGTAACCACAGAACATTCTTTTTAATTATGGTGAGTGGCCTGAAATGTTCATTGCAATGACGGTCATCTAATGTAGGATGTGAAGTGTTTGTGCAAAATTAGTTGACATGTTAACACAGCATGTTGAGAAATTGCTAACCCCCTTTGTAAGAAACAGATAAGGAGCCATGCTTTATTGGGGTTTTCACAATTTAACACAAAATGCCTCTGTGTGTGGTTGATTAATCAATAGATTCAAATAACCCATAAAATGCATCTTAACTTTTAAATGGCCATGCAACAATACAGTAATTGTGTGCTGCTTTCAAATGTGATAACTCTTACCAATACCAGCAGAAAATATCTTTCTCTTGCAGTTTTCTAGCAGTCGTGTGTGATAATGAGACAAGAAGGGACATGTCCTC
Source organism: Bradypodion pumilum (assembly GCA_035047305.1). NCBI lineage: Eukaryota > Metazoa > Chordata > Lepidosauria > Squamata > Chamaeleonidae > Bradypodion > Bradypodion pumilum. The sequence goes on along the minus strand of JAWDJD010000001.1, from coordinate 429,713,206 downwards.
AGACTTATTCCTTCTCTTACATCTTTTTATGACATCTGGGGGAAAAGCCAGCATAGGGTATTTTATGGTGAAAATTGAGCCTGAATAATGATCCATATCACATAGGGCAGTATTTAAAAAGGCCCTGTTCAAACTTTCAAATACTTAACTTTATCTTTTTATATCGCCACAGTTATATACTGTCTTAAATAGGTTGTTTGACATTGCAAATAAAGACTTATCCCAACTAACGTTAATTCTTGTAGTAGTTTTTATTCTTTTCTGAAGATCTAAGTGTGTGTACATTCAAATGTCTGTTGTTTTCTACACCTGTTTTAGGAGTAGAAATATTTCTATTTGTAAGTAAAGGTAAAGGTTTCCCTTGCTCGAAAGTCAGTCGTATCTGACTCTAGGGTTAAGTGCTCATATCTGTTTCAAAGCCGAAGAGCCAGCGCTGTCTGCTTCTGCAGACGTTTCCGTGGTCATGTGGCAGGCATGACTAGACACCAGAGCGCACGGAAAGCTGTTGCCTTCCCACCAAAGTGGTCCCTATTTATCTACTTGCAATTTCTTGCTTTTGAACTGCTAGGTTGGCAGGAGCTGGGACAAGGACGGGAGTTCATTCCGTCCTGCAGTACTCGGGAATTGAACTGCTGACCTTCCGCCTCCCAGTCAGTGTCTTAGCCACTTGAGCCACTGCTGTTAAAACAAATAAAAGAGAGCAGTGTACAGGAGTGAAAATATCAAGAAAGTTTGAAACTTACAATATGGATGAGATTTTTTACAAAAATAAATCATCTAATTTAATAATGAGACTTTTTATGCTTGGTAAAGTGTTGTGGACTTTTTAAATTAATTTTTGGTGTTAATGGTGGGGCTTTCAGAGCATGCTCCAGTCTATTTCTGCTCAGAAATAAGTCCCTGGTGTGTGTTAGTCACTAGCCAAGTAAGTGGGTACAGGATTGCATGCTTAAAGATCATTTGATTTAATTTGATTAATTGCCTTAGAAGCTTTAGACAAAAGGCAGAATGAAAATCTGAAAGACAATAAAAATAAGTACTTATTTAAGTGAACCATCATACAGAATTTGTGATAAACGAGCAAATGGCTTTCTCAAAATAAAGTATAACATTAATTTATTATTAAATAATCTCTGTGGTATAAGAGGCAATAATTGTTCTTAAGTACAAGCTACTGATAACTGATTTTTAGATTTATTACTGTCTGTATTTGAAACTGGAAACAACAGTGTGTAAGTAGTCAATACTTTTTTCTCTAGCTGCCAAATCACTATGATAATGACTGCCCAACTGCTCCTGTGCCTTGCACTTATAGTGCCTTTGGATGCCCAGAGAAAGTAAGTTACAACAGATTTGTATACTTTAGTAATGAAAGTCCTATTGATTTCAGTGGTAAGTGGGTATAGGATTGCTTTGTTAGAGGTTTTTTTTTACTTTTAGAACATTTTTATTTTGTTACAATTAATATCCCTTTAATTAGCAATGTACTGAAAGCAATGCATTGGCAAGTAAGAGTTTTGCCAAATCAGATGAGACAGACGTAGCTCAACATGGTCTTCCTAGAAAGCACTTGAGTGCAAGACAAGACACCCTATCCCGGTGATGGCCAACCTTTTAGAGACCGAGTGGCCAAAAGAGGGGAGGGGCAAACTCTGTGCTAGGGGGAAGGAGGAAGCGCTCCCGTTGGGCTGCTGGGCAGAGGGGCGGGCAAACTGTGCTGGGAGGAAGGAGGAAGTGGTCCCATTGGGCTGCTGGGCCGAGGGGCAGGCAAACTGTGCTGGGAGGGAGGAGGAAGTGCTCCCATTGGGCTGCTGGGCAGAGGGGCAGGTGAACTCTGTGCTGGGAAGGAGGAAGTGCTCCCATTGGGCTGCTGGGCAGAGGGGTGGAGCAAACTCTGTGCTGGGGGAGGGAGGAAACGATGGGGTGTGTGCCAACAGAGGGCTGTGAGTGCCCTCACTGGAACGCACACCATAGGTTCACAACCACTGCGCTACCCCTTCTAGCCCTTGTACCTGGTGCATTTATATTCCATAATGTTCAAAGTTGTCCTGTGCTGCTCAGGATCCGCTTTCTGAGGTTATAATGGTCTGAAGTAGATAAAAGAGATCAATGAAAATCATTTCCATTAATTTACGCTGAAGAAATCCCAAAAAGTAAATATGATAAACGGTGTCTTTTTGAGTGTGGCCCTTAGTCTCTAGAATAAAATGCTAATACACCAGACACTATCTTAGAAAGATGATAAAAATAAAAGCTGAATCATTTGAAGCTAACTTTATTTACGGTATCTCAGTACTGTCATTATTTTGATTTTTTAAAAAATGTTTAATCATTTTTAGATTTTTTAAAATTGTTATTCATACTTTAGCATGGGAGGGTCTAAATCTATTTACGCTTTAGAGTTATAATTATTGTCTGTTATTTTGCCATATTGTTTTAAGCATATTTTTGTTACTGTAACATTGAGGATCTGAGTACTGTATTTTTAAACCTGTATAAACTGTCCAGTGTAGTGTTCTCACTTGAAAGAGAATTAATTAATTGAGTGCAAGCCTGCCATTGAGTACTGGTCTGTTTCCCAATTTGGTTGAAGTAATTATGAAAGTTAATGAGGGATGTTCATGTTTTGTTTGAATGTTCATGTAAGAAGAGCTAAGTGTCTGCTTGTTTCAACAAAAGAGCAGCAATTTCTTATTTAAGCTACTTATGGTTATTTGCTGAATTAATCCATTGTGAATGATTTGGTTTGTTTTAATTGCAAGCAAAAAAAGAGTTTTAGCCAAAGAAAGATGTAGTTCTGGTATTTGCCAAGGTACAAATACTAGCTTATTTCATTCCTAGCAGTTACAGCTAATTTTTCATTTGAAATCTACATAGTGCAATATGGTAATTTTCCAGGCTGAGTCACCTGAGACATTTTCAGCTACTGCCCCATATGTGTAATAGTAACACTTGTTAAAATTTTAGTTGTTTCAGAGAATCAATGGTAAAGACAATTCTCCTTTTCAACACAGGATTTTATTTCTCCTCTGTTAAGACCTAGTGCTTGATTTTACTGACAAGAATTGCTTATTAAGCCATATATATTTATGTAATTGCAGATGCAGAGAAATGAATTGGCAAGACACATGCAAGAATTCACTCAGGTTCATATGAGACTAATGGCCCAAGCCCTCCGGGGTATCACTGATAATCCCTCACCTTCCATGAATTTTCATGGAGGTTTGCAATTTGACCCATCTCTTTTTTCTCAAGCCTTACCACCATCGTGTGAATGTAGCCCTGCAGTCCAAAACTTCAAGGAGACCATTCAACAGTTGGAAGGTCGTTTGGTAAGACAGGATCACCAAATCCGAGAACTCATTGCAAAGATGGAGACACAAAACAGCCAAATGGGGGATCTCAAAAGCACTATTCGAAATCTAGAGGTCAGAATTGCTGAGATGGAAGCACACCAGTGTAATGGTATTTTTATATGGAAAATAGAGAATTTCAGTATTTATCTCAAAGCCCAAGAAGAGGAAAGGCCTGTTGTGATCCACAGCCCTGGTTTCTACACAGGGAGACCTGGCTACAAACTTTGCATGCGTCTGCATATCCAGCTACCAACCGCTCAGCGTTGTGCCAACTATATTTCCCTTTTTGTTCACATTATGCAAGGAGACTATGACAGCCACTTGCCTTGGCCATTCCAGGGGACCATACGACTTTCTATTCTAGATCAGTCAGATGGATCTTTAAGGCACAACCATGAAGAAATAATGGATACGAAGCCTGAGCTCCTAGCCTTCCAGCGCCCAACAAACCCACGCAGTGCAAAAGGCTTTGGATATGTGACTTTCATGCATTTGCAAGTACTAAAACAAAGAACATATATAAAAGATGATACTCTCTTGGTACGCTGTGAGGTTTTAACACGCTTAGACTTAACCAGTCTACGAAGGGAAGGTTTTCAGCCTCGTAGCACAGAGGGAACCCCATAGTTAATCAAGTCTTCAATCTTGAGCTGTTGCTGTTTGTTTGTGAGAACTGATACAAAAGTAAAAAGATAAGAATGTTCAACCTGTTGGTCTTAAAAACATGTTGTAGTTGTCACTTTTAGTGATAACAAAATATTCTGTTTATATCTGTCTCATTTTATTACTGAAAATATTTTAATTAGATGCTGAAAGCAAATTTTCTCTTTTTTGGGGTACTGAATTTTCTATATTAACTGACTCTTCACATATTTCTTCTGGTTATTTTCAGTCTTCAGATTGAAAAAATAGGGATTTGACTCTTACAGTTCTTAGTGGATGACTGTTGACAACCACAAAATAATCTTTTTAGGGTCAAGAATATTGTATTTGAGCCAGATCTGCCTTAATGATGAATTGTGTAGTGTAAGAAAGCTCTTGCTTTCTGTTCATAATTCTGGACTGTGATCACCATAGGTGCTATATTGGTGCACAGTCATTAGTGCAAATAAGCCTGAAAATCCTGTCAAATCTCTAGTCTTTGTAAAGACAATTCTCAATAAAAATCTATAGGTGCTGACAAAATAGTAATTTTGCTCTTTGCAAAGAAATTGTGAGAGATAATGGAGTGCTAGCAGTTTTATTGGGTGGACAAGAAAAAAAAGAAAAGTATCAGTATATTCCATATTACATTATAGAAGACCAACAAAGTCAGAAGTGTTGGGGATACCACTCAAAAACCTGGAGCCTCACTTGCACTACAGATGAATACATAGGAGTACAGTGTAATTGCAATTTCCTCTTCAGCATTCTAGTATATTCAGTTCTTTGTATTTTTAGTGCAATATGAATTATACTGATGCCATTTGTACATGGTGAGGACAATGTCTTGGAGACAGATTGAAGATTTTATAGTTTGATTCAAGTCAATATAGTCCAAGTAGTTACAGGTGAAACGAGACCACTTTAAGTGCAATAACAGCAGACTTAAGTCAGCTTAGGAACACTCCTTAACGGGGGATGTTCATGGGGAATAATTGCAATCCCCATTATAAATGAGATTCATTGGGTTATCTGCACCCGTCACCATAGGGTGTAGTGCGTTTGCAGCCTCAGACATCTGATGGCGTTACAGACTTGCTATTCTTCAGTCTCGAATAGATGACTTCTCTGCTAAACTGTGTAAAATGAGTGAAATTGTTACATTATTGGACTCTATATTTTGCAACATCAAATCTAAGGTTTTTTATCTGCCACCTGTGGAAGATTTGGCAGTAGAAGGACTTATTTGAGAACAAAGACCTTCAAGTCATTCTCCAGGCACGTGGTTTCCCTCTACTGATAATTTGCTTCTTTTTAGGAGCTTGCTCTCTGATCAGAGTTTGTGCATTAGACCAGGGGTGCCCAAACTATAGCCCATGGGCCGGATCTGGCCCCCAGGCCATAGTGACCAGCTTTGTGAACCACATAACTGGCCCACAGCCCGAAAAGTTTGGGCAGCCCTGCATTAGACACTTCTTTGCTCTATTTCTCGTGGAGCTGATCTTAATGGTGGCAGCTCTTATAAAATAATTCTTCCACTTACTTGGTAGTAAGCTACTTCAGCTCAGTAATACTGTACTTACATCTGAGTATGCTTTCATAGAATGTCATTAGAAACATCCCTTTAAGCTAAGATGGAAATGGTGGTGTTCTGGGACATTTTTATACTTACACATTCTTTCTTGTAAAGATGTTGATACAATTATCCACTGCTAGTCAACTATCTGTTTTTTTTATTTCTATACTGCATAACATAAAATTTCAAAGTCATCTTCACTGAAAAGGCAGCCAAGTTCCATTTCCCCAAGCTCTGTTTTACTGAGCCTTTTATTTGGGATAATGAATTATTGCTAGAGCAATTAAACTGTAATCATTTCCCACTTACTGAATTTATAACAGGACAGAGTTTAGTCCTTTTGTAGATTCTGACCTTTTCAGTTTCTTGGATTTATTAGTTGTTTGGTATAGGAGTTGGCTGAGAGAGAGAGAGTGGTCTATTCCACCTTGGATCCTTTTTAGAAGAAAAGTGGCTTATAAGTATGTTAAGTAAATGCTAATTATTGCTCATGGGTTACAGAAAAGCTTCAGTGTTTTACAGTGCACTCCGGTGTCTAGTCATGCCTGCCACATGACCACGGAAACGTCTGCAGAAGCAGACAGCGCTGGCTCTTCGGCTTAGAAACAGATGAGCACTGCACCCTAGAGTCGGATACGACTGGCTTTCGAGCAAGGGAAACCTTTATTCTACACATCTGTTCATTGCCAGGATCCCATTCCATAGATTATAGCACATGATGCTGACTGCAAGGGTAGTTTTTCAGTAATTCCGGCTTCTGTCCCAAATCTTGCTAGATTCACACGGTGTTTTTACAGTGTACAGGTTTCACGATGGAAGCAGGAAATTACTGGAAATCTCCCCCTGCTGGTGATATCACCCTTACGCAGGCATAATTTATAGAACATAATTTTTGTCATTGACTTTGGCCAAACTTGCCCTCGGATGAAAGTGTAGGATTGCAAACTGAACTTTAAAAAAAAAAGACAGTACACTACACAGCTTTATATGAGGAACATTTGAAAAACCACCTATCATGCTTGTTTTTAAAACTTACTAATTTTCGGGTGTGGGGGCAAGTCTTTTGCTCTTTACCTGTATTGTCTTTTTATCCTACCTTTTTACTTGCATGTGTAGGGAACTTTCTGAACATGAGAGCTCACTGAAATGGGGTGGGGTGTCCACTGTCACTGCCATTACAAGCTGGAAATTTCAGTAGGCTGCATAGTGTGAGGGCAGTTCATCATCAATATCACACCAGGTTTTGCAGCAGCAAAAATCTAATGAGAAAGTAAAAGAATAATAATTGCTGGGAAGGCTGGCTATGGCCCACATAAATCTTGTCGTAGAGTTGTGCCATTACTTTTTGTCAAACTAAAGATCATGCCTCTAATCTTTAACCTCACATTCCCCTTCCCCGATGGTACATTGTGTTTAGAACTTGTTGCTATTGGACAGTAATACAGTCGTCCCTCTCATTCAAGGACTTTCTGTTTTATTTTAATTCTGAGCAAGTAAACAGGTCTTGGTTGTCCCTCATCCAGTGTTTGTTTTGTGTCATGGTATCGTATCAGTTAATGTCCCCACATGAACTAAATACCATGAAGACTGTTCAACAGACAGTACTCACCAGTGAAATACAGTAAAACCCCTACTTATGAAAAAAATCCATTCTGTAGGCTTTTGCTTAAATCGTTTTTTATGTAACTCAAAGCAAACCCATAGGAAAAATTATTATTATTTACGTAACTCGAAGCAAATCCAAAGGAAAAATGAAATTTTTATGTAACTCAAAGCAAACCCATAGGGAAATGAATTTTTACGTAACTCGAAGCAAACCCATAGGAAATCATGTTAATCGGGACATGGTTTTAGCACAAAATCATTATGTAAGTCGCATTTTATGTAACTCGAGGCATATGTAAGTCGGGGTTTTACTTTACATGCTTGGCTCCCTAACCGGAAATCACAAAAGGGATACAAGTGAGAGAATATTTGTGTGGAATGCTGCATACATTTACAGTGCATTTTGTGGGCACAAATTCATAAAATGGTCTTGCCATGCTCTGATGGGCCAAAAGAGAGTGTTATGTGCAGGTGCAGGGATTGCATAATAATGGCTTTCATACTTATCCTACATGTGTTTTGGAAATATATTTAAAGACTGTTTGCGAACTGAAGCACAGTTCACTATAACATGCACACTTGCCAAGATTGCTACCTCCTGTGTCTTGTAATAAAAGATCTGAAATAAAATCTTCTATTTTCATATGTTTTAAAAATTATTATTACAGTATTATTGTAAGATAGAGCAGTTTTTTGAGTGTAAGCAAAGTGGAAAGAAATGTCCTTTTAATGTAAATTGTGACCTCTCATTGTCCTAGGAGGTATACTAGTGCTGTGATGTAATCCAGCAACTTAGAGTTATTGGTGAAGCTACACCAACATGTTGTCATCCAGTATGAGCTATACTACTTTAGTGAAACAGTAATTGTATGTATTTCATATCTAATACACAAGCCTGTATATAATATTAGTAAACTAATTAAATCATATAACTACTTTTAAAGATGCTGTTTGCAATAATGATTAGATAGATTCTGGGAACAGGGTCAGATCCACATGAAAGTACGATTGGATCCTCATTCAGTCATCTTTCCAAGTTGTGTAAAGGTAGGTACAGTGATACCTCATACAACGTCCAAACTTGGTTCCACAAGTTTGGACTTTATACGGATTTGGACTTTGTATGAGGCATGCAAAACCCTAGCCGCGATGCCTCATACAAGTCCAAATCCTTGCCCCAATGCTTCATACAACATCGTTTCCACAGAGATACATTGTACAGTAACAGCACATACTTCAGGGCAAAGTCAAGGAAACGGACAGGAAACTGACAGAACTTTAAGAAATCATTGTCTAAAGGCTAAATACATTACAAAAAATGTCAAACAACCCTAATTGTCCAATAACCTGAAGAATGCTGCAAAAATCCCAGGAATGCTTCTAAAAATTCTGACAAAAAAATTTCAAAATTGCACTCAAAACCATTCCTAAACACTCTTCACCTCGTGCAAAACCCACAAGAGCAATGCACGCATGTGTCCTGCCTTTTATACTGTCCAGGAACAATGCAACCTGGGGAAAAACCCAATGCCTCATACAAAGTCGCAGCGACTTTGTATGAGGCAACTTTTTTCAAGGAATTAGGTGATGTATGAATTCGATGTTGTACGAAGCAGATTTTGTATGAGGTATTACTGTATAGGTAAAGGTCACGGTTGCTCAAAAGCTAGTCGTATTCGACTCTAGGCTTCATTGCTCATCTCTGTTTATAGCCAAAGAGCCAGCGCTTGCAGACGTTTGTGCGGACATGTGGCAGGCATGCCTCAACACCAAAGTGCACAGAATGCTGTTTACCTCCCCACCAAAATGGTCCCTATTTATCTACTTGCAATTTCTTGCTTTCGAACTGCTAGGTCGCCAAGAACTAGGACAGAGATGGGAGATCACTCTGTCATGCAGTACCCGGAAATCAAACCTTCCAGTCAGTGAGTTCAGCGTCTTAACCACTTGAACCACCACAGTTCCTGTGTATAAGTAACATGGAATAAAAGCTCCAGGCATTGCCTCTTTCCGTACATACAACCTTTCCATGTTGCGAGGGAATGTCTTTAGCAGAGGTGGAACTATGTCGAAATGAAAACAGTTATCCCAAAATTCCACACAGGTGGAAACTACCTTACCAAGGTTTCTGACTATATAGAGGTTTGCAGCTGCATTCACTAAAATGTAATTATATTTTACCAACAGACTTCCTTCATCAACAGAGAAATGTTGTATGTAAAGGGGCAGGACTGGGAGACATGTCCTAGCTCCTAGTTTAAAACAGGATGCCTGAAGAAAGCATGACATATTTGGGGTAGTCTTCTCTAACGTAGTGTGCACACATACAGTTGCAAGCCAGATTTAAAAGGCTTGTCCCATTCTCGGGATGAAACTTGGAAGCCTGAGAGCATCCGCAAACTCGCAGCATCTCTATAACTCTCTTGATTGTATATTTCAACTACCAACTGAGCAAAGTGGGCTGCAAAGAGTATGCTTTTAAAAAAGCAAATAATGAGATCATATGCATTGTATCTTCCTTGTATAGCCTTTTATGTTTATTTTTAAAATGTTGAGTTATTTTAATGAGCTAAAAATATACATAATGGAATTCAGGAGTCATCAAGTGGAGGAAATGAAGTAGTTCCTCAATTATATGTTTGCCATTATGAATACCATATATACTCAAGTATAAGCCGACCTGAATGTAAGCTGAGGTACCTAATTTTGACCTGGAAACCTAGGAAAATAGATTATACGCGAGTATAAGCTGAGGGTGGGAAATGCAGCAGCTGCTAGTGAGTTTCAATAATCAAAATACATGAAAATATAGTAAAATTAATTTGCTAGCATATCTCAATCCAATCCGCTCTTGGGACCCTCATGGTCATTGACCTGAGTATAAGCCGAGTTCCCTTTATGGGGTTCATTTTTGGGGCTAAAAACTCCGCTTATACTCGAGTATATATGGTAAATGATAACAGCACTGCCATATGCTTTTCTGCATAGTTCTTTTATACGTTAGCTTTTAAAATATACCTACATCAGTTCCCTTTTTGCATCCTGTTTCGAACACAAAAGGAAATCCCAAAGAAATTGGAGACCCATAAACCCAAGGTTTTTTTAATTGAATTCTCTGGGTTATTAAAATGGAAGTTCCAAGTATGCACTGCACACAAATTCCAACACCACATTTCAAAGGTGTCTATTCTGTGCTCAGCTTTCCTTATGGTCCAGCTTTCACAACCATACATTACTACCAGGAATACCATTGCTTTGACTGTGAATTTTTGTTTGCAAGGTGATGTCTCTACTTTTAATTATGTTCCCCAGGTTTTTCATAGCTTGTCTTCCAAGAATTAGTTGCCTTTTTATTTTATGGCTGCAATCGCCATCTGCAGTGATCTTTGATCCTAAGAAAGTAAAATCTGTACCTGCTTCTACTTCTTCCCCATCTATTGTCCAGGGACTGATAGGGCCTGCTGCCATTATCTTGGTTTTCTTGATGTTGAGTCTCAAGCCAGCTTTTGCACTCTTATTTCAACCTAAGCAAGAGCTTCTTCAGGTCTTCTTCATTTTCTGCCATTAGGGTAGTGTCATCTGCATATCTCAAATGGTTGATGTTTCTCCCAGCAATTTTAATTCCATCTTGTAATTCATCAAGCCCTGCTTTGCGTATTATGTGCTCTATGTATAAGTTGAATAAGCAGAGTGACAAAATGCAGCCTTGTCTTACTCCTTTTCCTATTCCAAACCACTCTGTCATTCCGTATTCTGTCCTAACTGTTGCTTCTTGACTCATTTACAGATTTCTCATGAGTAGGGAGTAATGACAGTCAAACACTATTAACTGCTGCACACAATGGTTTCTCACAAGAGACCAGATGGTGTCAACCTTTGCTCTTGGTTATTTTTAACTTATGTTAGCAAGTTGAAAGGCCTGCATGTCTAAGCAGTTATTTAAATTGACAGAGAGTGGCACTGTTATCAAATACACTCTGTCTTATGCATTAACCTTTATGGATCTAAGAATCTTTGTTCAATAGTGGGTTGCTGTTGTTTTTTAAGAGGTCAAGTGTATGGAACATCAAATCTGGTCTCACATATTATTGTGACAGTAGAAAATGTATTTGTCTTCAGTTGGAAATGTTTACACAGATACACTAATTGTTAGAAAACTCACTGCTGAAATCCTGTTGCTTAGTGTAAAAAAATCACACTACAGTAAGTCCATTGAATCAGTGGGGATTTGGTCAGTTAACTCTTCCATAAGTTCCAGTGATTCAAATGAGCTTACTCTAGTGGTAACTTATTGTACCACCAGAATAGGCCAATTTGAATCAATGGAATTTATTGAGTTGACTCACCAAATCTTCGCTGATTGAGTGGGCCTGCTACACTAAACAACAGGATTTTTGCCATTATCGCACCCAACAGATAAAACTGTTGGGTGCGATAATTTATGACTGGAAGGAGCTCCTGAACATTCAGGAAGGTTGATATTTTGCATAGTTGCCAAGTTGTGGTTCCAGTGGCTATAGCTGTGGAATATTAAAGCTAACACCAGAGAACAGTTTTTCTACTTCCATGGCTTTTGAATTCAGCAACTGGACTTTTGCAAATCAAACATTCTTCTATAGCTCCATTGACCTGTATACGTATAGAAATAGGAAAAATGCATGAAAATAGAAGAACACCAGAGAGCAGTGTTGGTCTACTAGATGCACAGCAACCATGTCTGAATGTAAAGAGCTTTGTGCAATAGCAATTTCACTACTTAGGAGAAAGGGATTTTAACATTGTGCATCGTAACTTAACTGCAATCCTGTTTAGTAAACACACACTTTAGTAAAGCATGAAATTCCCTGTTGTAAAGTTTTCTTTATTCATTAATACTTTACATTTTAATGTAATAATGGCTAGTAAATGGAAGTTCTCCTGTCCACATCGGTCCCAGGCCACTATTGATGAAGCTGTTGCTCTCCATCAAGATGGATTCAAGTGGAATGTAACACATTTGGGAACCATCACCCTTCCCTGTGGACTCCGCCACCCAAGGCTGTTAGTCCTTAGGGTTGTCAAGTTAGTTAAACACTGCCTAACAAGTTGCTGGCAGTGTGGTCTACTCTATTAACATAGCAGGATAACCTGCCCAGAAATATTCCAGGAAGCAAGTAAGGATCCTGTGTACTGTTTGCTAGATGCACATGTGGCCCAAAGTGACAAAACACTGGATGATTGAAAGGGCTATTCCCCTGCCGCTTCTGTTCTGAGCAAACATGGTTCATTTTATTCTAATGTCAGAGGGAAGACATAGACATCCTCCCATGCTACCTGGCATATTGGGCAGCAAGGGTTTTCCAGCATTTTCAGGCTTCAGCAAGTGTTTCTGTGTCCTCCTAAGTGATATGTAAAGCAAAGCAAACACACTTATATACTGCCCCGTAACGCTTAGTGCACTCTCTGGGCAGTTCACAAGTTAATTAGCATTTTTCCACCAACAACATGCTAGGTACTCATTTTACCAACCTCGGAAGGTTGGAAGGATGAGTCAACCTTGATTCCTGGTCAAGATTGAACTCACAACCTTTTGGTTGCAGGTAAGAGAAATGGGGACAAAATGCACCCTTGTCTGATTCTGGTGGTATTCTCAGATAAATCCATATGGCCGTTCTCAGTCTGGTAATGTAGACTGCTGGTATGCCATATACACAGGATCTCCCACAGGGAGTCTTGATGGGTGCTGTCAAAAGCTCTTTTTTAAATCAACAAAGTTAATAGCTAGCGAATGCCAATGTTCAATGCACTGTTCTATAATGATTTGCTCTCTACAGGACCTTCCAAAATGGAACCAGCCTGTTCCTCTCTTAGGAAGGGCACTTTGCAACCACCTAAGGAGGACGACATAAAATGCCTTCCCAGTCACTGAGAGGAAGGTACACTAGTTGGTACATTTGGATATGTTAGGTTTCTAGGGGATTTTAACAATAGCGCCTCTCTGCCAGTCCATCAGAACTTCGCCAACACTTGCTAAAGAGCTTTATAAGCTCTTCTAAAGACTGCCATTTTTAGGATCTCTGCAGGTATCTCTTTCAAGGCAGCTGCCTTTTTGGTTTTAAGGCTTCCAATCACAGTCTTGATCTCTTCAAGGGTGATCTCATTGGGTATTCACTTGGAGCTCTTGTTGAGCATTTTCTTCATTAAAGTTATATATTCTAATTGGGTCTGGCTAGTTGAGGTTTTCCTGTATGTATTTGACCCACCTTTCATTCTGCTCTCCTTCGGTGAGCAGAGGTTTCCTGTTCTTATCCTTGATTGGAACATTAGAGCTCTTTTTCATTCTTGTAAGTTCATTAACAATGTGGTAAAGTGTTTTGGAGTTATTTTGGTTGGCTGCTTCTTGCATTTCAATGCCTTTCTGTTCCAGCCATTCCTTCTTGTCCTTCCTACAGCTTTTCTTCACCAGCTGGTTGAGCTCTATATATATCGCTGGCTCATTTCTTCTACTTCATTCAAATCTTTGGTTTGATCCCGTTTTAGTTTTGTAACTTTCATCACTCATCTTCTATGATCTCTCTTGAATCCATTATTTCTTCAGTCATCCATGACATCCCCCAGTGATATTGAATACCAGCATTCTATGATGGTATTTCTAAGATTGTTCAGAGGCCTTCCACACCCGCTATGACCTCAAAAAGCAAAATGGAGGGAGTCTCCTCTGGATATTTTGGGCTACGACTCCCACAATCTATAACCACAGGTCTTGATGGCGGGAGATGTACTTGTAAACATCTGGATGGAACCAGGTTGCTACAAGCTGGTTATGTGAGTGGCTTGCTCACAAAACACCAGTAGAAATAACAAGAGGGGAGGCAATGGTGATAGATAGGCCCCGAGTGTGTTTTAAGATAGACACAAGAACAAAACATTCCATTAATTACCTTCTAGATGTCACTAGAATAGGCAGGAATTTTTCTCCCTACAAACTAATATAGTGTAAGAGGTAAGCAGGATAGTTTCATTTTGGACTGCAACTGTTCTTCAACCTCTTTTTCACCTTGGGAGGTAAACATCTTCAGCAGAGGGCCTGACATTCTTGCATAGATTCCCACCCATTGTAGAGCCCTATATAATCATGGGTCTGAATCAGGTGGGCAAACACAGCAGACTCTTTCCTGCAGTGTTTGCCACCGAACACATGGCAACTTATGTTAGGAATGCAACAGAAGAGGCACATAGCTAGCAAACATATCCTGCCTTTTTCTCAGACAAGAAGAACATCTGGCTAAGCACCAGCATTGTGTAAACATTCAGACTTGGGACTGCAAGAAATGAGCATTTTTTTAAAAAAAAACAATATTGGGATTGAAGTGTTGTTGTTGCTTCTTCCTGAAAAGAGCAGCTCAAAATTATTCATAAGTCTGCAGTCTATAAACCCAAACCTTGACTCATCTCTGAGGTCACCCCAATCTGATTTTTCAACTCAAGCTTGAGAGAAGAAAAACCCAAAAGGAAAAAATAGATAACTCACACCCCAAAACAATTCCAAATGCAGTTCCTGCTGCGAACCACCTGCTGCTAGTGATGACAGAGCATTATTAATAACAGATCCATGTTTTGCACTTAGATTAAAAATTAATATAGAAACCAGATTCTTTCAGCTATTGGAGATGTCAGTTTGTTTTCAGGAGTAAACAGGACATTCATACTGCCTAGGAAACAGAGGCAGACATATTTTGATTACACCAGATGATGCAGCAACATACAGCATCTCCTGTTTTCTGCAGCTAGCTTATGGTAGCACCTATTCAGTACCTAACAGAGGCTTGAGTATGGGATAAGGTACAGCAAGGATCCCAAAAGGATATTGACCACATGTGTTTTATGGCATAATAAAGTCTGGAAGAAATTTGGAGGCCTATTTACATAGCTACAGATATGTTTTAACTGAGGCTTCAGCATGCATACAAAAGAGTTTATAAAGAATACTATTCGATAGTGCTACCTGATAAGCAGTAGTATAGTTGTAGTACCCACAGGAGCTTGAAACACCAGCATCTTTTTATAGCCCTCCTATCGTCGCACATCTGCAATATTCCCCTTGTTTTGATTTAAATGTAGATTTAGTGAGCTGTGAATAAGAGAATGTAGGTTATGAATTATTAGTAGGATCTACTAATCTGTTTAGGGAGACTAGGTAGGTATTCTGCTTTGTCTGTGATTTTATTTATGTAAATAGTTGCTTGATGTTATTTGTTTTTCTTGTTGCATTTTTTGTGAGCCACCCAGTGGCGCTTGTAGCAGTTGGGCAGGATATAGGTTACATACATACATATAATTGATGCTCTGATGTAGCGATGTCTGGCCGCTAGGGCGGCGTTAGGTCCCGGAGGAGACTGATCAATGACAACACGAGGCAACAGGAGCGAGGTCAGATCAGTGGTTTATTGGGAAAATACATACACCTTATATAGATCAGAAGGCAGGTAGAAAAAACCATCACCCGAAAAGTCAATCACGTCACCTTGCTTACTCAGGTTAATTGGGGAACCTCCCAAAGGGGAAGTTAATTATTTCGGACAAACACGGGATGAGGAAGACCATTGTCTTAGGGCTTAGACAGGGGCAAACATCTGCACTGTTTGCGCCGGGGATATTCCTTGGCCAGGAGATGAGTGTTTACCTAATCAGTCACTGGAGTTAGCTATCTGCCTACCTTGCAGAATCGTCGGTCAGGTCATGTAATTAGGTGAATCAAACCCTATATTTTATTCACCCCCCTTAATTTAGCTGCCCGCGGAAGCCACCGCCAGGAGCCTTCTCACCCAAGCAGCCTCCGCAGGGCTGTTCCATGCCAGATGGGCATGGGGAAACCATATTTCCCCTTTCTTTTTTATTTAAGAACCTGACCGGCGATCTTGCGCAGGAGCGGCATCAGCTGTTGGTCGGGAATGACGTCACGGGGTTTCCTTCTGCGGTGACACTTCGAGATCAGCGGGGGAATACATTGAGCAAAACAGCAAACCGCAATGCCTAGTATAACTACCCCCACCACCACCTTGATCACCGTCTGAAGCCACCCCCATGGAATCCATGACCACATCCATTTCCACAGAGAGCTCCACCAAGCCCCCCATGCAGAGCCTTCCGTGATGCCTGCTACTATGGTGTGGAGATCTGTGATCTGGCTTTGAATCTTACGAGAGTTGTCCGTAAGATTAAAGCAGCACATACCATGAAAAGACTCGCAGCCCAAATGGTGCAACAATAAGAGGTAGTCGATAGCCGCCCGATTATCGAGAATGGCATGGCGAAGTTCCGCCTGCTCCTGATTGAGGAGCGCTATCGCTGAGGAGGTATGGTTGATGGCCTTCGCTAAACCGCAAGCCAAGCGACCGATCCTCTTTGCGTTGCCGACGGCTAAGCCGGGCACGCCAAAGATGCTGACTGCCAAGGAGAGGTATTCGGCAGGTCTCATTACTCTAAAGCTGCTCTCACAAGAGCTGTCTAACATGGTGGTGCGAGTGTGCCTTATGAGTGAGGGAACATGGGATACATTAGAAGCATTGGGAACGTCAGTGCTAGGGGCAATCATGTCCTTAGTAGGAAGCAACAGTGTTAAGCGACTGATACAACATATAGAGTCTGTAATATTGGCAGGAATATAGTTAAACGTGTACTGGTTACAAGTGAAGAACCATCCGGACGGTAGGGTGATGTGTGCATACTTTGAGCCAAGTGACACTGGGTCGTTGCAAGTCCAATTGCCGCTGCCTACATCGAGGCAACGGTGCCGGGCTCGGCCGGGTCCGGAGCAACCGTGTATCCGGCCGCAGGTAGAGTTCGGGCTGACCGCCACTCGAGGAGTGTGGAGAGTGGCTGCATCAGCCGGCAAGGTCATGGTTAGCCGCATCTCCCAACGAGCATATTCCGAGGAAGCTGATGGGATGTATGGGCTGAAGAGTCTCCTCACCAGCCAGTCCCCGTCCCGGGGGTGTGCGCCTGGAGAATGGCACACCGGGACAAGGCAGGTGCTGAGGATTGAGGCAGAGCCAACGTCCTGCCTGAGGCAAAAATCGGACTGGTTGACAAGGGTAGCCAACCTTTCCCAAATGTTGTACTGCATCCGGGCAGAGAGGTCTCCGCCTGGCATGAGATCGCTGGCCTCCAGTGAGGCGGCCTGGACGCCTCCCCCCAAAAGCAGGGTGAGGGCCAGGATGACGGTGACCGCCATGGAGTTGGCGTGAATCCGAGCGAAGATCGCAACCGCAAAGCTCTCCGGTGTCAGCTCCTCTCCCTCGCGCTGGATGGCGTCCTGGGCATCATGGCAGAGGGCCTTGACCATCCCCCAGGTGATCTTCGGTGCTGTCGTCTGCGACCGCTGTCTCTCCCGGCGGGTCCCCTCGGTCAGGGCAAGATCCTGCATCTCCGGGATCGGACTCGGGTCGGCCTGGGTCCACGCCATGTGGTTCCAAATGAGGCTTGACGCACCGAGCTGGAATCCAAACGACACCTGTAGGGGACATAACTGCGGCATACCCTCTCCCCCAGGTTATGAGCGGCACCGGGCCCCTCCAAGAAGGGTCTGGTGGCACTCGGTACCGGACCATAGGTCACGGGAGAGCTTCCGAACGGCGGAAATGCTTCTCCTGCGGCGTACAATCCGAAAAAACATTGAGGTGATTGTATGTGAACAGTACCTTGTTCAGGCAGAACTGTGCTTCTCCCTGTGATTTGGGGAGGGCTGGTGGCTCCCCCCTTTCTGTTTGTTTTTCAATATAGGACTTTAGCGTCCGATTGACCCGCTCTACAATCGCTTGCCCTTGCGGATTGTAGGGAATTCCAAATGTGTGTTTGATGTCCCAAGTAGCCATGAAGGCGGCCAACTGCCTGGAGCTGTAGGCCGGCGCGTTGTCCGTCTTCACGTGCCGCGGCTTGCCCATCGCCGCAATGCAGGAAAGGAGGTGCTGCTCCACGTGGGAAGCAGCCTCCCCTTTCTGCGCCGTCGCCCAAACGAATTGAGAAAAAGTGTCAATGCAGACATGCATGTATTGCCATCTGCCAAACTGCGGCACATGCGTGACGTCCATCTGCCATACCTGATTAGCCTCTGTCCCTCGTGGGTTGACCCCCCACGAGGGCCCCCCCGGTGCTCCTGCACAATGCTGACAAGAGCGGACTATGCCCTGGGCTTGAGAAAGTGGCAGGTTGAACTGTCTGGCGAGTGCCTTGGCGTTTTGGTGAAAAAAAGCATGACTTTGAATTGGAGTAGTAAAAACTCCCAAAACCGAACGTTGCTGAATTTCCTTTGCCGCCGCGTCCGCTCTGCTACTGCCCGCCGAAATCGGACCCGGTAGGTCTTGGTGACTTCGGATGTGGGCAATATAGAGCGGCTCCGTGCGGTTCCGCAAATGAAATTGAGCAGTGAGAAACAGGCTAAGCAAGTTTTTGTCTATCGCGGGAGTGATGTAAGCTCCCGGTAGACTGTGGAGTAAGTTCCTAACGTATAGACTGTCAGTAATGATGTTTAAACGTTCCTTGGCGAAGGTGCGCAAGGCGAGGTTCACGGCCGCCAACTCCGCCCGCTGCGCGGACTTCTGTGGAAGAGTGAGCAGCGTGTGCCAAGCTTCGCCCTCCTGCCAAGTCAGGACACCATATGTGCGTCCCCCATCGGTAAAAACTGTCTTGGCCCCCTGAAGCGGGACCAGCGAAAGCAATTCGAACAAACTGACTGTTCCTGTCTGGAGTGAGACAAGTCTGGGGTCTTTGGGCAAATGGTATGCCAAGCTTCCAGTGAATCCTTCCAAAGCTATCAGAAGAGAGTCACCTAGCTGCATCAACTGATGAATTTGTTCCTTGGTGAACGGGACTATGATCTTAGCTAAATCGTGCCCAGAAATGTCCCTTGCTCTCAGCCTGCCGCGGTAGATCACCGCGGAGACCAGTTCTTGGGGCGGAACAATGTTCCGAGAAGAGGTGTTAGGCAAGTATACCCACTCCACAATTTTCGCTCCCTTCTCTGAGTCTACTCCTAGCGCCCCAGTGAACATGGATCCTGACCGTACGACGTACAAATTCAGGATCGGGGCATATGGCCCCTGGCCGATCCTATCCACCCACCTCTGGCTGAGAACTTGGTTCACCTTCTCGAGCGCCAAGCGCGCGTCTCGAGAGATTTTTATCCGGTCTGCCGGCTGCTTACCTAAGGTTAGCAGCGAGAAGAGCGGTTTTAGAAGATCCGTATCTAAACGAAAATACGGTCTGGCCCAATTGATGTTCCCCAAAACTTGCTGCAACTCTACAAGGGTGACTGAGTCTTGTAAATTTATCTGAGGCAGAACTGGCGCCGCAAAAGAGCGGAGAAGCCGATGGCCCAAGTATGAGAAGGGCTCGGTTCTCTGCACCTTTTCCGGGGCAATGAGTAAGCCTTTGTCCCCCAGGCTGGCCTGGAGGTCAGAAAACATTTCGCTGCCAAGCTGCGGCAACGCTACTAAGATGTCGTCCATGAAGTGACAAACAATAGCTTTGGGGTAGAGGCTTCGGAACTTTGCCAGTGCGTCGTGAACATAAATTTGGCACAGGGTGGGCGAATTGAGCATGCCCTATGGCAAAAATTTCCACGCGTAACGCTGCGTGGGCTCTCCGTGGTTCACGACCGGCACCGTAAAGGCGAACCTTTCCCGGTCCCTGGGGTCTAAGGGGATTGTATAAAAGCAATCCTTGAGATCTACGACTAGGATCTCCCACCCCTCGGGAATCATGTTCGGATTTGGGATGCCGCATTGAAGCGGACCCATCGGCTGAATGCATTTATTGATCTCTCTGAGATCGTGGAGGAGTCGCCACTTCCCCGACTTCTTCTTAATCACAAAAATTGGCGAATTCCAGGGGCTTGTGGACCGTTCTATGTGTCCTGCGTCTAGCTGTTCCTTAACTAGCTGCTTGAGGGCAACTAATTTCTCTCCCACTACCGGCCATTGTTCAACCCAGACCGGAGTGTCGGTGAGCCATTTAAGTGGCAACGCCATTACCCGAAGGTAAGCGTAGCACCGTACTGCTGCAGAATGTCTCGCCCCCAAAGATTGACGTGCACGTCAAGAATGTGCGGCCGAATTACCGCCATGCCGTCAGCCCTTGGGATTGTGACTTCTACCCACTCTCGGCTTCTAAACGTTTCCTGAACGCCTCCTACCCCCCACACATCGGAGACCTGCTCAATGGCCCACTCTCTTGGCCACTGGCTCCTGCTGATCACTGTCACATCCGCTCCGGTATCGAGTAACCCTGAGAACACCCTTTTGTTCAAAAATACCTCGATAACGGGGCGCTGCTTCCACTCAATGTTGGTCTCCACTGTCGCTAAGACCTGGTATCCTTGCACTGCCTCACTCGCGCTCGAGCGGTCTGCTGAACCGGACTCTGAGCTGTCCCTGAGCCTTCCCTGGCTGCCTGCTGGCGAGTGACAAGGAACCATGATCAGTTGCGCTAACGTGTCTCCCTTGTGGATTGTTTGGGGCAGGTGTGTCCAAAGCTGGACCTGGAGAATGCCTGAAAAGTTCGAGTCAATGACTCCCGGAATTATAAAAATTCCGCGTGCTCCAGCTACACTACGGGGCAAAACTAAACCTATGAAGCCTCTGGGCAGGGGTCCCATGTATTGGGTGTCGACTAGGTAGACTGTGCCTGGCAGGTCGCATGTAGCGTCCGCCTGGCAAGTCAATTCTAGCCCTGTGCTGCCCTTGGGGCTGGCCTGTGCCCTCGCAGTGCCTGGAATGTGCCTGGAATCTAGTCTAAATCTGGGGAGTTCTGGTTCTGGGTGAAGGAAGCCTCTGTTTGGACTGGGGCCAGAGACGTGCCCGGATTCCGGTTTCCCGAACTCGGACAATACCTGGCCCAATGGTAGCCTTTCTTGCACTTCGGGCAGGGGGTGTTCGGAGCCTTGGGACGGCTGGACTTTTGTCCGCCTCCCTTGGATCGGCACTCCCTAGCGAAGTGACCGACCTTGCCACAGGTGTGACATGCCCCTTTGCTCTTGCCATTAGGTCTTCTTCCCCCCTGCACCGCTGCCGCTAGCAGACCCATCTTGTAGGAGTCTGTGCCAACGTCGGAGCATGCTCGGATCATGTCCGTTAAGGTTATGTCCGGGCGATTGCCCAGGGACTGCAAGATTTTACGGCAGTCCAAGTTGGCGTTGTCTTTGGCTAACTTAATCATGAGCTCTTGTTGGGCCTGCTCATTGTCAATCTGCCTGCTGATTGCTTCTTCCAGGCGATTGATGAAGTCCATGTAGGGCTCCTGGGCTCCCTGCTTGATAGCGGTGTAATTTTTGGCCGTTTTGCCAGACGCTGGGACCTTGAAGTATGCCCTATAGGCAGCTTCGGCTGACATCTCTAGGGTGGCGAGAGGCAAGTTGATTTGAGCGTTGATGGACTCAAAGGCACCTGAACCATACAACTGGTCAGGGATTACCGCGCCTCCTAGCCTGGCAGCCCGAGCTTGCGCCTCTAGGCGGAACTCACTGTCCCAAATCATGTACTGGCTGGGGGTAAGCATCATCCTCATGACGGCTTTCCAATCATGAGGAATCCACATGGCGGTTTCGCACACTTGCTGAAGCGTGCCCCTCGTAAAACGACTTTGGAGCCCTGTCTCTGAAATTGCTTTCCGTAAAGCCATGAGAAGCTTGTACGGGACTGGGGAGTGTACTACCTGCTGTGCGCCCGTGAGCGCGTCCATCTCCAAGCGGATGGGGCAAATCTGTCTGAGTTCAGCTAGCTGTTCAACTGACAATTCCCCCTTCTTAAGTTCTATCTCAGCTGTGCGTTGAAGGGCACTCTTCACGACTAGGGAACCTGGGGCTGTCGGAGAAGCGCCAGCGCCTCTCATTCCTTGCGTTCCCTCGGTGACGTCTGCAGCTGTCACCGCGGGAAGGCTCCCTGCGCTACTCTGCCGATAGCTAATTGACGGATAGAGTGCCGTGGGCGCAGTCGGCTCGACTGGCTTGCCTGATGGTTCAACTAACGGGGGTTCTTTGGCCTCTACCCGGACTGGCTCGATCTGCTCTAAGAGTCTCCTACACTTCCTCCATGTGCGGACTATCCCTCCTGGAGCTTTCGGGGTTTGCTGAATGCAGTCTCCTATCTGATCCCAGAGCTTCAGGGTTAACGTACCTACTTCTGGGTAAAGTAGGCAGTGTTCCCTGAGGTACGCCAAAAGTCTCGCTAGTTCCCTGCTGTGAAGTCGTAACTTAAAAACCCTGGCCAGGATTTTGAACTCTTGCTCCCGAGTTCTTTGGCTAGCGGACGGACTTGGCCTATGAGAACAAGTCCCCATATTACCTGCGATTGGGTCTCCGGAAGATTCCTCCTCGGGACGAGTCGACGCGTCTTTGCAGGCAACAGGTTCGGGCGTCGGGTGTCTGGGGTAGACCTCGGGGCGTGGACCTTCTGCCACGGACCCTTCTATCGGCCTCTGCGATGTCAGGGGCTCACAGCCTGCCCTGAGCGGAACGCGTTTCCCTCTATGGCAAACCTCTCGAAAGCGGGGAGGAAGCGGTAGGAATGTCTCTCTGGAATGCCTCGCGGCGGGCCGTTCTCTGTCCGGCTGGCTGCCGACCAGAGCGCCGCGCTATCCTCCGGGCTGGCGGGTCGCGGTTCAAGCGTGGAACCGGACCGCGGGGATCGCCACTCACGAGTAGACCTCTCCGGGGTCCTTTACTCACGAGTAAATCACGTCGGGGTCACCAGCTGTAGCGATGTCTGGCCGCTAGGGCGGCGTTAGGTCCCGGAGGAGACTGATCAATGACAACACGAGGCAACAGGAGCGAGGTCAGATCAGTGGTTTATTGGGAAAATACATACACCTTATATAGATCAGAAGGCAGGTAGAAAAAACCATCACCCGAAAAGTCAATCACGTCACCTTGCTTACTCAGGTTAATTGGGGAACCTCCCAAAGGGGAAGTTAATTATTTCGGACAAACACGGGATGAGGAAGACCATTGTCTTAGGGCTTAGACAGGGGCAAACATCTGCACTGTTTGCGCCGGGGATTTTCCTTGGCCAGGAGATGAGTGTTTACCTAATCAGTCACTGGAGTTAGCTATCTGCCTACCTTGCAGAATCGTCGGTCAGGTCATGTAATTAGGTGAATCAAACCCTATATTTTATTCACCCCCCTTAATTTAGCTGCCCGCGGAAGCCACCGCCAGGAGCCTTCTCACCCAAGCAGCCTCCGCAGGGCTGTTCCATGCCAGATGGGCATGGGGAAACCATACTCTGAAATTCACAATTACCCATGTGGGACATAAGCTTTGATGTAATTTTCTTCCTGCAGTAGAGGTTTTCCTTTGTCTAATCCTGCCAACTATATTATATCTAGGAAAAGCAGAGATATGTCTGTGAGCAAAAGAAATGGAAAAGCAGAAGAGTTCAAGATGCAAGAGCTACCTGAATAGCTCAGTAAGAAGAAAGCTAGGGTTCAACTGTTTAATTCCCAGATGTGGCTCTAGGAGAGCAACCCTGTGTAACTTTGGCCAAGCTATATAATTGCAGAATGTCTCCAGAAGAAATGATAACCTCTTTTGAGTATGTTGTAGTAGTTTGGCCAGGTTAACCTGCTATGGTAATAGAGTAGACCAGGGACCCTCAACCTGCGATCTGCAGCACCATTCATGTAGTCCCCCACCGCCTCCACTACACCAGGAAGTGCCATGTGGTGGAGGAAGGGCAAAATGGCATTCTAGCCCCCAAAGCTGTCTGAGGAAGCATGACCCAGCCCCCGGCTTAAAAAGGTTTGAGAGCTTCTGGAGTAGACAACACTTCTAGCAACTCAACGCCGTGCGTCAGGCGGTGGTTACCTAACCTGTCAACCCTGACGGCCTTGGGTGCTGAAGCCCACATGGAAGGGTGATGGTCCCCAAGTGGATTAAATCCAACTTGAATCCATCTTGATGACAGGCAGCAGCTTCATCAATACTGGCCTGGGGCTGAGGAGGACTTTGTGTGTCAAAAGGGCTCAGGACCAGAAAGTGACTTGCAGAACTGGATCAGTGGTACAGGTGTCATGCTGCGATGCGGAAGGCAGATGAAGGGACACTGCATTATATTCATGGTATGGGTACACAGAAAGAGCCTCCTCGAATATTGTGTTATTTCTGAACCACAATCCGGCGTACCCTGGTAACGGTAACCTTGTGTTGCCAGCTAATCTTTCTCACACTAGGTCAGGCCAAAGGAACTGCAGCATGGACTCACCAAAAGGTGGTTTCATTTTGGCAGCTTCAGGTCTGGCCTAGACATGGAAGAAAAAGTACATTCTACCTAAGAAACGCTGGCATGGATCACCATAATTTATTTGGCCACACACAATTACTTGGCATTTTCTTTACTCCTGGCTGTAATGCCTTAAGCTTAAGTAGGAGATATCTGAGGAACCGCCTGGAATCATTTTGGTGATTGGGTGGCCATACAAATCTAAATAAATAAATAAATCTGGGTACCAATCGTAGGTATTCTGGTAATTATCAAGTGTGAAATACCACACTGACTCACATGATTTGCAACTTGTCAGCTGTATTAACCAACCATTGTCCTTCTGTATACCCACTTGGTCATAGTGCCATATAGTGCCATGTCTCACTTTCTTTATTCATGTCAGATGCACCACCAGCATATAATAACATACAAAGCTAAAATTAACACATCTAAAAACAAAATAGAATATAAAACGGCTAGATGACATCTGCCGAATATAAGGCCACATCAACAGCATTTCCTCTTGCCAACATAAGGTCTTCCTCAGTGCATGTTGTGGGGCATCTTGTGTATTGTATCATATAGAAGATCGTTTGTACTTCTCCGCATTCACACAGGTCGTCATTTACAAGGAAACGCCACTTTCTCAGATTAGCCCTTGATCTTCCTACCCCTGCACACAGTCTATTTAAAGCTTTCCACACAGCCCATGGTTGTTCTTGGCCAGGAGGTAGAGAGTCAAATGTTTCTGCCCTGTTATTTGGTAGCTCCTTGCTCGCCTTCCATAGTTCTAAGGTGGTGTGTGGGGGCAGAAGTTGTGAGGAAGCTATGCCTTGATTTCAGCCTCTGCTTTGGTGGTTGGTGATCAAATAGCAGGTGTGTTTTCGAGGAACTTGCTTTGACCCACTCTTTCTGAACTGCACTTTCTCAACAGAATTTTGATGGAGGGATGCCAGCTAAGTAATGCACTTTTTATATTGGGGTTGGTTTTAGGCATCCTGTGACCAATCTCACTGTTTCATTTAGGGCCACACCCACCTGTTTTGCATGCTTTGATTTGCACCATACTGGACTAGCATACTCTCCTACAGAGTAACATAAAGCTAGCGTAGAAGTTCTTAATGTGTATGGTTGGGCACCCCAACTTGTGCCTGTTATTTTCCTCAGAATATTGTTCCTGGCAAAAACCTTGTTTTGTATTAAGGAAAAGAGTCTTTAAGGTGCTACTTTTTGTCATCTTGTTTTGTTTCTTGTCTGAAATGTGAGAAAGACTGCATTAACCCTGCCTCTTAGTTCTGTCACCCTCCTTCCCATACAGGGTAGCCATCTGGTGCAGAGTGTGTTCCTATGGAGACATTCCATGCAATTTGGATTCCTTAACACACACACACACAGCACATCACTCTTCGTGTCGAGAGGCAACAGGAATTAATAGTGGGGGGAAGGCAGGGCTAACACACTGCACCCCCTTCTATGTATTTATATGTTCTTAAAGAATGACTGAATGGATCTATTTTTGTGCAGTTCAAGAATTTCTGAAGGCCTTGAAGTTTTTTTTAATCACATGGACATATAATAGGATAGCAAATAACAAAGACCACTTTATGTTTTTTAATACAAGCAGGTATGTCTGAAAAGATTTCTATTTAAGGGCTCTTTGCTATTTACCTCTCTCTACTAGATTTTCATGCAAAAAAAACTTAACAAGCTAATCCTTGCCATGGACTAAACCAAAAACCATCACAATGGTTTGATGCAATTTTACAGGAGTGATGTATTTAGGAAAATGCTACATACATTAAATTTGCACATTCAAATCCACAAATGAACATATTGAACAGAATTTTTAAATAGTTGCCTGAACTTTTTGTAGAGAGGCGGCTATAATGATAGATAAATGTCTTGGGTTCCAATAAGGAATAAACAAATACTAGATCTGGTTGTTATATATTATACTAGAAGAGGTTGCCCGGCGTTGCCAAGCTGTTTTAAATGGCGTCGGAAAGTTTTTGTTGTTGTTGTTAATGTTTGTAAAGAAGAGGTTAGTCTATAATTAAAAATTTTAGTTATACACATTTTTTTTGGCGGCCTGTTATAAATTGTGATGAGTTTTGTTTGGTGTTTTGGTTTTGTGGATGAAAAAAAGGACAAAGGATGATATACTTTTCCAAAAAAAAAAAAATTTAACCCAATAATTTGTTAGTATGTATTTTTTTTAATAGTTGTACCGTAGGTAATAATTTAAAAAAATGTGAAAATACATGTTTTTCACAATAAATATTTTTAAACTGTGTATTGATGTTTTTGTTTTTTATTTGAGTTAAAATTCAGCACAGGATTTTTGAATAGTTTTTATTTTATTTTATTGACATCTGTTCTTGATTTGTGTAAAATTATGATTTTGTGTTATTTGTTTTTACTTGTTTTTACCTTTGGGGCCTTTTGTGTGGGGCTGTTGTGTTTTTTTTTGAATTTTTTTTTATTATTGTGGGCAGCAAGTGCTGCTGGTAGGGGTTATCTTGTATTTTGACTGTTTTTTCTCACGTGGCCTCTGGGTGGAGCTTCTTCCAGTAAGTAGTCTCTTTATTCATTTCTTTTCCAGTCGTTGTGGACTGAGGTTGTGTGGTGGTGAGCTGGCTGTTTTTCTTTATTTGGCGTGGTGGTGGTGGTTGGATTTTGTGGTGTTTGGCTGGGTGTGTTTTGAAATTTTTGTTTTTGTTTACTTTGTCTTGTTTGTTGGTGTTATTTTTTGTTTTTGTGTATTTTTGGATGTTTTTGATTGTTTGTTTTTGTGTTTTTTGGTGTCCTATGGGCGGATCCCCTCTGCCGTCTCCCCTGGCTAGAGCAGGCTTGGGGGGACAGACCCCTTTTGTCTCCCCAAACCTTCCAGACTCATGGGACCTAGGAGAGAGCATCGAATCCAGGACACCCTCTGATATTAAAAGGGAAATCTCAATTGTGGTTTCCCCTTTAATATCAGGGGGTGTGTGATCCCCCTCTCCACTGGCTTCCTTGGGTTTGGAAGGGTTGGGTGGAGAAAAGGGGTCTGTCTCCCCAACCCTTCCGGACCCTGGAGAGCCATCGGAGAGGGGTTCCCCCCCCCAAACTCCGTTTTTAAAGAGAAGTAACCGCTTGGTTTCTTCTCTTTAATATGGGGCGTGTGTGTGGGGAGGGGAATCCCCTCTCTGCCAGGTCCCCTGGACTCAGGAGGGTTGGGGAGACAGACCCCTCTTGTCTCCCCAAGCCTTCCAGACTCATGGGACCCAGGAGAGGGGATCGAATCCAGGCCACCCTCTGATATTAAAAGGGAAATCTCAATTGTGGTTTCCCCTTTAATATCAGGGGGGGTTGTGATCCCTCTCTCCGCTGGCTTCCTTGGGTTTGGGAGGGTTGGGTGGAGAAAAGGGGTCTGTCTCCCCAACCCTTCCGGACCCAGGAGAGCCATCGGAGAGGGGAATTCCCCCCCAACAAAAACTCCGTTTTTAAAGAGAAGTAACCGCTTGGTTTCTTCTCTTTAATATGGGGCATGTGTGTGTTTGTGGAGGGGAATCCCCTCTCTGCCAGGTCCCCTGGGGTTAGGAGGCTTGGTGAGACAGACTCCTTTTGTCCCCCCCAACCCTCACAACCCCAGGGGAGCCAGTAGAGAGGGGGAGCACAACACATACCCCCCAGTGATATTAAAGGGGAAACTCCGATCGGGAGCTTTAGGCGCCATTGGGGAGGGGGGCTTTGGTTCCCGTGGCTTGGCGGACTTGCTCTCCTGGTGTTTTTGTTTTATTTTTTGGGCGCCAGCTTCCTCAGCGTTATGCATGCTCATGGCGTGCAGGACGCTGGGGCTTGTAGTTTTGTGTTTGTGCTGCGTTTTTTAAAAATGGTTTTCTTTTGATTGGCCGTGGCGCATTTCCGAACGCCGCGCCGTGCGAGAGCCTCTCAGCCTGATTGGCTCTGGCACGGCGCAAGGAATGTTGGGAAGTGAAGTTGTTTCCCTTTTTCGCGTTTGTGGGGCTGTTGCCCCACTGCCAGTTTTCTCAATCCTTCGTTGACCTGCGGACCCAGATCGGCCGTGTGCACGAAGGGTGAGTGCAGGCAAGTAGGGCGAGGCATAGCAACCTATAGCCAGTTCCAATGGTTAACCCTTGGTTTTATAGGTTAAGAAGATAATTTCTACGTATAATTTTAGAAGTATTTGTAGTTATTTTTTGTTCTCCAAAATAAGTAAGGTTACCTGTCACACTGACTAAGTGGAGAAGCAGGCTGGTAACAGTTCCACAATGTGTACCCAGTAACAAAATGTAAGTCTTTTCATTTTAAACAACAACAACAAAACTTTTCTGATATATCTTTGTA
The DNA here is from genome assembly GCA_035047305.1 of Bradypodion pumilum. Lineage (NCBI taxonomy): Eukaryota > Metazoa > Chordata > Lepidosauria > Squamata > Chamaeleonidae > Bradypodion > Bradypodion pumilum. Next base: position 429,684,446 of record JAWDJD010000001.1, on the reverse strand, counting down.
GAAGTAATTGTAAGAAGCCATGCACACAGACATTTATGCCAATTTTATTTGCTAGGTCTTTGGGTACAGTGCAGTTCTTTAGCAGTTTAAAATCAAAATTAATCATGGGAAAATTGTGCTAATAAACATGAGAGCAAACATTTCTGTCTGTACCTTAGCTGACTCCTTTTTAATCTGATTAAAGCCTGGGCATAATTACTTGGATCATATGCTGTTTCTTAAAAAGGAAAATGCCACAAAACAAACATTACACATAGGAAATAGAGCATGGTCCAGTTTTTTAAAATTAAAAACCATTCTTATATCACTGACTACCCTAGCTAGATACCGAAGATTCATTCAGTAGGACTATCAAATCTTTAAAAGCATTCTGTTTGCCTTGGCTTACAGTACAAACTCATTTTGAAATAAAATCATTACCTTTAATTCATTCTTGATGATCATTAGAAACCACTTCCAGAACAGTCTTCAACAGGCGATTTACACAAGTTATGGTCTGCAGTAATATAGCACTGTATTTGAGCACGTAACTGTTCACCAGTATTAGACCACTAAAAAACTAAACACATAGCTTTTGACCCAAACCAGTCTTCCTCAGGTTGTGCACAAGTATATTGTAGATATATGCTTTATATATAAATAAGAGTCCCAAAATTATTGGCAGATGATTGTGCCAAATCTGCTTCCAAGGTGAAGCCAAATTAATAGCATTACCTCATGGTTGAAAGATTTTCTCTTCAGTTTGCAGTCCTGCTTTACTAAGAGTCCATTTTATCTTCTAGATAGTGCTCTGGACTTCTAACGATTGGGTAATACAGTACTACTAAGTTGGATTCACTTAGTGGATAGACTAAATTTTATTCCCAGTTCTCTGATGGGGTTTGCCTCATTTTGTTATTACCTCTTCTGTGTCCAAATAAAAGCTTTGAGTTTTAAAAGAAGGCAATAGAGGAGGCAAATATACTGGGTGTCCCAAAAGTCATCATACATCGGGAAAATGGGAAAGTGTAACTAAATGTACTTTTATGTACAAAATATTAATTGTAAAAACTTACGAAATACTTACAAAATATTCTCCATGTGTTGGCCACCTCTTTCTACATACACGTGAAGTCTTCTCCCCTGCTCAAGGCAAACATGTTCTAAGCTATCCATTGTTATGCAATTCTTCCTATGTATTGTGACTTTAGGCCACCCTGTCCATCAGGGGTCCCAACCTTTCCTGCACCACAGGCTGGCTTCATGCCAAACAAACTTTCCACAGATTAGCAAGCAGGGGTGGTGGGACTGGACAGTGCAAGCACACAACAAAATACTTCAAAGTGTGCACTGCGCACAGGTGTGTGTGTGTGGGGGGGGGGGGGGAGCCAACTGCAGCCCAAAAACAAGGAGCGGCTCATGTGCCTGCCAGCCACACCACCTGATTCAGGCAGAGGCATCACACTGCACAGGTGGGAGAGAGCCCCACCACATCTAAGCAACATGGAGGAAGGACCCGGCCACGCGCCAATCCACTGTCTGTAGCTCGTGTCTCCGCCCTGCCCACTGGGCATACCCAGCAGAGCACGCGGAGGGCAGAAGACTGCCACCAAGGCTTCCAGTGTCCCACAGCCCAGTTTGGGACAAGCCAGCCCAGGACCAGTCTGCGGCCCAGTGGTTGGGGACCCCCTGCTGTAGGTTATTTGGTTGTCCTCTATGCAGGATGGAAAAATCCAACCAATTACTACCGGAAGTGAAGTTTGAAACCAATGGTGTTTGCATTGCCTGGGATTAACCTTTAAAAAACAGACCTGGCAGAATCATCTACCAAGAGTTTTTGGGGCCCACACATATGTTCTTTCTGCACTATCCACAATATATTAGAGCACAACTTAAGGAAGACTGGTTTAGGCAATTTATCCAATTTTTAAGTGGCCCAATAAAAGTATTGCCTGCCTTTGTAGTGAGTAAAGACCACATGACTTTTGTTTGTTTTCTGCTCAACCCTTGGGGTTAATTTTTCTTTTTTTTAGCTACCACGGCTATGCAAATATATAGTTTCTTACATTGTGGATTAAGCCAAAGGCCTTTCTACTTACCGTGTCTCCTCAAAATCTAGACTACTTAGGAAGTTCTTCAAACTATACACAAGTGATCCCTGAGAAAAGCAATTCAGAAGAGAACATCTCAAAACAATCCACAGTGTCTACAAAAGTAAGGTGTACACAATATTTCTCTCAGCAATTACTTCTGAATGAGGAACATGACATAGCAGCTAGTCCAACCAGGTCTATTTCTGTGGATAATATTATTTCCATACCTATGGTTCAGAGCTATGCAGTGTTCTCTATGTGAAATGATCATCACTGCCCCTTGAAACAAAAGAACGCACAACGTGGTATTTGCAGGTTGCCAGAGCTTTCAGAAAACCAGAAGGGAAATGGGGCATGTGAAAATGGAGTACTTCAGATTAACAGACGTGTACCTTTGTGGAGAAGTACAATGTATATATTGGTCTTGTAACACCAGAACCTGAAAAATATTGTCTCTAAAAACATGTCAAGCCCAGGATACTCCATGTAGGTCCATTTCAGTCGTCCCCTACTGCCTGCAATAATTTCCTTAGCCAGCCGCCTTCTCCTTCAGCAGACAGATGTACAATTCGGTTCTGTTGGTTCTTGCATGGTAGGCATGCCCAGTCCATCTGGTCCATCTGCTATACTGGGCTCACTGGAACATTGCCTATGGTTTAAACTGGACTGCAAAAGAAGACATTTGTCCCCATTGTCTGGCTCTTCCACCACCATCCCTGTATGCATCATGGAAGCCATGGCCAACAGATGGATATCAGAGTGAGCATTGGCAACCGTGTGGCGACGGATGCTCCCGCATTTCTCCAGGTAGGCCTCGCCTTCTTGCTCTGTCAGGGGCGTCAAAGCTGTCTCACTGACTTGTCGGGTTGCCACAGTGTGAGAAGAGAAGCTCAGCCCATTGGGTTTGGGACGAGGTCTATAACACCTCTTCTCTGGAAAATAAGAAAGCATGGGGTGGTTACTCATGAGGCATGTAGTAATTCTAGACCAGACTACCATAAAGTCTTACAAGGAATCTTCTCAGTGTCACCCTTCTCAGAAATCTGGGTCCATATGCAGGCTATGATCCTTCTCCTCATGAAAGCATCCAAGTTAAAGTGTTATTAACCTCTCTAGGAAGTGTTACCACTTACAAATGTTCCTTGATAAAATTAAAGCTCCTAGAAACCTCCCGCCAGCCAGCCTGTACAATAGAACAAAAACTTCCTACTTAAATTCTGCAAAAGGAACACAACAATTTAACTTTTTCTTCCAATGTATTTTATCTACAAGAGGAATAGGAATGTCATATTTAAATTTTTTTTAGTGTATATACAGTGATACCTCATACAACGTCCAAACTTGGTTCCAAAAGTTTGGACTTTATACGGATTTGGACTTTGTATGAGGCATGCAAAATACAAGCCACGATGCCTCATACAACATCCAAATCCTTGCTGTGATGCCTCATACAACATCGTTTCCATAGAGATACATTGTACTGTAATAGCACAGACTTCAGGGCAAAGTCAAGGAATCAGACAGGAAACTGACAGAACTTTAAGAAATCATTGTCTAAAGGTTAAATACATTACAAAAACATGTCAAACAACCCTGATTGTCCAAGAACCTGAAGAATGCTGCAAAAATCCCAGGAATGCTTCTAAAAATTATGATGAAAAAAATCAAAAAATCGCACTCAAAACCATTCCTAAACACTCTTTGCCTCTTGCAAAACCCACAAGAGCAATGCATGCATGTGTCCTGCCTTTTATACAGTCGCAGCGACTTTGTATGAGGCAACTTTTTTCAAGGAATTAGGTGATGTTGTATTAATCCGATGTTGTATGAAGCGGACTTTGTATGAGGTATTACTGTACTGTAATTTCTGTAGGGTTTATAGCAGGGGTACCCAAACTACGGCCTGCATTTTACTTCTGCTACCGGGAGTGACAAGGGCATCAGGGGCCAGATCCGGCCCATGGGCCATAGTCACCGGCCCCCTGAACCACTCGACCAGCCTGCAGCCCGAAAGGTTTGGGCATCCCTGGTCTATTAATAAGAACATAAGAACAGCCTTGCTGGAACAGGCCACAGCCCATCCAGTCCAGCATTCTGTCTCACACAGTGGCTCACCATTTCCTTCAGGGTATTCCCAAGGAGATGCCTTCACCTGCTTAGGATTCCCTGGAAATGGCATTGAGAGATATCCTGCCTATCTCTCCAATCCGGAGGTTGTCCTTAGGTAGCCATAATTATAGCCATTGATACACTTGTCCTCCATGAACTTGTCTAATCCTTTCTTAAAGCTGTCAAGACTGACAGCTGTCACCACTTCTTCTGGCAGGGAGTTCCATAGACCAGTAATCCTCTGGGTGAAAAAGTACTTTCTCTTATTTGTTTGAGAACTAGTACCCAAAAGTTTCATCGGGTGTCCCCTAGTTCTAGTGTTGTGCGATAGGGAAAACAGTTTTTCCTTATCTACTTTGCCCACACCGTGCATGATTTTATAAACTTCACTCAGGTCACCTCTTAGACGCCGTCGTTGTTTTTATAAAAAGTTGCACCAAGTGACTGGAGGATATACATGTGTGTGTGTGTGTGTGTGTGTGTGTGTGTGTGTGTGTGTGTGTGTGTGTGTGTGTGTGTGTGTGTGTGTGTGTGTGTGTGACATTTCAGTCGCCACAATGTCATTATCAATGAAATGGAATGATCGAAACAGGTGCTGCTTTCAGCTTCTTGCACTTACAGTACTAGCATAGAAATCCTATTTTTTGTATTACTGTGATTGGATGAGGACAGAGCTCCAAGCAACAATGAGGAAATTCTTTTTTATAGTGTTGTAACACGAATATTTTCACCAGTTGCCCTCTGATTATCATGATTCTTTCCCACCCCAGCCATATGAATGAGATGTCCAGTTACGCATGTGCATCCAAACTGAACATTCCCTGTGCAATGCATATATGGAGAACACTTGGTAAAAAGGGGTTATATTTGACATGACCATAACTCTTACATCATAAAAAGAACACATTCTCCACCCTTGCTCTCCCAAAAGCTATACACCAGGGCAGGGAAAGCAGTCCTTTATTCTATACCCCATCCTCCTCCCACCCTCCAGCAGCTATTTATTTTTCAAACGAATGATATAAAACACCACAGCTTAAACTGGAATAAGCTGTGCATGTGGATGCACTGCTGATTTTGGGCAAAGGTGAAATCTGCACTGCTTCTAAGAAGTAAGTTTAGCGACTTAATTGATTGCAATAATGTGATTATAATGGCTTGGATCCAGAGTTGTTCTTTTATGAAACCGAACATTTCTTACATTCACAGAAGAGACAGGTATCCAGCATAGGCTTCTACTATAAGAAGTGCGGGACAATTCTCACTGATTAGTTCATTATCCTTGCATCTCCACTCTGCCTCAAAAATTATTCAACCCTCTGGAAATAATTTTTAGGAGTCAGGGAGAGTTGCAGGAGGGAAAGAATTTCAGCAAAAAATTGCCTCTGCTTTTTCTCTTAGTTCACATGTCCCATGTTAGAAGGACCAACCTCTGGATCCAAGACAAACAATCTAACTACTGCACCATTTTATGATTGCAGTAAGTTCCAAGGAATACATTAGAATCAGAAAGCTCTTTGCAAAGTCATGTGGCACATTGTTCACAAGCATGAATGGAAGATAATCAGCACCCCATGAGAAAATTGCAACCAACCATCCTTCATGCTGTATCTCCGCCATTTTAGAAATTGTTCCCTAGGTGGGGGGAGGAATAAAATTGATTTGTACCATATTCCATATATTAGGGCTGGAAAACAGGAAATAGAGAATTGAAGATTTTTTTTTTCCTTCCATATGCATGGTTTAAAAAATCCAGGAAGGTCAGACAAATTTTATGTTTTTTGTCTCATTTCTGATGTTGATTCCTGGATTACTTTTTCAGAGTTCAGATTTCATGCTTGAAACAATTCTTTGCAATATGGTTAACATAATGGAATCTATGTGCTGATTACTTTCACCTACCAAAGTAACTCAATTGGTGTGAATCTCAGGTGAATTCCCGCAAATTAGGAAATCAGCATGGTCATGAGTGCTGAGCTGTGCAACTAGTGTGTCTCAGCAAATGCCTAAATAGACTTGAGTTACTGGCAATTTGCCACTGAGATTTATACAGTTTGTCAGTTATGTGCAGTTAAAATAGAACTTACAACAACCCTAATACGACTTTCAAGGTGAGATGTTTAAGACGGGGGTTCACAACATATGGCCCACGGGCCAGACCCAGCCTTCAATGCAATTTCATGTGGCCTGCCGCCGCCGCCACCATCAGAAGCAGCAAAAACAGCAACAACAACGCTGCCCTCATTCTTGGCGCTGCCAGAAGTGGTGGAAGTGGCGAAAACAGCTGAAAACACACCATAAATGCATCCATGGCTGTCGTAAATGCGTTTTATGGCAGCGTTTACAGCTGGGGAACCACTTGTCCGGCCCACTCAGCTGTCTGAGGGGGCGTGGTCCAGCTCGCAGTGGGAAAATTTTGAGAACCCCTGGTTTAAGGAGTTGCTTTACCAGTTCCATTCCCCCAGTGAGTTTCCAAGACCACATGGGAATTCCAGCCCAAGCCTCCAGAGTCCTAGTTTGTGACTCTGTCCACTACATCACACTGGGTACCTCCAGCTAAGTTACACCCTCGTAAATATTCTGGGTGGTGCATATACAAATAACAAAACAAAACAAACAACAAAATAAAATGAAACCACAGAATAAGTACATCATAAAATAAATAAAATACTTGGCATCAGTGGGCACAGAGGGTCAACTGACCAGCTAATTTATTGTTAAGGGTGTAATATTATTGAAGGCTTCCTTGAATAGGAAAGTTTTAAGTTTTTTATATGATACAATGTTTTTGGCTGTAATCAAGTTATACTTATACAAATACCAATCAAGAATAGATGCAACTCCCAGGGTCCAATCTCAGAACTAAAGAGAATGGCAACAAGAGCTTACTCCCAGGAGTGCCAAATATTCTTGATACTGTACTGTAAATGCTCCTTGTAACTCCTATGTGTTGTTTGCTGCCTTCAGCTGCCTCGCTGTTACCAGGAATTGAAATGTTGAATATTTTACACATGGCCAGAAATATCTGACACATTCATTCAACATGCAGTTATTTAATATGTATACTCACTAAAGCAGGGGTTGTCAATCCTTTCACGCCGCATGCCGGACCGTGCCCCCTCAGACAGCTGAGCAGACCAGACTGGTGGTTCACCTGCCATAAACGCTGCCATAAACCATGCCTGAGGCTGTCGTAAACACATTTATTATGGCCGCGGATGCGTCTTATGGCAACGTTCACATGTTTATGACAGCTACTGGCACATTTACAGCTGTCATAAACACATTCGCTTCCAGTGGCAGCTGTGCCACGTGCCACATGAAATGTTGCTGTGGGCCAGATCCGGCACGTAAACCATAGGTTTCAAACCCCTGCACTAAAGTCTACTACTGGGTCTTTTTATTCCAGCTGCCACTAGGTGGGGATATTGCTTAATCTTGCAGTGGTAAAGAAGACAAAGTTACCTGTATAAGTGACTCAAGTCTCCTCTAGTAATATCAAGAGAACTGTCAGCCTTCAAAGCAAAAGCAAGCAGTCACACTTATATACCACCCCATCGCACTTAGTGCACTCTCTGAGCGGTTCACAAGTTAATTAGCAGAGTCCACTCTTGTTGGTTGATACCGGAGTGCTGAACACAAAGAAATCACCTTACACTTTTTTTCAGAGCTGTAACTAGGGAGGTGTGAGACAAAGACAAGAAGCTGTGGCTTAATAGCAGCCAAGCAGTGTCTAATTCAGTCCTAAGTAATCAGAAGGGTTCTTCTTCCATGTCTAGGTCAGACACTAAACTGCCAAAATGAAGGTACCTTTTGGTGAATTCATTCCATAGTTCCTTTTGCCTGTCCTAGTGTAAGAAAGATTAGCTGGCACATGGTTGTCGTTGCCTGGGTACACCCAATTGTGGTTCAAAAATACCACAATCTTCGAGCAGACTCTTTCTTTCAGAAGGCTAAATGAACCACAGAGCCTTGGGTTTTTGTGCTTCTTTGGCTTCCATTAAAATATGTAAGCAGGAAATATGTGGTGTACTACAATAATAAAGTACTAAAAGACCTTCATGCAGGCAAAGTGGGAAAAAAATTGAAGCAAAGCTATATGAGGAACCCCCATTTCATTTTCTACTGCTTTGTAGACATGTACTCTCTCCAGAGAACAAGAGATCATATTTTCTTAACCTCATATTAAAATAAGCATCTGACAGCCATGACTTGAAAGACACCATGTACTGCTAGCATGCAGAGAAAAATGGGCACCAATAGTCTTTAGTCAGTCCAGATTGCAATGCCAATCCAGTCGCAGAGCCAATACTCCTGCTTTTCTTTAAAGAACAAAACAAAACACACCTCTAGCCATGGTGTTTGTCCTTTGCTATTCTCCTCCACCGCACAAACAAAGGCTCTCTGCAGGTGGCACGTCTGGAAGCAGGAGAACGAAAATGTTCCTAACGTTTCTCCATAGCAAAGATCAGTCCCAGTCTGAAATATTTCCTAGGATTCCCCATTCTTTTTTAAAGAAAATACATAGAGGCACAGTGAACCCCCGCCTAATGATGCGTTTGAATAGCGTCATTTTCGATTGACAACGCTACCGACGCACCGCACGTGATCTCCCGCACAATGACAAAAAAGTCATTATCTGCACAACGGTTTTACCGTCATTGTGCAAATAACAACGGCTTTTTGTCATTCTGCGGTAGATCTCCCATATGAAACCGCATAACGTTTTGTGCATAACGACGCTACTTGGGGAACCAAGCTAGGTCGTTATGTGAGGGTCTACTGTATCACAAATGGCAGGAGGATAAAAGGACAGCATTCCCCAACCTAGCCCACCAGATATTTGGAATATTCCCTCTAGCCGCCACAGGGCCAGTGATGACATGTTCTGACAGCTTTACCACAATGCCTCCAGCAACACTGCCCCTATCTGGCACAGGTTTCAGTGTTAAAGTGGTTTAATTCCAAAATACCAGCAGACTCTCTTTTCAATTTCTACTAGCTCAAGTCTGAATCTCACCATGATCAGTTTCCTCACCGTACTTCTGCTACTGCAAGATACTGATCAGATTTCCTCAAACCATTCCCTTCTTGACTTAAACTCTTGATTTAACTGCAGATCATAAGAGGAACACCCCTGGCCAAGTTATGGGACAAGGAGTCCAGTTTTTCCCCAAATGTTCTGTCCCTAACAGCCTGTTTCTACATGCCTTCTGGATCTCTTTGATAGCCTAGGAAGTAGGTGTCTCAATAGCAGAGGCAGAAATCTTCAGCTCTGGAACACCAATCCATTTCTTTGGGGTTTCTAAGACTACCACACTTTCTTCCCCATGATACAATCTTTCAGTTATTTCTCAGGATTCATACAGGGTTTCTCCCATCATCCTAAAAAGGGTCTTTCCTAAAGATTAATTCCTGGCCAAAATATGCTGGTATTTTTGGTGTCATCATTTTGATTTTGGCATCCGATGTTGAATGGCGGCAGCACCCCCCCCCCCCATTTTTTTTTTGTATGGAACAGAATTCAGTTTTTGAACTGAAAAAGGGGCCCACCTTCCAATCTTGATCTAGAGCTAGCCTTTAAAACGTATTCTAGTCATCATAAATTACCTCCATAACTAGATCTAGGCAGCATAAAGAATACCTGAAAATGGTCCTATTGTGCCTTATACTGAAGTAGTCTACAAACTGAACTAACCAAACAAAAATTCTGATGTTTAAGTACTGGCTATTCAAAACAATGGGGAAACCCCACACACACACACACACTTCATGAGCCAGCCATGTCTTCAGTTCTTTCCTCTTTCCTAAAAACCAACACATCTGGCTGAAGACGGAGGTCAATCGGCAGGAGGTTCCACAGGGCCGGAGCGGATACTGAAAAGGCCCTCCTTCTCATGCTAGAGGCGGACCTCTCTAGCCATTGGTACTTTTAGAGAGCCCCTCCAGTCCGCTCTCGTGGGATGGGCAGATCTGTTCAGGGTGACACGGTCTCTTATGTACCCTGGTCCACTACCATGTAGGGCTTTAAAGGTAATAACCAGCAACTTGAATTACACCTTGAATTGCACCTGGAGGCACACCGGTAGCCAATGCAGCTCCCGCAACAAGAGAGAGGCATGGGCATAATGACCACACCCCATCACTGCTTCTTCCCTTAAGCACAAAACATGTCCACCCCCTACATTCATGAAGCCATATCACTGAATGGAGACAAAGGTATATGTACCCTCTATGTGGAAAGCAAATATGATTAATTTTGGTTCCATACTTCTTTCAAGGTCAGAGAGTACACAAAACTGCTTTATGACACAAATCCCTCATTTTTATTAGTAGACAAGATGATTGTGGGAAAGTTTCCCAAGAGTCACATGTGTCAAACAGTTTCTGCATTTCATTAGTCCATGTACACTCTGAATCATTTTCTTTTTGTGGGAGAAGGGTGACGATTTTATGAGCTATGAACAAGCAGTTCTGCAGTGATTGTATTTGTACAGTGAGAGGTACATCGAATTAACAAAAGACATGCACTGACAGCTGCTCCTACCTTTCAGAGAAATTAAAAACAGTGTTACTGTCTTTTTACTTTTTTATGCATTAAGCAAAAATCCCCAAAAAATGATAGTTTGTTTAAAGATAGGCAGACATCTATGGAAGAACACTCCATGTCTTTAAAGCCTACAGGTCTTAGCAGAGATTTGTTGAGGCAGAGCAAAAAGATGACAACAATGAGTCCAAGACTGAAATCAAATGGTGTTTATGCTGAAGTATGTCCATTTAAACTGTTGGTTAATTTTCTAATAAAATAGTTTAGGACTAGATTGTGCAGCTATACACAGACATAAGCTACCACTAGGAGAAAGGAAGTAGGGCCAAACGGTGTAACAGTGAAAAGGAGCAAGAAAACCATTTGTAGAAAATAGCTTTACTAAAGCAAGTAATGAGGTACAGTCAATGAATGCACATGGGACAATTCAAGTCCTAATAATGATGCAAAAAATATCTTAGTTCAAAATTTGAAAGCTAAATGTCCCGAGAATCAGGTATACAGCAAATAATAAACTCTCAGAAGAGGTCAGGGACCAAAAGAAAATTCTTCAAAACATATGCAAAAAATGCGCAAAATACAAATTATATATTGGTATAAGGGGCCCTAAGTAAAAGCTGAAGGTCCACGAAATACAACTTGTAGATAGATATGTAGAAGTGAGGATATTTCCGAAGCTATCCAGTTTATTAGCTTTTGAGACTTGTGGTCTTTTATCAAGGTATCTACAAACAATTAATAAAAATAATAATTATAGTATATATACAACATTGGCAGATAATAATATTGCATGCAACAATGCTTACCAAAAATAAGCTGTACTATATATGATATGTTACAAGATAATATAAGTCCAGAGACGACTCAGTTAAGTTATATAACCTCTGTAAATTTTGGAAGCATATGGGGAGAAAATTACCAGTTCTTATGAGTAATAAATCACCAGATCTATGAGTAATAAATCAAAAACAACTTAAAAGGCAGAATTAATAAATGAAAAGGGCTTACCATATTTTTAATGATTATTTATGCGCGTCCATTGCCTCTCTACGAATACTGTATAATGTCCATTGGGACATTACTTACGTCTGTTGCCTCTAACAATTATATAGAGAATATATTGCTAACAGGTGTAAAATAGAAAACACCTGTGCAGGAAAACTAAAAAGGGCTACTAATACTTACAACCTGAAGCTCAAAGAAAGGAGGAGAGTTCAATTTCGGTATTTAGTCTCTGCGGAGCCAAAGTGTTAAAAAAATGAATATAGAAAGCTTCACGCTGCAAAGGTTTTTTTCGTATATTAATTTTCTCATATTTAGATGGACGAACCTGTTCGAGAACTACAAATTTAATATCTTTATCAGAATAACCCAATTCGACAAAATGCGGAGTAAGAGGTGCAGATAAATCATTAAGACGAATTTTAGAGCGATGTTCGGATATTCTGGTTTTTATAGGGTGAGAGCTTTGTCCAATACATCGTTTACGACAAGGGCATTCTATCATATATACCACATTAGAACTATTACAATTGCTGAAATGTCTGATTTTAAAGGAGTTTTGACCTGGAATATGTATCTCTTTAGTTTCCCAACTGTATCTGCATTGGATGCAGCTGTAGCAACGAAAATGTCCCGTAGCCAGGGGTGGCTCTTTAGAACAGCGGGCTGTATGATCTGATTTAGAAATAATATTTCCAAGTGTTTTTGTTTTCCTGAATCCAATAGTGGGCTTTTCATGGAATCCTGGAAGTTCTTGAACTATGTGCCAAAACCTGTAAATGGTACGTTTAATTTTTAATGCTAAGGGTGAGAACTCAAAAGAGGTATAAATAGAACTTCCCCTGACTCGATCCCTTGCGTTTAAAGAGATTAGGTCTAGGTGTCTTTCTGATTTTATCAAGGTTATAGCTGACTATGTGTTCGGGAAAGCCTCTATGTGTTAGAGTAGACCTAATCCTATTTGCGGTAGTAGCAAAGTCCTCATGTAGGGTAGAATTCCTCTTAGCAGGTGCAAATAATCCAAAGGGAATGTTGTTCTTAACATGCGGAGGGTGATGTGCATTATAATTTAAATATGCACTTCTGTCGGTGTTTTTTTTTATAGAGACTAACGCCCAATTGTCTATTGCTTGAGATATATATGTTTACATCAAGAAAAGGGAGAGAGTGGTGGTCTGTCTGATAAGTAAACCTTAGATTCTCATCACATTGGCTGAGCCATGATGCAAAATCATTCGCAAAATCTTCATGATCAATGACAAAAATTAAATCGTCAATATATCTTTTATATATAAGAGTGTGCTGCAAAAATGGGTTAGACTGATGATAAATGTACTTTTCCCCCAAAACTAATCATAAAAATATTGGCAAGACTTGACGCGAGGGCCGTGCCCATTGCCACTCCTTTAGTTGGATATAAATAGAATCCCCAAAACGGAAGTAATTGTTTTCAAGAACTATGTCTAATAGCTCTATCAAAAAAATGGGTAGGAGGTTCACATATATCTCTAGAATCTAATACATCTTGAATGACAAACCTAGCAGCATCTGTGGGGATGTTGGTGTAAAGAGCTTCAACGTCCATGGTAAGAATGATTGCACCTGGAGGTATGTAAGTACCTTCTAATTCAGAAACAAACTGAGTGGAGTCTTTAATATAAGATGGTGTATTTTTAGCAAACCCATTTATGTGGGAATCCAAGTATTTCGATAGTGGCTCTAAAAGGGAATTATTGCTGGCTATTATGGGTCTGGTATTCCTTTGTTTTCTCCATGATCCAACGTATGTTGGCAATGTGATCTCTAGACCCCCTGCCTCTTCTGAAACCGGCGTGGACCTCTGGTAGTTCTCTCTCCACATGTTGCTGAAGTCTATCCTGTATTATTTTGAGCATGCCTTGCTGGCATGTGGGATGAGCACAATTGTTCGGTAATTTGAGCATTCTTTGGCATTGCCTTTTTTGGGGATTGGAACGTACACTGATCTTTTCCAATCTTGTGGCCATTGTTTTGTTTTCCAAATTTGCTGACATAATGAATGCAGTATTTTGATTCCATCATCTTTTAGGACTTTGAAAAAATCAACTGGAATACCATCATTTCCACTAGCTTTATTGTTTGCAGTGCTTTTTAGGGCCTTTCTGACTTTACTCTCCAGAATGTCTGGTTCAAGTTCAAATTTCTCATTATTGTTATTTTCAGGAGTGTTGAGGTCCTTTTTGTAGAGTTCCTCTGTGTACTCTTGCCATCTCTTTTTGATCTCTTCTGCATCAGCTAACTCCTTTCCATATTTGTCCCTTATCATGGTCATTTTTGCTTTAGAAGTTCCCTTGATTTCCCTGATTTTTTTGAAAAGATCTCTAATCCTACCTCTTTCATTGTTTTCCTCTATTTCTTAGCACTGTTCTTTTAGGTAGTTTTCCTTATCTCTCCTTGCTTTTTTTGAAATTCTGTGTTCAAGTGATTGTATTTTTTCTTTCTCCCTTGACTTTTGCGTTCCTTCTTTCCTCTGTTATTTTAAGAGCCTCATCAGACAACCACTTTCCTTTCTTATGCTTCTTTTCTTTTGGTATGGTTTTATTTGCTGCTTCCTGCATGATGTCCCGCATCTCTGCCCATAATTCTTCTGCCACTCTGTCTATCGAATCTAAGCCATTAAATCTGTTCATCACCTCCACCGTGTATTCTTTAGGGACGTTGTCTCGGTGATATCTGTCTGGTCTACTTATTTCCCCTATTTTCTTTAGTCTAAGCCTGAATTTTGCAATCAGTAGGTTGTGATCTGAGCCACAGTCTGCTCCAGGTCTTGTTTTTGCTGACTGTATGGCAGTTCTCCATCTCTGGCTGCAGAGTATGTAGTCAATTTGGTTTCGGTGTTGACCATCTGGTGATGTCCATGTGTAAAGTCATCTCTTGTTGCTGGAAGAGAGTGTTTGCTATGACCAGTGCGTTCTCTTGGCAGAACTCTATCAGTCTTTGCCCTGCTTCGTTTTGTGTACCAGGACCAAATTTGCCTATTATTCCATTCACTACTTTGGCATTCCAATCTCCTAAAATAATTTGGACATCATTTCTTGGTGTCTGTTCTATGAGGTGAACAACAAAATGTGGCAAGTAATTAAAGAGATGGGAATACCAGAACACCTCATATGCCTCATGAGAAATCTGTACACGAACCAAGAGGCAACAGTTAGGACAGAGCATGGAGTGACAGAGTGGTTTGGAATAGGAAAAGGAGTGAGACAAGGTTGCATTTTATCACCCTGCTTGTTCAATCTATACACAGAGTACATAATGCGCAATGCAGGGATGGAGGAATCACAGTATGGGATCAAAATTGCTGGGAGAAACATCAACAATTTGAGATATGCAGACGATACCACCCTAATGGCAGAAAGTGAGAAAGACCTAAAGAACCTCTTGATTGGATTGAAGGAGGAAAGTGCAAAAGCTGGCTTGAGACTTAATATTAAGAAAACCAAGATAATGGCAACAGGTCCGATCAGTTCCTGGAAAATAGATGGGGAAGAAGCAGAAGCAGTGACAGATTTTACTTTCCTGGGATCTAAGATCACTGCAGATGACGACTGTAGCCATGAAATAAAAAGATGACTGATTATGGGGAGACAAGCGATGAGAAACCTGGGAAATATAGTGAAAAGCAGAGACATCACCTTGAAAACAAAACTTCGCATAGTCAAAGCAATGGTATTCCCAGTGGTAATGTATGGGTGTGAGAGCTGGACCATTAGGAAGGCTGAGTGCAAAGAATAGATGCCTTTGAGATGTGGTGTTGGAGGAGAGTCCTGAGAGTCCCTTGAACAGCAAAGAGAACAAATAGGTCAATACTGGAGGAAATCAAACCTGACTGTTCATTGGAGGGACAAATAGTGAAGATGAAGCTAAAGTACTTTGGACATCAAATGAGAAGGGAGGACTCACTTGAGAAGGCTTTGATGCTGGGAAAGGTAGAGAGCAAGAGAAGGGGGCGTCCAAAGATGAGATGGCTAGATGGCATTGTAGACGCAGTGGGCACAGAGCTGGGCGGGCTGAGGAGGATGGTGGAGGACAAAGGAGCCTGGAGGAAAATGGTCCATGGGGTAGCAAAGGGTCGGAATCAACTGTGTGACTGAACAACAATTATGGGTCTGCCTGGGGTTGGGGCTCCTGTTGGTTTGTTTTTGTGAATTTTAGGGATGAGTTGAAACAATGGTATTCTAGGGTACTCATTCTATAAATATTTAAATGTGTTATCAGAAATATATCCAAGCAAGAAACCTTCAAACAATACTGTTTTGATTATGTTAAAGATCCTTTGAGTAGGATCTTGAAAAAGCTTTCTATAAAACATAGTATTGGTGAGCTGTCTATGAGCCTCTGCTAAATATTCAGACACATCCATAACCACTATACCTCCTCTCTTATCTGCGGCTTTAATAATAATAGATTGGTCATTAGCTAAATCTGAAAGAATCTGATGGTCAGTCTTAGAGATGTTACGTCTATATCTGCATGCCTGATGTTCTATCTGTTGTAATTCCTTAAGTACCAACCGGCTAAACACCTCAATTGCTGGGTCCATGCTTGGGGGCGTAAAAGTAGATTTAGGTTTAAAGGTACTTACAGTAGTTGATTCCATTCCTTTGAAAAATACCTTAAGTTTGAGTAGCCTAAGGAGTTTGAAAAAATCAACACGGGTGTTAAAGGAATGGTACATAGGGGTGGGTACAAAATTAAGTCCTATTGATAATAGCTCTATTGCTCTAGTCGTACGTATTCTGGAAGACAGGTTAAATATCAGACTTTCTTTTTGTATCTCCGGCCCTTCCCCAAAAAAAGAGGATCCGAAGAAGTATTGGATGAGGAAGGTAAGCTGGAAGGTGTTCTCTGGCGATCTCTGGTTTGTCGTAGGTTATAGGATCTGGATAACTCAATCCAATGCAGATACAGTTGGGAAACTAAAGAGATACATATTCCAGGTCAAAAATCCTTTAAAATCAGACATTTCAGCAATTGTAATAGTTTATAATGTAGTATATATGATAGAATGCCCTTGTTGTAGCTCTCACCCTATAAAAACCAAAATATCCGAACATCGCTCTAAAATTCGTCTTAATGATTTATCTGCACCTCTTACTCCACATTTTGTCGAATTGGGTCATTCTGATAAAGATATTAAATTTGTAGTTCTGGAACAGGTTCGTCCTTCTAAATATGAGAAAATTAATATACGAAAAAAACTTTTGCAGCATGAAGCTTTCTATATTCATTTTTTTAACACTTTGGCTCCGCAGGGACTTAATTCCGAAATTGAACTCTCCTCCTTTCTTTGAGCTTCAGGTTGTAAGTATTAGTAGCCCTTTTTAGTTTTCCTGCTCAGGTGTTTTCTATTTTACACCTGTTAGCAATATTTTCTCTATATAATTGTTAGAGGCAACAGATGTAAGTAATGTCCCAACGGACATTATACAGTATTCGTAGAGAGGCAATGGACGCGCATAAATAATCATTAAAAATATCGTAAGCCCTTTTCATTTATTAATTCTGCCTTTTAAGTTGTTTTTGATTTATTACTCATAGATCTGGTGATTTATTACTCATAAGAACTGGTAATTTTCTCCCCATATGCTTCCAAAATTTACAGAGGTTATATAACTTAACTGAGTCGTCTCTGGACTTATATTATCTTGTAACATATCATATATAGTACAGCTTATTTTTGGTAAGCATTGTTGCTTGCAATATTATTATCTGCCAATGTTGTATATATACTATAATTATTATTTTTATTAATTGTTTGTAGATACCTTGATAAAAGACCACAAGTCTCAAAAGCTAATAAACTGGATAGCTTCGGAAATATCCTCACTTCTACATATCTATCTACAAGTTGTATTTTGAGGACCTTCAGCTTTTACTTAGGGTCCCTTATACCAATATATAATTTGTATTTTGCGCATTTTTTGCATATGTTTTGAAGAATTTTCTTTTGGTCCCTGACCTCCCTCTTCTGAGAGTTTATTATTTGCTGTATACCTGATTCTCAGGACATTTAGCTTTCAATTTTTGAACTAAGATATTTTTGCATCATTATTAGGACTTGAATTGTCCCCTGTGCATTCATTGACTGTACCTCATTACTTGCTTTAGTAAAGCTATTTTCTACAGACATAAGCTACCACTACAACTAATTTAGGCACAATCCAGGAGAGAATGCAGAGGTGCTTCAAGAAAGAGATAAAGGCTCAATGGGCAAATGAGATTTACAATCCTATTCTAACCACAACTATCAGCACTGAACACTATTGCAATGAAACTATCTTACCTGAGCCTGGAAGAAATATTTTTGTAGAGTGCCAGTGCCAGAAATAAACAATTTGGACTAACAGCTATAGTATTCAATCCTCAGAATCATAGGCATGGGGTAAGTGCTTTGAAACCTTGTTTTGAACTACAAGTCCACAATTCCCCATTCAGCATGGATCACAGGGATTCTGCCTTAGATGGGGGCATCTGCAGAAGCTATCTGGTGGCACTGTAGAAACCAAGGATGTTAACATCTAGAAGGACAATGGATAACATAAAGGCAACAAGCAAGGGCAATACACCTAAAACAGGTTAAATGCTAGGGATGACCAGTAAGTGGTAAGCAAGAATGATTTGTTGCCTTCCACCCCACAGAAAAATAGTTAATGCCCCAGTATTACAAATGGGGTGGGGTGCAGAAAGGCCACTTACTTACATACGCACAGATTATGATTAAGGCTCCACTAATCAATATGTGTGCAGGGAAGTCTACAGCCTTCCAACACTGAGAAACTATTGTTTACCTATTTGCTCCAGGTCCACTCTCTGCCAAGGTACCAAATAGCCAAGATATACTGAATAGATGAAGAACCTGAATGTTTCTTGCAACACCTTTTAATATGACGCATCTTACCCAGGGCACAGGTACTGCCAGGAAAGCAGTGTTCTTCACACAACCCAAGGTATGGGGAGACGACCAGTTTAACAAGCTCCTCCAATTGCATGAAGGCTTTACTGGGACCTGTAGGTTCATGAACTCCCTAGAACAAGCAACAACAACAAAAAAACCACGCTTCTGTTACTCACATGTATATTTCAGTATATCCATTAGCTTTCAAAGAAATAAAACATTGTCTTTTTTAAAAATGTGAGAGCGATGAAAAAAGGAACTCTAGTTTATACTTATCATGTAAGATATGCAACAAAATCTACATCCATTTCAGCATTTCAGCCATCTATCTATACCTGCCTTGGAATATGCCCAGGTTATGCTATGCTAATTCACTCCCATCCACCCATGATCTCTAAATATAGCTGCCTGATGAATTCTGGAATTTGCAGTCTGAAAAATTCAAATCTATTTATTCATCTAATCTGCACCTACTTTGATAGATACATAGAAAGTTATCAGAGATGAAATTTTACCTTAGAAAATTAGGAAACATTTGTTCAGGGGGGGGGGCAGTTTATAGTGTGCCTTGTCATGTTCTTTCTTAAAACATTTGGAAGGTAGTACCTTAGGCTATATACTCTTCGTAATTATTCAGACCTATTTTGCTGATCTGCACTGAAAATGGGTTTTCCAGCCACTCATTTCATCCTCTAAACCAGGATTTCTCAACCTTGGATCCCCGGATATTCTTGGACTTCAATTCCCAAAAGCCCTGATCAACAGGTGTACTGATCTGAGCTCCTGGTAATTTAAGACCAGACTGTGGTGGCTTACTGGTTAAGGTGCTGGTGACTGGAAGGTCAGCAAGTGAGCAGTTGAAGACCTGAGTGCTGCATGACAGAGTGAGCTCCCATTTCTGTCCCAGCTCCTGCCAACCTGACTGTCTGAAAGCAAGAAATTGCAAGATAAATAGGTACCGGTTCGGTGGGAAGGTAAACAGTGTTCTATGCCTGCCATACATCCACAGAAACATCTGCAAATGCAGACAATGCTGGTTCTTTGGCTATAAATGGAAATGAGTACCAAACCCAAGAGTCGAATATGACTGGCTTTCAAACAAGGGTGACCTTTACCTTTATGTAATTGAAGTCCAAGAACACCTGGAGGCCCAAGGTGGAGAAACCCTGTGAGTCTAAACAAAGCACTTATCAGAAGGAGAAATAGATCACACTCTACCTGCAAAATCAGTAGCATCTGAACAATGGAAGGGGGGAGGTTGGTTTGGATCTGAGGAAGAATCTCGTCCAACTTGACTCGTAAAAGGACCAAGTCTCTGAAACCGAGCAAAGCAATCTGGCGAATAGTTAATTCTTGACCCTGTATTTACAGAGAGAAAACAGTAAGGGGAAAACAATATGCACTGTCTTTGAGATACATTGATTTTCCAGAGTTTCACAGCCTTCAGTAAAGGCACAGAGTGGTGGTGGTGGTGGTGGTTATCAGGGCTATTGTTAAGTAACAAAATGGGTTAATGCAAAAAAACTAGGAAACAAGGAGATACTAGGAACATAAAGAAGCACCAAGGTTATAAATTTAAAAAAAAATACTTGCCTAGCTATTTTGAAGAAATGTAAACATGGCCACAAGCTGACAGGCAAGGCGATATGTACAGGAATGTGGAACAGAAAGACTTCTTATGTAGACAGGCAAATGATTCCCTGAAACTTGCGTTTAAGAAAAGAGGCTAGGACACACATCTGGCCATGATTTTTGAAAAGTTTAGGTTTCTCCTACATCACTCACAGTTCTGTGGTGCTCAACTTACTAAAAACCCCAAGGGGTTAAAAGCTACTGCATGTCTGTGATTTTTGTGATATAATAATGGTAGTGCCCATGTGCAAGAACCAAAGGACTATTTTTCTTTTTGGATACTCTAACTGTTGTCCTTTCTAATGTTTCCGCCAAAGAAAACCAGAAAAAAACTTCACAGACCTACATGGAAACTCAATCCTCATCTCCATTTGTTATCTCTTTGTTTATATACAAGGGAACCAGGTCTTGAAAAGCTTTACTTAACAAAATTTAACCAGTATTAAAGAGAAAACAGCATTTCATTACCAGGACCATATGGGCAATTATGCCAGGTTATCTCTATCGCATTAAACCATTTGATCTTGTGATTAAACAACTCAAAATTCCCTCCTATTCACTTTTGGTACTTTGTTCAGCTGCTGAGTTTAGAATTTCCATTTTTCATTACCATGCCTTTAATTCCCTACAGGAATCCTAGTAGAGCTAACCAATCTACAACCAATGAAGCATATCTCTAACTGAAAAGAATCAATGTTTGTTAATCATCAATTCATAATGGGGTTAATGATCCAACTAACAGAATCATCAACATGCAAAATAAGAACAAAAGCCAATAGCTCTGAAGCTGGTCTTACTGCTATAAAGATGCTTGGCTCATTTTAAGATTTTGAAAGAGTTTTTATGGGCAAGCAAGAAGCTGAGAGAGAATTACTGTACAGGAAGTATGGGATATAACACCTATAGGAGCATGACATCAGTTTTGTGAATTTATTGCTCAATTCAGGTCAGTTGCTTTGCCGTGCAAGATGAATGCTTACCTACAAATCAATGATAGGGCTTTCTAGATGTTATACTTTGATCTGAACTACTCAGATGTCATCTGAAGTGCTCTTTCCAGTTCTGGGTGCCACAGTATAAGAGGAATGTAGAGAAATTGCAACAAGTTCAGAAGACGACAACAAAAATGGTCAATGTAATGGAAAGCAAGCCTTTTGAGGAAAGGCTGAAGGAGTATAATATAAATAGCCTGCAAAAGAATCCTGGCGAGGGATGAATTAGCACCCCTGAAATAACTGAAATCTTTATTTGTTAGATACCATATTTAAACTAAGGTGATGCTGACATACAGCCACAGGAACAAACAACAGCAGACTGAGATAATTACCAAAGTAACCACTTATGAAATAGTTGAGCCCCCCCCCCCGACACACACACACAATTTAACACACACAACTGGTATAAAAGTGATTTGCATTGAAACATACCAAAGTCAGTTTTATCATCCCACCATCTGTTATTTCTCTCCCTTGCCAATACATCACAACTCAGTCATAGCCAGACATTTTCCTTTGCCACAGATGCATCGTACATAAGCAGGCTACCATAACAGGTACAGCAGAACTAAGCAGCTGCAGCTGTGTACATCATCTTCAAAATAGGATGCAATTCAGTTCTTACCAGATTTGTATTCTAACTCCAAACACACTTTCTAGAAGCACATTCTACTGAAGTCAAACCTGAGTATTTCTACATTACTCAGTTAGGATGGATAGCCATTTAATGACCAAGACTGAAGTCTTTTAAATGGGTGCATTTCATGTCTCTTGCATTCCCACAAATACCTTCAATCATCTGCTGCATGCACAGGAAACAGAAATAGGAATACAGGACAAAGGAAGAGAAAGAAAAAGAGTCAGAGAGAAAGATACATCATGGGAAGTTAGTATCCCTGTAGCAAGAAGCAAAAATTTACCAGAGTTTGACATGTTAGTTTAAAAAATAAAAATTAATTAAATTAATCAATAACGAACTTTGACAAAATCACTATTAACATTAACAGTGAAAATCTTTAAGTTGTTAAATCAATCATTACATTGTAACTTGTTAAAGAAACCACAGGCAACCTACATATTCCTGCTTCTATATCAGGGGTACCCAAACTACAGCCTGTGGGCCGGATCCAGCCCCCAACACCAATTCATCCGGACTGCGAAGCCCTCATCGCTCCCGGAAGCGGAAGTAAAACGCGCCAGTATGGCCACATTTTACTTCCACTTCCGGAAGTGACGAGGGCTTCATGAGCCGGATAGATTGGTGTCAGCACTGTCAGGGGACAGATCTGGCCCATGGGCCAGTGACCAGCCTTCTGAACCATGTGACCGGCCCGCGACCCAAAATGTTTGGGCACCCCAGCTCTATACCATACAAAACCTTGCTGGTTTGGACTAGTTGCTATACCTTGAAAAATCTTCAAAGCTGAGCTCTTGTTTAGCATTCACTGTAACTCCTTCAAGGATTTAAATGCCTCCTTATTGTCAGAAATAATCTTGAATAAGAAATAAAAACATAAGCCAAGTCTCACTGGCAAGAATCCTAACAGGATTTTACTCTGGCGCAAATGAAATTGCTGACTGGATAGCTAAATGAGTTTGGGAGTTTAATTCCCCACTGTTCCTCCTGGCTGGGAGCAGAGTCTTGGGCAAGTTACATATTCCCAGAGTACTCCTACAAGTAGTAAAGGTCACCCTTGCTCAAAAGCCAGTCTTATCCAACTCTAGGGTTCGGTGCTCATGTCTGCTCCATAGCTGAAGAGCCAGAGCTGTCTGCTTCTGCAGACGTTTCCGTAGTCATGTGGCAGGTATGACTAGCCACCAGAGCACACGGAACACTGTTTATCTTCTCACCGAAGCGGTCCCTGTTTATTTACTTGCAATTTTTTGCTTTCAAACTGCTAGGTTGGCAGGTCCTGGGACAAAGATGGGAGCTCATTCCGTCCTGCAGTATTTGGGTATCGAACTGCTGACCTGCCGCCTTCCAGTCACCTTCTTAGTCACTTGAGCCATGAGTAGGGAATGTTTAAACCACTTCTGGATATTATCTACCTAGAAAACTCTGGAAAAGCTCGCCCTAAGTCAAAATCTACTTGATGGCATACAATTATTATTATGTGAAATTGCTTAAGCCTTGGAGCTGAAAAGCAGCTAATTCCAGTTTATTTCTAAGCTCTGGCTTTTTCAACTTTTACTTGTTTTTACATTAGTTCTTTGAATCTTTTTTAAAAACTACTTTCAGTGTGACTTTTGACCACCTTGAGTGCCATTTTGGCTGGGGAAAACCCACAAAACAATTAAATCTATTGAAAATAGATTAAGACATAAATTTCCTTGGCCTTCTACAAAATTACTTTCCTAAAAAATGGTGTGTGGGATATGGTCAATAGATTACCTATTATTGTTTTTGAACTGGGCACAACAATTTACAAGTACATGAACCCATACTAAATTGCCAAAGGCAGATAAAAAGCAAAAGGAAAGTATGTAAACTTCTAAACAAGTTTATTCTACATTAAAATTATACAGCCTCTGGTTTTCAAGTTATCTTTTATTTGGATTGTTCATATCCTTAAAACAGTCCCAAAAACATCAAGCACAAATACTTGAACACTGAAATTTTGCCAGAAATTGTGTACTTTTTCCCCTCCAAGTATCTGGAACAGTACAATCTCTTTTTTTAATGTTCATGCAAAAGTTATTCAATAGTTATGTTTGGTAGTCCGATCCAGCAAATAATAGTCAGGATTGATGGTCCAAAACTGAAGCTAACAGATTTCAGTATTCCTTAATTATTCCTTTGCTTTTCAAGGAGGGCACATTTGTAAAATCAGAAAGGGAGAAAATCTAATGACTGCAGAATAGGCCTACTCCAGATGTCACAGACCAAAAAAAATTGATGCATAAATAATATTAGCTCTCTAAGAAAACCACAGCTTCAAAACAGGAAACCATTATGGAGAGACAACCACTCCCTCTCCCTCTCATGTCTCTTTTCCAATAAAGATTTCTTCCTTTTGCAGAACTATAAGCTCCTATACCCGGGGTGCCCAAACTTTTTGCACCAGGGGTCCTGATCACATCCCTGGAACAGCTGAGAGGGCCTGACCACGCCCTTTGGAAGTGATTCTGGACGTCTCTGTGCATGTGCAAATGTGTCCCTGCAACTCCCTGATGCACACAAGGGTGTCGGGGGCCTTATACAGGTCATGGGCCATAGTTTGGGCAACCTTGTTCTATACCATTTTCAGTGTTTTGAATAGAACTATAGTGGAACCTTGGTTAACAAACAGCTCAGTTAACATAAAAATCACGTAACAAAAGGAAACCCATAGAAAATAGTGGCTTGGTTAATGGAACCTTTTTTGGAACGGATTAACTGGTTTTCAATGCATTCCTATGGGAAATTCAGTTAAAGTAATTTTCACTGTAAGAAATGTCCCAGAGAACGCATTAATTATGCTAACCGAGGTTCCACTGTACAGTGGTGGATAGAACTGTGCCTAATTATAAGATATTTTTTAAAACTGGTGAACTTTTTTATTATTATTATTATTATTATTATTATTATTATTATTATTATTATTATTATTATTATTATTATTATTATTATTATTATTATTATTATATTTGAACTTATATACCACTTTCCTTTGTCAACGACAAACATTTAGGTTAATGAGCTAGTGCCTGGTTAATGAGCTAGTGGAGATCTCCTAGGGAAGACCTTAATTCATTTAAGGTCTTTCCAAGAGATCTCTACCAGCTCATTAACCAGGCTCCACAAAAATCCCCTCTCCAACAGTCTAGAAAATGTTGCTGCTCTCCTCTGCCTATACAAAGTTTCTTCTGTCTGTGTTTTAGCAAACAACGTCAAGGTATTTCTAAACATGTTTCTTCCAATAGTAAGCACTAGAAGTTTGTTTCCAGGATGAAATAAAAACTATCCAGGAACTGTACACTAGTGCAAAAATGCATACTTCCAGATTCCATGCTCCTCTTTCCCACTGATCTAAACATATAGGGCCAAGCCTACAATGAGATCATTTAAATTCCAGAGCAACATCCACATTGGCCTCTAATGTACCAAACTATACTAAAATAATAATAATAATAATAACAACAACAACAACACTACCACAGCTTGCAGGCAAGAGATTATAAATTGAGTAAGGTAATGGTAAAGGTCGCCACTGTTCGAAAGTCAGTTATATCAGACACAAGGGTTCAGTGGTGTTCTCTGTTTATAGCCAAAGAGCCAGTGCTGTCTGCATCTACAGAAGTTTCCATAGACGTGTGGTAGGCATGACTAGACACTGGACTGGACAGAATGCTGTTTACCTTCCCACCAAAGTGGTACCTATTTATCTATTTGCAATTTCTTTCTTTCGAACTGCTGGCTGGCATGAGTTGGGACAGAGACGGAAGCTCCCTCCGTCATGCAGTACTCAGGTCTTGAACTGCTGACCTGCCAACCTTCCAGTTCAGCGTCTTAATCACTAAGCCACCGCAGTCCCTATATATTGAGTATACATCCCCAAATACAAGATAGGAGTATTTATTTATTATTTGTTTGTTTGTTTGTTCAAACTTGTATGCCGCCTCCTCTCCCTAAGGAGACTCTGGGCGGCTCACAACAATATAAAAACATGACAACATCCTTAAAACATTTAAAACCCATTTAAAATCAATGCCCACCCATCAATGAAGAGGGATAATATATCTTTTAAAAGCCTACGGGCGGGATCCACCCCACCCCCGGCCGCACCCCACTCTTGCCCTGTCAGCCAGGTTTTGAGCCTTTCCTTTTGGGCAGCAATTCCATCTGCAGTCACAGTTCTACCGGAGTTCTATGTCTTCAAAAACACCATGAGGCATGTTTTAAAAGACCAGTGTATTCCAGCTCCACCTGCACCAATATACAGTATCTCTATAGTCTAAAGCAGCCAGCATTCAGGGAATGGAAGTTTCTGTTCCATGACAGAAGGAACTGCATGTTTCTGTTCTGGCAAATTAACAAACCTGAAGCTCAGATCCATTCTAGGCATTGGCATCTCCAAAGTAGTGAGGAAGTTGCTATCTGCCCACAGCACTGAATGCCACACCATATGCAATTTGCCTAAATAATAGATGCAATTTCCTAGCAATTTGGAGCTTGAGTGACTATGGAAAAAGCCTTTAACACCAAAACCTAAACCAAAAAGATTTTTCATAGCTGAAAGCTTGTGTCTCTCTGTACATTTATTTACTTTCATTTGCAAACTGCCTAATTAGTAGTGTCTTCATTGAAGACATATATACCAAGATTAATGCAACTGGCCAGGTGAACTTAGGTTCACAAAGTCTTGTGCTTTAAGCCTCTTCGAAGAGTGTGGTATTTTTGAACCACAATCGGGCGTATCCCGGGCAACGGCAACCTTATGCCAGCTAATCTTTTTAACACTAGGTCAGGTGAAGAAACAATGAAATGAATTCACCAAAAGGTGGGGTCATTTTGGCAGATTCACATCTGGCCTAGACAAGGAAGAAGAGGAAGCCTTCTTCAAGTATATGGCTGACCGCACATGGATCAAGAATAGGGCCACAAAATTGATCCTGTTTCCTGTACTCATCTACCCATGTTGTTCAGAGATCTGAAAAAGTGCTCTAGCTCTCTATACAGTACAGTATATGAATATTTGAAAGCAAGCAGAAAGCTACACATGATCAAGGGCTCTGCTTTATTAATCTGGTCCCATACTTCTACTTATTTATATCCTTCAGATTATGATGGATACCTGAACATAACTATATTATTAATTTATTTTTGTTTCAGTCTTTAAGGTGTCAATATACTGTTTATCATTTAAATGCTATCACAGCCAGACAGTCAGGCCAAGTTCTATGAGAAACAGCAACAAGGCCTCCCATTTCCTCTATCTGTTTTTCCTGGACAAGCAAGTTTTAGTAACTCAAGTAGAGTGTGGTTTTCAAATTTAAATCTTCTTTTATGACTTAAGAACAGCTTTAGAGGAATGACCTGTGTTAAACTGTCTCTGTATTTTGTTCCCTAGTAGGCTTGCATTTTAAACTGACTTACCTGAACAGGATAAAAAATAGCCTGAAGTGTTGGAAGAGTCTCTGTGAAGAAATGATCCCAGATTTCAGAGAGTACATGGATGCGATGCTCTCCTAAAAGAATTTGGAGAGGAGAGTCCTTTAGGGATTATGTCACCATACCTAATATCTACTGAAGCAGCCCGAATACTACTTAATTTTGTAATAAAGACTGGGGAGACTTGGCAGTGATCGGTGCACTTACATGTCCCCTATTCCACAACTAAAACAATAAGATGCTCACTTTTGTCCTGCAATAAACAATGTCCTACACTGGTCATATGAAAGTGATAAAATGTGGTTTGTCCTTATGGTTAAAGGCTAAAGCAGAACATGCATCTCCTCAACAGAGAGACCCTACAGCTATGTCATGTGAAATTTTAATAACCTGTAGCTAAAAAAATATTAGCACTTTCTGCAAAAAAGCAATAAAAACATATTAGGAATCAACCAAAGGCTTAAAATCTAAAGAACTAACTTTACTGTCCCTGTTGAAATACAGATCTTAAATCCTGACTCCTTATGCTATCTCACTGCAGAATCCTTCAACACCCATGGAATCTACTATGTTCTATCACCATCACAAGGGATTCATTTGCTGGTTTACAGAATGAACATTTCTTTGAAGAGTCTAAGGATCAAATTACACATTACAGACTTGACTGTTGAAATTTTTGAAATGGTAGCCATTTTTTAAATACTTATTCTTCAGATTAGTTGTGAAGCTTCACCCTTTTGAATTGCAAATGGTTAGTAGACGAATGCAAGACAAACATTGTGGCATTACACATTTGCTAATGAGTTTACTCTTCTGGCTAGCATCTATTGTGTGATTGGCCCAGGTGAAGCACCAAGTTCTTTCTTTGTTCTGAGAGGAAGTTTACAATAAAAAAGCATAACATCAATTTAAATAAAACAGGAAAGCATAAGTTTAAATGCAGAATAAATATAAGACAGAAAATCTACGATTCATAGCAACCATGGAGTAAAAATAATCAGATTTTAAAATGAAAATATGAATTATTTAAAGAGTCTACTCTATGTGAAGAAAAAGCTATCATAAGGATGGCACCAAGGAAACCTTCTTAGGAAGGCTGAATTGCCACTATAAATGTTTCATCACTTAATTATCGCCTGCCTCATTATATTAGATGCTGCAGCAATTTGCAACACAGGGGTGTATTTTAAAAGATTAAAACAAATGCCTTAAATAAGCCGAGAAAGCAGATAAATTTAGCAGACAATCCATAATCATAATCAAATCACCCCATTCTAGTTAATATTCCTGCAGCCCTATTGGGGACTAATCATAGTTTCAATAAGATTTCAAAAAGTAGCCATTGTATACAACATGCTCCTATAGTGGAACTTTATACCCTCATTAAGAAAGGTTTGATACCTGAATACTGCAGGATGGAAAGAACTCCCGTCTTTGTCCCAGCTCCTGCCAACCTAGCAGTTTGAAAGCAAGAAATTGCAAGCAGATAAATAGGGACCACTTCGGTGGGAAGGTAAACAGCGTTCCATGCTGTCTAGTCCGGTCTCTAGTCCTGCCTGCCACATGACCATGGGAACATCTACAGAAGCAGACAGCACTGGCTCTTTGACTATGAAACAGAGATGAGCACCGAACCCTAGAGTCTGAATCGACTGGCTTTTGAGCAAGGGTGACCTTTGTAAGAAAGGTTACTAGAGTCTGGGTAGTTGCAACCAAGCTATCTCCAACCAAGTACGATCACAGGTATTTGCATCTTTATCTACTTTCTGGAGCAGATCACAAGTAGATATAATTTAAAGCATAGAGAGCTGTATATGACTGCAGTATATGATTCCTCTGCAACCACATACTCTTCCACAATTTTTTTTTACCATTGACATATTTCCTGGAATAAGCAAAATGACATTTTCTTGTCACTCACAAAAAGGAAGAATGAACACTCCACCACTAATGAATCAAGCAGCTCTGCTATTCACTGCAGCTGTCACTGTCCCTTAAGGTATGATACTTTTAAATATTTTTAGTCCACAACCCCAAGGAAACTAAAAGGGCATCCCCAAGACATTTCTTGCAACTGGAACAGAAAAATCACTCACTTTTTCCCTCTCCCAAAAAACAGGTTTCAGCAGCCACAAACTGGCACAATTCGAATTTCCACATACAGTTGAGCTTCTACCAAGCTACAAAACTGACCTTCCCTCTCCCCCAAACTGAAACCACATGTTTCCAGCAGCTGAGTGACCTCTATGAAGCCAGAGTACCATACAGATAGATGTATATTATTGTCTAGGACACTAATGGACTAAATTTCATTGCTGGATTCACACTGCATACTATTGTTCTGGATAATACGAGCAAACCTAGTCAGTAAATTAACAAGATGGTAACGTGGTAAGCTAATTCTTTTAATTGTTCTACTTCATGGTGAGGAAAACCTTACATTTCTGCCAGTTCCTGATAAAAAAATCTAAGGTAACTATGGACCCATGAGACTCTCTTCATGAAGGTTGGGATAAGCAGATTATCAAGTGAGTCTATATATACAGTGATACTTCATACAACGTCCAAACCTGGTTCCACAAGTTTGGACTTTATATGGATTTGGATAAAAGCAAGGACAAAATGGATGCCAACATGTCCCATCATCCAGTGTGGCAAAGAATGGTCCAAGAACCTGAAGAATGCTCCAAAAATCCCAGGAATGCTTCCAAAAATTCCGATGAAAAAAATCGAAAAAATCCAAAATCGCACTCAAAACCACTCCTTAAACATTCTTCGCCTTGTGCAAAACCCACAAGAGCAATGCACGCATGTGTCCTGCCTTTTATACTGCCCAGGCACAATGCAACCTGGGAAAAACCCTAATGCCTCATACAAAGTCGCAGCGACTTTGTATGAGGCAACTTTTTTCAAGGAATTAGGCGATGTTGTATGAATCCGATGTTGTACTAAGCAGACTTTGTATGAGGTATTACTGTAATCAAATAGACCCGGCCCATCATCCTACCATGACCCAATTATATTTGTCTGGCTTATACTGTTCTGTGTCACTTCTCAAACGCTGCATTTTTGTTATACTGAAATTACCCTTACAAAAGCTTCTGTTTCATGCTTCTTTGAGCAAGGAAGTCTGCTTTCTCCCTGTTTTAAATAACATTTACACTCTGCTGTTGGAGGAGGGTTTTGAGAGTCCCCTGGACAGCGACGAGAACAAATAGGTCAATCTTAGAAGATATTAACCCTGACTGCTCATTGGAAGGTCAAATAGTAAAGATGAAGCTAAAGTACTTTGGACATCAAATGAGAAGGGAGGATTCACTTGAGAAGGCATTGATGTTGGGAAAGGTGGAGGGCAAAAGAAGAAGGGGAAGGCCAAGGATGAGATGGCTTGATGGCATTATAGACACAATGGGCACAGAGCTGGGAGGGCTGAGGGGGATGGTGGAAGACAGAGGCGCCTGGAGGAAAATGGTCCATGGGGTCGCAAAGGGTCGGAGTCGACTGTGCGACTAAACAACAACTCTGCTATTACCAAACTGGGCTACGTTACTTCTGCATAACTGAACCTTGAGATACTTAGCCATCGGACTTAGGTGTTGGGTTTTCCACTAAATACACTTCTGTAATCCAGGCCTCAAGAGATGAGTCACGGGGCTCTGTGAGAATCCGAAGCAACAACCCAGAACAGCCTCTTTTTTCCACTTGCCTTGAGTCAGCTTAACCTTCTCCTCTATGAACAGTAAGCCCTTCGCCAGAAGCTGGTTCTGCCAAAGAGAAAAATAGAGAGGAAAATATTGGTTTGCCCCACAAACTGAAACATACTACTGGTTTTGTTTTTAAGAATAGTATTTACAGCAGATTCACTTAACCACTCAGATAAATCATATGTTTGTTGTGTCCCAGATTGTGCCCCCCCCAATCAGTATGGCATTTATATATCAAGAAACATACATGCAAGTCAAAGCTATATATAAGTTTGAGACAACTATGCTATATCAGCTATTTGGTCTCATTTTCTGTCCTGTTAGAATTTTTTAAAAAAATTAGGATGTGCTTACTTGTTTCTGTTGTATTTGAATCGTGCATTGTATTTCATTCTGAGTTTTGTAAATAACCCCAAGATCATAGTCTAATGGATGACCATATAAATATCATTAATAAAAAAAACTAATGAATAAAGCGGCTCATGCCCATGTGTCTTAGTGAAAAGTAGCTTCTGCATGGGCAGCTTCATCCATTCATGCTGCCTTTCTCAAAATCCCATCAAAACGTATCAAGACAGTAAGTTCAAACCGAAAAGAGTTAGAACATACATGCAACAATACTAATTCTCCAGCTCAGAAACTCACACATCACATGTTGAATAACTTATGCCTCCGGGTGCAATTCAAGGTGCTGGTAATGACCTTTAAAGACCTACATGGTTAGTGGACCAGGATACTTAAGAGACCGTATCATCCTGAGAACATCTGTCCACCCCACCAGAGCAGACTGGAGAGGCTCTCTCATTGTGCCATCTGCTAGGGAGGCTCGTCTCTCTATCACCAGAAAGAGGGCCTTCTCAATATCTTCTCCGGCCCTATGGAACCTCCTGCCAATTGAGCTGCGTCTCCAGACAGAGTTGCTGCCCTTCAGGAAAGGGTTAAAAACCTGGTTGGCAGGGC
This sequence comes from Bradypodion pumilum, assembly GCA_035047305.1. Classification (NCBI taxonomy): domain Eukaryota; kingdom Metazoa; phylum Chordata; class Lepidosauria; order Squamata; family Chamaeleonidae; genus Bradypodion; species Bradypodion pumilum. Next base: position 429,652,397 of record JAWDJD010000001.1, on the reverse strand, counting down.
AGGTGTGGGGCACTGGGGATATGGTGACCCCCTGCCTGCTGGCTGATTTAGTAAGAACACTCTTTCCCTCTTTTAATCTGTAGGGGTCGGAGTAATTTTTGGTGGCATTTTTAAAGGGGACTTTATTAGTTTTTAAAATGTGATTGGTTCTATTTTCTGTGAGCCGCCCAGAGTCTTTGGAGTTGGGCGGCAATATAAATCAGAAAAATAAATAAACTTACTGAAAATTATAAAAACTATTTACAACATAATGTTTGAGATCCTGCTGTTTAGCATAGTAAATTATAATTACAGTAGTCCTACTGAATCAATGCATTTTATGGAGACGTTGATCTACCAAACCCCCACAATTTCACAAACAAAACTACTACACAATGAAAGAAAGAAAGATTATAACACACTGAACAGAGGAATCTGTAACAAAGAATATTCTTTCTACATATCACTTGAAGGACACTAGGACAACACAGTATTTTATCTGGGTCTGCAGAATACAAGAACAGTGAGATTCCTGAGATTAAGATTTAAAATAAAGTGTGGTGTTATAACTACCAAGCTAACCTTCCAGTTCAGGGGTTTTCAACCTACGGCCTGTGGCCCCAATTCATCTGGCCCACGATCTTGCTCCAGCCACGGCTTCCACCGCTGCCATCTCAATCTTTGTCTCCTCTGCTTGGCTTGGCATGTCCCTAACAGCACTCCATGGCAGGGCAGATGTTGTAAGGTTTAAGGAGACAAGGACTGAGGTGGCAGCAGCAGCGGCGGCTAGAGCAAGGTTGTGGGCCGGATGAATTGGTGCCGCAGGCCATAGGTTGGGAACCCAGCGGGCTGGATGAGTTAGTGCCATGCAGCTCCTACAGGCTGGTAAGCACGGAAGCGTCGGCAATATGGATGGAGTGGTGGGTGGCTCGGGAGTGGTCCCGCTGCCAGTGGAGGTGGCGACACCTATCTGGCCCAACAACAGTCTGAGAGGGCGAGATCCTGCCCCTGGCTTTAAAAGGTTGAGGACCCTCATTCTAGTTCAGGGGTGCCCAAACTACAGCCTGGGGCCCACATCCGGCCCCCAACACCAATTCATCTGGCCTGCAAAGCCCTCATTGCTCCCCGAAACGTGTTTTACTTCCGCTTCCAGGAGCAATGATGGCTTTGTGGGCCGGATGAAATGGCGTCAGGAGCCCATAGTGACCAGCCCCCTGAACCACGTGACCAGCCCGCAGCCCAAAAAGTTTGGGCACCCCTGTTCTACTTAGTTGGGAATTAGAACACACTGAGTAATGTTTGCAGGAAACTATTGAAATGTGGGATTGACAAGTGTTTCTTTTTTACTGCTATATCCAGTCAGTCATGTCTTCCTCTAAACCAGGCCCCCCCAAACTTTTTGCACAAGGGGCCTGACCACGCCCTCAGAACGGCTGAGCAGACCTGACCACGCCCCTGGAAGCAGGCATGCTTGCCCATGCACATCCAGAGCCTCTTCCAGGAGTGGCGTGGGTGCATTTGTGCATGTGCAAATGTGCCTGCACCACTCTCGGAAGTGGTTCTGGACACCCCCGCATATTTGTGCATGTGCAGGGGCATCCAATTCCACTTCCGGGAGTGGTGCAGACATGTTTGTGCATGTGAAGAGGCATCCGGAACGACTCCCGGGAGTGGTTCTGGACGTGCATATGCATTGGCAGGCACATCCCCCGCCCACGGGCTGTAGTTTGAGCATCCCTGCTCTAAACTCTTCATCCTATTCTCCATCCAATCGAATTTTCTGATCTCCAATTACAAACTATCAACATTCTCTGAGGATAGAGTTCACCACCACCCTCCAATAAAAGACATGACTTTCACCAGTCTGTTCATTGTGTACATGAGGCATTTTGTTAATCATTATATAAACTCACCTTTTCTTGCACCTGGAAATAAAAGACCAGAAGTTTTAAGAAAGGTTTTCTATAATTCTTTCCCTAAATTATTATAGAGTAGCATAGCACACATAGAGCTAAGCACTGCATTCTTCTATAATTTGCTAAAAATGATTTTTTTAATAAAAAAGGAGCAAAAAATATCCTTTTTAGGATTAGAAAGAAATTCTAAGAAGAAATTGGGATTCACACTCTAAATATTTAGTTATACTGCAGCACACACCTACTAGACAAGTGATGGGGAACCTATGGCATGTGTGCCAGAGGTGGCACTCAGAGCCTTCTCTGTGGGCACCCATGCAGTCACCCCAGCACAGAGATTTGCACCACCCCTCTGCCCAGCAACCCAATGGGAGCACCTCCTTCATTTCATTTCATTTCATATTTCTATACCGCCTTTCTCAGACCAATGGCCGACTCAAGGCAGTTTACATAGTCCATGAAATGACAAAACAAAAATAGCATATACAAAGTTACATAATTCAATTAAACAAGCATACACAATAGAAATTTAATTACAAGCAGCATCACAAGATATCAGCAATACAATGCAATTTAAAACATTTCAAAAAACAAAAGGGAGACCTCACCCTGAAGTCCCAAACAAAGTCCGGTAAACAGAGCTGGGAGGGGTGCGGCAATGCGGCGTCAGCGTGTCGGAGCTCCCCGTGGCCACAGGGGCTCCCTTTATCCTCCCCACCCCGCCAGGTGGAGGGGGCAGGGGGGTGCGGCATCGCGGCGTCAGCGTTTCAGAGCTCCCCATGGCCACGGGGACTCCCTTTATCCTCCCCCCACCAGGTGGAGGGGGCGGGAGGGCTCCTTCCTCCCCCCAGCACAGAGTTGGCCCCAGCCCTCTGACCAGCAGCCCAATGGAAGTGTTTCCTTCCTCCCCTGTTGCTATGTTGGCACTTTGCGATAAACAAGTGGGGTTTGGGTTGCAGTTTGGGCACTCGGTCTCTAAAAGGTTTGCCATCACTGTACTAGACACACATAAAATTCAAAACTTGGACAAGAGTTTCTTGGACTACATCACGCAGAATCTCCTAGCTATACTACAAGTGGCCATGCTAACTTGGGAGTTCTGGGGCCTACTGAGCAACAGGTAATTTTCCTAGTTCTGATACACATACGCCCATATAGTCCAAATGAAAAAGCACAAATGAATCAAATAATGTCTACACTTCCAGTATTTACATACCGCATCTACAGCCCAAATAGTAAAGACTCTTTGCCCAGAGAGAGACAGAAAGAGAGTGAGAGATTGGAAAACAGAGGGCATTTACAAATGAAGAGAGAGTGATAGGGAAATAAGAGTTTGGAAAAGTAACTTTTTAAAAATTCAACTGTCAGCTAACTTTTCGCCTTAGAACTATGGAAGGCGAGCAAGGAGCTACCAGATAACTGGGCAGAACCACATGATTCTCTACCACCTGGCCAAGAACAACCATGGCCTGTGTGGAAAGCTTTAAACAGACTGTGTGCCAGGGTAGAAAGATCAAGGGCTAATAAGACCAAGACCAGCCGCTTGAGAAATAGTTTCTACCCAAAAGCAGTTCTGGCTTTGAATGCAGTGCAATGCAGTCTATGAGGGAGCTTCTGTATATCATTTTTAGAGTTTTTAGAGTTTTAGAGCTTTTACAGTTTTAGAGCTTTTTAGGGGTTAAATGTGAATATGTGGGGTGGGAGTATGTTGATAATTTTGTATAGTTGTATTTTGTTTAGGTTTTGTTGGGTTGATAAGTGTTTTTCCCCCCAATCTCGTTGTTCTGTGCAGGACAATGACAATAAAGATTTATCTATCTATCTATCTAATCTGAGAAAGTGGGGTTTCACTGTAGATGACAGCCTGTGTGAATGCGGAGAAGTACAAACTATCTCCCATATGATACAATGCACACGATGCCCCTCAATGTGCAAACCTTGTTGGCAAGAGGAAATTCTGTTGATGTGGCCCGATTTGGGGAGGATGCCATCTAGCTCTTTTAAATTCTATTTTGTTTTTAGATGTGTTAATTTTAGCTTTGTATGTTGTTATATGCTGTTGGTTCATCTGACACAAATAAAGAAGATGTTTTTCTTTTCTTTTTTGCAATACAACTCCTACCAATCTTAGAAGGGCAACAGACAGGGCAAAAATTTGGAGAACAACATTCATGAGTATTTTTATCACAGAGGAACTGTCCCATCTCATTATCTATTCTAAACAATCATTTCCCTGTATCTTCATAAACAGCCTAGGAGAAGATTGAAGCCAGAAAGAAAGAACGTCACATTAATATTCTAAATGCTTAGAACTGGTGGGAAAGATGCTCATTTTGAGAAATGCATTCATTTGCTTGCTGTGACTTCTTTCCAAAGATCTACATTTATTCTGTAGGAGTCTAGAAAGAGCATGCCAAAATAATTAAAGGAGATAAACTATCTGGAATTACAGCAAGAAACTACCAGATAAAGCCTCAATTTCTAGCAGTTTGTTCAGAGTTTATTTTTTCTTGGTATACAAATAATTGTGTCTGGTTTTAAGGACAAAGCATTCTCTATAATTAGCTTAACAATTGAGCATTTTTATAAAGAGGGTGTAAGTATTCATTTGAGGGGGGGGGGAATTAAATAAATGAGAACTACAATTTCCTCATATGTCCAGAACAGCAAAATGAGAACTATTTACTCATGCTATTCTCACATGCCTATTTGAATGTCTTGGTATTATAACGTATTTCTCACTCAGCCAGCGAAGGATGTTATGAGCAGAATGTTAAGATACCGTAAAAGAAAGCTGACTGAATTAAAATTAAGAGTGAGGGTGAACCAATGATCCAACCAAAAGAGCAGAAACAGCAGGGTTGATAAGTGTTTTTCCCCCCAATCTCGTTGTTCTGTGCAGGACAATGACAATAAAGATTTATCTATCTAGAAAGGTAAGAAAGGACAACCAAATAAAACAGGGATTCCCAACCTAAGGCCCATGGGCCAGATCCGGCCTATGGCACCATTTCATGTGCCCCCCCCACCCCTCCAAGGGCATTCGTGGAAACAAAATGGCTGCCCCTTTGAAGCTGTTGGGACAAAATGGCCACCCACCCATTGTGCAGGCAGGATGGTCATCCGGCCCTCAAAGCTGACTGAGAGAGCATGACCCGGCCCCTGGCTTGAAAAGGTTGGGAACCCCTGCTTTAAGCAGTGGATGGAGAGATCATTTCAAAAATCTTTTGAACAGTTTGATGCTGCTTCTCTGTAAAGCAACTGACTGCACAAGGAAGGCTGGGATGCATCAGTCTTTTCTATGCCTGTCACCTCAGCCAACACTAATCTGTCAAGATTTTGCATTCCTTCCTTTCAAAATACAGCCAGAGGCCAGCCTGCCTGAAATTTGAGCCCATTGGATAACTGATCTATTCTGGCCTGAACATTTGTGGGAAATATATATCAAACATTACCACCTACATCTCCAAGAAAATTTGAGAGCAATTGTGTTATGTTTTTCTGATATAAATTAATGAAATGTTTGGTGGGTTTCAGAGACTGCATTATTTAATGGGCACTGGTTACACCGGTGCTTGCTTTTGGAATAGATTGATTCTGTTGCCTTACCCCTGCTTTTCTGAAGTAGTTTTAAGGGTTCTGTAGGGCTTAATTTGGAATGCTAACAACTCAAATAGGGGAAAAAATCATGTATGTTTACATGAAAGAACCTGTCTTTTCATGTTTAACACAAGTACCAGTGCACAAAAGGCATTAAAATGAAAAAGGATTTTCCTACAAAGAACCCAAAATGAAACAAAATTGAGTGTTTTCATGGTGCACTTCCTTAGTGAAGAACACAAAGTCCTGGGGGTTGAATTCAGCTTTTCTGAGGCCTTGACTCGTGTTTCAGGCTATTCCCTCCTCTGAATGATATTATGTAGAAATACAACATTTTAACGTCCTTTCCAATCTAAAAAGGCTGAGATGTTTTTCCTAAGACATGGGTACAGACAATAAAGAGGTTTGAGCTAGCTTATGCTGATATTTTTGGGCTCAACCTTTTTTCTGTGCCTCGTCCCCTGGAAGTTCTCTGCAACTGAATTCAGCCTCTCTAAATTACTGTCTTCTGCAGACTACACAGGATTAGAAGGCAGCATCAAACTGTTCAAAAGATTTTTGAAATGATCTCTCCATCCACTGCTTAAAGCAGGGGTCCTCAAACTTTTAAAGCCAGTTCATGTTTCCTCAGACTGTTGAGGGGCCAGACTCTGCCACCACCGCTTCTGCTTCAATCTTTGTCCCCTCCAACTGGCGTGTCCCTGCCGGTGTTCCTTAGCTGAGCGGATGTTGCAAGGAGCTGCTGTACACACGCCTACCTCACTCACCCAGCCCTTCCGGCAGCAGCTCCTTACAACATCCACCCTCCTACGGAGCACTGGCAGGGACACGCCATGCCAAGCAGAGGGGAAAAGGATTGAGGCGGCAGCTGCCGCAGCGAGGGCCAAATTTTAATGCCACGGGCAGCCATGGTTTGAGGACCCCTGGCTTAAAGGTACAAACTAAATATACATAAGTGCACATTAGAAATATGTGTTGACAATTATTTCATGGGCATTCTGTGTACAAATGTCATGCAATTGTATTTGCATTGCAAGCTCTACTGAGTAAATATTAGCCAAGTACTTTTCATCGTAGGAATATCATTCTGACAAACCATCATGGAAGTCTGTTATTTCATTTCAGACAGTTGTGGTAGAGCCGGAGCACGCAAAATCAATGTAACACAAACTCTGATTAGGAAGCCTGATTAATTCACCTGGCATCACCCTCAGACTTCCATTTTCCAAATGGATTGACTTGCATTTCCAAGCAAATTGGAACAGAGATGTCCAGTTTAATTTCAATTCTTGCTACCACATGAACAAGGTTAAGGTTGTTCATAAAATGGTACCAATTCCCCCCCTCAAAATTCAGTTTCTTGTTCAGTAAAAGGAGAAACAAAGTGTAGTGATTTAATCACTGGACAGGAACATGAAATATCCAAATTCATTATGCCACTGAGGCCTAACATTTATTGGATAATTTCAGTCAGCCACTCCTTCTCAGCCTTGCAGATGTGCGGTTGCGAAGGTAAGGAAAAGTATATATCATGAGATATAAATTTCTCTCTCTCTCTCTCTCTCTCTCACTCACTCACACACACACACACACACACACACACACACACACACACACACACACACACACACGATTTCCATGTGTAGAGCCTTCCCGGAAAGGAATCTACCCAGCTTCCTTACAAGTTAGGAAGAAACTAAGTAAGTTTCAAAAGCACAAGGCAAAAAAGAACAAGAACACAACTTCAACATATTTTAGCCATCTACTTGAGGAACAGTCATTACCTGGAAATAGTCTGTGATGAAGGAGCCAAGTTCACTCTTCAATAATCGTCTGAAACAAAAAAAAAGGCCTCATATTACAAAAAGCTTATAGAAATCTTACAAGACCATCATCTAAGAAGTGAGGTTCGTTTCTATGGAAAGGAGAACATTTATCAAGAATGGGGTAAAATCCATTTTCAGGACAACAAAGCATTCCAAGAAAACTGTGCTTAGCTAGAACTGTCAGACTTCATTGCATTTTAATCTACCTACATGCCAAATTATCTAATGCGGATAACTTATCACCTCCCACTCCACTCCAATACAGGACGTTTAGTGCCCAACTGTTCCAGATACAAAGTAGCATTACAAAACCTTGCAGGCATCTTGTAAAACAAGAGTCAACTATGCTGTTGGCAGAAAAGCTCCTCAGGTAATCAAAGCATGAGAAATTAACACTGTCTTTTATAACACCATTAATTAATTCCCATTGAACTGACTGAGGAATGTTTGGTACTGTAGTCACTGTATTTTTCACACAGTTTCTTGCAAAAATTCCAGTAGAACAAAGCGATGGTGATAAGTAGATGAAGTTCAGGAGCCTAAGTAGTACTGTACTTTTACATTGTCACAAAACCTAGAAAAATAATTACATTTCTCATATAAACAATGTACAGTAAAACCTCGCATAAAGAGCACCTCGCTTAGAAACTGACTCGCCTAAAGAGCAAACTTTTATCTGAATGGTCGCCTCGCTTAACAACTAAAAACCAAAAACTCGCTTAACAACTAAATCAGGGTTCACAATCCACACACACACCAGATGTCACAATCGGTCACTTACAATGGCGGCAGCAGCATTTTTCTAAGTGTTTCACTTAAAGAACAACTAGCTTAAAGAACAATCCCATGAAACGCATTATGCTCTTTAAGCGAGGTACTACAATCCACAGAATGCATGTCCTGCCTATTATCATACAGTTAGAGATCAGGATTCTGCAGAATTCTTTTACAGTGGTACCTCGGATAAAGTCCGATTCGGATAAAGTTGCGGTTTTCATGCACACTTGATGCATCGCATAAAGTCCAAAACCGATTAAAAAATGAACGTTATCTGAGGTATTTGGTATAGGAACCTTGGATAAAGTCCATTTTTGGACATTATCTAATGCATCGCCCATTTGATTCAGATAAAGTCCAAAATCGGATAGTCTAAACTTGTGGAACGGAGTTTGGACTTTATCCAAGGTTCTACTGTACTTATTTCATTCTTGTATGTCAGGTTTTTTCCTGCTAAGGAGAAATGAGTGTTTTCTGCATTTTTTGTATCTTTGTATCTTTTAATGAAAATTTTATAGAAATGTATTTAGCGTATAAAGACTCTCTCTCTCTCTCTCTCTCTCACACACACACACACACACACACACACACACACACACACACACATGTTTTATTCTGCATTTTAAAGTTTTTAAAATTATATTTTGCCAATGCTACTGTGGCAAAAAAATAATCAGCCTACCACATTTGACAAATTATGAATGACCATTTCAAAGTGCTTTTTTGTGTTGTGTATACAGTATACTACTTTCCATTACATACTGTGCTTAAAGCAGTATGTATGTTATCAATGCTATCAGTTATATATGTTAAAATTAATACTTCGTAATACATAATGACATAACAATTCATGTAAAACATTTTAAATAAGAATAACTCAGTACTAATATGATCTAGTACACTGAGATTATAACATTCATAGCATATTTGTGCCACGTGTATTGTCCCCCCAAACCCAGGGGACCCTGCAGAGAGGGGATCCCCCCGCAGGACACCCCGTTATTAAAGAGAAGAAACCAAGCTGTTTCTTCTCTTTTAAAATGGAGTGTTTGGTAGGGGGTGGATTCAATCCCCTCTCCCTGGTCCCCATGGTTTGGTAGGGTTGGGGGGACAAAAGGGGTCTGTCCCCTAACCCTTCCAGAGCCAGGGGACCCAGCAGAGAGGGGATCAATTCCCCCCACCCCCCAAAAAATCACTCCGTTTTTAAAGAGAAGAAACCAAGTGGTTTCTTCTCTTTAAAAACGGAGTGTTTGGGGGGGGGGGGAAATTCTTTCCCCTCTTCTGGGTCTCCTAGGTCCAGAAGGGTTGTGGGGACAAAAGGGGTCTGTCCCCCCAACCCTTCTGGACCGAGCACCTTTCATTGCCTCCCTCACCCACTCCCTAACCCCCACCGACCGCACTTACCTTTTCCTGGCTCCCTCCAGCTGGGTCTTTCAAATGCTTTCCCTCCGGCTCCCAGCGTGTTTTTTTTAAGTCAGCGTGCGCGTTCCCAGCCTCCTCTGCACTCGTATCCCTCAGCCTGATTGGCTGAGGGGTTGCACAGCGCAGAGGACTCTGGGAATCGGAGTTCCTTTTTTTTTGGTCGCATTCGTGGGGAGGCTGCCCCACTGGCGAACACCAAAACCCTGCGGCGCTGAGAAGGCAGGGGTTACGGTGAGTGCGGAAGGCTAGGTCGGGGATGGTTGGGTCTGGTGCGGGAGCCTTTGAACGTTAGCTGACATGCTATAGGCTCAAAGGACGCTGGGACATGAAGTTTAATTTGTGATTTTACCGATCCTACATTGTAATATTTTCTACCACTTTATTTTGATTGGCCGCGACGTATCTCCCAATGTTCTTTTTGCCCGCGCCTCTCAGCCTGATTGGCTCTGGCGTGGCGCGGTGCAAAGAACGTTGGGAATTGTACGCACCCCGGAAATGATCTCTTTCAGCTTCTGCCTTCTAGAAGAAGGTATAGGGTCATAAAGACCAGGACCAGCCACTTGAGAAATAGTTTCTACCCAAAAGCGGTTCTGGCTTTGAATGCAGTGCAATGCAGTCTATGAGAGAGCTTCTGTATATAGTTTTTAGAGTTTTTAGAGTTTTAGAGTTTTTAAGAGTTTTAGAGCTTTTTAGGGGTTAAATGTGTATATGTGGGGTGGGAGAATGTTGATAATTTTGTATAGTTGTATTTTATTTAGGTTTGTTGGGTTGATAAATGTTTTTACCCCCCAATCTCGCTGTTCTGTGCAGGACAATGACAATAAATCTTTATCTAATCTATCTATCTATCTAGTCCTTTTTCTTTGTTTGCGTTCGTGGGTCTCCTGCCCCACTGGCACATTTCTCAACCCTGCAGTAACCTCCGGACCGGGTTCGGGCGAGTGCAGGAGGCTCGGTACGGGCTAATATGGCCGGGTGTGGGAGCCTTTGTCACAATCCAACGGTTAACGCTCGGATTTATAGGTATAGATTAAACACCTTATATCAAGACACCTGGGCAGAAAGAAAATGTTTTCATGCCAAAACTCACTGGAGAAAAAAAAGGAAAAGATAAAAAATACTGAAAGTTAGATTGTCCACCCTCAAGCAAAAGAAGATCTACTGTTTACTTAGATCCCAAGACATGAACAAAACAAGAAGGGTACCTTCATCTCTACATCAAATCTCTTCCTGGTAGCTTCTCAGCAAGAGAGCAATAACAAAGGCAAGATCTATAAAAGCTTCATTCTGGGCATGGATCTTCAATAAAGTGTAGAAAAATGCACACAAATGTTTTCATGTAAAACTAAAACAATAGCAACACACCAAAATAGCATCTAGGACTGAGGTTGGGATAGAACAGGTGAAAAGAGCCAAATCCAGATGATAAAATCCAGGTGCTTTATGCTTTGGCTGCTTAATTTTTACCATCACATGCAGTGAGCTGGAAAATCTGCCAACAGAACTCCATCATGTTACACTGCCAAAGCCTTCCCAAATATCCTAATATACTCACAGTGTGACTAGTCAATTTCCTCATGAAATATACTAGTTACCAATCCAAAATAAATTGGACTATGGTGTATGGAAGCCTTTTTAATTACACAAATAAAAAACATTTATGACTATTTTTAGAAGTCACCTCAGCTGGTCTTGCTGTAAAAGATTAAAACAGATTTCTGGAAATCATCACAAAATAACATTTTAGGCCACTGTTTGTCCTACTGACCAAACTGTCACTTCTTTGAAATCTGCACCTTTTTTTGCATGTTTTATCTTACCCTTTGATCAAATAAATGCTACCAATCAAATGTGTGGTAAACTGAGTCTTGTTAATATAGAAAGAAGACAAAAGTCTTACTGTTTCTCCTCACCGGTTGAAAGACAACTTCCCTTTTCTAGATGAAGTCTGAAGTATGCATTAAAAAAAACCAGAAGTGGAGAATGAGGATGATTTGATTCCAGGGGAAGATTATAAAGCAATTTGAGAAGGCATGCAGAAACAATTGTCTGATTCAGAAACTATGAAAAGCAGTAAACAGAATTTTGTGAAGCCTTAATTTTTAAAAATCAAGATCTTGGGGGAGGAAAGTTCATAGATTTGTTTTCAAGTAGGACAAAAAGAATACAAAAAGGCTCCCACAAACAATGTAAGAATTATTCCTAACTGAGCATGTAACTTAGTACAGCTAAGTTAATGGCAGGTGAGATACTAACAATCTTTTCTCAACAACATTGTGGCTGCCCCTGTGTTGACAATGACCTAGCCAAGTTCATAGAGCCAGGTGGGGAGAGAATGTGAAATAGACATGAAAAAGAGGCAATCTTTTTAGGGTTATCAGGGTTGGAGAGTATTAAATTTTAGACTAAACAATCAAATAAATAAATTGAGGTTTGTTCGCATTTCTAGATCAAATTTTGGTGGGACAAATATTAGGCCATACTAGAAATAAAGAGTCTGATAAATATACATGAATACCTAAAACATATAGATGTCTGATTATTGCGTTCTAAATATTATATCAAGATTCACCACAGCAAGGGTCAAATGTTGATCACTACAATCCAATTGTTACATCACAGACTTTGATTGAATGAATATCAGATGACAGCAGCAAGAATAGGGACCTGATCAAGCTCTTTATTTCCTTATGTAGAATAATTTTGCACAGGATGATACTTAGGTTTCTTTATAGGGAGGGAACAGATTTTGACACAACAGCTTCCTGCAACAGTAACTATGTCAGCAGTCTTGACCATGCCAATAAAAAACAGGGTGTAAATATGCTGTGTATATTAAAATATACTGTATTTATTAAGAAACAGGGCCAAATGTCATACATACTAACTGTTCTGTAGCAGGAAAGCAATTCCCATTCAGCAGAGTTGGAGTCAAGAACATACCTGACATTTTCATTGAGGGTGTATAGTTCATTGTTTTGCAGGCCTCCCCCTTTGAACACATTGATCACTGCTGTTTGAACACTACCAAGAAAGAAGGGAGACAGTTAGGGCTGCCATAAATTTAACAAAATATGTCAGTACAATTTATGCCAAGCCACGAAATAGCAGTGAAGAGCCATGTAAATTTATCAGCAAGAGATTAATTGTCCTGAAATTACTTCTGCTTTCTTCTTCCTCCATGGAATCATCAGATGATTTGCCTATGGCTGCCAATAAGTAACAAAGCAGGGAATCCAGGTTAAACACACAACAAGGGACCAATACAGAGACATAGCAGCATGCTTTATAAGACTCACCTCCTGTTGCTTTTATTCAGTGCCTTTACAGTAACATTTCATCCTCTTGTTCAGCAACAAACTCACAATTGGGGGGGGGGGGGACCTGCCATGTTGTATTGGCTTGCTCCAGACACAAAGTGAAAGGATTTACTGCAGTTAAAACTAGGAAAATGTGACAGACTAGGATCCAGATGTTGAAGCATCTATCCCCTTTGGTACTGGTTCAGTCCCCATAAGAAGATTCTTCATGGAGGGATCCCAACAAAGCCATGAAAATGCCTTCTAAATCACTAATGAGGGGTGAGGAGGGTGGACTACTTAAAGACATAAGGAGACAGCCTTCACTGAATTCGGAAAGGAAAGTACAGATATAGTTCCAACTCTCTGTATGCCTCTTAAAACAGTGCTAAAGCCTATTAAGATAACAAATGCCGTTCCCTGTGAAGATGCAGCTTGCTTATTCACTTCTACCTCCTAACAGATTACCGATGTTGCTGATGCTGAAAACAGTAGCCATCTGATTAAGACTATGCTTACAGGTACTGATCCAGCATTAAAAACAAACATAGAACTAATTAAATGGCAACACCAACAACTACTGTTTAAATAGTACATAAGTATAATGTAGGGTTCCCACCCCACCCTGCCCTGCCTTTGCTTCTACAGGAAGTGTATCTCTTGCTTCCTTGGCTTCAAGTTTAGAACAACCTAGCTTGGATTATGGCAAATTATGGTATAATGAACCTGCAAACCATAAATAAATATAAACCATGGTTTACACACAAATTGTTCAATTGCTGAATTTTTTTTAAAAAAAACTTCAAAATGTAGCTGGCTATATGAACACAGTTTCCAACATATTTGAGGAGGTCAAATATGTCAACAAATAAAATATAAAATTATGCAATCTAAAAATCCATCAACAAAGTTCTCTCTTGTGGATAGCCCCTAACATAATACTATGGCATAAAGCAGGGGTTGGCAACCTACAGGCTGTGGGCCGAATCTGGTCCATGGTGCCAAATAATATGGCCCCCACCCTCACTCCAAACACCACAGAAACATTTACGGCGGCTGTGGATGTGTTTACGGCAGTTGCAGATGCGTTTACGGAAGCATTTACGGTGGGAGGGACCACCGGTCCAGCCCCCTCAACTGTCTGAGAGCGCATGACCTGGCCTTCGACTTTAAAACGTTGCTGACTCCTGGCATAAAGGAAAGCAATCACACATATACCACCCCATAGTGCTTAGTGCACTATCTGGCCGGTTCACAAGCTAATTAACATTTTGCTCCCAACAGGATGGGTACTCATTTTAATGACCTCGGAAGGAAGGAAGGCTGAGTCAACCTTGACTGATGCTACCTCCGATGAAAACTGGCATTACACAAGTTCATTAATCCAGATTTTATCCTTACTACACTTAGGAGCTTACTCCCAGAAAAACAACCCAGACCAAATCTACAGTCAGTAGTCTATGTTAGACCAGTTGTGGTCAGGGTACACAAATTAGTGATTTAAAAAAAACACATGCCCTATATGCATTAGAACTCAAGTTCATTCCCTATCCATTTCAGGTAGCACAGCTGGGAAAGACCTTTTCCTAAGAATTTGCACAATACTGCCAACAGCAGCCAAAGATATTGGAGCTGATGGACCAGTGAAGCAATTCCACAATTTCGTTCAAATATTCAGGTTTCCCACCACAGACTGGGGACTAAATTATGGTTCATGAAAGGAAAAGGTCTTCATTCTTACACATGCATTAAATTTTAAAAACATCTGCAAAGTCTATCTCAGTGTAAGCAAGCTCCAGAAGCATGATGGAATGTGGGCATGATATGTGAAATCAGCCTTCTTCACATTGTAGAGAACAGCACAAGCTAAAGCAAAACCCAACCCTCTTGGGATTCCAACTCTAAATGTCTGGGGTTCCTCATATATCTGTGACACCTTTACCATGACAGCATGGTTTAGGGGCTTCTCAGTTTTTATACAGGCTTGTTTCTCATTCTGCAAGACAGAGATGCCTCTTTTAAGATGTTGCTACTACATAAGAATATGTTTGTTATTTTGGTGCCAGTTCTACCACTACTTCCAGCTAAAATAGAGGCCCCAGAAAAGTGTCTGAAACATGATTCAATCCGCAAGGTGAATACAGTTCCCCAATTTTGCTGCTTGCACATTCAAATATGTTAAGGAACCCAACAACATGTAAAAAAAACTTTGCATCAGAATTTTTTGTGGAATCATATGAGTCTATTCACCTGTTCCATGCAGAGTTAGAGCTGAGCTGCAAAGATTGCCGAGCTGCCAAGAAACGTGGTAAATCACTCAATACTGGAGAGCTCATGAAACGTGGGCGAGGCCTCCGGAATGATCCCATTTTGTGAAACTGGAAAACAGGAACTGAAGCTATAGTAGAATCCCTGGTCATCGATTAAGTGAAAAGATCTAAAAATTATTTTATAAAAGATCAAAGGAAGACTGTCCAAAATGAGTTAATTGGGTCAGAGGATGCCTTGAGAATCAGAATTCAACCTGTGGGGAGAGAGAGAGAGAGAGAATAATTAAAGTTGGGGGCATTCAACAATTACATTCTGCACAATCCAATGTCACAGATTAAGACCAAGACCCAGAGAACTCTTTCAAAGAATCTCCTCACAGTACAGCATATCAAGCTGATACACCTATCTGTGCTGCTATGTGCATTTCAGCCTCTATTGTTTTCAACACATTGCTGAAAGAGGGGCTCCCTAATTGTTCCATCAGCCAGGGGGGGCCACCTATCTGGCACAAGAAAAAGGGCCTTCTCAGTCTCCGCACCGGGCCTCTGGAACCTCCTGCCAGTAGAGCTACAGTTGCAGACGGAGTTGCTGCCCTTCAGGAAAGGTCTTAAAACCTGGCTGGCAGGGCAGGTGTGGGGCCATGAAGGCAATGTGGCTCCTGCTCACTGGCTTTTACCATAAGATGCACCCTCTCTCTGCTTCTTGGGGTGGGTGGGATTTTAATATGGGTGGGGGTTTTAACTGTTTTTATTGTGTGGGGTTTTTAGATTATGTAAACTGTCCTGAGTCAGCCTTGCCTGGGTGGGAGGCGAACAAATTGAAAAATTAAATTAAATTAAATTAAGATCTCCCCATTTAATGACAACTTTAGTTGTTGGAATTATGGCTATGGCCATGATAACAACAATGGTGGAAAAAATAGATTAATGTACTGCTTTTCTCCCAAAAAATGGGGCTCAGGGGGACATATGTGGACAGATAAAAATAAATAAATTTCATGTCAGAAATTACTCTGGGTTGAAAGGATTTTTGCTGGAGAAACTGCTCAGGGGATGCCCGAATTAGGCTCCTTTCATGTCCTCAAGATCCATCATGCAGCACTCAGGTATCGAACCCTGGCCTTCCAGTCTTCAACCTCAGCATCTTAACCATTAAACCACCACAATGCTGCTCAGTAATAGATGAGAATTCAGTGCATACTGAAACACATACTGTACATGTATCTGAAACCTTGAAATACAATTTCTTTTTCTCAAAAATATACATTTGTAATTATACCATCAAGACAGAAAAATAAAAGAGAAATGCCTCAAACAGCGAACTATACAATCATTTCCTTGATTACTTCACTCAAAAGATTTTTATCTTGACTGTGCTTATCATTTCCTTCAATCAAAAATTGCTTTATATTACAAAGTATCTTTGCCAAAATAGGATCGATATCTCCACTCCTCCCATTTGTGGGCCCACAACAGTTCAAACAGTTCCAGAAAATCACCAAACCCACTGCAGAAGCTTCTGGGGAAAGAAACTCTGGAGGCAGCTTATTATGAAAATGGATTTGTTATGTTAATAGACTTTTATCTGAATAAACTAGGCACAATTCAGTCATCTCATGTGTGGGGGGTGGGGGGAAGATGGTCTGATTTTTACAACCTGGCCTGTCCAAATGCAAAATTCATTTTACATCAGTGTAACTGCAGTGGCTCAAGTAGCTAAGACGCTGACTGGGAAGCGGAAGGTCAGCAGTTCGATTCCCGAGTACTGCAGGACGGAATGAGCTCCCGTCTATGTCCTAGCTCCTGCCAACCTAGCAGTTTGAAAGCAACAAATTGCAAGTAGATAAATAGGGACCACTCCGGTGGGAAGGTAACAGCGTTCCGTGCGCTCCGGTGTCTAGTCATGCCTGTCACATGACCACAGAAACGTCTGCAGAAGCTGGCTCTTCGGCTTTCAAACAGAGATGAGCACTGCACCCTAGAGTCGGATACGGCTAGCTTTCGAGCAAGGGAAACCTTTAAAAAAAGACTCAAGCTTGCCAATGCCAAGGTCCTGAGTGGTGTTGCCAGTGGAAATTTCCTTGACACAGTTCTGATAGTTCACGCCTCCCACGCTTGGAGGTAAAATTGTTACTGTGCCAAGGGAAAATTACTGTGTCACCCAGTCTGGTTTCTTTTTGATTTTCAGATTTAACTCTGGTCCAGAGCTCTACAATGGACATTTTACATTTGCACATGATTATTTTAAAATCATCAGTGACAAGGGTCATCAAAAAGACAGTCAGCGAAAGAGTGAGAAGGATACTATCGCAATTAAAATTTACAGATGAAGTCCCTAGATCTCAGGCAAACCATTCTTCTTTACCCCCATCTATATAAAAGAGATAACAAAATGTCCCCAGCCACATTTGATGACCACAGCAAACCAATGAGTTGCCAAGATCAGCCAGCAGACTCTAAAATAATAATGGGAAAATTAGCTTACACCTAATTAAGGTATCATTTAACCCAAAGATAATTCTGACCTTCCAAATGTTGTTGGGCTACGAATCTTATCATCCCTAGTCATCATAACCAGTGATAAGGATTTGTAATCAGGCAACAGCTGGAGAGACACAGTTTCCCACAACCCAGGAATACACCAGAACTGTTCTGAAGTGCCTATCCCAGATCAAGTTTTGTTTCCCCAAATTTTACTGGCAATCTCGTCATCCCTCACAGAATGGAGTTCAACTCCTTCTGAATCTTCTTTACCCTATTCAGGCACTACATTATCCAGCATTCTCAATGCAGTTTGAGAGAAGCACCCAGCCACACTTGTATGCAAGCTCTACACAGAAGAACAAATTAACTGGACTACAAATCCCACATTTTCCAAGACCTTTGCCCATATGCAGAACCTATTTGTAAACTGTTACTCTCTCATCTTCAGGCTTGACACTGAAACAGTAAGCAAAGCAATTGAGGGCAGAGGAACAGTGTTTGGTGTTCTACTGTAAAAGTGTTCATAACGCCAGCTAATGCTGTATAGGGTGGTTCTGATGTTATTCTACCTACAAAGGTCTTGGTTTTTCTTAGTCATTTGGTGGCTGTGCTCCTTTCGCATAATGTGTTATTTATACTGACCTGTGATTTTTTTGGTCAAGTTAATACAGTAAGAGTATTCTTCTAGAGCCTTCCTGGCATTCTGGCCCTTTTGGCTACCAGGAATTTACAGCATAATGATAGAAAGCAATATGCACTTAACTGTTTGCTGCAAAAATGCAAGGAATGAACTTTCTTTAAAAGGCATGCATATTTTTAGAAACCACAGCAACACTGCTGAGAGCAGACAACCTGAGGAACCTATATTCTTATCAGTCACATGAGCAGCACAAAGACAGTCAATGTCAAATAGTGGTACTTGATAAAGACTTGAGAAATGTGGTATGAACATGTGTCCCTTTGATTACCACTTTTTTTTGCAATTGTTTTTACAATACCAAGACATTTGCAAAAACTGGGCAAGTTTCAAAAACAGCTTGCAATATGGCAACAATAGGTCAAATGTCCCATTAGGTGTGCAGGTGCCCCAGGGGCACTCTCATTGCTACTCTCTGGGCTATGTTCTTAACTATTGGCCAACTTAAGTAGTTGGCCATTTAAACTGCTAAAATACCTCACAGATGCATCTGAAGTAGGGTTCCTAAAACTTTTAATTCTGAAGCAAATAAACAATTCTGAAGCACCAGTTAAAACAGCTGCTACAGAGACAGAAACAGCCTTGCAAATAACTGAATGAAATGTACAAAGTCTTCTATCCCACAACACCTTTAATAACAGACCTGAATCTTATTAGCTCTACTGGTATAAGGACCTGACTACTGTTGCCAGCAATCCTATATGTATTTGCCACAGAATAAGTTTCACTGGCATCAGCATCTCAGGAGACATTATAGAGTTGGGCTGTAATTTTTTTTATCACAGACTTCTGGAAGAATTACAACCTAGTTTATTGAAGGCAATTCTCACTTGCATGAGGAAGGATCTCTTTCTAAGCCGCTTATAAATTAAAGCATTATGATTTTTTCCTGGATTATATCAGATCCTGTACATGCCTGAAAATTTTAGTATTATGGGGAAAAGGTTTTCAAGAAACGAACCAATTTCAGAAAGAATAATCACCCTTTATTAAAAAAAATTGAACAGTTCCTCCACATATGTGAATCAGGCAAAAAAGATTCATATTAAAATCTGCTTTTATATCAATAATTCTTTAACCAGGTATGTGAATAGTGAAATTATTTATACATGCATAGAGACAAGGTCCTGTCTTCTTCAAAAACGTTTCTTCAGAATGCACATCTTTTTATTGTTTTGTTGTTTTTAAAAGGGTTTTCAAGATTCTAAGAATTTGTTAAATTGCAAAGGCCACTATTGAAGAAGTTCTGACACAAATAACTAAAGACCAAGAATTTGTAAAATCCACAAAACAAAGAAAGCTAAAATTCGTTGATAATGAGAAATGAAAAGGAGAGATTGCTAAAGCTTGTCATTAAAGGTAAATAAATAAGAAAAGAAGTGAAGGAATAAGAATCTATCTTAACCTATAAATCCAAGTGTTCACCGTTGGAACTGGCTATAGGCTGCTATCCGTCGCCCTACTGACCCGAACCCACCCTTCGTGCGCACGGCCGAATTGCCTACGCAGGTCAACAAAGGATTTAAAAATCCGCCACGGGGGCCTCAGCCCCACAAATGGCAAGAAAGGGAAAGAACTTCACTTCCCAACATTCCTTGCGCTGCGCCGCGCCAGAGCCAATCACGCTGAGAGGCTCTCGCACAGCGCAGCGTTCGGACACGCGCCGCAGCCAATTGAAACAAACGCATTTAAAAAAAACCAGCAGAAACACAAAGCACCAACCGATAACTACAAGCCCCAGCGTCCTGCGCGCCAACGCAGAACGCTGAGGAAAACGGCGCCCGGAAAATTAAAAAGAAAAACAGCTCACAGGCAAGCAAAGACCAGCCGGCTTTCTTTTACTCACCCGCCTGAATCTCCCGAATGGAGTTTCCCCTTTAAAATCAGTGGGAGGGGGTGGCCATCCCCCTCTGCGCTGCCTACCCTAGTGATGGGAGGTTTGTGGGGATAAAAGGACTATATTGCCCCAACCCATCTGAAAACAAAAGATGAGGCAGAGAGGATCGATCCCCAACCACCCCTCCTTAAAAAAACTCCGTCTTTTCTTCTCTTTAAAAACGGAGTTGTTTTAAGGAGAGGGGGGGGGGAATCGATCCTCTCTGCCTTTTCCTCTCTGTCCAGAAGTGAAGGGCCAATATAACCTTTAATCCCAACAAACCTCCCCAAAAAACCTCCCAACACTAGGGTAGGCAGCGGGGAGGGGGATCGCAGCCCCCACCCACTGATATTAAAGGGAAAAAACGATCTACCTTCACGATTCCACAAAAACAAAGCACGACTCCACAAAAACAAAGCACCATAACACACTACAGCTCCCCTGCCCACCACCTAGCCCACCCTTCCTAACCCCCAATGACCATGCCCCCATCCTCACCACGGGCCGCCGGCGTAGATATTCCAACCAGCCCGGCCTGCGAAAAAAAAACCAAACTACCACCACATGGTATTTCAATGGGCCACCCAGCCACCGAGGCCGGCCCACAGAAATACACACACCAAAAACACAAACAACAACAATCCAAAAAAACAAGGACAAACACAACCCCCCACCCCCCACAAATCACAACAAAAGCACCCTGCGAAAATACCCCCAACCTACATCCCCCCACACCCCACAAAACCCAAAAACACAACACATAAAATAAACGAGCACACACCTTCAACCTCCAGCCTCAGCGAGGAGCACATGTGCAAT
The DNA here is from genome assembly GCA_035047305.1 of Bradypodion pumilum. Classification (NCBI taxonomy): domain Eukaryota; kingdom Metazoa; phylum Chordata; class Lepidosauria; order Squamata; family Chamaeleonidae; genus Bradypodion; species Bradypodion pumilum. Next base: position 429,631,432 of record JAWDJD010000001.1, on the reverse strand, counting down.
GAAAAAAGAACAGGAAGAAAACACAGCCCACAACTGAGTTACCATTTCAAAATAGTGCAACAGCACCACCCAGTGGCTACAGCAAAAATAGCACTCAAAAACATTAAATTTAAAAAAACATACTCTTACACATTTTTTAAAGAAATTCCATTATTTGAAAAAAATATATATCAACCATTCCTCTTTTCAAAATCCGATTTTATTATAACACTTTAAAACACTACCTACGTATAAAAAACCATTATTTAAAAAAAGAAAAAAAACTCATTTAAATACACATACAAGAAAAATCATCCAACAACCATTTTTCAAATTTTTAAAAAATAATCCCAAAAAAAGCCCGGCAACGCCGGGCAACCCTTGCTAGTTGGTTATAAAATCTGGGAAACTTGTTTGGATGCAGCACAATATCATTGGCTGCAATCCAATAGTAGGTCACAAGCAGAGTAGTGTGCACTGTTGGCTCACCAAATTTACATGATACAATTGGCCTACTCAAGTTGTGACTTACTATTAGGTTTCAGCCATTGTTTAGTGCTGTCCCACTTGAAACTGGCATAGTCATAATCATGCCCAGCCTCCAAACTGTATCAGGAAGAAAGATCTTTCCAACAGAAGGCAAAAGCTGGTTCAATTTTTCACTAGCAGCCTCTTCTTTACAGCAATTCTGTGGACCACTATTTGCATGCATGCATGCTGAGTGTGATGTGTATCCTGCCAACTACTTTTCAAAGCAAGCCAAACATGTACATATTTACAGTTACTTTCTCCTCCCACACATGGATATTTCTAGTCAAATTATCTGAATGTGAAAGGGAAAATGGGAAGATAAAGGATTGAAAAGAACCACAATGGTCATATTTTTCCACTAAATATAGCTGAAATTTAATATCCCAGGCAGATAGGCTAGTAACTGTAGTTTATATTCAGCCCTAAGCAGAATTTGAAATATGCTACTAAAGTTCCTATTTTGTTGCTATCCAGTCTTTGGGAAGTAAACGAATAGTAAGTATTCTTTGAATAAAACTGATAAAGCTTTCAGAAAAATCATAAGAGACCAGTCTTTTATATATCCTACCAGGCAAGATACTGCATACTTAATTTCACCCCATGGGTGAATTCAGTCAAAACTGATTGCAAACACACCTTTACCCTGGTCAGCAGAACTTCTAGACAGCTCTCCATCCATTTTGTATAGATTTGCCCTCATCCAGATAAGGTTGGATAATCCCAAATTCTACTTGCTGTAGCATGCAAAGAAACTATGCAATAAGAGTAAATCACATGTAAACTGAGACAAAACAAGTAGCTGATAAATGATGGACTCTCCTTAGGTATATAATGGTATATACATTATATACCCATCAAACTACCCCAATACAACAGAAGAGGACACTGAAACCTGTCAAATTAAGCTAGACTTTCCATGACTTATCCTTATTCTAAATGCTAATTGCTTCCACTGTTTATTCTGAAGTGCTAACATAGTACCATACAAACTAATTCTATTAAACTATAACATTTTGAAATTACTCACAAATCAGGGCTCTGCAGTACTAGATAGCAGTCCCACAAGCTTGTCTTGTAGTTTACAGACAACTTCAGAGCTATCAACAGAATTTTCTACTTCATGTATTGCATGCACTCCCTGTATAATGAGAACAATAAAAATTAAAACTTTTTTCAAAATTAAGTTGGGCAACATAAGTGGTGTGTCCAATTAAAAAAAAATTGCAGATAGACTTTGCAGAGAGCTTTCAGAGCAGCAACTGTTATCATTACTCTGTGACCAGCTGTTTTACCTATTTACTGTTAAACTTGTCCTAAATTATTTTTATGTTTTATTCTTCAATCTGTTCTACACACTGCTATCTTAACTGTGCTGATTTGAAACAAGAGAATATGCTCAAAGGCAAACTATGCAAACCTAAACATGTTAACTCAGAAGTAAGTCCCATCATGTTAAACTGACATTGCTCTCTAGAAACTATGCCTGGGATTCACCAAAAATATTATCACATGGCCAAAATAAGAGAGCATTTTTTCTTTTAGTAATTGGTTATTTCAAAATGCTTTCCTACCCTTCTAAAGCCATACCTGTTTGACATCATACGTATACTCTCCAAAATATTATTTTACGGGGCAATCCTATTCAACTCTATTCAACAATAATTTCCTCGGAATTCAATACATTTTTAGTCCAGCTAAGTATTTTGCACAATCTTTTAAATATTAAATGGACACAGTGAATCCTTTCACCATTTCCTGCATTTTTTAAACATTTAACATTGTTAGAGTAAGTTTAAAGGCAGTTTTAAAATTGTTGTTTTTAAAATATCAAGTTGAATGTAAGAAACCTCTGGCTAGGTTAGTACAACAGAGAATGTGCACATTAGCTATTGAGTAAAATAATTCAAAATGGACTTCACTTTTAATTTTTTTTTAAAAAAAATAGTAATGACAAAACCCCGTAAACCAGAACAATTTCAATTCTAATTCATCCCCATTAAAATATTGCAATATTGCTCCTGTACCTTTTGGTCATAAGGAAGAGCAAACATCTGCTGCTTGGAGAATCAGAGCAAAAGCGACAGTAGCAGACACAGCTGTGAGGGAAAGCAGCCAGAAGGAAAGGTCCCTTCACATAACTCCTCTCCACAGTTGACCACAACAGGCAGGTTGCCAATTGGCAGCCACAAGAAGATAAAATTAAGATTGACTAAATTCAGAACAAAAAGGTTGCTTGAACAGGTAGCCAAGAAATTATGTATTCTGTGACCAGTCATAGACATACAGGCTTGGATCCAGACTTCATCATATTTAGTCTGACTTAAATTCCAATTTGTCTACTTTATCTATTGACTAAATTTGGATAAAAACCACAGACTACAATTGAACAAAAAATAATACAAACAGACTCGTGTCACAGTGGACAAAAGGCATGGGAAAATAACCAGACCAGGGTGTCATTGTTGAAAATAAAAAGAGGAGCCCCTCACTGCTGGGTGTTAAGCAAAAATATAACAGGTGAAATTGTTTCCATCGCAACATTTTCATGGTGCATGTACTAAAATTCTGCATCTTGTTAAGCTATTAAAATTCATGAGGTATAAAAAAACAAAAAAACAAAGATACAGGAATTCTAGGTGAAGCCCATTGTTACCTGTACTGGAAACCTGTGAATTATGATGATATAATTTCTATCTTTACCAGCAAGGCAATGAACCAGGATTTAGGAGTTTTAGGATTAGTGGCTCAGAATAAGCAGTGGATATCATCTAAGCATCAGAAGGCAACAAATTTCTAAGTCTGGTTTCAGGCAAAACATTTTAATTGCCAGCCTACATAGCTTTGAAAACACAGGAAGCTCCTCCTTACTAAGTCAGAGGTTCAGACCACCTAAACAAGCATTGTGAACTCTGAGTGGCAGCCAAGTTTCAGCCATGATTATACCCTATCCCTGATATCCGTTTGTGATCTCCAAACCCAAATACTAACCAAGCTCAACCATGTTTAGCTCCTAAAATCAGATAGCATTGGGTGTGTTCTGGATGGCATGCTGATGTTCTTCAATCTCGTGTCCTCCATCAAAATTTAAAAAAGTTACTTTTTCAGATTACAATTCACAGATTTATATTCCAACCCCAGTTATACATGCACAGCCAGTGCAGTAAGACCTAAAGAAGCTCCTGATTAGGTTGGAAGAAGAGAGTGCAAAAGCTGGCTTGAGACTCAACATCAAGAAAACCAAGATGATGGCAACAGGCCCTATCAGTCCCTGGAAAATAGATGGGGAAGAAGTAGAAACAGTGACAAATTTTACTTTCTTAGGACCAAAGATCGCTGCAGATGGGGATTGCAGCCATGAAATAAAAAGGTGACAGATTCTTGGGAGACAAGCTATGAGAAACCTGGGGAACAGAGTGAAAAGTAGAGACATCACATTGCAAACAAAAATTCGCATAGTCAAAGCAATGGTATTCCCGGTCGTAATGTATGGGTGTGAGAGCTGGACCATTGGGAAAGCTGAGCGCAGAAGAATAGATGCCTTTGAGATGCGGTGTTGGAGGAGAGTTTTGAGACTCCCCTGGACAGTGAGGAGAACAAACAGGTCAATCTCATAAGAAATCAATCCTGACTGCTCCTTAGAAGGTCAAATAGTAAAGATGAAGATGAAGTACTTTGGACATCAAATAAGAGAGGATTCACTTGAGAAAGCCTTGATGTTGGGAAAGGTGGAGGGCAAAAGAAGAAGGGGGCGGCCAAAGGTGAGATGGCTAGATGGTGTTGTAGATACAATGGACACAGAGCTGGGTGGGCTGAGGAGGATGGTGGAGGACAGGGGTGCCTGGAGGGCAATGGTCGCAAAGGGTCGGAATCGACTGTGTGACTGAACAACAACAAAGCCAGTGATTAGGGTATTCTAAAAACTATAGTTCAAAAAATAATATTTCTAAACTCTGGTTGAGGGCATCAAATTGGAAGAGGCTTATGAGTTGTTGCAGTTAAAATGTTTTCCCAGTATTCAGGATTTGCCAGTTGTTGCCCTAGGAAACTCAGATGGTCCTCTCTGACTGAGTTTTAGCCCAAGGAGCAAGAGCTACTTGAAAAACTGACTCCAGGATACTCAGGTAGTCAGAACACATGGCTGAAGAGCCAAGAAACAGATGTTCCTCCCCCTCAAACCCATTTACATTTATGAGGTTCAGTCACCTTCAGTCTCCCATTGGGTCAAAAATGCAACACAAAACTATAATTTGTAACAGCTTTGTAAAAATAGTATTAGCCATGCATATATATTGTCAGTAGCCCTATAAACAGGCAGAATTATATGCTAAGGCAAATGCTTATGTTGATATGCACTGACTTTTTAGAGATCCAGTGAACACAGCTTAATCTACAATAATTGTTTGTAGGGGAAACTGGGCTGCTTGCCTCTTATGGCTTTATTTGTTGAACTATGCTAATTCTCACTGATCTCACTGGAATGATAAACTCAGCAAAATAGACAGGAGCTGGTGTACAAAACTTGATGACATTTCAGTGATATCAACCAAATTGAACATTGAGTTGCTGAGGCCAAATTGAAGGAAGTCAATGCAAAATGAAATCAGAGAAAGGCCATCTGTGTGCATTTTAACAGATTGTTTCACAAACTACACAGCAGCCTCTTTCACATCCTCTAACTTTGATCGTGAACATAACAAGAAATGAGAAACAACTCCACTTATTTCTACAGAACTCCTTGTCAAAAAAGTTGTCTCCAAAGCCCACAGGTTTACACATTGCAATTATATGGACAGATTGGACTGACTCCCATAGCCCTGAGCCAGCATGGCTTTTGCTCACTGGAAAACACAGGTGTCAAAAGTCCAGAGCACATCTGGAGGGCCTAGACAAGGCAGACAAGAAAAATTCCTGAGAAGCCAAAAGCTTCTAGTTGATGCCTCCCCATTGCTATGTCTTGAAAAATTGTGAGGATGCAAAGTAAATCCAACCACACTTTTCATTTTGAGCCATTTTGAGCCATGAATAGCTGCTTTATCTGATCTGCCATTTCCCCCCTCATTATAACTGGCATCACTACCATCTCTGAAATGGACTCTGCACTTTCATCCCAAAAAACAATTATATGCATGGTACTTTCAATGTCATTTCCACAGTGTTTTGACTATAAACTAAACATATCCTATTGCCCCATAAAGTCATACTTATTGCAACAAAGTGGCATGGGTTGGCCACTCTACCAAGGTTATAAATCATTCAGTAAGTCCCCTGCAGCACCAAGCTAAATAGAGAAAGGCTCATCACCAGAAGGTTGGCTACCAGGTGACCAATTGGACACAAGTCAAATACAAATTATACAGTCAAACCTCAAGATAAGAACAATTTGGCTTAAGAAAAACTCAAGATACACCCGGAAATCTCATGGGGGGGGGGGGAATCAGAATTTTTAATAGGATTTTTTTTTGAGATAAGAAATTCAATGCATTCCTATGGGAAGTTGAAGATTTTTTTTAAGATACAACCAACCTTGAGGCGCGAATTAAATTCATATGTAGAGGTTTGACTGTAATAAGGGTGGGGAATAGTTGCATTGGGCATTGGTAGAGGGACTAACCACATAGATGTAAAATTAATCACAGATCATGTCTCTGTATAAATTTAAACAAGACACTGACACAAAAAACTACCACACAGAACACAAATACAGTAATAACAATCAGGAGACATAAGGACATAGTACAAAAGGCACAGTGTTGGAAGACAGACTGTCTAAACCAGGGGTGCTCAACCGGTAACACTCCCTCAGACAGCTTCAGGGGTTGGACAGCCATTTTGCCCTGCCTGCATGATGGGATGGCTTGTACATTAAATAAGAGCCACACATGGAACTGCTGGGTATGGCAGAGTCAGTGGAGGGGCTACATGAAACGGTGCCGTGGGCCACATCCAGCCCACAGGCCGCAGGTTGAGAACCCCTGATCTAAACATCTTATTACTGAAATTCAATATAAATACTGTATTGTGTTGATATGCATAGTCATAAGATGGCATGTCCCTGCACTGCATTACCCATGCAATGTCAGTAAGGGCAAAGTGGAATATTACACTAGTATACATGTGAAACAGATATTCATATGTCTATGTAACTTAGAAAGCTAACTAAGTTTAAGTGACCCAAATCCAAAGCAAGGGAACAGACTTCCATGATTTTATGCTTCTGGAAGAAATCCACCTGCAAGTGATGTTTTATATTGCAAGAAAATAACCATTAACTTTGATAAGCAACTGTGGAACCTCACTGAAGAGCAGCATATAAATCAATCTATTTATTTATTTATTGCATTTTTATATTGCCCTTTGGGATATTTCCCACTCTGGGTGTTGAACATACAAATAACGAAATAACATAATAAAACAAACAACAAAATAAAATAAAACAACCAAATAAGTACATCATAAAACAAAACAAAATACTTGGTTTTTGTGGGCACAGAGGCTCAACTGAACAGCTAGTTTATTAAGGGTGTAAGGAAAGTGATAGAATGTATTCATTAATAATATCATTTACTGATACAAATACAAAGCATACCCCATTAAAGGCATAGAAACAAGAACACATTAAAAACTGACAAGTGCTTGAACACTAACAGAGTCTCTGTGAAACAGTACATTTTAGGTTGCCACTGGTTTTTTTACCTCTTCTCTGTCTTTAATGGGGTTTTGTCAAAAACAAATTGATTTGTGAGTAAACATGCATATGGTCTTGTATTTATCCCCAATATTATACTCAGCACCTAGAAAACAAAGTCTGTAAAATAGATCTCGTGTGAAATTTGCTGATACTGTAGGACTTGGGGACATCTCTAAGCCAATGCACAGCACACCCATATTTTATATCATTTCTCTTATGGCTGACTGATTTGATTTTTTAAATTTGATTTGGGGGGGGAACTGCTTTCTTACACTAGCAAATCAGAATTCTTTACAATCCCAGCTAATATGGTGTTCATGAAATAAATCAGGAAACTGACTAGAAGAGAAGTTATCCCAAGGACCAGAGTGTCATTAAAATAAAAACTTCAACTAGAATTTCTAATTACAGTGATACATCATACAACGTCCAAACTTGGTTACACAAATTTGGACTTTATATGGATTTGGACTTTGTATGAGGCATGCAAAATCCTAGCCGCGATGCCTCATACAAACGTCCAAATCCTTGCTGCGATGCCTCGTACAACGTTGTTTCCATAGAGATACATTATACTGTAAACAGCATAGACTTCAGGGCAAAGTCAAGGAAACAGACAAGAAACTGACAGAACTTTAAGAAATCATTGTCTGAAGGCTAAATACATTACAAAAACATGTCAAGCAACCTTGATTTTAGGGGACAAACCATACAACAAGTTTTTAACTTTTGAAAACTTTATGAAGTGCAGGTTTAAAAGTTAACATGTCCCATCATTGCAGCACAGTGTTAATCTGCAGCCATGCGGCCGATCACCCATTTTGTACAAGATACTGTAAACAATTACCGGATGGAAGCAAGGACAAAATGGATGCCAACATGCCCCATCATGCAGCACGGTGTTAATCATCCAAACAGCAGCAAACACCAAACAATTAAAATCGTGCTCAAAACCACTCCTAAACACTCTTCGCCTCGTGCAAAACCCACAAGAGCAATGCATGCATGTGCCCTGCCTTTTATACTGCCCAGGCACAATGCAATCTGGGAAAACCCTCAATGCCTCATACAAAGTCGCAGCAACTTTGTATGAGTCAACTTTTTTCAAGGAATTAGGCAATGTTGTATGAATTCGATGTTGTACGAAGCGGACTTTGTATGAGGTATTACTGTACAGTGAAACTCCGTACAACGAAAAACATCCATTCCACTTGGTTCTTCGTTGTACAATTTTTTCGTTGCACAGAACCACTGCCTGCGCATGCGCATTATGTGTGTGTGTGTGGGGGGGGGGCTTCTAAACCAACTTCCCTCAGAAGCCCCAACCGGCACACCCACAATGCTTTGTGTTCAAAGCAGCTGGGGATGGGGGTGGGGAGATTCAGTGATGCACTGAAGGTCCTGTCCTGTTTGGGAGAACGGGTAGCGGAAATTCCCCAGGCCCCGCCTACCTGGCCGGCCATGCCCACCTCCATACCCCATTGTGTTGGATATGCCCACAGATTTGGCCCCGCCCACGGAGGTGGTAGTAAAAAAATTTGGAGTGCATCACTGGGGAGATTCCTTTACTGTAGTTGCTTTGAGCGCTGCCACCCATGCTCCCCATCTCCGCTTTGAATTCAAAGCAGCTACAGCAGCCAAAGCAGAAATAGAGAGCATGGGCAGTGCTCAAAGCAGCTACTGTAAAGAAATCTCCCCCCACCCCAGCTGCTTTGAACACAAAACATGACGGCACGCACAATGCTTGTCAAATCAGCTGGGGGTGGGGGGGGTGGGGGGAGAATCCTTAAGCTGCAGATTGCAAAGTGCATTTGAGGCAGCGAGAGGAGGTTCCCCCCTCACCGCTCCAAAAGACACTTTTCATGCATCTGTTGGCAAAATCCCTTTCGAGGCAGGGAGAGGAGGATCTCCTCTCGCTGCCCCAAAGGGGATTTTGCAAACGCAAAGGGCCTTTTGGGGCAGCAACAGGAGGGCTCTCCGGGCTATTGTTGTATGATATTTTTTTGGCTGCCTGGCCAGCCACCGCTGCTTCCCAAGGTTTGAGTTCGGAGGGGCTGGGAGAAGCTGTCCTGGCTGGCGCTGGGCTCCTCCCAGCCCCTCCGAACTCAAACCTGCCACTGTGTAATGGCCAGCACTAGCCAGTTTGAGTTTGGAGGGGCAGGGTTCCACTGTATACTATTGAATAACCAGACATTTGCCTCCTGAAGTTCAAGGCAGCATTGCAATGACATCACAGAATTATTTGAAAGCATCTTATCCTTTTTGGTTCTTATTCAGTCACACAGTAGAGTCCGACCATCAACGACCCCATGGACCACAGCACACTAGCCTTCTCTGTAATATGCCATTCTATGGAGTCTGCCCACATCTACACCCACAGCGCAAATGATGCTATCTAACCATCTCATCCTCTGATGCCCCCTTCTCCTTTTGACTTAGATCATTCCTAGCATCACTTCTCCAGTTAGTCCTCTCTTCTCATTTGGTGGCCAAAGCACTTGAGCTTCAGCTTCAGTATTTGTCCTTTCAAGGAGCAGTCAGGGCGGATTTCCTTTAGGATTGACTGATTTGACCTCCTTGCAGTTTAGGGGACTCTCAAAAGTCTTCTCTAGCACCACAGTTCAAAGACGTCTATTCTAAGCTCAGTCTTCCTTATGATCCAGCTCTCACAGCCATACATTACTACCGGGGGACCTTTGGTTTAACTATGCAAAGTTTTGTTGGCAGGGTTTTTCTAGTTTCGCTGCATAGGCTTGACAAAGCTTGCCTCCCAAGGAGTAAGAATCTTTTTATTTCATGGCTGGTCACCATCTGCAGTGATTGTAGATCCCAAGAAGGTGTAGTCTGTCACTGCTTCCATTTCTTCCCCTTCTATTTGCCAGGGAGTGATGGGTCTGGATGCCATGATCTTGGCTTTTTTGACGTTGAGTTTCAGGCCAGCTTTTGCACTCTCCTCTTTCACTCCCATCAAGAGGTTCTTTAGATCTTCTTTACTTTCTACCATTAGGGTAGTATCATCTACATATCTCAGGTTGTTGATACTTATCCTGACAATCTTAATTTCCGCTTGTGCTTCTTCCAGCCCTGCATTACACATGACGTACTCTGCATATAAGTTAAATAAGCAGGGTGACAATATGCAGCCTTGTTATGCAGTACAGTATTCCTTTTCCTATTATAAACCACAGTTGTTCTGTATCCAGTCCTAACTGTTGCTTCTTGAACCGCATACAGGTTTCTCAGGAAACAGGTGAGGTGATCTGGTGCTCCCATCTGTCTGAGGACTTGCTACAATTTATTGTGATCCACACAATCAAAGGCTTTTTGAAACAAAAGTACAGTAGTTGTTTTCTGGTACTCCCTTGCTTTCTCCATGATCCAGCAAATGTTAGCAATTTAGTGTCTAGTTTTCCTGTATCTTGGAATCTCAGCTTGAGCCTATGGTAGTTCTTGATCCAAGTACTCCTGAAGCCTAGCCTGTAGGATCTTGAGCACAACCTTGTAGCATGTGTAAAGGTCAACCTTGCTCGAAAGCAGGTCATATCTAACTCTAGGGTTCAGTGCTCATCTCTGTTTATAGCCAAAGAGCCAGCGCTGTCTGCATCTGCAGAGATTTCCGTGGACATGTGGCAGGCATGTCTAGAAACCGGAGTGTACGGAATGCTGTTTACCTTCCCACCGAAGTGGTCCCTATTTATCTACTTCCAATTTCTTGCTTTTGAATTGTTAGGTTGACAGAAGCAGAGACAGGAGCACATTCTGTCATGCAGTACATGGGCATCGAACTGCTGACAATAATTTGAACTTTCTTTGGCATTCCAATTTGGAATTGGAATGTAAACTGAACTTTTCCAATCATGTAGCTACTGCTGCTTTTTCCAAATTTGCTGGCATACTGAAGGCAACACTTTAACAGGATCTTCTTTTAGGGCTTTAAATAGCACAACTGAAATACCATCTCCACTAGCTTTGTTGTTTGTTGTACCTGGATACTCAGGTACAATCTACAGCAACCCCAAAAGGAAAATAGCAGAATACCACCAGTTGTCACCTCCACTCAAAGGTATCGCAATGACCAGACAGCCCTTCAATCTTAAATAACTATTAACCTGCAAGACACCACAGGTCTAAAGCAGGGGTGGCCAAACTACAGCCTGCGAGCCGGACGCAGCCCACGGCACCATTTCATGTGGCCCACACTTGCCCATGCTGCTACCAGAAGCGGAAGCATTTACAACATCTGTGAAACATGCCTGTGTGAGCGCAAATGCAGATGCCATAAACGCTACCATAAATGCACTCACAGCTGCCGTAAAGGTGTTTATTACAGCCATGGACGCATTTTACAGAAAGAGGAACCACATGACCAGCCTGTTCAAACACATGACGGGCCAGTGGTGCGAAAAGTTTGGGAACCCCTGGTCTAGAGAAAGGAATGACACCCAGCTACAAACTGAGATGCTAGCTTTGATTCCACACTGACTCTGGCAACATCATTACAGGTTCTATAATTTAACACAACATCAGAGGTTTGTTCACTTATTCACCTTTGCATTTCTCTATGGACAGTCTCTATGGAAGAGAATAAACAGATATCTGACATCACAAGTATAGAAAGAAAAAACAGTGTTAGAATACATAAATCTCCAAAAGCACTACCACTGATCTCAAGGTGAACAATGAAATTTCAGTAGGATTTTGCAAGCAATACAAGTTCTGTTGTTTCTGCTTCTCCAATTCTTATAAGAACACTTAAAGAGGAACAACTAGATCTTCCCCTTCCATTATCACTTTTTTCACACAGAAAGCTACACACATGAAGTGAAGATAAGTACTATAGGACAAAACAGGACACTCCACCTTCAACACACTTTGCTGAAAACAGAACTAATTGTTTTAATGCCTCAAAGGTAATTAACTATTTAGCAGCCAAACAGAGTTGTGTATTAAAAGTATTCCCACCTGTCATTCATTAACTATTTTATTACTGTTGGAGTGCTTCTGAGAACCCTTCAACAGTGTTAATAATGCAAATTGTCATTTTCTTTACCACATTTCAGACCAGTCCAATGCTCACAACCAGGACCTAAGTCCTTCTCATCATACATCAAGTTTCAAAGTAAATGGTCTGTAATTCACAAAGGAAAAGGAAAAGGTTTCCCTTGCTCGAAAGCTAGTTGTATCCGACTCTAGGGTTCAGTGCTCATCTGTTTCAAAGCCGAAGAGCTTCTGCAGACGTTTCCATGGACATGTGGCTGGCATGCCTAGATACCAGAGCACATGGAATGCTGTTTACTTTCCCACCGAAGTGCTACCTAGTTATCTACCTGCAATTTCTTGCTTTCCAACTGCTAGGTTGGCAGGAGCTGGGACAAAGATGGGAGCTCACAAAATTCACAAAAGCTTATGCTATATTAATCTTTTTTAAAATCACACGATTTTTCTTTTTCTTGTTATAACCGAAAAGATTAGCATGATTATCTCTTTGAAAACTACCTTTCAACAACCTAGCAGATAGAAAGCAAGAAATTGCAAGTAGATAAATAGGGACAACTTTGGCGGGGGGAAATCTTGGGGACAAGAAAGGAGCAGAGTTCGTCCAACAAAAATCCTCTCAACCCAGAATAATTTCTGACACGAAAAGATACTGTAAATTCAAGGCATTTTATCCTCCTCCTTGGTCTACGTCATTATCAGTTGTTTATTCTGTTTATGGACTATTATCATCATCAAACTGCAGAACTAGAAGGGACTCTATGGATCATTGAGTCCAGTCCCTGTTGAGGAAACACAGTGGGGAATCAAACTCACAACTTCTGGCTCCATGAAACCACTGAGCTATCCAGCAGCTCCATGAACAGGCACTAAATTATGTAGGGCTCTATATCAATTCATCCTGAAGAAACAATTATCTCTTACATCACACTGACCATCTTCAGTCTGGTATGGCACACTACTCACCTCTCCAAAGCCCCACTGGAACCAGATTAGCAATTTATAGCAAATTTGCTGAACAAAATTCCTCCAAAGTTGACAAAATCCAAACTGGAACACATCTGAAGATTAGTTAATAAACTAGACTTAAAAGAATGCAGAGATAAAGACAACAGAAAAATACTGATGTGTTCACCATATAAAGAAGACACCATGTGGTGGTACAAAGGAGGGATTTGTGACGGACAGTTCTAGATTTGAGCAACAGTCAATTGTTCCCACAAATTCCTCTAGTACAGTCTTTCCCAACGTGGGGCCCATGCCTCACAGGGGGCTTCAATTCCCAGAAGCCTGATCAGTGCTTTGAGGAATTGACTTAGGCTTCTGGGAATTGAAGTCCAAAAACCAAAAGTTGGGAAACACTGCTCTAGTCCCAGCATTTTGAGGGAGGGGATGCTATACCACAGGACCGACCCAGCATTCAGTGTGATTTGCTAATTCTCTCCCCTGATTCATTCATTCAATTTATTTATTTATTCAATTTGTATAGCCGCCCCAATCAACGTGCGACTTTGGGCGGCATACATAAAATCCCCAACATTTAAACTCTAGAAACCCTTAAAATCCCGGAAAACACTGAAAAACTACCTCCCACCTGCACCAATTAAAAATCTAGTTTAGAACTTTTAAAAGCATGAGTGATCCTCCTCTAAATGAGCCAGTGAAGGGGGGTTGCTCCTTCTCCACCTCCCCACACCTGCCCGGTTTTTAGCTCTTTCCTGAAGGGCAGCAGCTCTGTCTGGAGACGCAGTTCAACTGGAAGGAGGTTCCATAGGGCCAGAGCGGATACCAAAAAGGCTCTTCTTCTAGTGCTAGAGAGGTGAGCATCTCTAGCAGTTGGTATTTTTAAAGAGACCCTCTAGTCCGCTCTGGTAGGACAGACAGATGTTCTTGGGATGATGCGATCTCTTAAGTATCCTGGCCCACTACCATGTAGGGCTTTAAAGGTAATTACCAGCACCTTAAATTGTACCCAGAGGCACACTGGCAACCAATACAGCTCCCGTAGCAGGGGTGAGGCACAGGTATAATGCCCGCACCCCATCACTATACAGGCAGCTGCGTTCTGAACCAGCTGCAGCCTCTGAATGGTGACACTCAAATGGGAAGCATGCTAATTTGGAGTTCTAAATTAATATGGGGTCGCAAAGGGTCGGACTCATCTATGCGACTAAACAACAGCAACAAAATTAATATCCATGCCAGGACAAATTGGATGGCTATTTCCAAACATATTAAATCATGATCCAAACTGAAATTTGTGGTCTTTGCAGACCTTTGAGCTGCGATTTTTGGTCCTTCTGGGCTTCTAACTGCATAATCCTTCACCATTGGACAGGCTGACTAGCACTATTAGTAATTAAAGTAACTGGAGGAACAAATGTTAAGAATCAATGCCTTAGATACATTTTCAGACTGTTCGCTACCCTCCATCCAGACAGGGATTATGTACAACAAAAGCACTGCCAATGTGCCAACATAGAAAATTCGAAACAAGAAATTGCAAATAGAAACATAGGTACCCCTTTGGTGGGGAAACTAATAGTATTCCATGTGCTCCGACGTCTAGTCATGCCAGCCATATGATCACAGAAATGTCTGCAGATGCAGACAACACTGGCTCTTTGGCTGTAAACAGAGATGATCACCGCTCCCTAGCATGGGAAACAACTGGCTTTCAAACAAGGGAGATCTTTAACTTTACCTTACAAAAGAAGCCTTCAGAAAGGCTCAATTGAGCTAATTATAATGAGATATTAAAGAGATCATGACATCAAATACAAAATAGTATCAGAATGTTAAAAGCCAACTTTATATTTGGGAGACAGAAAGATAAGATGCAGATGCTTTTCTGAACACTCCTAGTGCATGATTCAAATCTAAAAGACATTTTTTTCCAGATACAGTATATTATTCCAGATGTGACCTTGGTAACAAAGTAGCCATTTGATTTTGAAAAATGAGCAGTATTTAAGCTAATCCTGGGGGAGAGCTGCAACCTCCTGTAAAATTACAAACCTATCAAAACCAATCTCACATTTAATTTGTTTTTAAAACAAGCAACATCATACCAGCATGTAGAAGAAGTTTAAGTGGAAGTTCCAGAAGAACAGAACAATCTTGATACAAACATCTGTGAGATTTCCCCTAAATCTTCAATTCTAAACTTACCAGTGAATAACTCCCTTTAAATTCAAGAGCATTTGTTTCAGAGTAGACTTGCACAGGATTGCATTTCTAAATCAAGTATGCCTCCAGGCATCTTGGGCACTCCTACCTCCATCTAAGATCAGGTTGCCAATAATGGTACAATTCCTCTGAGCACTCATTTGTTTTAGTCAGCACAGGAAATGGATGAATACTTTCCCCAACCTCGTAATATAAAGTTTAATGAGGCCACATTTCCTTTGACTAGAACTGGCAGAAGCCATGTGCAAAAGACGGCACAGAATTAATGAGAAAATTGCATTCAGGGACTCTTGCAAGACAGCTGTATCCCATGCTTGGACAATGGCTAAACGCATCACGGTAAACTATCTGTGAGTCATACTTGTTAAAACAGAGGTTTCAGCCATCCAAACTTAATTTGCAATAGACCCAATCCTTCTGACCAGTTTCAGATAATTCTCAAGCAAACCTTGCAGGTGGGGGGGTCTTGAGTCCTCCAAAAGCTTGAGAAGACTGACTTAATTTAGGGATTCCTTGCCAGCATGCTACTATCTCCTGTTTTTTTACCCAGGAAAAGGATAAGAACCAGTAGGAGCAAGGCTAGGATAGCTGCAGCCTATGTTTAATGGCAATGAGCTGAGTTTAGATTGGTTCATAACCGGCCCCAGGTCTTCAAACTGGGCAGACAGAAAAGCAGGGCATATGCAGTTCATTTAAAAACTTGCATCATTTTATGTTATAACTATCAAGAGTAACCAGCTTTACACAAGTTGTAATATCCTTTTGAATAGGCCATCTGAATGAAATTGCAGCTGGTGAAATCCTGAAATGCTCCCATTTCCATGGCAAATTCCTTCTGGTCCCGAAAGGAGGAATTTGCTGGCTGAATGCTCATGAGGGGATGGTTAACCACTCACAGTGGGGAGACCAACTCAATTTACAACACTGTATCTTAGATAACTCCCTCCTCCCATCCTGACTTCAAACTGTTACTGTCTGCAACAGGGTTTCTTAACCTTGGGCCCCAGATGTTCTTAACTTCAATTTCCCAGAAGCCCTGATCAACAGGTCTACAAGATAAAGTCACCATTAGAAAATCTGCCATCTAATGACTAGAGGTGATATTATAAGTTTCAAACCTATGGACACATGACCATTAAAATTAATTCAGTCATGTTAAAATGCAAATGCCCACAGCCAAGAATCATTTTACAAATGCCCAAAGTTTTAGGTGGCTAGCTTTTATTTATGTGTGGTTATTTATTTGCATGATTTTAAACCGACCTTCATCCACAAGGGCAGATAAAATACAAATGCAAGAATACAATAAAATTATGAGGACAGTACACACTGAATAGAAAACCTCACCTACATCTTTTCCTGGCACCTGCCCATCAGGACAGGAGGAGGAGGAAGCACTCAGGCAAACAACTGCAGTGAAGGATAGTAGTACTGTAGCTGAATTTGGGGAAATTGCTTTTTGGACTACTACAGCTCACAGACCTTCCTCTATCACTGCATGCTGATGCAGGATTGTATAGAAATTGGAGCCAAAAAAGTAATTTTTATAAATATTATAAAGGAACAGTAACTGCCACTGTCTGCTTATCCATTGGCTTTCTCTGGCATAAGAGCAGATTCACACATCAGTGAGCTGATGGTAGCTCCACTGATGGAGGGGGGGGGGGACTGCTCAAAACCTGCAACCGACACTGCTTTGCCAAGAAGCTCATGAGATCCAAGGGATGCTTTCTCAAGTCTAACCTATATCATAGAATACTTCAGAGGATGACTTCCATGTATGCTACCCTATGGTTTTTAGAGCTGGGAGACTTGCCTAAACTATGATGGTGTTTTACCCATTTTGGCCACCATCTGGAGTCTCCATGGTTTTCAGTGATAGTTCATAAACTGTGATTCTGCAGGTTGAATGGTTAGCTTAGCTCAGGTATCAAAGAAAACACATCCATCCCCACCCACTTTCCCCAGAGAATCAAGATTTCCCCCAATTTTGCATAGCAGAACACAAAGACTTGGGTCTGCATCAAATTTCTGCGGCTCACTCACGCCAAGACCGCCTTGTGCCTTCTCACTTTGTTAACCTGACCCTGAGCAAGATATTATGTGCCTAGTACTGCAAATGCACTGCTGGCTGAATAAAATTGAAACCTTCCACATCACAAAATCGCAGAGTTATCTATAAATAACTTTCCCCCACTTGTCAAGAACAAACAAAAATGCCTAACAGGGAGGCTTGAAACTCTAGAGCAAGTTTAGTCATTCAGGAACTTGAGAGTTGCGAGGAGAGTTATTTGTGTGAGTTTTGATGCTCTTTTCAAATGGCAGCACCCACAGAATCTGCATAAAGAAAGAGGCACTTGCATTTCTGTCACTCTCCAGCAAAAACACAACTCTTGAAGGGGCTTTCAGGAGCAAACGGGAAATGAAAGGACCTACGAAAGAAGCGCGAACAAAACAAAAATCTGTCACCAATTCTACCCAAAAGCGAAAATATGGCTTTTTAAAAATGATGATGATTCTGTTAAAGGACATAAGTTTTTCGACCACACTCCGAGGCACACCCCTGCAAGGCGGTTTATCACTTTAACATCAACACCAACCCAAAAAGAAAACCCATTTCCCAAGGGTTTTCCCCTTCATTTTTCATTCCTCACAACCAGCCAAGCGAATTCACAGTCTGAGAGGGGGGGAAGGGGGGGGGGGTATGGAGAAAGCCTGCCAAGCTCCCTTGGTTTTCCTGCCAGCCTCCAGGCTCAATATAGCCTAGCTATAAGCTCTCAATTAAAGTCATTTTAGCAAAATGAGAGCGAGAAATTACCTCTGCCCGCCGTCCCCACCCACTCCATTTTGCGGAATGCCCGCCCCAAGCTTGGTAATGTGAGAATCGGGTGACTTTGGTCGGGGAGGGGACATTTCTTGAAATGGAAAAGTGTGTGTGTGTGTGTGTGTGTGTGTGTGTGTGTGTGTGTGAGAGAGAGAGAGAGAGAGAGAGAGAGAGAGAGCCCCTCAAGGTGTGAACTGAGGCTGCAGTTTTAAGCACCCTGTCAACCACTAAAGCTAGGAGAGGAGGTTTGGTTCCGTATCAGAGTGAGGGGATCCCGCTCCTCCTCCCCGGGGGAGGGGGCACATTTCATGCAGGGTCGGGAAGGAAGTCTCGTTCCCTTTAGCAACAGGGCTTCGGCTTCCCTTTCTGAATCAGTGAGGAAAAGATGCCCCCAAGGGGGCGGGGGCGGGAACGACTCCTCGGGTGGGCTGCTGAAGTCTCCCGCCACAACAAAGCAGAAAGGGAAGCAAAATGAAAGCTTCTACCTACAAAGACCCACACACCCCCACTCCCCAAAGAGAGAGAGAGAGAGAGGGAAAAGCTTCTTTCTTCCTCTCCTACCAGACTCAGCGGTCTTCTCACCACCACCACCACCACCCCGGCCTTTCTCTTTCTCTCAGACTCTCTCTCAGTTGCAAATAAATCCACCCGGACAAGCACCTTGTTCGCACCCACCCAAGCAGGGCCGTTTTTGCAAAGCGGCCACCTCGCCGCCGCCGACTTCAAAGCAGGCGCGCGCCGCCAGCCCGGGTCGGGGAAGCGCTCCGGCCGCCGTTGCCGCGGCAACCGCGGTCCGGGTCCAAGAGCGGGGCGAAAACACCGCCCACACTCCTGTTGCAACTTGGGGGGCAAACGGCGGCGGCACGGCAAGGTAGTCACTTACCGTCCCACGCGGCTCGCCGCGTTGCTCTGAGTCCGGCCGCCCCTGATCGGTTCCACCACCCCCTCCGTTCTCCACGCGCGCCTTCCGACCCAGCGAGAGCACCGCGGGGGGGGGGGGAGAGGAGGAGGCGCGAAGAAGTTGGCTGAGAGCGAAGGAAGGTCTTGGCCCCGGGTTTTATTTCCATCGAGGACCGGGTGGGATGGATCACCCCCCACCAGCGCAATAGCAATTACACTTATTATATACCTCTCCAAAACGCTTACTGCACTCTCTGGGCGGTTCACTTGTTAATTAGCATTTCCCCCCCCCCCGCCCCCTATGCCGGTATTCATTTTACCGGCCTCGGAAGGATGGAAGACAGAATCAACCTTGATATCTGGTCGGGATCGAACTCACAACGTTTTGGCTGTAGTACAGCAGTTTAACCACGCACCACCAGGGCGTCATCCCTCCCTCCCCTCCCCTGGGCCATGTTCAGGACCAATCTAAGGCATCCTATATTTCAGTGAATGTGAACCTTGGCACTCCAGCTGTGAATCCACACGGATGGGCTTCTGGGTTTTGAAGTCCAAAAACAGCTGGCGTGCCAAGGTTCACCATCACAGCTATACTGTGACTAAATTTCGAAATAAACATTGCATCAGTAACGGTAGGGGGGACATAACAACCAGAATTTGGGGAGACAGAAGCAAGTCCCTGTCTAGAGATGGGCAATCAGGGCTAACGTCCTGAGATGCCTAAATGCTGAGTGTGCAGAACTTTACCGATGAATTTATTGAGTGACAGGGTGATAAATAGGAACATCCATCAGCCCTATTTACACTCCTTTTTGTCTGCGTGGAAGCATCAGTTTTCTTTCTTTGATGGTGGGCATTGTGTTCTCCTTTTTCACCCAAATTGAGATCCTCCAGATGTTGCTGGACTGTAAGCTTGGAAAAGGTACCTTGGAAAAGGTACCTTTGTGGGACTACAGATCACAGAATCTCCAGAAAACATGGCCACGTTCCCATGAGGTCTAGCTAGTGGTAGCTAATAGTGAGTTTGGTTTTTGTTTTTGTTTTTTTGAAAAGTTGCTGTCTAGTAACAACAGGAGAACTACAAACTGCCCATCCCAATTCACATATGTTCAGAAATTAACAGGCCAGCCAATATATATGTCTCCTCAGTAATTAAGCAACAGTTGAAAGCCCTCTGGTCCTTGTGCAATACAAACGTTAGGACACCTTTATTGGATCCTTTAAAAATTGAACAAATAACTTCATTTTAACACAAATCTGACTTTCTCAGACTGTACGCCAAACTGTTGTGGCCAGTGCATACATATAGGACAGTTGGCTAGCTCAGTGGTTTGGATATCTGGTGGCAGAGCCAGAGGTTGGAAATCCAATTCCCCACTGAGTCTTATTGACAGCGATCCAATAATCCATAAGGTCCAGCTCTGCATTTCTAAGACAATCATGTTTTATATGAGAGTTCCAAACATTATTGGGAGTCGTCTGTGTCCATCTACTTCTCAAAGATGAGTTCAAAAAGTGACTGGCAAACAACATTGAGTGTGAGGTTTCAGACTCCATTCCTGTTAGCTATTGGTTGGGTTTCACCTGAAGACTGGAAGGTTGGAGTTGGATTCCCGAGTACTGCACGACAGAGTGAGCTCCCGTTTCTGTCCCAGCTTCTGCCAACCTAGCAGTTCAAAAGCAAGACATTGCAAGTAGATAAATAGGTACCACTTTGGTGGAAAAGTAAACAGCATTCTGTGCACTCCGGTGTTGAAGCATGCCTGCCATGTGTCCACAGACGCAAATGTTGCTGGCTCTGACTATAAACAAAGATGAGCACTGAACCAGTGGTGGGCTTCAAAAAATTTTACTACCACACTGTGGGTGTGGCCAACTCTATGGGTGTGGTCAGGTGACTGGGTGGGCGTGGTTAAACTGTTGTATTTTAATGTGAGCTTTTGTAGATCGAGTCCACTTTGTCAGAGTCAGACCATTAGCAATTACACTTCAATGCTCTAATTTTCCTTTAAAAAGTAACTGCAGCAGAGTAACTACTGGCTCAGTCTGGGCGCCCAGACCCAGCAGCAAGGATGTTGGAGTCATGCCCGGAGTGGAGTGAGAGGAGGAGGAAGTGGTGGGCGGGGCAGGGCAGTGGGCGGGGCCATCCAGTTTTCCTACCAGTTCTCCCAAACCTGCTGGAGCCCACCATTGCACTGAAACTTAGAGTAGGATACGACTGGCTTTCGAGCAAGGGCAACTTTTACCTTTACCTTACCTCACAGTACAGTACATGAATATCACTTTTGTATTCACTGGTTAGTGAGTTCAGTGAGATAATAAGTTCAAAGGAAATCTAAACATTAATCTTGCTGATTTCAGTGAGACTGTTAATGTGATCCTATGCACACCAATGCAGAATTAGACATGCATTGTGTCCCCACTCCCCACTGCCTTCATTGAGTCACATTCCCAAATGCTGTGTTGCATTCTCAAAGAAATTTGACTTGAGAGTTAAATTTCAGCA
This sequence comes from Bradypodion pumilum, assembly GCA_035047305.1. Taxonomy (NCBI): domain Eukaryota; kingdom Metazoa; phylum Chordata; class Lepidosauria; order Squamata; family Chamaeleonidae; genus Bradypodion; species Bradypodion pumilum. Next base: position 429,609,820 of record JAWDJD010000001.1, on the reverse strand, counting down.
AGTTCACTTTCTGCGTCTGTTGTTCAGTCCATGCACCTAAAGACATGCTGTGTCTGTGGCAGCAAATGCCCTGATAAAAGTGTTTGTTTTTAAGCTGTCACAAAACACTTTCTAATTTTTAATAAACATGTGATATTTCCAGGGTATTCAATGCACTTATCAATGTGCATTAGAAAACAGACACCATATAGCTAACTTAAGCTTTTGCTGTCTTCTCAGACTGCTATTCCATGCTTCAAATGTGTGTAATCATATGCTGAGCAACATAACAATGGCGTTACATGGTAATTCCCCCCCTTTAAATTTTTTTTTACAAGATCTATCAATTTGTTTTTAAACAAGTGATGTTCGATCATTTGCAGTGTTTGATGGCAAATGTCACCAAGGGGGAAAGAGCCATTATCAAAAGCAGCACCTTTAGTTTAGCACTTCCTGTTTCCTTCCCTACTTTTGTTTTATATCAGATGTGGGTAATACATCATCCTCCAGATGTTGCTGACCTGCAACTACCATGGGGTATTGTCAGGGCTTTTATTGTCTAGGGCTGATGAGCATTGTAAACCAAGGAGTCCTGGTAGCAGAAAGGTAGCCACCTAGTGTTAAGCTACTGTTGGGACGTTCACTGGAGAGGGGCTATCCTCCTTCACTGCAGTTCTGTTGTGAGCATCCCACTCCCTGTACTGCTGCTTTTCTAAGAAAGAACAGGACAAGGCAGGGTGGGATTCTACTCACTTGCTTACTTACTTACACTTAGATCCTTCCACGTTGTCAGGCAGCAAGGGATCGCCAATGGTTTCAGTCTTGGGCAAGTACTTTGGCATTCTCCCATGTCATTTTCAGGGTCTTTAAATCTGCCATGAAAGTTCTTCGCCATGCATTTTGAGGGCATTTTAATTGTCGCTTGGCATTAGGAGGGTTCTAATTTGCTGTCACCTTAGGGATCTTATTTTCCTTCATACAGAAAAGATGGCTGGCCATGTGGAGTCTTCTTCATGCAATGATGTTTTTTAACTCATTGGTAATGTGGTCAAAATAGTGAATCTTTAAAATTCAGTGGAGGCACCTCTGCTGGAAGACATCAAGTCTCCTGTGATACTTGCTGACGCCTTCCAAGTGTCACACGAATAGATGGCTGTCTGGATGGGGTAAATAAGAGAAACCGCACAATGTCCCCTCCTCTTTGTGGGACTGGGTTGGGCAGAGTAGAAAGTGGGTTTTAAAAGATAAGATTTCTTTATATATCTCTAAAATATCCTGCCTTCAACAATCCTGCTCAGCTCCTGCAAACTTAAACCTGTGGGTTCTCTTATGGAGTCAATCCATCTCTTGTTTTGTTGTCCTCTTTTTCTGCCGCCTTCCACCTTTCCCAGCATTAGTCTTTTCCTGAAAGTCCTGCCTTCTCATGATGTGCCCAAAGTAGGATAGCATCAGCTATCCAATTAAGTCTATCCAGTGTCTTAGTGGTTAAGACGCTGAACTTGATGACTGGAAGATTGGCAGGTCAGCAGTTCAAGACCCGAGTACGGCAATACAGAGTGAGCTCCTGTCTCTGTTCCAACTCCTGCCAACCTAGCTGCTTGAAAGCAAAAAAAATTGCAAGTAGATAAACAGGTACCACTTCAGTGAGAAGCTAAACAGTGTTCCGTGCACTCCGGTGTTTAGTCATGCCTGCCACATGTCCACGGAAATGTCTGCAAACACAGACAGCACTGGCTCCTTAGCTGTAAACAGAGATGAGTACTGAACCCTAGAGTCAGATATGACTGGCATTTGAGCAAGGGCGGACCTTTACCTATAGAACTCTCCTCCATCACCATATTTCAAGTGAATCATTTTTTACATGTCAGCTTTCTTTACTAAACAGCTTTCACATCCATAACAGGTAATCAGAAACACAATCGTATGAATGCTTTTCAGCTTGGTTTCCAATGAAACATCCATACACTTGGTGATCTTTTTAAATTTGTTTATTGCTGCCCTTCCAAGTCTCAGTCTTCTTCTGATTTCTTCGCTGCAGCCTCCATTTGTGCTGATGATTGAGCCTAGGTATACAAAATATTTCACTATCTCAGTTTATTAATTGTCACAATTAAAGCTGTATAGTTTTTCTGTAGAAATAATTATTGTTTTCAATTTCAATCCTGCTTTGACAATTTCTTCTTTCACTTTTATTAAAAGTCATTGGTGTTTTCTGCCCGTAAGGTGGTATCATCTGAATATCTTAAATTATTCATGTTTCTTCCACCAGTTTTTTTCCTCCTCCATCATCTGAATCTAGTCTGGCTTTTCGTATGATCTGTTCTGCATACAGATTGAATAGATAAGGGAATGCAGAGTGTTTTGTCAATTTTACTCATTCTGCAAGTTTTCATGGCCTAGTTGGGGTTTGAACCCTGGTCTCCAGAGTCCTAGTTCATCACTGTATTGCCTATTGACTACGCTGCATCGGTTAACTCCATTATAACTATCATAATAATTGTGTGCTCTGAAGTCAATTCTGACTTAAGGAAATCTATTTCAATGAAGAAAGGAATAGTAGATCAGTATAAGTGCAATAGCAAGGTACACAGAGAGAGCCTCCTCGAAGGTTATGGTGTTTTTGAACCACAATTGGGCGTACCCTGGGCAACAGCAACTTTGTTGTGCTGACTAATATTTCTCACATTAGGTCAGGCAAAAGGAACTATGGAATGAATTCACCCAAAGGTGGCTTGATTTTGGCAGTTTAAAGTCTGACCTAGCCACGGAAGAAGCACAGTAGCATAAATCATGGTGGTGACTGCTGCTAGTTAACAAGTACCCATTTGTATTCCACATCACACGCCAGTAGTGTAAATTGATGCATGATGAACAATACAAGTATCAACTCATTAAGCAGCAGTAATTTGCTGCTGTGATTTACACAGTCACTGACAGTCAGTGTTTTCCATGATCTCTACCCCTTGACCCACCAGGATGCACTTAGCCAAGTGTAGATCTCCTGTGGCACACACACACACACACATACGTGGACACAGTCTGTATCTCTACTTGTTTCCTCCTGTTTACAATTGGGTCCATGCCCTGAGAGAGATAAGGTAGCTCTTGAACCTCCTCCTTGGAATGTGGAAAATTTCACCAGTCCATCAATTACAAGACTGTCTCTGTATACAGCTTTCCCTGAAGTGTCTGGGATCTTTCAGATGTTTGCGTAGCTGAACTAGTTACTTCCTTGGTTTGTATGGATGGATGGACTTTGGTCTTCGACTGGACATTTTGTTTCTAGTGCATAGAGAGGAGGAAAATGTTGTGATTCAAAATGACAATTTTAGAAAGCTCAATGCGATAGGCATCTGGATGGGGAGCCAGAGCTTGAGAGTTATATCCCACCACAGAGCATCCAGGGAGAAGAGCCAGCCATACAGTCCCAGGGCGCTCCCAGAAGGAGGACATGGTACCACTTCTTGTATTCGCTGCTTTGAAGAGGGACTGTGGTAGCTTAGTGATTAAGATGCTGAACCTGTTGGCTGGAAGGTCAGCAGGTCAAGACCCAAGTGCTGCATGATGAAGTGAGCTGCTGTCTCTGTCCCAGCTCCTGCCAAACTAGCAGTTTGAAAGCAAAAAACTGCAAGTACATAAATAGGGACCACTTCAGTGGGAAGGTAAACAGTGTTCTGTGCACTCCAGTGTTTAGTCATGCCTGCCACACATTCACGGAAATGTCTGCAGACACAGATAGCACTGGCTCTTTATAAACAAAGATGAGCACTGAACACCTAGAGTTGGATATGACTGGCTTTCGAGCAAGGGCAACCTTTACCTTACCTTGAAGACCTTGAAGAGGGTCGCCATGAGTCAGAATGGAATGTTCTTTTACCCAATAAGTAATAAAAGGTCGGGTTTCAATACCTGAGTGCTGCATGACAGATATTGGGGGCATGAAATGAGCCTCCTTTGGACGTCCCCTGAGTGGATGTCCACTCCCAGCAAAAATCCTTTCAACCCAGAGTAATTTTTGACACAAAATTTATTTTGTTTATTAGTAATAAAAGGTAAAAGCTGCTGCTTTCCATTACCTGTCACTATAGCACAATAAAATAAGTGCATAAAATTAAACTGTGAGAGACCAAGAGGGGAGGATTGCACAGGGATTAAAAACACATCTGGAGCAGGATCATGATGTCATTTTCAGATATGGCGAAGTATGTACAGCTGCAGTTTAGTCTACACTGATTTGGGTGTTTAAAGTGCAACTGAACTCTCTTGTAGGCCTTTCTTGCTTAGAACGGAAGTGTAGGAATACCTGAACAAGCCAACATACCGCATTTTGCTCCTATCCCGCAGTGTAAGCTTTACTTAGTTAAACGTTGTGCACACGCACATTCACTTCCATTCTTTAGTTATGTTGCCTTTGTTAAGCAAAAGGAATTGATGTTGCATTATTAGCTTAAGGACGATGGTTTCTCAATAGAGTTATTTGTGTCTGAGCCACCCCCTCAGTTTCTGAGTCTATAAGGGGGAGAGATGATTGATTCCTTTGCACAGTCAAATGATAGATCATGCCAAACTTCAATTACACAATACAGTAAACAACTAACCAGAAGTCCCTTTCCAATGTTCTGTAAAACCACTGTCTTGAAAAAGAGCCAAGCATTCTTAACAGCTTGATAACAACTGTTTAAACTCCTCCACCTTTCCTCCTTTTCCTAGAAACTATATGCTGAACAGCTGCTACTGATGAGGCTAAGCATCACTTACCAGGAACCAGTGTTTTAATTTACAATATCATCAGAAAGTCATCATCTAGAGATGTTACAACTGACTTTTCAAAACAGTTGCAGAACAGGTCTAGAATTTCTGAGGCAAGATAAATGCACTGTTTAAAAATACAACTGAAAGACAGAAACTGACACACTGAATGAGTCAAATAAGCGTCCATTTTAAGCTCAATTTACAATTATATTAATTTAAAAAAACCTTCCAGTCTGAAATAATGAGATCTGGTGTTGGTTCTAACATTACAAAGACAGGAAATTAGATGTGAAAGCTGATGTTGTAAGAGAAATGCTTCACGACTAGGAATAACACCCAAAATTGTGCTTGTTTGTAATATGCCCTCCATGCACCCACAGTTTGCCTTAAGCCTTTCAGGCATAATTCCAAATGGGATGGATGACTGCCTGGGATCAGCAAAACTAATCCACTTTGTCTTGGTCTGCTTATGCTTTATGAAGCCACTGACCCTTTACTCTATTGCTAAAGGAATTCTTATATAAGGTGACCCGTGTCTGTTTCATGCTTATTGCAATAACTGTCAGGGTATTAAGGAAATGATGAGTTTTCAGTTAATTGAGATACAGTGTATGCATACTTTTCTTAATAATAATTGCATGCTATCAAGTCAGTTCTGACTTATGGTGAACCTTTCAGCGTAGAGAATACACAAAAGTGTTTTATGATTCTCTCCTTCTGGGGGTGCCTTGAACATGTCAGAGATAAACACTTAATTGTTCAACAGAGATTGAGCTCAATATAATAGTAAATTAGTGCTGGATTTGAAAGGATATTTACATTAGTGTAAGTGCAGTGATGGTTTAGTGGTTAAGATGCTGAATGTGACAACTGGAAGGTTGGCAGGTCAGCAGTTCAAGACCCGAGTGCTGCATGGTGGTGTGAGCTCCCACCTCTGTCCCAGCTTCCTGCCAACCTAGCAGTTCAAAAGCAAGAAATTGCAAATAGGTAAATAGGTGCCGCTTTGGTGAGAAAGGTAACAGTGTTCCATGAGCTTCAGCATCTAGTAATGCCTGTGACATAACCACATAAACATCTGCAGATGCAGACAGAGCTGGCTCTTGGGCTGTATACAGAGATGAGCACCACACCCTAGGGCAGTGATGGTGAACCTTTTAGAGACAGAGTGACCAAACTGCAACCTAAAACCCACTTATTTCTTGTAAAGTGCCGACACAGCAACAGAGGAGGAAGGAAACGTTCCTATTGGGCTGCTGGGCAAAGGGGCGGGGCAAACTGTGCTGGGGTGACTGCGCAGGTGCCCACAGAGAGGGTTCCGAGTACCACCTCTGGCATGCGTGCATAAGTTTGCCATCACTGCCCTGGGGGGGGGGGCAATGAGAAGAAGCTGCATTTCTCAGAGTTTAAGCAGAGAAAATGGCAGCTTAAAATCTCTCATCCTGTTGCAAAACAGATTGCATGATGCATTTTACTTCCGCTTCCGGTGGGAGGATGCACATGACCGGCCCACTGAACCACCTGACCGGCCCATGGCCCGAAGGTTTGGGCACCTCCGCTTTATATAGTGGCTGATTCTCTCACTCACACACACGTACACTCATTCCTCACATGAAAATGAGCTGTAGAACCCAGGACTGGCCAAGGGCCACGCCATCACAAAAAGAAATATGTACTTTGGGTTTGTGTTATTTTTGGGTCTTCCAGCAACCATCTCGGTTTGGGAATTGGCAGCTAGGCAGATGGCAACTCTGCTGAAGCTTTGACTCGTTTTTTTGTAGGCAGAAACTGAATATTCTTGGATGCAATTGCACTTTTCTCTGTGGATGAGGGTCACAAATGAATCACCAGGAGTTAAGTGACTGTGTAAAATACATAAATACTGATGTGGAGCATTGACAAGAGATTCTTGTACTAAACTTTGTTTCTGACACACATTGCCTCATTGATTTTCTGCTTTACCTTGAATTATGTACAGTAATTTCCTTTACTCATTTGTCCACAAGCCTGAACAGGGATTTTTCACTATCATCAGATGTTGCGGTATTATTTGGGAGCAAAAAGAGTCATAGAGTCATAGCGTTGGAAGGGACCTATAAAGCCATTGAGTCCAATCCTTGCTTGATACAGGAATCCAATTCAAAGTGCATCTGATAGATGGTTCCCTAATTTTCTCTTGAATGGCTCCAACAATGGAGCACTCATAATCTCCCAAGGCAATTGGCTTGACTGTTGTACTGCTCTTAGGATATTTTTACTGATATTCAACTGAAATCTAGCTTCCTGTAACTTGGGCCCATTATTCATGTTTCACACTTTGGGAAGCTCAAGATCAGGTCCTGTACCTCCTCTGTATGATAATCGTTTAAGCATCTGAACAGTGCTATCATCATACCTGTCAAGTTTCGGGAAATTTCTGTCAAACCCCTGTATTTTACACTCTTTCCCGCCGTCATCCCGTATTAGTTAGACTGCAATTAGACTGGAGTCAGACTGGAGGCCATCACAGGATAAGCATAGCTGTCCAGTTTCCTGTTTTGGCCAGGAAATTTCCCTTATTTGACAGAAATTTCCCGAAACTTGACAGGTATGGCTATCATATCTCCTCTCAGTCTTGTTTTCTCAAGGTTAAACATGCCCAGCTCATTCAGTTTTTCCTCATAGGCCTTTGTTCCCAGCCCCCTGATTATCCTTGTTGCCCTCCTCTGAATTTCTTCTAGTTTATTAGCATCTACTGGAAGGGTAGACAGAAAGATCCTCCTCAAAGACTGTGGCATTTTTGAACCACAGTCAGACGTACGCTGGGCAATGATCACCTTGTGCTGGCTAATCTTTCTCACACTAGGTCAGGCGAAAAGAAATACAGAATGAACTCCCGAAAGGTGGCTTCATTTTGGCAGTTTCACATATGGCCTAGACACAGAAGTTGTTGTGATCCAGTCATAGTCAGATTCTGAAGATTACCTGGATCAGGAGGCACTTCCTATGCCCATCCCAGTTCTGCCTGCACCTGAACCTAAGAATGTCCTGAACCAGGAATCTCAGCCTGCTTCTGGCCCAACTCTGTTTCCCCAGGCAGATGACCTGTCAGACCAGAAGTCTGACTCTGACAGTGATCAGCCCTTAGCCAGGGAAAGATGAAGGAGATGCAAGCGAGCTAGAACTCGTTACGAGAAGGCTCCCAGCTGATACCCATTAGCTGGGAGGCTCTTAAGCAAGCTTGTTGCAGCATTGTGCCATCGGCCAGGGGGGCTCGCCTCTCTGGCACAAGGAGGAGAGCCTTCTCTGTGTCCGCACCGGCCCTTTGGAACCTCCTGCCTGTGGAACTGCGTCTCCAGACGGAGTTGTTGCCCTTTAGAAAAGAACTAAAAACCTGGCTGGCGGGCCAAGTTTGGGGTGCAGGTGGAGGGGTGGCTTCCGTTGGGTGGTTAATATAGGGGAGGATGCCTGCCCCACGGTTCCTTCAGTTCCTGCACCCCTCTCTTTTTAGGGGTGGGTTCTTATTGCTGGTTTTTATCTGTTTTATTTGTTTTTATATGTTTTTACCCATTGTTGTGAACCGCCCGGAGTCGGCTTTGGCTGAGTGGGCGGTATAGAAATTTGACAATAAATAAATAAATTCCAGCATCGGTACAATTCTTCTGTGCAAAGACCAATGCCCTGCTTTACTTCAGATACCTCTTGAGATTGCCTGCCTAGACCCTGACTTGCCTGTCGTGGCCATGACTTTTCTGCCAACCTTGACAACACCCCTGGGCATTCTTTGGACTAGACACTTGCCTGAACTACCTGTAACCACACAGCTTGCTCTTTGGCCTTTGCTATTTGGACTCTCCTTCAATAGACTCTCTGTGTAGCGCTGCTGTGCGGCGACTGTGCCCCCTGGGGTGGGTCAGCACAGAAGAAGAAGAAACATCTACTGGATGCAGTACTCAAGATTAGGCCTACCAGTGCCAAATATAGGGGAACAAGTATATCACTAGATTTGGAGACTATACATCTGATAATGCAGCCTAAAATAGTATTTGCCTTTTTTCATCCATGTTGGATTGTTGGTATGACAGTTGGTTTCGGCCTGACACTCGCCTTGGTATCTCCCCATTCCTTTCAGAGCTTCCTATTACCGGCTTGCTCTGTGTGGAAACCAAGACTCCAAGTTCATGTCACCTAAATGTCATCCTGCAAAGACCTGCAGCAACCTAAGGCTTACCTAAATTGTACATAGCCCAGACAATAATGGGGAGAGTAATATTAATATATATATGGTAGCGTGTGGCTTATGGCTTAACTCTTGTCTTACCCCCTCTTCCAATAAACAGACATCTTGAAGAAGTAAAAGTTGTTTATTGTTCTCGAAGCATAATGTAGAAATAGCAGTTCATTCATTGGTTCAGGATACAAGAAAATCCAGCAAAACAATACTAATCAAAAAGTACAGATAGGGAAATCCATACTCTGGCCTTCCCCCAGAAACAAAAGGTAAACTTGACTAATCTGGGTAATCATGACTAAGCTTGGGTTGGAGTCAGGACTCGGTGTTAGAGTCCCACTCTCCCTTCTGAGGTGTAACTCTCAGAAACCCCAAACTCAAATTGATTCCCAAACCCATGTGTCTAAAGGAAAGAACATGAGCTTGGCTCTCCTAAGTAGCATACAGCCAATTAGGGCTCAGGGATTGTATAAACACACCCTAGTTCCCATAACAAATATCTTGTGTTCCCAGACTTGGGGTATTGATGCAAGTGAACATTCCAGGCGTGGAGAAAAAGACAAAACATAGGCCTGAAGCTCTGAAAAGCTGCTACTAAGCACGCCTGCTTGATAAGCGCAGCAGAAAGAATTATGAGGCCTTTGCAAAGATGCAAAGCTACATTCTAAGTCAGTTTAAAACCCAAAGAGACTCCATATTGAATAACTTGTGACCCATTCCATCACAGTTGGCTCATATTCGGCTTGTAATGTACAGCAAGTTCAAGATCCCTCTGACTTTTAGCATTAGTGAGCCAAGTATCCCCTATCTTGTAACTGCGTGGTTTTTGTTACCTCACCTGGATATTAAGTAAAAAGGTATCTTAACAGAAGCTAAGATGGCGGAAAAATATCAGTCAAAAAGGGGGAAGAGCAGTTTAGGGGAAAAAACATAGAAAGCGAAGCTTCTCTCTACAGGTACAAGCATCGTATGACACTTATGTCCCTTCCCCTCCAAATCCTAATAGAGGAACAGTACCTGTTGGGTACTGGTACATCCATGTCCTGGATTTTTAAGAACACTGGGCTGTCCTTACATGGTAGCAATTAAAGTTTGGAAATGTAACATTTTTAGACTATAGCTCCCAGATCCCCTACCTATCTACATCATGACCATACTGGGTACAGATTTCTGGAGTTGCAGTGAATCTCTCTCATTCTCTCTCTCCCTGATTTGTTTTTTGTCAGTAATCTACTGAACACAGTAGGTAGAAATTCTGAGCTCTTCGCAGTGAATCCTGTATGACAAAGGCTTAAGAGTGGAAACAGCAGAGTTCAGTTTATTGTATTTAATTCATTTCTATACTATCTCCAAAGTAAGATCGGCCAGGACTTCAGGGTGGTTTGTTCTCACTAGTAGGTGAACCATGTTGAATGATGGTCCACAAACCGTCTCAGAGCTGACTTCAGTAAACAGAGATGAGCACTGAACCCTAGAGTCGGATATGACTGGGTTTCGAGCAAGGGTGACCTTTACCAGTACTGTTTAAGCAAGCCTATCATTGTAGGATTTCTTCTGCTCCAACTTGCCTTTCCCTCTTTGCACTCTGTGAAATGCAGCTTGTTCTCATTGCTCTTTTACATGGTGACTTATGGCTCTTTTCCCTCTCAGCCCAAGGGAGATTGTGTGGGTGTGAACTTCAGCTGTCTGGGATGAATGCTAGAATTCAGACAGGGTGTCATCTGTTGTTTTTAAATCAGTGCCTTTTCACTTAATTGTCAAAACAGCCCCTACTCCCTTAAGATAATACTTTTTTTCTTTCTTCTCTGGCTGGTAAAATATTCAGCCTGTCCAAGATGAAAGAAAAACAGAACATCCCAGTTTTGAAAGACAGAGAGATGTGAGCTTCAAATGATTCAAAACTACTTCTTCCTCTTCTCAAGTCCCCAGAAAATAGTATAATTTTAGAGCGATGACCCATTTATCATTTGGAAATATATATAATTTAGAAGAATGCTCAGAGAGGGTTACTGTGGTATAGTAGTTAGAGGGTCAGACTAAAATTTGAAAACCCCAGATTCAAATCTTCACTTTGCTGTGAAACTCACTGGGTCTCTTTAGGCAAGTCATACTCTTTAGGCCTGATACTCTCAAGGTTGTTGTGAGGAAAAGAAGATCCATCAACACAGATCCTAGGAGGAAAGATGGAGTATAAATGTGTTTATCTAACTGACTACTTAATCAAACAAACAACTATATTAAAAATTAATAAATAAATTTCAGGACATGACCTCTCTACTTGCCTAATTATTCCCAAAGCATCTTCATGGCTGAAATCCTGTTGCTTCATGTAGAAAGCAAGAAATTGCAAGTAGAAAAATAGGGACCACTTCGGTGGGAAAAGATCTTGAAAGGAGTTTCTCCAGCAAAAATCCTTTCAACCCAGAATTTCTGATGAAACCATCATCATCATCATCATCATCATCATCATCATCATCATCATCATTTAGAAAGATGGAACTAAAGTAGACCTATTTGATCCATATGGATTTCTGAGTCAAGTCCTATGTAAGTTCCGTTGGTGGAGATACTTTAAGCAACAGGATTTTAACCATATTTGCTGCTACCAGATTGTAACATGAAACTTTTGGTCCTTGTGTAGCTTTTACACAAAGCAAAATATATTGCTAATTACTCTCTGTTGATTTGGTAGGTGAGTTGGTTGGTTGTTGGTTTACAACCCATCCCCCTCCTTGGAATGTAGTCTTCTCATTTAAGTTAGGTTTGATATATTTGTCCAAAAAAGGGAAGAAAAGAAGGCAGGAGAATGCAACCTAAGCAAACGCCACTGATGTTCCTGCTGAGTGACAGACCCTCCATCCTACAACGGCTACTATAAGGCTGCTACTGAGACATCAAGGCTTTGTTTCTCTGAGGGGATGAGAGATTTGGTTTTCAGAATATTTTATGTAATTTACCTCGTGAAGCCCACCTAGAAAACAAGTAGAAACAATGAAGGGTCTGGTAACTTAGTAACTTTTATGTACCATATGTTTTCATGGTCTGTAACCCATTTTACCAGATGCATAATTGATTACAATCCACTAAAGCTCTTCAACTAAATAAAATGTCTATGTCAGTGGTGGTGAACCTATGGCACCCATGCCAGATGTGGCACTCACAGCCTTCTCTGTGGACATGCACATCATCGCCCCAGCACAGAGTTTGACCCACTCCTCTACCCAGCAGCCTAATGGAAGCGCTTCCTCCCTCCCCCCAGCACAGAGTTTGCCCTGCCCCTCTGTTTGGACACTCAGCCTATAAAAGACTCACCATCACTGGTCTATATCTTTAAGGTCTGTTACATCTGTTTTCAACACATTAACATGACTATTTTATTGTATAAATCAGGATAATACACAGCTCGTATGAAGAAATAAAAAGATCACTGCTTACAACACATCTGTGAGTTCCCATGAGAAGGTTTTGTTGTTTTGCTATTCACAAAAGGATTGCCCAACCCTTCACTAGATGCACTAACACAGTTTACGCAAGAAGAAGTGAATAGTCCCTTTGAACGGTATGGCTTTATTCATTCCATAAAGAAACATTGCTCACTCATTTCAAAACCACCTAAACATTCACAAGCATAATTTGGACTTATATTGAAGACAGTAAATGTTTATATGGATCAAATTCCAGTAAGTCGGCACATCCAAACCTGTTAAGCAACTCAAATGGTAATGGAGCTACTCTCTTCAGATGGGGAGGAAATAACACTGATATAACTGGCAGTGGACTCAAACGTTGGATTTTTCAATAAAACTTATGAGATAGTATTGCTATATACCAGTTTTGCCCATAAGACATAAATACAGTCTTCAATTTAGAAATGTTCCTTAAACAGATAGTTTGGGAACCTGTTGTTTTAAAAGCACTACTTGACATTAGAGTTGGCATGTGTCTGATTTTGCAGAGAATAGTCCTTTATATTTGAAAGCCTGTATCAGCTTAGTTTAAATATAAAGAATCATACAAAGGGAGAACAGAGACTTCACAGTTGCCCATTAGTAGTTATCACCTGGAGAGTAGATTACGTAGGTTAATTATCTGGTCACTGTCTACTCCAATGAAAGATGCAGTATAGTACTTCCAGCATTTCTCCATTTGCATTACCAGCATTTGTACATTTCCAAATCTTCATGAAAAAAACCATTCCTAGGAGATGGAAATAGCTGTACATTCTGGTGGGGTTTATATAGCACCATCAGTTTTTTGGCATTATTGTTCTCACACCTCCAGCCTGTACAACATAAGAAAAAGAGAAGCATAAGGTAGTTGTTATAAACTTTGGTAAGATGCCACTGCATCGACAAGAAAGGAAGAGTAAGAGAGAGAGAGAGAGGGATCCTAACATAAACACAAGAATACAGGCATACATCTGTACACACACATTCAAATACACGCGGTGCTACTACTGTAACTAATGGTTATTTTTAAAAGAACAAGAAAGGCAAAGCTCTGGCAGTAAAGGTGGCCCTTGCTCGAAAGCCAGTTGTATCTGACTCTAGGATGTAGTGCTTATGTTTATAGCCAAAGAGACAGTGCTGTCTGTGTCTGCAGATGTTTCTGTGGACATGTGGCAGGCATGGCTAAACACTGGAGTGCACAGAACACTGTTTACTTTCCCACCAAAGTGGTACCTATTTATCTACTTGCAATTTTTTGCTTTCGAACTGCTAAATTGGCAGAAGCTGGGACAGAGATGGGAGCTCACTCCATCATGCAGCATTCGGGTCACGACCTTCCGACCTTCCCGTCATCAATTTCAGCATTTTAACCACTAAGCCACTGCAGTCCCCAGCCAGTACGCTGTATCAAAGGAGGGTCCTCATTTGGCACTGTAACTGAAGGGGGAGAAGTGCAAGGTGTGGCTGCTAAAGTCTGATTAGCCAAACAGGCTCAAATCTTGTTGCTCGTTTAATACAAAAGGCATAATTTTAAGCAGCAACATTGGTGTGAGTTAAGACATCTCTGTGGGCAATATATGTGGCATGCCAAGCCATGCAACTCAATGTGTTTTTTCTATTTTAACATTTTTCACCCCACCAAAAGCTGGGTTTAAAAAGAAGGGTCCATGGCAGTTGCTGCAGAGTTGTTAAACTGCTGTATTGCAGCCAAAACTGCAGACACTGTGAGTTAGATCCGGACAGGGATCAAGGTTGACTCAGCTTTCCAAGGTCAGTAAAATGAGTACACAGCATGGTGGGGGCAAAATACGAATTACTTTGTGACCCACCCAGAGTCTGCGCTAAGCACAATAGGTGGTATATACAGGTAAGAGTTATTGCTATTGCTATGAGCGCCATGGGCACTTTGCTCTACCTCATGCTCACTATAGAAACACACTAAAAGCACAGATTCAGTTAATGTTTAACACTCAGCCAAATATGATTCACATCCCTAATTTAAAGCGCAGTCATTACTTCTAAATTTGCATCTAGGTGTACAAGTTATCACTTGCAGCTTTAATGAAAATTTGTGCTCTCTTTCATGCTATTTTGAGTGTGATGTTTCCTCTTTTTGTGATGCATTGAACAAGAACAAGAAGGCTTTAGAAAATAGAGAAAAATCTGGATTTATCTGAGTTTGAACTATAACACATAAAGGGGGGGGAGAGAGAGAGAGACATTTAAGATTTCCTTCACCTACATAACAAACAGCATATCTCAGTGCAGCAAACAGTAAAAACAAACTCACAAAAAATATCCCATCAACCAGTAATCTTTCTACCATCCGTTTAAATACTACGAATGAACTTGCCATAGAGAAAAGCATGTGGAGCCATAGGCTGTGAGAAAGCGACTCATAGTAAACATCATTTGTGCCCCTCAATATCTACTTCCTTCCTTCATTTTCCCCCCTAGGAGAGTAGCAAAAGAGGAGTGAGAAATGAGCGTAGATTGTGGGCGATTGCTGAGCTGGATATTAGAGGTAGGAAGTTGTTCCCAGCCCCAAATTTGAATTTTGGAAGCACAATATGCAGGTGTATTATGAGGCTTCAGATAATGGATTTCAGATCATTGTCCTTCCAGGTGTTGATGATACAATTTCTGTCACTAAGGAATTATATGAAATGGAGTCCACCATTTATCATTCACCATTTTTCATTCACTTGACCTAAAACAGGATTCACATATTTCTGAACCCTGTTTTAGGCCAAGTGAATGATAAATTAGTCTCTTCACTTTCTGTGCCAGTGCTTATATATGATCTGGCACAGCCAAATTCAGATCTAGCCTGTAGACTCAAAAGTATTTTGGTTGCCAGAGATCATGATATCACAGGGTATCTAAGACTTATAGTCCTCTAAAGTAAATTTCCCAATCTGTGGGACTGCCTGAAACAAATGGCTTGATACTGTATGTCCAACTGGATGACGCCAGCGCCAGATGTAATCCAAAAGCTTTTCCTGCTAGTGAATATTCTTATTTACTATTGTATAAAGAAGTCAGATTATGTAATGCTTCTTATTAAGCTATTGTTTAGAAGCTTGATAACTAAATGAAGAAGGGGGGAAATATCGCACACCAGATAAACTTTGAAAGGTAACAAAGTGCATAGCTAGAGCACATGTCAGACCATTACAATAAGATGCCATTATTTGTGGAACAAACAAAAACAAATAGCCAAGCATCTGGATCATCCGGAGAAGCAAATCAGAAAGCCAAGGGTTTAAGACTGAGAATGAACAATAGACCCGGAAGAATGCACGCCATCCCCTTTGGCCAGACTTCCATCCAGGAAACCCAAGCTGTAATATAGACATCCTGTATCCTGTCCTCTTTTGATTCCGCTCCAGTTAATCATGTTGCCCACATTTTCCTGCACATGTTGCAAGCTGCAGACAGGAAATGTTCCTTAAGTTATGGATTCTGAAAGGAGATAGAGCTATCCAAGGTGAGCCTTTAGGGACTATTTAAGTCATATAAAGGGACTGCAGTGGCTCAAGTAGCTAAAACGCTGACTGGAAGGCAGGAAGTCAGCAGTTCGATTCCCGAGTACTGCAGGACAGAATGAGCTCCCATCTTTGTTCCAGCTCCTGCCAACTTAGCAGTTTTAAAGCAAGAAATTGCAAGTAGACAAATAGGGACCACTTCAGTGGGAAGGTAAACAGCATTCCGTGCGCTCCGGTGTCTAATCATGCCTGCCACATGACCACAGAAACATCTGCAGAAGCAAACAGCAGTGGCTCGGCTTTGAAACAGCTGACACTGAACCCTAGAGTCAGATATGACTGGCTTTTGAGCAAGGGAAACCTTTACCTTTACCTTAAGTCATATGAAGGCAGCTTAAGCTGTGGATGTTTCCACACAAGGCTTTTATTACATTGTTCCCTCCATAATTTTTACAGGAATGGTGATGTCTCCAGACATCACTGTCTCCCATTTGTTCCTGCTACTTTCCTCAAATTTTCTTCTAACCATGGTGTTAGAAGACACTACCAGTTACTACCAGAAACATATACTGAGGAGGATTTAAGTTTAACCAGTGACGCCAAGAAGGTGGCTTCATTTTGGCAGTTTAAAGTCTGAGCTGGACACAAAAGAACCATTGTGTTGAGATATGAATATTGAAACCAATCAAGAATTTTAGGGTCTTAATCTGGTAGCCCTGGTACGCAAAATATGTTCTCTACCCACTAAGCTACACCCCATCTTATGTCTTCTTGTGATGTCGTGGTTTCCCACTTTACTTGTCTCATGCAAGTTTGTTTACCCTGGCATTTTCTTAATCAATAACTTAGTCATGTTTGTCTATTAATTTTATTGACTTTAATGAAATATTGTATTGTTTTATTGTTTTGCATTGTTTTATTGCTTCATTAAGAGTAAATTGTATTTTATTGTTCATGTTATTGCATTTCACGTTTCTTACTTTGCAATACTGTAAAGGCCTTTGGGAAATATTGGATGAAAAGTGGTCTAGAATAAACTTTATAATAAAACAAAAATGGGAAAATAAAACAGACAGTCATTCCTATCCTTTAAGAATGCATTTAATTTTAAGGTTCTCTGTATTATTCCATTACATACTGTACTATTCTGACTTTTCACAAGGATCCCAAGGCAGTATATGCAAAGTGACATTTTTTAAAAGTATAATACAGAAACTATAGTCATTGCCAGAGAATTATGACCATGGAAACGATTCAGCTAGCAACCAACATTCAATCAAATTCAATTTGGACTGAATTAATATTTCAAAAGATGTTTGAGTAAACAGGAACACTTTGAAGAAAGATTGCTGATTGAAGTTTCTTTTTGTCAGTGCAGCCTTATGATGTAAGATTGCAGGATTTTGGTCACATTTTTTTAATGATCACCTCTTCATCACTGGATAAATAAAAGGCAGGAAATTAGGATGGTACACTTAACTGTGGTATGAAGACTATCTGAAAGAGAGAGAGAGGTTGTGTGTTAAAGGTTGCTATTACTGGTCTTGGATTGGGGTACACAAAAAGAGCCTCCTCAAAGAATGTGGTATTTTTGAACCACAATCTGGCGTACCCTGGTAATGGCACCCTTGTGTGGTCAGCTAATCTTTTTCAGACTAGGACAGGCGAAAGGAACTGCAGAATGAGCTCACCAAAAGGTGCCTTCATTTTGGCATAGTAGCCATGTTAGTCTGTGTTTCAGGCATATCAGAAAATAAACAAAAGTGTTACAGCATTTTTGTTTTGTTTATTCTGATATTAATTTTGGCAGTTTCATTTCTGGACTAGACATGGAAGAAGAGGAAGAAGAACTGGTCTTGGACTGGAAGATGTATAGTTACTCTCCCAATTGCCTTTATTGTTCCTACATGCAACCTCAGAGAAATTGCTGATCTGACTGGAAGCGATGGAGACATAGGTTTCCCTTCTCAATCTCTGTTATTCATTGTGCCATAGATGAAAAAATACAGAAATGATAACAGAATCTATATTTTTCTTCATGTGGAGGGACACAGGTGCTGGAAGGGGCCGTTAAGATAAGTGGGACCAGAGAAATGGCATAGAGGGGAAATGCTGCAGCTCCAGACTGTTGGCTTACCCAGACCTCCAGTCCACCTGTGTTTTTTTGAGACAGGTGAGAGATCACTCAGGTTTGCTCCCTGGTCCAGGTGCAATTCGGCCCTTCCTTTCATGCCTGCCAACAATTTCTCCTTGTCTTCTACAGGTAGATAGGAAACCCTGGGATTTTTCAGTGGAAATAATGTATTGGCATGTTTTGACAGGAAGGAAGATGACTGTCTATATTCTCATCTCTCTTTGTAGAAAGTGGAACAGCACCATTACTATTTTTGGATTTCCTCACTGGAAGAAAACGAGGGGAAAAAGACCACAAATTCTGTTCTTCTGAGCAAAATCCAACCAAGTCTGTAAATAATTGTGCTCCCTGCCATCCCCACATCAGGGGAAATTGTTTCATTGTTTGCATATATTCCTCAAGAAAAATGCATCATATCTGTAAACACAGAACATGCTCTTCAAAAACAATTTTTTCTTTAACTTCCCACTTCAAACCCCTTCCATTCACAAATCTTCCATTCTTGTAGCTTGGCTTTCCGGGGTGTCTGGAGGGGGAAAATAGAAGTGATAGAACTTGATTACAAAGGTTTGTGATACTTTCTCATGTGCTGTGAGAAGCCCAACAGTGTGGCAGAGTCCAGGCTTCCAAGTCTGAAACACTTGGACTTTTTGATTAGTAGGGACGATTGTGTCATCGCCCACTTGTCCTCTTCAGATCTGATCATCCTTTCTGAGTTTCTCAGTTGGAACAGACAACTGGTTATAACTAGCAATGATATATTTCTGAGCTGTCCTTCTTGTAATACAAAGTATTTGGGGATAGCTTGGTCATGAGTGGATAATTAAAAGTCACTAGCTTTACAAAAGAAGTGCTAATAAAATGAACTCCACTAGAACATTGTGTGAACTTGACAAAGAAACTCCAGATGTTGAGCTGACTGGCCTTATGTTGTGTTCCTTTCGTTCCTTTCCTCACACATTTTCAGGTCTTTCTGTGCAAACCAACATGTTAACCATTACACAATTCTTTGTCAGCTCACTAGTTGGTTAGTGTCAATTAACCCTTCTAAATTCAGTGTGTATACAGATATGGAGCACCACACTGAGTGTACACGTACATGAATCGGCAAACACACTGAAATCCCTTTAGGGTATTATTCTCTGAAGTGTTTGGGGATCAAGGAGACAACGGAGGCTTGATTCATGAAGAGGCATAGGGCAAAGATAGCCCGGACGGAGTTTATTAGGAATAACAGGACAAAGACATTCCAGAGAAGAGTATGCAATATATCCTTATTGGTTACCTGCGATAGCATAAGGTTACATAATTGGCTAAATATCAGCGTGCCTGCCTCGTGCACACCTTGCTGATTGGTTAAACAGCTGCGTGTTAGTTAGGCAACTACGTGCCATCCCTGGGTATAGTAGGGAGGGCTAGACAGCCTTGAGTCATGGTATCAGAGGCCCAAGCTGGGGGTCCAGGCCTAGGCACCAGGCATCTAAGTTATGGCATAAACAGATGAGGCAGGAGAACGATCACCCACGATTTATGACCATGGTTTGCCAATAGCCACAGCGATCGTGCTGTGAACATCCTCACATCTCCCCCCTTCTGTTTTTAAGAAGCTTATAAGCATAATAAATTTGGTCCTTGCGTGCACGAGGCATCAAGCAAAATCCTTGCAGGCAGGTGGCTAGCAACGAAGGTATGCATTGAATAAAGCAACAGGCAGTTATCAGAATGGCAAGAATAATTAAACCATACTGCAGAATGGTCCGTACCCAAGCTCCGTTGGGAAGCCAGGACCAAAGAGTGCTCCACCACGAAGGCGGAGGATTTTGCTTAATATCAGAAACAATTTTGGTTAGAGAATCCAATTGATTTTGTACCTTATTAGAATTATCGGATAAGTTAAAGCAACACATATTACGCACAGACTCACAACCTTGATGATGCAACATCAGCAAATAATCGATCGTGGCGCGGTTATCTAAAATGGCGTTGCGAAGCTGAAATTGCTCCCTGTTCAGGAGGCTAATAGCTTGGGAAGTGTGATTAACGGCTTTTACAAATGCACAAGCAAGTTTTCCAAGCTGCCTTGCATTCCCGGCTGCCAGGCCAGGCAGGCCAACAAGACTGATGGCCAAGGATATGTACTCGGCCTGGGAAAGCACCTTAACAGTGCTATCGCAATCAGAGGGTAACTGCTGAGCGGGCTAGACGCTGACGGACCAGCGTAGTGCGGTTGGGCAAAGCAACAATCATACGACTAAGGCAACAAGTGGTTTTAGAGAGGTTAGCAGGAATATAGTTCCAAGTTCGTGACCCACAGATCCAGAACCACCCAGAAGGCAACAGAATATGCTGAAAGTTAAAATGAAGGTCCTCTGTTTCTCTCCCGGTGCAATTAAGACCGTGACTGGGCTGGAAACAGCGAGGTTTTGACTTATGTTGAGTACAGTTCACAACCCTGGCACATCTACTAGCATTACTAACAGCTACAATAGGAGTATAGAGAGACAGGGCATCAAGGGGCAGCCTTTTGGTTGCCTTTCCCCAAAGGGGGCTAAGAGCATATTTGTTTTTGACCTTGTCATTAAAGTCGGCCATATCGTAACCCAACACTGACCTACTGATGTTTTGGGGAGTGTAGCAAATGGGAATGAGACAGGTGCTTAACAGGTGATAGGAGTCAACGCTTTGCTTAAGGCAAAACTCAGTTTGATTAGAAATGCGGGCAAGCTCATACCACAAGTTATACTCAAAGCGTTGGGACAGCTCACCTTGGATGGCAAGCGCCCCTGGAAAGAGAAGCATGTAGCAACAAAGAATCATTATAGAATTAGCATTTAGACAAGCTATGATAGCAACAACAAAGTTCTCAGGAGTCTTTTCCACCCGGATCTCATCCAGCACGGACTGGGCTTCATCCGACAATGCTTTCACCTGGCCCCAGGTTATTGGCGGGTTTTGCCCCCTTCGCCTTCCCCCTCGGTTCCGTCTCCTCTCCGGGAGCTCGTGCAGGTGAAGGTTGAAGTTTGGAATGGGGTTGCTGAGACCCTGATGCCATGCCATGTTTCCACAGTCAAACAAACCGGGCAGGGACCCAAAGAGGACCTTCTGGCGTAGACACAGCGGCGTAGCCCCTTCCCCAGGTTATGAGGGGAACAGGCCCTTTCCACTCCGGGTCCGGCAGGCGCCTGTACTGGACCTGGGGGGCAGGCAGAACCTCAAGCTGGCGGTAGTGACGCTGAGCCCTGGATAAAAATTGAGAATCAAATTGAGACAAGTTAAGGTGGTTTAGAGTAAACAGTTGAGCATTCCCATTGGCAATACCTTCCAATGGTACCGGACTGTGGGCTGGGAGTTATTCAACACCGGGACCGTGAAAACAAAATACTTCCGGTCCTTTTCCTGAAGGGGAATGGTATAAAAACAATCCTTGAGGTCAATGACAGCCATCTCATAATCATGGGGTATCACATTTGGGTTCGGGGTTCCACACTGGAGCGAGCCCATCGGCTCGATTATCTTATTAATCTCCCGCAGGTCATGGAGCAACCGCCACTTCCAGGACTTCTTTTTGATGACAAATACCGGGGTATTGAACGGACTACTAGTCCGTTCAATGTGACCCGTGTCCAGTTGTTCCTGAACGAGCTGCTTAAGCGCAGTCAACTTCTCCTGCGGAAGTGGCCATTGCTCCACCCATACGGCCTGATCGGTCTTCCACGTGAGTGGAAGAGCACAATGTTGATGGCTATTCATGAGTTGTGAGGGTGGTGCCAACTTGCGCCAGCAAATCCCTCCCCCACAAGTTGAGATCAATTTGTAAAATACAGGGCTTGATGTGAGCAATCTCAGGCCCGCCAGGTTGGAGACTGACAGATAACCACTGAGCACTTTTCCGGGAGGCCTGGCTACCACCAATGCCCCAAACTGAGGGAGCGGTTTCGGTTGGCCACAAGGGATCCCAGTGCCCAGCGGCTATCACAGAGATATCCGCCCCCGTATCCAACAATCCCTCCAACAACTTACCGTTTACCCAATACTTACGGGTCGGCTTCTGTTGTCCTATCTGCTCTCGAAGGGTGGCAACCTGTGGATGATAGGTGTCTCCATCGGCCCTGGCACGGGTGGAACCAAACCCCCCTCTGCGAAGGGTGGGCTCCGCTCCCCCTGGGGTCTCATAAGAAACAATGATCAATTGTGCCCAGGAGTCCCCCTTGCGCAGTTGCAATGGGAGGTGACTCCAAAATTGTACATAAATGATGCCTGTGTAGTCTGCGTCTATCAGGCCAGGAACTATCATGATGCCATTTTTGGCCGCTGATGAACGTGGCAGTACCAAACCAACGGTCCCTTTTGGCAAGGGGCCAGAAAGGTCGGCAGGCATGAGGATAAGCTCCCCAGGCAACGCAGCTGTCATGTCCTGTGTGTTAACGAGATCGAGACCAGCGCTGCCAGCAGTAGCAGCCTTGCGCTGATCGACCCGTGTCCCCTTTATTTTTCTGGTGCCCGGGGAGGGCCCGGTATCTAGTTTCCCTGTGGTGAGGGGTTGACTCTGCACTGGCTAGCCCAATGGTAGCCTTTGCCACACTGGGGGCACTTCTTGCTGGGGCGCCTGACATCCTTTCTACCTCCCTTATGCGCTCCCCCTCCGGGGCGTGACAGTCTTTCTTGAAGTGGCCCGGTTTCTGACAGTTGAAACAATTGCCAGTGGGCTTGTTTCCGGCACGAAGCGCTCCAGCCAGAAGGGCCATTGCATGTGTTTGAGTGCCCACCTCCATACAGGCTTGAATCATGTCAGCTAAACTATACTCAGGGCGGTGAATGACATTTTGCAAAATCTTCTTGCAATTGGCATTGGCCTGCTCAAAAGCCAGCCGTTTCAGGAGTTCTCCCTGGGCATCAGGGTTGTCTATCTGTCTTTGTATGGCTTCCTTCAATCTATCAATGAACTGTGAGTAGGGTTCAGTGGGCTGCTGCCATGTGGAAGTAAAGGAGCGTGTGGGTTTCCCAGAGACTGGGACCCTTTTAAAAGCTCTCATGACGCACATAAAGGTGCGGTGGAAAGACTCCCGAGGGAGTTGCATCTGCTGTTGGAGGGTAGCAAATGCACCTGCTCCGTAAATCTGCTCAGGGGTGTTTTGTGGCGTACCAGCCGCCACCGCAGCCGCTCGGAATTCACTATCCCAAACAACATACTGTGAAGCAGTCAAAATCATTCGAAACAAATCCTTCCAGTCTTGGGGCAGCATCGTGTACCCATTCCCAATTCCCTCAAGCAACCCTTGCACAAAATTTGATCAGACACCAGCCTCTCTAACAGCTTTATTAAGTTCCCTAATTATTGTATATGACAGAGCTTGCCAATGGATACGTTCCTCTGGATTCCCATCTGCCCCCACCCCCATCTCAACCATAATGGGAAAAGCAGAAGGACTCTCTCCTTGCCACTCTTCCGCCTCCTCCAGGGACAAAACCCCATCGCTCTTGGCTCGATGTATAGCGGAGCGAACATTTCCCATCACACCGCCAGGGTAGGCAGGCGGCGCCTGGAGAACCAGGCTCGGGATGGGCGGCACCAATGGTGCCGTAGGTGATAAAATAGCGGGCAGCACTTTTGGATAAGGAGGTGGTGGGTCCTCGGGTGGATGAGTCAGAGGATTGGTCAGGGGTGCCTCTGCTGGTACTAATTTCCTGACTGCCTCGTTAATTCTTTGCCAAATCAATAAATGATGAACCGCTGCCCTAGGTTCTTCCAATAAAATTGTTCCAATTCGTTGCCAATCATCCCGTTTAAGTGATCCAATTTCTGGGTACCAAGGACATTGGCATTCGGCCTCCTTAATGAAGTCTTCTAGACTATTAAGCGTGATGTCTGGACATCCGCTCTCCTTGATGATTTTCTGCAATTCCTTTGCATGGGTCTTTTGCCCTAAAGAAAGTCCCCCCCCCCATACTCACAATCGGGAGCTCGAAAGCTGAGGGAGCCTGAAGGCTGAGGTGCACCAGGGGGCTATTCCAGCCGGTGAGTCGGGGAGTTGGGGTCCAGCAATCGCGTCGCGGGTCGCCAGATGAAGTGTTTGGGGATCAAGGAGACAACGGAGGCTTGATTCATGAAGAGGCATAGGGCAAAGATAGCCCGGACGGAGTTTATTAGGAATAACAGGACAAAGACATTCCAGAGAAGAGTATGCAATATATCCTTATTGGTTACCTGCGATAGCATAAGGTTACATAATTGGCTAAATATCAGCGTGCCTGCCTCGTGCACACCTTGCTGATTGGTTAAACAGCTGCGTGTTAGTTAGGCAACTACGTGCCATCCCTGGGTATAGTAGGGAGGGCTAGACAGCCTTGAGTCATGGTATCAGAGGCCCAAGCTGGGGGCCCAGGCCTAGGCACCAGGCATCTAAGTTACGGCATAAACAGATGAGGCAGGAAAACGATCACCCACAATTTATGACCATGGTTTGCCAATAGCCACAGCGATCGTGCTGTGAACATCCTCACAATTCTCAATACAAATACTGGTCCCAACTAGAATAGTTCCCTTAAATCAATACAATTTGCAAAAGTGTTGATTTATCATTCAGCACATTGATTTTATGGGTCAACTCCAGTTGGACCAACTGCTGGATTTAAGCCTTTAGCTATGAAAATAAAGACCTACATTTAAATGTTTGCTACAGTATTTCATCACTGTAGAATCTATATATTTAATTAACACATAAATAGAAACAATAACATCTAGTTTGTCTTTCAAATGTTGAAATGAATGATCTGATACATTAAGCCAGTAGATACATATACATTACAGTACATTACTGTATTTCATTGAGGCAATGGGGCCTCGGTGGAGAGGGTACTTTAACCAGACAGGAAGGAAACAATTATCATACCTAGCACTAATGTTGTTAGCACTGATTATACCCTCAGATCTCCCTCTATGTGAGCTGTGGCACTTTGTGACAAGATTCCTTTTGTTCAATAGTTTTTTGAATTACAGTCCAGAGTATAATGTTCTCATTGTAACAACTAGGAATGAAATCAGCTTCTTTGTTCAATGTACCAACCAGAGAAAAACAAAAACGCAACATCCAAAGAGAGGTTTTGTTCCGGCTGAACATGAGGAAGGTTAAAACAAAGGGAGTATTCCCAAAGTTTCTACCTTAAACAGACAGTAAAGGGAAAGCTGGCATTCATTAGTCTCTTGATGGAGTCTAAAATCGCTACGGGTACAGCAAGATGGAACATATTGAAAACTGGTGCAGGGATTTTAATTAAATTTTCAAACAAGGATATCATACACTTATTTCAGATTCTTGAGTAAATTGCTGATTATATTATTCAGGCTTATAAGGGGAAGAATGCCTTGAAATTGTAGACTCTGCAGATAATATCTGGTAAGCCAATGAAACAGGACAGAAGGACTCTGTAGCCATTATCAATTCTGGAGTTAAACAACTCAATATCCAACTTCAAAACAATTATACTTTCCATAAAGTCCTTTAAGCAGCTATAAAATAAAAAGAGCTCAACATTGAGAGAGATATTTGGCCCCCCAAAATTAGATCACATTCCTAACCTAACTAGCTAACTTGCCAATTCAAATTGTCATGGAATTCAAACAGCTCTCATCTAAGGGATGCTAGAAATTACTTAGGACTGCAGTGGCTCACGTGGCTAAGATGCTGAATGGGAGGCGGAAAATCAGCAGTTGGCTTCCCGAATACTGCAGGACAGAAAGAGCTCCCATCTTTGTCCCAGCTCCTGCCAACCTAGCAGTTTGAAAGCAAGAAATTGCAAGTAGGTAAATAGGGACCACTTTGGTGGGAAGGTAAGTGTTCCGTGTGCTCCGGTGTCTAGTCATGCTTGCCACATGACCATGGAAATGTCTGCAGAAGCCGACAGCACTGGCTCTTCGGCTTTGAAACAGAGATGAACAATGCACCCTAGAGTCGGATACGACTGGCTTTCGAGCAAGGGAAACCTTTACCTTTACTACAATCACTCTGGCCTAACTTTGTTATAGCACAATCAATGTGTCCCTGCACTGGAGGACATTTAGAGCTGGCATAGCTTTCCATTGTTCCAACCTTCCAATTTATTAACTCTTCTGCCAACAAATCTCAACTAAAGGAAAAGCGACACTCCCACCAGTATAAGTGGAAAAATACAAAATGGTTTACTCGAAGGAACAATTCACATATACGTCCTATGTTGAGGTAAATCAGGCACAATATTGTAGTGAGTGGCTCAACGTGACAATGATACAATACTGACAAACATCCTTATACATGTAACAACAATAATGCTATACACGGAGCACACCTTATTATCAATACATAAATAAATTAATGAAACCTGAACCTCAGACATACAAAACATCACGTGTGGGGATCCCCGATAATAAACCCTAAACCCCAACGCTAAGATGGTAAGTAGAATCCAATCACAATAAGAATGGTGAAATGTGATAATCTAGAGAAAGTCTTTAAGAGTCCGTGTAAAAGAAATCTGTTCAATTCACAAAATTAGCGTGGGGAGTGGAAGACAAAATTCAGCTTCAGGCGGGGGTACCCGGATGACGATTATCAAACGTGATGTAAATTGATATTGCGAAGATCACAAGCAACGATGCCCTTCCGGTATATGGACATTTCGAATATCTTCCTCAAGTTCTACAACGATATGGATATATATAGTGTAAAATACCCTACTAATGCAAGATACGTTATACAAAAATGCATGCAAAATCAATAGATCTAACAAAAGCATCTATGTAAATAAGGGTCGAAGTATAAACGGACTGAGTAACACCCCCATAACAAATCTCAACTGGCAGAGTTCTTCTGGCAGACCCCTCTAAAATCAGCCAGCAGAAAAGTATTTCTTCTAACATGAGGACGTTTCTGTAGACAGAATTTCTGCCTCTGCAGCCTCCATATCTTTGATTTAAGAGTGAACAGTTAAGAAAACAAGTGTAGCCATAAAAATGTGCATTTTTAACAAGACTAGTGAAAATGTGAGGCAGAAAGAGAACAATCTTAAAGAATATATATGTGCACCATTGATATGGTTCTTATTGAAAAATAGTTCTTCTTGAAATGAAGAAATAATTGCCATGGGGACATCTGCTGGTGAATTAAATAAGCAAATCAATCCACTTAGCTTATTAAGAATTCACTGAAACAAAAACAAAAAAGACAATTCTGTGGTTAAAGATTTCTTAGCAAAACAATGCAAGCCAAATGTTTTTCAAAGAATTTACCAGCAAAGAAATCCATTTACAGATACATAATGATGACGTCTGGCTCCCTCGAAAACAAATTGTCTGCATCACAACCATTGGTGACTCCACACATTTTTTTCTCCAAGCTCAGATCAATCAATGTCACACAAATGTTTAGAAATTTTGGTTTTTCTTGTACTGTATTTGGAAAAAAAGAGGATAGCTATCCTCAGTTTTGATAATTCTTATGTTATTTTGATCTCTGGGAGGAACTCAAAGCTGCAAAAGTTCTAAAATATTATTATTGCTATGTACATTTCATCTCTAAAAAGACGTAGATGAAGCTGACTTTTCATAAAGTTTTCTTGCATGTTGATTGAAACTTTTTTTATAAGTTTACAAAAGGAAGAAAACAAACATTTTACAAAATTAAGGACGTTGCTGTTAGCTTCTAGAAGAAAACACAAGACACCATGCCCCACTCCATTCCCCCAAACAAGGAATCCTAACAGAGGTTGCAGCTTTATCAAGGAATATGTGGGTAAAAGTTGCAGTGGCAGCAGCAAATAATGAAAAATGCAGGCTACCCCTAGAAAGGGTGTGATCTGATGGGCGTTTGTCCTGCTGTTTGGTCCCATGCATGTACAAGGTTTGCCCCTTTTTCTGGCAATCAGACAATGTAATTGCTATAGCCAATACTGTACATGTCCTATACCTTTCTGCTTCCTTGTTATGTTGCAAACACACCAAAAGCAGAACTTCCTGTCTTTAATTTACCACCTAGTTTTAGTGTCCCAATATTGTTAATGTGGCTTCTCCTCTCTACAATATTGGGAAATTAAACACTTCCCTGGAGAGGTAGAGAAGGAGAGGAAAAAAAAAGTCTGTTAGGCTACTGTTGATGCACCAATTAGGGGGAAAATTGAAAAATTAAATTTCCTCCAAAAAAAGCTGGAGAAGGGAACAAGGAGGGTTGTTGTTGATGTTGTCTCAACAGGGAAGAAGGCCAGATAGAGTTGTGTATGACATTTAGACACATGGAACACACCAAATGGCACACCAGACCACCTATGTGGCCGCAAGCAACTCTGTTTAGCCCAATTCAGCCCATTCCAACTAAGTATGTGTAGCCAAGCCCAAAGAAAGATATGGGATATATCTGAACCCATATAGAATTGTGCAGTGACCAGTATCAGTCCAAAATGGTACATGTGGAAACAGTGCCACAAGAATGATGCTTAGGGATTTGTCACACTGCCGCTTATCTTAGGGCAAGTGTGACTCGCCATAGAATACAAGTGTGATAAACTGATATATTGTTGGGCCATGCCAATGTCTGCTTCTGCAATCTATGGTGCATTTCTGTGGCACTCTTTGAGATGTAAGTTTTATCCAGCTGCTGAAGCTAATTATGATAACATTCTTGATCTGGAGAAGAGAGCTGGGATAATGACTTGATATATGGCAGTTACTACTTTCTTCTATGAATAAAATCCCAGCAGTAATCTTTGACATCCAAGTTCCATTTATCATGTAACAGATCGTAGTCAAGGATATAACATTCATCGCAACATCTGGAGTTTCTGTTCTTTTTGAAAGAGTGGGAATTGATTTAACTACTGTCATCATATTTATGTGTCTTTTGGGTCAGAAGACAGAAAACATCAATTTTGTCTGCTTATTTACTAATGTTTGGGTGAACATAGGTTAAAGTCTTTGCATAGAAAAAAAGTATTGCAAGGTTAAGTGATATGTATAGTTCTGTTTTTGCTTTTTTTCTTCTTGAAGCACAAATCTTTTATAGCCATCTTTGTGGAATGAACCAATCCCAGGGTTAGCAACGTGCTTAGGAAATATTGCAATCTCTATAAGGATAAAGTATATCTAATGCAAACTACTTCCATAAAGCTAGGTAATGGAGAAGGAATTTCCTTTTGGGGCTCATTTATGTCAAACATAGACACATCTTCATTCACGCATACAGAGTCCAATGCACACATCATCAGTCCTGCGTAAATCTTCTGTTGTCTCATTCTCAAGGAACTGCAAAATTATTACTCTCACCCCAAAAGAGGTGTTTTTAATGCTCAGCAATTCACAGCAGAATTTCAGGCAAAATCTCATTGCTGGATGGTGTCAAGAGAGCAAAGAATTCAGCAAGTGTTCTTTGCATCCCTAATTCCCTGTCCCTATACCTTTGTCATTCACGTCCCTTTCTCAACATTCTCAATTTAGATACATTAGCCCTCCATGCCTCCCTATAAATAAGTAGAAGCCAGAGAAGACGGCTGGGGTGTAATATAGCAAACTAGTAGAAACAAGCACTCCCGGAAAAGTAGCACATAGACAAAATTTAATAACCTAGCAGATAATAGTGAGAACAATTGGTGGTACACTGAACTACTGCTTGAGGGGTCTTGAAATTATTATAGTATATCTGCATATATATCAACAAGGTACATCAAGTGTATAAAATAAAGACCAGTACCAGATTCAGTACCCCTCCCTACCCCCCTTGGAAACAGAGCTGGGTGAGTCGAAAAAGTTCAATTCATACAGCAAGTATGTAAAGTCAGTTCGTGTCGACACGTCCGTGCAATAAAGCCGTAATGGATGAATAAAGTCTTTACAATTCAGTGCGTGACGTGGACCGTAAGAAAAACGACCATCGGCTCAACCCAGATGGAGGGGATGCAAAGTTCGCTAAATACTGATGTCCTTCCGGTATAATGACATTTCGAAGACTTCCTCAGAGTCTACAGTATATAACAAAGAGAACATATATTCAAAGTTCATGACTAATCACCTCTGCTAAGTAACAAGATAAAATATTAGAGATGTGTGCAATCTTATGAACTCCCACGTGTGCAAACACAAAAATACTATGTGAGACATGTAACACAACGAATAAAACATACAAAATATACAAAGTACTACATAGGAGATAGACAGGGACATACCTATAAGAATACATTTTCTGGCGCATGAAGCTCTTGGGTTTATTCTTGTTGTGTTCTCGCGTTAAGTTCTAGCCCTAGAGTGCCGGTTTAAATAGGTAAAAGGTTATGCTACATGATTCTCATCAGCTGTATGAATACCTTAGTGTTAGCAACACAAGGACGATGATAATGGTGAGGGGAAGTCGTGACAGACTATTCTGAGGCATGATGTTAAAGGAGACCCAATAGCTTACAGAAAGGCTGAAAGGTCCCAATCTGTGTTTAACCCGTGCGGGGATAGGGTTTTGAAATGGTGAATGTAAAATGCCTCCCGTTGTAGAAGGAATCGCTCTATGTCGACTATCTCATGTTTGGTTGGTATAAATGTCTCCAAAATAACCAGTTTTAAGTCTTTATGGTTGTGATTGCTTTCTAAGAAGTGGCTGACCATGGGTGCGTTTGGGGTGCAATTCTTGATGCGTGATATATGTTCGCCCAAGCGCACCCTGATCGGCCTCCT
Source organism: Bradypodion pumilum (assembly GCA_035047305.1). NCBI lineage: Eukaryota > Metazoa > Chordata > Lepidosauria > Squamata > Chamaeleonidae > Bradypodion > Bradypodion pumilum. Next base: position 429,579,129 of record JAWDJD010000001.1, on the reverse strand, counting down.
GGATTGCCCTATGTATGCTAACTGGCAGGAACATTTGATCATATATATGGATTCCTTCGTGCTGCAACTGGAGAAAGATTTTAAATCCAGCGTAAATTTACTCGAGGGTAGCTGTACATGATTCGTCCGCCACATGTAAGGGCAATACTTACAGTGCCCGCATGCAAAGTGTCCTATGGTGGAACTGAACGTGTCAGGCCAAGCAGAGATGTCAGCTCGAGATACGTAATTGGCAATGGCGTTGGTTTTGCGAAAGCCAATCATGGGTGGTAATTGACAACCCGGAGTGGTGTCCAATACGTGCCAATGTTTAAGTATGATGTTCTTGATTTTGTTGGCAAGCGGAGTGTAATCGAGCGACCAGAATAACCTAGGGTCATTCTGTGGTGATCTGTCATCCTCTTTTAGTAAGGTATGTCTAGGACGACTGATAGCCCTGTTGCGTGATTCCTTGATGATGCTATTGGGGTAACCCCTGTATTTCAGAATGCCCGAGATTTTCTCCGCTGCTGAGAAAAAGTCTCGTGGGTTGGTTGAATTTCGTTTAGCTCGGATGAACAGGCTGTATGGAATGTTAGCCTTAAGGTGTTTGGGATGAAAAGAGCCAAATTGGAGGTATGGGAACCTGTCTGTGGGTTTATGAAATAATTTGGTTTGAATTTTGCCATCCACGATGGAGACTGTGAGATCCAAAAATGAAAGGGAAGTAGTATGCATATGATGAGTAAAGCTTAACTGTGGATGTTGATGGTTGATCCAACGGCAAAAATCAGTGACCGAAGTCTGATTGCTAAAAATAAAAAACAAATCATCAATATATCTTTTATAACATAAAATATCTGTAAAATATGGATTAACTGTGGGGTCACAAATGAAAGTTAAATCAAAGTTACACATGAAGATGTTCGCAACTGAAGGGGCAAAATTGGAGCCCATGGAGACTCCCTGAATCTGTAAATAATAACGATTGTCAAATCTGAAAAAATTGTGCTCAAAGCAAATGTCCAATAAATCCAAAAGAAAATCTGTGGGTGGAAAACCGTTATGTCTGGAGTCCAAGTGGTACACGATGAGTGTCCTAGCCTCAGGTAGAGGTATATTTGTATATAAAGCGCTGACATCCATCGTGAGCAAAACTGCGTCCGTCGGGACTGCAAGATTCTCAACTGATTGTATAAAATGTGTGGTGTCTTTCACATAAGCTGGCGTATTTATTGAAAATGGAAAAATGTGATGATTGATGAATTTAGCAATGGGTTCCAATAAGGAATTATTGGCGCTGATGATGGGTCTGCATGGAAAAATGTCCAAATCTTGAGAGTATTTATGAACCTTGGGCAAAAGGTAAAAGATGGGTGTTCTGGGATATTTATTGTAAAGAAATTGGAAGGTACTCTCCTCAATATAGTCCATTGCAAGTCCGCCTCGTAGGACTACTAGAATGATGTTGGAAACATGCGTGGTCGGGTTACGATCTAATTCCATATAGTAATTGGTATCTGATAATTGATGCCTAGCGGCTCTGAGATAATCTGTTTTGTCGAGTAGTACGATGCCCCCTCCCTTATCGGCTGATTTAATAACCAAATCAGGATCTCGACCTAAATTGTTAAGAAGGGTCATGTCTTCTCGTTTTAAATTGAATGATATCTTGGATGTGGTTTCTAATTTATGGATGTCTCTGGTGATTAGCCTCCTGAACACCTCAATGGATGGGTTGTCTATGCCCGGAGTAAAGGTGGATCGTGGAGTGAAAAGTCTGGGTTGCGTTGTGTTGTCCTTAAAGAATGTTTTAAGTTTGAGAAGTCTGATGAGCTTGAACACGTCAATTTTGGTCTCAAAGGTGCCTCCACTTCTGCCGGCTCGAGACAATCAAGTAGGACGGATTTTTTAGACAAAAGACCGCCCAGGAAGACCAGGAAAAAGTGACCAAGGGACCCGTCTCTGTCATGCCCTCCTTGGTGTTCAATTTTTCCAGTCGAGTCTTAACGGTAAGAGAGTCGCAGTTACTTAATCTTGGCATGGGATTTGTCCCCACGCCGAGATACTCCCCCTTTAAGACCAAAATTGACGTGTTCAAGCTCATCAGACTTCTCAAAAATTAGAAACCACATCCAAGATATCATTCAATTTAAAACAAGAAGACATGAACTTTGAATATATGTTCTCTTTGTTATATACTGTAGACTCTGAGGAAGTCTTCGAAATGTCATTATACCGGAAGGACATCAGTATTTAGCGAACTTTGCATCCCCTCCATCTGGGTTGAGCCGATGGTCGTTTTTCTTACGGTCCACGTCACGCACTGAATTGTAAAGACTTTATTCATCCATTACGGCTTTATTGCACGGACGTGTCGACACGAACTGACTTTACATACTTGCTGTATGAATTGAACTTTTTCGACTCACCCAGCTCTGTTTCCAAGGGGGGTAGGGAGGGGTACTGAATCTGGTACTGGTCTTTATTTTATACACTTGATGTACCTTGTTGATATATATGCAGATATACTATAATAATTTCAAGACCCCTCAAGCAGTAGTTCAGTGTACCACCAATTGTTCTCACTATTATCTGCTAGGTTATTAAATTTTGTCTATGTGCTACTTTTCCGGGAGTGCTTGTTTCTACTAGTTCCCTATAAATAAGGGCAATCATGATCCTGAAAGCCCCTGTTAGGTATAACTCTCCTTTAAAACAAGACAATAAATTCCTAATATTAAGCAAAAATTAGTTTGAGATTACACACCCCTTGGAGAAGAATTTCAAACTTTAATCTTTTTACTCAGCGCCCTATGCACCGATCCCCTATAAAAATAAATGATAAATCAGAATCAAGAAGCAAACGGAAGTGGAGAACAACAGGAGGCAGGACTTGAAAATTACCTTTTTTTCAGACCATAAGACGCATCTGACCATAAGACGCACCCAGAAAGTAAACAAAACAAAAAGACAAAAATGTTGTGACACCTTAAAGACTATACACGCAAGCGCATGCACACCCACAACACCCACACACACACAACACACAACACACACAACACACACACACATCACACACAACACACACACACCTGCACCACACTCACATATAGTACCCCTTGGAACTAGAAATAGAGACTTATCCAGAAGGGGTAAGAGTCACGAACATGGCCTGACCTGCCCCTCCTCTACGACGACATCCAAGGCCAAGCAGAGCAAAGTGCGCAGTAAAAGCAGTGGTGGAGGCCACACCGCCCTTGGGGAGCGGCAGCGTTGATGGGGCCTTGGACATCTCCACAGGCTTTGAGATGGCCACCGCAGAGACGGCCAAGCCGGGGGGGGGGGGTTCCACCAAAGCAGCGGCTTTGGTGGCAGCAACACCAGTGGAGGTAGCAGGGCCCTAGGTAGGTGTAGTGAGGCTTCGGCTCCCACCAGCCGCTTCTAGCAGCAGCAGCAATGCCTGTAGTTCGCTCCGGGTGGGCAGTCAGAGGGTCAAGGGCTGAGCTGCTCAAGCACTGCTCTGCCTCCACCGGTGTTACTGCCGCCAAAGCTGCCACCTCCAGGCCTCCATGCTCCGCTCTGCCTGTCACCTCACTCAGCTCCCAGGCAGGCACCGCCTCTGCCTCTTCCACTGCTGCCACTTCAGCCACTGAGCAATGGAGCATGCGCGCTGAGCAATGCAGTTGGCAAGTGGGTGTGGCCAGCCAAGTGGGTGTGGCTGGCCAAGTGGGCATTCAGACTATAAGACGCACCCTCATTCCCCACACACATTTTGGGGGGGGAGTGCATCTTAGGGTCCGAAAAATACGGTAAATGGGTGCAAATAAGCAGGATAAACATCAAATAAATAAATAAATAAATAAAATATGTTTTTGGTTTGTTTTGTTATTATTTCTCTCTCTCTCTCTCTCTCTCTGTGTTTAATTTGACATTGTTGTTTAGTTTGATTTGATGGGTTGTTGCCAGGTAGTTATGTTTATGATTTTTGGTCACTGCCTAAATATGTACTTTAAAGACTGATTGATTTCAATGAGAATGGATGGCCTGGACTTGTTCCTCTTCCACTGAAATATAGGATGAAGGGTGCTCATTTATATCTGGATTGTGCTCAGAACCTCTAACAATTGGACAACATCAGCAGACTTCATGGCTCCTTCCCCACTATTCTCTTTCTTGCTCTAATTCATCACCATTCAGTCCTCACTGGCCCTATGCCATGGATAGGCAGATTGTGGCTATCCTGAATCAGAGCATGGAAGTGGAACAGTGGCTTCAGAATGGCCGTTGTGTTTTTTCTTCTTGTAATTGTTAAAGCTCTGTCCCAGATTACTGTTGGCCTGCAGCACCCATTATCCTTAGAAAGCATAGTCAATGGTGATGGAGAATGGCAGTTGTAGTATGACCATACCTACAATATATGCACCTAATTATCTTTTGGGGGTGAGCCAATATGAACATTTTTAAAAAACAATCTAATTCCTTCATTTCTGCCCAGTTGCAGACCATTGTTGTTCAAGGTGCACAATGTGAAGTGATTCTCCTTTCGATCAAGTCTGGATTTACCATTTGTGTGAGGCAGCCCACAGAGCTAGGAAATAGCTCAGGGATGCCCAAACTTATTGGGCCATGGGCCAGTCACATGGTTCTTCCCACCAGAAATGGAAGTAAGATGTGCATGCGCAAAACACTGCCATAAATGCACCTACGGCTGTCATAAATGCGTTTATGACAGCCGTGGGTGCTTTATGGCAGTTTTGTGCATGTGCAGGCATGTTTAACTTCCACTTCTGGGAGCGGCATGGGTGGTACAAGCAAGATTATTAGGCGGCATGGGCTAGATCCAGGCTGCTGGCCACAGTTTGGGCACCCATGTACTAGTGTGTAAGGAATGATGAGTTAAGAACAGGAAGACTATCGCCGCATTGCCGTGTTCAACCCTCCTAGTTTTGTTTACTGGACTTTGTTTGGGACACCAGGTTGAGGTTTCTCTTGGGTTTTTTGTTTGTTTGTTTGTTTTTGAAATGTTTTTTTTAAATGTACTGTATTACTGACATTTTGTATTGCTGTTGCCTTTGTTTTATGGGGTTATTTTGTTTCCTATTGTAACTGAATTTCTATTGTGTATAATTGATTGATTGAATTATGTAACTTTGTATATGCAATTTGTGCTTTGTCATTTCATGTTTTTGTAAACTGCCTTGAGTCGGCCATCGGTCTGAGAAAGGCGGTATAGAAATATTAAATGAAATGAAAATAAAATGATGATAGCCAATATCCAGAATGGATACAGCACCTGAAGAAGAAGGAATGACAGTGAGGTATTGGAAAGCAGTGAATGTACCCCACATACAAAGCCTCAAGGCCCTGAAATTAGTCTTTTGTATTCAGCTGTAATGGAAAATACTGGCCCATGGTCAGAGTTGACTATCGGGCTGGGTTGCTTTTGTACAAACAATGGGAAGGAATATTTTGCCCTTTGCCACAAGCAGCCAAGGAGATCACAGGCTGGCATTGCTTTTGGGGGAAGGATCGGCTTTACCAATGAGAAAGAATTATCATTCCTCAGAGTTGTAATTGTTGCTTTGAGGCAATCTGGTGGCTACAGTAGAAAATCCAAATGGCATTTACTACAATTAAGCATGTAATAATAGCAAATTAATTGGTGGACAAATGCTGCTCTTTAACGATACACAATATTTAGCATTCCGGGGCAGCTGTCTAATGGCAGGCCAGACCCCGAAGCTTTCTGTGCGAGAGCTAAGTTTGCTCTTTTTAAACTACATTTAAGAGAGGGAAAAGCAAGGAAGACAGCTGAACAAATTGAGATATGGTTCCCAGCAGCTCAAGGCCTATATTTGCAGACACATTAATTTAGAAGTACAGCTGTTTATTTCAAACATTGATCAGAAGCAACAGTACTCTTCAATTTTGTTTAATTACATGGAGCTTTCCTTTGGGGGATAGAGGAGCACAGAACATCTCACTGGTGGGTAGAACAGTGACACCTAATGGTCAAGGGTAGATATGCAGGAGCTATCAAAATAGGCATGGCAGACACAGAGAAGAGAAAAAGTTTCAAAAGTAGACAATAGAACAGGCATTCTCAACCTATGGCCCACAGGCCAAACCCGGCCCCCAACACCAATTCATACAGCCCCCAACACACTCGCCAATCCTGGAAGCAGAATTAAAAGGCATTCTGCGCATGCGCTGCGTGCATTTTACTTCCGTTTCCAGGTGGGAGGAACCACGTGACCGGCCCAATCAGCAGTCCAGGTCAGGTCCACAACTCGAAGACCTTAAGAAAGCCTGCGATAGATTATTGCTGTTGTTATTGAAACACAATACTGTACTGTGTTTGACATGTCTAGCTAATTCTTCTTTTCCACACAAACACAGAGCTATATGCATTCTATTACAATACTTCTGTTTTACCTCCCCAACATATTTTTTACATTTTTGAATCGCAATCAGATATTCTCCGGGCAATGGCAACCTTGTTTTATCAGCTAATCTTTCTCACATTAGATTTTTAAATTTATTTATTGTTAAATTTCTATACCGCCCACTCAGCCAAAGCCGACTCCGGGCGGTTCACAACAGTGGGTAAAAACAGATAAAAACAAATAAAACAGATAAAAACCAGCAATAAGACCCCACCCCTAAAAAGAGAGGGGTGTAGGAACCGAAGAAACCATGGGGCAGGCATCCTCCCCTATATTAACCACCCAACGGAAGCCACCCCTCCACCTGCACCCCAAACTTGGCCCGCCAGCCAGGTTTTTAGTGCTTTTCTAAAGGGCAACAACTCCGTCTGGAGACGCAGTTCCACAGGCAGGAGGTTCCAAAGGGCCGGTGTGGACACAGAGAAGGCTCTCCTCCTTGTGCCAGAGAGGCGAGCCCCCCTGGCCGATGGCACTATTAGAGAGCCCCTCCGGTCTGCTCTGGTTGGACGGACAGACATCCTTAGGGCAATGCGGTCTCTAAGGTAACCTGGCCCACTACCATATAGGGCTTTAAAGGTCAAAACCAGCACCTTGAATTGCACCCGGAGGCAAACGGGTAACCAGTGCAGCTCCCGCAGCAGTGGTGAGGCATGGGCATAACGTCCACACCCCATCACCACCTGGGCCGCCGCATTCTGGACCAGCTGCAGCCTCCGAATGGTCATCAAGGGCAGCCCCATGTAGAGCGCATTACAATAATCTAGTCTAGAGGTCACCAGAGCATGAGTGACCATGAGCAAAGAGTCCCGGTCCAGGAGCGTGCACAACTGGCGAATCACCCAAAGTTGGGCGAAGGCCCTCCTGGCCACAGCCGCCACCTGTTCTTCTAGCAGCAGCCGCTAATCCAGGAGGACGCCCAAGTTGCGCACCGGGTCGTTCTGGGGCAAAATAGCCCCATCCAAAACCAAAGATGGTAGCTCCCGGGATAGCACAGGACCCCCCATCCACAGCCATTCAGTCTTACTAGGATTCAGCTGTAACCCATTCGTTCCCATCCAGACCCCAACCACCTCCAGACAACTGGAAAGGACTTTGACTGCATCACTGGGGTCCCCACAGGCCGAGATGTACAACTGTGTATCATCCGCGTACTGATGGTACTGCACCCTGTGGGAACGGATGATCTCACCCAGCGGCTTCATGTAGATGTTAAATAGGAGAGGAGAGAGTACCGAGCCCTGAGGCACCCCATATTTTAGGGACCTAGGACTGGACTTCTCGCTCTCCAACCACACCGACTGGGTCCGGCCCCTCAGAAATGAGGAAAACCAGGACCACACAGTGCCCTGGATTCCCAATCCTCGGAGCCGTTCCAGAAGGATACCGTGGTCGACGGTATCGAAAGCCACTGAGAGGTCAAGAAGAGCAAGGACAGATGGATGACCACCATCCCACTCTCGCCAGAGATCATCCATCAGCGCGACCAATGCAGTCTCAGTACCATATCCAGGTCTGAATCCTGACTGGAAAGGGTCCAGATATTCCGCTTCATCCAGTACCCCCTGCAATTGACGCGCCACTGCCTTTTCCAATACTTTGCCCAAAAAGGGGAGGCTGGAAACAGGTCTGTAGTTGGTTAGGACTGCTGGATTGAGGAGGGGCTGCACTAAAGCATATTTCAATGGTGCAGGAAATATCCCCTCCCAAAAAGACGCATTAATTATAGCCCCGACCCAGCCACCTGTCACCATATTGGAGGCTTTTACCAGCCAGGCGAGACAGGGATCCAATGGACAATTAGGGGCATGGACCGCCGCAAGGAGCCTGTCCACTTCATCTGGGGCAACAGGATCAAACCGATCCCAGATAACACAGCAAGACTGTACACTGGCTCCCCCCTGACCCTCCCCATCCACGCCAAGATTAAACCCTGAGCGAATCCAATCGATTTTCTCCATCAGATGGTCAGCAAAGTCCTCAGCTGATCCCTGCCAACCAGGCACAGCCCCCCCCCTACCAAGGAGGGACCTGGTCACCCGAAACAGGGTGGCTGGGCAATTATCAGCGGAGGCAATAAGGGAGGTGAAGTATTGCCTCCTCACCACCCCCATCGCCACTAGGTAGGCCCTAATAGCGGCTCTAGCTAGTGTCCAATCGGAATCGTTCCTGGTCTTCACCCAGCGGCGTTCAAGGCGTCTCTTTGCCCGTTTGAGCTCCCATAATTCTTCCGTGAACCACGGGGATGACCTAGCTCCACAGGCTCTGAGAGGCCGTAGTGGAGCAATTACATCCAAGGCAACTGTCGTCGACCCATACCACAGGTCAACAAGTGCTTCAGGCGAATCGTGTTGCCGATCCAGGGAAAAATCCCCCAGTTCCCTCTGGAATTCATCCAGATCCATCAGTTGCCGGGGGCGGGCCATTTTAATAGACCCTGCTTCCCTACGATGAAGTGTCGCCCCCAAGAAGTCTAGAGCCACCAGATAGTCTAGAGCCACCAGATAGTGATCTGACCATGGCACAGGTGTTATGTCTAGGTTCTGTAAACTCAGATCACTCTACCACCGCTCCGACAAAAAGACTAAATCTGGTGTGTGGCTACTGCCCCTGGTAGGGCCCCGAATTACCTGAGCCAGGTCCATAGCTGCCATGGAAGCCATGACTCCTGAGCCACCCCGGAACCGGACCCCAGCGAAGGCAAATTGAAGTCCCCCAGAACCATCAGCCTAGGGAACTCCAACGCCAATGCTGAGACAGCCTCAAGGAGCCCAGGCAGGGAGTCCCTTACCCTGCAAGGGGGCAGGTACAGGAGTAGGACCCCCAACTGACCCTTTGGGCCCAGCCGCAGAGGCAGGGCCTCACAACCCAGAATGTGTGGAGCAGTGGCCCTGGTGACTCCCAGTGACTCCCTGGCTATAATGGCAACACCACCGCCTTTGCCCTCATCCCTAGGCTGGTGCCAAACACCGAACCCGGCCAGACACATCTCTGACAGAGGCACCCCATCCTCTGGTCTCAGCCAGGTCTCAGTGATGCTTGCCAGGTCGGCCCTCTCCCCCAGAATGGAATCTTGTATTAGGGGCGCCTTACTACAGAACGACCTGGCATTCATCAGCAGCAGCCTAAGGGTGGGGTCACCCTGGATCAGCTGCTCAGGACCAAAGGAACCGAGGAAAGAATTCATCAAAAAGGTCTTTGTCAAGACCAACCTTAACAACGATATCAATACAAAAAATAACATCAAAGGAGGTTATGGCTGAGAAACTCGGCCTCCCCATGTTGCATGGAGGACCTTTAATAGGCTGAAGGTTGTGGTGCCTAAATGTAAGACTAACATGCTCAAGTGGGGCTGCTGGCAGACAACATCACACGTTGTAAACGCGGAGAGCTACAGAATCCGGCTCATTTGCTAGTCTGCCATTACTGCCACAAACATGTACCAATGAGGACTTTAGTTTGAGTGATGACAAAGACAAGAAGGTGGCTTTATTTTGGCAGTACCTCCCCAACAACCTGAGAGGTAAGACTGAGAAATGATGATTTTAAAAAATTCCAGTCCATTTTTTGACTAAAGGAAGTTCTACATATCTTGATACTGTGGCATCCAAAGGATCAGTGGAGACTGGTAGACCCAATGTCAATGTCAATATGAATCCACTCCAGGATTTAATCATAACATTGCAAGAGCTATCCAAGATGCTGAATCCAAGCCCCCAAATAAGTTCAGCACCATAGACAGAGCCTAAACCTAAGCCCTAAATTGGCTTTGCAGGCGCACCCCCCAATAAAGGACTCAGACACTGGTAAAAGTGGATAACGGCATTGGGCCACATTTATTAATTCATGCCCTAGTCCGAATTATAAATTTCTATTGGTATTCAACCAATTATAATTCTTAAGGCAAGCAGGCCGAAGTAACACTGGTAAGGTTCCACCCAAAATTGCCAACAGCAATTGGTTACAATGTATCCATTTGTATCAATTTGTTTGTTGACAACAAACAAATTGTTGACCATAGTCAATAATCTAACTACTGACCCCACCCTCTGACGCGTATCCGTAAAATAACGGGGTGATGCCTGCTGCCTAGCTCGTGCCATCACCCCATTGCCTGGTTCATCGTTGACCGGACAACGTTAACCAACTTGTGCCTGTCTAGTTTTGTCCAGTCAATTGCGAACCTGCCGGATACCTGTGGGTCATAAATGTTTACCTTACCAGTGCTACCCGCCCATGTGACCAAAGTCAACAGCAGCAGCAAGAAACCCCTATGTCAAACCGTAGCAACAGTGTGGGATGGGCAAAAAAGCCAGGACCCGGAAGCCAATTGTAGGTCCCAGCCAAAAATTCCCACCCGGCCCCGAAGCGACCAAAATATCACACTGTTAACTAGGGAGGGGGTGGAGGGGAAAAACTTCTCCTCTCCGTCGTTTTGCAAAATGGCAGCGCGGCTGCCTCGTGGCCACCCCTTTTAAAGGTTGCTGGCCACGCCCCTAACTACCCGGATGTCCAAGTCCGGTGGGGGGAGGCCGCAAAGAGCCGGCAGCCATTTTGGCGCCGCGCTTGCATTGCAGGCGCACCCCCCAATAAAGGACTCAGACACTGGTAAAAGTGGATAACGGCATTGGGCCACATTTATTGATTCGTGCCCTAGTCCGATTTATAAATTTCTATTGGTATTCAACCAATTATAATTCTTAAGGCAAGCAGGCCGAAGTAACACTGGTAAGGTTCCACCCAAAATTGCCAACGGCAATTGGTTACAATGTATCCATTTGTATCAATTTGTTTGTTGACAACAAACAAATTGTTGACCGTAGTCAATAATTTAACTACTGACCCCACCCTCTGACGCGTATCCGTAAAATAACGGGGTGATGCCTGCTGCCTAGCTCGTGCCATCACCCCATTGCCTGGTTCATCGTTGACCTGACAACGTTAACCAACTTGTGCCTGTCTAGTTTTGTCCAGTCAATTGCGAACCTGCCGGATACCTGTGGGTCATAAATGTTTACCTTACCAGTGCTACCCGCCACACAGGGAGGCTTCAACAAAGGCCCACCGCCCCCCCCCCAGACCGTCAGCTCGGTCAACAGGCCTGCTCGCCAATCTCGCAACAAGAGGTCCATACCTCCCGGCGACAGATGGACCCCATCCCCTGTGTAAAGCTCATAATTTTGTAGACTGATGGTGGGGTGTCGAATGATGTGCCCCCAACCCTTGTCCAGAAAGAACCGGGCAATAGCCCTGTTCACCAAGCGCCGAGCCCGATCAAGGGCCTGGAGGTTAAACCCTCCCCTGTAAGCGTGCCGCAGTATCATGTCCGACCAAATTAGGGTTGTGGCAGGCCACACATAATGCAAGTAGGCCAGGTCACCGCAAATCGCATGCTTCAGCGATAGGCCCGTGACCTGTCCCAAATCATTACCCCCGAGGTGTATAATAAGGACATCAGGCGGGTCAGCATCCCTGATGGAGAAAAGGAATGGCAACAGTTCCCGCCATAACATTTCGCGCTTACCGTACCACCTGAGACTTGCGGATGCACCCAGTCCCAGTCGGGGTCCCCACTCTGTCGCCGCAGCAAACTGCGCTGCCCTGTGCACATAGCTGTGGCCCACCAGCCATACTGTCACCGGTGTAAGACGACAACCAGGGTCTGTCAAGGAAAAAAGGAAACAGGGTAGTGACTTAACTGGTACTCACTGTTGCAGAGGGCGAACATACAACTGAAAACATCGTGATCCCCACCTTCCCATGTTGCATATCTCAGCCCTAGAGTACCCAAACGCCGCTGCGGTGGAAGCCGCCCCTATCCGGAATGAATGGGTGCCATAACGAGCCCCAGGGAGGCCAACACTGGCTAGTGCCTTACTGGTCACCTTCCAAAATTGAAATTTAGTAAGGGGAGACCCATCTTGGTGACAGAAAAACGGGCCAGGGTGCGTACCACGTAGTGCAAGGAACTCCTGTAGGGCACCAACCGGACAGATGTCTGCCAAGGAACATCGTAGCAGTCTTACACCACTGCCTACACCGTGCTGATCAACTTTAGAGGAGCGTATCCTCAGCTGAGCCCAATCAGAAGAAACATAGACATCTTCGAGTTCCAGTGCCCTACGACTCGCATCCGCCTTAGACAGTAGCACCAGCTCACTGATGCGGAGTGCCCCCAAAAAGGCCACCGTAGTAGCCGCATGAAAGAGGGTTGCCTCATACCTGTCGAAACACAGGTCATGCCAACCCCGTGCAAGGTGGGTAAGTACCCCTGGAGAAATAGGGTGGCGGTCGTCCGGGTTGCGCCCACGTTCCCGCACCCACCCTTCCAAAACATGTCGTATGCGAAAATTACTTGTGCTGTCAGCAAAACCACTCACCTTGGCCATGAATGCCAGTGCTGACAGCCTGGATGCTATGGTGCGGGGGGCTAAGCCCTGGGCATGTAAGTAAACCATAAATTGGAGGATGTGAGCTACTGGGATGGGCCAACTTTCAGGCAGCCGTGATTGGGCACAAAAGGCCCTGAATGAACTAAATGCATGGTTATACACCTTACGCGTGCGGGGGGCGAGCGACATGCCGATCGCCCGGTTCACCTCTCCTTGCCAAGCATCCATATCTCGTCCGGGAGCGGCGAGGGAAATTCCTCTGTGTCCGGGGCCAAGGCACGGAACCGGGGGATCTGCAGGCGGGACAAAGCATCAGCAATATCATTATTAATACCTGGAACATGCCTGGCCCTAAAAAGCACATTGAGGCGTAGGCTGCGCAACACAAACTGGCGAACCAGTTCCATGACCCTGGGAGATTTAGACGTCTGTGAGTTGACAATGTGGACAACTGCCGCATTGTCACACCAGAAAAGGACGACCGAATTAGCCCACTCCTCGCCCCATAGCATCAAAGCTCCCAGAATGGGGAAAAATTCCAAGTACGTGAGATCGCGCAGCCGATCCGAACCCCACCAGGCTGGCGGCCATCTGCCGTAGGCCCACTTCCCTTCGAAGTAAATCCCATAACCCAGGGACCCTGATGCATCCGACTGAACCTGAAAACGAGGGGAAACCAAAAGGTCAGACCTCCAAAAGGACACCCCGTTGAATTCCCTCAGGAACTGAAGCCAGATGAGCATATCAGCCCTCATGCCCTTGTTCAGTCGGACCCTGTGGTGGGGCCTGGCCAAGCCAGTCATGGCATCGCACAAGCGTCGAGCAAACGCTCTGCCAGGTGCGACGACCCTGCAAGCAAAATTGAGGTGACCACGTAACACCTGGAGCTCCCGAAGGGACACCTTGCGTTTTGCCAGCAAGTCCAAAATGAGTGCAACGATCCGGGAAACCTTATCAACAGGTAACCTGGATGCTTGCACAACCGTGTCAATCTCAACTCCCAGGAATGTGAGTTTGGTGGAAGGGCCCTCGGTCTTTTCGGGCGCTAAAGGGACACCGAGTTCCTTCATTAGCGTCTGAAATGTATGTAGGAGACGCGTGCACGTGTCCCAGCCCCGTTCACCCCCGAATAAGAAATCGTCGAGGTAGTGGGCTACAGACCGGGACCCTGACCTGCGAACAAAGGCCCATTGCAGGAAAGTGCTGAAGCGCTCGAATGCCGAGCACGAAATGGAGCAGCCAAAAGGCATGGCTTTGTCGAAATAAAATTTACCCCGGAACTTGAAACCCAGCAACTCAAAGTCGCCCGGGTGCACTGGAAGGAGACGGAACGCGGACTTAATGTCGCACTTAGCCAGTAGTGCACCCGGGCCACATGAGCGCACCATGCGCAGGGCCTGGTCAAAAGATGTATACCTAACCGAACAAAGGTCGTCAGGGATAGCATCATTGACCGAACGGCCAGCCGGGTAAGACAAGTGGTGTATCAAACGGAACTCCCCCGGTGACTTCTTGGACACTAACCCCAATGGGGAAACCTTGAGATTGGGAAATGGTGGGACAGGGAAAGGGCCAGCGACCCTGCCAGCAGCAACCTCCTTAGCAATGCTCATGGCAGCCACCTCCTCCCTTCCCCTGAGTGATAACAGGTTGGGTGCATCTTGAGGGGACCTGTCCCCTGTGAAATGAATGTGAAACCCCTGCTGGAAACCCTCAAGCAGGTAAGCTGCGTCTGCCCTCCTCGGGTACATCGCGAGCCAACGCTCCAGCATGTCCACATTAATTGGGGAGGGGGCCTTTTGCTTGACCAGCTCCCTCCGCGGCAGTTCTGCCCGCTCCCTGTCCACCTCTACCTCTGCCCTGCAGTCCGCCCGCCCTAGGACACGCGGAGGCGGCATGGGGGCCAGCACAAGAGGGACACTCGTGCCTGTAACGGCACTGCTTCCTGTTACACACACCATTGGCCGAGAAACTCCAACACAGCAGGCGGGCTGGAACCCCCTGCCCCGCCACCTGGCGGGGTGCCTGGGCTGGAGTAGCTCGCTGGACCGCATGTCCACAATGGTACCTCTCCCCTGGCGCCGGGCGCGTGGGGGTCATATACAGAAGCCACAGCTTCTGGCAGGGCTCATCCCACCTCATCTCTGGATGTAGGGGCACTCTCATGTGGAATTCCTCGTCGTAAGTCAACCACGATGGGCCAGGGAAATCAACCATCGCCCGGTATGTGTTGTCCAAATACTGGACCATCGGAATCGCCAGGTCGGGCCGGGCCCTGAGGTACACCGCCATGTATATAAGGTATGCGGGTAACCAGTTGGCCCACGTACGTGGCGGCTTACGTCGACGAGACTGCTCCTTGTCCTTCTCGTCCTGCCCCTCCCTCTCCTCTTTGGTGGGTTCTCTATTCAAGAGGGAGAAAATGTCCACATACTCCCCCCGCCAGATCTTTTCCTTGGTAGCCTGGGCCAGATGATCCCCAAGGGGTAAAGAATAACCTGCTGTCGGCAAGGCCGACATCGGAACATTGACCGTGCTGGGCACCATGAAAGGAGCCTGGACCAGCCCCGCCACCCCCAATAAGTTCCCTGCAGGGCAGGGTGCCCCGCCCCAAGAGGGGCCTTGGAGTGTTGGAGCTGTTCCCGGATGGGCCGGAGGCGGCTGACCCGCCGCCCCAGCCAGGCGAGGCCATGGCCACTGCAAACCTCCCCCCGTAGTGGGTTGTGGTGTGGGTGCACTAGCTTGGACCGTATACTCACAAGTTGCACCCCCATTGGCCGCCCCCACCGGGGGTTCCGGCCCACTGCGGGCGTCGGAGCTCGCGACCGCAACCGAGCTCGTAGACGGGGCCTGACCACTACCTGCTGGCGGCATCTGCTGAGTGGGGAGCTGCGAGGCTGAGGCTGTCGCCGACCTACTTGCCTCAGGCAGCTCAACCCGTTCGGCCGCCTGCCGAGAACCGGCAGACGCTGAGTTGACCTGTAAACCAAAGGGTGCCCCTGATGGATTAACTATCCCCAAAGATGCCTCCAGGGCCGCTACGCGGGCCAGTAGGGCATCAACGTTTACATAGCCCCCAAGGCTGATGGGGGGCAAAGGGCCGGCCGGCCCACCGGCCGCCAGCGCCGGGCCAGGTCTCTGGACCCCGGGGCCCGAATACGGCCATGCCCCAACCACCGGCCCCGGAGGGGCCGGGGGCATACCCTGCCAGGGAAGGGAACCCAGCCAACCCCCTTGGTTAAAGCCCACCGCTGGAAGCTGCCTGCCAAGGCCCGAAGGCCCTGCCTGGCTATGCGCCAGGCCCGGGCCGGTGGCCGCTAATTGCGGGCCGGGGGCCGCAGCCCCTGTAGGGCCGGTCTGAGGCTGCCCAGCCTCGGGCCAGGGAGCAATCGACCCCATCCCGCCGGTCCCGGTGGGCGCCCCCGGAAAGGGGGCCTGCTGAGGGGGCGCAGCCGCGGTCCTCCGACCCGGCTGGCGCCTCCTTGAGGTGCGAACCGCGTTCGCCATCACCTTCTTTTTGGAAGGCATTGCTGCAATTCGCTGGGAAGCCGAAGAAAAGAAGCGCAGAAGAAACCGCTGCTTGAAAGAGGCTTCCCGGCTAAAGGGAAGAGCGACGGAGCGATTGGGGAAAAACTTCTCCTCTCCGTCGCTTCGCAAAATGGCAGCGCGGCTGCCTCGTGGCCACCCCTTTTAAAGGGTACTGGCCACGCCCCCTAACTACCCGGATGTCCAAGTCCGGTGGGGGGCCCCCCGCAAAGAGCACGGCGGCCATTTTGGCGCCGCGCTTGCATTATTGCCAGTACATTGGCAACCTCTACCTTTACTGTCAAGGGCAGGTCCACTCTTCACCTGTTCCTGTAGTCCTGAAGCACGGGCCCTAGATGCTGTTTGACTTCAGTTCCCAAATGCCCTGACCAGATTTTGTGGATTTCCATATACGTTTGTTTACATATTTGTTATACTGAAGCAGACCCATACAACTAGCTCTTTGAAAACTACCAATTATAAGAGTATTCTGTCAAGCAAGAGTAGTCATTTTGTGGCTATCTAGATATTTCGAACTGCAATCTGCTTCTGTCACCATTCCCAGGGAAAGGAATCATGGGAGATAAGAGTCTGACAACATTTGTAGGGCCACACGCTCCCTTGTTGCTTCTGGAGTGGCAGGCATAGTCTGAATACCTCTTAGAATATAAAGTTTAAATGGAATACCCTCATTTTTAATTCAATCAGTTATGCTATTGACCAGTGAGTGAAGTAGAGCTGTATACCATCTAATCCCCTACTGAATTGTAATTGGAAGGGCCTGTTGTTTCTTTCTGCTGATATAATTTTAATTGTGTTTTTAATTTATATTACATGTTTTAGGTAAATTCTAATCAAATTAACATTTGAATCAAAATATGTATTTGAATACTGTTGTTAGCTACCCTGAATATTGGTTTGAACAGAAAAGCAGGACAAGAGTAACCGAAATCAATAAACTGTAACATGTGTCAAAAGTCAGAGTACCAAGAGCCATGCATTCAGGGCAACACTGAAAACAGGGGCACACACAAGACCAGTAATGTGGACATGAACTCTCCATCTGAATGGCTCCTGAGCAGGTGAATAGCCTGTGCATAAAGGACACATACAAAACAAGAACATGGGCTCCCCTATAGCTATGAGATGGATACACCTGTAGAGGGCAATCGTCTGAATGCTTATCACATCCCTCTACATCAGGGGTGGCCAAACTATAGCCCGTGGGCTGGACCCGGCCCACGGCACCATTTCATGTGTCCCACTGCTCCTGGAAGTGGTCACGTGGTTAAGTGAGCCAGTCACATGGTTCCTCCTGCCATAAATCATGCCTGTGCATGCATAAAAAAGTGCATGCCTGCTGTAAACACATTTTGCAACAGTCACAGACGCGTTTTACGGCAGGACGAACCATGTGACCGGCCCGCTCAACCACGTGACCGGCCCATGGTGCAAAAAAGTTTGGTAAATCCTGATCTACATGATGTTCCCTTCATCTTTTGTTACTTCAGTTTGTCACTAGAAGAACTTATAAATACAACAACAAATAAATAAATAAATAAATAAATAAATATTCAAAACACTGCCCGGGTTTTGAAAATTTCTGCTTTCTCGGACCTCAGCTCAGTCCCTAATGCATCCATTGAAATAAGTGCAATAAAATCTATTCCAAACAGAGGAGAAACCTTCTTTTGTTCAGTTGTCATTAGGCTGAACTGTTTCCATGGATTGGAACCTGCTACACCAATTTTCCTCAGCTGAAGCTCAATTCAGTATTTAATCAAGCTTAAAATGTCTTACATTTCTGAAAAGAATCACAAGGTTAAGAGTTTTTAGTATTAATTGGAGCTTCAAGAAAATATTGGAGATCAGGGTAAACCAGGTTCAAAGTAGACATATATAAAAATGTAAGTAAAACTGACAACCATATTTTAATAAACCCAGATTCTGTGTAACTCTGTGGTGAGTTAATTAAACATGAAATGTAAAGACCTCAGCTGCAACTCTTTCAAACACATAAAGCTCATGGGGATCATAGGGTAGTAAATACAGAGGTGGTTAATCCAAACCCCATGAATTTCATGAAAAATCAAGCCACATGTCCACCTTGGCTAGAAAGGAGTGCTTCAGTGTACACTGTTAGTGTTCTATTATTATTCACCTGGGAATCCTAGTTATCAATTGAAGTGTTTATTTTCATCCATTAAAAATACTATTCTTTCTAAAGTGATGATAGAGCAAATAAAATACAAAGAAAAAATAAATATCAGATCACATTATAAAAATCCTAATCATACTATAGCACATTCTCAGGATCCTTCCCACATTGCAACTAGTGTCAGTTAACTGTGGAAAAAGGAGCGAGACAATCATCTCAGACCCGATTTTGATGTCCTCCTCATCTGGTTCTTTTCTCCTAGAATTTTTCCCTCAGAGAGCTACTGGTGGTTCACAGGGGCAGGCAGTGGAAGAGTTCGGAAGCAAACATCTGTTTACCCTTATCTTCCCTTCTTTCTCCACATATGTCACATCTTCACAGGAGTTTATGGAAAACACTTGCCCATTGGTTTCTTGCACTCTCAATGAATAGGAAGTGTTTGTCTAAATATTTGAGTTTGCTGTATGTCTTAGCCTAGCTTAGCCCATAGATCTCGCTCTCATGAGAGAATAGGCAGAAAAAACACAGGTGCTTCTAAAGAAGACTTTAACAATGCAATCTCCCTAAACTCAAGGTTGAATTAGATGATAGCATGTTGCTTGCTCCCTGAAAATGGACCTCTTGTCATAGCAAAGTTGATTTTCCTCAAGCACATAGTTTGCATTTATCATGCTTTGTTTTTGACTGATCACCGGAAGGTAAACACAGGCTTCATTTGCAAGCCTAGTTGCTTTGGTATGTATTTCTGAGGAAACCTCACAAAATAAAGGAAACTAGGTTAGCATTGCTTTTCATTTGCAGTCTCCGCATGTTTGTTCATCACTGCTTTTGATACATTTCCCCCTCTTATTTTAGAAATTCTGTTAAGGAGAAAAAGATGAAATAGCTGCACAATGCTGTTTGATTGGTAGCCCTAAGGAACCATCCATCTGCTTGCTGAAAGTCAGAGTAGCAAGTGTAACAAAAATACAAAATACCCTTTCAGAGTTTCCTATTTTCATCTGCAGTCAACAAGAAAGTCACAGCAATGGAAATAACCCAGTTACAGTGGAACCTCAGTTAACAAACAGCTTGGTTAACATTAAAACTCACATAACAAAAGGAAATCCATAGAAAATAGTGGTTCCGTTTACGGAATTTTTTCAGAATGCATTAATTGGTTTTCAATCCATTCCTATGGGAAACCATGTTTCGGCTAAAGTATTGGTTTTCAATCCATTCCTATGGGAAATTGCATTCAATGCATTCCTATGGGAAAATTCGGTTAAAGTATTTTTTGCTGTAAGAAACGTCCCAGAGAATGCATTAATTACGTTAACAAAAGTTCCACTATATTTCTAAATAACAGAGGCGTACTACTAGGAACTCTTCTGTTGTTGACGTAGCACAGTGTTAAAGGAGCTTTCCAAGTACTTCTATATGCTACTGCATTTCGTTGTCTTAAACTGAAATTGCAAATTGGGGAAATGGTTCAATATGCATGTGAAGAGGAATTCTCTCTATGCCATACCACTACTGACACCTGTTCATAAACCTCACTAGTTTGAACCATTATTTGCTTTAAAGATGTCTTCCACTGACTGGTAATCATAACTTTCGGAAAGTTACATAAGCAAAGAAATGGTTTATTTATTTATCTATCTAGCATATTTTGCCCGGCGGTGCCGGGCTTTTTAAAATTGTGTTGGATAGTGAAGGGTTTTTTTTTCTTGAAAAAATGGTGCCGGGCTGTTTTAAATGGTGTTGAAAGATTTTGTGAATTTGTGGGTTTGAGGCGCTGCGTCCGCCTGCGGCAGACTTGCGCTCCCAGTGTGTTGTTTATTTTTAATTTTTGCGCGTCGGCTTCCTCAGTGCCGGGCTCTTTAAAATGGTTTTGTTTTATTTTTATGCAAATGAGGTTAGTTTTTAATTGTGGGTTTTTAAATTTTTATTTTTATGCATGGGCTGTTAGAAACTGTGACTTTTTATTTTTGGTTTTGGTTTTTTGGTTTTTCAAAAGAGGAAAGGATATAATTTTTTATAATTATTGTATTTAACCAAATAATGTGTTACTATGTGAATTTTATTAAATAGTTGTGCCTTGGATAATAATTTTTAAAATGTGTAAGAATATGTTTTTTTAATCAATGTTTCCATACTGTGTTTAGATGTTTTGTTTTTTTGGGGTGAAAACATTACTTTTTTTAAAAAAAATTGTGATTAGTGTGAATATTTTTGAATGATTTGATAACTTATTTCAGTAATTTGGAAAGTATTTATTATTTTGAATATTTTTGAATGTTTTTTCTCTTGTGGCCTCTGGGTGGGGCTGGTGAGCTTTTCTTGTATTCTACTATTTTTCTCTACTGTCCTCTGGGTGTCGCTTCTTCTTCCGGTATTCTCTTTCTCTTATTGGGTTATAGCGTTACTGCAATCAGGTAAGGTTGGAAAATAAATACCTATGGTCTTACAATCAATACGTGTGTATCATATCATCCTTAATTGCCCAAGTTCTGTAACTCATAGTCACCCTCAGAGATTTAAAGACATTATACGTGGAATCAAAGAAACGAACAACCTATGTTTATCCATTCACAATCACAGAAATGCCGAGAGATCGAGATCCGTGTTCAAACCCTGCAGAGTTAAAGTTCCAAACCTGTGTATGTAGAACGCTTCTCTCTGTAAGAGGAAGCGTTCTACATCAGTCACCTGGTACTTGTTTGGTTGAAAGGTCTCCAATACTACAATTTTTATATCCTTCAAAGTGTGTTCTTGCTGGATAAAATGAGCGACCAACGGGGCAGTGTTGACTCGATTTCTGATCCTGGATAAATGTTCCCCTAGCCTTATCTTGATGGGTCGTATCGATTGACTGGTGTATGCTTTCTGACAAGTGCAGAGAATCATATATACTGCATCTTGTGTCTGGCAGTTCGAGAACGTGGTCATGTCCAAAGTGAAATCACTCCCTGGTATTTGTACAATGTTAATCCACCACATGTATGCACAATACTTGCAGTGTCCACAAGAGTGATGGCCTTTTGGTGCCCCTGATGGCGTGATTTGTCTCTGAATGATATCGGCTCGGGAAACTAAGCTAGCTATAGTGTTGGTTTTGCAATATCCTATAGTGGGTCTTGTCTGACACCCTGGTATAGAATCGAGGACATGCCAATGTTTCAGGATCGTATTTTTGATCTTATTGGCCAATGGGGTGTAGTGCAGGGACCAAAACAAGTAAGACTGGGAGGGTCTCTCTCTAGGCGTGAACAATGCTCTTCTGGGGCGTGCGTTCACTTTATTTTGTGTGGTGTTGATAATCCTCATGGGGTAGCCCCTATTGCATAAATGAGTAGAAATCTTATTTGCAGCAATAGAGTAGTCATGATCCTGTGACGAGTTACGTTTGGCCCTTATCAAGAGACTATAAGGTATATTTGCCTTTAAATGATGGGGGTGGAAGGACTTGAACTGAAGGTAGCCAAACCGGTCGGTTGGTTTATGATAAAGCTTGGTTTGAAGCCTTTGGTTGTGAATGAAGACAGATAAATCCAGAAAGGGTAAAGAAATGGGATCCATAGTGTGTGTAAAATTGAGATTATTGTGTTGCTGGTTAATCCATTTACAGAAATCTGAAATTAAAGACTGATCTTCAAAAATGAAAAACAAATCATCTATGCACCGTTTGTAACAAATAATATTAGAAAAATAAGGATGAACAGATGGATTAAGTATGAAGGTTTTGTCAAAATGGCACATAAAAATATTAGCAACGGAGGGGGTGAAATTGGAACCCATGGACACACCTTGGACTTGTAAATAATAAGAGTGTTCAAACCTAAAAAAATTTGTGCTCGAAACAGATATCTAAAATGTCTAATAAAAAATCGGAAGGAGGGGTGGGTACTGCCCGGGAATCCAAAAGATGGGAAATCAAGGTGCGGGCTTCTGGGAGGGGAATGTTGGTGTATAGCGATGAGACGTCCATGGTCAATAATACAGCATCCGGGGGGGGGGGGGTTGGAAAGTTTTCTAGAAGTTGTATGAAGTGACTCGAGTCTTTGATGTACGAAGGTGTGTCCATTGCATAGGCGTTGATGTGATGGTCCACATATTTCGCGAGGGGCTCTAATAGGGAATTGTTCGCTGAGATTATAGGTCTACATGGAAAATTGTCACTGTTGGCAGAAAATTTGTGAACCTTTGGCAGTAAATAAAAATAGGAACTCTGGGAAATTTATTCATTAGAAACCGATATGTGCTGTTTGTAATGTGTCCCATCGCCAATCCTTCTTGTAAAACAACAGAAATTATATTAGATACATGTTGTGTAGAGTTATAGTCTAATTTCTGATAAAAATCTGTATTGGACAGTTGGACTAATGCTTCCTTCATATAATGTCTTGTTCATGATGACCAGGCCCCCGCCTTTATTGGCTGGCTTAATTACAATATTAGGATCCTCACCTAAGTTTTTCAGGAGGGCTATATCTTGTTGTGATAGGTTGAAAGAACTCTTAAAGTTAGATTCCAATCTAGAAATATCATGTAAAATGAGACGTTTGAATACTTCTATGGATGGGCTATCTACATTGGGAGTGAAATTTGATTGTGGCGCAAACAGATTCGATTGTCCCGGGGCATCTCTGAAAAACACACGTAGTTTCAGGAGCCTGATAAGCTTGAAAAGATCAATCCAGGTCTGAAAGGGAGAGTAACTAGGGGTGGGAACGAACCCTAAGCCTAGATTTAATAATTGAAGGTCTCTTACCGTCAAAACTCTGCTGGAAAGGTTGAATACCAAGGAGGGAGCTACTTCTTCCGGGTCCGTTTCTGCGGACGTTGTTCTAAAAAATCAGCTCTATTCGGTGCTTTGGAGGAAGAGGACGCCGATGTGCCTGTCCGACGTCTATTGGATCTAAAGTTATACGGATCACGGGTCCGCTCGTCTGCAGAAGATTCTGCCAAATCTGAGTCAGTAGTCTCGTAGTCTGTATGTTCCAGGGGTCATCTCCAAGACACTTGTTTCTGTACGTAATTACTCCGTGAAAATTGCCATTGGTATACCCGTGAGTTCTGATAGTCACTACGTTCTCTATTGAGTTTTTTATTCTTGAAGGCCAGCAGATCGTCTTTGAATTCTTTCAATCTTGTTTCCATAGTAGTGAGACTCGATGGAACAACGCTGGATGTGGACATCTGTTGTTTAATTTTATCAATATCTGTATCAAGAGACTCAGTTTCTTGATGACATTGATCTATGACCAGCAAGATCAGGTCGAACGAGCACTGGTCGAGAATAGAAGTCCATTTGTCTAAGAACTCCTTTTTATTCGAGAAAAGCATAGGTCCCTTCGGCATTCGTAGACCCCTGGGTATAATGGAGGACTTATAATACTCCAACAAGAAGGATGAATGTAGGTTAATCCTGATGCGTTTCTTCTCCAGGTATTCTAATTTGTTTATATCTTCATATATCTGAAGTATATCAAACATCGTTTTTATGAACTTTACTGTGTTCACCCATGGGGAGGCTATGGAAATTTAGTTTAGATTATTGCAGGCATGGGGAAGGGGCGTTGGTGTTGATTGTTATTTGAACTATATGTCTGTATACCTCAGCAACTTGCTCACATTTATTATGGTTTACTTATGAGTACATACTGAGCACTCATTTAGTTTGCATACGTATGAGTAGATTAAAGTGAATTTTGTGATTTAATTTAATTTGCTTCTGTTTTGGGTGTGTTTCCTAACCTTTCCTGTGGAAAGGAAAGGCAGGGGCGGGGGGGGGGGTCTTTCCTTTCCGTGGGCCAGGCTCGATGCCTGGCCCGTGGAAAGGAAGGGCAGCGGTGGCGGTTTTTTTTACTTTTATTTTTCATATACCGGCTGCCTCAGCGTTCTGTGCGCTCATGGCGCGCAGGACGCTGGGGCTTGTAGTTTGGCGTGCGCAATTTTGGTTAGTGCAGCAGTTTTTTTCCTGCGGCTTATTTTTGATTGGCCGCGGCGCGTTTCCGAACGTTCCTTTTGCTCGCACAAGGAACGTTGGGAATTGAAGTTCCCTTTTTTTGTTTGCGTCCAGGGGGCTCCTGCCCCACAGGCGCAAATTTCAACCCGACAGTTACCTGCGAACCCCATTCAGGCGAGCGCACGGAGGTTCGGACGGGGCTACTGGGGCCTGGCTAAACATCCTTTGTCACATTCCAACGGTTAACGCACCATTTTATAGGTATAGATTTATTATCTGTATACTGCCAGATTTAGTGGCAGACACTACTCAAGGCAGTTTACAAAAAACATACAAATGAACAATAAACAACAATAAGCTGAAGATAAAATATAATAATGAACATAATTAAGAACACTGATGACAATGAATTTCGCATGTAATCTGGCCTCTCTAAGTACAATGTCTTTATAGCTCATGAAAGTGGAACAAACCTATCTATATATATAAAATCGAGGGTTAACCATTGGAACTTGCTATAGGCTCCTTAGCCAGGCCCGACTAGCCTGCACCCTCCATTCGGAAACACGTCCAAACTGGGTACGCAGGTAAACGCAGGATTGAGAATTGCGCCAGTGGGGCAACAGCCCCACAAACGCGAAAAGGGAAAACAACTTCATTTCCCAACGTTCCTTGTGCCGTGCCGTGCCAGAGCCAATCAGGCTGAGAGGCTCTGGCGCGGTAAGGCGCAAGGAACGTTCAGAAACATGCCGCGGCCAATCAAAAGAAAACAGTTTTTAAAAAACATAGCACAAACACAAAGCACAAACCCATTACAAGCCCCAGCGTCCTGCGCACCATGAGCGCGCAGAACGCTGAGGAAGCCGGCGCCCGAAAAATTTTAAAAAAACACTCACCGCCTCACAAACACCAACCGCCCTTCTTTCTTTTTCCCGACTGGAGTTTCCCCTTTAATATCAGTAGGGGGGGTTTGCGATCCCCCTCTCCGCTGGCTCCCCCAGGGTTGGGAGGTTTGTGGGGACAAAAGGGGTCTGTCTCCCCAACCCTCCTGACCCCAGGGGACCTGGCAGAGAGGGGATTCCCCTACACACACACACACACACACACACACACACACACCATATTAAAGAGAAAAAAACCAAGCAGTTACTTCTCTTTAAAAATGGAGTTTTTTTGGGGGGAATCCCCCTCTTCAATAGCTCTCCTGGGTCCGGAAGGGATGGGGAGACAGACCCCTTTTTCCACCCAACCCTCCCAAACCCAAGGAAGCCAGCAGAGAGGGGGATCACAACCGCCCCCCCACTGATATTAAAGAGGAAACCCCAATTGAGATTTCCCTTTTAATATCAGAGGGTGGCCTGGATTAGATCCCCTCTCCTGGGTCCCATGAGTCTGGAAGTTTTGGGGGGACAAAAGGGGTCTGTCCCCCCAAGCCTTCCAGAGCCAGGGAACATGGCAGAGAGGGGATCCCCCCGTAGGACACCAAAAAACACAAAAACAAACAATCAAAAACATCCAACAATACACAAAAACAACCAAAAATAACACCAAAAAACAGTACAAAGTAAACAAAAACAAAAATTTCCAAACACACCCAACACCCAGCCAAACACCACAAAATCCAACCACCACCACACGACCCCAAATAAAGAAAAACAGCCAACTCACCACCACACGACCTCATTCCACAACGACCGGAAAAGAAATGAATAAAGAAAGAGACTACTTACTGGAAGAAGCTCCACCCAGAGGCCACGAGAGAAAAAACAGTCAAAATACAAGATAACCCCTACCAGCACCACTTGCTGCCCACAGTAGTAAAAAAAAATCAGAAAGACACAACAACCCCACACAAAAGACCCCAAGAATAAAAACAAGTTAAAAAAATAACACACAATCACAATTTTACACAAATCAAAAACATATGTCAATAAAATAAAATAAAAACTATTCAAAAATCCTGTGCTGAATTTTAACTCAAATAAAAAATAAAAACATCAACACACAGTTTACAAACATTTATTGTGAAAAACATGTACTTTCACATTTTTAAAATTATTAACTACGGTACAACTATTAAAAACAATACACACTAAAAAATTATTGGGTTAAATAATTTTTTTTGAAAAAGTATATCATCCTTTGTTCTTTTTTTCATCCACAAAACCAAAACACCAAACAAAACTCATCACAGTTTATAACAGGACGCCCAAAAAAATTGTATAAATAAAAATTTTAAAAATTTCAATTATAGACTAACCTCTTCTTTACAAACATTAACAACAACAAAAACTTTCCAACACCATTTAAAACAGCCTGGCAACGCCGGGCAACCTCTGCTAGTAACATATATTCTTCATCTTTATTCAAGAGTGAAAGCCTCTTTGAATAAATGTTTTTAACAATTTTTAAAAAACCTGAAGGGAAAAAGCCAAATGAATCTCAATGTGTGCGTGTGGGGTATGTGTGTGTGTCATACCATAGAGGGTGCCATTACTAAGAAGGCCCTCCTCTGAGTCACTCCTCCTTGCCTCTCTAGGAGTACCTACCCTTAACAACATAGTTTGAGAAGATCTCAGGGAGTGTGAGGTGTTCCAATGTGAGAGTCTCTCCATCAGATAAGAGTCAGACATGAATGAAACTGCTTCACCATGGTTTGTCAAGTACCATATTTAAATCCCATCCAACCACAAGGGAGATGACATTACTAAGGGAAGCCTGGCTATTAACTTTTAGAATATTCTTCACAGATCATATTCCAACTGTACAGAAAGAAATGTTTTGAAACCTTGACAACGTCTGGCATCTGGCAGTTTTCATGGTACATCTGCCCTAAGTATTGTCAAGTTCTATTGTCAGCATTTGAAGTAAAGACCTAGTCCTGTCTCCATCCTCTACTTCATTTTAGAAAAACAAGCTAGAAGTAGGGAATAGTCTTCTCCTGACTCCCCAAAAGCTGGGTAGGTCAACCTGTGGGTCAGAGTTGGACAGCACACCATAAGTTTACTATCCCTTGACTAAATGATCAACTAAGTAAAGCTAGCAATTTCTGCATAAGAAAGGTAAAAGAAGGAAGAAGAGAGCTGAAGGGGAGAAGTGAGAAAGAAATCTCTGTTAGTGTTGTGTTCTGTAAAGCTGTGCCTTTAACAATGTACCTTTGCCATGTGTTATCAATGTAACCTTTCTGTGTGCAACATTATAACCATCAGCTGTATCAATGTAAACCTAATAAGGGGACGCGAGCTAGTGACCACCAGAGGGCAGTAGCGAGCGTCCAGCTCTCATGGATCATATTCACCTGGTTCAGCTGCGCAGGAAGATTCCCCGCCACCTCTTCACCTGGTCAAGAAGGGCGTGACCTCCTACGACGTCACACAGGCAGCAACCAATAGTCTGTCGACGAGCCACATTCAAAGGTATAGCCAGCTGTATATATTGAGCTACTCATCCGCCATTACCACATGTTCCTCCGGATCATCATGCAATAAACCTGTGTTAAGCCAACCCTTCGGCTGTTTCATTGTCTTTGGTCCCTTACACTAAATTGGCGACGAAGGTGGGATATGGCAGCCCACGGGACCAAGACATGCGCCGGTTTCGAAATCAGGAAACCGGGCGACTGGGAGATCTTCGAGATGGACTTCCAGGCCGCACTGATCGAGTCCGAAGTCACGGAAGAGGCGAAGAAAAGGGCCATCTTCACCAGGATGCTCGGACAAGAAACAAAAAGGACCTTGGTGGACCTGATTGCACCGAGGAGGGTGAGCGAATTCAAGGCCAAGGAACTCATGCAGATGCTGCGTGAGCACGTCCGGCCCGCCACGGCGATGTTTCCCGCTCGGAGTGCGTTTTGGAGGCGAGTCCAAGCGCCCGGGGAGACGGTCGCCGCATTCGTGGCGGCCCTGCGGCTGGCAGCCGGCCCGTGCAAATGGGAGAATGCCGAAATCACCCTCCGGGACTGTGTGCTGTGCGGCCTGAACGACGCCGAAACCCAGCGCACATTAATGAACCAAGAGCCGCCTCCCACATTGCAGGAGGTCGTCAGAGCGGCCCAGGCCGCAGAAGCTACGAAGCCCGGGGTCCAAGAACTTCAGGACTGGCGGCCAAAGTCGAGCAAAGCAGAGGCTCCGGTACAGGCGGCCCGGCGAACGTCGAGGTCGTCCACAGAGAGCAGCGACGACGAGGACGTCCGGAGGGTCCGGAAGGAGAGCCGGCGATGCGACGGCTGTGGAGCGGCCCACGACCGCGTGAAATGCCCCTTCCGGAAGGCCGAGTGCCACAACTGTGGCCGCCGCGGGCACATCGCCAAGGTGTGCAGGAAAAAGCGCGAAACCCGGAGGAGCTCCGCAGACCGTTCCGCGGGACAAGACCGCCCAACGAGACCCAAGGACGGCGCCCAGGCCACGAGGAAGCAGGACGGCGTGGGCCGCATCTCCGACGGCAGCGAGGACGACGCCCCAGTGTTCAGCGTGTCCACAGGACACCCCCGCTACTTTGTTGAGGTACTAGTCCAAGGGGTTCCCATTAGGATGGAAATTGACTCGGGGTCCTCATATTCAATCATTTCCCAGAGGGAGTTTTTGGGAATTGCCCCCCACAAGCGACCCAAGCTCAAAGCACTGAGGTCCACACTACGGGACGTGCAAGGGAACAGTATTCCAGTGTTGGGGGTTGGAGAATTTCAGGTCAAATTCAAGGAGCACGCCGCGTCCCTTCCCCTAGTCGTGCTCAAGGGAGGAGATTGCAGCCTCCTCGGGACTCAATGGTTCCAGCCCCTGGGGTTGTTCATTGGGGGGGTGCACGCCGTTGGGATGCACGCCGTTGGGACTGATCCAATTCAGGAGGTGTGCGAGGTGCACCCCGAAGTCTTCAAAAAGGGACTGGGGAAATTCAAGGGGCCCCCAGTGACTTTCGACCTGGACCCGGAGGTCCGCCCAATTCGCCTTAAACCACGCAGGGTGCTGTTCGCACTTAAGGACAAGATAGAGGCGGAACTGGACAAGTTGGTGGGCCAGGGGATCCTTGTGCCTGTAGATTCTGCGGAGTGGGAAACTCCAATTGTAACCGCTCTAAAGGCCAATGGGGAGGTCCGCATATGCGCCGACTACAAGTGCACCATCAACAAGGCGATCCGCCCGAATGCATATCCGGTGCCGGTAGTCAGCCATCTGCTGGCCAGGTTACACGGGGGAAAGTGTTTCGCTAAGCTCGACTTAGCACAGGCCTACCAGCAGCTTACGGTGTTCCCTGCCGCAGCTGCTGCGCAGACCATTGTCACCCATAAGGGGGCGTTCCAGGTGACGCGCCTCCAGTTTGGCGTGAATTCAGCGCCTGGAATTTTCCAGTCACTCGTGGAACGCCTCCTGAAGGGATTGGAGGGGGTGTTGCCTTATTTTGATGACGTGTTAATAACGGGGGGGAGTCGGGTTGAATTGGCCAAGAGGTTGGGGAAGGTTCTGACAATTCGAAAAAGCGGGGCTGAGACTGCGGAAGGACAAATGCGTCTTCTTCGCAACCGAGGTCGAGTTCCTAGGGTTTTGTGTGACTCCTGAGGGAATAAAACCATCCAAGTCCAAGGTAGCAGCCATTAAGAAAGCCCCCCGCCCCACCTCCAAGCCCGAGCTGCAGTCGTTCCTAGGGCTGCTCAACTTCTACCACTCCTTCCTCCCCCGGAAGGCAGCGGTGGCTGAACCGCTACACAAACTGCTAAAGAAAGAGCAGGCATGGAAGTGGGGCGATGACCAAGAAAGGGCATTTAGTGAGCTAAAAAGCCTCCTGGCGTCCGACGCCATACTGACCCACTTCGACCCCAAACGCCCAGTAGTTCTGACCTGTGATGCATCTCCAGTGGGGGTGGGGGCGGTGCTGTGCCACGTGTTGGAAAACGGAAGGGAGGCCCCGATAGCATTTTACTCCAGGTCCCTGTCCCAAGCAGAGAGAAACTACGCACAGACGGACAGGGAGGCACTAGCGATAGTCGCGGGGATGAAAAAATTTCACGATTTTCTGTATGGCCGCCCCTTCACCATTGTGATGGACCACAAGCCCCTGCTAGGCATCTTTACCGCAGATAAGCCCACCCCTCAGATCCTGTCCCCGAGGATGCTCAGGTGGGCCATTTTTCTCAACGCGTATCAGCACGCGTTGGCCTACCGGCCCGGGAAAGAGATCAGCCATGCGGACGCTCTATCTAGGTCTCCCCTTCCACTAACGCCCAGCCAGGTGAGCAAGGGGGAGCGGGACCATCAGGTTCTCATGATAGAGGTGCTGGATTCGCCCCCCGTAGTGCCCGCCGACATTGCCAAAGCGACAGAGAAGGACAAAACGTTAGCGGCAGTAAGCTCCTGGCTGCAGAAAGGGTGGCCCGCGTCCTCCCCAGCGGAGGAGTTCGCTCCATTTTTCAGAAAAAAGCTAGAACTGTCCCTAGAGAGGGGGTGTCTCTTGTGGGGGCAGCGGGTGGTGATTCCCACTTCCCTTCGGCCGCGGGTGCTCAAACTGCTTCACGTCAGCCACCCCGGCATCGTGCGATCCAAGGCGCTGGCCCGGAGTTACTTCTGGTGGCCCCAGCTGGACGCCGACATCGAGCACATGGTCAGCACTTGTGAAAGTTGCCAATGCTCCAGACCAGAGGAGGCCCGCCTTCCCCACAGGGAATGGGACGCGGCTAAGGGGCCGTGGTCCCGGGTGCACGTTGATTTCGCGGGCCCGTTCAGAGGCACCCTGTTCCTCCTTGTAGTGGACGCTTTCTCCAAATGGTTGGAGGTTATCCCAGTCACGAGCACCTCCTCGGCCCAGACCATTAGGCATTTGCGGAGGCTCTTTTCCACGTTCGGCATACCCGACACGTTAATTAGTGACAACGCTAGTTGTTTCACGTCCTCCGAGTTTAGGGCATTCATGGAGATTAACGCCTTTCGGCATATCACCTCCACCCCTTTTCACCCGGCCACCAACGGCCAAGTAGAGCGCTTCGTCCGCACCACGAAGGACGCGTTGCGGCGCATGGGCCCAGGGGATCTGAACCTACAAGTGTGTCAGTTTCTGCTAGGGTACAGGGTGACCCCATTGGCGTCAGGATACTCCCCCGCAGAGCTCTTAATGCGCAGGAAGCTGACCACCATCCTTACTAGGCTAGACCCCACGAGGGTAGAGGACAAAGGAAGGAACATCGGGCTAGAGGCTACAAAGAGTTTCAGTGTAGGCGCCCCCGTGCATTGCAGGAATTACGCCAGCACGGGCCCAGCCTGGGTACCGGGCGTAGTTGTGGAGCAAACCGGCCCCGTGTCATACCGCGTGGAAACCAGCACAGGGCTCCTGTGGAGGCGGCACGCGGACCAGCTCCGACGCAGGGTCTCCGATGAGCAGGGCACAGATCAAGCAGGGAATAAGTCAGCATTAGGGTTCTCCCCCACCCGTTCAGCCCAAGGGGGAGGAAAAGGGGACCGCGGGCCCCCACCAAGGGGGGAGGAGGATATCCTCATAGATACCCTGGGGGATCTTTCCGAGGAGGAGGAACCCGACCCCATACATATCTCGCGGAAAGTCCCCACAAATGCGGGTACCCCTACCAAGTTAGATTTTGATTTTCAGAACCGGGGGGGGGGGGGTTTCGGAGTGGTCCCCCACCCGTCCAAGCGAGAAGAGGGGTTTTTCGTTAGCCCCGACGGCCCCCGGTCTGCCCACAATGGAGTTTTCCCCTTCCCCTAAGGCCGCCAGACAGCGGCAAGCCACTAACAAGTCTCCCTCTCCCATTTCAGGACAAGGGACCAGGGAACAAAGAAGCAATAACGCCCCCGGGGGGGCAGCCCTCTTCACGGCCCAAACGCACATGCAACAAGCCATCTTGGCTGAGAGACTTCGTCTCATCCTAGGGGGGAGGGATGTTGTGTTCTGTAAAGCTGTGCCTTTAACAATGTACCTTTGCCATGTGTTATCAATGTAACCTTTCTGTGTGCAACATTATAACCATCAGCTGTATCAATGTAAACCTAATAAGTGGACGCGAGCTAGTGACCACCAGAGGGCAGTAGCGAGCGTCCAGCTCTCATGGATCATATTCACCTGGTTCAGCTGCGCGGGAAGATTCCCCGCCACCTCTTCACCTGGTCAAGAAGGGCGTGACCTCCTACGACGTCACGCAGGCAGCAACCAATAGTCTGTCGACGAGCCACATTCAAAGGTATAGCCAGCTGTATATATTGAGCTACTCATCCGCCATTACCACATGTTCCTCCGGATCATCATGCAATAAACCTGTGTTAAGCCAACCCTTCGGCTGTTTCATTGTCTTTGGTCCCTTACACTAAAGTTAGCTACTGTAATCAGCCATGAAGGCTCCCTGAGCCTCCTCAAAAATTGTGGTAATTTTGAAGCACAATCAAACATTTCCTGGTAACAACAACCTTTTGTTGCTGGCTAATCTTTCTCACACTTGGTCAGGCAAAAGGAACTACAAAATGAACTCCCCAAAGATGGCTTCATTTTGGCAGTTTCATGTCTGGCCTAGACACGGAAGAAGAAGAAAGAAGGCTCCCTGCAAATTACCCAACCCCAATCGATACATCCAAATTACATAATAAATCCATCATACCCGGATGCTAAATGCAAAAGGCTTGTTCTCCTGACTGCTAGGAATGTAAACTCAATAGGCATTCAAACCATGCTGTTAACTACCTTTACTTGTATGGCTCTTCAATCTGGAAATGTTGGTGGCTTATTTAGTAAGAATAAACAGCACTGGCGGCTTGGAGGAAACTCTGGAAATAATATTAGTGGAACATTATGAGATGTATGAGATGGTGATAGCAAGTGTTTTAAAGGATACTTTGAGCACTAACAGCAAAAATTGAAATAATGTTGATCACAGTCATATAGCCATGGCTAGATCAACCATAAACTAAACGGAGCAACTATTCTAGAAACATCTTCGAAACAGTTGGCTAAAACAAAGAAAGAAAAGCAGAGATAAACAATGTGTGACCCTTCAGGTACTCGACTATGACAGCCTCCATCTTTTATTATTAGGGCTGACTGGATTTGAGCGCAACAACATCTGGAGGGTAGCATTCTCACCTGAAATAAAGCATCTACTACCTATGTAAATACTTATAGTGATAAGTTCACACGATATATCTCTGTGCATTTCAATTAACTCTACCTCCTTTTGGAAAAAAAGGAGATTACTATGTAACATTTATACTGGCTACTGTATTTATTATTTATTTATTTATTTATTTTATAAATTTGTACCCCGCCCTCCAGGTGAGAACACCACCCAGGGCGGAAAACAAGAGGTAAAAATACAATGTAAAAACAACCTAAACATTTACAATTAAAACACCTACACAATCTCCAATTAAAAGGCAAGATTAAAAACAGATAAAACTGACTTTATCCCCAAAAAATTACCCTTGTCCTCCCTTACCTGCATTAAAACCAAAAACAGAAAGGAAAAATACACCACAAAAAGTTAAACAAGCCAGTAGGGTTGGAAGGTAGAGCCGGTAGTGCCCCACACCTGCTGGCAAAGCCAGGTCTTCAGAGTTTTTCTAAAGGGGAGAAGTTCCGTCTGAAGGCGCACCTCCAGAGGTAAGAGGTTCCAAAGGGCTGGGGCAGACACGGAGAAGGCTCTCTTCCTGGTCCCAGATAGATGTGCTTCTTTTGTTGACGGGACCAGTACTGAGCCCCTCCTGTCTGCCCTGGTAGGACGGGCTGACAATCTTGAAGTGACAGCATCATTTCACTTCAGAACTCAACTATAGTTTGCATAGTTTAAAAATAACACAGGTATGTGCCATGGTCCCTATTAGATTTATGGGGAAAGTAATTCTGAGTCTTGGTGGCAGAGCAACAGATTGAAATATACCACACTTTCTTTCTTCATGTCAGAGTATAGAACAATTTAAAATTATGGGCATATATGAAATGCAGTCTAGGTAAAATTCAAAACCAATTAGGACAGGGGTGGCCAAACTTTTCACGCCATAGGCCGGTCATGTGGTTGAGCAGGTTGGTCACGTGGTTTCTCCATGTTTACGACAGTTGCGGGTGCATTTACGGCAGCGTTTACAGCAGGCGTGGGCATGTTTACGAATGTGCAAGGATGTTTTACAGCTGTTGTAAATGCACCTCCTTCTGCTTCTGGGTGCAGCGAAGGTGGTGGCGGG
The DNA here is from genome assembly GCA_035047305.1 of Bradypodion pumilum. Lineage (NCBI taxonomy): Eukaryota > Metazoa > Chordata > Lepidosauria > Squamata > Chamaeleonidae > Bradypodion > Bradypodion pumilum. The sequence goes on along the minus strand of JAWDJD010000001.1, from coordinate 429,544,513 downwards.
CCACATGAAATGGTGCCACGGGCCATGGCCAGCCCACAGGCCATAGTTTGGCAACCCCTGAATTAGAATGTTTAAAAAATTAGATTATTTTTGATCAGAAGCAGGCAACGTCAATAGCATTATCTTGGCCATTTACTAGATCTTCTTTCATACATAAGTAGGGCATATATTACATACACACAAATGCTGCATTGATTAAATTTCTCCACATTCACAAAGAAATATGTCCTATTATTATGTACATATTATTATGTACTTATTAATTATTAAATAAAGGTATTAAATCTGTACAATCCTGCTCTGACATTTTCAAGAAATTTAACTTAAATCTCAAGGTTATTCTTAGACAGAGAACAGGGCAGAGTTGGGAAATCACCTACCAATTCAAGCTCAGAGAACCAATATTGTGGCTGTTGGAGCTACAGTAAGCTGAACTCTGCACAAGCTCTTTTGCTTTTGAGATAAAGATGCTTTCAACACCCACAAACCATTCTTAACTGCTTGACAAATGTAGACCATTTAGGCTCTATAGAAAAGGTTTTCTTCCTCTTGCTTTGAAATCTAACTCTCGCACTCTTGAAGTCTCTTTAATGTTTTCAAAGAATCCACACAAGTAGTCCCTCCTCTCAGCAGATCATTCTCAATTAATGTGAAGAGGCCACAGATGGTAATATGATGGTCTCAAACAGCTCTTTGGGAATCTTATTTTCACTACTCACTTCCCAAAAATAATGAAGGCATTATACTCCCCCCTACCAACATGTTTTGAATGTAAAACAATTCTTCGGAAAACAGGAGCCCAACCCTTAGGCAAGCCCTAATTTTTAATACAATGCAAGCCATATTCATATATTTGCTAAGCAGCATTATTTGATTTGTTTCAGGAAAAAATGCAAATGAAACTAGGATTTCCAGAGGTTCAATAACATACACATATATGGAAGGCTTAGGGGTATGCAATATCTAAGATGATGTGTGTGATAAATAAGACAGAGGTAGAATGATTTGGTCACAAAATTAAGATAAAAATAAGAACTTATCTTAAATTGGAAATTTCTCGTGTATTGTAGATATTAAGTCCTGGAGCAGTAGAATTTCTACCTTATGATTCTCTTAGCAGGAAGACTATCGCCATGATGATAGCCAATATAGTATTCGGAATGGATACAGCAGGAGGAGGAGAAGATGATGATGATTCTCTTTACTCCACTAGCACAGAATGTCAATATGTGAGAAGGGATTCTGTAAAAAAGTCTAAGACAAGGGCTTGGGTTAATTCTAACAGGTCTTAGTGCAACTTTATTTTTCAATTAGTTCCTTTAGTTTAGTCAAAAGAAAAGCCTAGATGGATGATCGATGAAACATTTAAAAATAAAAGTAAAAGGCAACAGAACTAATGCAATATTTCAGCAGCTAGTATGTAGAGAAAAGCAGAACCAAAAAAAAGATGAAGAAAAAGAGCTCTGTGCAATAAAATAAAATAAAAAATCAAAGGAAATTTTTTAATCTAGAACAGATATGCTGAGCCATTAAGAGAAGAACATATAGTATTACAATAAATGAAATTTCCAAAAATAAAGGTTTCCCTTGCTCGAAAGCCAGTCATATCCGACTCTAGGGTGCAGTGCTCATCTCTGTTTCAAAGCCAAAGAGCCAGCACTGTCTGCTGCTGCAGACGTTTCCATGGCATACCTGTCAACCTTCCCGATTTGGCCGGTATTACCCCGGGATTACCCCGTAATTTGGCAGCGGGGGAAACGCTTTCCGCGCATGCGCGGAAGGGTTTTACCCCTTCCACGCATCTGCGGAAGCGCTACATCGCTTGCGTAAGGGCTGCGCAAGCGGTGTAGTGCTTCCACGCATGCGTGGAAGGGGTAAAACCTTTCCACACATGCGTGGAACGCGACCTGCACACAAGCGATGTGCGCAGGTCCCGTTTTTCCGGAGCCGTGGCTTGACAGGTATGTTCCATGGTCATGTGGCAGGCATGACTAGACACCGGCGCGCACACGCTGTTACCTTCCCATCAAAGTGGTCCCTATTTATCTACTTGCAATTTCTTGCTTTCGAACTGCTAGGTTGGCAGGAGCTGGGACAAAGACGGGAGCTCATTCCGTCCTGCAGTACTTGGGAATCGAACTGCTGACCTTCCGCCTCCCAGTCAGCGACTTAGGCACTTGAGCCACTGCAGTCCAAGCACTGTGTAAATACTCATTTTCCATATTTATTTTGCATAAATTGGTATCAGCTTATGCACTTGTATACATCTGGAATGGTAGTAGATTTCTTTTTTAAAAAAAGCACCATAAGTATCTCGTAATCCAGCTCTATACAACGTAGAAGTTCTGTTGAAAAAAAGAGTCAGATACGACGGGTTTTTACTTTAATTTTAATTTAATTTAATAGTCATATTTATATATGCCTCCCACTCAGGCAGAACCCGACTCAGGGGTTCTGAGCAAGGGCAACCTTTACCAAAGATCATTAAAGTTATTATTAAATTCCTTTCTAAATTTATTATGTACTTATTAATTATTAAATAAAGGGATTATTAAAGTAATAGCAACAACAAAGTAATATAAAGTAATAATGATAGTAATAAAGCAACATTGAACCGTTAGTCCAGTCGCCTCTTCCTCTTTTATCAGGCGCAAGAAGACTACATCCCCCAGAATGCAAAGCAGATCTGGGTGTTAGCAATGTGACTGAATCGCTTTCGAATTGGAGACTGTGTAGTAGCTAAGCTACTAACTACACAGTCTCCAATTCGAAAGCGATTCACGTGTAGCTAGTCACGTGAGAGGGGAAGTATGGCTGCAATGAAGGCGGAAGAGTTTGCTGCGCTACAGATCTTGTTAAAAGTAAGTAGGTATATTCTGATTTTGGGATACTGTTATTTGCAAACCTCTCTCGACCGCGATTGGTTTTCAGGGGGCGCGAGATTCTCTGGCGTGAGCAAGTAGCGTTGAAAAGCACGTATAATCATTAGTAATTGGGACTTCTAATTGGTACCGTGTTTAGCTTCTTAGTAGCGATCTGATTTGGACGGAACACACACAAAGCCTTGGCTGAACCACCCCTAAAGCTTTTTCCTATAACGCAGGGGTGCCCAAACTTTTTGAGCTGTGGGCCGGTCACGTGGTCCAGGGAGCTGGTCACTATGGCCCAGGGGGCCACATCCGGCCCCCGATGCCAATTCACCCGATCCATGAAGCCCTCATCGCTCCCGGAATCGGAAGTAAAATGTGCCCGTATGGACGTGTTTTACTTCCACTTCCGGAAGCGACGAGGGCATTGCGGGCCAGAAGAATTGGCATCGGGGGCGGATCCAGCCCCCGGGCCGTAGTTTGGGCATCCCGGCTTTCGCGGGTTTTGACCTGAAGGCATAAAAAAACATGGCACTTCCTTGGTCAGGCTCGCGATGTAAAACATGATTGAAAAAGAGGGAGCAATAGAGAGGTAAAAGGAAAACATGAAAACAGATGCTTGTCTTGGAAGCTCATTCAAGACCATTTAAAGAAGTGGAACAATTTCTGTTAATTCTTCGTTTAAAGGTAGCATGGGTAGTCAGATTTCAAATGAATTTGAAGTTAACTTGGCAACACAAAAATGTTTTTCTTTGTCCTCAAAAAGCACTCTTAATTGCTGAGACTATCTTTTCTGTACTCTGTCCCTAGAAATCCCTGCTGTCTTCCTTAACAATAACTTTGTCCCATCAAGTGAATTCTGACTTATGGCAATCCTTTTTAGGTAAAGGTCGCCCTTGCTCGAAAGCCAGTCGTATCTGACTCTAGGGTTCCGTGCTCATCTCTGTTTATAACCAAAGAGCCTGCGCTGTCTGTGTATGCAGATGTTTCCATGGACATGTAGCAGGCATGCCTAGACACTGGAGTCCACGGAACGCTGTTTACCCCACCACCACCACCAAAATGGTCCCTACTTATCTACTTACAATTTCTTGCTTTCGAACTGCTAGGTTGGCATGAGCTGGGACAGAGGCAGGAGCTCACTCCATTGTGCAGTACTCGGGTATCGAACCTTCCAGTCTTCAAATTGAGCATCTTAACCATTTGAGCCACTGCAGTCCCCTTTTTTAGGATTTTCTAAATAGAGGGTCCTCATAAGTGATTAACCATTCCCTTTACTTGGGAGTACCCTGGGACTCTGCAGCTTGCCCAAGGCCACATAGGAGGCTCTTCTGGGATGCATAGTGGGGAATTGAACTTCCAACCAGATGCTTAACTCGTAGAGCTATCCAGCCCGCTCCTGTCTTCTGTTGCTGATTTTAACTCCTCCAATTATATTATATTTCAAATACATATAATACAATCCTGTGCTAAAAAGGAAACCCTACATGGAGTGGAACTTTTGATAGTAAGTCAGAGGAGATCATAATCCTACATTACTTGTTATGTGTGATCCATGCTCTCCCCCCCCCCGAAATAATAATAATAATAATAATAATAATAATAATAATAATAATAATAATAATAATAATAATAATAATAATAATAATAATAATAATAATAATAATAATAATAATAATTGGGGTTAATATTAATATTAGTTGGGGATGGGGATCCAGGACATGGTGTTGTCCTGGTTCTCCTCTTTCCTGAAGGGCCAGACCCAGTCGGTGTGGTTAGAGTGTTAGAGGTCCAGCCCTAGGCCCCTCCAATATGGGGTGCCTCAGGGCTCGGTGCTTTCTCCTCTCCTATTTAACATCTACATGAAGCTGCTGGGTGAGATCATCCGTTCCCGTGGGGTGCGGTACTACCAGTACGTGGATGACACTCAGTTGTACATCTCGGCCCGTGGGGATCCCAGCGATGCTGTCAAAGTCCTATCTGGATGTCTGAAGGCTGTGGGGGTCTGGATAGGGGACAACGGGTTACAATTTAATCCCAGCAAGACTGAGTGGCTGTGGGTTCGGGGTCCTACGCCATTCCGGGAGCTGCCATCCTTGGTCTTGGATGGGGCTATTTTGCCCCAGACAGACCCAGTGCGCAACTTGGGGGTCCTCCTGGACTCTTGACTGCTACTAGAAGAGCAGGTGGCGGTCATGGCCAGGAGGGCCTTTGCACAACTCCGTGTGATACGCCAGTTGCGCCCACTCCTAGCTAGGGACTCCTTGCTTACGGTCCCACATGCCCTGGTCACCTCCAGACTAGACTGTTGCAATGCGCTCCACATGGGGCTGCCCTAGACGACCATTTGGAGGCTGCAGCTGGTCCAAAATGCGGCAGCCCGGATAGTGTTGGGGTGTGGGCATGCCTCGCCCCTGCTCCAGGAGCTGCACTGGTTACCAGTTTGCATCTGAGTGCAATACAAAGTGCTGGTTATGACCTTTAAAGCCCTATATGGTAGTGGGCCAGGATACCTTAGAGACTGCATTGCCCTGAGGACGTCTGTCCATCCAACCAGAGTGGTCCGGAGGGGCTCCCTAATTGTTCCATCAGCCGGGGGGGCCCCACCTCTCTGGCGTAAGAAAAAGGGTTTTTTCCGTGTTTTTCCGGCCCTTTGGAACCTCCTGCCAGTAGAGCTATGGTTGCAGACGGAGCTGGTGCCCTTTAGGAAAGGACTTAAGACTTGGCTGGCAGGGCAGGTGTGGTGCCCCGAGGGCAATGTGGCTCCTGCTCGCTGGCTTTTACCATGAGATGTACTCTCTCTCTGCTTCTCGGGGTGGGTGGGATTTTTTAAATGTGGGTGGGTTTTTTTAATTGCTTTTATTGTATGGGGTTTTAGATTATGTAAGCCGCCCTGAGTCAGGCATGACTGAGTGGACGGCAAACAAGTTGAAATATTAAATTACATAATAATAATAATAATAATAATAATAATAATAATAATAATAATAATAATAATAATAATAATAATAATAATAATAATAATAATAGACCACAACAGAGCTGAAATGTGAGTCTTTCCTTTGTCCTCGCTAGCTGATCATAAGAGATTATACCTCTGTAGATAGATGATACCACCCTAATGGCAGAAAGTGAGGAAGATTTAAAGAAGCTCTTGATTAGGTTGAAAGAGGAGAGTGCAAAAGCTGGTTTGAGATTCAGTATCAAGAAAACCCAAGATAATGGCAACAGGCCCTATCAGTAGGTGGAAAATAGATGGGGAAGAAGTAGAAGCAGGGACAAATTTTACTTTCCTAGGATCTAAGATCACTGCAGATGGGGATTGCAGTCATGAAATAAAAAGACTGATTATTTGGAAGCAAGCGATGAGAAACCTGGGGAACATAGTGAAAAGTAGAGACATCTCACTGCAAACAAAAGTTTGCATAGTCAAAGTAATGGTATTCCCGGTGGTAATGTATGGGTATGAGAGCTGGACCATTAGAAAGGCTGAGCGCAGAAGAATAGATGCCTTCGAGATGTGGTGTTGGAGGAGAGTTTTGAGAGTCCCCTGGACAGCAAGGAGAATGAATAGGTCAATCTTAGAAGAAATCAACCCTGACTGCTCATTAGAAGGTCAAATAGTAAAGATGAAGTATTTTGGACATCAAATGAGAAGGGAGGACTCACTTGAGAAGGCTTTGATGCTGGGAAAGGTGGAGGGTAAAAGAAGAAGGGGACGGCCAAAGATGAGATGGCTAGATGGTATTGTGGACACAATGGGCACAGGGCTAGGTGGGTTGAGGAGGATAGAGGTACCTGGAGGGCAATGGTCCATGGGGTCGCAAAGAGTCAAAGCTGACTGTGCGACTGAACAACAGATAGATATTCTGCATGACTGCTTTCAGTTTTATAGACATGGTTGAATTGAATTGAATTGAAATTTATTCTTAAATTTCTTTTAGATGTTAATCTAAAAATGCCTCAAAGCTAGTGGCTGTTACTACATCTGTTGTTTTGAAAGGGGTCACTGTTTCTCTTTTCTAGGCTTCATCAAAGGATTTTGTTCGACAGTTGTGCCAAGAGTGCTTTTCTCATTCTGCAAATGGCTCAGACAAACTGATTGAGAACATTTGCTCCAGTCTCTCAGTTGCACCAAATGAAGCAAATCAGGTAAGAAGGTGGAGGCTTTTCAGATTTGGCCTGCAGTCAAACACCTACTTATCAGAAGTTGAATATGTTTTACTACTATTAAAAACACTAAGTTAATTCTTCAATTCTTTCCAGGGATATCTAGGTAGAGAGCACCCAGAATTGGTTTACCTTTCCCTTCTGCTGGGGGCCTCCTGGAACTGTGAAGCTTGCCCAAAGTGACATAGGTTAACTCTTAAGAAATCATCTTTTATTAACCCCATATAGGTGGGCATGCATAGGATGGTGCTTTTAGGCCAAGTTTTATTCAGAGTCAGCAAACAGGGAGTCAGTCAGGTATGGATTTGACCAAAAAGGTGCTTATGTATTACTGTTCCTGAAGGTAGGATGTTTTGTAGACAATATGCCTGAAAGTAATGTAAAGACTTTCATCTCTGTTGCTTTCCCATTACAGTTAATTTGTTCGCTGCATAACCTTACAAGTCACACAGTTTACCACGGCTTGACATCTCCAGAAGAAATTCTTTCCCTTTTCCCAGAGGGATTTCACCAGAACCTTAAAAACCTTCTAACCAAAATCATCCTGGAAAATGTGTGAGTGCTAGTTTCACAATGTTATACCAGAGTTTGACTATCCCCCTGGGTTGGGGAGCCGTATTAAACCACCAAGAGCTTGGCCATCACCTAGATTCCTGCCACCAGTGATATTCACCAGTAGTTACCAGAGATATTGTAGTGGATCTCTCTTCAGAATTAGTAACATACAGTGGAGCCCCGAATAACGATGCATCCGTACAACGACGAAACCGCATAACGACGCTATCTTTTTGGAAGAGCCATAACCCGAATAACGCCATAGCGTCGTTATGTGGTTCATTGCATTTGATCCCCTACCTTTCCAGCTGATTACCGGTGAAAAAAATCGCCAGCTCTCCGGGTCAACAGCAATACCAGGGGGGCTGGGAGGACCTCTCCCGCCGCAAACCCCGTCTTCCTAGGACCTTCCTGAGCTGCGCTAGAAGTGAAAATAGTTGTGTCCCCCATTTTGTTTTTTGTCCGACGTTGCTGTGGACCCAGAGACAGAAACAGGGATCCAAAAATGGGGATTTTTTTCGCCCGCAATCAGCTGGAAAGATAGGGGATCAGTCTTCCTTCTTGTAGGGGGTGGGCAGCCTTTTTGTGGGGGTGAGCAGGGGTGACGGAGACCCCAAAATGTGCAGAAAAGCCTCCATCACAATGGGATTTTCCCCCTTCCATTTTCAGGTCCCTGCCACCTCTGGGAAGCTCGGGGGAGGCGATCCAAGCTGTTTCCGCCCCCACTGGACCTTTTCCGATGCTGCTAAAAGCAGAAACCCCGGGGTAAACCCCTCCGTTTCCTGCAGGTTTCTGCTTTTAGCAGCGTCGGAAAAGGTCCGGTGGGGTCAGAAACAGCTTGGATCGCCTCCCCTCAGCCTGGCAGGGGTGGGGGGACTCAAAAATGGGTGGGGTAAATTCCATCCACACAACGTCAAAATCCAAATAATGACACGACTTGGGAAACCAAGCTTTGTCATTATTCGGGGATCCACTGTACAGGAGAAAATTAGAATAGCGTGCAAATGTCCATTCATTTCACTTAAAATGTGAAACAAATATATGAAATAGACTCACTACATGCAAAGCAAGAGATGTCATGCCTTAATTTGTTATAATTGTGATGATCATGGTGTACAGCGTACATGAGATTATGGGATGATTATGGGGTACATGAGATTGGGGGGTTGGGGTTTTCATAAAGTGTAAGCCATAAGCATCAATATTATAACAAAGTAAGGCTTGAACTATCTCGCTTTGCATGTAATGAGTCTATCTCATATATTTGTTTCACCTTTTAAGTTGCATTACTGAACTAAATGAACATTTGCACAATATTCTAATTTTCCGAGTTTCTCCTGTATATTTTGGCAAGTTGGGCTTTGATCAAGTTTTCTGAACCTTTAGGTCTTTTGCCTTCTAAAGCAATAATTCCTTGGGTAACAATTATTTCCTTGAAACTTCCTCTAGCTTCTGTCACTACTTGATGTTTTAAAGATCAATGGTGACATTCTATGTTTTCTCTTCCCTATCTTTTTTTTTAGTTCTGTCTGGAGAAATGAAGCACAAGCCAGTCAGAGTAAGTAATGGAGCATTATGTTAGAATAAGCTGAGAAGGCTTTTGGGAGCCACACTGCATGACTTTCTTGAAGGGAATATTGGGATAGTTGAGGGGGCTGTAAAGTTGTCTTGGGAAGGTTACATAATGCCTATGGGCCGCTCATGGGCTGCATGATACTGACTCTGTTCTAAACAAAAACATGAATTATGAAGTCTCTGTGAACACGGGACTGCTAATAGGTAGTGTTCCATAATCTTAGCTGGGGATGATTTAGAGTAAGGGATATGAAATAGTTCCTTCCTCCCTTTCTTCCAAGCATTGCACAGTTTAAAAGTATGGATGTATAATAAGTTAAAATGACTAGATTATTTTTGACCAGAAGAATCTACTTCAGTCTTAGACATTGACTAGTTCTTTTGTAAATATGGTGGGGCATAAATTGCATATGCGTATATGTTGCTTTGATTGAATTTCTCCACATTCACAGAAAATTTGTCCTATATCTAATAGCCCATTTTACTTGATTACTCTTCATCTTCCTACTTCATTTCAAAGTATCTTAAGTGACTTTCAGATGGTTCAGCCAGAATTTTGTCCTGGTGGCAGACACTCATCAGCTTTCATCCATCCATCCATCCATCAAGGTGTCTTGTTTTTGCTCTCTAGAGGCATAGCATCTGCTGATTTAATATTTAGAGTTTGAAATGTGCGCAGAAAACTTTTCCTCAATTTTAGGCATTGTCTAGAGCAGGGGTCTGCAAACTTGGTTCTCCAGGTGTTTTTTGGACTTCAATTACCAGAAGCCCAAGTCAGCATACCTGCTCATCAGGGCTTATGGGAATTCAGGTCCAAGAACACCCAGAGAACCAAATTTGAGACCCCTGGTCTAGACCCGTGATGGCGAACCTTGGCACTCCAGATGTTCTTGGACTTCAATTCCCAGAAGCCCAAGCACCCTGTGAATCTACACGAATGCGTTTAATCCAGGCACGTTTTACTTCCACTTCCGGGAGCGACGAAGGCAGCGCGGGCCGGATGAATTGGATTAAACCCATTTGTGTGGATTCACAGGGTGCTTGAGCTTCTGGGAATTGAAGTCCAAGAACATCTGGAGTGCCAAGTTCGCCATCACGGGTCTAGGGTGTTGGTGTCTGTGAACTAGCTGGATTTGGTGTTTCATTACCTTGATAGCACCTCTTTATGTACTTCTGGAAGGTCAATACCAGCCAAACAATGGGCTTTTTCAGTAAGGGTAGTTTTCTGCCTCACTATAATAATTCTGCATGATTCATTAAGAGCTATATTTACTTGTTTGGCATGTGCTGACTGATACCATAGGGCACTAGAATACTCTGCTGGGAAATAGCACAGGGACAAAGTGTTGTTCTTATTGATTGTAAGTATATGGCCCAGTTCAACCCAGTCAATTTCCTAAGTAAGTTGTTTCTGGTAACAACTTTCTGTTTGTAGGGATAATAATTTCGTGTCAGAGATTACTTTGAGTTGAAAGGATTTTTTCTGGAGAAGCTCCACTCAGGGGATGCCCAATTGAGCCTCCTTTCATGTCCCCCTGCACCCTTTGGGTATCAAAACCAGACCTTCCAGTCTCCAAGCTCAGCATCTTAACCACTAAGGGAGCTATCCAGGGTGATGCCCAAATACTTTGGGATAAAGCAAGGTTCCAAAATCTTGCCTTCCTAATTAACTCAAAGCTTTCCCTCTGCTACTGTATTCTTTAAATGAAAGCCACACTATGTTTTTTATTTTTATTTTATAATAAAATTTCAAACAAAAATTTTAAAAAGCCTATACATAACATTAATGTCTATGTCTCCCTCCACTGTGGGACTTATAAACGATATCATATGATTATTGTTTGTGTCCTTACATTGCTGTACTTACACCCCTTCACCTCCAAAAAAGATGATATACTGTATCTTGTTCTGACTCTGTCCCCTTCCCTTTCACTAATATATAATCCAAAAATTCTTCCCATATATCTCTAAAATTATTTTTTTCACTAATCCCTTTTTTACTTTAATTCCACTTGTTAATTAATTAATAGTTATATTCCATACCTGTTTAAACTAGTCATCAAGTTCAAAATCAAAATCTGCTTTCTATTTTTTACTATAATTAATCTCACCACTGTAACTATTATTGTAATCATTTCTTTTGCCTTTCCAAATAATATTTCCAAAGTTATATAATGCTATTCTAGGAGGCAATGCCTGTTTAATAGACAATATTTCATTAAATTCCACAAAAAATCCTTTTCCATATTTTATTCACAGTCTTGCACTCTCTTGATAAATGAAGATACATTCCAATCTCCTTTTTACATCTCGAACAATTTCTTCAATATCTTGACTTATACCATAATGGCTTGTTGTCGGCAAATACTATTTCCATTAGTTCCATGAGTTTATTTGTACTACTCATCAACATATTCACTTTGGCCAGCAGTAATTTTGCAGATCCCATGTAGAATGTCATTTTAACTGGAGATAGCCCAGTATTGTCTTTTCTAATGGCCACATCCCTTCAGGGTCTTGAGCCAAGGTCTTCCCCCATCAGCTGTCATCTAATCCTTTTCACTTGAAATGGCAGCTCCCTGGTGGCTCAGTGGTTAAGGCACTAAGCTTGGAGACCGGAAGGACGGGGTTCGATACCTGAGAGCTGCATGATGGGGGACATGAAAGGAACCTCATTCGGGTGTCCCCTGCAAAAATCCTTTCAATCCAGAGTAATCTCTGACATGAAAACACACTTGAAATGGCAGGGATTGAATCTGAGCCTGTTTCCCAGTAAAAGCTTTAGTTCTGCTAAATCTTTTTTGATTTAGTTTTTATAATTATTCAAAATAAAAAAATATAAAATGTGAAAATATATATGAGGGTAGAAAAGGAGATATTGTACATATAGTACATATAATGTAATATACACAATCTTGTTACATAATTATAACAACTCTTTCATATGTAGTATTTCTTACGTTGAATTTTACTTGCCCACAACATTTTAAATTCATCTTAATATTTCTAAAATCAGTCTTAAATCTTTATCCTGTTCCCCTTTTTTCTTAATATTAGAATTAAAAAGATCTAAACAAAAAGTAAAGAAATAAAAATGAAATAATAATAATAAGAAGAAGAAGAAGAAGAAGAAGAAGAAAATATTCGCCCTGTGCCATCTACGTTGTCTAAAGAATTCACCATGTCTATATTCCATAAATTTTCTCTACCACTCTTGTTTTTAGTGATCTTACATGACTTAAATCTTTGTCAAGTAAGTTGTTGGATGAAAACTACAAAGAAATAGAACAGTTTTAAAATCCTTTAAAAACTTATTAAAAATGCCCACCCACATTAACAGGTTCTTCATCGACCGATTATTAGCCAAAGGCCTTCCTAAATACAGGTGTCTTGCCTGATAGCAGAAGGATAAGAGGAAGGGGGCTAGCTTAGCTTTCCTCAGAGAAGGGTTTCATATCCTGAGAGCAGCCACTGAGAATGCACTCTGTGGCGGGTCAAAAAGAAAAATCTTTGCATGTGGAGCAACCTTGTATGTGGAGACACAACATATGCTTCTGTGAAAGAGGCTTTGTGTCAAAACTGAAGTTACATAGTTAGTGTTTGAGCTCCTTATTTTATTTCATTTTGTTTTGTTTTCTTACACAAAAATGTTACAAAGAAGAGTTTTACACATCTGAACCAAAGATCAGGCTTTTTAATGGAGATTCTTCAAAGAATTCAGGAACCACCTAATGGCCCCTGCCATGCGGGTTCAGGAGGAGAGACATGCCAAAGCCTTCAGATGGAACAGATCTGTGTGCCTTGTTAATTCTACAAATTTCTCTTTTTAATTCTAGTTTCCATGCCCCGGCTATTGGATGTGGATTGGAGAGTGGACATCAAAACCTCCTCAGATAGTATCAGCAGAATGGCTGTCCCTACTTGCTTGCTACAGCTTAAGGTATTATTTGTTGGAAAGGTTCATAGGACTGTCCTATAGTGTGCCTCTAGTCTGTCTAGACCACCGGCCCTCTAATCTGGCTCTCCAGGTGTTCTTGGACTTCAGATACCAGAAGCCAAAGTCAGCACACCTGCTGGTCAGGGCCTCTGGGAATTGAAGTCCAAGAACATCTGGAGAGCCAACTTTGAGGAACCCTGATTTAGACCAATACAGCTTCTCTCCAGGATTTCAGACAAGCTTGTAGATAGATACATCTTAGATAGATAAATCTTTATCGTCATTGTCCTGCCCAGAACAACAAGATTGTATTCCTAGCCCTACCTGGAGTTTCCAGGTATTACCTGTAGGTTCCCAACTCAAGTACTAACCAGGACAAGCCTGCTTAGTTTCTGAAATTAGATAAGGTCAATGCATTCAGGGTGGTATCATTTTCAAGGTCTCCATATAGAATGCCATTTTGCTCCTTTTCTATTTCTTGTTCAGAAATTGCCATTTTTTGGTGTCCCTACTGTTTTTTCTCTCAGATGTTTCAAAGAGTTTTCATTAAGGGCACACATGCAGACATGTATTTAATCCCTCCCTCCGAGCTTGGAAATTTACTTCTAAGCAGAAAGAATTTACTTACCAGCTGAAACTTCCCATAGCTAATCAATGGAAGATTTATGTTTAGTTTTACCCAGAAGAACATTTGGGATGGAATTGCATTAAATAGGTTCTCAGGATGCTTTTCAAATCTGTCTTTTTTCCTCTCTCGCCCCCTCCCTTTTTCCAGATTCAGGAAGATCCTGCCTTGTGTGGGAATGATTTTGCAACCTCTACGTTGGTAGTTGAGCTGAATAAACAAGCACTGGACACTATGCTAGATGGCCTGGGAAGGATTCGGGACCAACTTTCTGCTATTGCAAATAAATAATCTAACACTCAAGCAATTACAGAACTCAGATGCAGATGGGAACTTTCTTGTCTTGCCAAGCTGTGTATGAATTTTCACAAGCAGTCCTTTTCGCTATTTTTTTTCCTTTGAAAAAGACATGCTTGGGATTATACTTTTTTCCTGTCAGAAAGAAAAGCTTTGATACATTCTTGGCCCAGTGTCCGAAATGTGCTCTTAATGTCAGCCAACACTTCGACTTTTCCATCTTCTGAGGGAAGCTCTTCGCTCACCTTAATTATAAAGACTGCAGTTGGAAAGACCATCAGCCAGTGAAGCGGATTCTTTATTTCCCTGCTTGAAAATTAAGGAAGCGAAAACATCAATGCCACTCATAGACATTGTCTGTGCTTAGCACGTTTTTGAAAGGCGTTTGCTGAGAAGTGAAGTGTATCAGACTTTTCCTCTTCACTGAAGGGTTGTGGCTGCGACATGTTCTGTCAGAGTTTAGTGCAAAAATGCCTTGTGTGAACTCATTTTTAAGTGAAAGTACCTGAGTCAATTTATCATCCAGTAACTCCTGCCTTTCAATGGGAAAGAGATGGCTTTGTCCCATTATATTGCGCTTAACAGGAAATGAGAGACTCAGCAAGTGATATGAATGTGCCCAGAAGGTTGCTAATGGCAACTGATTCCTCTGTAGCAACTGTGTCACTGGTCGGCTTATTAAATATTAAGTGTTTCATTTAAAAGGCAACTCTATTTGATGGATTTCTGTTTTCTGCTTTTTCATCGCAGTTCTGGGTGCATTGAAGTAGGGCTATTTTTTATTTTTGCTTTTTGCTGTATCTTTTCTTCAGTACACTCAGATAATGAGTTTGGGGTGGAGATGTCTTTGTTAATCTTCTTTCTGTTTCCTCTTAATGTTCATTTCGTCCTGGTTTTCCTTTTCTTTCGTCCAAATGCTGAGTGTAATCAGCCTTAACCAAACATTTATGTGCAAGAACCTCAATTTTCAGGGGTAGATGTGGAGAACATGTGGTTTATTTATTATTTTATTTATTTATTATTTCAGCTTGTATGCCGCCCACTCGCAGCTTGTATGCCGCAGTGCAACTCAGGGCGGCTAACAGAACAATAGTAACAAAACTAGATACAATGTTACAAAATGCCATAAACAGTAAGAGACTCAAAAGAGTCTCGACAGAAAAAAAATCAAGAAGGGACCCAGCAGTAGCATCGCCTCAACTGTCCTGGGCTCAACCGTCCTGGGCTGCAGCGGCCTTTTTCCTTTTCCGGGCAGGTGGAGCCCGGAGTTAGGTGGACAGGAGCATCCTCCACCGCCTGAGTGGCCATAGCTAGCCGGGTCCTCCTCCTCCAGGCGGTGACAGGGCCAGAAGGTGAGCAGGCGGGAGCATCCTCCAGGTCCTGGGCTATGGCAGCCTTTATCCTTCTCCAGGCGGGTGGAGCCCAAAGTTAGGCGGGCGGGAGTGTCCTCCACCACCCGAGCAGCCGCAGCTGGCCCGGTCCTCCTGGTGGTTCACCAGATGTTTCTGTAGTCCAACTTCTCCCATTCCTTACAATTAACTGCAGAGGTTAAGCTACTGTACTGCAGCCAAAACTGTTGATGCTATAAATTTAATCCTGACTGGGATTAAGGTTGGCACTGGAGGTCTGCTCTCACATCAGTATAAAAGGACACTTTCAACCTGAAAAAACAAAATGAACTCACCTCTGGTGCCACTAGATCCCATTTCTAAAAGCAGTGAAGAACAGCAGAATAATTATTCTTCCTAGTCCCAGGAACTGTTTCACACACCCTATCCTGATGCCTCAGTGGTTAAACTACTGTATTGTAGCCAAAGCTGCTGATATTGTAAGTTTGATCCTGTTACAAAATGCCATAAACATCTTACATCTTTCTGAGGTCCTTAAAATGAGTAAACAGCATATTGGGGGCTAAATGTTAAATACCTTGTGAACCTCCCAGAGAGTGCACTAAATATCCCTCTCTACCAAGGTGAATGAGAGCCTGAAGAAAAGACATGGTATGCTGTCTTTGGGCCCACAGCTAGCTCAGCAAATAATAACTCAGTGCTAGAACATCTGTCTTCCAAGCAGAAGGCCCCATGTTTAATATCTGGAATCTTGGGGAACTGATTCCAGTCAGTGTAGATAATGTTGGTGTAGATAAACCAACAATTTTACTCAATGTACAGCAGCTTCCTTGGTTCCTAAAATGTGGTAGGGAAAGCAGGTGATCCCAGCGATGCTATCGAAGTCCTGTCTGGGTGTCTGAAAGCTGTGGGGGTCTGGATGGGGGCCAACGGGCTACAACTGAATCCCAGCAAGACGGAGTGGCTATGGACTGGCGGCCTTGGGTTGCCCAGGGAATTACCATCTTTGGTTTTGGATGGGGCTGTTTTGCCCCAGACAAACCAGGTGCACAACTTGGGGGTCCTCCTGGACTCGCGGCTGCTGCTAGAAGAACAGGTGGCAGCCGTGGCCAGGAGGGCTTTCGCACAGCTCTGATTAATTCGCCCGTTGCGCCCATTCCTGGACATGGACTCCCTGGTCATGGTCACTCATGCTCTGGTCACCTCCAGACTAGATTATTGTAATGCAATCTACATGGGGCTGGGGCGTGGACGTTATGCCCATGCCTTGCCACTGCTTCGGGAGCTGCACTAGTTACCAGTTTGCCTCCGGGTGCAATTCAAGGTGCTGGTTTTGACCTTTAAAGCCCTACATGACAGTGGGCCAGGCTACCTAAGAGACCGCATCGCCCTAAGGACGTCTGTCCGTCCAACCAGGGCGGACCAGAGGGGCTCTCTTATTGTACCATCTGCTAGAGGGGCTCGCCTCTCTAGCACAAGGAGGAGGGCCTTCTCTGTGTCCACACCGGCACTCTGGAACCTCCTACCAACAGAGCTACTTCTCCAGACAGAATTGCTGCCTTTCAGAAAAGGACTTAAAACCTGGCTGGCAGGCCAAGTATGGGGTGCAGGTGGAAGTGTGACTTCCGTTGGGTGGCTGGTATAGTGCAACTCCAGTCCCCTCGGTCCATGCACCAATTTTTAGTTTTTAAGCATTTTTTAATTATGTTTTTATTATGATTGTGAACTGCCCTGAGTTGGCCTTGGCCAAGTGGGTGGTATAGAAATTGAAATAAATAAATAAACAAGAATGATCAGGAGACTGGAAACCAAGCCTTGTGAGAAACGTTTAGCCTTAAGAAAAGGAGACTAACAGTGGATGTGTACAAAGAGTAAGGGCAGGATCTGTTCTCAATTATTCTAGAGCAGTGATGGCAAACTTTTTAGAGACCAAGTACCCAAGCTCAACAGGCTGCCATCTGTGTCGCACTCAGCGCCGCACTGGGGTGGAGAGAATTCTGTGGTGGGGGAAGGAAGAAGCGCTCCCACTGGGCTGCTGGCCAGAGGGGCGGGGTGAACTCTGCTGAGAGGAGGGAGGAAGCACTCCTATTGGGCTGCTGGGCAGCGTGGTGGTGCGAACTCTGATGATTTCATGGTTGTGAAATCTTAAGTTTCTAAGAGCAGCATATGCTGCTCCTCCATTTTTAAATCCCCCTTGCCCGCCCGTCTTTAGTGAAAATACCTCTTTTTTGGCCTTCAACACATTAATTCTATGATATTAATTGAACTAACTTTCCTGTATTTTTCTCTCTCTTTCTGGGCATGAAATGAGTGGCTGATTTATTCTCTACAAAGCCTTGTGGGGTTGGAATTGCTGGCTCTTTATTGAATAGCTGTCGCCCACTCAATATAACTTGATTAAGGTTTAATAATTTAGCTGCCGATAGGCTTGCTGCTTTCCAGTGACAACATTGCGGATACCAACTGCCAGGCTGGCAGGCTTTACTCCTTCTCAAATGGTGCTGTCTCACTTTCCTGTTATCTATATCCCTGGGCAATTTTAGAGATGGTTAATCTTGTGTTAATATCTTGTGTTCACACAGCATCTACTCAAAGACTATTCAGCCCTTTATACCAGGGATGCCCAAACTTTTCTGGCCACGGGCTGGTCACGTGGTTCAGGGGTGCCCAAACTACAGTATGTGGGCTGGATCTGGCCCCTGATGCCAAATCATCTGGCCCGCGAAGCCCTCATTGCTCCCGGAAGCGGAAGTAAAACACTATTAGTCATATCACACCATTATGGTGCTGCATGTTTTACACAAGGGCAGATCCCTGGTGGCGGCGTTTTACTTCCGTTTCCAGGAGTGACGAGGGCTTCATGGGCCAGATGAATTGGCGTCGGGGGCTAGATCCGGCCCACGGGCCGCTGTTTGGGCACCCCTGCTCTATACAGGTGAGGAAGGTGAAACACAAATGCTGTGAAGTGACTTGTCACTATTAAAAAATAAACATAAATAAACATTGGCTACAACATTAAGAAGTATCCCATTTCCTCATTTCAAAAAACAGCATCGACAAAGTGGATTGCATGCTTTGGAAGGATGTAGCACCAATCTGATCCAGGAAATGTTGCCTTGGCATATTAATGTTTTCACAGGCCTGTCTTCTGTAGTTTGTTTCAGGATGTGAAACTTGCCAATGAATGCCTCAATAAGGAGAAGAAAGTTTCCGTAAGAGAGTTTCTCCAGTACAAAAAAAACAGTGTCTGGAGGGGAGGAAAGCAATGGCTTGTTCTCTCTCTCTATCTTCCAGTTCCTCTTGGCAACTGGCATTCTCCTTATCATGCTGTTTGCAGCTTTCCCTCTCTTTCTCTTTGCCAGCTCGTTGACTTTTATATTTATTTATGTATCATTCCCATAGACTGTATTCTGTATCTGGAATATATGATGATGCATAGCTATGCAGCACCTCACAGATGGCATCATAACAACAGATTCACAAATAGTGGCAATAATTATTATGATGGCCCTCTGCCTGCCTGTGGTGCTGCCTCCCACAACTTGCACTGCAGGAGAGTCATTTGCAGACAGGGATAGGAAACTTTCATGGACCCAGGCTTGAATTCCTATTGATGAAGCAAGAGTCAGAAGTGGATAAGGCAAAGGACATGAGTTGCAGGTCAAACTAATGTTGGCAGGGCCAGATGTAGTTCTTACTAAGTTGGACATTTCCCTGCTGATTATATTGATTATATAAAGCACAGATCCATGCATATTTACTAAGGAACCCGATATGACAACTTTTGAGCATCGAACTTGAATTCAGTTTTATGCAACAGTTTTCTATGACTTTAAATAGCCTCTCATCTCTGATCAGAGATGATAGCAGACAGAAGCTTGCAAGCCTCATGCAGAACCCGTGGGCCACATCCAATTTCTGGACAAGAGCATCACCATCACCATCTTTGCTTTAAGAAGGAATTAGGCATAATTCTTAAATTTATTTATATGAAAGAGAGAGTTTGAGCCAGAAAGACTTTTCCTCAGCTTTTATTACAGATGTCTTCTGTCCCGTTTGCCTTTAGGCCTTTATCAAGGTGAATCCACCTCTGCATTTTCCCCACTTACTTTTTCTACACACAAATGAAATGACTATTACGGGACAATTTCATGCCACCAGATCTCACTCTCAATTGCTTTTGTGGAAGGGGGCAGGACAGAGACACTTCTCTTAGGCTTCTAACAAATGGCAAGCCATCAAATGATAAATGTGCTTGTCTGATTCAGCCCAGGATTCCCAGTCTGGATCACTGGTAGAGTAGATCTTTGTCTACTCTAGTGGTAGGCTTGAGTTACATTGCGTTCATAAATATTCCAGGAGATAATAGATAAAACAGATGGTGGAGGATGGAAATGAAGAAAACAAAAGTCATTTTGCAAAGGATCTTTGGGCCCTACTAGTTTTGTCCAGAAGATGGCAACCTTGGACTCTGCTCTTTATGATGTAATATCCTGGAAGCACAGCATCCATGAGGGGGGATATTTGAAAGACTGAAATGAGGGTGTGGGACTGTTATCAGGTGCTTGTCTTTACCTTCAAGGCAAGCCATTTTATGCGGTAAAAGAGGGAACAAAACTAAACATACTTACCACTTAAGAAAAGCATTATTATTTTCTGGTGGTTTGCCTGAGGACAGAATTAAGCAAAATGTTTGAGGAAGCTATGACAGTGCACAGACTCAAAGGCTCATCATTATTTTTAAGAACGAGGAAGGAGGCAGGTCAGTTGCAGCTCTTCCTACTTGTTCTGGAGGCCTACTTGTCAAGTATCTTGTTTTAGCCAGGAGATCCCGTATTTTACCCCTCTTTCCCCCTCTTTCCTGCCGTCATCCCTTTAGTGTATGGGACCAAAGACAACCGGACAACCGAAAGGTTGGTTTAACACAGGTTTATTGCATGAGGTTCCAGTGAAGCATGAGGTAATGGCGGTGATACATCTCAATATATACAGTAGCTCTCTACATTTGAATCTTGTAGCACGGTAGCTCATTGGCTGCTACCGGCGTGGCCTCGCCCAGGCACGCCTCTTTCTTCTGCTGCTGAATGCGGGGAAGGTTTTCCCGCGGCTGTCCGTGATTGAGCAATGTGAACCATGTGAGGCTGAACGCTCGCAGCTGCCCTCTATGGGCTGTCTGCTCGCGTTCCTTTACAGCTGGTATCGTTTGTATCTGGAGTGGTTACATTCTTGCCTTTACAGTATAATGAACATGCATACATACATACATAACATCCCTCCCCCCTAGGATGGGACGAAGTCCCGCAACCATTGTGGCTTGCCGCACGTGCGCTTGGGACGCGCTTGCGTCTGACCTAGTACTGGAGAGCCTGTGATCCCTGACTCCGCGGGTGCTTGTCCTGCAACCGGAAACGGGGATTCGTTAGTGGCTCTGTGGGGCGTCCGTGCCTGCCTCGCGCCCGGGGATGGGAAGGGAATGAATAGTTGGGAGGTGAACCCCTGCCTGTTGCTCTCTGACCCTGGGGACCCTCCTATTGTGAACCGCGGAACCGATGAGGTCGCCCTTGTGGTTCGGCTACCTTCTGATCCCTGCTCGGGGGACCTTGAGACTGTGGTGGGCGGACTCGCTGATGCCTCCCGTCTTGGGGGTGTCGGTCTCCGGGAAAATGGCGCTATATCGCATTCTAACTCACAGGGGCTACTGGGACTGGAGGTACCAGGGGCTGAACTGAAACCCCTCTTTTCGCTAGGACGGGTGGGGGACCACTCCGCTAACTCCCCCTGGTACTGTAAATCAACGTCTAAACTACTATGGGCATCTGTGTTTCGGGGAAACTCCCGCGGGGTATGTGTGTGGTCGGGGCTCTTCCATTTTTTCGGGGACTCCCGCAAAAGATTTCTGTGGATCGATTCCCTTTCCTCCCCCCTTGGTGGGGACCCATGCTCCCCTTTTCCTCCCCCTTGGGCTAAGCGGGTGGGGGAGTACCCTAACGCTGATTCGATGCTATTCTCGTCTTCGTCCTGCTCTCCGGGGACCCTGCGCCTGAGTTGGTCCACGTGTCGCCTCCACAGGAAGCCTGTACTGGTCTCTACGCGGTATGAGACGGGGCCGGTTTGTTCTACTACGGTGCCCGGCACCCAGGCTGGCCCCGCGCTGGCGTAGTTCCTGCAATGCACCGGGGCGCCTACGCTGAAACTCTTTGTCCACCCCTATGTTCCGCCCTTTGTCCTCTACTCTCGTGGGGTCTAGCTTGGAGATTCCCGTGGCCAGCTTCCTGCGCATCAACAGCTCTGCGGGGGAGTACCCTGACGCTAATGGGGTGACCCTGTATCTTAGCAGGAATTGGCACAATTTCAGGTCGAGGTCTCCGGGGCCCATGCGCAGCAGCGCGTCTTTCGTGGTGCGCACGAGGCGCTCTACTTGGCCGTTGGTGGCCGGGTGAAAGGGGGCAGAGGTGACGTGCCGAATGGCGTTTCGCTCCATGAATGCCCCGAACTCGGCGGACGTGAAACAGCTAGCGTTATCGTTGACGAGGGTGTCGGGTAAACCGAACGTGGAAAAGACCCTCCTTAACTGTTTAATTGTTGTGGCCGAGGAGGTGCTCGAGACTGGAATGACCTCCAACCACTTGGAGAACGCGTCCACCACGAGGAGGAAAAGCGTTCCCCTGAACGGGCCAGCAAAGTCTACATGTACCCGGGACCAGGGCCACCTTGCCGTGTCCCACTCCCTAGGTGGCGAGCGAGCCTCTTCTGGCCTTGAGCTTTGGCACGCTTCGCAAGTGCCGACCATGTGTTCGATGTCGGCGTCTAGCTGGGGCCACCAAAAGTAACTGCGGGCCAGCGCCTTTGAGCGGACGATCCCCGGGTGGCTGACGTGCAGCAGTTTAAGCACCCTGGGCCGGAGAGGCATGGGGATCACTACCCGCTGTCCCCACAAAAGGCAACCCCTCTCTAGGGACAACTCTAGTTTCTTTTTGAAAAATGTGTCGAATTCCGCTGCTGGGGAAGACACGGGCCACCCTTTCTGTACCCAGGAGCAAACTGTGGCCAGCGTTTTGTCCTTGCCTGTCGCTTTGGCGATGTCGGCCGGTACTACTGGAGGGGAGTCTAGAACCTCTATCATTAAGACCTGATGGTCCCTCTCTACTTCGCCCACGTGGCAGCAATCCCGGGGAATGGGGGACCTCGACAGGGCGTCGGCATGGCTGATCTCCTTCCCGGGCCGGTATACCAACGCGTGCTGATACGCGTTGAGAAAAATGGCCCACCTGAGCATTCTCGGGGACAGGATTTGGGGTGTGGGCTTATCTGCGGTGAAAATGCCTAGCAACGGCTTATGGTCAGTCACTATGGTGAAGGGGCGGCCGTACACAAAATCATGAAATTTCTTGGTCCCCGCAATTATTGCTAGTGCTTCCCTGTCTGTCTGAGCATAGTTTCTCTCCGCTTGGGACAAGGACCTAGAGTAGAACGCTATCGGGGCCTCCCTACCGTTCTCCAGCACGTGGCATAACACCGCCCCCACCCCCACCGGGGATGCATCGCATATCAGGACCACTGGGCGTTTGGGATTGAAGTGGGTCAGTACGGCATCTGATGCCAGGAGTCGCTTCAGGTCATTGAAAGCCTTCTCCTGGTCGTCGCCCCACTTCCATGCCTCGTCCTTTTTTAACAATTTGTGTAGCGGTTCTGCCACGGCTGCCTTCCGCGGGAGGAAGGAGTGGTAGAAGTTGAGCAGTCCGAGGAACGACTGCAACTCGGGCTTGGAGGTGGGGCGAGGGGCCTTCTTGATGGCGGCTACCTTGGATTGGGCTGGCCTTATTCCCTCGGGAGTGACACGGAACCCTAGGAACTCAACCTCTGTAGCGAAGAAGACGCATTTGTCTTTCCGCAACCGCAACCCCGCCTTTTCGAATATTGTCAGGACCTTTCCCAACCTTGTTGCTAATTCGGCCCGGCTCCCCCCTGTAATCAATATGTCATCAAAGTAGGGTAACACCCCCTCTAACCCCTTCAGGAGGCGTTCCACAAGTGACTGGAAGATCCCGGGCGCCGAATTCACGCCGAATTGGAGGCGCGATACCTGGAACGCCCCTTTGTGGGTGACTATGGTCTGCGCAGCAGCTGCGGCGGGGGTCACCGGAAGTTGCTGGTAGGCCTGGGCCAGGTCGAGTTTAGCGAAACACCGCCCCCCGTGTAACCTGGCCAACAAGTGGCTGACTACCGGCACCGGATACGCATTAGGGCGGATCGCCTTATTGATGGTGCACTTGTAATCAGCGCATATGCGGACCTCCCCGTTGGCCTTGAGCGCTGTTACAATTGGAGTTTCCCACTCCGCAGAATCAACAGGAACAAGAATCCCCTGGCCCACCAATTTGTCCAACTCCACCTCTATTTTGTCCTTTAGTGCGAAAGGCACTCTGCGCGGTTTAAGTCTGATTGGACGTACTCCAGGGTCCAGGTCGAAAGTCACTGGGGGGCCCTTGAATTTCCCGAGCCCCTTTTTAAAAACCTCGGGGTGCGCGTCGCACACGCTCTGTATTGGATCAGTCCCGGCGGCGTGTGCTCCCACGGCGTGCACCCCCCCAATGAACAACCCCAGGGGCTGGAACCATTGAGTCCCGAGGAGGCTGCATTTACCTCCCTTGAGGACGACTAGGGGAAGCGTTGCGGTGTGCTTTTTAAACTGGACCCGGAACTTCCCAACCCCCAACACTGGGATGCGGTTCCCTTGCACGTCCTTCAGTGTGGCCCTCAACGCCTTGAGCTTGGGCCGCATGCGGGGGGCGATGTTCATGAACTCCCCCTGGGAAATAATGGAGTATGAAGAACCCGAGTCCACCTCCATTCTAACAGGGGCCCCTTGTATTACTACCTCAACGAAGTAACGGGGGTGCTCCGTGGAAACGCTGCAAACCGGCGCGTCGTCCTCGCTGTCGTCGGAGATGCGCCCTACTCCGTCCCGCGTCCTCGTGGTCCGGGTGCCGTCCTTTGGCTTCGTGGTGCGGTCCTGCCTCGCCGAGCGGTCTGGAGAACTCCTGGTGGCCTCGCGCCGTTTCCGGCAGACCTTGGCGATGTGCCCGCGCCGGCCGCAGTTGTGGCACTCGGCCTTGCGGAATGGGCATTTGGCGCGGGCGTGGGCGGCGCCGCAGCCGTCGCAGCGCCGGCCCTCTCTCTGGACCCTTCGGACGTCCTCGTCGTCGCCGCTCTCCGCAGACGAGTTCGAAACTCGCCGGGCCGCGCGCACCGAGCTCTCTGCCTTGGCGGTCTTCGGGCGCCAGTCCTGAAGCTCGTGCACCCCGGCAGTAGTGGCCTCCGCGGCCTGTGCCGTGTCGAGGACTTGTTGCCATGAGGGAGGCGGCTCCCTTTTCATCAGCGCGCGCTGAGTCTCTGTGTCCCTCAGACCGCAGAGCAGGCAGTCTCGGAGGGTGATGTCGGGGAGCTCCCACTTGCATGGGCCGGCGGCCAACCGCAGGGCCGCGGCGAACTCATCGACCGATTCCCCGGGTGCCTGGACTCGCCTCCAGAACACGCTCCGAGCGGGGAACATCGCTATTGCTGGCCGGAGATGGGCGCGCAACGCCGCCAGGAGCTCTGTAGCTTTGAGGTCGCTCACCTTCCTCGGCGCGATCAGGTCCACCAAGGTCCTCTTGGTCTCGTGTCCGAGCATGCGGACGAAAATGGCCCTCTTTTTGGCCTCATCTGAGACTTCGAGCTCCACCAGCGCTGCGTTGAAGTCTATCTCAAACAGCTCCAAGTCTCCCGGCTTCTTGATCTCGTAGCCGGCGCATGTCTTGGTCCCGTGGGCAGCCATATCCCACCTTCGTCGCCAATTTAGTGTATGGGACCAAAGACAACCGGACAACCGAAAGGTTGGTTTAACACAGGTTTATTGCATGAGGTTCCAGTGAAGCATGAGGTAATGGCGGTGATACATCTCAATATATACAGTAGCTCTCTACATTTGAATCTTGTAGCACGGTAGCTCATTGGCTGCTACCGGCGTGGCCTCGCCCAGGCACGCCTCTTTCTTCTGCTGCTGAATGCGGGGAAGGTTTTCCCGCGGCTGTCCGTGATTGAGCAATGTGAACCATGTGAGGCTGAACGCTCGCAGCTGCCCTCTATGGGCAGTCTGCTCGCGTTCCTTTACAGCTGGTATCGTTTGTATCTGGAGTGGTTACATTCTTGCCTTTACAGTATAATGAACATGCATACATACATACATAACAATCCCGAATTTGGAGCGGCCAGAGGGGGGGGTGTTACTGCACATGCGCACCCATCAGAGGTGGCAGTGCACATGCGCAAGGGGTTGCTGAGCATGCACAAAGGGGTTATTAGGCATGCATGCCCGTCGGAGGCAATGGTGTGCATGCATGAGGGGTGGCTGCGCATGCATGAAGGGGTTACTGTGCATGCACACCCGTTAGAGGCAGTGGTGCATATGCGTGAAGGGGTTACTGTGCATGCGCAAAGGGGTTACTGCGCATGTGCGTCTGTTGGAGGCAGTGGGCGCAGGCGCCCGCGCTTGGAAAATTTCTGTTATTTTTGTGGCCAGAACTTGACAGGTATGGCTGGAGGCTTAATATTTGTGGTTGCTAATATTATTACAGTACTTGCAAAGGGCTAATTTTTTTTTAAAGAGAATTTTTTTAAATACTTCTGTTGAATCAGGAATGCCAGGCTTGGGGAGATGAGAGTTCTACACTAAGCTATAGGTTCTTTGGAATCATGTGGTCGATGGGGTCATAAAGGGTTGGACTCAACTGTGTGACTGAACAACAACAGCAGCAGCAGCAGCAACAATAACAACAACAACACAGGTTAGAGTGGTTATTAATCGTGGGAATTGGGGAGTTGTAACTCAGAGTTTGAAAAAGTGCTGGACCAGGTATTGATTTGGGAACCACCACACTGAATTGATGTCTATTCGCAAAGTAAGTCAGTGTCCAATACATTGTCTGCTTTTGTTGTTGCAAAAGTGGGGGAGGCAAGATACGTATGACTGACTATATTTGTCTTGATGGGTCATGAGTTCACCATACTACATCTGATTTCAGCAGTTAAGCAGGGTTGTTTGCTTAGTACTTTCATGCTAAACATCCAGGAGATATCGGAGATCTCCGGGTAGTACTGGGAAAGAATTTACCTGAAACCATTAAGAGTATCTTTGTGTGCTGTCAATGTTCTTCTTGTTGGTTATGCAGACTGGATTCTGATCTTTTGAATTTTTGGACTGCAACCTTCCACAGCCTCTCCATTCTACAGGATGTTATCCTTCAAACCAATATTATTAAGGATATAGCCTTCTTTCACTAAAAAGTACCAAAGACTCCCCACTACCACCTGCCCACTTTTATGTCATGAACACATTTGTTTGCCTGATAGTGTTTCTCATGTTCAGGCTTGGGAGGGATAGCAATAGCAATTACACTTATATACTGCTTCACAGCACTTAATGCACTCTCTGGGTGATTCACAAGTTAAAATGCTGGGTACTCATTTTACCAACCTCAGAAGGATGGAAGGCTGAGTCAACCTTGAGCCCTATCAGGATCAAATTTACAGTATCAGCAGTTTGGGCTGCAATACAGCAGTTTAACCACTGAGCCACCAGGGAAGGGTGTGTGAGACAGTTCTTTAATTTAATTTAATTTTTCAATTGGGGCTGTTGTTGTAGTTCTGCTGTATATGAATCCAAATATTGGCGATCATCATGGTGATCAGCCATGAAGACTATCCCGAGAATATAATGCAGTGGCCTTTCATCTGCTTTCTGCACTGCAGCATAACCCCACCACCACTGATCCAGTTCCGTGAGTCACTTTCTGGTCCTGAGCCCTTTTGGCACACAAAGTCCTCATCTGCCCTAGGCCAGTATTGATGAAGCTGCTGCCCTCCATCAAGGTGGATTCAAATGGGATTTAATCCATTTATTTATTTATTTATTTATTTATTTTTCATGCTTATATACCGCCCACTCAGGTACAACCCAACTCAGGGCGGTTTACATAGCGGACAGTAAATACATAAAAGACACATGATAAAAAAGTTAAAAGTTTAAAATAAAAAAAACCCCACCCCTAAAAAGGTGCGCAAGAACCAAAGGGACCCTGGGGGAAGGCACACTTCTCTATACCAACCACCCAATGGTACCCCCATCCCCACCCGCACCCCAAACTTGGCCCGCCAGCCAGGTCTTTAGTTCCTTCCTAAAGGGCAACAACTTGGCGACCATCACCCTTCCCTGTGGACTTCGACACCCAAGCGTTGTCAGGATAGTTAACTGCTGCCTGACATTTGGTGTTGAGTCACTGGGAATATGGTCTACTCTATTACCATAGCAGGATAAGCTGCCCAGACACATTGAGACTAGGAAAAATAATTATCGTGCTTTTAGAAAGGGGTTGTAGTGGCACCAGTGGTGAGTTCATTTTCTGTGCAATTTGTTTTTCAGGTTACCAGTGTCCTTGACACGACAGCAG
This sequence comes from Bradypodion pumilum, assembly GCA_035047305.1. Classification (NCBI taxonomy): domain Eukaryota; kingdom Metazoa; phylum Chordata; class Lepidosauria; order Squamata; family Chamaeleonidae; genus Bradypodion; species Bradypodion pumilum. The sequence goes on along the minus strand of JAWDJD010000001.1, from coordinate 429,516,650 downwards.
ACCTCCCGTGTCAACTACTAGCAACAGAATTATAATAGTATCCATTAGGGTTGTCAAGCAGAATTTGCCAGTAGTTCTGTTTGTAATTTAACGGTGAAAATTCACCTATGCAAATAAGTTTCAAGAAGCAAAGTATATCTTTAGAAAAGAGTTATCAAATGAGATGTTTAACAGAGTGATATAAATCAGAGGTCCGCAGCCTACAGCCCCTGAACTCTTTCCGTGCAGCTCTCCAACCTGCTTGTTTACTGCTATACCTCAAGGAATTTCCTTCTGACCTATACTCTTTTTTCCTGCCTTAAGTAGCACCTTCTACTGCTGTCTCTTCTTACAAAACAATGTGATAGAAACTTTGTTTCATCTGGTCTCCATGATTCCTTCTGTCAGCTCCCTCTTGGTCTTATTTTCCATACTAGCAGAGTTCAAGTGCTCATAACATTAATGGTACTTTATTGACCTTTGTGGTGTCTGGCTGGACATCCCGCTATGGTAATGGAGTAGACCATACAGCCAGTGACTCAAAGCCAAGTGTTGGGCATGACTTCCTTAAAGTTGGGTAAATAACTTCCTTAAGGGGCCAAGGGCTATGGGCAGATGTGCCCCTTTAGGTTGGGTGATGGTCCCCCTCAGTGGAGGAAATGCCACTGGAAACCATCATGCTGGGCCCAATGGCAAAATGAACAGAAGAGGAATCACTTCACCATTCTGATTCCCAATGGTCATGGAGGTGGAATAGGCCATGCCAGATGGACTGGCTGTGAAGGTGCATCTTGTCAATATCCTCAAGGCTGCAGCAGTCGATTGCAGTTCCGGTGTCAAATCCTGCATGGCTCATTTCATACGAGCCACAGGAGATGGCTCCATGATCGTATGTGTGGGTCACTTTATGGCAAGCTGGGATTCATCTTAAACAAATTCACACCAATGGCATTTCCCCTGAAAATGGTTTTCAGGGGGGGAAATGTATACTCAGACATGAGTAGCAGCCACTGCCGATTGACCTTTATTAATGTTAAATAGGTAGGTTAATAATTTTGTTATATTTTACTTTAAGATGTGACCTTCTTTAGGCAATGGGCACTCTAATGTGATTCTCATGTCTGAGAAGGTTGGGACCTACTGATGTAGATAACTGAAGTTGTCTACCAGAAAACTAGGGCAACCTCATGGAAATGTATGAGGCTTGTACATGAGCACTAACATTTCTAATGGGGTACACAGAAAGGGCCTTCTCAAAGAGTGTGTTATTTTTGAACCACAATTGGGTGTGCCCTGGTAACGGCAACCTTGTGTTGCCAGTTAATCCTTCTCACACTAGGTCAGGTGAAAGGAACTGCAGAATTAACTCATCAAAAGGTGGCTTCATTTTGGCAGCTTCATGTCTGGCCTAGACATGGAAGCAGCAGCAGCATTTCTAATATTTCTAGGAAAAGAGGGGAACATTAATTGATCATTAGGGGGCTCACCCATTTCCAGGAACTCCCCAGTTCTCCATATTCAATGGAAATGGAGCTTGGGTAGTGTAACAAGAGCTATGCAGCATAAGACCAAAGGCAATTGATTTATCTGTTGGCACTCCTACAGTTAATCAAAGAGGATTTACAAGGGTCCTCCTAAGGACATATAAATGCAGCCACTTATGTTTTGTAGAATTACAGTATTGTAGAGTTGGAAAGGACTCAAATGGTAATCTTTTCTGCTCCCCTGCTGAGGAAGAAAATCTACAATTAAAGCATTCCTGACAGCTAGCTGTACAACTTTCATTTAAATCATGCAATGTAGGAGACCCCAGCACTTTCTGAGGTAATCCATACCAGTGTTGAAACAAAGTCTTGCTAAAAGGAAATGCTCCCAATGGTTATCTGGAATCTCCCTGCTTGTAATATTACTCTATCAGTTAGGTTCTTACTGTCTGGAGATGCAGAATGTATGTGTCCCCCCACCCCCTCCGGCATCTAACATGTGGCAGCCACATCACCTTTCAAGCTTTCTTTCCCCAGACTAAACATTTTAATCTCCTTTAAGCATTTCTCTTAGGGTTTATTTTCTTAGTCATCCTTCTCTGGACATACACTAGGTTTTTTTGTATCCTTTTAAAATAATGATGTCCAAAACCAGCCACAGTACCCTGGGTGAGGTCTAACCAAAGCAGAATACAGTGGTACAGCTACCTCCCTCCCTTGATCTGAACACAAATATTAGTTATTGCAACCTAAAATTGCATTGGCTTTTATTTTTGCTGCTGCATTGCACTATTGGCTCATAAGCAATAGCTTGTAATCTATTGATATCCATAGATCCTTTTCACACATAACTACTGACAAGCCAGGTATATACAGTGCATCCTTTATTTTAAGCTTTGTTCTTTTCTATCTCTCTCCTGATGTGTGCGTGACCCAGCTAGACGTCTCCATCAACTTTCCTGAGTACCACCTTCCCCCCCCCTTTTTTTTTCAAACAATCTCTTATTTTGGGCATTTTAAATTTGATAACGTCCCAGAAGCCCTTGACTAACATTCAAACCTTGAGATGGGTATCCAGCATATGTATATATTTTATCTCCGCTGTCTCTTTCTGGATCCTTGTTTTGTAGTTTTTCTGTTTTCAAATAGCAACTTTCAAGTCCTGTGTAGTGTCCAGGGAGATTGAAATGATTTGAAATAGGTTTCTGAATATTACCATTCCTGATGTCTGATTTATGTCCATGAACTCTTTTGCTAAGAGATTGCCTTGTTTGACCTAGGTAGAGTGCAGAAGTGCATTTTTGGCAAAACATGGCACAGATCATATTAGCAGAGTAACAAGCAAAGCTGTTCTTAATGCTGTGTGTGATGTGGTTGGGTCTAGTAATTGTGTTGCTAGAGTAAATGTGAGACATAGATGACATCTGTGTTCGTAGCAGGGTGCAGTTTTTTGGAGCTTTGGAAAGTGAATTATTCTTGTCAAGAATGGGTTGAAGATCTTTTATTATGCGTGTTAGAGACCTAAGTTGTGGCCTGAAAGTGGCAACCAGCTCTGGGTGGCAGACCTTTACTTCTTACAGACAACCCCCCAACCTCAATAAACTATTGACACACAACAAACTATGCAACAGTGAAGCAGAGATGGGAACTACATCCTGTGACAAACCCACATGCCAGCTATGACCTTACATTTACTCTGGCAACACAATTACAGGACCAGACAAGTGAGGGCAAACCTTCTCGAGATCGAGTGCCCAAACAGAGGGGCAGGGTGTACTCTGTGCTGGGGTGGGGGAGGAAGTGCTCCCATTGGGCTGATGGCAGAGAGGCAGGGTGAACTCTATGCTGGGATGACAGCTCGCATGCCCACAGAGAAGGCTGTGAGTGCTGCCTCTGGCATGCGTGCCATAGGTTCGCCACCACTGACCCAGACCCTTATAACAGTAAGGGGGGCATTTTTTGGCTATGGTGAATCCTGCAAACTTTACGGTGCAAAGAGGCAAAATATGCTGAAGAAGGGTGAAGTTTTAAGATTGCACATCATTTTTCCTCCCCTGCAGCACTGAGCAAGAGAAAAGAGGAAAAAGCAGGGCCTTACCAACCATCTCCCTTCCTCCAAGTTGCCACTTTTCCCCTTTTCCCTGTGCTTCACCTGCTGGCTTTTCTCCCGACAGCTGCCCCCTGCCATGTCCTTTGCTGCTGCTGCCACGACTGTCACCACAACAGACTCAAGAGACAGAAAATGCACTGAGACATACAGGTATGTGCACACACCCAAATATGACAATTCAGGAGTCATGGAAAAATAAATGACCCAGGTGGGTGGTTTAAAATAACCACTCTTTCTATGCATTGTGTATTCCTCAGTCTTTGAATTAGTTTGGAATCTGGCAGTACTGCTGTTAATTTAGGACTTCTTACTAATCCAAATAGACTTTCCAAAAGAGATCCAGCCACAGTTCAATAATCAGTTCAGCCTTTTGCTGAATCCACAGAGCGAAGGATGTTAAAATTGATGAATGCATTTTAAAGCTACTCTTCATTTGTAACAGTTGGAGAGGGGAGGGACTGAGGTGTGCACAGCCATCTGCTTCATGGGAGAGTCTTTTTTTTCCTCTTCCTGGGCACAGATGGCATTTGTTAAACACCGAAACGACTCCCTTATAGAACAGCAGCAGTGTGAGCATTCGTAGACACAGGCTTCCAATCATGGGCTTCCTATGGCCTTGTTTGCATAGGAGGCCAGCATGCCAGGATCATGGAATGGGACTGAATGAATGAAAGTGGATAGCAGATTTTTTGTGACAGCTGAAGAAGGAAAGGAATTCATTTTCCCCTAGCTTGAATGTACTTTCAAAGGATACTAGAAGATAATTACTGTCTGGATACAGCCCTATCTTTTAAAAACAAAAGTGATCAACCAAATATTGTGAAAACAGAGAGCATGATGCAGTCCAATCCTTTGTATGTTTTCCACATAATTAAGTAAGATTTATTCTGTGTAGGGTACTGCAGTGGCTCAAGTTGCTAAGACGCTGACTGGGAAGCGGAAGGTCAGCAGTTCGATTCCCGAGCACTGCAGGACGGAAATGAGCTCCCGTCTTCGTCCCAGCTCCTGCCAACCTAGCAGTTCGAAAGCAAGAAATTGCAAGTAGATAAATAGGGACCACTTCGGTGGGAAGGTAACAGCATTCCGTGCGCTCCGGTGTCTAGTCATGCCTGCCACATGACCACGGAAACGTCTGCAGAAGCAGACAATGCTGGCTCTTCGGCTTAGAAACAGAGATGAGCACTGCACCCTAGAGTCGGATACGACTGGCTTTCGAGCAAGGGAAACCTTTACCTTTACCTTTATTCTGTCTAGTATTGCAGCTTAATTTGTATAGAATCTGAAATTCTTTAGCACTAGATGGAACAACATAAAACTTGAGGTTCTGTTGTGTCCGGAGCTTGCAATGAAGAGACCAACAAGCGATGAATCAAACAACGATGCAACAGTTTATTCACTTCTCTTGGAAGAACAACAATACAGCTTATCTGGACATGAATTGGCTGCACCCGTTCCCGCTATTCTGCTGCCCCGGGATCAGTTCCATGCATGTACCAATCTGGAAGTAGCCCACAAGTGTATGTGTGTTGTGCGTGCGAACCAAGAACCAACACCCTTTTGCAAGTGGCACTTTATACAGCGTTTAATACATGCAATATTCAAGTATTGACAAATCCCCGAAAGGATCCAAAATAATAGTCAATCAGAGATTACACATTTACATAAAGAGCACACCTTGAAACTGGGGAAAGGTGCACCAATTTACCTTTAACTAGAATGGCGCGAATCGCCATTTTAACAACAATGTTATACTACTATAATAATAATGCTATATATTATCTCAATACACAACATTTCTCTCCCCCCCCCCAAGTTTTTTTATATGTTCCTGCTAGAATCGGGCTATCCCTAGAGCCTGGCGTGTCATTTATGCTAAGATTTTGGGGGGACAAGATACCCAATTTATATCCAAGCATAGCGAGGCAAGTTGTCTTGACAAAACTTGGTCATGTAGTTTCTCCGCACAAACCTGCTCCTTGTCTTGAGTTATGCTTGTACTACAAGATGCCAGTCAGTGAAAACTTGGGGAACCCGTTTGGAAAATGTGGAATGGAAACCTGGTGTCTTGGCACTTCTGCCTTCCGCTTACGGCAGCACCTGATTTCCCCAAGAACCTACTCTTAAAAACAACCCACACCTTCGGTGCAGTCGGACGGACCTATTGGCTCACTAGTAGCAAAACCAGTAGAGACTGAACCTGGAGCGACTCCTTGGGGTGTTTGTGAAGTAGCACCCAATAATATATCACTGCAGTGGCTAATAATCCCTGCTTTTCCATCGGTGAACACCATTCTCTGAAGACCCGGGCATTCTGACAAATCCCCCTCCAACCTCGGGGAATGTGGCTCAGTTTCCTTTACCCTTGAAAACTCTGTTCCCCCTCCTTTTCTCCCTCGGGGACCTGACTCCTTCCCTTCCTCCCTGGGAATGAGTGTAGCATTATGTTTCCAAACCCGGGCCATGATGACTCCTCAAGTCCTGGCCACCAAACGTAATTCCTCACGATCCCTAGAGAGTGAATGAGGTCTTTAGAACCAAATGGTATAGTATGCAGAACCTTATTCCTGACCCGGGATGGAGTTACCCTTTTGCTTAGCCAGTACAAACAACCTCCCAAGAATGTCAATTTTTTCTGGTCCTTGTGAAAAACCTTAAACTCTGCAGGTGGGGGCCATCCCATTCGTACCCATATTACAATTTGTGACAACAAAGGATCCCCACAAGTAGCAGATGCAAAGTCCATACCCAAATTAAATGAGGTAATTGCTAGACTGTCCCAAAACTCAGGGCTTGTAGTCTCCAATGTGGCCTTCTGCAAAAGTACAGGAGCTTCACACAGTTCAAAGTTTTCAGGCGAAACACAATATTGTGTAGAACGTCCCTCAAAGTCATTAAAGTCACAGTCAGTTAGGGCATCGTGCACATGATGGAAGTCCGTGGTTGCAAATTCTTTATTAGAAGTCAAACACTCTGGGGGGGCCCCTAGAGAAACCCGTCCCAGAAATTGGCGAACTCGAGGCCTCGTCTTCAACACTAAGGACAGGGTCACTCCCACCCAAGTGTATACCCGTGAAAGAGATACCTAGGGGCCCGAACCACTGGGACCCCAAGAAATTGGCCTTACCCACTATGCTCACCACGAGAGGTAGATGTGTGGAAATATTGTTGAAAAGAACTTCAAAGTTGCCTATACCCAGTGACGGAACATGGCAGCCTTGCATATCAACCAGCTTGTTTGGCAGGCCCCTAAGCTTAGGGCGGACTGCTAGAGGAATGCACTGGAATTCACATTCAACAATAATGGAGAGGAACGATCCTGAATCCACTACCATGTGAAACAGTACCCCTTCCAAGCGGATGTCGACAATGAACCCGCCTGTAAGCTCTTGACTCAAGCTGTCGAACCCATGACTGGTATAGACCTTGGAGATGAAGTATTTTTCCTTTGGACTGCCCTTTTCGCAGGCCGCTCCCTCCGAGCGCTGGTGGCATACCTTGGAGATGTGGCCCTTCTTACCACAGGAATGGCACTCTGCACCCTTGAGCGGGCAATCTTGCCGCAGGTGGCGCCTACCGCAGCCTTGACATGGCACAACAGCTCCTCGTGCTGATGCCTGTGTGTCCTGAAATTTTTTCAGTACACCCTGTAGGACGTGGCTTGTAGCCTCCGTGGAGTCATTGGGGGCCATAGCTGGACCCGGCGATTCTGTCCTCTGGAGGGTGGCTTGAGACTGGAAGTAGTCTCATAGAATGACCAGCAACACTTGCAGAGGAGCTTTCCGCAAAGCATTGGGCAACAGCAATCTGGACACAAGCTCGAGAGTAGCTAACCCGCAGTGGGCTAGGAAGGTCGCCTTTCTCATGGTCAAGTCGAGCTTCCTTTCAATGAAGTAGTTCTCGAGTTGCATTTCGTAGAATGGCCATTTCTCTGGTTTGAAGACATCAAAAGGTTCCAAACCAACAGGAAGTAGGTCAGTGATCTGGATTTCAGAAGATCCCATCCTCGTTGCCAAAATGTTGTGTCTGGAGCTTGCAATGAAGAGACCAACAAGCGGTGAATCAAACAACAATGCAACGGTTTATTCACAACTCTTGGAAGAACAACAATACAGCTTATCCGGACATGAGTTGGCTGCACCCGTCCCCGCTATTCTGTGCCTGTACCAATCTGGAAGTAGCCCACGTATGTGTGTGTGTTGTGCGTGTGAACCAAGAGCCAATGCCCTTTTGCAAGTGGTGCTTTATATAGCGTTCGAGCGGCAGTTACCAAATGATATAAACTAGCAACCTTTTTGGATAACCTTAATGAACCAATCAGAAATGCAATATTCAAGTATTGACGAATCCCCAAAAGAATCCAAAATAATAGCCAATCAGAGATTACACATTTACATAAAGATCGCGCCTTGAAACTGGGGAAAGGCGCGCCAATTTACCTTTAACTAGAATGGCGCAAATGGCCATTTTAACAATGTTATACTATAATAATAATGCTTTATATTATCTCAATACAAAACAGGTTCTTAGCCCTGTTTCATGAATACAGAAGATCATCAGGGAAATCAGCATCTTTCCCTGCAGCTTTTGGACCACAGGGTGTCCCTTTCCTGGCTATTAGGGCTGTCATTCTCATGTGGGTTGATGTGGGAGATCCCATCCAAAACACTGATTGACAATGCCCCGGAGAGTTCGGGCTCAATATTGTCTCCAAAAACTACTCTGAGATGGTACAGGTCTGCTATATTCCATACCCATGAGGGAGTGATCAACAAAGGGTTTCCAAGTGTTCCAAAATCTATTTGCCTTCAATTTATCTCTTTTTACTTTTATCTCCCATGTCAATTTGTCATTCAATGCTAAATTCCACATTTCCTTATCCCCATCCCCCAGTTGTATAATAACATCATTTTTTCCAATTTCTAGCAATACATTGTCTACCTGTGGTTAACATAATTTCTAATAACTCTTTTTCCTCCTTATTTAAACACATACCTTCCACATCCGTTAACATAATGGTACCTGACACCAGCTTGATTTTCTTACCCAATATTTCCCCTACCTCGTTTTCAATCCTTTTCCAAAAGTCATTTATCATTTTACAACTCCACCCCACCACATATGTTCATAAGTTCCAACAGTCTCTTTACATCTCCAACATAAATTATCCTTTTTATTATCAATCTGATGTAACCTCTGTGGTGTCAAGTACCATTGCCACAACATTTTATAATTATGTTCCTTAATTCTTACTGACATAGTCCTCATTATCCTCTTTTTCCACTTATTTCTCCATTCATCGTTTCCTAGCTTTATATTCAAATCCTGTTCCCACTTCAATTTCAAATCTTCCTGCAGACCACTCCCTTATTTATTAAAACATAAAGCTTGCTTACTAGACCCTTTATGCTCTTGTCTCCTTTTCGAATTTTCAAAACTAATTCTTCAAAATCCGTCATTTCCCTATCCGTCATTTCCCTATCTATACACAATTCTCTTTCGTATTTTTTGTTCCAATTGTTAACCTTCAATTTCTGAAACCAATCCAATTTTAACTGCTCAAACAATTGTTCTTTCTTAGCTTCATCTCCACAACTTCTTAACCATTCTTTCACCAAAGAAACTTCATTTTTGTCCAATATTTCCTTTATTTTTTAATCTATTTTTATCGGAAAACACACCATATCTGCCAATTCCAGAATTGGAGAGGCACCCGGAGCCAAGTCCTTCTTTAATCTTTTCCACACGTTCATGAGTCCCCTCATCATAATATTACTGGAACCTGTCGTTTTGACTTTATCCCCTAAAAAAATCATTTTACCAATTTCCCTGTAATCATTCATCTCAATCTCCTCCCAGATTACTTTTCCCCTCGCCAAAATCTTCACAACATTCTTAATTTGAAATGCCCGGTAATACGCTAACAAATTTGGCATTCCCAAACCCCCTTCTTTCTGAGGCAGGTACCAGAATTTCTTTAGCAATCTAGGTTTTTTACCCCCGTTACAAAAATCATTAAACATTTTTTGAAACTCACTTATCTCCTTTTCCTTCAATTGAATTGCAAGTGCGTCAAATAAAAAATTAATCCTCGGCAACAACATCATTTTGCACATTGCAATCCTCCCAAACCATGACAACTTCAACTTTTGATAACTTTGTATTTTAATCTTAAATTCTGCTTTCAGACTGTCATAGTTCAATCTTTTGAGTTCTTCCACTTTATTTGAAATAATTACCCCCAAATATTTCAACTTGTCTTTAATTTGTATTTTAGATAACCCCTCCAACCTTTCCTTCTCCTCTTCCCCCATATTACATAACATCATTTCCGATTTATCCCAATTTATCGTCAACCCTGTTATATCCTCAAAATCCTCAATTTGTGTTTTAATCCTATCCATTGCCCCCTCCGGATGCTTCACCATTAATAATGTATCATCTGCATACATACTTTCTTTATTACCCATTATCCCTTCTATAGTTAAATCCTCCCTTATATTTTTAGCCAAGATTTCCATTGCCATAATGAACAAAATAGGGGACAAAGGACAGCCCTGTCTGGTACCAGCCTCCAGCTTTACCTCCTCTGTAACCTCATCATTAACTCTAATCCTAGCAAACCCTTTCTGATATAACAAATCAATTACCCTTCTAAATCTATCCCCAAATCCATAACTTTTAACTACTTCCTTAATTGAAGACCATTGTAGCGAATCAAATGCCTTAAAAATATCCAAAGATATTAGCCCCACCTTTTCCTTTATTTGATTAACGTTGTCAATTAGATCTAACACCCTCCTAGTCAAATCAGCCATATGCCTTCCTTTTAAAAAACCTACTTGATCAACATTTATATATTCTCCCATAAATTTATTTAAACGATTAGCCAATATTGCTGTGAAGATTTTGGCATCCTGGTTTATAAGAGAAATTGTTCTATAGGATTCCACTTTTTCCAAGTTTTTCTCCACTTTTGGCAGCAGAACGATTATGGTCCTGTACCACGAAGTCGGTATTTGTCCACCATCTAAAATGTAATTATATAGCTTTACCAACTTTGGCACCACAACATCTTTGAATTCCTTATAGAACTCAGTCGAGAGTCCATCGTCTCCCGGAGCTTTCCCCAGCTTCAAACCGCTAATTACTTCCTTTACCTCTTTCTCTGAAACTTGTTCTTCCATTTTGTCCCGATGATCCTGCTTTATTCCACTCCCTAATTGCCTTTCCAAAATCCCTTTAAGCTTCTCCACATCTATCTCTTTTTTTGCATATAATGCTTGATAAAAATCCTTCACAATTTTGCATTTGTCACTAACTTTATTACACCTTATCCCTTGTTTATTAACCAAAACCCCAATTTCCCTTTTTTCCTTTTTTGCTTTGGCCGCTCTTGCTAACAATCTTGAATTCTTGTTGCTAAATTCAAAATACTCTCTTTTTAAATATATCAAGTCTCTTTTTACTTTTTCTATATCCTTACCTAATAATTCTGCCTTCAATCTTTGTAATTTGGCAAAGATTTTTTTATCCTTCTTTTTTGAATGTTCTTCCTGTAGTTGTTTTATTTCCCTTTCTTTTTCCTTCTATACTACCTTATACATTCTATATTTGTTACTTGCTAACTTTATACTTTCCCCTCTAAAAACCGACTTCATGGCATCCCAAACCACATTAAAATCTACTTCCCCATTATCGTTCCACTGCCAACTTTCCATCCAACTTCCTATAATTTGATCTTTACATTTTTGATCTTTGAATAGATTAGGATCATATCTCCAACTTCTTCCTCTCCTACTATCCTTTTGTAACCTCAATTCCAAAAACACTTTAGCATGATCTGATTCCTTAAAAATTCCCACTTCAATTCCCTCGATGTTTTTAACCAAATTTTCCGTTAAAAATATATAATCTATTTTGGAGTAGGACCCATGAACATGTGAAAAATAAGAATATACCCTTTCCGACCCCTTAACCTCTCTCCAGGAATCCTTCAGCCCCAGCGCAACCATCCAATTATCGAGAACATTCCCTTTCATGCCTACTCCACACCTTGCTAAATTTGTACAATCTAAATTTGATCTGATCAGATTAAAATCTCCAGCCACAATCATCTTTGCCACTTTTTCTAAAACCACAATTTTGCGAACTTTTTCTAAAAATTCCGCTTGATGTTCGTTTGGAGCATAAACATTCACCAAAACTAATTCCTCATCATCAATTTTCCCTCTCACTATCAAATACCTACTCTCCTGATCAACAATACTTTTTATTGTCTCAAATCCTAATCTCTTAGAAATCAAAATTGCAACTCCTCTCGCTTTTGAAGTACCAAATGCCATTTCATAATGTTGCATCCACCCCAAGAAAATCTTATTTGTATCCTTTGACTTTTGATGCGTTTCCTGTAAGAACACTATATCGGGTCTATCCTTCTTCAATGCCAACTCTAAGCTCCGCCTCTTAAGAACAGAACCTGTACCTTTTACATTCCAGGTTAATACCTTGATACTACTCATAATCTATTACCATTTCACCTTCTCTTATTTCCAAACTCTCCATTAGGCGTGCTACCACCAACCCCCTACCCCCAAAAAGAAAAAATATACACAAAACACACAATATCACTCTTCCCACTTTCTTAAAAAAAAAAGCCGCCTTCGATATCCAAAGAGAGGAGAACATGGAAGATGTGCGTAGGAAATAATGCATCGCGCCGCCTCATCTTTCTACATTCTTATATATAAAAAATTGTTACATCAACACTTGTTACTCACTGCTCCTTACTTGCCTCCTCCTCCTCCATGATCAGTGACAACTCCTCCTCCTCTCTCCCCTGCTGAGCCCCACCCGTGGCACCACCGGCTTCCGCCCCCTCATAGTCCCTTCTTATCGCCCCCGATTCCAGAAAATCTTTTCTAAGAGTTAACCACTCCTCCGAACCCGCTTTAACCAAGTCAAGCAAACACAGATACTCCAATGGATCAGTCCTCTCATCAATAACTTGCATTTTCTTTTTTTAAAAAAATCGCAATTGCTGGGGAAATCTCCAATTGTACCTTACACCTTTGGTCATCAACAATTTGGTTACCGGTTTCATCTTATACCTCCAAGCTCTTTCTTTAATAGAAATATCGTTATACACTTCCACGTCAGAACTGTCAATTTTCAGGGCGCCAGAACCTGCTTGTTTTAAAAAGGCCATTACTCTAAGTTTATCTCCCCAATTTGCAAATTTAACCAAAACATTTCTTTGGACCACTTTCCCTCTTCTTGAACCCACCCTGTATGCACTCACAATATCTTCCTGCACAAATTCCTTTCCCATGCTCTAATTATTTAACCACTGAACCACCCTCTCTCTTAGGAGGTCTGGCGTCCGTTCAACCACGTGAAGTATAACAATATTCTGTTTTCTCATCATATCTTCCATAGCATCAATCATTTTTCCTGTTCCTCCATTTTCGCTTTATTCTCCCTCCCTTAGTTGAAAATTAAAATTTGATAGTTGCGAATAAGTTACAGTATTACGGGAAGGTATTATAAAATGGTTATAGGCACTATGTTAATTTCTAATGTGTTTATTAGATGGTATGTGTGTTATGACAGATAACAATGCAATTATCATTTATGTGATTATTTTTATGAAGCTTATGTATGTTTGTTGTATTTTTGTTGTTTTATTATATATATGTTTGTAATTTTCTTTTGAAAATTAATCAATAAAAATTTATTAAAAAAACAAAAACAAAGCACTGATTGAAAAACCGGTTAAATAAACAAATAAATTAGAAATGCAATTCAAATAGACATGTTGGCTTTACGGATGGTCGCACTTTGCTGCTAATGAGATAACTGCTTTATTATTTCATCACTACCAAAAAGACACCTGAATTAATTATTTTGACCAGGGAGACAAAGAGCCTAGCTGTATCAGAATGGCAAACGGAGGAAACAGCTTGATAAGCTCATTATGCCCTCCTCTCTGCTGAATTCAACTGAAAAGCCACAAAGTTAACCAGTGCCTGAAAGACAGTTTGACTTTCAGGTAAAGAAATCCAATCAGTCGCAGTTCTTGGGCAAAGCAGCTTGGACAAAAACAAATCCACAAACTGTATCCTTTGAAAACCAAGCATGCGAAGGTCTGCTGCACTGCAATGAGCATGGGGGATTCTGAAGGGAGGAAAAGAACTCATCTGACCATGGTTATCAACTCTCTGTTAAACCAATTGCAACCCAGCAATTGCAAATCAGTCCCTGATGTATGAGCATCAAAGTCACCCATCGATTTCTCAGTTTGTCTAATGCAGCATTCTAATGCATAATACAGCAGTGCTTCCCAACCCTTGGTTTTTGGACTTCAATTCCCAGGAGCCTAAGTCCTCAAAGGACTGATCAACCAATGTACTGACTTAGGCTTCTGAGAATTGAAGTCTTCCAGTGTTCTGCGGAACATAGTATGGGAAACGCTAATGAATGCAATATTAAGCTATATGTACCTTGCAAGGGAACTAGGACAAATCTTAATTTATACCTGTAGAACAGTGGTTTCCAACGTGGGCCCCATGACCCACAGAGGACTTCAATTCCCAGAAGCCTCAGTCAGTACATTGGCTGATCAGTGCTTAGGGGAATTGACTTAGGCTTCTGGGAATTGAAGTCCCAAAACCAAAGGTTGGGAAACACTGCTGTAGAAGCATCTTTTCCAAAGCAACCCAGAGGTGTGACAAATTATTTTCCTGTAGTCAGGGGGCAGGGGGAGAGAATAGTATTGGATGTTAAAACATTTGGTTGCCAATCATTAGAAGATCCTGTTACATCCAGCTGCTACTTAGCAAAAGAGGTGGCAACAATGGTACATTGCACTCCACTTATAGTATCAGCTGAACTATATTGGACACATTTTATTAAACATCTCTGTTCAAACAGGAGAATGGCTCTTAGCACTTTTAACATAAGAGGCCTAGAAAATATTCACAGCAAAGCTTCCCACAGCTTGCTCAAATAAGGTCACTTCCTAGCAGCTGCAACTACTTTTACATTGCTTGGAGCACCATAATTTTTAGTATATATAAAAAAACTGCAAGAGACAAAAGGAGGGACTTTCATGGAAACACAAATGAGAAGGAAACAAAACAGAAGCTTTTGTTTTGTTTTAATTTGCTTTCATTACTTTCAGAAAAAGATCCTCTTGGATATAAATGAATCATTTAAGCAAAGGAGGGTGGTGTTCACAGAAAGAGCCTCCTTGAAGAATGTAGTATTTTTTTTTGAACCACAATTGGGCATACCCCAGGCAACAGCCAACTTGTGCCAACTAATCTTTCTCATACTAGGTCAAACGAAAGGAACTACAGAATGAATTTACCAAAAGTGGCTTAATTTTGGCAGTTTCACGTCTGTCCTAGACACGGAAGAAGCAAAGAAGGGAATATGAAAGTTTCATTCTTTCATATTTGCCTCTTTTAGAACATAAGAACATAAGAACAGCCTTGCTGGAACAGGCCACAGCCCATCCAGTCCAGCATTCTGTCTCACACAGTGGCTCACCATTTCCTTCAGGGTATTCCCAAGGAGATGCCTTCACCTGCTTAGGATTCCCTGGAAATGGCATTGAGAGATATCCTGCCTATCTCTCCAACCCCAAGGTTGTCCTTAAGTATCCATAATTATAGCCATTGATACCCTTGTCCTCCATGAACTTGTCTAATCCTTTCTTAAAGCTGTCAAGACTGACAGCTGTCACCACTTCTTCTGGCAGGGAGTTCCATAGACCAGTAATACTCTGGGTGAAAAAGTACTTTCTCTTATTTGTTTGAGAACTAGTGCCCAAAAGTTTCATGGAGTGTCCCCTAGTTCTAGTGTTGTGCGATAGGGAAAACAGTTTTTCCTTATCTACTTTGTCCACACCATGCATGATTTTATAAACTTCAATCAGGTCACCTCTTAGACGCCGTCGTTCAAGAGTGAAAAGGCCCAACCGTTGCAGCCTCAGATGGTAAGGAAGGTGTTCCAATCCCCTAATCATTCTGGTTGCCCTCCTCTGTACTTTCTCCAACTCCATAATATCCTTCTGGAGGTATGGCGACCAGAACTGTACACAGTATTCCAGATGGGGCCTCACCATAGATTTATAAAGAGGCAAAATGACACTTGCTGACTTATTTTCTAAACCCTTCCTAATGATCCCTAACATTGAGTTTGCTTTTTTCACTGCTCAGGCACACTGGGTTGACATCTTCATTGAGCTGTCCACCAGGACACCAAGGCCCCTTTCCTGGTTTGTCGCAGAGAGTTCAGACCCCATCAGTTTATAAATGTAATTGGTTTTTTTTGCCCCAACATGCATCACTCTGCACTTACTAATGTTGAAGCTCATTTGCCACTGTTTTGCCCACTCCCCCAGTGTCAAGAGATCCCTCTGGAGCTCCTCACAATCTCTCACAGTTTTCACTACCCTGTATAATTTAGTGTCGTCAGCAAATTTGGCTACCTTGCTTTTTACTCCTACCTCTAGATCATTTATGAAGAGGTTGAAAAGCAGGGGTCCCAGTACTGAACCTTGGGGGACCCCACTCTTTACTTCCCTCCACTTGGAAAAGTGTCCATTTAGTGCTACCCTCTGTTTCCTGTCCCTTAGCCAGTTGCTGATCCAGGACAAGACCTGTCCCTTTATTCCATGACTGGCAAGTTTATTCAAGAGCCTTTGGTGTGGGACCTTGTCAAAAGCCTTCTGAAAGTCCAGATAAACAATGTCAACTGGATCCCCCTTATCCACATGCTTGTTGACACTCTCAAAAAATGAGAGTTATTTAATCTTTCTTTCATCCACTGTCTGTCAAATCACCGAGGAAAGTTTTAACCAAGTAGCATTATGAGGGTTGTTGTCAGCAGCCAGTCAGAACATCCAGGAGCAGGAGGGCAGGAATTCAGTCCCTGGAAAATAGATGGGGAAGAAGTAGAAGCAGTGACAGATTTTACGTTCTTAGGATCTAAGATCACTACAGATGGGGATTGCAGCCATGAAATAAAAAGGTGACTGATTCTTGGGAGACAAGCTGTGAGCAACCTGGGGAGCATAGTTACAAGTAGAGACATCACCTTGCAAACAAAAGTCCACATAGTAAAAGCAATGGTATTCCAGGTGGTAATATATGGTTGTGAGATCTGGACCATTAGGAAAGCTGAGCGCAGAAGAATAGACGCCTTCGAGATGTGGTGTTGGAGGAGAGTTTTGAGAGTCCCCTGGACAGCGAGGAGAACAAATAGGTCAATCTCAGAAGAAATCAACCCTGACTGCTCATTGGAAGGTCAAATAGTAAAGACAAAGCTGAAATACTTTGGATATCAAATGAGAAGAGAGGATTCACTTGAGAAAGCCTTGATGCTGGGAAAGATGGAGGGCAAAAGAAGAAGGGGGAGACCAAAGATGAGGTGGCTAGATGGTATTGTAGACACAGTGGGCACAAAGCTGGGTGGGCTGAGGAGGATGGTGGAGGACAGGGGTGCCTGGAGGACAATGGTCCATAGGGTCGCAAAGGGTTGGAATCGACTGTGCGACTGAACAACAACAACAACAAAAATGGCCTGGATTGGTGAGAACCCAGTGAAAGGAGTGCTTTGCTTCAGTCTTATTGGGAATCTGTGTGCTTGCTCCCAGTGCTTCTATTTTCTATTGTGCTCCCCAGCCTGCTTCTTGTTGTGCTTAAAAAAGAAGGCATCAACTGATAGTAGGGAGATTCATTTCCTCATGTTCTAGTAGCTTTGGATGAGCAGGCTTTTATTGTCTGTTTTGTCATGTTTGGTTAATTTACTTTCTATTTATTCTGTTAAAGGTATATATTTTGATTGTTTTTGTGTTGATTTTTCTTGTGTACTGTTGTCTGCTTTGAGAATGCTTCCTCCCTCCCCATCTTGAACAAGGAAGGTGGGACAGCCAGCTTCTGATTATCCATTTCATTGGCTCAAGTCATCACACACCTGAACTAGCGCAAATGCATTTGATTTGGAAGAAATAGTAGAACCCCCAGTGGTAGAGAAGGTACAAGTAGGAGAGGGAACTCTGGGTTGATTCGCATTGACTTGTATGTCATGCAGTCAATGGAAAATAATGCAAATATGATTATCCCAACCCCAAAGCATTTCCCACATTACATTACTTGTCTAAGTAGTCATCCCTTGAATTTACACCAATGTTTTAAACAATCTCTTATGCCTCCAGTTAGCATCTGTTTTGTTTCACATTTAACTAGATAAAAGATGTATTTGTTTTGGACAGGTGCCATCAGATCATGTTCTCTTCTGAAGTCTGTGTCATCTTACATTTTAACATGTCATTTCCTCTTTTATGTTTTATGGTAACTCTTTCAGCGTTGCAAGCACTAGCAACTGAAGAATTATACTCAAAATCAATGTAGAAACAGATGGGACCCAGAACCTTTTCTGGCCCCATCACAATGTTAGCTCTCTCCTCCATTCATGGGTATTGACTGAGACTTGTGGAAGAACCTGCGCATGTTGAGTTGAACATGTATAGCAAGAACACACTATCATGCAGATACACATACAAAAAGTAGACATGTTTTTGTACAATTGGCGCATTATACCACTGACCTCTAGACAATGAAAGAGATCATATCAGGCTTGATGTTGCAAAAAATGTTTTTCAATAGAAGTCTACTTTAGTGCTAGTCACTAAATTAGGCAGTATAAAACTAGGATGAATGGATGAAGTCTGACTTTTGATTTGGTCAGTGAAGTAGAAACTTGACTTTGCATCCAGACAGCTTGCAAGCATTGTGCTTTTAAAAATCCTCTTTATCACTCTGGTATCAAGGAGATATTCAAAGCGCTAAAAGATGATGGCGTCAAATTACTGCATTCAATATGCCAGCAGATTTGGAAAACAAAACAGTGGCCACAGGATTGGAAAAGATCAGTATACGTCCCAATCCCAAAAAAGGGCAATGCCAAAGAATGTTCAAATTATCGAACAATCGCGCTCATCCCACATGCCAGCAAGGTGATGCTCAAGATAATAGAAGATAGACTTCAGTAGCATGTGGAGAGAGAATTACCAGAGGTGCAGGCTGGTTTCAGAAGAGGCAGGGGGACTAGAGACCACATCGCCAACATACGCTGGATCATGGAGAAAACAAAGGAATACCAGAAACAAGTTTACTTTTGTTTTATTGACTACACTAAGGCATTTGACTGTGTGGACCACAACAAGATGTGGCAAGTAATTAAAGAGATGGGAATACCAGAGCACCTCGTATGCCTCCTGAGAAATCTGTACATGAACCAAGAAGCAATAGTTAGGACAGAACATGGAATAACAGAGTGGTTTGGAATAGGAAAAGGAGTAAGACAAGGCTGCATTTTGTCACCATGCTTATTCAACCTATACACAGAGCACATAATGCGCAGTGCAGGGATGGAGGAATCACAATATGGGATTAAAACGCTGGGAGAAACATCAATAATCTGAGATATGCAGACGATACCACCCTAATGGCAGAAAGTGAGGAAGACCTAAAGAATCTCTTGATTGGGCTGAAGGAGGAGAGTGCAAAAGCTGGCTTGAGACTCAATATCAAGAAAACCAAGATAATGGCAACAGGCCCAATCAGTTCCTGGAAAATAGATGGGGAAGAAGTAGAAGCAGTGACAGATTTTACTTTCTTAGGATCAAAGATCACTGCAGATGGGGATTGTAGCCATAAAATAAAAAGGTGACTGATTCTTGGGAGACAAGCGATGAGAAACCTGGGGAACATAGTGAAAAGCAGAGACATCACATTGCAAACAAAAATTAGAATAGTCAAAGCAATGGTTTTCCCAGTAGTAATGTATGGATGTGAGAGCTGGACAATTAGGAAGGCTGAACGCAGAAGAATAGATGCCTTTGAAATGTGGTGTTGGAGGAGGGTTTTGAGAGTCCCCTGGACAGCGAGGAGAACAAATAGGTCAATCTTAGAAGAAATTAACCCTGACTGCTCATTGGAAGGTCAAATAATAAAGATGAAGCTAAAATACTTTGGACATCAAATGAGAAGGGAGGATTCACTTGAGAAGGCATTGATGTTGGGAAAGGTGGAGGGCAAAAGAAGAAGGGGGAGGCCAAGGATGAGATGGCTAGATGGTATTGTAGACACAATGGGCACAGAGCTGGGAGGGCTGAGGGGGATGGTGGAGGACAGAGACGCCTGGAGAACAATGGTCCATAGGGTTGCAAAGGGTCGGAGTCGACTGTGCGACTGAACAACAACAGTCAAGGAGATGTGTGGAAATTAAGAAAGGAATAGTAGAGGTTTCTTTGCATATTTCTCAGCTATTCAAAAAGAATTTACATGAGCAGAAAAAAACATTTGTCACTCTACTAAATGCACCAAAGCTGGAGCTGAATTAACTGGCACAAAATGTTGTTTTTCACAGCCGGTTTATCCTGTTCTCTAGAGCACTTCCTTCATGAAGAATTCACTTTGTAGGTCTCACTCACAGTGGTAGCAGGCAACAGAGCTTTCGCAGTTTCTTTAGTATTACAACATGAAAGCCCTTCTCCTGACCCCAGTACAGCACGACTTCACTGGAAATTGTAAACAGAGGGACAGCTTGGATCCAATCTATTGTATTAGATGTTTGGCAAGCCTGTACCATGTTAACAACAGGGATGAAGCAGAGGTTTTCCACAATGAAACATCAGTATGAAGAAGCAATCTAACAGGGGGTGTCAAAAAAAGGTTGTTAAGAACTAGCCATAATTGAGTGGCCTCAGGTGAAAGGCCTTATCATAAGGCAGTTCAGGTCAGCAGCTAGAGACATTGTCAAAGGTAGAAAGTTAAAACCTGAGTCACAAAGTTGAAGCAAATCAAAATGTCTGAGGATCACAAGAGACAGGAATGGAGAAAATTCTGGGGAGAGTATTTGAACTATATACAATGCAAAGTTAGGAAAGGTTTTGGGGTTGTAATGAGATCTCATGCTCTCATTTTGGGCAGCCTCCCTTTTTGTTTAAACGAAAAAAGAAAGAAAAGGCAAATATCAGTTTGGCTCTGGGCATAGTATTCCATGTGATGTTGGACTGTAGAGGATAGAATGGTGCCATTATTTCCCTTGGTCTGGTCACTATAATTTTATTGATACAGTCTAGTAGTTCATTCATTTGATTTTTCCTGCTTAAATCTAGATGTTCCTTTTTTTCTCTTTTGAAACCCATTTATTTGCTTTCTCCCGATCTCCGAATTTAAGATCATCTTGAAGTCTGATTCTTTCTTTTGAAGTATAGCTACCCTTCTAAAGTATTAAAATATTACACTGTGACTCACAGTTTGCCCACATTTTATGAGCTTTCCTCTCCATGCCCTTATACAAATAATTTATAACAATGTCAAACAACATTAAGTTGTTCAGGAACAAACCTAGTGGTACTCCACTTGAGTCTTCCTGTATGACAAGAAAGCATTGGTGAGCTCATTCTAGATACAGCCCATCAACCAGTTGCAAGTCCACCTAATAGTAGCATTGGCTAGCTCACATTGACGCTTGACACCCTCTGAACGGATATGAGTCTCAAGTCTGCCAGCTCAGGTCCAGGAAGAGCTTTATGGCAAGAACAAACATTCTTGAGAGTACATAAGAGCGAAACCAAATTAGAAGATGGAAGAAAGTGCTCAATGGGCAAGGTACATCATTAGAGGAAGATATAGCTGAGGATCTCAACCTCCCTTGCATCAATTGGAGGACCCTGAATAGGCTGAGGGTTGGAGTCCCTAAATGCAAGACCAACATGCTCAAGTGGTCCCCACCTTCACACATGGTGTGAATGTGGAGAGACACAGTGTCTGGCTCATTTGCTGGTCTGCCGGTTGCTGCCAGAGACATGCACCGATGAGGACTTGGGTTTGTGCAACAACAAAGCAAAGAAAGTGGCAGTCTAGGGTTTGATTGGGACACAAAATTAGAAGAAGCTCACATTTTACCAATATTATGAGGGACCTTATCAATTGCTGGAATTAGAATATACGGTATATAGGGGAAAGAATAAGATTGTGGCATGATTTATTTTTGAGAAATCCATGGTGAGTCTTGAATATTATATCCCCCCTCCCCCAAATGCTCACAATCTGACTGCTTAATTATCTGTTCTACAGACTTTCTTGTACTGATGTCAAGCTGACTAGCTGGTAGTTTCCTTCCTCCCCCCTCTTTTTCTTGAAAGTGGGGATGACATTTGCTTACCTCTAAGCTTTAGAAATATGGCTGGTTCCCTAAGAATTCCCAGAGATAATAGATGGAGACCCTGCAGCTAAATTATTATTTAGATTGGGAGCTTTGAAATAATTTATTCATGTGCAGCAGATTGATGATAATGTGGAACCTTCAAAGCAAAGCAATCACACTTATATACCAGTCCTATAGAGCTTAGTGCACTCTTTGGGAGGTTCACAAGTTAATTAGCATTTTGCCCCCAACATGCTGGGTACTCATTTTACCTACCTCAGAAGGATGGAAGGCTTAGTCAACATTGATCCCTGGTCAGGATCAAACTCACAAACTTTTGGTTGCAGGACAGTAGCTTAACCAATGCACTACCATAGCTCCATTTGGTCATATGAAGTACTCTTGGTTAGGTTGTTTCTGCAAAGCTGAAAGGTTCCCTCCTTGGCACCAATGGTGCTATTTTGACTAGTTGAGTGTCCAGCGCTCAGATATTTGAGCATTTTTAGGGTGCATTATTGAATGAGAACATGTTTCTTAACCTATTTACATGGGTTTGTTCATCTGCCCCTGTTGTGTATTCAGATACTTATTAGTATTATTATCATTACTTATTATTGCATGTTAAAATGGCGATCTGCGCCATTCTAGTTAAAGGTACTTTTGGCGCGCCTTCCCTGGGTTAAGGCGTGCTCATATTCAAATGTCTTATTCCTGATTGGTTAGTATTTTGGATCCTAGCAGGGATTTGCCATTACTTAAATATAGCACTACTGATTGATTAATTAAGATTGTCCAAAAAGGTTGCTACCTTGTAGCATTGGGTAACAGCAGCTCAGACGCTATATATGCGCCGCTTGCAAATAGGGCATAGGCTCTTGGTTCGCACGCTTGCATGGCACACACACACGCTGTGGATTACTTCCAGTAGGCACAGGTGCAGGACTAATCCCGGGTAGCAGAATAGCGGAACGAGCGCAGCCAACTCATGTATAAGCTCATGTCTATTAAGATGTAGTATTGTTCCAAGAATTGTGAATAAACCGTTGCATCGTTGTTTGAAGCACCGCTCGTTGGACTGTTCTTTATAAAAGCTTAAGACACAACATTTGGCAATGAGGATAGGATCTCCGGAAGTCCAGATGGCTGATCTCGTTCCTGTGGATATTGAACCATTCGATATCCTCAAGCCAGAAAAATGGCCGTTCTACGAATTGCAACTCGAGAACTACTTCATTGCAAGGAAGCTTGACCCGACCCTGAGAAAGGCGACCTTCCTAGCTCACTGTGGATTAGCTACTCTCGAGATTGTGTCCAGACTGCTGCTGCCTACTGCTTTGTGGAAAAATTCTCTGCAAGGTTTGTTGGATCTTCTCCAGGACTATTTCCAGTCTCAGGCTGCTCTCCAGAGGACAGAATTGCTGGGTCCCGCTACGAACCCTGATGACTCTGAGGAGACTTCGAGCCACGTCCTCCAGGGACTTCTAGAAAAACACCAGGGGACACGGGTGCCTTCTCTGGGAAATATTGTGCCGTGTCAGGGCTGCGGTAGGTGCCACCTGTGACAAGATTGCCCATTCAAGAATGCTGAGTGCCATTTCTGCAGTAAGAAGGGCCACATCTTCAAGGCATGCCACCAGCGTTCGGAGTTTGCGGCCAGTGAGAAGGGCCGCCCCAAGGAGACGTACTGCATCTCCAAGGTCTACACCAGCCATGGTTTCGACGGCTTGCTTCAAGAGCTGATGGACAGGTTCGTCGTCGACATCCCCTTGGAAAGGGTGCTGTTTCATATGGAAGTGGATTCGGGATCATTCCTCTCCATCATGGCCGAATGTGAGTTCTATCACATTCCAGTTGCAAACAACCCTAATCTTAGGGCTCTGCCAAACAAGTTGGTAGATTTGCAAGCCCACCATGTTCTGGTGCGGGGCATAGGCAACTTCAAAGTTTTCTTCAACGATATTTCCACGCGTCTACCTCTTGTGGTGTGCAAAGTGGGTAAGGCCAATCTTTTAGGGTCTGATTGGTTCGGCCCCCTAGGCATTTATTTCATGGGTATAAACTTGGGTGGGAGCAACCTTGTCTTTAGCGTGGAAGATGAGGCCCCGAGTGCGCCGATTTCTGGGACGGGTTTATCTAGGGAGCACCCTATGCGTTTGTACTCTAATAGAGACTTTGCACCCACGGGCTTCCACAATGTGCACGATGCCCAAACTGACTGTGCCCAAACTGACATAGTTTGGTTAAGCAAGACGGTTACTCCGTCCCGGGTTCGGGATAAGGTTCTGCATAACATACTGTCCGGGTCTGCTGATCTTGCTCGATCTCTAATGATTGTGAGAAATTATTTCTGGTGGCTGGGACTTGAGGAGTCTCTAGCGGCCTGGGTACAGCAACACAAGGCTACATTTCTTCCTGAGGTGGAGGGGGAGGATTCAGGTCCCCTAGGGAAAAAGGAATGGGAGCAGAGTTCCTAAGGGCAGAGGGAACTGAGCCACATTCCCTGGGAGCAGAGGGAGCTGAGCCACATTCCCCAGTGTGCCCAGGGTTTGAGAAATTGGGGATGTTTGAAGAAGAAGCGGGATGTACTATCAGCCACCAAGGTGATATTTTGTTGGGCGCTACTTCTTACACTCGCCGAGAAATCGCCCCAGGTTTTGTGACAATTGAGTTTGTACGTCAGTCCAATTATCGAAAGTGTGGGGTTCCTCCAGAGTAGGTTAATGGGGGAATCTGGGACTTAGTTGTATGGGAGGCAGAGGTCGCCCAAGACACCAGGTCTACATCCACGACGGGCTGTTTATTCAGTCTCCATTTCCAACTGGTTCCCCATGTTTTCTTTGACCTGCACACACACACGGCACACACACACACACATACTGTAGATTACTTCCAGTAGGCGCAGGTGGAGGACTAATCTCGGGTAGCAGAATAGTGGAACAAGCGCAGCCAACTCATGTATAAGCTCATGTCTACTAATCTGTAGTATTGTTCCAAGAGTTGTGAATAAACCGTTGCATTGTTGTTTGAAGCACCGCTCATTGGACTGTTCTTTATAAAAACTTAAGACACAACAGGCCCACAGTTGCCTCTTCTCCCCAAACCCTCACTTGGGAATTCACAAGAAGAGAATCCCTGTTAACCTTGGTCTCCATAAAATGTTTTCACTATCTTTCTGCCTCCCCAGTTTGACATGTGCCTCTCCTATATGAGGGCAGTAATGTTTCCAAATCCTGTTAAAATGCCTGAATTGTCAACAATGAGCTAGAGATAATTCTCCCAAGAGAGCTGTAGCACATTGATCGCATAACATTGAATGCATGAATATACCCACGTCACAACATAATAAGAAAATGACATTGCCAATGGCAGTAGAAAATAGGCACTGGGTCACTGGTGTGGAAAATAATTTTGTCTGGGCAACAATGTGCTGCTTCCTGAATCCTCCATGCCAGTACCTTGGATCCTTGTGTCTATATTCAATCTCATGCCAATCAGACTCGGAGATGAAAACCTGACTAGTTTACAGCCTAGGGTGGTATTCCTGCTTTATCACTCAGTCCTTGCATCAGTGCGTCTGCCTTTGAAAATAATCCAGATCATCTTCCCTGCTTCACGCTTTCCTTTTTGTCTCAGTAGGCCCCCTTTTCATGCCTTGTTAGCACATTTTCAGCCAGTTTGAAGAATGCTTTGAAGGGCGTGCTTGCCACCAGAGCCCAGTGCTGGAGCCCTTTGATGTTAATCCCAGCGTTATGTGTCTACATGGCATTACCATGGACAGGCTGGTGTTCTCTTGTCACCTGGCAGGTACTGAGCGCATGATACCATCATTAATGCTTCAGTAAGTTGCTACTGTTCAAAACTAGAGCTTTAAGGGGGAGGATGCTGCACTCATGATGTGTTCCTGGATAAAATGGTGCATGGCTCAACTAGATAAGAGCAGTCCAAAAAAGATGATGCGATAGCATTTCACTAAGGCAAGATGGGAACACTGTGATATCTGGGCCCCTAACCTGCATTTGTGGACTCTGAAGCTACTCCCAAAACCCTGTTGCAAGTTATCAATAATAAATAAAACCGCTAAATGTGAGCTGTAATCAGGTGGGAAAGAGACATTTAAAGCCAACATTTTGCTCCTTTTAAATGGCTTTAACAGTTGCCCACCAAAGATCTCCTCTTGCTACTAAATTCTGATGGTGCAGGAGGAAGTATCAGCCCATGGCAGGTTCTAAGGTGAAAAGCCTGGCCTCCAGATCTAATGAAGTTGCTCATCCCTAGTCTAAGAAAGTTGATAACACTGAATAGAAGCAGGTGATAAAGCATCTCCTGCGATTTACCAAAACATTTTTATGGGAGTATTATGTTTATTTGGGCATATATATATATACACAACTCTCCCTGCACTTTGAAAAAATTACATTTTCTTTGTAATTAGAAAATTGGCGCTAGTGAAGAAGAAAGTATTGGCCTGCCCTTCTGCTCTGGGTTCAGTCCTTGATTCTACCAGTGCCACTGAAAGACTCCCTCTCTCTAATATCCATGGCTTTTGACATCTTTCCATCTTTTCAATCCTTACCTAATGCAAGAGGAACACACACACCCACAGGAAACATACGAGTTTCAGCAAACTAAATGTTTATGTGCCTTTTTAAATAAGAGGAATCTGGGTTTCTTTGTTATGGGGCCCACTTGAGTTTTATGGTATGGGTTAGTGTTATGTATGTATGCATGTTCATTATACTGTAAAGGCAAGATTGTAATCACTCCAGATACAAACGATATCAGCTGTAAAGGAACGCGAGCAGACAGCCTATAGAGGGCAGCTGCGAGCGTTCACTCTCACATGGTTCACATTGCTCAATCACGGACAGCCGCGGGAAAACCTTCCCCGCATTCAGCAGCTGAAGAAAGACCTGCATTCAGCAGCAGGAAAGGAGGCGTGCCTGGGCGAGGCCACGCCAGTAGCAGCCAATCAGCTACCGTGCTACAAGATTCAAATGTAGAGAGCTACTGTATATATTGAGATGTATCACCGCCATTACCTCATGCTTCACTGGAACCTCATGCAATGCAATAAACCTGTGTTAAACCAACCCTTCGGTTGTCCGGTTGTCTTTGGTCCCATACACTAAATTGGCGACGAAGGTGGGATATGGCTGCCCACGGGACCAAGACATGCGCCGGCTACGAGATCAAGAAGCCGGGAGACTTGGAGCTGTTTGAGATAGACTTCAACGCAGCGCTGGTGGAGCTCGAAGTCTCCGATGAGGCCAAAAAGAGGGCCATTTTCGTCCGCATGCTCGGACACGAGACCAAGAGGACCTTGGTGGACCTGATCGCCCCGAGGAAGGTGGGCGACTTCAAAGCTACAGAGCTCCTGGCGGCGTTGCGCGCCCATCTCCGGCCAGCAATAGCGATGTTCCCTGCTCGGAGCGCGTTCTGGAGGCGAGTCCAGGCACCCGGGGAATCGGTCGAGGAGTTCGCCGCGGCCCTGCGGTTGGCCGCCGGCCCATGCAAGTGGGAGCTCCCCGACATCACCCTCCGGGACTGCCTGCTTTGCGGTCTGAGGGACACAGAGACTCAGCGTGCGCTGATGAAGAGGGAGCCGCCTCCCTCGTGGCAACAAGTCCTCGACACGGCACAGGCCGCGGAGGCCACTACTGCCGGGGTGCACGAGCTTCAGGACTGGCGCCCGAAGCCCGCAAAGGCAGAGAGCTCGGTGCGAGCGGCCCGGCGAGTTGCGGACTCGTCTGCGGAGAACGGCGACGACGAGGACGTCCGGAGGGTCCAGAGAGAGGGCCGGTGCTGCGACGGCTGCGGCGCCGCCCACGCCCGCGCCAAATGCCCGTTCCGCAAGGCCGAGTGCCACAACTGCGGCCGGCGCGGGCACATCGCCAAGGTCTGCCGGAAACGGCGCGAGGCCACCAGGAGTTCTCCAGACCGCTCGGCGAGGCAGGACCGCACCACGAGGCAGGACCGCACCACGAGGCCAAAGGACAGCACCCGGACCACGAGGACGCGGGACGGAGTAGGGCGCATCTCCGACGACAGCGGGGACGACGCGCCGGTCTGCAGCGTTTCCACGGAGCACCCCCGTTACTTCGTTGAGGTAGTAATACAAGGGGCCCCTGTTAGAATGGAGGTGGACTCGGGTTCTTCATACTCCATTATTTCCCAGGGGGAATTCATGAAAATCGCCCCCCGCATGCGGCCCAAGCTCAAGGCGTTGAGGGCCACACTGAAGGACGTGCAAGGGAACCGCATCCCAGTGTTGGGGGTTGGGAAGTTCCGGGTCCAGTTTAAAAAGCACACCGCAACGCTTCCCCTCGTCGTCCTCAAGGGAGGTAAATGCAGCCTCCTCGGGACTCAATGGTTCCAGCCCCTGGGGTTGTTCATTGGGGGGGTGCACGCCGTGGGAGCACACGCCGCCGGGACTGATCCAATACAGAGCGTGTGCGACGCGCACCCCGAGGTTTTTAAAAAGGGGCTCGGGAAATTCAAGGGCCCCCCAGTGACTTTCGACCTGGACCCTGGAGTACGTCCAATCAGACTTAAACCGCGCAGAGTGCCCTTCGCACTAAAGGACAAAATAGAGGCGGAGTTGGACAAATTGGTGGGCCAGGGGATTCTTGTTCCTGTTGATTCTGCGGAGTGGGAAACTCCAATTGTAACGGCTCTCAAGGCCAACGGGGAGGTCCGCATATGCGCTGATTACAAGTGCACCATCAATAAGGCGATCCGCCCTAATGCGTATCCGGTGCCGGTAGTCAGCCACTTGTTGGCCAGGTTACACGGGGGGAGGTGCTTCGCTAAACTCGACCTGGCCCAAGCCTACCAGCAACTCCCGGTGACCCCCGCCGCAGCTGCTGCGCAGACCATAGTCACCCACAAAGGGGCGTTCCAGGTATCGCGCCTACAATTCGGCGTGAATTCGGCGCCCGGGATCTTCCAGTCACTTGTGGAACGCCTCCTGAAGGGGTTAGAGGGGGTGTTACCCTACTTTGATGACGTATTGATTACAGGGGGGAGCCGGGCCGAATTAGCAACTAGGTTGGGAAAGGTCCTGACAATATTCGAAAAGGCGGGGTTGCGGTTGCGGAAAGACAAGTGCGTCTTCTTCGCTACAGAGGTTGAGTTCCTAGGGTTCCGTGTCACTCCCGAGGGAATAAGACCAGCCCAATCCAAGGTAGCCGCCATCAAGAAGGCCCCTCGCCCCACATCCAAGCCCGAGTTGCAGTCGTTCCTCGGACTGCTCAACTTCTACCACTCCTTCCTCCCGCGGAAGGCAGCCGTGGCAGAACCGCTACACAAATTGTTAAAAAAGGACGAGGCATGGAAGTGGGGCGACGACCAGGAGAGGGCTTTCAATGACCTGAAGCGACTCCTGGCATCAGATGCCGTACTGACCCACTTCAATCCCAAACGCCCGGTGGTCCTGATATGCGATGCATCCCCGGTGGGGGTGGGGGCGGTGTTATGCCACGTGCTGGACAACGGTAGGGAGGCCCCGATAGCGTTCTACTCTAGGTCCTTGTCCCAAGCAGAGAGGAACTATGCTCAGACAGACAGAGAAGCACTAGCAATAGTTGCGGGGACCAAGAAATTTCATGATTTTGTGTACGGCCGCCCCTTCACCATAGTGACGGACCATAAGCCCTTGTTAGGCATTTTCACTGCAGATAAGCCCACACCCCAAATCCTGTCCCCGAGAATGCTCAGGTGGGCCATTTTTCTCAACGCGTATCAGCACGCGTTGGTGTACCGGCCCGGGAGGGAGATCAGCCATGCCGACGCCCTGTCGAGGTCCCCCATTCCCCGGGATTGCTGCCACGTGGACAAAGTAGAGAGGGACCATCAGGTCTTAATGATAGAGGTTCTAGACTCCCCTCCAGTAGTACCGGCCGACATCGCCAAAGCGACAGGCAAGGACAAAACGCTGGCCACAGTTTGCTCCTGGGTACAGAAAGGGTGGCCCGTGTCTTCCCCAGCAGCGGAATTCGACACATTTTTCAAAAAGAAACTAGAGTTGTCCCTAGA
Organism: Bradypodion pumilum; assembly: GCA_035047305.1. NCBI lineage: Eukaryota > Metazoa > Chordata > Lepidosauria > Squamata > Chamaeleonidae > Bradypodion > Bradypodion pumilum. The sequence goes on along the minus strand of JAWDJD010000001.1, from coordinate 429,486,821 downwards.
GAGGGGTTGCCTTTTGTGGGGACAGCGGGTAGTGATCCCCACGCCTCTCCGGCCGAGGGTGCTTAAACTGCTGCACGTCAGCCACCCGGGGATCGTCCGCTCAAAGGCGCTGGCCCGCAGTTACTTTTGGTGGCCCCAGCTAGACGCCGACATTGAGCACATGGTCGGCACTTGCGAAGCGTGCCAAAGCTCAAGGCCAGAAGAGGCTCGCTCGCCACCTAGGGAGTGGGACACGGCTAGGGGGCCCTGGTCCCGGATACATGTAGACTTTGCTGGCCCGTTCAGGGGAACGCTTTTCCTCCTCGTGGTGGACGCGTTCTCCAAGTGGTTGGAGGTCATTCCAGTCTCGAGCACCTCCTCGGCCACAACAATCAAACAGTTAAGGAGGGTCTTTTCCACGTTCGGTTTACCCGACACCCTCGTCAGCGATAACGCCAGCTGTTTCACGTCCGCCGAGTTCGGGGCATTCTTGGAGCGCAACGCCATTCGGCACGTCACCTCTGCCCCCTTTCACCCGGCCACCAACGGCCAAGTAGAGCGCCTCGTGCGCACCACGAAAGACGCGCTACTGCGCATGGGGCCCGGAGACCTCGACCTGAAATTGTGCCAATTCCTGCTAAGATACAGGGTCACCCCACTAGCGTCGGGGTACTCCCCCGCAGAGCTGTTGATGCGCAGGAAGCTGGCCACGGGAATCTCCAAGCTAGACCCCACGAGAGTAGAGGACAAAGGGCGGAACATAGGGGTGGAACCCACAAAGAGTTTCAGCATAGGCGCCCCGGTGCACTGCAGGAACTACGCCAGCGCGGGGCCAGCCTGGGTGCCAGGCACCGTAGTAGATCAAACCGGCCCCGTCTCATACCGCGTAGAGACCAGTACAGGTTTCCTGTGGAGGCGACACGTAGACCAACTCAGGCGTAGGGTCCCCGGAGAGCAGGACACGGACGAGAATAGCATCGAATCAGCGTTAGGGTACTCCCCTACCCGTTTAGCCCAAGGGGGAGGGAAAGGGGAGCATGGGTCCCCACCAAGGGGGGAGGAAAGGGAATCGATCCACAGAAATCTTTTGCGGGAGTCCCCGTCAGAGAGGAGGAGCCCCGACCGCACTCATACCCCGCGGAAGCCGCGGAAGTCTCCCCGAAATTCAGATGCCCATAGAAGTTTAGACGTTGATTTACAGTACCAGGGGGAGTTAGCGGAGTGGCCCCCCACCCGTCCTAGCGAAAAGAGGGGTTTCAGTTCAGCCCCTGGTACTTCCAGACCCAGTAGCCCCTGTGAGTTAGAATGCAATATAGCGCCAATGTCCCGGAGACCGACACCCCCAAGACCGGAGGCATCAGCGAGTCCGCCCACCACAGTCTTGAGGTCCCCCGAGCAGGGATCAGAAGGTAGCCGTTCCACAAGGGCGACCTCATCGGTTCCGCGGTTCACATTAGGTGGGTCCCCGGGGTCCGAGAGCAATAGGCAGGGATTTACCTCCCAACTATTCATTCCATTCCCATCCCCGAGCGCAAGGCAGGCACAGACGCCCCACAGAGCCACTAACGAATCCCCGTTTCCCGTTGCAGGACAAGCACCCGCGGAGTCAGGGATCACAGGCTCTCCAGAATTAGGGCAGGCGCAAGCACGCCCCAAGCGAACGTGCGGCAAGCCACAATGGTTGCGGGACTTCGTCCCATCCTAGGGGGGAGGGATGTTATGTATGTATGCATGTTCATTATACTGTAAAGGCAAGATTGTAACCACTCCAGATACAAACGATATCAGCTGTAAAGGAACGCGAGCAGACAGCCTATAGAGGGCAGCTGCGAGCGTTCACTCTCACATGGTTCACATTGCTCAATCACGGACAGCCGCGGGAAAACCTTCCCCGCATTCAGCAGCTGAAGAAAGACCTGCATTCAGCAGCAGGAAAGGAGGCGTGCCTGGGCGAGGCCACGCCGGTAGCAGCCAATCAGCTACCGTGCTACAAGATTCAAATGTAGAGAGCTACTGTATATATTGAGATGTATCACCGCCATTACCTCATGCTTCACTGGAACCTCATGCAATGCAATAAACCTGTGTTAAACCAACCCTTCGGTTGTCCGGTTGTCTTTGGTCCCATACACTAAAGTTAGTGAGGAGGCTTAGCACTCAGCTCAACATCCAATGAATCACTCTGGCTCCACCAGTAATGCTGCCAAGCTCTGGTAAGAAATCGTTCTTGTTGAACTGATTTTATCCCCCTATAGCCATGCGTTTCAGGATCCATTCAGGTGCCGCTGGACCAAGAGCAGAATCGTATCTTGTAATCTATGTCATGCAGCAGGATTTCTAACATGGAGCCATGTCTCCGTTTTCAGCTCATATTGTCCTAAGGTGTCTGCTGTATTGTGTTTCATCCCTGCTAAGCTCTCAGGATCATTGAGGGATTATTCTGTCTGTCATGGTTTAAAATGGGGAGTGATTGTCTGGAAGAAGGATGAGGCTCCGAGAGGCAAGGTGAAAAGCACATCTGTTGCTGAGAATTCGGAAGCTCGCCACCCCCAGGCACAGAGCCCAGGTATCAGCAGGATACAGTACAAAAACAAAATTGCTGGGCAGAGTGACATGTTTTCACCCATGGCAGTTTCCCCTACAATAGGTATCTGCCAATCTGTGCCTTTCTTCAACCTCTCTAAGGATGCTTTTTTTGTGTGCATGAATCATAGTGACCATCTTCTGAAAAGACAGCTTTTCTCTACATAAGTGTGAAAAACTCTTTATTCATATTAGTTCAGAAAACCATCTTAAAAACAACAACAACAACAACAACAACAACAACAACCCTTTCTTTTCTCCAGGGATCTCCACCACTGTGCATGAGAATAGCATACACCCACCCTTTTACACTCTTGCAATTGATCCAGTTTCAGACACAAACCTCACAAAAGGGCATTATTCCATTTATTCACTGTTGGCTGGGTTGAAAAGGAACTTCTTCTAGGTGGTCTCTGTGGACTTGCACACATAGTTTTTTCTGTGCCCACCCACCATGTTCCAAAATCTTCCCAGTTGCCAGTCCTTGTGACATTGGGAAAAGTTGGGGAACAGGTATCAGGAAGAATGGATGAGTTGCTGCTGCTATTGCTACTACTACTGCTGCTGCTGCTGCTGCTACTACTACTACTACTACTACTACTACTACTACTACTACTACTACTACTACTTCTTCTTCTTCTTCTGTGTCTAGCTCAGAATCTTCTAAACTGCCAAAAAGAAGCCACCTTGTGCTAAAATCATCCCACAGTTCCTTCCACCTGACCTAATGTGAGAAACATTAGCTGGCAGAAGGTTGCTGTTGCCCAGGGTACGCCCAAGTGTGGTTCAAAAATACCACAACGTTAGAGGAGGTTCTTTCTGTGTACCCTGGGGCTGCTACTACCCGATGTCGAAAGTAACCATAGACCTGGCGATCACAACCAAGGACAGAAATACCTATCCCCAGTGATGGTAAACCTTTTAGTGATCAAGTGCCCAAACAGAGGGGCGGGGTGAACTCTGTGCTGGGAGGAAGGAGGAAGCGCTCCCATTTGGCTGTTGGGCAGAGGGGTAGGCGAACACTGTTGGGGCAAAGGCACACGTGCCAACAGAGATTGCTTTGAGTGCCCCCTCTGGCATATGTGCTGTAGGTTCTCCACCACTGGTCTTTCCCCTGCTGAAAATGGATGTTGTCATATACTGCACTGTACAGTAGTTTGTGGGAAGGGTTCTCTTCCTAACCCAGATGTTTCATTGCTCTGGGTTGTTTACTCAAGACCAGATCTGTAGATTCCACTGTGCAATCAGAGTCAGCAGGGAGAAATCTTCCGCAATGAGATGTTTTTTACATCGAGGGATGAGCTCCAGATGAAATCCTGCTAGCTGGCACACCTTTTAATAAGCAGTTCTTTTATTGCTCTTTGCAGCTGCAAAAGGTTCCTGCCAAAGAGTGGAAGCTAAATGTGGCAGGAGTAAGTGCAAGAAAGAAGGGGAGTGGGAGTAGAATTATAGGGGGAAAGAAACGGGATGCAAAATAATGAGATCTACAAATCTAACTTCCTGACAGAGCCACATTTACTTGTAGCCAAATTATGGCTTATTTGGAGGCCTTGTAAAAACAGTAGCTAAGGGTCAAAAGGTAGGCAGCTATAGTGTTTTTGGCAGCTCTGTAATTCAAGCATTGCTTCTAACAATGGCTGAACAATAAATCACTCTGATAGAAACCTGGGCCTCCTGCCTTTTCCTTTAACTGTGCCTCCCACAAATTTCTCCCGCATTTTCCTGTGATTTTGCTTGCCTTGGGCTTTCTGGAAAGTTTGCAACCCCAGTAAGCAAGAAGGCCATGGTTCCCATAGATTCTATGCCATGCCAACATTATAAGAAACCAGTCAAAAGAAACTACTTAGGGCTGCACCAATATTTAGGAGACTTGGTGCGTTAAGCCATGTGACATGTCCTTCATAACCTAAGAAAGTTGCTGACTTTGGCACTCCTTATATGGAGCTTTTGGTGTTGCCCAGCCCAAGGTAGGACAATTTCCCATTCACTCAAACTGTTTAATTGCATTGATCAATGTCTGAGCAGGGGAAGAAAATAAAATAACCGTGTACACCATCCCTTCCTGAAGTATGCCATCATACAATCTGGCACAGAATAGGTGGAGCTGTTAGTGCTATTCTGGTTAGCTGTGCTACATTGCAGCTGGTTAGAACTCACTCATCTCTTTTCATTTGCTCACTGGCTTAAAATCTCGCCTGACAATAGCTTAAGCCTCATTGATTTTGGCTGCTTTTCTCACTGTTTTTTTAGCCTGAATCTGCTGTTTCTGTTGTTGGAAACATAGCAGGCGAGCAGGCGGGTGGGTGGGTGGGTGGAGGACATCTATTCTGTAGAGAGAAAGTAGCACTAGCATTTCATATGCCTTTTGCTGACAGTGACAGCCTCAAACCTGAAGGGGATTGAGGTCAAAGATCTAATTTTGCAATAAGATGATGTCTAAGTTTTCTATTATTATGCTGGGTCAAAGATGTCTTCTTTGTCAAAGTCAGCTTTGGTCTTGCTGAAAAAGACTAGCTAAGATTTACAGCAAAAGTAGTGCTGGTTTTTACTGAAACAGGGTAATGCAGACATGGGTGAGGGAATCATAAATACTGTAAATCATTATACGTACAGGTTAAACTCAGAAAATTAGAATATCTTGCAAATGTTCATTCAGTTCAGTAATGCAACTTAAAAGGTGAAACAAATACATGAGATAGACAAGCAAAGCGAGATAGTTCAAGCCTTACTTTGTTATAATATTGATGCTTATGTCTTACAGTTTATGAAAACCCCAAACCCCCAATCTCATGTACCTCATAATCATCACATAATCTCATGTACACTGTACGCCATGATCATCACAATTATAACGAATTAAGGCATGACATTTCTCGCTTTGCATGTAGTGAGTCTATCTATAGTATCTGTCTGTCTGTCTGTCTGTCTGTCAGTCTGTGTATCTATCTATTTAAAGCCCTTGGCAGGGCTGCACGGTGGAAGAGCCAGGCTGGCAAGTCAACAGCCACCCGGGGACATGGGGGATACCCTGGAATGGGATGATGGGGTGGCATGTGTAAGCGCGCACGCCCCGGCCTAACTGCCCCAACTGGAGGCAGTGGGTGAAACAGAAGGGCAGCCTAAATGCCACAACAGGAGGCAGCGGGTGAGATGGCAGGGCAGGCCACGGGGCAAACGGGTGGTGGGGGAAAAGCCCATGGCAGAACCGTGGAGCGGAAGAGCCAGGCCAGCAAATCTGTGGCCGCCTGGGGACACGGAGAACACCCATCCAGCGGGAACAACGGGCGAAGACCCGTGTCATGCCCGGGACCCCAGTGCTGGAGCGCGGTTGTCAGGGAGAGACCCTCCCTGCAAAGGTAATGAGGGTGGAGGCCTGGAAATGAGCAACGGCGGCGAAGCCAGGTCCCCAGCTAGTCTCATATATTTGTTTCATCTTTTAAGTAAAATGAATGAATATTTGTACATTATGCTAATTTTCCGAGTTTCACCTGTATATTCCACTAGCACTGCACAAAATAGATTGTTATCCAAAGCAAGGTTCTTCTCTTTTTTTATCATGTACTTTGTGGTCCTGTATAATAATCACTGTGCAGAAGTTTTTGAAGTGGCATCTGTCCGTCCGTCTGTCTGTCGAGAGAAATACACAAACTTCCTCAAAGCAAAATGTTGCATAGCTTTGCCCTATATGTCTAGTGCCCAGGCTCACGTGTTTATGCTAAGTTTTAAAGTTTTTAAATATTGACACCCCTCCCCAATAATAATTCTCCTTATATGGAGCTTTTGGTGTTTCCCCTTCACTCAAACTGTTTAATTGCATTGATCAATGTCTGAGCAGGGGAAGAAAATAAAATAACCTTGTGCACCATCCCGTCCTAAAGGGATGGGCGCTCACTCCATCATGAAGCACTCGGGTCTTGAACTGCTGACCTGCTCCTTCAAATTCAGCGTCTTACCCACTAAGCCACTGCAGTCCTTTTTGTCTATTTTATTACCATAAAATAAAAACTCATGATGGGGAAAAACATGGTACAGCCACACAATGCCATTGGAATTTAAAGACTGTAGTAAAGAAAGTCTGAGCTTTGTGCCAAAATCACCTATCCTTTGGCCGAGTCACATACAGTATCATCGGAGTACCTTATGGAAATTGAACCGTGCATTTCATTGCTTTAATGTATTCCAGAAGCACATTCTGGAGACTCACAAAATTTGGAATGTACTGAAAAGCCTTGGATGGCTAAAATGCAAAAGTAGTTGCTATTCAAGACTTGCACAAGGCAAATTTGGTACTGAAGCATTCAGAGGACATAGAACAGATGTTTTAAACTGTTTACAAGCATAAAAACTAGAATTTTTCTCTCTTTCTTACTCTTTAAATTTTTATTTGAAAGCTGGTGTTTAAATTCTGTTGTACACCAGAAACAAAAAAGCTGTTTACTTTACAGAAATGTAACTCTAAAATCCACTAAACCAGAAATGGGTTATGGATAAATTGATAGTCAGGTACAATGTGGTGTTCTACCACATTTTTGCCTCTCAAAATGATGATGATGATGATGCCGCCGCCACTGCCAACAACAACAATAATAATAACAATAGGAAAGCCTGTTCTACTTTCCTGTCCTTGCTGGAACAGTTTTGATACCACCTTCCATAGGTATAACCTTAGATGGAGAGATTAAAGCCCAAAGCAGTGTTGATGAACCTATGGCACACATGCCAGAGGGGACGCTGAGAGCTAGTGGTGGGCTTCAGCAGGTTCACACCAGTTTGCCAGAAATCTGGGTGGCCCCACCCATCCAAGTTTTGAAATAAAGTAGTCCTAATTTGGGTGCAATACAGGACTTCCCCCCTGGCCACACCCATCATACCACTCCCACAAAGTAGGTAGTAAAAAACTTTGAATCCTACCACTGGGCAGGCATGACTAGATCGCCCACCCAGTCACATAGTCATGCCCACAGAGTAGGCCATGCCCACAGAGTAGGCCACACCCACAGTGTGGTAGTAAAAAAAGTTTGGAGCCCACCACTGCTCAGAGCCCTCTCTGTGGGCACGAGTGCCATCGCCCCAGCACAGAGTTCACCCCACCCCTCTGCCCAGCAGCCCAATGGGAGTGCTCCCTCCCTCCCCCTCTGGGGTAAGGTGGATGGCTCACATGCATTGTGTGCGTGTGGTGTGGCTGGCAGCCTGTTGAGTCTGTGGTGAAGGTGAGTTTGGGCACTCGGTCTCTAAAAGGTTTGCCATCACTGGCCTAGAGTGTTTTTGCAGTATTGGGTTAAATATTCTTGCACAATGAGTCCTTTGCCCTCATTTCTCCACAGATGTTCTGCGACTGTATAGTGTTTTATAAGGGTTAATGCACAGGGCTCTTTTAATCCTAATATATGTACCATGACAAGAAGAAGAGTACAGTTGTGCTGCAGGCTGGGGATGGTGGCGGCAAAGGCATTTGTTCTGATTATTGCAATTTTTAAAAGGTGCTAGTGGACAATCTGCACAATAGCTTAGGTCAGATGAGCGGAGATACTGACAGTGACAACATGGACCCTGTCCAATAGGTGGCAAATAAGAATATGAAATAAAATATAAAAATAATGGCAGTAATTTCCATGAATAGCAAAAACCATAGTTGCTGGCTTGGTAGCAATGGAAACTCTGTTGGAAGAGAGAAGTCTATATTCGCTGCAACCCAAATGCACAGATCATTAGGAAATCTAACCATACGGAACTGTAATGTAATATATAATTTTGTTTCACAAAGATTCTCACTTATATACTGTACCTAAAAAGAGAATGAACAAAAATCCTGCTTTACTGAAAAATGGGTTACTGGGCAAAAGCAGAATCAGGAAGAATAATTAAGGATGCCTCCACTTATGGCATCTTAGGCAGTGACTTCATGACCATATACCCTGTAGCGCAGTGGTTAAACTGCTGTACTGCAGTCAAAATGTTGTTAGTTCGATCCTGAGCGGGAACAAGGTTGACTCAGCCTTCCATCCTTCTGAGGTCGGTAAAATGAGTACCCAGCATGTTGGGGACAAAGTGCTAATTGCCTTGTGAACCGCCCAGAGAGTGCTATAAGCGTTATGGGGTGGTATATAAATGTTATTGATAAAACAGGTTGATTTGATTTTTTTCCCTAATCACATGACACAAAGGCAAATTTGAATCAGTTTGGCCCTTTTTTCTCCAAATGCAATTTTTTTTCTTTGCTGGGGTGGGGTGATGTCTATTCTTTTTCAATTCAGAACAATTTGAATGGGTTTTTTCACTATGTGATCTGTTGATTCATTCTTGTAAAGACATGGCATGTCTGGGAGGTATTTCAGTAATGTATGCAGTTGAGTCATGATGTTCAGAACCACAGAAACATCTACCCTGAATTTCTACTGAATTTTAATCTTTTTAAATGCATGCAATTAGTGCTAGATCACTTAATCACTAGAGTTGATATACCAATTTAGCAGTAGATCACCCCTGGATGAGAATGTTTTTTTTTTAAAAAAAATTTATGAACAAAACAGAAACAAACCAGACAAAATAAAAGATTTCCTATGGTGTGTGATATTCTGTACACATTAAGAAGAACTTTGGGATATTGCTTATCTTTTCTGGAACACTATACAACCTTTCAAAACCAAGGAGCTTGACCATGAACCTTGACGGGCAGAGGAAGGGCCGGAAAAAGCATTGTGGACTAAAATGTGAATTACATCATATAAAGTGTGAACATAAAACTCCTAAATCAGTCTGCAGGCCCTGAATGCAAATTTAATTGTAATACAGGCAGCAAATCAAATTGTAAATTGCTCATGTAGTCACAGCTTCAGTGGGTCAAGGTAGTGAGGGGAAAGTTGCAACTAGCAAGTTTTTAAGAAACATACTATCATGCACTCCTGAACTTTTGACTACAGTTCCCATAATACTTGACTAGTGGCTACTATGCCAGCTGGTTTCTGTGGGAGCTGTCATTCAAAACATCTGGATTATGAGTCAAAGGAAGGGGAAGCAACACAAGAGGGAAGCCTTTGGCTGGGGAACATGGTGTATTCTAGACTGTTCTATTTTGCTGCTCAAATCCCTTGCCATCTCACATACTTTCCATCTTCCAGCCGACCCACTGCACGTTGACATTTTCAGATTGTCACTCTTCAGGAACGTAAGTTTTCTTGCATCTACCCTGCTGCTTTTCTGAGGAGATATTTCTTTTTTCATCATCCTCCAACATTTAGGTGAGCTGATGGCAGCTGCTACACATTTTAAAGCAATGGAATTGTTCTCTTATTTAATTTTTAATTTAATTTAATTTAATTTTTATATATGTATTGCTGCTCCCTCGCCGAAGCGACTCCAGGCGGCTCACAAATAAAAGCATAAAAGACAATAAAACATCCATGATAAAATCATTTAAAAAACCATCCCCAATAAAATCCCACCTACCCCATCTGTAAAAAAAAGAGGGAGGATCTTATACAAGCCAGCAGGCAGGGGTCACGCCTCCATCAGTGCCCCACACCTGCCCCACCAGCCAGGTTTTAAGTCCTTTCCTAAAGGGCAGCAATTCCATCTGCAGCCATAGCTCTATTGGTAAGAGGTGCCATAGGGCTGGTGCGGACACAGAGAAAGCCCTCCTTGTGCTAGAGAGGTGAGTCCCTCTAGCCGATGGTACAATTAGAGAGCCCTTCCGGTCTGCTCTGGTTGGACGGATGGACATTTTTGGGGAGACATGGTCTCTTACGTATCCTGGCCCACAACCATGTAGGGCTTTAAAGGTCATCACCATTGCACCTTGAATTGCACCCGGAAGCAAACTGGTAACTCTTATGAATCGGGTGGTCTGAACACCACCAAGCTGCTCACCGTGTGATAACCATTTCTACTGCCATAGCAGTCTTTCATCCAGCTCTTTCTCTCGTTGAACTTGCTATAGTTACTGATTATCATTAGTTAATTGCGAGAATTCAAAGCCAGCACAACTTGGATAAATCATTTCATCTTTCCAACAGGACAAAGTGGCAAAGTCATCATCTTTATTTCAAAGGGATATAAATCCTTAATTCTACCCCATATGTTTGTATAACACTTTGAATTCTCTCAGCATGCAGAAACAAAGCACAGATAGCAGGCCTATCATTGACCTCCGGGTGATTCTATAGCTTGTATTTCTCTGGTCGTTTTTTGTGAACTTTTCTGTTGTTGTTTGTAGTGGACATTTGTGTTGTGATGTTTATGTGCTACTTTGTTAGCTGCCCTGAGTTGCATCGCGAGTGGGTAGCATACAAGTGTAAATATAAATAAATAAATAAATAAAATCTGTTCTGGATTTAAAAATGCTGAGTCCGTTAATTGACAGAACTACCAGCCTTTCTCATTTCCTTCTCTCCCAGTCCCCTCACTGTCTTCTTTCTTCCCTCTCGGCTCTTTCTCACACTTACAAGACTGATGGCCACCATGTTCAAAAGAGTATTACAAAATACAGACACACACAAACACTTCATAACTATACACCCAATCTAAACATACACTCAGCGGAGCAGGGGTGGGAGGGTGGGAGGATGTGTGTGTATGTATTTGCATGTGCGCAGGATCAAGGCACTGCACTTTGTCTCCTGTCAGAAATGATGCATCACAACGCCTCTCCTGCAATTCTTTCCTTGTCCTATTTTTGCCCCCTGCTTTAATTGCAAAAACACTCATTTGCTTGTAGTCACAGGGGAGGGGGGAGGCAACAGCAAACAGGTTGAGCATTTCAAAAAGCTGTTATCAAAGTAACCTAGGGAGGTCTGTTTATTGGTGTTCTCCGCCTGACAAATGATGGTTGAAACAGGCTTCCAGGGTACAAAAATTGAGCCCAGATGGTTCCTTCCCTCTAATGGCCACACGCTCCCCCTGCCCGAACCATTTTGCAGAGCCCAGCTGCATAGGCACTCAACAGTAGGCCTGCTTTCAGCCTGCAAGGCAAGCTGTGGATGTGATTAATGAGCAGCCTTTGGCAGATGCAGCTTATCTTGAGGACACACAAAGGCGGCGGGTAAGCAGGCATGAAAAGTGCACATTTTTCACCCGCAGTGCCACTGCTGAGCCAGGAGGTGAAAGGCAGACATTTCTCATGCCTTTGCCACCAAATGCCAGATATCCTTGGGAGACGGCAGCACATCAGCGATTGAAGGATGGCTTTTTAAAAAACTGATCTACAGAAAGAGTGCCTTCCATTCGGTGCGGATTCTCAAAGTCTCTCAGCAGCAAACGTTCAACAAAGAAGAATGGCAAGGAACGGAGTGAGAATGATCTTTAAACATTCTCCTGCAGGTTTAGAATGTGTCAGTGATGGACCCAGGTCAACCTACAGAACCTTTATCAAAATTTGGGGCCCTGGGAGGAAAAAGCATGAGGCAGGCAATGACAGATTGAAATCAGATCGGTTAGGAACTGGATGGCATACAAATTGTCTCAGTGTGAAAACTGAAGAAGAATCTTATAGAAAGATGTATTAAACAAAACATCTGTTCCTGAATCTGAGAACAACCTCATAATATCTTGAAGGATAAATTAATAATGGAATGCCAAATGCAAAGAAATGGCAGCCCATGGTCCAAACAAGAGAGAAGTCAAGAGGGAACTCTATCAAATTGGGGTCCAAGGTTCTGCCTCTCTGTTTGCAATATAAAATTTTCATTATGTTGCTAGAACGAATAATGGATGAAGAAGCAAAACATCTATTAGATTTGCATCACTATATTTAAATAATATAAGTAAAAGGCTAGTTCATTTCACAGGAATCTAGGTGTTTCAAATTTCTCTACCATAGATAAAAAAATGGAAAAACATTAAGCAATACACATTGATATTGTTACATCTTATCAAGGGTCAAATAGGTGTTGGACAACTAGTGCTGATATGGATGTTAACAACAATACACCCATTATTAGGAGCCAATCTCTTTCTCTGAGTTCCTCCCTTTTTCATTTTCTGTGTTTACCCGAGGGCTACACGGGGACATGAAAGGAGTCTCATTCAGGTGTCCCCTGAGCGGAGTTTATCTAGCAAAAATCCTTTCAACCCAGAGTAATCTCTGACATGAAATTATTATTAGTATACAGTATATGGTATTTCATAGGGTTAAGAAGGCAAGGCCTTTCACCCAGTGGCTTACAAAATAAAAAACAGCCTACAGTTCTGCCCACCTCTATTAATATTTTTACATCCGTTAGAATAGTTGCAAGGTACTGTATTCTAAAGAATGATGAATTGTTGTGTCGTAAGTGTGATTAATGAATTCTAGTGTTAATGAGCACTCATGACTGAGTGAGATTGTCAGGCACAATTAACAGGAACACACATCATACCTCCAGTGCTTTTCAGTCTCAATATTTTAAACAGAGCATAGCTGGGATGCTAATAAAGTAATTGAGCTTGTTAATATTTTACAGTTTTGTGGAGATTGTGATCTATTCTTTCCCTTGGTCATCTTCGGGATGGGCCATTAGTTGCTAAATGCTCATTAACACTCACTTGGAGTCTCAAGTGCCTTCCCCATTCTCACAAAAAACAAAAACACAAAAAAAACCACCTTAATTCTTCCAGAGAATTGGAGGACCAGGGTACACAATTTAACCCCAACTTTCCCCCTGTTCTTCCCTTTCTCTTTTTCCAAACTTGAAATGAGGATATATTTATTTTTAATGGAGAAGTAACATGAAAGTGAGCCTACTAAAGATCAGAAAATGCAACTATTCCATCTAATTAACTTCACCTGAATTTTCAAAGGAAAAGTGGAAAGAAAGGAACCAGAAATAATTTAAATCATTTCCTGTCCCTACCTCCCATTTTTAGTCATCTTGCTTTTGATACTCTATTAATACAGACACCGGCAGCAGGTATGATTTTTTTTTAAAAGTCCTTCACTCAAAATATACCATCAAAGAGCATGCTAGAATTCATTTTCAAACAATGCATGACACACACCTGGTTTGCTATTCCTCTTTTTCATTTATACTTCAACAGATAATCAAGTTTTTCTATGGCAGTAGTACAATTAATTCTTCCCTTCCTTTAAAAGCAGAAATCCTTATCAGAATAGTCTGCCTTAAGCTTCTGAACTATCTGAACATAATTTCAAAAGAATATTTGGGGGGGGGAGGAGTAACAATCTCTTTGCACATACAGGTCTTTGTTGTTGCAGTGGCTCAAGTGGCTAAGATGCTGACTTGGAGGCAGAAGGTCAGCAGTTCGATTCCCGAGTACTGCAGGACGGAATGAGCTCCCGTCTTTGTCCCGCTTCCCTGCCAACCTAGCAGTTCGAAAGCAAGAAATTGCAAGTAGATAAATAGGGACCACTTCGGTGGGAAGGTAACAGCATTCTGTGTGCTCCGGTGTCTAGCCCATACCTGTCAAGTATCCTGTTTTCCCCGGGAAAACCCCTTATTTTTACCCCTCTTCCCGCCCCCTCCCGTTTTATTAATTTCCCCTTAATATCCCTTATTTTTTTAAACAATCCTGACTGGAGCCCTCACAGGCGAAGCTACAGTATGTTTTTCTTGCCACCAGAGGTCGCTGTGTGGCTTTTTGCTTGTGGAAGGAGAGAGAGAAGGTGATGGTGGGGGCCTTCTGTAGTTTCTCTTTCATTTCCCTTCCCTGCCACATGGTATTGGAGGCTTCGTTTTGCTGCTGAGCTGGTTGGAGCCACCATGGGACAGGAGTCAGTCTACTCTAGGTGAGCGATATTTCATATATGGAGATTAACTCCTCAGCTGTTGGGAGGCTTGGAAACTACAGAGGTTGCTTTTTACTTTACTAATTCCCTTCCTTAAGCTGGATCCAACATTCTCAGGTGTTGGTGCTTCAACTGGTTGCAGTGAAGAACAAATAGATTTGGGGAAATTAATCCCTTGCTCCTCCACCCTAATTGGGGCAGGGGGTGTCTAGCCATGTGCAGGGCTAGTTCATTAAAGCCAAGCTGTTTACAAGCAGTTGGTAACCCTAGGGGCTGGTTTACTATTCTGCACTTGGCTTCCCAGGAAAAATAATTAAGTAAAAATGAGTAAACAAGAAAGAAAACAAAACAAAAGTCCCCCAAGAAGATGGGGAAAAGGTTATTTGGCCCACACAGCTTTGTGCCCATTGCATCTATAATACCATCTAGCCATCTTATTTTTGGCCACCCCCTTCTTTTGTCCTCCACCTTTTCCAGCATCAAGACTTTCTCAAGTGAATCCTCTCTTCTCATTTGATGTCCAAAGTACTTTAGCATCATCTTTACTATTTGACCTTTAATGAGCAGTCGTGGTTGATTTCTTCTAGGATTGACCTATTTCTAACACCACATTTCAAAGGCATCTATTTTTCTGCGCTCAGCTTTCCTAATGGTCCAGCTCTCACACCAATACATTACCACCAGGAATACCATTGCTTTGACAATACAATTTTTTGTTTGCAAGGTGATGCCTCTACTTTTAACTATGTGCCCCAGGTTTCTCATAGCTTGTTTCCCAAGCATCAGTCACCTTTTTATTTCACGGCTGCAATCACCATCTGCAGCAATCTTTGATCCTAAGAAACTAAAATCTGCCAGTTGTATCCAACTCTAGGGTGCAGTGCTCATCTCCATTTACAGCCAAACATCCAGTGCTGTCTGTGTTTGCAGACATTTTCATGGCCATGTGGCAGGCATGACTAGAGCCCAGCAAGTCACATGGCTATATTTGGCCACGCCCACAGATTTGGCCACATCCACAGGGGTGTGGCCAAAATTTCCCTTATTTTCAAATCCAAAACTTGACAGGTATGGTCTAGCCATGCCTGCCACATGACCATGGAAATGTCTGCAGAAGCAGACAGTGCTGGCTCTTCGGCTTTGGAACAGATGAGCACTGAACCCTAGAGTCAGATACGACTGGCTTTCGAGCAAGGGAAACCTTTACCTTTACCTATCTTTGTTCAATTACTAAAGTTCACTTTTAGTGTGGAAAAGCTAGCATAACAACTGGTTCTCTAGCATATGCTCCCACTGTGCCCAAAGTCATACATTTTAAATCTATCTACTGATCAACAAAATCAGTGGTCCCCAAATGTCTGGGACATGGAGGGCATTTTTAAAGTGCCCAATGCTTCAAAAAAGGCCACATCTTAAAATCAAAATACAGTATAACAAAATTATTAATCTACCAATTTAAACAAAAAAAATCAGAGGTCAATGAAGAAATGTTAATTTGAATGTATTTCATTTTGGAACAATATTTTACTACTTTTATTTATCTGCACATGATTACCTGGTCAGTGTGATTTTCATGGCTGTTTTCTGACATTAAGGTTTGTGACAGACACCCTTAAAATGTCAAGTAAATGTTCATCTGTAATTCTTGATCTATATTTGGATTTCACAATTATCATCTAGAAAAAAGTTTGTTCACAGATCTATGTGGTGCCCAAGACTATGAACGTGCTTTCAGCAAATTTCTTTAAGTTGATAAATATATCAAATAGACCAGACTAGAAATCTAACATACTATTTTCTTTGTAAGTATCTCTGAGATGATCACCGGCTTGCAAATCAATTAGTTCCATTTGAAAAAAGTTACTTGAATCTTCTGGTACTCCTTAAAATGTATTTAGAACACATTCTTATTTCTTTTCCATGCTTATAGTAGTTAGTGAATCTATTCTGGAATTCCACCTGCCAAAAAGGGTGGAGCCTCTTGAAATGTTCAGTATGCAAAACACTTTGTAACTTTTTTGCAAAAATATTGAGGCTTTTACACTTCCTTTCCTGTCTTTTTTTTGCAAAGGCAGGTCAGATATCTCCTCTACCAGTCCACACAGCCGCGTTATTTATTTATTATTTATTTACCTTTCTTAAACACATACAGTATATAGCAGTGATGGCGAACCTTTTAGAGACCGTGTGCCCAAACTGCAACCCCAAACCCACTTATTTATCACAAAGTGCCAACACAGCAACAGGGGACGAAGGAAACACTCACACTGGGTTGCTGGGCTGAGGGGCAGGGTGAACTCTGTGCTGTGGGGAGGGAGGAAGTGCTCCCATTGGGCTGCTGGGTAGAAGGGTGGGGTGAACTCTGTGCTGGGGGAGAGAGAAAGTGCTCTCATTGGTTTGCACGGGTGTCCATAGAGAGGGCTCCGAGAGTCACCTCTGGCACATATGTCATAGGTTCACCACCACTGGTATATAGCCTTCAAGACAGTAATGCATAACCATGTCACAAAGATGTCTGGTCACCTCCAGACTTGATTATTGTAATGCGCTCTACATGGGGCTGCCCTCCCTTGTCGACCATTCGGAGGCTGTAGCTGGTCCAGAACGCGGTGGCTCGGGTAGTGATGGGGTGCGGGCGTTATGCCCGTGCCTCGCCTCTGCTCCGGGAGCTGCACTGGTTACCAGTTTGCCTCCGGGTGCAATTCAAGGTGCTGGTTTGACCTTTAAAGCCCTACATGGTAGTGGGCCAGGTTACCTAAGAGACCGCATCACCCTAAGGACATCTGTCCATCCAACCAGAGCAGACAGGAGGGGCTCTCTCATTGTACCATCCGCTAGAGGGGCTTGCCTCGCCAGCACAAGGAGGAGGGCCTTCTTCCTGTCCGCACCGGCTCTCTGGAACCTCTTACCAACAGAGTTACATCTCCAGACGGAATTGCTGCCCTTCAGAAAAGAACTTAAAACCTAGCTGGCAGGCCAAGTATGGGGTGCAGGTGAAGGGGTGACTTCCACGGGGTGGCTGGTATAGTGAATCCCAGCACCCTCGGCCCCTGCACCATTTTTTAGTGAGTGGGTGGGTAGTTTTTTAAAGCAGTTTTAACTATGTTTTTAATTATGTTTTTCATTATGCTGTGAACTGCCCTGAGTTGGCCTTGGCCAAGTGGGCGGTATAGAAACTGAAATAAATAAATAAATAAATAAATAAATAAATAAATAAATAAATAAATAAATAAATAATGTCACCTAGTGGTCCAGAATGGGGGTTCTCCGTTCTGGAACTGCAAGTCAGCTAAGTGGGGTTGGGTAGTCGGGCAATGCACCTGGCCAATGCATTGCTCTTCGACATGAGCCCAACCAGCTGTGTCATCATATTTAAAATGGCTAAAGGAGCATTGAAAGCACGGGCCTCAGTCACCTGCATGCGATTGGGCCCTGCTACGGTAGCGGTAGGACCTCCCAATGGAGAGTGGCTGCTAAAATATCAAAACAGTTGGAGATGATGCTTCGATCTGCCATGTCAAACTGACATTTGAAACACGGATCATCAACCAAGCAAAAAGCAATGCACAAAGAGGGAGAGTGAAAAAACCGAGTGGTACAGATACCTGAGCTCTGTTGGCTAGCAAAGCACCTGGAATGGCCAAAAAGCTAATATGAAGGGTAAGATCAAGAGGGGATTGACAGAAGGAACCATGGAGACCAAAAGAAACAAACAATGCTGTTGTGTTTTTGCTCCCCTCAAGGATTGTTGCCTTGCCATGGTGAGGGGGCTTGCATGATTCAATGAGGCTATTGGCTATGCCGTGTAGGGCCACCTAAGATGGACAGGCCATAGTAGAGAACTCAGACCAAACACAATTCACTGGGAAAGGACCTGGCAACCCACTCCAGTGCAGTGGCATGCAGGGCACCATGGGAAGGTGCTGGACATGTAGTGGTGGGGGTGCCTATTGGGGGGGAGGTAGGGGGACCAGAGGTGAGGGTGGGGCACCAGGGCACCAGAGGTGAGGGTGGGGTGGGACAAAGCCCGATTGCCTGATATACCAGCATGCATCTGCTCCAGTGTCCTTGACAAGAAAACCCCATGGACAGTACTAACAGGCCAAATGATATGACGCTAAAAATGAGCCCCTCAGGTTGGAAGGTGTCCCATATGTTACTGGGGAAGAGTGGAGGACAAGAACAAGTAGCCCCAGAAAGAGTGGAGTGGCTGTGTTTTTTGCAAGAAAGGGACAGGAGCAAACAGAAAGAGATGGTGCCTCTTGAGGGAGGCAGAAGAGTCAGGGGAGAAATGCCTCGAGGATGATAGCAGTAAACAAGCAAGTTGAAGGCGTGCACAGAAAAGGTTTAAGGGCCACATGTGGCCCACAGGGTGCATCTTGAGGATCCCCTAAACAAAATGTAGAACCAGTCCACATGCACATGTAATTAAGCAATTGTTTTACAGTGGAGGAGTTCGGTCTGACAGCATAAAAATGGAATGGAAATGTTGGAGGATGGGAGTTTGGGATGGCCATTTACTGATGCTAGTTATCATGTAACATCTAGTCAGTTTGTGCTGAGTTTGCACAGACATTTATTTTCAAGCACAGTACCTTATATGCCTCCTGAGAAATCTGTACATGAATCAAGAAGCAACAGTTAGGACAGGATACGGAATGACAGAGTGGTTTGGAATAGGAAAAGGAGTAAGACAAGGCTGCATTTTATCACCCTGCTTATTCAACTTATACACAGAGCACATAATGTGCAATGCAGGAATGGAGAAATCACAATATGGGATTAAAATTGCTAGGAGAAACATTATCATCTGAGATACGCAGATGATACTACCCTAATGGCAGAAAGTGAGGAAGACCTAAAGAAGCTGCTGCTTAGGTTGAAAGAAGAGAGTACAAAAGTTGGCTTGAGACTCAATATCAAGAAAACCAAGATAATGGCAACAGGCCCAATCAGTCCCTGGAAAATAAATGGGGAAGAAGTAGAAGCAGTGACAGATTTTACCTTCTTAGGATCAAAGATCGCTGCAGATGGGGATTGCAGCAATGAAATAAAAAGGCAACTGATTCTTGGGAGACAAGCTATGAGAAACCTGCGGAACATAGTGAAAAGCAGAAACATCACATTGGAAACAAAATTTCACATAGTCAAAGCAATGGTATTCCCGGTGGTAATGTATGGTTGTGAGAGCTGGACCATTAGGAAAGCTGAACGCAGAAGAATAGACGCCTTTGAAATGTGGTGTTGGAGGAGAGTTTTGAGAGACCCATGGACAGCGAGGAGAACAAATAGGTCAATCTTAGAAGAAATCAACCCTGTCTGCTCATTAGAAGGTCAAATAGTAAAGCTGAAGCTGAAGTACTTTGGACATCAAATAAGAAGGGAGGATTCACTTGAGAAGGCCTTGATGCTGGGAAAGGTAGAGGGCAAAAGAAGAAGGGGGAGGCCAAAGATGAGATGGCTAGATGGTATTGTAGACACAATGGGCACAGAACTGGGAGGGCTGAGGAGGATGGTGGAGAAAAGAGGCGCCTGGTCCATAGGGTCGCAAAGGGTCGGAAATGACTGTGCGACTGAACAACAACATGGTTGAAATACACACTCTCCCCTTGAAACAGAATGAAATCTTCAGTGGCAAACAAATAGAAGAACATAAAAAGTTCTAAGCTGGCTTGCATATTGTTACACACATGTTTTCTCACATTGGAAATTGTTATGTGGGCCTGGGTGAGGAAATTTGCTTATAGCCCAGGCATTTGCGTAAAGCATAACAGGTTTTTTTTCCTTTGGCTACGCTGGTGATCCATGAGTCTGTCTTTAAAAAAAAAAGCCTAAGTGCTCAAAGATGTTTGTTTTTACAACAGCTGGATTCATGTTGTTTGCTTACATAAAGGCCACTTGATATGATGCATGTCTGCCCTGAGCAGCAAACAGTATACCTGTTTTTAAAAAATCCCCAGCCAACTTTAGCAATAGGCAAACACACATCAATTAGAAAAGTAACAGCTCTCTCCGTGTGCCCTGAAGCTTAAAAAAATAAATAAAGACCACACAAGCACAAGATAACTCTAGAAGTGTACCACATTTTCTCAACTTCAAACTGCAAGCAGAAGGCTATTTTCAAGGGCATGGAACTCACCTTGTAAGCTCCTTGTATATTTACATACTGCAAGCTCAGTAAATTCATGCTGCTATTGAACTAGGATCAAAATTCAGCAAAAACCACCACTGTATCCAAGAGAATGTGTTTAGGTGTCAAAATGAGTTTATATGCTCATTTATGATAGCGAGAAAATGTTATCCTCCTCCCTGACATTTTTTCCTGTGAATGTGGGGTTTATGTCTGATGAGGTCCCAGAGAATGATATAAAACAAATAGTAATTTCTGTTCACATCGTGGTTTTATATAATTTCTATCATGCGAAGTCTCAATTGCAAAACAAATTTGGCAGAAAAGAATGGCAGGGGACAATTTAGCAGATGATAAATTGGGTCATAAAGAGTTGTGTTATCAACCTTTGGGAAAAGGGACCCTCAAGTCACGGCCCTTAGAGGTTCCTCAAAGGGTAAATGTATTGTTTAGTTCAGAGCAAGACAGAAATCCATATGCCAGGAAATTAAATGAATGCTTTTCCTTCTACAGTCAGCATTAACTTTGATTCAGAATACCCTGGTCCGCACAGACAATCCTCTGAAAAACCTCTTTGGCTGGAAATCTCATTCAGGGTTGTTGCAAAATGGAACTTTTTATAGGAATATTTGAAGCAGAAGTTTACAATCTATGCTCTCCTAAGATCTTTGGTACATTCCTCCCCATGAAGACTTTGACCCATCTCCCCTCTTCCAAATCATATTCTAAACTGTGGTGTCCAGACTATGGCCTGTCGGCTGGATCCGGCCCCCGACACCAATTCATCTGGTCTGCGCGGCCCTCTTTGCTCCCAGAAGTGGATGTAAAACGCACCCATATGGCTTTTTACTTCTGCATCAAGACCTGGGTACTGCATGTCGGATTGAACACCTGTCTCTGTCCCAGCTCTTGGGGACATGAAAGGAGCCTCATTCAAGTGTTCCCTGGGTGGAGTTTCTCCAGCAAAGATCCTTTCAACCTAGAAGAATTTATGACAATACTACTACTACTACTACTACTACTACTACTACTACTACTACTACTACTACTACTACTACTAATAATAATAATAATAATAATAATAATAATAATAATAATAATAATAATAATAATAATAATAATAATAATAATAATAATAATAATAATAATAATAATAATAAAAGGTAAAGGTTTCCCTTGCTCAACCAGTCGTATCCGACTCTAGGGTTCATTGCTCCTCTGTTTCAAAGCCGAAGAACCAGCGCTGTCTGCTTCTGCAGACGTTTCCATGGTCATGTGGCAGGCATGACTAGACACCAGAGTGCATGGAACGCTGTTGCCTTTCCCACCAAAGTGGTCCCTATTTATCTACTTGCAGTTTCTTGCTTTCAAACTGCTAGGTTGGCAGGAGATGGGACAAAGATGGGAGCTCATTCCATCCTGCAGTACTTGGAAATCAAACTGCTGACCTTCTGCCTCCCAGTCAGCGTCTTAGCCACTTGAGCCATCACAGTTGTTGTTGTTAACAACAACAACAACAACAACAACAACAACAACAACAACAACAACAACAACAACAACAACAACAACAACTGCAGTGACTGAAGTGGCTAAGATGCTGACTGGGAGGCGGAAGGTCAGCAGTTCGATTTCCAAGTACTGCAGGATGGAATGAGCTCCCATCTTTGTCCCAGCTCCTGCCAACCTTGTATCTCTGCTGCTGTTGGCAGCAAAGTAAGGTTGATCTCAATGAAGGTCTTTTGGGAAGAGGGTGGAGAAATTTCTCTTTACCTCATTCCCAAGGATTTTCAGAGAGATCCTTGTCTTCTTGCTGAGAAAAGAGAATGTGCATAAATGTGTATACACTGAGCTCCAGCTCTTAAGTCTTCAACACATGTGTCCAAACCAAAGAAAGATGCACTACCCTGAGTTTAAAAAGAAGTCAGTCAAGTAAACAACAAAGTGCAAGGGAAAGAATGGTGCTGAATGTGGTGTTTCCATTCATTTTGGCTTGCATAAAGTTTGCATTGTCTTTGACCCTTCAGTTGTTTATGGCTCTGGCAAAGTTAAGCACTGCATTAGTCCAGCAGTGTAGCTCAGTAATTTTAGAACAGTGATTCTCAATGTGAGGCTGTTGTGTCCAAGCGTTATTTGTTATAACCGTTTGAGCGCCGTAAAGTCTACGGCGGAATGACGCGCCTTTTGCAAAGGCACCATTTTCAAATGTCTGCCAAAATAGCTGATTCATCAGTACAATCTTTTCCGCTTACCTGGAAGCCCGCCGAAATGTATCAACCTGTGTAACTGCCATTCTCACTGTATATAAGTTGGCCACCTTGTACATATTCCCCAGTCTGGTATTATGATCTGAACAATAAATCACTGTGTTTGACCCGATCCTGCTGGTCAGAATACTTCTTAAGTGCCGGACTCAACAGGGGCACACATCCCACAGGAGAACTTCAGTTCTCAGAAGCCTCACTTTCATTGGCTGATCAGTGCTTTGGAGAATTGACTTAGGCTTCAGGAAATTGAAGTCCAAATACTAAAGGTTGGGAAACACTGTTTTAGAGCCTAGACTGGGTTGTCTTAAAGTAGGGGCTCCCAGCTTTTTCAAGCTTGGGGCAGGGTCACACTGTCTCAGTTAGCTTCAAGGGCTGGATGTCTATTTTGCCCTGCCTGCATGATGGGGTGGCCATTTTGTCCCAACAGCTTCAAATTTGTTTCTCAAATGCCCTTGGAGGGGTGGGGGAGCCATATGAAATGGTGCCACAGGCAAGATCCAGCCTGTGGGCCTTAGGTTGGGAACCCCTGTCTTAAAGGAACCCCTTAAGAAAGTCATGCTGTATGACTTCAGTTGAGAAGCACAGGATTATCCATTTGTTTTCTGCCTCCAATACGTTCTTATATGCTCCTACATTCCTGGTGCTGTGAGAGACAAATAAATAGTTGCCAGGCTGGAATAAAAGAAAAGAAAATATTTCAAAGATATGTAGTTTTACTTTTTAAACCATAGCTAGGAAAAATTATCCTTATAGGCTACCACCCACTGTGGGAGGGGGGGAAGGGAATTAAAAAAACACAGGAAAAATCTTGTTGTGAATCACAGATTCTGCACGAGCTCCAGCTTTAAACTTTGTGAACTGGCAATCACCTCATTCAAGGCAAGTGGCCTTTATGCTTGTGCATAATAACAGGGAATGCCCTCATGTGCAAACGGTAGGGAAACAACAACCACATGTATAGTGTATGTGTCGTGAAAAGATACAGGATTTTGCCCAAGGTTTATTTCCAAGATCTGTTAAACATATATTGTACTTAAATTATAGCTCTCCAGCATGACTGAATGAATGATAGAGTTGCTCCTGTTACCATTATGGGAGGTCTGGGTAGTTACCTTTCGTATTACAGGCACAATGGCTATTGATATCAATTGCTCTCAGAAGCCTGAGGGTAGGTGCTGTTTCAACTGCGTTCATATTTGGCTTTGGAGCGTCCACAAGCATTTGGATGGCCACAGGGTGGACAGAGAGTTGAACTATATCTATAGCTTTGGTATGACCCAACAAGACTCTTCTTACCTTCTCTGGTAGTAAACATGTTCATTTGGAGTGAGCACCCTTTTCTTGCAGAAAAAGGTAAGGTAAAGGTCACCCTTGCTCGAAAACCAGTCGTATCCGACTCTACGGTTCAGTGCTCATCTCTGTTTCATAGCCAAAGAGCCAGCACTGTCTGCTTCTGCAGACGTTTCTGTGGTCATGTGGTAGGCATGACTAGACACCAGAGCGCACGGAGCGCTGTTTACACACCCACTGAAGTGGTCCCTATTTATCTACTTGTAATTTCTTGCTTTTGAACTGCATGCTATAAGTAAAAATAATAAAAATGAGTAACTATAGCAAATCTCCCTGGCCACCTTACTACAACATTTTTACAGGTAAGAATGAAACGGTACAGTAGGAAGTATACACAACAGTCCTTGCTGGCCCGGATGCTGATGAGAGGCCTTTTTGCCACCATCCTCACCAGTCTTCATTGTCTAGAGGGTGGTGGGAACCACTGTGAGGTGCAGGATTGTCGTCTTTGGCACCAGCGTCTAACCCTCATTGTAATGCTTGTTAAATTTATGACTCCAGTGAAACAGGAATCGAATCTCCATACATACTCTCTTTGCTTTTATGATTATTATTCGCCTTCAGATTAGACCTAATCTTTTATGAGGACACTATTTATTATTCATAAACTCACAAATTCAGCAATGATATTATATTTGCTCTTGCACAGAACAATAAATTCATAGCAAAGTGCTTTTAGGAGCTTTGCTTGTACAATATTTTTGTTGATATTCATGAGCTATTTTAACCTTTGAGCGCTGAGAAATGCTCAGGAATTGGTGGGAAGGCAGATGAAATGGAATGGAGGAAGGACAGTTGAGTATCACCAACGAAACTGAAAATACATCAGCAAAGAACAGGAGAAAATAGGAGCCAAGTTTGATAAATATGTATATTCTAATTTTACATAATTTCCAATTATAATTACTGTAACTACAGATGTATCACACCATAAGGAGAACACTCTGACCAGATAATGTGTTTCTTCCTTAGAATGATATGTTCTGGACAGCCCTGCAAACGAGGGATGCTTTCAAATTAGAAGACTGTCCTCTCCAAAGTAGGGCAAGTGGATCCTCAAATAATTGTTTAGAAGTCATATTCAAGCAAACTGAATTTATAACCATCAAACTAGTTTCTCAGTTAACTTTCATGACTGAGCGTAGACTCCTACTAAGGCCTCCTGAGAGTACTTCATTCACCCTGTTTTTGTTATATTATAATAGCCTCATATTGCCTAAGTTGCAGTTCTCGCCACACCAGGATACATATTCAGAACACTACAAATTAAAAACAGGAGCAGCTCTACAGTACAATTGAATGTAGGTACATTCCTTAAGAAATTAACATACATCACACATTTAGCAGCCCATATATCAACAGCAGAGCAACACCAGGAGGTATGTAATTAGTCTGCAGTCTGTGAAATTCTCAGCACTCCTTCATAGGCATCTGGATGCAGATAATCTAATACCACTGGGAAGTTGTATTCATATCAATTAAGCAACCTTAACAACTTTCTACTCTATCTCTAATTTGTTTGGGACAGGTTCATATACAGTATATATCCCTGCATACAAGGTAGATTCCAGACAGTATTTTAGAGCTGGAGAAGCAAAGTTTTTGTCTAATATAAACTTCTTTGATGATGTGTGTCTCACTTTTCATATCAGTGCATGTTAGAGTTGCAATTATAAACTGAACTTCCTGCTGCTCAAGCTTGCTTTAGGATTTGCAGAAAAGGAATCCATTGCTCTTACCATGCTTAAGAGCCCTTGCACCACCTAAAGCAAAGCAGGGATGATCTAGAATTGGATAGGTCTGTGGATCATTGATCTTTTCTTTAAAGTGTTTTTGTATGTGATTTTCTTAATGATTCGTCGCACTTGCTGTTTCTTAAGTGCTTGCCAAGACCTAATTCACAAAAACAGTTGGTCAGAAAGCAAAGCATCTAGAATCTAAAAGTTAGGAGTCTTTTGTACTTTTGTAGCTCCATACAGATAGTACACAATCCAGAGAATATGTTGTATAGAGGAGACCATCTAGTCCAGTGGTTCTCAACGTGGGGCACATGTCCCATAGGGGGACCTCAATTCCCAGAAGCCTAAGTCAGTAAATTGGCTGATCAGTGCTTTGGGGAATTGACTTAGGCTTCTGGAAATAGAAGTCCTCAAAACCAAAGGTTGGGAAACACTGATCTAGTCCCACCTCCAACTGTTGTTGTTTTCTTCACTTCATCATCACTGAGTCTGAAGAGGTTTCAGTGGTGGGAGCATGGTTAGATATTCCCTCCCAACCTTGCTATATCCTGGCTGCAATAATACCTGAATAGGGGCTTGATTTGTTTGTTTCACTTGTATACCTCTCATCTGGGAGCTATCCCCCCTCTGGGCAGTTCACATAGTTAAAATATCAACATCACAACATAAACATACAATTATAAATTGACAATGAAGAAGCCAAAAATGTTAAAGGATTTGTAGCACCTATCTAAATGGAGACTTCAGCCAAGAAATCAGAAGAAAACTGAGACTCAGGAAGGCATCAATGAAGGAATTATAAAAGATTATAAAGTTTGAGGATGTGTCACAAAGACCAAGTTCATCCACACTCTTGTATTCCCTATCATTATGTATGGATGTGAAAGCTGGACAGTAAAGAAGACTGACAGAAAACAAGTACGATTCACTTTAAATATGGTCCTGGAGAAGAGCTTTGTGGATATCCTGGCCTCCCAGAAAGACAAAGAAGTGTGTCCTAGAGCAAATGAGGCTTGAACTATCTCTGGAGGCAAAATAATGAACCTGGGGCTGTTATACTTTGGGCATATCATAAGGCAAGTTTCTCCAAAAAAGACAAATATGTTGAGAAAGGTTGAATACAGCAGGAAAAGAGGAAGATAAGATTCAAGATGGATTGCCTCTCTAAGGAAGGCAGAGACTTGAGTTTACAAGAGCTGAGCAGGGCTATTGAGGACAGACCATTTTAGAGATCTCTCATTTATGGGGCCACCATAAGTTGAAGGCAACCTAGCAGCATGTAACAACAACAAGAACAGGGGCTTTCATTTCATAGGTGTTTGGGGAACCTACGTGAATTTGTCTGCATTTCACAGTAAATATATATATCCCCAGACACGCCAAATCAGTCAAAAGCAAGGTTTCTTGCCAATTCTTCTTTCTGAAATGCTATATTTTTTCCAATGACTTTAAAAGTTTACTCTTTTTTGCACTCAATTTCTCATACTCTCCAGGTAGTGTGGCCAGTGGTCATTTTATCTGGATGATTCCTGGAGTTAAAGTTGAAAAAAATAATATTTCTAAATTCTGATTTTCTCTGTATATGAAAAACTGGTAGGCTCATGTCTCTAATCCTGTTTGGTAAGAGTAGCTGCAATGTATGGACTGTGCATCATTATGATTAATTAACAAACAACCTGGAATCCAGTTTTATGGATTTTATATGTGGAGAAGAAACAATGTCTTTTCCAGAGTTTCCTTTAAATTCCTAGCATGAGGCCAGCCTTCCAACTAAGTGGAAAACTATGCTGGTTTCTATTCATTATGTTTAATAAAGAATAAACCAGAGAAAAGTTCCGCTATAGTTATTTTTAAAATAAAATGAACACAAAACTAGCTAATTAAATCCCATCTGGACCTCAAGAGTAACATACCAAAGCAACTGAGAAAGGAAGACTCTAGGGGACTCCATAGCACTGCTCCATCTTGACTTAAAACATAGTGACCAACCAGATGACAAGGACAAGTTATTTTCCATAAAGGAATTATTCTTATGGAATTGGACAGCTCTCAGAAAGAGAAATTTCGACTGACTGGTCAAAAGCCTGAGAGAACCTGATTAAGCATCTTCTGAATTATGGCAGATATATTGGCTAGAATATTAAACTAATACACAGGAAACAAGGGTTCAAATCTTCTCTGTAGAAATTCACTTGGGTGTAGGTGGCAATGTTAAACTGCTCCTCAGATGTTTCACATGTTTCAAAAACCTTATCAGACTTGCCACAAGTCAGAAACGACTTGATAGCATGAAACAACAACTAGATTAGGTACAGGCACTTGAGGTCCTCCAAAGTTTGTTGGATTGCATTATTCATAATCCCTCACCCTTGGTTATGCCAACTTTAATAACAAAAAAGAGATTAAGAGGGCAATATTTTGCATTAAATGGCATATGCTATTTTAATGTACTGTGTGAAGACTGTTGCTTTTATCTGCTAACCATTGATTTTCAACTCATGGTCCCAGAAAATGTTTCTGGATCATGCCTTCTACTACAAAACTATTTCTTGAGAAGATGGGGGGGAGAGTATTTGCCATGAAAGTGAAGGCTACAAGTGTCTTACTATAGAAGTGAATGGTCTTGGTTGGAATGGGTGGAGATTTAATTTAATTTAATTTAATTTAATTTGATAGATTTATGTACCGCCCTACCCAATGGACTCTGGGCGGTGTACATAAGTTAAAACCAATATAAAACTATTAAAAACCCTTAAAAACATAGCAATATTACCGCTCTGTCAGTGTACTAAATCATTGACAATCATGCCTCTCTGCTCTTGAAGTCATACTTAAGAGAGAAATTTAGCATCACAGTACAAACATCTTCTATGACCATCAAATAGATATGGAGTTTCATCTACAATAAGGCCACCAATTTACAGCTGTTGTCTTTTCAAAGCTGTGAGCAAGTGTGAAAGTTGATTTTGGTGAACTGATTTTCCATTTTGTAGAACTACAATTGGTTTTCACCGGTTGTGCTTTCTACACGTCTTTTAGGTGATTTCCAAAGAAGATTTTCAATTCTGAGTTTGACAACAGGTATCAGGTCCTGGCACCCCTCTAGTATCAGTTGACAAATATTTTTAGAAGGTTAAATACAATGTCAGCAGTATATGTCTTTCATTCATATTTACTATCCTGATTCTGTCAACAGCCTGTAGTCATTTTATCTGCATTCATCTGCATTTATCTGCTTCAACTTTCCTATGGTTGGATTCTGTGGAGTGTCTTGGGATATGTCATAAAATGATGGAGTTGCTCATAAAAAGAAATACAGTACTATATGCAATAGTTAAATCACGGAGAAATGTTAGAGAGATGCTGATGAATCGGCCCAATAACTCCAGAGACTACTATCGTCCTTTAACAGTTTTTATTTCCACTGCCCACATGGCGGTCAGTGGTCATCTCAAGGGTCAGTAAGTGTAATGGGGGTAGGTGGGAAAGGTTAGGGTCCTTTAATAGGGCTGGTGATGTCACCGGGTCATGGTTTATAGGGCAACAGTATCATGACACAGTAGAGCATTGCATTATGGTATGAGGAGATCGTAAGTGTGTGATATTATATCTGACCCCTTCTAATATCAGACACTTCGATCACATATAACAATAGTCATTCATTCACCCCTTCAGACATAGCCTTTTGAACAAGTGATTGTGTTGTGCTAATGGAAGCGGGTTGGTTAGTATGTCAGCAACTTGGTCTTTGGTGTTGCAATGAACTAGATCTATGAAACCTCTTTTTGCAAGTTTTCTCACATGTCTGTATTTGATGTCTATATTCCTGGATCTTTTTCCTAATGCCTCAGCCTCTGATATGTTTATTGCTGCTGTGTTATCTTCATGAACTATGATGGGTAGACTTGGTCTCCCCCAAACATTGGAGATTACTTCATTGAACCAGATTAGATCATCTGTCGCACTGGACATGCAGACATATCCTGCTTCTGCAGTGGATGTGGATACTAAATCTTGTTTTCCTGTGCACCAGTATATAGGGCTGCCGTTCAGGAGCACTAGGTAATCTGATGTGCTCTTCCTTGATTTTGAGTAACCTGCCCAGTCAGCATCGGCGTAGCAAGAGAGTGTGATTTCTTTCGTCATTTGGGGTGTGAGCAACAGTTTTGTGTCGATGGTACCTTTGAGGTATCTCAGTAACCTCTTGACTGCTGTCCAGTGGTGGACCTTGGGGTTGTTCGAGTGTCTAGAGAGAAGATTCACTGCTAACATGATGTCCAGCCTGGTCCACGAGGTGATGTACAGTAGTGACCCGATGGTAAACCTGTAGAGGTGATTGTCCCCAAATAGTTTATTTTTTATTTTTTATTTTTATTTTATATTCAAATTTATATGCCGCCCAATCAGGTAAACCCGACTCTGGGCGGCTCACAACAAGTTAAAACACACATAAAACAGAACAACCAATTAAAACCAATTAAAACCCAACATACCCACCCACCTACCCCATTCCTCTTAAAACCCACATAAACCCACATTAAAAAAAGACAAAAGAAAAGACAATTAAAAGAAATGGGGGCTTAATTTATAAGCCAACAGGCAGGGGCCACTCTTCCATCTGGGCCCCACACCTGCCCTGCCAACCAGGTTTTTAGGTCTTTTCCGAAAGGTAGCAGCTCCATCTGCTCCCGCAACTCTACAGGCAGGAGGTTCCACAAGGCCTGTGCGGACACGGAAAAGGCCCTCCTTCGTGTGCCAGAGAGACAAGCCCCTCTGGCAGATGGAACAATCAGGGAGCCCCTCCGATCCGCTCTGGTTGGACGGGCGGACACTCTCGGGACGATGCGGTCTCTAAGGTATCCTGGCCCACTACCATGAAGGGCTTTAAAGGTCAAAACCAGCACCTTGAACTGCACCCGGAGGCAAACTGTTAGCCAGTTCCCCTTCTCCGTGTGCGTTCTTGAGGAAATATGTGTGCATGGGTGATCCACAGGGGTGAGCATCTGACATGTTACATCTCTCAAGGAGTTCGAGTACCTTTTGTCTCTGGGAGATTGCAAAAACCCCTTCTACCCTTGAAATTTGTACCCCCAGGTACGTACTTATCTCTCCAAGGCTCTTCAGTGAGAAGTGTTTCTGCAGGTCCTGAGCAAATCTGTCACATTTTGATTTGCAGGCGCACCCCCCAATAACGGACTCAGACACCATTGAAAGTGGATAACGGCATTGGGCCACATTTATTGATTCATGCCCTAGTCCGAATTATAAATTTGTATTGGTAAAACGACCAATCATAATTCTTAAGGCAAGCAGGCCGAAGTAACACTGGTAAGGTACCACCCAAAATTGCCAACGGCAATTGGTTACAATGTATCAATTTGTATCAATTTGTTTGTTGACAACAAACAAATTGTTGACCGTAGTCAATATCTAACTGATGACCCCACCCTCTGACTCGTATCCGTGAAATCACGGGGTGATGCATGCTGGCTAGCTATCGCCATCACCCCATCGCCTGGTTCGTCGTTGACCGGACAACGTTTAACTAATTTATTCCTATCTAGTGTTGTCCAGTCAATTGCGAACCTGCCGGATACCTGTGGGTCATAACTGTTTACCTTACCAGTGCTACCCGCCCATGTGACCAAAGTCAACAGCAGTCATAGCAGAACCCCTATATCAAACCATAGCAACAGTGTGGGATGGGCAAAAAAACCAGGACCCGAAAGCCAATGTGGGTCCCAGCCAAAAATTCCCACCCGGCCCCGAAGCGACCATAATATCACACTGTTAACTAGGGAGGGGGTGGAGGGGAAAAACTTCTCCGCTCCGTCGCTTAGCTAAAATGGCAGCTCGGCTGCCTCGTGGCCACCCCTTTTATGAGGGAGCTGGCCACGCCCTAAACTACCCGGATCATTCGTCCTGTGGGGGGGGCCCCGCAAAGAGCGTGGCGGCCATTTTGGCGCCGCGCTTGCATTGCAGGCGCACCCCCCAATAACGGACTCAGACACCATTGAAAGTGGATAACGGCATTGGGCCACATTTATTGATTCATGCCCTAGTCCGAATTATAAATTTGTATTGGTAAAACGACCAATCATAATTCTTAAGGCAAGCAGGCCGAAGTAACACTGGTAAGGTACCACCCAAAATTGCCAACGGCAATTGGTTACAATGTATCAATTTGTATCAATTTGTTTGTTGACAACAAACAAATTGTTGACCGTAGTCAATATCTAACTGATGACCCCACCCTCTGACTCGTATCCGTGAAATCACGGGGTGATGCATGCTGGCTAGCTATCGCCATCACCCCATCGCCTGGTTCGTCGTTGACCGGACAACGTTTAACTAATTTATTCCTATCTAGTGTTGTCCAGTCAATTGCGAACCTGCCGGATACCTGTGGGTCATAACTGTTTACCTTACCAGTGCTACCCGCCACACGGAGGGGCTTCAAAGAAGGCCTGACGCCCCCCCCCCAGACCGTCAGCTCGGTCAACAGGCCTGCTCGCCAATCACCCAACAGGAGATCCATACCTCCTCGCGACAGATGGACCCCATCCCCTGCATACAAATCATAATTTTCTAGTCCAATAGCGGGGTGACGACTGACCCGTCCCCAAGCCTTGTCGGCAAGGAACCGTGCCACCGCCTTATTGACCGCGCGCCTAGCGCGGTCAATGGCCATGAGGTCAACTCCTCCTCTG
Source organism: Bradypodion pumilum (assembly GCA_035047305.1). NCBI lineage: Eukaryota > Metazoa > Chordata > Lepidosauria > Squamata > Chamaeleonidae > Bradypodion > Bradypodion pumilum. Next base: position 429,454,347 of record JAWDJD010000001.1, on the reverse strand, counting down.
TAAGAATGGCGCGGGACAATGTCCGACCAAACCAGGGTTGCGGGAGGCCAGACGTAGTGCAAGTAGGCGAGGTCCTCGCAAATCGCATGCTTGAGCGACAAGCCAGTGACCTGACCCAAATCGTTGCCCCCCAAGTGCATGATGAGAATGTCAGGCGGGGCAGCACTTCTGCCTGAAAACAGAAAAGGCAGCAGCTCCCGCCACAACATCCCAGGCTTACCATGCCATGTGAGACTGGCGTGTTCACCCGGTCCCAGTCGGGGTCCCCACTCTGTCGCCGCAGCGTAACGCGCTGCCCTTTGCACGTAGCTGTGGCCCACCAGCCATACTGTCACCGGTGTAATACGACACCCAGGGTCTGTAAGGAAAAAATGAGGGAAATGATGTAAGGTGACTGGGTTGGTACTCACGGCGGGAGCGGGCGCACATAAAACTGAAAACATTGTGAACCCCACCTTCCCATGCTGCGTATGTCAGCCCCGGAGTACCCAAAAGCAGCTGCTGTAGAGGCTGCCCCAATACGGAATGAATGTGTGCCATAACGGGCACCTGGTAGGCCCACCCTGGCGAGGGCTCTGCCTGTCACCTTCCAAAACTGAAATTTAGTGAGGGGAGACCCATCCTGGTGACAGAAAAACGGGCCATGGTGCGTGCCATGCAGTGCAAGAAACTCCTGTAGGGCACCAACCGGACAGATGTCTGCCAAAGAACACCGTAGCAGTCTTACACCACTGCCTACGCCCTGCTGATCAGTCTTAGAGGAGCGTATCCTCAACTGGGCCTAGTCTTTGGCAACATATACATCTTCGAGTTCCAGTGCCCTACAACTTGCATCCGCCTTAGACAGCATCACAAGTTCGCTGATGCGGAGCGCTCCAAAAAATGCCACCGTTGTGGCTGCATGAAAAAGGGCTGCCTCATAATGATCAAAACAGAGGCCTGGCCAGCCCCGGGCCAACTGGGTAAGAACCCCTGGGGAAATAGGGTGCCGGTCGTCCGGGCAACGCCCGCGCTCGCGCACCCACCCCTCCAAAACATGTCTCACACGGAAGTCAGAGGTGCTGTCCACATGACCCCCCACCTTGGCCATAAAAGCCAACGCTGACAGCTTAGATGCTATGGTGCGAGGTGCGAGGCCCTGGGAATGCAGGTGAACCATGAACCGCAGCACATGGTCCACCGGGATAGGCCAGGTCTCTGGCAGGTGAAACTGGGCGGAAAATGCCCTGTAAGAATTAAAAGCTTGTTGATACGCCTTACGCGTGCGGGGCGCCAGTGACAGGCCGATCGCCCGGTTCACCTCTCCCTGCCAATGGTCCATATCTCGTCCGGGAGTGGCGAGGGAAATTCCTCCGCATCCGGGGCCAAGGCACGGAACCGGGAGATCTGCAGGCGGGACAAAGCGTCGGCAATATCATTATTAACCCCTGGGACGTGCCTAGCCCTGAACAAAACGTTGAGGCGCAGGCAGCGCAGCACAAACTGGCGCACTAGGTCCATAACCCTGGGTGATTTAGAAGTCTGTGCATTGATGATGCGGACAACCGCAGCGTTGTCACACCAGAAATGCACGACCGAGTTGGCCCATTCCTCGCCCCACAGCATCAAAGCCCCCAGGATAGGAAAAAATTCAAGGTATGTGAGATCACGCAGGCGACCAGTGCCTGCCCATGCCGGTGGCCACCCACCATAGGCCCACTTCCCATTGAAGTACATCCCATAACCCAGGGATCCTGAGGCATCAGACTGGACCTGAAAACTCGGGGAAGCCAGGAGGTCGGACCTCCAAAATGAGACCCCATTGAACTCCCTCAGGAACTGTGACCAGACGAACATGTCTGCCCTGATACCCCGGGTAATCCTGACTCTATGGTGGGGCCTGGATAACCCTGCCATGGCATCGCATAAGCGCCGGGCAAAAGCCCTGCCCGGTGCGACCACCCTGCAGGCAAAATTAAGGTGGCCATGTAACACTTGGAGTTCCCTCAGCGATGCCTTGCGCTTGGCCAGCAAATCCGAGATGAGGGCCACTAACCGGGACACCTTATCCTCCGGTAACCTAGACGCCTGCGCTACTGTGTCGATCTCGACCCCCAGGAATACTAGCTTGTTAGATGGGCCCTCGGTCTTTTCGGGTGCTAAAGGGACACCGAGTTCCTCCATTAGCGTCTGAAATGTGTTGAGGAGACGTGTGCACGTGTCCCAGCCCCGTTCACCCCCGAATAAAAAGTCATCCAGGTAATGGGCTACAGACCGGGACCCTGACCTGCGCACGAACGCCCACTCCAGGAAGGTACTGAAACGCTCGAATGCAGAGCATGATATGGAACAGCCAAAAGGCATGGCCTTATCAAAATAATATTCACCCCGGAATTTGAAACCCAGCAATTCAAAGTCGTCCGGGTGCACCGGCAAGAGGCGAAAAGCCGACTTAATGTCGCACTTAGCCAGTAGCGCACCCGGGCCACATGAGCGCACCATGCGCAGCGCATGGTCAAAAGATGTATACCGGACTGAGCAAAGGTCATCAGGGATAGCATCATTGACCGATCGGCCGGCTGGGTAGGACAAGTGATGGATAAGGCGAAACTCGCCCGGAGATTTCTTGGGAACCAAGCCCAGGGGCGATACCTTAAGGTTAGGGAACGGGGGTGCGGGAAAAGGGCTGGCGACCCTGCCCGCATTGACCTCCTTATTGATGCTGGCGGCAGCCACCTCCTCCCTCCCCCTAAGGGACAAAAGATTGGGGAGGGAGCCTTTCGGTGAACCAGCTCCATCTGCGGCAGGCTTGCAAGTCCACTGTCCGCCCTTCCCTCTGCCCCGCGTCCCTCCAGGCCTGGGACAGGCAGAGGCTGCGTGGGGGCCCGCACAGGTGGGACACTCATGCCTGTACTTGCAATTTTTCTTATTGCAGGAACCATTGGACGAGAAAGTCCAGCACAGCAGGCGGGCTGGAACCCCCTGCCCCGCCACCTGGCGGGGAACCTGAGCTGGAGCCGCTCGCTGGACCGCATGTCCACAATGGTATCTCTCCCCTAGCGCTGGGCGCGTGGGCGTCATATACAGAAGCCAAAGCCTCTGGCAAGGCTCGTCCCACCTCATCTCGGGGTGCAGGGGAATCCGCATGCGAAATTCCTCGTCATAAGCCAACCACGAGGGGCCCGGAAAGTCGACCATCGTCCTATAGATGTTGTCCAAATATTGGACCATCGGAATAGCCAAATCTGGCCGCGCTCTCAAGTACACTGCCATGTAGATTAAATAAGCCGGCAGCCAGTTGGCCCAGGTACGTGGTGGCTTGCGACGACGTGCCTGCTCCTTATCCTTCTCATCCTGCCCCTCCCTCTCCTCCTTGGTGGGCTCTCTGTTTAAGAGTGAGAAGATATCGACATACTCCCCCCGCCATATCTTTTCCCTGGTGGCTTGCGCTAGGTGGTCACCCAGTGGCAAAGAATATCCCGCTGTTGGCAAGGCCAAAACTGGGACCGCAGCCAGCGCGGGCATCTGAAAAGGGGCCTGTGCTGGCCCCGCCACCCCCAATAAATTCCCGGCAGGGTAGGGAACACCTGTAATCCCAGCAAGTTGTGCAGCAGTCGACATCGCCGAGTGGGGCGCCGGCGGCTGGGCCACCGCACCACCCGCGCGAGGCCAAGGCCATTGAAAGGCCCCCCCAGTAGTGGCAATGTGTGTAGGTGTATTGGCTTGTACCGGATACTCACATGTCGCACCCCCGCAGGCCGCCCCCACCGGGGGTTCCGGCCCACCGGGGGCGTCGGAGCTCACGACCGCCGTAGAGCTCATCATCGGGGCCTGACCCACACCTGCTTGCTGGCCGGGGAGCTGCGAGGCAGTGGCTGAAGTTGCGCCACGCGCCTGCAGCAGCTCGACCCGTCCCGTCGCCTGCTGCTGCCCGACCGCCGGCGCCTCAAAACTAACCCCACCAGTAGCCCCAGCATGGCTGGCCCGAGCCAAAGAGGCCTCAAGGGCCGCCACACGGGCCAGTAAGGCCTGCACGCTAACCTGGGGCCAAGGGCCGGCCGGCCCGCCTGTGAGAGGCACGGGTACAGGGCCCTGTACCCCAGGACCCGGGTAGGGCCATTGTCCCGCACCGAAGCCCGGGAGGGTCGGTGCCGGCACCTGCCAAGGCAGAGGGCCAGACCACCCCCCAAGGCTAGAAGGCCCCGGGGGGAGCTGCGCCACCGCCGGTGCAGGCCCAGCAGAATGAGCAGATCCAGAAGCGGTGTCCACCGCATGTGGAGCGCGGGCCGCAGCTTCCGGCCAAGGGGTGATCGACCCCATCCCGCCGGTCCCGGCGGGTGCCGGCAAAGGCGGCTGCTGGGGAGGCGCCACCGTGGTCCTCCGACCCGGATTGCGCCTCCTGCTCGTGCGAGCCACACCCGAAAGTGCCTTCTTCTTCGAAGGCATCTCACTCTAGGCAAAGTAAGCCAAAAGAGAAGATTCGCCGCCAAAAAGGCTTCCAAACCAGGTAAGGAGCGACGGAGACACAGGGAAAAACTTCTCCGCTCCATCGCTTAGCTAAAATGGCAGCTCGGCTGCCTCGTGGCCACCCCTTTTATGAGGGAGCTGGCCACGCCCTAAACTACCCGGATCATTCGTCCTGGGGGGGGGGCCCGCAAAGAGCGCGGCGGCCATTTTGGCGCCGCGCTTGCATTGTCCTTCCAAAAGTACAGTAAGTCATCAATGTAAACCAGTAACTTCTCTGTCTCCCCCTGTGATTTCCTAACAAACACGCATCTGTTGTCTTCGTTGGGAAAGAAGTCCAGTCTCTCCAGGACTTCAGACAAACACTCATACCATCTTTTACCCGATTGTTTTAGCCCATACAAACTCTTGTTTAGCAGCCAGGTTTCCCCATTTTTATACCTGACACCTGGTGTGGCGGTGCCTTTACGTATAGTTCCTTGTCTAGTTCCGCATATAGATAAGCTGTCTGCATGTCGAATTGGTATACTTGTTCCCCCAGGATAAACACCATCATCAGGGCTGTTTTCACACTCTCTGCCTTGACAGTAGGGGAGTATGTTTCATCATAGTCGTCCGGGTATCTCTGGGAGAAACCTTGTGCCACTAGTCTAGCCTTGTACAGTCTCTGGCCGTCTTCCAGTTGTTTGATTCTGAACACCCATTTTGTTCCTATTGCTTTCTGATTCTCTGGGACTTGTGCAGGTGTGTACACGTTGAGGGCTGTGAGGCTCTCCATCTCTTTTTCCATCGCTCTCTTCCATCTGCCCTGTTCTCCAAGTGGTAACTTGATTATGTCATGGTAATTGGTAGGTGTGTCTGCATGGGCGTCTATGCCCATTACATAATCCTCCAGTCCCTTCGGGGTCTGATTCTTGGTTGACCTGGTTGATCTCCTGGGTGTCCCCCCTTGTGGGTTGGGCAAATCAGCATCCTCAAAGTCTACAGGACTCCGTCATGACTGCTGTTTCTCGACCCCATCATGCATTGTTTCTTCTCACTTTTTGGGTCTTGGATCTGCTGCTGATGCCTCTGCTTCTTCTTGTCTGTGCACACTCATCAGGACTTCATTTGCATGTATCCTGCTCCAGTATGCATGTTCGCGTAATGTGGCCGATCTGGATACCACTAGCTTGAGGTTGCTGTCCAGGAATTGGTATGCCTTTGAGCCTGGTTCATACCCCAGGAATCTTAATTTCCTTGTCATTCTTTCTCCCTTTTTTCTCAACTGTTTTGGTATGTGCACACCCGCGAATATCCCCAAAACATGAAGGTGCGCCAGCTTGGGCTTCCGGTTGTACATGGCTTCGGAGGGTGTTTTTCCAACAACACTGAACCACAGTCTGTTCAGTGTATAGTTCGAGTACAACAGTGCTTTTCCCCAGTAGGAGAAGTTCAGGCCTGCATCTTCAATTGCGCACCTGATCATGGTTTGCAGTACTCCATTTCTTCTTTCGGTGACTCTGTTTTGGAATGCGGAGAAAGGTGCAGCCTTGAAATGCAGCATCCCCTTCTTGACCACCCAGTCTTTAAACTCCTTGGATAGAAATTCCAATCCACGGTCCATCATTCGTTGCTTTATATTGATGTTGTGTTGTGTTTGTACCCTGTTATAGAACTCTTTGAATTTGGTGAAGGTTTCATCCTTGCTCTTGAGAGTGTAAACAAAGCAGTATCTGCTGAAGTCATCCACTATTGTCAGGAAAAATCTCTTTTGGCCCAGAGACTTCTTTAATGGCCCTACCAAATCAAGATGTACTAACTGGAATGGGTGATCTGACCTTCTGGTGGACGTCTTCGGTCGTGATTCGACCCTCGATTTGGAGCTTTTGCATACGGAGCATTCCAGGTAGTTTTCACAATTCTTGACCTTTAGCCCCTCCGAGCATTCCAGCATCTTCTTGACTATTGGAAAACCTATGTGTTCTAGTTTTCTATGCAGTAGATGAGCGCATTCGTCGTGTGTGGGTCTCCATATGGAGATGTGAGTCACTACTTGCTCTGCGCCTGTGGCCCCTTCAATCTTGATAGAACTTTGGGGATTGTCTTCCTCCCCTTCTGAGCTCGTGTCCTCAGTTTCTTTGGGAATGCTTGAGTTATTTTCTTGTGCCACCTCTTCATCGTTACCCTCTAGTAGCCCAACCAAGCCTCTGGCTTCGGTCTCTTTCTTGGCCAGGAAGTATGACAGACCCCCTATGGTTTCCACGTTTCCTATTTTCTCTCCCCTTCTCCTGATGGATGCTTTACCGTCCTCAAATATTATTGTCAGTTCTGGGTCTTCGGTAAGTCTGTTGGCCGCAAGGACATTGTATGGAATGCCGGGGATGAAAGGGACGTCCTTGACCTCACCAATTTTGGGAATGTTCACACTGCCCCTGCCGGCTACCCTTGCGTGCTCCTGGTTGGCAACCTTGACCCTGAAAGAATCCTCCTTGAATGAACTGAATATTTCTCTGTGGCATGATGTGTGAGTGCTGGCCCTAGAGTCAATCAGCCAGCGTTGTCCATGACTGTCTGTGGACCAGTCTGCGTTGTGGTGTCGGACTCCATTGCTATGCTTTAACACGTTTATGGAGTCTGGCTTACGTTCCCCCAGTTCAGTTTGTGTTCTGAGTTCTCTCCCGAGGCTGGGCGACCTCCACCGCCTGTCATCACTGTCCCTGTCACTTCCATATCTTATGTGGGTGTCTGTCCTGTGCTCCATGCCTTGGCACTGGGGTGCTGTCGCGATGTGCCCTATCGTGTGAGCGTGGCTGATTGCTGATTCCTCTGTCCTTGTTGGATATGGGGAAGTCCCTTCTGAGATGCCTGCTGGACCCGCAAGTATAGCACACTGGGGGCGGGTTTGGTCGCTCTGTGAAGTTTACCCTTTTGGATGGTCCACCTTTCCTACGCATTTGGGCCCTTTCTCTCCTAATGTTGTCTTCAGCTATGAGCTTTCTGGTGAGGAATTCAAGGCTAATGTTGTCTCCGCCCATATTGTCTAATTGACTCAGGAAGTAATCCCAGCTCGGATCTAGTGAGTTGTATATGATGCACACTAGAGACTGTTCAGTGATGGGTTATAGGGCAACAGTATCATGACACAGTAGAGCATTGCATTATGGTATAGGGAGATTATAAGTGTGTATTATATCTGACAAGAAAGCTCTGACTTCAGTGTCACCCTCTTTAAGAGACCTTGTAGCACAGTGGTTAAATTGCTGTACTCCTGCCAAAACTCAGCTCGTGATCTTGAGTTCAATTCCAACTGGAATCGAGGTTGACTCATCCTTCCAAGGTTAGTAAAATGGGTGCCCCACATGGTGAGAGCAAAATGCTCATTACCTTGTGAACTACCCACAGAGTGCCCAAGCACTATGGGACAATGTATAAGTGTAATGGCTATTACTATTTTTCTAGTACACAATTTTAGCACACAGTTCCTTGATTGTTTAGATAGTCTGGGAATACCAAAGGTTAGCACATTTGGTACTAGATAAAATGTGAATCAGCATGAAGTAATCACAAAGATGTTGACTGACCTAGAAAAAAAGTTCAGCAAAGCCCCTTTTATTATATTTGTTTTCATGCATGGACCAAAATTTGAAAGAAAAAAATCAGAATGACATTGTAGCTACAGGTGATGTGTAAGTATATCGTTGGCTATACTGCCTCTCAAGTACCAATTGATATACTAAACAGCTAATGATAAAAATATATACAGTAGCCTTGGATTCTCCAGATTTAGATTTAAGTCTGTAAAAGTCACTTATGTCCTAAGGTAGTTCTAGGCAGTAAAAAGCCCCAACAATAAACAGGTCTACTTCTGCTTTATTGAATACACCAAGGCATTTGACTGTGGGGACCACAACAAAATGTGGCAAGTAATTAAAGAGATGGGAATACCAGAACACCTCATATGCCACATGAGAAATTTGTACATGAAACAAAAAGCAACAGTTAGGACAGAACATGGACTGACAGAGTGGTTTGAAATAGGAAAAGGAGTAAGACAAGGCTGCATTTTGTCACCCTGATTATTCAACTTATACACAGAACACATAATGTGCAATGCAGGGATGGAGGAATCACAATATGGGATCAAAATTGCTGGGACAATTTGAGATATGCAGACGATACCACCTTAATGGTAGAAGTGAGAAAGACCTAAAGAATCTCTTGATTGGGCTGAAGGAGGAGAGTGCAAAAGCTGGCTAGAGACTCAATATCAAGAAAACCAAGATAATGGCAACAGGCCCCATCAGTTCCTGGAAAGTAGAAGCAGTGACAGATTTCACTTTCTTAGGATCAAGGATCACTGCAGATGGGGATTGCAGCCATAAAATAAAAAGGTGACTGATTCTTGGGAGACAAGCTATGAGAAACTGGGGAACATAGTGAAAAGTAGAGACATCACCTTGAAAACAAAAATCTGCACAGTCAAAGCAATGGTTTTCCCGGTGGTAATGTGTGGATGCGAGAGCTGGACCATTAGGAAAGCTGAGCGCAGAAGAATAGATGCCTATGAAATATGGTGTTGGAGGAGAGTTTTGAGAGTCCCCTGGACAGTGAGGATAACAAATAGGTTGATCTTAGAAGAAATCAACCCTGACTGCTCCTTAGAAGGTCAAATAGTAAAGACGAAGCTGAAGTACTTTGGACATCAAATGAGAAGAGAGGATTCACTTGAGAAGGCCTTGATGCTGGGAAAGGTAGAGGGCAAAGGAAGAAGGGGGCGACCAAAGATGAGATGGCTAGATGGCATCATGGACGCAGTGGGCACAGAGCTGGGCGGGCTGAGGAGGATGGTGGAGGGCAGAGGTGCCTGGAGGATGATGGTCTATAGGGTCGCAAAGGGTCGGAATTGACTGTGCAACTGAACAACAAATCTCAGTCCCAAAACTGGTCCTGGACTATCATGTAGTTCTCCTCCTAACAAATCTACTGGGAGTTCTCATTATAGCTTCTTTCTGTGCTTTTCTTCTTTTATACTAGTATGTGGAACATGGCCAACAGTTGGCTTATAAATACTCTATGGAAAATCTTTCATTCCCCCAGTAGGACATCATTTTTGGTCAATTCACAATTGCAGGCGCACCCCCCAAAAAAGGACTCAGACACTGGTGAAAGTGGATAACGGCATTGGGCCACATTTATTGATTCATGCCCTAGTCCGAATTATAAATTTCGATTGGTATTCAACCAATTATAATTCTTAAGGCAAGCAGGCCGCAGTAACACTGGTAAGGTACCTCCCAAAATTGCCAACGGCAATTGGTTGCAATGTATCCATTTGTATCAATTTGTTTGTTGGCAACAAATTGTTGACCGTAGTCAATAAACTAACTACTGACCCCACCCTCTGACGCGTATCCGTAAAATCACGGGGTGATGCATGCTGCCTAGCTCGTGCCATCACCCCATTGCCTGGTTCATCGTTGACCGGACAACGTTTAACCAACTTGTGCCTATCTAGTGTTGTCCAGTCAATTGCGAACCTGCCGGATACCTGTGAGTCATAAATATTTACCTTACCAGTGCTACCCGCCCATGTGACCAAAGTCAACAGTCATAAACCCCTGTATCAAACCGTAGCAACAGTGTGGGATGGGCAAAAAAGCCAGAACCCAAGAGCCAATTGTAGGTTCCAGCCAAAAATTCCCACCCGGCCCCGAAGCGACCAAAATATCACACTGTTAACTAGAGAGGGGGTGGAGGGAAAAACTTCTCCTCTCCGTCGCTTTCACAAAATGGCAGCTCGGCTGCCTCGTGGCCACCCCTTTTAAAGGGTGCTGGCCATGCCCCCTAACTACCCGGATGCCCAAGTCCGGTGGGGGGGGGCCCGCAAAGAGCGCGGCGGCCATTTTGGCGCCGTGCTTGCATTGCAGGCGCACCCCCCAAAAAAGGACTCAGACACTGGTGAAAGTGGATAACGGCATTGGGCCACATTTATTGATTCATGCCCTAGTCCGAATTATAAATTTCGATTGGTATTCAACCAATTATAATTCTTAAGGCAAGCAGGCCGCAGTAACACTGGTAAGGTACCTCCCAAAATTGCCAACGGCAATTGGTTACAATGTATCCATTTGTATCAATTTGTTTGTTGGCAACAAACAAATTGTTGACCGTAGTCAATAAACTAACTACTGACCCCACCCTCTGACGCGTATCCGTAAAATCACGGGGTGATGCATGCTGCCTAGCTCGTGCCATCACCCCATTGCCTGGTTCGTCGTTGACCGGACAACGTTTAACCAACTTGTGCCTATCTAGTGTTGTCCAGTCAATTGCGAACCTGCCGGATACCTGTGGGTCATAAATATTTACCTTACCAGTGCTACCCGCCACACGGGGAGGCTTCAATAAAGGCTCACCGCCCCACCCCAGACCGTCAGCTCGGTCAACAGGCCTGCTTGCAAATCTTTCAAAAAGAGGTTCATACCTCCTGGCGACAGATGGACCCCATCCCCTGCGTAAAGATCACAATTTTGAAGACTAATATCGGGGTGTCGTATGACGCGCCCCCAACCCTTGTCCAACATGAACCGGGCAATCGCCCTGTTCACCGCTCGGCGAGCACGGTCAAGGGCCTGGAGGTTAATGCCCCCTCTGTAAGCATGACGCGGTATGATGTCCGACCAAACCAGGGTTGTGGCAGGCCACACATAATGCAAGTAAGCCAGGTCACCGCAAATCGTATGTTTCAAGGACAGGACGGTGACCTGGCCCAAATCATTACCCCCGAGGTGTATAACTAAGACATCAGGCGGGTCAGCATCCCTTATGGAGAAAAGGAATGGCAACAGTTCCCGCCACAACATCCCGCGCTTACCGTACCACCTTAGACATGCGGACGCACGTAGTCCCAGCTGGGGTCCCCACTCTGTCGCCGCAGCATACTGCGCTGCCCTGTGCACATAGCTATGGCCCACCAGCCATACTGCCACCGGTGTGATCCGACACCCAGGGTCTGGTGAAGAAAAAAGGGAAAGAACAGTGACTTAACTGGTACTCACAGTTGAAGTGGGTGCACATACAACTGAAAACACTGCAATCCCCACCTTCCCATCTGGCGTATCTCAGCCCCAGAGTACCAGAATGCAGCTGCAGTAGAAGCAGCTCCTATTCTAAAAGAATGGGTGCCGTAACGAGCCCCGGGAAGGCCAACACTGGATAATGCCTTACCGGTCACCCTCCAAAATTGAAATTTAGTAAGGGGAGACCCATCTTGGTGGCAGAAAAACGGGCCAGGGCGCATACCACGTAGTGCAATGAACTCTTGTAGGGCACCAACCAGACAGATGTCTGCCATTGAACATCGTAGCAGTCTTACACCACTGCCTACACCGTGCTGATCAACTTTTGAGGAACGTATCCTCAACTGAGCCCACTCATCAGAAACATAGACATCTTCGAGTTCCAGTGCCCTACGCGTCGCATCCGCCTTGGACAGTAGTACAAGCTCACTGATGCGGAGCGCTCCAAAAAAGGCCACCGTGGTAGCCGCATGAAGCAGGGCTGCCTCATACCTGTCAAAATACAGGTCATGCCAGCCCCGTGCAAGGTGGGTAAGTACCCCTGGAGATATTGGGTGGCAGCTGTCCGGGCAGCGTCCACGCTCCCGCGCCCACCCCTCTAAAACATGTCGTATACGGAAGTCATTTGTGCTGTCAGCATAGCCCCACACCTTGGCCATGAACGCCAGTGCTGACAGCCTGGATGCTATGGTGCGGGGAGCTAGGCCCTGGCTGTGTAGGTAAACCATGAATTGAAGAATCTGCGCCACTGGTATGGGCCATAGCCCTGGTAAGTGAAATTGGGCACAAAAGGCCTGGAAAGTACTGAATGCATGGAGATACGCCTTACGCGTGCGGGGCGCCAGAGACATGCCGATCGCCCGGTTCACCTCTCCTTGCCAAACGTCCATATGGTGTCCGGGAGCGGCGAGGGGAATTCCTCTGCGTCCGGGGCCAAGGCACGGAACCGGGAGATCTGCAAGCGGGACAAAGCATCAGCGATGTCGTTATTAATACCTGGTATATGCCTAGCCCGGAATAGCACATTGAGGCGTAGGCTGCGCAAAACAAACTGGCGCACTAGTTCCATGACTATGGGTGATTTTGAAGTCTGAGAGTTGACAATGTGCACAACTGCAGCATTGTCACACCAGAAATGGACGACCGAATTGGCCCACTCCGCACCCCATAGCATCAAAGCTCCCAGAATGGGGAAGAACTCAAGGAACGTGAGATCACGCAGGCGATCCGTGCCCACCCATGCTAGTGGCCATTGACCATACGCCCACTTCCCCTCGAAGTAAATCCCATAACCCAGGGACCCTGATGCATGCGACTGAACCTGAAAACGAGGTGACACCAGGAGATCGGACCTCCAAAATGAGACCCCATTGAAATCCTTAAGGAATTGAAGCCATATCAACAGATCGGCCCTCATGCCCCTGTTCAGTCAGACCCTATGGTAGGGCCTGGACAAGCCAGCCATGGCGTCACACAAGCGTCGAGCAAAAGCTCTGCCAGGTGCAACCACCCTGCAAGCAAAGTTAAGATGACCATGGAGTACCTGTAGCTCACGGAGGGACACCTTGCGCTTGGCCAGCAAGGCCGAGATCAACAAAGTGATCCGGGAAACCTTGTCAATGGGCAACCTAGATGCCTGGGCAACCGTGTCAATTTCAACACCCAGGAATGTAAGCTTGGTGGATGGGCCCTCGGTCTTTTCGGGCGCTAAAGGGACACCGAGTTCCTGCATTAGCGTCTGAAATGTTGTGAGGAGACGCGTACACGTGTCCCAGCCCCATTCACCCCCGAACAAAAAATCATCGAGGTAATGGGCTACAGACTGAGATCCCGACCTGCGAACAAAGGCCCACTGGAGAAAGGTGCTAAAGCGTTCAAATGCCGAGCATGAGATGGAGCAGCCAAAAGGCATGGCTTTATCAAAGTAAAACATGCCCTGGAATTTGAAACCCAGCAGCTCGAAGTCGCCCGGGTGCACAGGCAACAGTCGGAACGCCGACTTGATGTCACACTTAGCTAACAGTGCACCCGGGCCACAAGAGTGCACCATGCGCAGGGCCTGGTCAAATGATGTATACCTGACCGAACAAAGGTCATCAGGGATAGCATCATTGACCGAATGGCCAGCCGGGTACGACAGGTGGTGAATGAGACGAAACTCCCCCATTGTCTTTTTAGGGACCAATCCCAGAGGGGAAACCTTCAGGTTGGGAAATGGCGGGGCTGGAAAGGGGCCAGCCACCCTACCTGCACTGACCTCCTTGGCAATACTGAGTGCTGCCACCTCCTCCCAGCCCCTAAGGGAAAATAAGTTGGGCGCATCTTGGGGGGACCTATCCCCTTCAAATGGAATGCGAAACCCCCGTTGAAAACCTTCCAGCAAGTAAGCTGCGTCCCCCCTCCTTGGGTATGCTGCGAGCCAGCGCTCCAACATGACCACATTAATTGGGGAGGGGGCCCTTTGATTGACCAGCACCCCCAGCGGCAGGTCTGCCCTGCCCTTGTCCACCCCTACCCCTGCCCCGAAACCTGCCCGCTCGCGGGCACGCAGCGGCGGCGTGTGGGCCCGCGCAAGAGGGACACTCGTGCTTGTACCGGCACTGCTTTCTATCGCACGCACCATTGGCCGAGAAGCTCCAGCACAGCAGGTGGGCTGGAACCCCCTGCCCCGCCACCTGGCGGGTAGCCTGCACTGGAGCGGCTCGCTGGACCGCATGTCCACAATGATACCTCTCCCCAGGCGCAGGGCGCGTGGGGGTCATGTACAGAAGCCACAGCTTCTGGCAGGGCTCATCCCACCTCATCTCCGGGTGTAGGGGCACTCTCATTCGAAATTCCTCGTCGTAAGCCAACCACGATGGGCCAGGGAAATCAACCATTGCCCTGTAAATGTTGTCCAAATAATGGACCATCGGTATGGCCAGATCAGGCCGGGCCCTGAGGTATACCGCCATGTATATCAGGTATGCGGGCAACCAATTGGCCCACGTGCGTGGTGGCTTACGACGGCGGGACTGCTCCTTGTCCTTTTCGTCCTGCCCCTCCCTCTCTTCCTTGGTGGGCTCCTTGTTCAGAAGGGAGAAAATATCCACGTACTCCCCCCTCCAAATTTTTTCCTTTGTGGCGTGTGCCAAATGATCCCCGAGGGGCAAAGAGTACCCAGCAGTCGGGAGTGCCGAGACCGGCACGTGAACAGAGCGGGGCATCAAAATTGGGGCTGCAACCTGCCCTGAAACCCCCACAGAACCCCCCGCAACAGGAGGACCCCCACTCCATGTGGGGCCTGCGGCCGGTAAAGCCGGACCTGAATACACTGGGGGTTGCTGACCCCCATTTCCCACCTGATGTGGCCACGGCCACTGTGGGCCCTCCCCTGTGATGGATGATGGTGTGGGTGCATTTGTTTGAACCGGATACTCACAAGGTGCACCCCTGCGGGCCGCCCCCACTGGGGGTTCCGGCCCACGGCGGGCGTCGGAGCTCGCGACCGGATTCGAGCTCGGCAGACACACCTGACCCCCACTAGCTGGAGGTAACTGCTGTGCAGGGAGCTGCGGGGCTGCAGCGGGCACCGGCCCGCGGGCCTCAAGCAGCTCTACCCGGCCGGCCGCCTGCTGAAGATTGGCCGGCGGCGTGGTAAACTGAAGGCCAAAAGGCACCCCGGATTGAGTGGTCACCCCCATGGAAGCCTCTAAGGCCGCCACGCGGGCCAGAAGGGCGTCGACATTCACGGAGCCCCCGACGCAAAGAGGGCCAAGGGGGGCGTGCGACCCACTGGCCGCCATTCCTGGGGCCGGTGGAAATGCACTTGGGCCCGAGTATGGCCATGGCCGGAACTCCGGCCCCGGAGGTACCTGGGGCATAACTTGCCATGGAAGCGGCCCGAGCCCACCCTCCTGAGAAAAAACCACGGCCGGGGAATGCAGGCCAGGGGCCAAAGGCCCAGCGGCACTATGCCCACCCACCTGTCCCGGGCCCATGGCCGAGGATTGCGGGCCAGGGGCCGCAGCCCCCGCCGGGCCGGCCTGGGGCTGTCCAGCCCCAGGCCATGGGTTAACCTGGCCCATTCCACCGGTCCCGGTGGTTGCCCCCGTCGAGGGAGCCAACTGAGGGGGGGCAGTCGTGGTCCTCCGACCCGGCTGCCGCCTCCTTGCCGGGCGAACTGCATTCGCCATCGCCTTCCTCTTCGAAGGCATCGATCCTGGATGGGAAGCCTGAGAGCAGGCAAAGAAACTGCGTGCTGCCCGAAGGAGGCTTCCCTAAGCGCGGAGAGCGACGGAGCCAAAAACTTCTCCTCTCCGTCGCTTTCACAAAATGGCAGCTCGGCTGCCTCGTGGCCACCCCTTTTAAAGGGTGCTGGCCATGCCCCCTAACTACCCGGATGCCCAAGTCCGGTGGGGGGGGGGCGCAAAGAGCGCGGCGGCCATTTTGGCGCCGCGCTTGCATTCTTAAGAGAATGCTGGACTATAAATAGGTAAAAAAAATAACCAGCACTATTACTTAGCATAGCTTTTCCCTGGTTGCTATCGTAGTGGGAAGATGGTATATCTAAGTCTTCCTTATAGAAAAAATGTAGGTGGTCAAATATTAAGTAAAAAAAATATGATTGGACATTTTCTCCTTACACAATCATTTTCAACATGTAGCAGGTGTGATTCAATATTTAACACACAACTGCCCCATCCCAGATGGTAGCTATATTCAAGGCAAGAGGAAAGAGTCTTAATTGTATAAAAGGGACAAAACTGTTATAAAGCTCCATTGTCCTTGAAACAGAAATTGGACAATGCCATTTGGAATACAAAGGACATTGTGAGGTCTTTGTACAGAGAATTAGAAGATGTCACCATGAAGCACTTTTATAACATATGAGTGACACAAATGCTATGATACATTTTCCCCTTTAAATTCTATCCAAGGCTGTTCAAGGCACTTCCGTAAAGCTAAATAATTGCACCTTCAGCTCTGTGGTTAAATGGCTGGCTACGTCCTCGGGTATTGATGTACCACTGTGGGCAATTTAAAAATAAAAGAATCTTGGCCCTTGATTTTAAAGGGGATACTTAATAAAGGGTCGTAAATTTTCCTTATGAAAGCCCTCACTTGATTTATTAGCAATCAATACACCATCTTTCTAGCAAATCCAGCACATCAAAGCTTGTAAGGCCTTTGGCCCTCTTGACTGACAGGCAATCTAGCCTGAAAGATTATATTGATTGCAAGGAGCTTTCGAAGCATGATGCGTGCAGCTCACTAGTATGCAAGGGTAACCTTCTCATTCATGGTGGAAACATTAAAAATAAAACAAAAACCCCACTAGAAACAAAGCTGGAAATATACAAAGGGGGTTATGCAAGGGGGGGGGGGAGGGAGGGAAGGGAGCAGAATTCAGAAATTTAGATGATTGCCAAAATACATCAAGTCGTTTCTTCACTGGTATATCCCACCTAGGGCTAGCGATGGAGAATCTGTGACCTGGACTACAAAACTTGTAGGCCGCAACAACCTAACCAGCTGGAAGAGGAGATGGAAGCTGTAGTTTACCATTGATTTAGAAGGCCACAGGTTTCCTACCCCTGGCCTAGGTGATATTGTAAAACAGTGGTGTTTGGGGAGCAGAGGTGAAACAAGCAACCCCTCAACACATTTTAGACTATAAAATCAAGTGCTGGTTTCTGGTGGCGGGGGGGGGGGGAGGAGAATGAGATGGTGGCACACTAAGAACATAAGAACATAAGAACAGCCTTGCTGGAACAGGCCACAGCCCATCCAGTCCAGCATTCTGTCTCACACAGTGGCTCATCATTTCCTTCAGGGTATTCCCAAGGAGATGCCTTCACCTGCTTAGGATTCCCTAGAAATGGCATTGAGAGATATCCTGCCTATCTCTCCAACCTCGAGGTTGTCCTTAAATATCCATAATTATAGCCATTGATACCCTTGTCCTCCATGAACTTGTCTAATCCTTTCTTAAAGCTGTCAAGACTGACAGCTGCCACCACTTCTTTTGGCAGGGAGTTCCATAGACCAGTGATCCTCTGGGTGAAAAAGTACTTTCTCTTATTTGTTTGAGAACTAGTACCCAAAAGTTTCATTGAGTGTCCCCTAGTTCTAGTGTTGTGCGATAGGGAAAACAGTTTTTCCTTATCTACTTTGTCCACACCGTGCATGATTTTATAAACTTCAATCAGGTCACCTCTGAGACGCTGTCGCTCAAGAGTGAAAAGGCCCAACCGTTGCAGCCTCAGATGGTAAGGAAGGTGTTCCAGTCCCCTAATCATTCTGGTTGCGCTCCTCTGCACTTTCTCCAACTCCATAATATCCTTCTGGAGGTATGGCGACCAGAACTGTACACAGCATTCCAGATGGGGCCTCACCATAGATTTATAAAGAGGCAAAATGACACTTGCTGACTTATTTTCTATACCCTTCCTAATGATCCCTAGTATTGAGTTTGCTTTTTTCACTGCTGAGGCACACTGGGTTGACACCTTCATTGAGTTGTCCACCAGGACACCAAGGTCCCTTTCCTGGTTTGTCGCAGAGAGTTCAGACCCCATCAGTTTATAAATGTAATTGGTTTTTTTTTGCCCCAACATGCATCACTCTGCACTTACTAGTGTTGAAGCTCATTTGCCACTGTTTTGCCCACTCCCCCAGTGTGAAGAGATCCCTCTGGAGCTCCTCACAATCTCTCACAGTTTTCACTACCCTGTATAATTTAGTGTCGTCAGCAAATTTGGCTACCTTGCTTTTTTACTCCTACCTCTAGATCATTTATGAAGAGGTTGAAAAGCAGGGGTCCCTTGGGGGACCCCACTCTTTACTTCCCTCCACTTGGAGAAGTGTCCATTTAGTGCTACCCTCTGTTTCCTGTCCTTTAGCCAGTTGCTGATCCAGGACAAGACCTGTCCCTTTATTCCATGACTGGCAAGTTTATTCAAGAGCCTTTGGTGTGGGACCTTGTCAAAAGCCTTCTGAAAGTCCAGATAAACAATGTCAACTGGATCCCCCTTATCCACATGCTTGTTGACACTCTCAAAAAATTCCAAAAGATTAGTGAGGCATGATTTGCCCTTGCAAAAGCCATGTTGGCTCTCCTTTAGCAGCACCTTCTCTTCTATGTGCCTATTAATTCTATCTTTTAGGATGGTTTCCATCACTTTACCTGGGACACATGTCAAACTGACAGGTTGGTAAATCCCTGGATCACCCCTGGATCCTTTTTTGAAAATTGGTGTTACATTCGCTACCTTCCAGTCATCAGGCACAAAGCCTGATTTGAGGGAAATATTATATATTTTGGCTAGGAGATCAGCAATTTCATCTTTAAGTTCCCTGAGAACTCATGGATGGATGCCATCTGGTCCTGGTGATTTGTTAGTGTTTAGCTTAACAAGACATGAAGGACCTCCTCCCTGGTTATTTCTATCTTGCTTAATTCTTCGGTTTCCCTCCCTATGAAGATAGGCTCTGTTTTGGGCATGTGGTGAATACTGAAGCAAATAATTCATTGAGTCTCTCTGGAATCTCTGTTTCCTCTTTAATAACCCCTTGCCTTCCATTGTCATCTAATGGTCCAATGGCCTTCTTAGTTGGGTTCTTACTTCTAATGTACTTAAAGAAGTCTTTGTTATTTCTCTGAGTATTTTTAGCTATACGCTCCTCAAAGTCTTGCTTTGCTTTCCTCATTGTTGCCTTGCATTTGTTCTGCCTGCTGTCTTCATTCGGACAAGCCTTCCATCTTCTAAATGAGCTTTTCTTGCTCTTGATCACTTCCCGAACAGCTCCTGTAAGCCACATCGGAGTCCTCTCGGACCTGGCAGTGTTTTTCCCTTTGGGTATGCATTCCAATTGGGCCTCTGTTATTGTTTTTGTAAACAGCCTCCATGCCTCTTGGAGTGTTTGGACTCTCTCAATTTTCCCTTTCAGCTTCTTTTTTACTAGTTTCCCCATCTTTGGGAAATTTCCTTTTTGAAAATTTAAGGTCTCTGTGTTAGATTTTATCAGTGACTTGCAGTCTATGATCAAGTTAAACATAATTGAGTTGTGGTCACTGTTCCCTATTGGATCAGTCACATTAACATCTTGCACCAGATCCTGAGTATTACTCAGGATCAAGTCAAGGATTCTTGTACCTCTAGTTGGGTCTTCAACCATCTGTCCCAGGCTTCCCTTCTTGGATGCCTCCTTTACAACATTCTCCAACTGCCAGTCTCCCTCAAGAGTTTGGGTCGGAGGCCAATAGTATATGCCTACTGTTAGACCATCCTTGTGGCCTGGTACTCTTACCCACAGAGCTTCTAATGGTGACTCCAAATCACCTAGATATTCCAATTCATATGATTTTATCACTTCTTTGACATACAAGGCTACACCACCTCCCGTTTGCCCCTTCCTATCCTTCCTGTACAGTTTGTAGCCTGGGATAACTGTATCCCATTGGTTATCATTGGTTACTCTGAACTAAGGAGGAAAAGAAATGTGGCTAAACACTACATCATATCTCTTTGGTCTCTCCTGACTGTGCAGGATTAACCAGAGCCACTCAGGATCAGATTGTGCTGTGGTATTTTTGAACCACAATCGGGCGTACCCTGGTAACGGCAACCTTGTGTTACACTCGGTCAGGTGAAAAGGACTGCAGAATGAACTCACCAAAAGGTGGATTCATTTTGGCACTTTCACATCTGGCCTAGACACAGAAGAAGACCATGCTGTACCAATAAAATAAAATAAAATAAAGCCCTGCTTTCCCAGCACCATCTGCAGGTGGCAAAAGCAGGTTGACATTTTCTGTATGTTCTCTGGAGGCTCAAACAATTCCAAATAATTTTAATCTCAGGAGTTGTTTCACCTTGATTAATGAATGGCAAGGCAGCATATCAGTTGATGTGCTTTCTTAAGTTCCTGTTATAGTTAATTGATCTGCCATCACTTGTGGCAATGGGGTTCCAAATCCCAGGGAGGCACAATGCTCCTGGAAAGTCTAAAAGGCACAAAGTAGTGATGGGGTCTAATCAATCAACTTGTATGTATGTATGTATGTATGTATGTATGTATGCATGCATGTATGTATGTATGTATGTATGTATGTATGTATGTATGTATGCATGCATGCATGCATGTATGTATGTATGTATGTATGTATGTATGTATGTATGTATGTATGTATGTATGTATGCATGCATGCATGCATGCATGCATGTATGCATGCATGTATGTATGTATGTATGTATGTATGTATGTATGTATGTATGTATGTATGTATGTATGTATGTATGTATGTAAGTAATGTTGTTGTTGCTTGTAACCACATGAATACTTTCCTTAGAAATACTGTATATGGATTCACCATGTGTGGTCATGTGACTGCTTTTGCTCATAGAGTATAAGTTCTTTGTTCTAGACCTCTGGAATGTGAGGGGAGGAACAGAAGATTACACAGAGAATGATTGGAGGGTAGAAAATCTAGGAAGGCGTAAGAGAGAAACCTAGTGAGGAGGATAAAAAGACTTGGAAGAAAGGGTGAGGGGTTGCACTTTTTCTGTATCATAATGAAGTGTATTGCCCGGTGTCGTTAATTCGCCAAGTGAAGACAGTGTGATTGTGATTTCTCCTTATCTGATTAATTATTAGATTGATATCTGACAAGCCTGGTCTGAAGGAATAGCTTTCAGACCCCAAGAGTAGCAATGTTTAGGAACTTGAGTAAAGATAGTTGACCCTAACTTTTGAGAAAAAGTAAAATAGCCCTCCCCATTTCTACAATCTGCAACAGAGAAAACAGAACCAGAGGATAGCATATCAGCCTAGTTTAAAAAACTCGACCGTGCTGGAAAAGATTAGGGAGGGGGAAATTAAAAAGAAAAATATTCATTAACAAGCTGGCAAAATAGATTCCATGGAGCTGTGCAATCAGACAAAGAACAAAGACCTTATTATTTTCTGATTTTATTTTCCATCAGGATGCTTTTCTTCAAATTATTTTACTGCAGAAGTCTTGATTAAAAACATGTCTTGCTCCTGCAGACTGCATAAGACGAAAGAGACAATTAAAGAAAAATGTTCATGCACATAATGAAGCCCTGTCTGAAAGGGGCCATCAGAGGGCAAGGCTACAATGCTAATAAAGGCAAAAATATAAGCTACTCCAGTGAGTCAATGCTAAAATACAGTGAGTCAAAAATGAGAAAGAAAACAGTGTGGTCATATAAATAAACTAGCTTAATCTTGTTTCTTTTTCTATGCTACAAATAGCTTTAGATTTTTTTAAAAAAAGGGTTTAGTGCTACTGAATAAATAAGAGAAGATGTAAAACAGAGATTCTCAACTTGCAGCCCATGGGCCAGATGCAGCCCATGGCACCATTTCAAGTGGCTCTCCACCGCCTCCACCACACCAGGAAGTGCCATGTGGTGGAGGAAGGGCAAACTGGCTATCCAGCCCCCGAAGCTGTCTGAGGGAGAGTGACCCGGCCCCCGACTTAAAAAGGTTGAAAACTCCTGATGTAAAAAATACAGTGCAGAAGTCAGAACCCAGTCAAGTATTATTGTAGTTTTTCTGAACTTCTAGTAGTACTGGCCATAATGACAAAGAACAGATAAAGAGGCAAACCAGAGTATAATCTGAAACACTTCCAGGGTTTTGTAGGAAACATTTATTAGGAATAAATATAAACTTCCAACTTCCTAACTCATTCTGATGTAAAACTGAATAATAAAGGGGGAAAATGCCAAGAAGACATGAGGAGAAGGATGTTTTCTTGACTGGTAGCGGCATGAGTTGAGAAAATGTGAACTATTCTCAATTGAGTTGCTGAGGCACCCAGAACACAAGGAGCTAAATTGTTTTAGCATGACTATTTGGGAATCACAAGACAAGTATGTTCTTTCCTTCAGGATATATATTTTGGCATACTGAGGATATGCCCACTGTCTATACACCCTGGCTTTCCATTAATTATGAGAAAGGCTTGAAGTTACCTGCAGCGCTATATTATTCAATTAAGCAGCTTTCTTGTGCTAGAAAATGGTGCAAGTTGACAGTGAAGTTGTCAAAGGAACTGGTGAACTACTGAAGGTACTAGAAATATGTGTATCACCTTTGCATGCTTTCCATAAAATATTTGAAACTTGGACTGTCGGGAAAGTGTGAATCCAGATCTCACACTTCCAAGGTGTATGATTTGCACTTTAACCATCCAAAATGAAATTATTCTCAAACCATGAAAAGGCAGGAAGGATCCAGGTGTTTGTTGGGAATATTTGTTTTTAAGTTCCAGGTGCTTCTTTTGTGTCCAGGTCGTATTTTAAATGGCCAAAATAAAGCCACCTATTTGACTTTGTCGTTGGCAAAACTTGGTACGTTTCCTTTCCGGTAGTAACCAGCAGACTATCTGGACTCTGTATTTCACCACTGTGTGTTGTTATCCGCCAGTAGCCCTAGTTGAGCATATTGGTCCAAAAGCTGCTGTCACTTGTCCCTTCTTTGATTTAGTACTATAGAATTTCCATTTTTGTTTTATATTGTTTGTTCTTCCTAGAGTCGGATACGATTGGCTTTCAAGTAAGGGTGACTTTTACCTTACATTTATACGCTAACTTTCTTAGTAGCCTTAGAGCTGCAGAGCTGGAAGGTACCCTGTGGAGCCTCAAGTCCATCTCTTTCTCATGGAAAATTGAACTCTCAACCTCTGGCTCAGCAGCCAGATACCTAAACCACTGCACTATCTAGCTTTCCTCCAATGAGCTCAAAGTGGTATGTATGGTTCTCTCCCCTCTGCCAACTTTGTTTGCACAACTGTTTTGTGAGGTAGATCAGGTAGAATGAATGCAACTGGACCAAGATCCCCAAGTGTGTTTCATAGCTGAATATGGTTTTGAACCTAGTGTTCCTGAATTTTTGTCCATTACTACTGGACCACATTAGCTCTGGTACGTATTTTTGGCTTTATTACTTTTGGACACAACTTGCAATAATCTGCTTTAAGAAGGATCCATCATAACAATCTTCTCAATAGTTTTCTACCTGTGTGAATCACGAGCATGTTCTATCTTCATTTCTGGTTTGTCACTATCAATTTACTGCTATACATGAATCAGGCAAACCATAGTAAACACATATTACACGAATCGAAAACACTGTTTCTAAAGATCCTTGCTGGCATTAAACATAGTGTGGATTGGTTGGCTATACAGCGGATATCACAAACAAAGGGAAAGGTGATGAAAAGCCCCAGAGAACTTAGAAGTGTATTGGCTATGGGCAACTTTCCCCTACCAAGCCATGTAGGCAATGGGAACCATGCCACCTCAACCCACTCTTTTTAGAAATAATTTTAAACAGGAACTTGAGATAAGAGCTGATCTAGACTCCCGGATGATGGGTACTTCACAAGACCCAGAAATAGCAGGTTAATTCCAGCTATATAAGGGTTTCATTGCCAACACCACCATACTGAAACTACAGGTGAAACTCAGAAAATTAGAATATCGTGCAAATGTTCTTTCAGTTCAGTAATGCAACTTAACAGGTGAAACAAATATATGAGATAGACTCATTACATGCAAAGTGAGATAGTTCAAGGCTTACATTGTTATAATATTGATGCTTATGGCTTACAGCTTATGAAAACCCCAAACTCCCCCAATCTCATGTACCCCATAATCATCACATAATCTCATGTACACTGTATGCCATGATCATCACAATTATAATGAATTAAGGTATGACATATCTTGCTTTGCATGTAGTGAGTCTACCTCATATATTTGTTTCACCTTTCAAGTGAAAATGAATGAACATTTGCACGGTATTCTAATTTTCCGAGTTTCACCTGTTATACTTAGATGTTAGTTGGTTTCAAATTGGATTGCAATATCAGACAAGAAACAAAAGTAAAAACAAAATATAATAACAAAAATAATAATAAAGACAAGAAGCAAAAGTATAAATATAATATAAATATAATAATAAAGAAGACAAGAAACACAAGTAAAAACAAAATATAATAATAAAGACAAAATCATTGTGGCACCTTAAAAAGTAACTCCTATATTTTAACGTGAGCTTTTGTGTGTCAAGTTCTCCTCCTTAGTTGTAATAATAGTGTACTGAAATTATACTTGGACCGAAGGGGCTCTCTAACTGTACCATCGGCTAGAGGGGCTCATCTCTCTAGCTCAAGAAGAAGGGCCTTCTCCGTGTCCGCACCAGCCCTTTGGAACCTCCTGCCAACAGAGTTACGGCTCCAGACAGAATTGCTGCCCTTTAGGAAAGGACTTAAAACTTGGCTGGCAGGGCAGGTGTGGGGCACTGATGGAGAGGTGACCCCCGCCTTCTGGCTCGTCTGAATAAATAACTAGATCCTCCCTCTCTTTTATGGATGGGACGGGTGGGTTTCTTTTTTAATGAGGGATGGTTCTAAATGTTTTTATTGTATTTTTATGAGTGTTTTATGTCTTTTAATTGTGAGCCGCCCAAAGTCGCTTCGGCGAGGGGGTGGCGATACAAATGTAAAAATTAAATTAAAATTAAAATTAAATGGCACAATTCCTGGGATACAATTTAAGAGTTAAGAGGTCGAATTTGTTTAATTACTTATCAGTCATTAAAATGCCACAGTGGATTACCTAAAGATACCTCACCTTCTCATTCTGTCTAGAATAGCATTTGTTTGTGTCAGTTTTACTCAAATAAGACATGCGATCTGGAGTTTTCATCTGACTACACCTGGGAGTGGGGTGTATGTGTGTGTGTGAGTGAGAGAAACATTAATGTTTTCAGAAAGCAAAAACAAAAACATTTTTAAAATTTGATTAAGCAGATTTCTGTGAGAGATATTGCTCTTACAATTTAGAAATTCTTAAGAAAATGGTTTTTACTAATTTAAAATATTTTTTATTAAGTGTTTCATTTACACTATGGATTTTTGGCATCTGTTATGTGTTAAAACACTACTTGTGGGAATGTATCTGTTTTCTGTCTGGCTGTCGCTGACACATTGTGTAAACAAAAGTCCTCTTTGTCTGCATGAGAGATAACACTGGATTTTGGGCATGCATAGAATATGAGAAGATTTCTCCTTTCTTCTCCTTATTTGGGTTCTGACTTTCTGATTGGTTGTCTGTGCCTTAAGTTTTATTTCTGTTAAGTTTCGTTTCTGAGATACTCTGCTTGAATAAAGAGAAGTGATTATTCCTTTGTTCAGCCAAAAGACCAGTGTGTGTGTTTGCTTTTCTCTCTACCTCTGTTTCCTTCTTACTCCGTCTAATGAAGCTGGACTCCGTTAGACCTTTTAACTCTCTATCTTAAAAGATCTGGGACTATAAACTGCTGCTAATGAGGCTGAATGATTATCTTTACATGAATCAATTTCCTACAAGTGGCGCTCCGTGTGACGCTTTGAACTACAATGAGAGAGCCTTCTTTGAACTCTGCTTCAGCAATTAGCACCTCATAATTGGCGACCAGGGACAAGGTCTTCACTCGCTTCGACCAGAGGAAAGGTCATAAATCAAGCGCTTGAGAATTACAACTAGGTGAGTGGAAAAGTGGAAAACACAATTTAATTATGGGGTGCATATTGACTTCGCAAGGGAATGAACTTTGCAAAGATATCTCAGATCTTTTGCATATGAATGGACGAAAGGCTGATGAGAAGCAAATACAACAGCTGGTCAAAGCTATAGAAAAAACTGTCATTGGGTTAAATTTGATGAATGCTTGGACTTAAAACAGTGGAAACAGATTGGGAGAGAAATGCAGAAGCATAATGGAATTTCTGTATCAGTGCTATTTACATGGGAGGAAGTCAGAGACTGCCTTCAAAGACTCACTCCAAAGAATATTCTGTTGTCTCAGGGGCTTGCTGGCCCCCTCCCAAAGCTTTTGCCCCCAGACAAGGGAGGGGCTATGGCAACTGCCCCTCCATCATATGAGAAACAACAGCCCCCTGATGGGGGTGGAGGTGGAAATGGAGATGGGACATTATATCCTGCCTTGCAGCAATCAAGCACTTTTAGCCCTACCAAAACACAGTTCTCTGCTGCTTTAACTGCAGCTGTGCTGGACGTGCAATCTACTGAGATATACCCAGTGATAAGGGGGGCTCCGGCTGTGGGCAATGCACTGGCAGTCCCGGATAGATATGAAACCCTCCATTACAAATATCTGAAGGCACTAAGAGTCAGCATACGTGACTATGGGTTTAATGCACCTTTTACAAAAGCTTTGTTGGAAGCCATTGCTTCTCAAAAATTGCTACCAGTTGATTGGAAACAGATGATCAAAGCACTCTTGCCTCCTGCAGAAGCCATGCTCTGCTTGCAAGAGTGGAGGGATATGGCTTGGGAGGTACATCATACACGCCCTGCACTCACAATGGATATGTTATGTGGGGAGGGAAATTTTGCCAACCCCACACAGCAGTTGGCACTCACTGATGCCCAGTTGGGAGATATTGCACAGATAGTCATGCGCGCCTGGAGTAAGATTCCTTCCAAAGGGGATAGCTCAGTTGCTGGATTTGCAGCAATAAGGCAGGGCCCTAAAGAGGATTACACTGAGTTTATTAACAGACTCATGACTGCCCTCAGCCGCCAGGTGGAAAATGTTCCGGCACGGGAAATGCTCATGAAACAACTGGCTTTTGAAAATGCCAATGAGGATTGTAAAGGGGCTCTGACAGCTGTTTATGCTCGACCAGGCACATCGATAGCAGACATGATGAAAGTTTGTCAAAATGTGGGGACTCACAGTTACAAGGCTCAACTTCTGGCAGCTGCAGTTCAGTTGCCCACAACTCAGGCTCAAAACAAACGTTGTTTTGGCTGTGGAAAAGAAGGACATTTTAAAGCACAATGTCGCTTCTCTCAAAAGCAGGCAGCACGCCCTTCAAGGAAGTGTCCCATTTGCCAGAAAGGGTACCATTGGGCCAATCAGTGCCGCTCAAATCCTAATGCCAACTCCTCAGCTGCTCAGCACAAAGACTCTGACTTTTCTCCACAGCAGCAGGGAAATGGGAGTGCGGGCCAGGCTCGGGCCCAGGCAAAATAATAGGGCTACCAGAGGTCAGTGAGGAAGCAATACAGGAAGTTTTGGAAGAGATGGCAGAAGATATGGAACTTGCCCAAGAAATGATTTCACGATATAGAAAAAACCATCCTCTAAAAGAAGGGCTTTTATTGAGGTTATCTAAGGACTGTACTTTTACTATGCCAGGGTGTGTGGAGGCTCTTCCCACACTGGTTGATGATGTTATTCCCCAGGGCATGATGGGCATCGTTCTTCCTTGCCCAGACGCCTTACCCGCTTCTGTACACATTGCAGCAGGGTCAGTTACATTGGGTCACCAAGAAATTGTCATCCCTGCATCAGCCACGCAACATCTCACCCTGCCTAAGGGACAACCTGTAGGACGCCTTCATCTGCTCCCACTAGGGACCACTGCAACTCCATCCCAGGAGACGACTGTAACAGCAGCTATGGCGGTGATACAAATCACCGAGGATAGACCGACCCGCTCGCTGATTATGGGTGGACGTTCAGTGTCTGGATTGGTCGATACAGGAGCCGATATTTCAGTGGTAGCAAAAAAAGATTGGCCAACTGGATGGGCCGTCCACCCCTGTAGGGAAGTTTTTGGGGTGGGCGGGTACGAGCCAGCACAGCAGAGTGTTCATCCAATCGTCTTTGAGACTTCAGGGGGAACAAAAGTTTCTCTTCACCCCCTGATTATGGATATTCCTATTACTCTGTGGGGCCGGGATCTCCTGGCTAAAACAGGGTGTACCTTGCAGACAAATTTTTGATACGGGCCTCCCCTGCAGCGCCGTTGCATGCACTTCCACTACAATGGAAAAACACCCCGCCAGTGTGGACGGATCAGTGGCCGCTCTCAAGAGAAAAGCTCCAGGCGGCGGAGGCCCTTGTACAGGAGCAATTAAATCTGGGACATATTCAAACAACCACTAGTCCTTGGAACGCTCCAATTTTTGTGGTGAAAAAGAAGTCTGAAAAATGGCGATTGTTACATGATTTGAGAAAAGTTAATGAGCACATCTTGCCAATGGGACCTCTACAATCTGGACTTCCTAATCCGAACATGATTCCTGAAGATCATCAACTCATGGTCATAGATTTGAAGGACTGTTTTTATACAATCTTGCTAGCGCCACCAGACAGAGAAAAATTTGCATTTACATTGCCAGTATACAATAATGAACATCCTACTCAACGGTTTGAATGGTGTGTCTTGCCTATGGGTATGGCCAACTCGCCGACTCTATGCCAACATTTTGTGAACATGGCTTTGGAACCTTTCAGGCAATGTCATCCAGAGGTTAAAGTCTATCATTACACAGATGACATTTTATTGCATGGTCCACAAGTCACGGAGAAACACCTGCAGGACCTAGCAGACATTTTGCAACAAGCGGGCTTGATCATAGCTCCTGAAAAAGTACAGCGGATGTATCCATTCCAATATCTGGGACATAGGCTCTCAGCTACAGCTTCAATTCCGCTATTGCCAACCATAGCTATTCCGGAGCAGTTCACTCTTGTACAATTGCAACAATTGCTAGGGAACATAAATTGGGCTCGTCCTTTCTTGGCCCTGAGCACGGAGGAACTGTCACCACTCTTTGCTGCTCTTTCTGGACACACTTCTCCAGCGGACATCATTCCCTGCACAACGGAGATGCGTACAGCTCTTCAACGCCTCAACGAAAAGCTGCATACCATCGCTGTGGATCGGGTGCCCTCAGGCACCATTGCGTTGGCATGTGCTCTTCTTCCCACACCGAGGCTGCCCACTGTGGTTTTGTTCGCGCCTGTTAACGCTCAGAAGGTGGCCATCGTGGAATGGCTACACTTGGCGCACACTCCCTCGAAAAACTGTTATCGCCTGCCTGATGCGATTGCTGATCTTTTTCTTAAATGCCGTACTAGGGCAAAGCATTTGACTGGCTATGACGTTGACTTTCTTTGTTTTCCTTTTTCGCAGGATCAGCTAACCGCCTTGCTACAGCATTCTGAGGCATTTCAGGTGGCCATGGCAGACTTTGTGGGACAAGTTAAATTTAACCCCCCCAAGGATAAGCGGTTTACCTTGCTGAATCTCACTTCTTACTCCCTGTCATCCCCGCTTTGCATGCAACCTATCTTGCATGCCGTTACTCTTTTCTCGGATGGCTCCCCCTCCCGTGGAGTTCTTACATGGCAGGGTCCTACTGGGGAATGGGAGGTTGTTTTTACAGGACCTCAAGCATCGGCCCAGCGGTCGGAACTGGCAGCGGTCATACTTGCTTTCTCTACGTTTTCTGATGTGCCTTTTAACCTGATTGTGGATACTCAATATGTTTACCGCCTTGTTTTTACTTTAGCTCAAGCTTATTTGTCTCCATCGATGGATAGGGATCTTTTTGCTTTATTCCAACAGCTTCAAGGTTTTCTTTCCAACCGTACGGTCCCATTCTTCATTGCCCACATACGCTCTCACACAAGGATCCCAGGTTATTTGACGGAGGGCAATGCACGAGCAGATTCTGCTCTCCGGGACACTGCTGAGGTTTTTTCTCTCTTTGACAACCCCATTGACAGTCATGCAATGTTTCATCAATCTGCTAAGGTTTTGCATAAACGATTTTCCATTCCTATGTCACAGGCTAGAGACATTGTGTCATCCTGTGCTTCCTGTACGAAGTCTCCTATATTCCTGCCATTTGATGCTGTTAATCCTCGAGGAACAGAAGCTAATCAGCTATGGCAGATGGATGTCACGTAAGTACCTGCTTTGGCTCCGCTTTCTAAGTTACATGTGACTGTTGATACCTTCTCTGGATTTATATGGGCTACACCCTTACGGGGTGAAACATCCAAACATGTTATACAACATTGCATTCGTTCGTTTGCGGTAATGGGTAAACCTAAAAGCCTTAAGACAGACAATGGGTCATCATATGTTTCTTCTGCCTTTCAGGACTTTTGCCGTCAGTGGGACATTAAGCTAACCCATGGAATACCCTATAACTCGACTGGACAGGCGATTGTTGAAAGAGCCCACCTGACATTCAAAAATTTGTTACACAAGCAAGTGGGAGATAGAGGGGTTCCTGTGGCTGAAATACCTACAGCTGTTGCTAAAGTACTGTATACTCTTAATTTTCTTCTTGCTCCCCATAACAGGTCACACTCTCCAGTCGAATTGCATTTCAGGACCAAGGAGTGTCTTCCTAAACCATTGGTCGTTTATCGGCAGCAGCCGGATCCTGAGTGGAAGGGTCCTGTACCTCTAATCACCTGGGGACGAGGATACGCAGCGGTTTCTACAACCTCAGGACCTGTGTGGATTCCTGCTCGAGCGATCCGCCCATGGAGAGAGAAGGTTACTCAGCTCCAGGATGGTGGTTCACCAGTAAACTAAATGTGCTGACATTTGTACTTTTCTTTCTTACTGTGCTTCCAGCTGTGAGAACAATACCTCATGGGGGCAACCCCAACTTTTGGATTCGTCATGCTAACTATATGTTTGAGGTTCATGGTAAGAATGCAACGTTATACTATGAGCATCCACTGGCAGTGTCTCAAATGGCCTTTCTTCCGGCATTGTTCAACACGCCGGAGTTGGTTATTGGACATTTGCAACATGTTGATAGGTCTACGCTCTTCTCTAATCCTCCAGAACAATTTAACAACACCCGCTGGCGAAGCATGACATTCAAGAAATACGCTAAAGGACTTTGTTTCTGCTGTCATAGTTCTGGAGTCTGGAATAGTAAATGGAAGTACTGGACTCAAGCACAAAGGGTTTTGCGGAGTGTAGGCAATTATATGGGTTGTGATTATTATTTTTGGTTATGGGGTAGTTATAACAGTTCTTATAAGCTTAATTACACCTTGTTTAACACTACTATTGAAGATATATATGATGTGTTTCCTATGTTTACTCCTGATTATTCTGCTATAGATAGTGGTTCAATTTGCAATGGATGGCAAATCAAGGATCCTAACATGTGGTTCTTTTTTAATGGAGTTGCCACGAATTTCCATCCAGGACAATATCAATGTGCAGCATTGGGTTATTTTACCTTACCCGTACAAGTGCAAATGCCGCTTCGGGCAGATGCACGGCGCCGGAGAGCTGCTGCCGGCCCGATGGGTTCTGGTTGCAATGATGAAGTGATAATCAATGTTCAGCTTTCTGATGGTAGCTCCTGGGGGAGAGCTATAGGGAGTGCTATCACTGGAGCACTCACCTTGGGATCATACCCAGGTGTCATTTCCCAGGAGAATAGAAGGTCCATTTTGGGACTCACCTGTAGGCTGGAGAAATCAATCAATGCCACAGGGAGGGTCATACGGGATCTTCAAATGGAAATCACTGAGCTTCATCAAGACCAAATGCAGGACAGACTGGCCATAGATTACCTGTTAGCAAAATCCGGAGGATTTTGTAAACTGGTCGGGAACCAGGGATGTCGGGTAAAATTCCAGGATCTGAATAATATTATTGAGAAAGAACTTCAGAATTTACAGGAGAGTATTACTAACAATGTACGCACTGATGTTAATCTCTTTGATTGGATGACTTCTTGGTTGCCTGATTTATCTGTCCTTAGACTAGTTTTCTTTTATGGGTTCATTATTATTATCTGCCTTATATCTTTGTGTTTTTGCATTAATTGTATTCCTAACCTTATTTCTATGTGTAACGCATGTCCACTGCGTAGAAGGGAGACGTCGGGTTTTGCACGACGGCAATTGTACTCAATGAGGTATCATCCTCCGGAACAAGGTACCAGGAGTCAGGAGGGGTACGATGCCCAGGAGGACAGTGATGATGTATATGGAGGAGTAGTTATGGAGTATGATGACATGCAGGGGTATGATTAGCCGTCCCTCTCTCAAATTTAAATGAAAAAGGAGGACATGTGGGAATGTATCTGTTTTCTGTCTGGCTGTCGCTGACACATTGTGTAAACAAAAGTCCTCTTTGTCTGCATGAGAGATAACACTGGATTTTGGGCATGCGTAGAATATGAGAAGATTTCTCCTTTCTTCTCCTTATTTGGGTTCTGACTTTCTGATTGGTTGTCTGTGCCTTAAGTTTCGTTTCTGAGATACTCTGCTTAAATAAAGAGAAGTGATTATTCCTTTGTTCAGCCAAAAGACCAGTGTGTGTGTTTGCTTTTCTCTCTACCTCTGTTTCCTTCTTACTCCGTCTAATGAAGCTGGACTCCGTTAGACCTTTTAACTCTCTATCTTAAAAGATCTGGGACTATAAACTGCTGCTAATGAGGCTGAATGATTATCTTTACATGAATCAAATTCCTACAACTACTAGATGATGGTAAAGAAGAAATGGGGACATGTGAGGAGCTAAAAAATCACAAGAGTGTGTTGCTGAAAAGGGTTAGGGACCACTTGATCTAGATAGACGAGAAAACAGCTGCATAAAGATTAACTGTCTGAATTGCCATTATAGAAGTAGGTGTTTAGTATTGCCAAGAAACCCACAAATTTAAACTAAAGTTAGATTGGCCACAGTACACAGAAGTTCTGTGAAATTCCTTTATATATTTTCCCAACCACTATAGTCTTCTTCCCCTGAAACTATAACATAAGAATAATAAAAACAGAGACATTTTCCAATGCCGTCCGACATTTCTCAGTGCTGCTGTTAACAAAAAGTGTGTTGGGGAAAAAACACAGAAGAAATCTCTTAAATGTGGAATTTCTGACTAGTGTGTAAATAGAGCTGCTGGAGCCTAGCCAGTATCTATCCTGAAACAGCGATTATAAAGTGCTTTAATTAGTAATGGGGGAGTGCATGAAGGAGAGAGTACTTTCTCAGAAGTAAAGGTATACAGGAGATGCACAGGTTAAGACCTGCTTGCCTTAGGGCATATCTGCAGCTGCTCAGTTTTATTCATAGGATTTCTGAATACTTTTAGCAAAGCTTCCAAAATGGTATATAGAAAGAATGCACAAAACATTTTAAAAGCATCTGCAAAGAATGGCCATTAATGAAACATATCTCTTTCTAAACATTTAGACAGAACATCCTAGTAGTTTAAGCTGTTTCAAAAGTGGAACAATTTGTTTTGGGAAGTGCATCTGCTGTATACCTTTACTGGGCTCTGATACATAAATATTTTTTAAAGCTGAGGGCTGGGTAACCACTTCCCAAAGATTCTGTAGTGGCAGAACTCTTGAACAAACAGGGTTGACCATATAGCTTCTGAGGTTCCTTCTGATTTCCCATTTACTAGTAATTATAAATGTGCCCAATCTGGCATATCCTGAAACTTGCTGTACAATATACCCATTTTTGTGTGTGCAAACGTTAAATTGTACCCATTTGTACAACAAGCCTGCAGGGAGAGCACTTTGGCCTGCGCTCCTTCAAATGTCCACGTTACACTCCAGCGAAAATCACTGTGTGTGTACATCTGCATTGAAGGCACAAACAGATGCTACAGTACAAGCATGTACTATTAATCGTTTTTTTGGTCCTGGCCCATGTAAACAACTACAATATTTAATGAAGAGGAAACTCTCAAAAAGTTTGAGCAAAAAAGGCAAACAATTAAAACATATTTATTTTAATTTCAAAATCTAGATATCTCAGCACAAATGTACATACATTCAGCTTAAAAAGATGAGCCATAAAAAAGGTATTCATGAAAAGAAGAAACACTGTGTTCAGATAAAGCCTGTCAAGGTGGTTCTTTGGGGTCAAAGTAAACATTACTTTAGCTGCCAGTTTTCTTTTCCTTCTTCAAAAAAACAATGCAAGGTAAAATTAAAATACAGCAAAACCCCGACTTACATACTCCTCGAGATACGTAAAATTCGACTTACATAATGATTTTGTGCTAAAACCATGTCCCGATTTATGTAACACAATTTCCTATGGGTTTGCTTCGATTTACATAAAAACTGATTTACATAAAAGCCTATGGAAAGTACTTTTTACATAAGTTGGGGTTTTACTGTAGTCCATAACCTAGTATGGAACAAAGATTGTTTCTCTGAGTGGGATTGGGCAAGCATCCCCAATGTGGATTAGTACTGCAGTGAGGGGCAAATCGTTATACCCCTTCCTATTTCATAAACTAGGTTCCCAATTCAGATTATAACACAACGTTTTCATCTGAACAAGGAAAACACTGAGGAAGTTGCCAGATGTGTCTTTAATGTAACATGTATCTTGACTCTTGTTTTACCCCTGAGGTCTGTATAAATGATACTAAAACATTGAATGGTTTAAAGGCTGACTCATAGCATCCATATGGGCACATATGAGGTGACGTTTGCAGTAGTAAATGTTGGAAAGCATACAGTGGAAGTGCAGGTTTGCAAATAGACGGGGGGGAGTTACTACATATGTACTGTTTTTCACACTTTACAACTGCAACTTAATGGTGTGTGTGTGTGTGTGTGTGTGTGTAATGTGCATATGGAGCAAATGTGACGAGCTTGCTTTGTAACAGGTGAATCAGATAACAAGTATTTTACAAAGAGCAAGAAGGCAATTGGGATATGTTTTCTTAATTGAAAAGCCTATTTACATGTACAGCAGTAGTAGTCACTTCCCAAAGAGCAACACCTCTGACATTTGGTATAGCCCAAGGCACTTCAGATTGTTACATTTGCACCCTCCTCTGTTTTAAACAGAGAAAAGAACGTATGTTTGGACTGCTTCAGGAACCTAGAAACCTGCATTCGTGCAGACATGTAGCCTGAAATATCCGGATGACCAGACAAGAGACCCTATGTAAAACAAGAGATTGAAAATGCATTTCCAAACAGTTGAGAGACTCTTAGCATGAAGAAGGAAGCTGAAATTTGGATCTATTGCAGCTGCAGAGATAAGAATTTCTACATATGAGTGTGAGACTTTTTGAAGTGCTTAACTGTCTGAGTGTGTTTATGAAAGAGAGAGAAGAGGGAGAGAGAAAATGTACCATATTTGTCGGTGTATAAGATGCATCGGAGTGTAAGACCCACACCGTTTTTCCTGTGTATTTTAAGGCAGGAAAGTGTGTTCATATGCCAGTAAATGGGGTATTTGCCGGTGTATAAGACACATCGGAGTATAAAACACACTCCATTTCCCAGTGTATTTTAAGGGGGAAAGTGCATCTTATATGCCGGCAAATACGTAAGTATGCTGTAACCACCAGAGGAGTATGGATTAAGATAATATTGTCAGAAGATGGACATAAAGTTTGCATTGTAATTGATTTCCATGATCTAAGCACACAAACAAAAGTTTATGAAGGACTAATTAATGTGCTGGAGTGGTTTCACTCCTCTTCTGGCTTGGTTTGTTTATGTGTTTGTTTTTTGCTGGGCAGAGGGGAGGGGTTTCCACGAAACAGCACTTGCATAATGCAAGTTTCATTTACTCACATATTATATACATCCTTACAGACATAAATACACATCTTAAAATAACAACACAAGAGATGACTTGAAATATAAGGTATATATCTAGATACATGTGGATACATTCCAATCCATGCATATAGTAAATACCCCTGAAATATCTTAAAAGCATAACATATTACAGGAAAAAAAATATGAATACCAACAAAAGCTTCTGAACAATTCCCGTTAATTGAGAACACAACATACAAGCCTAATGTATTGAGGCTCGTGGCCACCCATATCTGTTTCCCGTTCACATTCCTTTGAAGTGAATGGGGCAGATAGTGTCACGGGGTTTTTGAGAGTCCTAGTTCCTTTTAATGGCCTCACACGGGGAAGATTGCCAGAGCAAGGCAATGGTTATACAGAAGGAGCCCAAGTGACTCTGGGCCTCCGAGTTGCTTTCCAAGCAGAAGCTGACACCCCTGACGATTCCCTGACAGAAACGGAGTTGATTAAGGAGTCACTTTGCCCAGCTGTACTTCCTTGCAGCGTCGTGCAAGAGTCTGCACTTGAGGTATTGTTCCTGGACTGACTGCTGTCCACAGTCCTTGGACTTCTTGCCACAGTAGCGTCTATGCTTGCCAAACTCCCAGCCCGGGATCGATACGGAGGCAGTTCTATATGATGCTGGGATTCTGTTTCTGAAGAATATGGAGGTGGAGGGAGATCAAACCACGGGGGTCTGCTGCAAGGCATAAATGAAATGGTATGTTATCAGCTATAGGGAAAGAAAATTGAATTTCTGGATTTTGTTCTATTGAGCTAATGGAAGAAGTATATAAAACATACATTATTGTCTAGGTGATACTTTGCTACATTCTGTATTTTATTGTAATTTGTATTTTATTGCATTCCTTGTATTTATTGTATAGTAATACCTCATACAACGTCCGCTTCATGCAACGTCGGATCCATACAACGTTGCCCAATTCTTGGAAAAAAGTTGCCTCATACAGCGTTGCCGGACGTTGTATGAGGTATTGGGGTTTTTACATTAGAGGTAAAGGTTTTTTTGTTGTTCAGTCGCAGTCAATTCCGACCCTTTGCGACCCTATAGAACATCGTCCTCCAGGCACCTGTCCTCCACCATCCTCCTCAGCCTGCCCAGCTCTGTGCCCACTCAGCAGGGGTCCTGGAACCATGGCGGAGGCGCAGCCTGTTACCCCCCCCCGGTGGAGAAACTCACTCTCTGGCTGAAGGAGGGAAAAGCGGGGGTCCTGGAACCATGGCGGCAGCGGCGGCGCAGGCTGTTAAAGCCGCCCGGCGCCCACCCCCCTTGGAGAAAGTCACTCACCTCTCTGGCCGAAGGAGGGGGAATAGGGAGCCCCATAACCATGGCGATGGCTGTTAAAGGTGCCCGGCACCCCCCCACCCCCCTGGAGAAAGTCACTCACCCCTCTGGCCGAAGAAGGGGGAAGAGGGAGCCCCGTAACCATGGCGATGGTGCAGGCTGTTAAAGGCGCCTGCCCCCCTGCACTTCATAAAGATTTCTTAAAATTCTGTCAGTTTCCTGTTTCTTTGACTTTGCCCTGCAGTTTGTGTTGTTACAATGTATCTCTAAGGGAACGATGTTATACAAAGCATTGGTGGCAATAATTTAGATGTTGTATGAGGCATCACGGCTAGGATTTTGCATGCCTCATACAAAGTCGGAATTCATACAACATCCTAACTTGTGGAACCAAGTTTGGACGTTGTATGAGGTATTATTGTATTATGTATTTTGTATTGTTGAGAAAGCTTTCGTTTGTTGTAGAGAGTTTAGCCGGGTGGCGCTCATGCCAGAAGGGCGGGATATAAATAAACCCATAATAATAATAATAATAATAATAATAATAATAATAATAATAATAATAATAATAATAATAACAATAATAATAATAATAATAATAATAATAATAATAATAATAATGATAATAATAATAATAATAATAATCATCATCATCATCATCTGAGCAATCAAGCTACTGTGGAGATACAGAATACAAGAAAACTATCCCCCCCAAAAATAATAATAAAAAATAAAATAAAGGAACTTCTGGAAAACTGACCTGGGTTATGAAAAATACTAATTGGCTACCATTTATGACATCAGTTGATGTGATTTCTTCTACCCTTAGATTGATTTTGAAAGGATTTTACTTTTTTAAAAAATTAATGCTTACAGAAATTCAATTCATGTGGTAGTTAAAACAAACATTTCTTAAAAGGTGTTTTTGTGGATGAAGTACAAGAATGACAATAGAATCAGCATGCAAACTACTTGTCAAAAGCATGGTTAACATCTTTGTAGGAGGGGGAAAAGCCAGGCTGCTCTGTGGAAAGTAAAAAAACAGAGACCTAGTGGGGGCCTGTTTAAAGATGTACTTGAAAAGTAGGTTTGGCATTTATATAGCAAGATAAATCTAAGATCTTGACTTTCCCTGAAGAGATGAATATGTAAAATTCATTGTCTGCTTTGCACCAGCCGATACCAGACTATAGAATAGTTTCTTCTGTATGATGTTTATCATTCTTCCTAACCCCAGGATAACAGTGATGAAGAAATGAACACCTGGATCAAGTCCAAGGTGTGCTGGAAACCTATCAACATTACAAAGTTGCTGCTGGCTGCTACCCATCATCACCACAGTCACCACCGAAACCAATACTGGTCTTAATAGCAAAGCCAAGAAAATGATCAAAACAATTTCCTGCAACAGACTATGGCGGTGATGGCAAACCCTGGCACTCCAGATGTTCTTGGACTTCAATTCCCAGAAGCCCAAGCACCCTGTGAATCCACATGATTGGGTTTACTGCAATTCATCCGGTCCGCGCCACCCTCATCGCTTCCAGGAGCGACGAGGGCGGCGTGGATGAATCACAGTAAACCCATTCATGTGGATTCACAGGGTGCTTGGGCTTCTGGGAATTGAAGTCCAAGAACATCTGGAGTGCCAAGGTTCACCATCACGGGACTATGGGCAATCATACTTTTATTTGGTATGCGGTTAATGATGGGAAGGATGCGCAATCCATTTTAAAAGCTGCAACTAAGATTTCTGGATAAGCCATGATATATTTCAGAAAAAACTGGCATAGTTTGCCTGGCCTTGCCGGGCATTTTTAATGTGTGTGTTGGTGGTTTGGGGTGGTTTTGGTTTTGCACAACCACCACTCCTAGGAAAAAACCACTCCAACCACCAACTCACACATTAAATTTTTTTTATTATGGCAGGAGTGGTGTGTGTGTGTGTGTGTGTGTGTGTGTGTGTGTGTGTGTGTGTGTGTGTGTGTGTGTGAATGTAGTCCACCAGAGGGTGCTATTTTTAGTTAATATTTTTGTTAACTAAAAATAGCACCCTCTGGTGGACTACATTCACTAACGTTCAGTGTGGAGGAGGCATTCATACCGGAAGGACGTCTTTTTTGGTTGTTTCCTGTAGGTGACTTGTTGTTTTTGGGTGTGTGTTAGTGTGAGAGTGTGTGTGTGTGGAGGTGGGGTGGGGTGAGGTTGGGAGGGTTTAACGTGGCCTTGCCTTGCTGGCCAGGCTGCGTTAAATCCTTGCGTTGGGGTAGTGGGGATTCTTTTATTTATTTATGTATTCCTTTTTTTTTACAGGGGGCCCCGGTCGGTGCCTTGCCATAGCCAGGGTTTTGGGGAGTATCCCCTCCCCCAAGCTATGGGCTAGTTTCCCCTGTTGCCTCGCCGAAGCATGGGTTGGAGGGGGGAAGAGAAGGGTATCCTCTTTCCCCACCCCCCATGCTACGGTGGTGACTTGTCCCGGCCTCCGAGGCTGTGGGGGAATTTTTTTCCCCTGCTGTCTTTCCGAAGCTTGGGGGGGGGGGGGAGAGGTGGGTATCCTTCCCCCCAAGCTATGGGGTGGTTGTTGGAGACGGAGGCCGAGAACAGTGCTCCATGCTTGGCCTTTGTCTCCTGTTTTTAACGTGTTTGTCTTCCTTGGAAGACGGGGGCCGAATCTTTTGGCCTCCGTCCTCCTAGGAAGATGAATTGGTTTCCTCTGGGAAACACTTTCCCTCCCATTGCGGCCTTCTGTGTAGGGAGAAGCACCAGATTGTCCTTTGCCATGTCGCCCGCAGAGATGAAGGACAGTGCGGTGCTTCTCCCTACGCAGAAGGCCGTGACGGGAGGGAAAGACTTTGAAAGACCCAGCCGGAGCCGGCAAAGGGTAAGTGCGGTCGGTGGAGGTTAGGGGGGGGGCTAGGTGGTGGGGCAGGGTGGTGGCATGGTTACCGGGGCTGTGCCTCCCCCCCCAACCATCATCGACCACACTTATATTTTTCCGGCTCCGGTTGGGTCTTTGAAAGTCTTTCCCGGGCAGGTGCGGTTTGTCTTTTAAAACCGCCGTGCCGCGCTTTCCCAGTCACCTCTATGCTCGCATCCCTCAGCCTGATTGGCTGAGGGGTTGCACAGCGCAGAGGACTCTGGGACTCATAGTTCTTTTTTTTGTCGCGTTCGTGGGGCTGCTGCCCCAATGGCGACCACCGAAATCCCGCATTGAGAAGGCGGGGGTTACAGTGAGAGCGGAGAGCTAGGTCAGGGATGGTTGGGCTGGGTGTGGGAGCCTTTGAATGAACCCAATGGTTAAGGCCACTTTTTATAGGTATAGATAAATCAAGTTTCTAACTAACTATTAGATGCCTTAATTAACCATGAAAAAAGAATAATGCATGCTGGGGTTTCCCCCTCCCTTCCAAATGATTTTGTTCTCGCAGAATAGATTAGCTTTACTCATTCTATCATTGCAAGGGATCCAGATGGTTATCTCATGGTTATACAAATGTCACACTTTTCCTAGGGCAGAAGCCTCGGAGTTGTGTTGCTCAGAAGGTCAACTTCCCCTTCCTTATGTGGGAATTGTGATTGTGAGTGCTCTGCAGAACATGACTTCAAGAATCTCATAGGCCCTATGTAATGCCATTAATGGTGAATAACAACACTGTACCCCCTTGCTAGTAGGCCACATTTAAAAGATTAATGCTATCTTTAATTATTTACCTGTTGAGACTGAGCATTCCCATGCAGTAGTATCTGAGTGCAAAATTGCTTGTATAGCCCTAAATGGTAAACAACAAGCAGGGGTGGAGGGAGCAGCCCCAAACTCCTGCATCTCCTGGCAAATTACGGTCCTCCATTTTGCACACTTTGGAATTTTTTTTTGGAAGTGACGGGTGATGTTGGTGGTGATGACAGGGATGGGACAGATGTTCCATAGTGATTCACACTCTTCTGTTAATGCAGTTGGCTTGCGCGTTTATCCTGATTTATTAAAAATATGAACTAAACATAACTCTCTGCAGGGGCAGACAAGGGATGTTGGATGGCCACCTACTGAACTGGCTGGTGCTATTAGGAGTCCAACATCTGAGAGCCTGAACTTTCCCCACTTCTATCAAAAGCACATTAACTTTAATTTAGATTGTTTGGGAAAAGACTGTCACTGTCACTGGTTTGACCAATGTAACCTGGGTTGTAGCCCAAGGACTGCTATTTACTTAGTGCAGGGTAGAGCAAAGTGTGTCTCACAGGATCCAGGCAGCCCTACCCCATTTTGGGGGATTCACTTTCATTGGTGGTGCCAAACCAGGACCAGAAGGGCCTTAACCAGCACAATATGCTTTCAAATGGCCAGCTGTAGACATGGAAACATTAAGACGGTACCACTAGCCATTTCAGATCACTTTCCTGACTTGTGTGTGAAGGTCTTTTTTCAATACAGAATGTGATGGGGGCATGTACAAAGGCCAGGGGTGGTGGTAGATCTCAAGTTCTTGTAAACTGCCCAATCTTGGTTCAGTGCTACACACCAGAGTATGGTTTTTAAAGTAAAGTAATCTCATTAAAAGTTAATGTACCATAGCAATACACATTCATTTTTTTAAAAAAAACCTCTGACATACACATTCCACTGCACATTTAATGTGAGAAAGACCTTTTGTACCCCAAACGTCACACTGCAAAAAGCTACAAGGGAAATGACAATTTGCAACTAGCCTTAATCACAGGACTCTTCAACTAATTCTAGCAGGACACATTTTTATGTAGTTGCTGTTTTTAAATTATTAAAGTAACAGCAGAATACAGTACCTACCTACAAAAATGGTGGCTAATGGAATCAGAATAGAAAACCCCATCTTGACATTACTTACTATGAAACAGCAGCACGGAGTGCAGCAGCAAAG
The DNA here is from genome assembly GCA_035047305.1 of Bradypodion pumilum. Classification (NCBI taxonomy): domain Eukaryota; kingdom Metazoa; phylum Chordata; class Lepidosauria; order Squamata; family Chamaeleonidae; genus Bradypodion; species Bradypodion pumilum. Next base: position 429,412,213 of record JAWDJD010000001.1, on the reverse strand, counting down.
GTGTGCGTGTTCACACACACACACACACACACACACACACACACACACACAAAAGGGACACAGCATTTAGAAGTAACAGAATTTTATACGGATTTAGCACTAGACGGGATGTCTGGTGTGGCACATACCTTTGGTCTAGCACAGCTTCTGAATAAGAAGGTGGGGAGTCTACATCTGGTGGCCTATGATAGGCCTGGCTGGACATGTACTGGACACCATTGTTGACATTGTAAGTGATGCTGCACTGGTGAGGATGATCCAGAACGACCAGCCGAGACAGGAGGACAGGGTGTTGCTGTCGATGCACAGGAAGGGTCATGAAGTTATTGCGTTTTCGGTGGTGGTGCAAGACCAGGGCCAGGAGGGCTACAACTAGCACAAAAATGGCCGAGCTGCCAATAATTGCATAGGTAATGCTGGGATAGAAGATCAGCTGAGGTTCTGTGGTCACATAATTCTGGTTGCTGTCAGCTTCTGGAAGGCAAAAGTAAAGAGAGGTAAGAGTAGCTTCTGTGAAATGGAAGCTGCATTTCCTCCCTTAGATGTAAAATGCTAATATTGCCACTGCCTGGCTGGCTTCCCACTGAGCTTTCCTCTTCTTTAGGAAGTGTGGAAAATGAGCTCATCCAGATACATACAAAACAGAGACCACCCAACTGAAATTGCACATTTTCCTCCTGCCGGCCTTGGATGTTGCTGCTTCAATTAGACACGCTCAAAGACTGTGACGGGGAAGTAATCTTCACAGGAAGGATGTGAAGGCTTATTTATCCCTGTATCCAAACTTCTGGCTTTGTTTCTGTTTGTTTTAATATAAAGTTTTTATATAGCTATCTGACCTCCATTCATTCATGCCTGCCCACCATTTCCTTCCCACAAGCTTCTTGCCAACATGGTATATATGTTTAGGTAAATGTCACCCTTGCTCGAAAGCCAGTCGTATCCGTTGCTAGGGTTCAGTGCTCATCTCCATTTATAGCCAAAGACCCAGCACTGTCTGCATTTGCAGACGTTCCTAAGGACATGTGGCAGGCATGACTAGACACCGGAATGCATGGAATACTGTTTACCTTCCCACCGAAGTGATACATATTCATCTACTCGCAACTTCTTGCTTTCGAAATGCTAGGTTGGCAGAAGCTGCGACAGTGACAGGCGCTCACTTTGCTATGCAGTACTCAGGTATCGAATTGCTGATCTTCCAGTCATCAAGTTCAGCCTCTTAACCACTTGAGCCACTGCAGTCCCTTATGTTTATAACCCAAGTTATTTCTGAATGCTTGAATAGAGAAAGCTGGATCCAATTTCCCTGTGGTAAGATTTGGGAAAGCATTCAAGTAGTAATTTGAATCCCACTGTCCTGTTAATCTGACTGGTAAATCCATCAAACCCACCACCAGATTTAGACAGATTCATCTATGCATTTCCGCAACGTAGTCGCCTGCAGGTAATTCTTCCCTGCTACAGACAGTCAATGAAACAGTCATTTTACATGGTCAGTAAGTCTCTGACAATGCTATTTTTCTGTCCCAATGATATACTGATATAACACTTGTCGTGCTAGCAAAGGAATACAGCAAAGAATATGTTTAGGGAATTTTAAGTCATACTTTCCTCTGTTACACCTATCTTAATAATAATAATAATAATAATAATAATAATAATAATAATAATAATAATAATAATAATAATAATAATAATAATAATAATAATAATAATAATAATAATAATAATAATAATAATAATAATAATAATAATAATAATAATAATAATAATAGGTTTATTTATATCCCACTCTCCTGGCACAAGTGGCTTTACAGAGCGGCTTTACAGCATAAGAAAAAAGAAAGCTTTTTACAACAAAAAGGAACCTTTTTCAACAATATATACCACATCACATACAAATATCAAGCACAGCAATAGAAAAATACAAATACAATGCAATTACAGTTCACAATCAAGATATACAATACAGTATACCCTAATCGCCCCACTAATACACAATACAACATACACAGAGCTCACTCCAGGCCACAAAAAGTCCCCAAATAGGCAATGATGGACCTACTGCCACGTGGCCCCACATCCTGGCCAGCGGCATGATAGTGGTGGTGGGGGATCCCGGGGTGCCGACACAGATGGCCTGCGACGGCACCCACCTGCTTCCACCTCCCGGAGCAGGTGGCGTGGGCTATTACAATGGGTTGCTATGAGGTTAAAAGGCAAGAGTTGTGTACACTAACCAAGATTTTAAAAGGGAGGTATGGGACAATGTGCAAGTTAGCTAGGGTCATTTTTATTTTTTTTGCATGTCTTATACCCTGCCTTTCAATTTGGCACAATGAAAGTTGTTAACTTTCACAGAAGAAACCGCAGAATGCAATTATACAAAATGATTAGATGGTTACAACTACTGTTAGAAAACAAAAGGCTAGTCCTTCCAATGCCGCATGCCAATTAATCTTCTCCAGACCACAATGGACAATAGACAGCATGGGACATTGTTGTACCCGATTCTATGCCAAGCATCAAATGGAGTCTTCCTCATTCTGAATACTCATTTTGCAGCCAAAGAGAAGGGAGGATCTACATGTGGAAGGCACTTTTTCCTTTCAAAAATGCCCCTCCCTGAGTAGCAGCAACTTGAGAGAATATGTTGTGGCAGGAGATGAAAGCAAGGGCTCTGTCAGCATTTCACATTGAGATTCAGTTTACACTTTTAGAGGAATGTATGGCTGTTTAGTTCCACTCTAAAAAAAATTTCAGTAAATGTTTATATACCGGAAACCAAGCCAGCAGATTAAATTCTCTGAAAATGCAGGTGGAGCATCTTTCAACAAAGACTCGGGTGTACATAAGAACATAAGAATAGCCTTGCTGGGACAGGCCACAGCCCATCCAGTCCAGCATTCTATCTCACACAGTGGCTCACCATTTCTTTCAGGGTATTCCCAAGGAGATGCCTTCACCTTCTTAGGATTCCCTGGAAATGGCATTGAGAGATATCCTGCCTATCTCTCCAACCCAGAGGTTGTCCTTAAGTATCCATAATTATAGCCATTGATACCCTTGTCCTCCATGAACTTGTCTAATCCTTTCTTAAAGCTTTCAAGACTGAGAGCTGTCACCACTTCTTCTGGCAGGGAGTTCCATAGACCAGTAATCCTCTGGGTGAAAAAGTACTTTCTCTTATTTGTTTGAGAACTAGTACCCAAAAGTTTCATCGAGTGTCCCCTAGTTCTAGTGTTGTGCGATAGGGAAAACAGTTTTTCCTTATCTACTTTGTCCACACCGTGCATGATTTTATAAACTTCAATCAGGTCACCTCTTAGACGCCGTCGTTCAAGAGTGAAAAGGCCCAACCGTTGCAGCCTCAGATGGTAAGGAAGGTGTTCCAGTCCCCTAATCATTCTGGTTGCCCTCCTCTGCACTTTCTCCAACTCCATAATATCCTTCTGGAGGCATGGCGACCAGAACTGTACACAGTATTCCAGATGGGGCCTCACCATAGATTTATAAAGAGGCAAAATGACACTTGCTGACTTATTTTCTATACCCTTCCTAATGATCCCTAGCATTGAGTTTGCTTTTTTCACTGCTGAGGCACACTGGGTTGACACCTTCATTGAGTTGTCCACCAGGACACCAAGGTCCCTTTCCTGGTTTGTCGCAGAGAGTTCAGACCCCATCAGTTTATAAATGTAATTGGGTTTTTTTGCCCCAACATGCATCACTCTGCACTTACTAATGTTGAAGCTCATTTGCCACTGTTTTGCCCACTCCCCCAGTGTGAAGAGATCCCTCTGGAGCTCCTCACAATCTCTCACAGTTTTAACTACCCTGTATAATTTAGTGTCGTCAGCAAATTTGGCTACCTTGCTTTTTACTCCTACCTCTAGATCATTTATGAAGAGGTTGCAAAGCAGGGGTCCCAGTACTGAACCTTGGGGGACCCCACTCTTTACTTCCCTCCACTTGGAGAAGTGTCCATTTAGTGCTACCCTCTGTTTCCTGTCCCTTAGCCAGTTGCTGATCCAGGACAAGACCTGTCCCTTTATTCCATGACTGGTAAGTTTATTCAAGAGCCTTTGGTGTGGGACCTTGTCAAAAGCCTTCTGAAAGTCCAGATAAACAATGTCAACTGGATCCCCCTTATCCACATGCTTGTTGACACTCTCAAAAAATTCCAACAGATTAGTGAGGCATGATTTGCCCTTGTAAAAGCCATGTTGACTCTCCTTTAGCAGAGCCTTCTCTTCTATGTGCCTATTAATTCTATCTTTTAGGATGGTTTCCATCACTTTACCTGGGACACATGTCAAACTGACAGGTCGGTAATTTCCTGGATCACCCTGGATCCTTTTTTGAAAATTGGTGTTACATTCGCTACCTTCCAGTCATCAGGCACAAAGCCTGATTTGAGGGAAATATTATATATTTTGGCTAGGAGATCAGCAATTTCATCTTTAAATCTGGTGATTTGTTAATGTTTAGCTTAACAAGACATGCAAGGACCTCCTCCCTGGTTATTTCTACCTTGCTTAATTCTTCGGTTTCCCTCCCTACGAAGATAGGCTCTGTTTTGGGCATGTGGTCTCTGTCTTCTTCAGTGAATACTGAAGCAAAGAATTCATTGAGTCTCTCTGCAATCTCTGTTTCCTCTTTAATAACCCTTTGCCTTCCATTGTCATCTAATGGTCCAATGGCCTTCCTAGTTGGGTTCTTACTTCTAATGTACTTAAAGAAGTCTTTGTTATTTCTCTGAGTATTTTTAGCTATACGCTAAAAACAGCCTCCATGCCTCTTGGAGTGTTTGGACTCTCTCAATTTTCCCTTTCAGCTTCTTTTTTTACTAGTTTCCTCATCTTTGGGAAATTTCCTTTTTGAAAATTAAGGTCTCTGTGTTAGATTTTATCAGTGACTTGCAGTCTATGATCAAGTTAAACATAATTGAGTTGTGGTCACTGTTCCCTATTGGATCAGTCACATTAACATCTTGCACCAGATCCTGAGTATTACTCAGGATCAAGTCAAGGATTCTTGTACCTCTAGTTGGGTCTTCAACCATCTGTCCCAGGGAACAATCATTTAGCATATCTAGGAACTTTATCTCTTTATCATGTGCTTAACAACAGCTCACCCAGTCTATGTGAGGGTAATTGAAGTCCCCCATTATAACCAGGCTTCCCTTCTTGGATGCCTCCTTTACAACATTCTCCAACTGCCAGTCTCCCTCAAGAGTTTGGGTCGGAGGCCAATAGTATATGCCTACTGTTAGACCATCCTTGTGGCCTGGTACTCTTACCTACAGAGCTTCTAATGGTGACTTCAAATCACCTAGATATTCCAATTCATACGATTTTATCACTTCTTTGACATACAAGGCTACACCACCTCCCGTTTGCCCCTTCCTATCCTTCTTGTACAGTTTGTAGCCTGGGATAACTGTATCCCATTGGTTATCATCCGTCCACCAGGTTTCAGTGATACCAATAATATCAATATTCTTATCTATTGCTAAGTATTCCAGCTCCCCTATTTTGTTCTGGAGGCTTCTGGCATTTGTATACAAGCATTTATATATGCTTTCCTGATACAGTCTTTTGAGTCCAGTTGCATTGTTAGACTGCCTCTTGCACCCTTCACGAGGAGAATACTGTTGAACACTATCTGTCCCGTTATATAACAACAGGGAATGTGGTTAAGCCAAATTAAGTCAAATGCATTCTTCCCTCGCGTCCTTAGCGGGATCTGTGTGTTTCAATGGCATGTGGTAGAGTCAGTTATCAAAGCCACTGTTGCCTATTAGACCTCATTATCTGGAACACGCTGACTCTGCAGACCAGAAGCTTTGTGAGGATCAAGCTACGCATAAGAGGTCTATGAAGAGTTAAAACTGAACAGAAGGTTGGTAATGGACAACATTACAGGGCATATTCATAAGACTGTTTTATTAACCACTAGCAAGGGTTGCCCGGCGTTGCCGGGCTTTTTTTGGGGTTATTTTTTAAAAATTTGAAAAATGGTTGTTGGATGATTTTTCTTGTATGTGTATTTAAATGAGTTTTTTTCTTTTTTTAAATAATGGTTTTTTATACGTAGGTAGTGTTTTAAAGTGTTATAATAAAATCGGATTTTGAAAAGAGGAATGGTTGATATATTTTTTTTTCAAATAATGGAATTTCTTTAAAAAAAGGGGAATATTTTATTTATTTTAAATTTAATGTTTTTGAGTGCTATTTTTGCTGTAGCCACTGGGTGGTGCTGTTGCACTGTTTTGAAATGGTAACTCAGTTGTGGGCTGTGTTTTCTTCCTGTTCTTTTTTCATTGCACATGTGCTCTTCGCTGAGGCTGGAGGTTGAAGGTGTGTGCTCGTTTATTTTATGTGTTGTGTTTTTGGGTTTTGTGGGGTGTGGGGGGATGTAGGTTGGGGGTATTTTTGCAGGGTGCTTTTGTTGTGATTTGTGGGGGGTGGGGGGTTGTGTTTGTCCTTGTTTTTTTATTGTTGTTGTTTGTGTTTTTGGTGTGTGTATTTCTGTGGGCCGGCCTCGGTGGCTGGGTGGCCCATTGAAATACCATGTGGTGGTAGTTTGGGTTTTTTTCCGCAGGCCGGGCTGGTTGGAATATCTATGCCGGCGGCCCGTGGTGAGGATGGGGGAATGGTCATTGGGGGTTAGGAAGGGTGGGCTAGGTGGTGGGCAGGGGAGCTGTAGTGTGTTATGGTGCTTTGTTTTTGTGGAATCGTGAAGGTAGATCGTTTTTTCCCTTTAATATCAGTGGGTGGGGGCTGCGATCCTCCTCCCTGCTGCCTACCCTAGTGTTGGGAGGTTTTTTTGGGAGGTTTGTTGGGATTAAAGGTTATATTGGCCCTTCACTTCTGGACAGAGAGGAACAGGCAGAGAGGATCGATTCTCCCCCCCCCCCTCCTTAAAACAACTCCGTTTTTAAAGAGAAGAAAAGACGGAGTTTTTTTAAGGAGGGGTGGTTGGGGATCGATCCTCTCTGCCTCATCTTTTGTTTTCAGATGGGTTGGGGCAATATAGTCCTTTTATCCCCACAAACCTCCCATCACTAGGGTAGGCAGCGCAGAGGGGGATCGCCACCCCCTCCCACTGATTTTAAAGGGGAAACTCCATTCGGGAGATTCAGGCACTGCGGGAGAGTAAAAGAAAGCCGGCTGCAGTTTGCTTGCCTGTGAGCTGTTTTTCTTTTTAATTTTCCGGGCGCCATTTTCCTCAGCGTTCTGCGTGGGCGCGCAGGACGCTGGGGCTTGTAGTAATGGGTTGGTGCTGTGTGTTTTTGCTGGTTTTTTTTAAAATGCGTTTCTTTCGATTGGCTGCGGCGCGTGTCGGAACGCTGCGCCATGCGAGAGCCTCTCAGCGTGATTGGCTCTGGCGCGGCGCAGCGCAAGGAATGTTGGGAAGTGAAGTTCTTTCCCTTTCTTGCCGTTTGTGGGGCTGAGGCCCCCGTGCCGGATTTTTAAATCCTTCGTTGACCTGCGTAGGGAATTCGGCCGTGTGCACGAAGGGTGGGTGTGGGTCAGTAGGGCGACGCATAGCAGCCTATAGCCAGTTCCAACGGTGAACACTTGGTTTTATAGGTTAAGATGAACAAATTAGTCTATCTTAAAAATATTTTTAAAAAGGTGTAGGATCAATTCTATTAAGCTTCTTACACAATGGAATTGGAAAGGCCATTGTATTCTCTCTCTCTCTCTCTCAAGACTCTGCAACAGCCGCTTCACACTTCATCAGGGGTAAAAGCTTCTGAAATAAATAATCGGACTCGGCATTTCCAGTTTTTAAGAAATGCAAAGTCTGCCCAATTCTAATAAAATGTACCATTTAAAACACCACAGGTTTTATATATTTATTGCTTGGTGTCTTCTTGCTGGTTTGTGCTTTCATAAGGCAAACTGCTGCTGATTAACACATATCACTTCTTTGAAAAGGGGCAATTTGATACCATGACTTATGCAATTACCCATGCGCAAGAGTAAAATGGCTTTTGGATTTTGGCCAACTCATATTTTGACCTGTTAACAATAAAGATGCTAAAGACATCTAATTATAGTAGAATACACATTAAAAACAAGATCTTGTTTAAAAATAACTTTTAAAACAAGTTAGAATGCAGTAAAAGACACAGCCAAAGCACAATCATTTCTCGGCTACTGCTCCTTCTTTGTGGAACGAGTTATCAGTGGAAATTAGATCCTCTTCCACTTTAATGGTCTTTCACAAACAACTAAAAATGTTCCTATTGCACCATGCATTTCCCTCATTAGTAAATTGATGTTACATCTCCAGTATTCCCTTATCTGTTTGGTTTGAGTTTACTGAGCTGTGAATATGAGAATGTAAACTATATATTATTGGTAGGGTTTGTTGATTTATTAGAATTCAATCTTGGTAGGTATATTTTGTTTATGTGATTTTATTTATGTATGGTTAGTTGAGGTTGTTTTTGTGTGTGTGCTGAATTTGTATTTCTGAGGCACCCAGATGGGTGGGATATAAGTTAAATACTGTAAAATAAATGAAAGCCAACTCACGATGGTTTAAGCAGTACGCAAAACCTCCCAGATGAACTCAGTGGAGACTTTGGTTTATGATATTTATTATTTGTTGCTTTATAATTTCATCTAAATAGTTACACACCTGTTGTGTATTAAGGCAGAATTGCAAGTTGCTCAGGCAACGCCTTGCAAAGAGAAAATGGTGGTTTCCCACCATCCAAATTTGGAGCTAAAGTTGATGCAAAATCTTCCTCTCTGGGTGTGCTCATTGTGCTAATTAGAGTTCTGTGATTGGGTACACTTTTGGATCCTGTTCCTGATTGGTTAATACTTATATATCCTGTTATGATTGGTTGGTTATGCTTGTCCGGCAGGTCACTACTTTGCAACAAGGAGTCACCGCCGGGGAGACACTATATAAGCCCCACGGGTAAACAAGGGTGGGGTCGGACCGGATCTATACTTCTTACGCACAGGTTAGCCAGTAACGAGCTAAGCCTGGGTCTCCTCTATACGCTACCACCACAAGGTGTAGTTTAGTGCATTGCCTCTTCTACGGCAGAATCCAGAGGGACTGATTACATGGGATTCGTATAGCCATCTCATGTCCAGAGTGCCTTGTAAGTGTAACCTGAAAGACTGTTAAATAAACTCCTGTTCTGGTTCTGTTCATTGTTGCCTGGACTATTGCTTATAAGGGCCGGACACGACAACACCTGAGTGGGTGGGTGATTCATTCATTTCTTGATGGATAGTATCTTGGGGCCAGATACACATATATGAAGTGCAGACAGCTGTTGTTTAAAGGTCCATCCCAGATCCAATCAAAGAACTCAAACTTTTCAATAACATCATGCTTTGTCCACACTAGAAGCCTCACTCATCAAAGTGGAAACGGTCTCCCTTGTTGTTTCTGAAATGTGCTATCAAGTTGCCACCAACATAAAGTGATGCTATAAATGGGATATCTCCAAACTGTCCTGTCCTAAACAACCCTTTTCTGCTCTTGTAAATTCAAGCCTGTGGCTTCCTTTATAGATGGTATCTGGGACTCAGATGTGCATTTACACATGGATATCCCATTTAGGATAATAGTTAATGATTGATTATGGAGACTTGAACACACACCAGAGAACAAACCTGGTCTGTAGGACTCAACAATCAACAGGAAGGACTCTTGCCTGAAGCTCTTACCTGCACTCCCAAAGACTGCAGATAGTACTGACCTTATCCCAACTGCCTGATTCTTGTGTAAAATGGCATCTTATAAAACTTTATTTCATTAAATTTGTCAAATTGATCTCACTTTCCTGCTACAACCTAGATTTATACTGTGAAATTCTGGAAGTCATAAGGGTACACATTTCTCAAGCTGTTGTCAACTGCTAATTTAGTCCTTAAGATGCAAAAACGTTTTTTTTTTCACACGTACAGATTGCACTTTACAAGAGCAATATTTATTCCTGCTCATTCAGCTCAGCAGTGGTTTAGTAATGCAGAATGACTGAACTCCAACTGAGAGACCCAGAATGTCACCTTTCACCTTCTCTCCTTTTTATTTCTCACAATGCTACATAATTATCTTGAGTGCCTCTTCTTTCCCAATTATTATACAGAAGAAAATGAACAGATCAGCAAAGTGAGAAAGTAAGCAGAGAACACATGAAAATCAATTTGCAGTTCTAAAAACAAATATCAAGAACTTGGTGTTGATAACGCTGAAAAGGATAAATGACGTGCAAAAATATTTTATGGCACTTATGTGATTTATGACAACAAAGCATGTTGAGAGAGTAGGAGTGCCTTTGGGACAATAATCTCAAGACTGGCAGTTGGAGCCCAAATGGCAGTCCATGATGACCTCCATGCCAACTAGGGCATGCCAATCTGCTGCCACTTAGCATAGTGAAGTCGGCCCAGATATTGTCTTCATCAACCGATCAGAGGACAGTCCCACCAAAGAATACGTGACTGGCCAGGGATTTGTATCTGCTTCTCTTTGGTTCAATCATCAGTTCAGCTACCCCATAGGGCTGTACCTCTTTTACAATTTGCAATGCTCCCCAATGAGTACTGACACACAAGTTTAGCAACATGCAGGATGTTTCAGGTGTCCCAATTAAAGGAAAAGTATATCTCAAAAGATCAAGATAAGGTTTGAAATTTTGAAATTTAATTTATATACCGCAATTCTCTGCCCAAGGTTCATAACGTCATGCATATCTCAACAGAATGTGTTAGTGAATACAATGTAATAAACACTGGATGAGGAGAGCACCTGCATGGGGAAGTTAATGAGCAGGAGGCAGGAACGATTACCTCTTCCTGCACGCCAGACCAGTGTGTCCCCTACAGTGTTATTTTATGGCCTTCCTCCAACCAGACTCTAAGAAAGTAAGCTTAGCTGAAAAGAAATAACACCAGGTGAATTATCAGGCAGAAGAAGGGTTAATAAGAATAACTGAATGCCAACACATGCTAACATTTCCTAGGGTTTTCTAGGTAGAGAATATGCAGAAGTGGTTTGTCATTTCCTTCTTCTGGGGGCATCTTGGGGCTCTGCAACTTGCCCATGGTCACAGACTGGTTCTTCTGGGATGCAGAGTGGGAAGTTGAGCTCCACAACTGGATACTTATCTCACTGACCTTATCTAGCCAGCCAGGAAAAGATTCAACACCCCATTTTCCTGTCTTCCTTACAAATGTCCTCCTCACCTCTTCAGCCAGCACAGGCTTAGAAACACAGATGCACCTCCACCCTTACCCTACAAACATTTAGCATGCCAAGTGGACACAAATGCTGTTAAAGTTATCTGCTGTTGTTTGGAAACAGCAAATTAACTAATAGCAAGACACTCACTAAGAGCACCAAATGATATTGGCTAGTATGGGAGGAAAGGTAGAGTGATAACATGATTCAGTTACAAGGATTTAATGAGCCCGTGGAGTCTGCTGCAGCTAGCAAGAAATACTGCTAGCTTAAGCATGATTTAGATATACTGTACTGTAAAGTTTATTTTAATCCACTCTTAAATACAGCGTAATCATTCAAGGACTGTTTCCTGGAAGTGCTATTCTAAAAAAAAAATGCTAGTGCATCTATTTGCTCTATTAATTTTACAAATACAATTCTTTTAAATAAATGCTAAATAGAAGAGATCCCAGTAGATAATAAGTCCATATGGTTTCATTCTCTAGAAAGGTAGTTTCCAGAGGATTTAGAAATGTTTCAGCCTCCTGAGAATGAGACTGAAAAACCAATCCAGAAACTGCAAACAGCAACAAAAGACCTGTTAGGTCCAATCCGGCATTGCACACTATTTAACATCAAAATGAAATCATTGGGTAAATTCAGCTGGAGTTCCCACTAGATTATCATTATGTAGCTTTACCTCTCACTTTTACCTAGCAGTTGGGCAGGAGTCTGGAAAGAATTTTGGGATGAAGGACAACAAAGAACGGAAATTCAGATAAAATGGAAATACTACTAGCAGAAAAGCCTGTTGAGCCTAGTCAACCATCCTAGGGTCATCCAACCACATCCTAATACAGTGGAACCTCATACAACAATCGCCCCATATAGCAACGAAATCGCATAACAATTAGCTTGGTTTTTTTTGGTGTTTTTTTTTGGGGGGGGGAATGGCATCCCGCATAACAATTTTCCCTATGGAAAAAATCGTACAATTTTTCAAAGGGAAAAACCACTAAGCGAAAAAAAACCCGTTGTACAGTGCATCCCATAGGGAAAATCGTTATACGATGCATGCATTGTATAGCAATTTTTTCATACAACGAGCCCCATGGAATGGATTAAAATCGTTGTATAAGGTACCACTGTACTGTATGTAAAACAGGTACACCTTGGAAGCAATTAATTCCAAGCTAGTTGTAACTAATTCCTTTTGTCCCAGTAACAAAAATATAATCAGATTACATTAGGATTGTAATTTAAGGAAGGACAACTTCATTTCTTTTGCAGTGCTTTTCTTACAGGACTTTGCTCTCATTAAATTGTACAGACAGCATCTCATATGGCTGAAGTACAGGCTTGTATCGTGCTATGCGTTCTGTTATAGGTTTTGAGGCAGTGAGAAGGTAGATGGAAGAAATGTTTTATATCATATGTCAGCCGCTTGCAGAATTCACATCTTTAGGGTTTTAAGTGATTAGACCTAAAATCACTTTTTAAAAAATTGCAGCCCCAGGGTTAACTATTTGCTCATTATATTTCTACATTTCAACAACAGGCTGTACATAGGGTTGCCCACTCCCTTAAAGATTTAGTTCACAGCTTTGGGGTTCTCCTGGACTTAGCCATCTAGGATTTTTATGGAAGCATAGACAGGCTTGATGATCAAGGATCATCACATCAATTTGTAAGGTCTGATCCTATATAATGAAGGTATATTTATCCATAATCATACACAGTATATCCTTGCTGCATCCAGGTTAGACTAACAGTACTACAGTAAAACCCCTACTTATGAAAAAAAAAGTCCATTCCATAGGCTTTTGCTTAAATCGAATTTTTATGTAATTCAAAGCAAACCCATAGGAAAAATGACATTTTTATGTAAATTGAAGCAAACCCATAGGGAAATGAACTTTTTACATAACTCAAAGAAAACCCATAGGAAAAAGAATCTTTATGTGACTCTGCATGTGCTCTTAAGCAGAGCTGCTGCTGAGGAGAGCCAAACAAAGGAAGTGAGCACTGGTAAGTTTTGCAGTTGGAGTAGAGCTGCTTTAGAGGCCTCCACTAATTTAAATTGATAATTTAAACTGCTGAGAGCCACCTCTGTTCAAACAGAGGAAGCAGTTTGAAGCTTCCAGAAGCAGGGGGGCAGAGCCACACCAGGCCCTTCCCTGAACTGTGACTCATAGGGGCGGAGCCACACTAGCCTTTAAAAGCTCTGAGCTCTTTCAGGGTCAGCCCTTTTGACTCTGCATGTGCTCTTAAGCAGAGCTGCTGCTGAGGAGAGCCAAACAAAGGAAGTGAGCACTGGTAAGCTTTGCAGTTGGAGTAGAGCTGCTTTAGAGGCCTCCACTAATTTAAATTGATAATTTAAACTGCTGAGAGCCACCTCTGTTCAAACAGAGGAAGCAGTTTGAAGCTTCCAGAAGCAGGGGGGCAGAGCCACACCAGGCCCTTCCCTGAACTGTGACTCCCTGAACTGTGACGCGGCCCACCGCGTCGAGTTTCTTCCCTTCCGGAGTTGACGGTACGGGGAAACCGCTGACGGCAGTCTTGTTTTGGAATGCCTTCACCACCAAGGAGCATACCTGTCAACCTTCCCGGATTGGCTGGGATTTCCCAATTTTCGACGCCGATTTGCGCCATTTCCCACCCGCAGCTGCCAAAACACTGGAATTGGCAGCGGGGGAGGGGGAAGAGGTACTGCGCATCCCTTCTGCGCAAGTCGTGTTCTACGCATACATAGAAGGCTTTTATGCTTGCGTAGAACCCTTTTACGCTTGCATAGAATCCTTCTACGCTTGCGTAGGCTACGCAAGCGTAAAAGCCTTCTACGCAAGCGTAAAAGCCTTCTACGCATGCGTAGAACGCAACTTGTGCAGAACCGTTGTGCGCAGGTCCCGGATTGTCCAGAGCCGCGGTTGACAGGTATGCCAAGGAGTTCAGCAGGGGATGGGCCTGCAAGAACTCGACATTTTCATCCAGAACCCAGTACATGCCATCGAGTCTGGATGAAGCGGAGTGAGAGGACACCAGTTTTTCCAGGTGGCTTTGGCGGAGGTCAACATCAATGGCAGCATCGTTATGTGGACCGGCCGGATGGACTTTTTGTCCAGTTTCACTGTCATCTGGTCCTTGGCTTCAAGGGGAGGATGGTCGACCCGTATGTGGAGGGTCAGCATCGCCATGAGGGACCTCTGGTCCTCACCCCTGGGCAGATCAATGGCACTGGTAGCCTGGTTGGGCATCTTGTCCACATCCACCTCTGCCTCCTCCTCCTCCTCCAATGAGCTGGAGTCCTCGGAGGATGAGGGAGGAACCCTGGCAGTCACATCAGGTCCGCGCCAGTATGGCCTGGGCGGATCGACGGACTGGGCACTCATCGCTTCTATGTCCGGACCATGCCAGTCCTGCCTGGCTGGGCCAATGGAGCGACAGCTCAACCCTCAAGAGGGTGGCAGAGCGACAGCAGGGTCAGAATCCCTGGGGCGTGCGGTGGTCGGTCCCGGAGCCGCAGAGGCTGCAGGAATGGTGGCCTTAAACTGTTCGGCAAAGGTTTTTGCCATGACCTCAAACATAGTCTTGAAGAGGTCCATCTGGCCAGCAGTGACGGTAGCCATGGGTAACGAAATGGTGGGAGGCGAAACGGTGGGAGGAATGATGGACGACGAAATGGTAGCCGAAATGGTGGTTGCCAGGGCGTCTACCATTGGAGTACGTGGCCTGGGAGATACAGAAACTTGCTGCATCGTGGAACAGCCCCTCTCACCAGCCAGCGGCGAAGAAGAAGAGAGAAGCAAGGGGCGAGCTGGCGCACCAGCCCTGTGACCCTTGTTCAGTGAGTGTGAGGAGGAACGGCCACCCCACGCGGAGGAACCCAGAGAGGGACATCTCGCTATGGAGAATGGCGGAGAAGGCCGAGGAGAAGGCGGAGGACGAGGAGTAGGAGGCAAAGAGCGACGCACCTCAGTCCTGTGTTTCTTCTTCTTCTCCCCATTCTTCTCCTTCTTCTTATGGATGAGAGTAGAAGAGGAAGGCTTAAGAGCCTGGTTGGGCGGCGGAGCACTCATGGAAGCAGAAGTGGAGGGTGCAGCGGTAGGCGCCAGGGCGAGCTTCATTAGGTGTGCCTTGAGTCTGTTGCTCCGATTTTGGACTGCAAGGCGGGTGAAATTTTTACAATGTGCACAAGACTGACTCTGGTGCAAATCGCCCAAACAAAAAAGACACTGACTGTGGCCGTCCGAAGCCAGGAACTTCTTGAAGCAAGAAGTGCACTGCTTAAAAGCCGCAGCCATGAAAAAATTCTTCTCCAGAGAAGGCAAGGAGAACGTAGAACGTTCGAGAACAATGCCCCGAAGGGCCAGCCTACCGCCACCCCCTTGAGGGGGGGAAATGGCGACCTGAGTGAAAAGTGACTGAGTCCTAAGAGAAGAAACAGCACTGGGGTGGGAATCCTTCCCTAGGGACAAGATTACCAGATTCCCCCCCCCCCTGAAAAGTAGTCTTTTCTGTGGAATCGACAAGAAAAAATTAAGGAAGCTCTCAACGATCATCCTGCTCCTGAGGCAGAAAGAAGAGAACTGAGGTAAAATGGCGAACTGGCGACTAAGAGTGGGCGGTACAGTGGGTGGTCTTACCGCCAAAACTTTTGACCAATCAGCTTTAAAGCCTCCGATCGATGTTCTGTGCAGGCGCATAACCCAATAGTGGGGATTCACAAACTACACGAAGGAGAAGTAATATTTATTTAAAGCAGGGGTGCCCAATCTTGACTTGTTAACACTCTTGAACTTGGTTGCTTTGGCCAAAGTGAGATGGATGATTCACATCAGAATATTCAGAATGGCACCTGTCCCTGACACCATTGAGCTAGCTGGGACTAGGATTTGGATTTGTCCCATGGTGTCAAATCATCCAACACACACTGCCCCTCACTGCTCCCAGAAGTGGAAGTAAAACGCGCCCATGCATGCACAAAATACTGCAGTAAATGTACCAATGGCTGTCGTAAACATGTTTATGACAGCTGTGAGTGCATTTATGGAAGCATTTTGCACATGCACGTTTTACTTCCACTTCCGGTGGGAAGAACCATGCGACTGGCCTGCTGAACCACGTGACTGGCCCTCGACCCGAAAAGTTTGAGCACCCCTGATTTAAAGCATGTATTAACATATTTATCAAAATATGTTCCCCCACACCAGCAGATCTCAGAGTGCATAATAATCAACAACTTGGAGATGAAATTGGGCGATACTGGCCAATCTCATCTAAGTGGAAGATATTAAAATCTCTACAGGTGAGGAAGCTGCATCTCCACATGATGTAATTTTTCATTGGTAGGACACAGGAACAGCCTCTGTAATCTTGCATGGTGCGGTTCATCACTTAAATTTTATAGGAAGTGATGGCTTCAGGTCCTTTTTTAGAAACAGGACATGATTGGGGTGTAGCTGGATTGAAGTAGGATTTGGGGGCACATAAATCACCTTGTTCTGGTGGCCATGGTGGACCACAAGCAACTCACGGATATATTTTGCCCACCTCTAGTCTAGTGAACCTTTCTTCAAAGAACATCTGACACTGCCCAGACATCATATTCTCAAGCAGCAGAGCAAGAATACTCACAAAGTTACAGATTCAGGGCCATCCTCTCCAGACAAAGTACAGCAAAACCATCTTGAAGACAGTAGGCACCATTTTCTGACACAGTGATCCAATCAGTCAATTTATCCCTGTTGAATTTTACCAGCCAAGTTGAGCAAGGGGAAAACTTATATGCACTGAGGGACGTTGTTCACATCATGAAGATGCAACAAGAACTGATCCTAAGAAACTAGGCTTCATGGTACTTTAGACATCTCCCCAGGTATTGCTGCACTTGCAGCATCAAACAGTGAAGCAAATGCAAGCAATTTATTCCTTGAAATGTCTAGCAAAACAACCTGATGATTGCAAAGAGAAGGCAAAATAAGACTTCTACACTCATATGCAAACCACTACATTATAGACAATGAGCTTTTAACTGCATTCAGTCATATTCACTTAATGACTTTTACCATCTCTGCTCCAGTTGTCATGCAACCTGCTTCATCAACTGTAGATTTCCTGTGAAGCAGAGAGAACCACGGATTCCACACTGGGTGATTGGAGCTAATTATATTGCTAGCCTCTCCAATTCACCATTCCACAGTGAGATCAAGACTTCAGCATAATGGCCCAAAACAGAGTAAACCATGTCCCAGCTAGCTCAATGGTGTCAGGAACAGGTGTCATTCTGAATATTCTGGTGTGAATCATACTTCCCACTTTGGGCAAAGCAACCAAGCTCAAGAGTGTTAACAAGTCAGCTGAAGTATCAAATGGGCATCAGGAAGAGAGAGGACCACACTCAATCTCAGGCTATCCTATTTATCAAGCCTACTTTCTTCTTTATACAGTTTAGGGATACATTCAAGAATATTCCATATTCAAGAGTATATTGGGCTGCCAATTTCTCCACAATCCAAATGGCGAGCTTCTTAACCACTAAGCCACCATAGCCCCTGCCATTGAAATTAAGGGCAAGAATAAGGTCCCATTTTCTGTAAGGATTGGAGAGGGTTCTAGAAGAGAGGTCAGCAAATTTGGATCTCCAGAGGTTTTTTGGACTTCAGTTCCAGAAGCCCTGATAAGCAGGTGTACTGACTTGGGCTTCTGGTAATTGAAGTCCAAGAACACTTAGAAAACCAAGTTTGCTAACTCCTATTCTAGACTCATCCAGATTTACAGATTTTTTAAATTTCATGCAGTATCTTCAGTATGGACCACAGAATCATGGTTATCCTATACAACAAATATTGTACTGCTAGTATATAAATTTATATACTAGCAGTACAATATTTGTTGTGAGTCCGAAAGTTTCTATATGTCATATATAAGGCCTGCAATACTTGCACATAGACAAAAACTCTCAAACGTCTGACAGCAACACATGACAGAGTTAGGATCACATAATGTTAACAGTTTACTTCAGAACACATTTATGCATTGTTAAGGTGCTGTACAGCTCTGAAAATGAAAGCTACCTCCAAAAGATGTATTAGCATATAAATCCCATACAGCATGATGTATGTGAATATACACTATTTGAGTGCTGAGCTATGTAAATGTAATAATCACAGTCAAGGACTTGTAATATTTCTCATTATTTTTCTTAAAAAGGAAAAATGGTAATACAAAAGCAACATAATTTATATAAGGGAAATGTTCATTTATATAAAAGGCAGTATTATTATGCATCAGTGTTAATGCAAGAAAGCAAAGAATGGACAAATTTCGCAATAAATCTACTGTATGAACTGAGGTATCCTAACAACAGAAAGCTTTTCTTACAGTGAAAAATACAATAATACCTCATACAAAGTCCGCTTCATACAACATCGGATTCATACAACATCGCCTAATTCCTTGACAAAAGTTGCCTCATACAAAGTCGTGCGACTTTGTATGAGGCATTGGGGTTTTCCCAGGTTGCAGTGTGCCTGGGCAGTATAAAAGGCTGGACTCATGCGTGCATTGCTCTTGTGGGTTTTGCACACGGTGAAGAGTGTTTAGGAGTGGTTTTGAGCACGGTTTTTGATTTTTTTGGATTTTTTGGTCAGAATTTTTAGAAGCATTCCTGGGATTTTTGCAGCATTCTTCAGGTTCTTGGACAATCAGGGTTGTTTGACATGTTTTTGTAATGTTTTTAGCTTTTAGACAATGATTTCTTAAAGTTCTGTCAGTTTCCTGTCTGTTTCCTTGACTTTGCCCTGAAGTCTGTGCTGTTACAGTACAATGTATCTCTATGGAAACGACGTTGTATGAGGCATCGCGGCAAGGATTTGGACGTTGTATGAGGCATCGCAGCTAGGATTTTGCATGTCTAATACAAAGTCCAAATCCGTATAAAGTCTAAACTTGTGGAACCAAGTTTGGACGTTGTATGAGGTATCACTGTATTTGAATTAAGCATCACAGAAGACAAATAGAAATAATTTTATCAGCAGACTCTATCTATACCTATAAATCCAAGGGTTAACCGTTGGAACTTGCTATACATTTCTGCACCCCCATCCATCCTATCCCGTACCGAGCCTCCTGCACTTGCCCGAACCCAGTACGGAGGTCACTAAATGTTTGAGAAATGCGCCAGTGGGGCAAGAGCTCCACGAATGCGAACAAAGGGAAACAACTTCAATTCCCTGAGTGCGCAGAATGCTGAGAAAGCCGGCGCGCGAAAAATAAAATTACAAAATGCAACATGACCGCAAGTCCCCAGCAGGCAGACGCAGCGCCTCCACAGCCATGCAAAACAAAAAGCCACAAAACTCTACCGCAAATCACCCGCCGGCCTTCTTTCCCAGAGCAATGGGAAGAAGAGGTACTACCTCTCCTCCATGCTACCCCGCCAAAGACATGGCGAGACCACCACCAGCCTCAAGTAAAGTTGAGCAGTGGTGGAAAAAACCACCCCAAAAACAGGCAGCAGTTCGTCAGGGGAAACACCCTCCCTGGCGGATGACTGGCTGATGCCTTTGTACTTCCAAATACAAAAGCAACAGCCAGCAATCGGAAGGAAGAGCACCACCCCTTATGGATCGCTGCCTGCCCATCTCCGGTTAGGTAAGCCTGGAGAAAAAGGAGACAGAGAGGAGAGAACCATCATGAGGCAGAGAAAGCTCTTCTCTGCCTCCTCCTTCTCCCCTGACCTACCTAACGAACCTTCCCGGGAGAAGAACGGGCTGACTGCCTCCCCCTCCTTTCCCCCATTGCTGCATCGAAACCAAAATTCAAAGCAGCAGTGGGGAAAAGAGGAACCGACAGGCAGCCCGTTCTTCAGAAGTAACCACCAAAAACAAACACCAAAATTAAGAAAAATAAAAAAACAAAAATAAATCAATAATTAAAAAAATAAACAAAAAAATAAACCACAAACAAAAACATCCACAATAACACAAAACCACATACAAAACACCTAACTACAACACAAAAAACCACAAATTACACAAACAAACAACTAATTACACAAATAAACAACGAAATAAGAAAAATTAAACAAAACCAGACATAACCAAACCAATTAAACAAACCTAAAACTCAACCAAAACAAAAAAGAACAAACAGAAACACCTCCCAGCCCACCACCACAAAAGCAAAACAAAGAAAAACCCCAGAAGAAAGAAAACCAGAACAACTCACCAACACGTCCTCGCTCCATGATGACTGGAACAGAAATAAATAAACAAAGACGACTTAACGGAAGAAGCCCCACCCAGAGGCCAGGAGAGAAAAAACAGTGAAACTAAAACAAAACCACTAGCAGCCCCACCTGCAGGGCAGAATAGTAAAAACAACTCAAAAAGACACAACACCCCCACCTAGAGGCCACAAGAGTAAAAAACAAGTCAAAAACATAACAATAAATCAAAAGTTTACACAAATCACAAACATATGTCAAAAATAAAATAAAAAATATTAATAACATCCTGTGTTCAGTTTTAACTCAAATAAAAACACAAAACATCTAAACACAGTTTAAAAACATGGAATGTAAAAAACATGTACTCTCACATTATTAAAAATATTACCTACGGTACAACTATTAACAAAAAACAAATAAACATTATTTGGTTAAATAAAACAATTTGAAACAATTATATCATTCTTTGTTCTTTTTTTAATCCACAAAAAAACCCACAAAAAACTGATCAGAGTTTATAACAGCCCGGCAACACCGGGCAAGCTATGCTAGCTGATTATAAATCTGAGTTGCTTTTGCCAGTAATTATTGACTGAAATCCATTTTGGATTCTATTCTATGCCAATACAGTACAAAACAAATAGCACAAACTATTTGAGGCGAATTGCTTAAAATTAAGAAAGATTATCTGGTTTTGAATATGAATTGCCTCTAAAAGTTAAGAAAAATTACATGTTTCACACTGAGTTGTAGAAATCAGTATACAACGGATAGCATCTATAGTGTTTTCTTAACTACTCACAATTCAGCCTCCAAAATATGGTATTTGCATTACAGTTGAAGATTAGGGGCTGCAGTGGCTCAGTGGTTAAGAAGCTAGCCTTGTTAGTTGGAAGGCTGGCAAGTCGGCAGCTTGAGACCTGGGTACTGCATGACGGATTGAGTGCCCATTTCCGTCTCAGCTCCTGCCAACCTAGCATTTCGAAAGAAAGAAATTGCAAGTTGATATATAGGGACACTTTGGTGGGAAAAGATCTGGGGGGACATGAAAGGAGCCTCATTCGGGCATCCCCTGAGTGGAGTTCCTCCAGCAAAAATCTTTTCAACCCAGAAGAATTTCTATCACGAAATTATTATTATTAGTTGAAGATTAATAAACAAAATGTTGGCTCTCAGTGAATGATTTTATCCTGAAAGATAAGTACCCTATTTTTCAGATCATAAAATGCACCCCCCAAAAGGGTGTGTGTGTGTGTGAAATGAGGGTGCATCTTATAGTCTGAATGCTGTCCAGCAAGGCTGTTGTAAAAGGATATTTTACAACAGCCGCGACTGGCCAAAGACCTTTACCGCCACCGCCACAGCTGTTCCAGGCATACCTGTCAACCATCCCGTTTTACCCAGGGAAAACCCCTTATTTTTACCCCTCTTCCCATCCCCTCCCGTTTAATTGATTTCCCCGTATTTCCCCTTATTTTTTTTAAAAAGAAATATCCTGACCGGAGCCCTCACAGGCGAAGCTGCAGTATTTTTTTCTGGCCACCAGAGGTCGCTGTGTGGCTTTTTGCTTGTGGAAGGAGAGAGAGAAGGTGGGGGTGTGTGGTTGTTCTGTAGTTAATTTTTCTTTCATTTTCCTGCCAGTCACATGGCCAAGACGGCGGCTTCGTTTCATGCTGGGACTAGGGACGGGAGTCTACTCTAGAGGTGAGCAATATTTCATATATGCAGGGGCAAATCAACTCTTGGTCTGGGGGCAGAGACTTCTCTCTCACTCTCATGCTTTATTGAGCTGTTTCTGCCCCCTGCCTCTGTCCTGGCTGGAGGATTCCGTTTCTAGAGTTAACTTGGGAGGGGGTGGGGCTGGGGGCTGGGGGGAAGTGCTTGATCACTAGATGCTAAAGGTAAAGGTTTCCCTTGTTCGAAAGACAGTCGTTTCTAGAGTGCCAAGGTTCGCCATCACAGTCAGAGATTCCTACACTATATGAGAGAGAGAGAGTGTGTGTTCCGTTTCTATTCTAGAGTTAACTTGGGAGGGTGTGGGTGGGGTTTGGGGTTTGGGGGAAAATGCTTGATCACTAGATGCTAAAGGTAAAGGTTTCCCATGCTCGAAAGACAGTCATTTCTAGAGTGCCAAGGTTCGCCATCATGGTCAGAGATTCCTACACTATATGAGAGAGGGTGTGTGTGTGTGTGCTTGCACGGTTGTGTAAGGGGATCTGAGTTAGGTAAAGGTAAAGGGTCGCCCTTGCTCAAAAGCCAATCATATCCGACTCTAGGGTTCAGTGCTCATCTCTGTTTCAAAGCCAAAGAGCCAGCATTGTCTGCGTCTGCAGACATTTCTGTGGTCATGTGGCAGGCATGACTAGACACCAGAGCGCACGGAGCGCTGTTACCTTCCCACCATAGTGGTCCCTATTTATCTACTTGCAATTTCTTGCTTTCGAACTGCTAGGATGGCAGGAGCTGGGACAAAGACAGGAGCTCATTCCGTCCTGCAGTACTCGGGAATCGAACTGCTGACCTTCTGCCTCCCAGTCAGCATCTTAGTCACTTAAGAGACTGAGCAAACAAGAAAGAAAAGAAAACAAAAGTCCCCCAAGAAAATGGGGAAAGGGTTCTTTGGCCCACACAGCTTTGTGCCCATTGCATCTACAATACCATCTATCTTATTTTTGGCCACCCCCTTCTTTTGTCCTCCACCTTTCCCAGTATCAAGGCTTTCTCAAGTGAATCCTCTCTTCTCATTTGATGTCCAAAGTACTTTAGCGTCATTTTTACTATTTGACCTTTAATGAGCAGTCAGGGTTGATTTCTTCTAGGATTGACCTATTTCTAACAATACATTTCAAAGGCATCTATTTTTCTGCACTCAGCTTTCCTAATGGTCCAGCTCTCACACCCATACATTACCACCAGGAACACCATTGCTTTGACTATGCAATTTTTTGTTTGCAAGGTGATGCCTCTACTTTTCACTATGTTCCCCACTTTTCTCATAGCTTGTTTCCCAAGCATCAGATCTTTGATCCTAAGAAAGTAAAATCTGCCAGTCGTATCCAACTCTAGGGTGCAGTGCTCATCTCCATTTACAGCCAAAGAGCCATGCTGTCTGTGTTTGCAGACGTTTTCATGGCCATGTGGCAGGCATGACTAGAGCCCAGCAAGTCACATGGCTATATTTGGCCATGCCCACAGATTTGGCCACACCCACAGAGGGGTGTGGCCAAAATTTCCCTTATTTTCAAATCCAAAAGTTGACAGGTATGGTTCCAGGTCCGGGGAAAGAAAAACATATGTTCAGCGGGCCACTACCACAGGTGGCCACAAGAGGGCGCAAATCACAATTTCCCATTTAAATGCATTGGAAATCAATTTCCTGTACAGTATTCTAAAGCTTTTCTGTATGTTCCCAATGGGTTTCAGTGGGAAACCAAACCTGTGCATAAAAAGAAAGGGTTTCATTTACCTTTCGTGCCTTTGTCCCTGCTCCATGTGGTCAAAATGGAGGGGGAAGCCATGCTTCCTGGTTGCAGGGAGAGCAAGAGGCTAGGCTAGAACATCACTACCTGCCTCAGTGCAATTGGCTGACCCGCCCATTTCACCTGCAGCGCCACCACTGGTTGGTGGTTCAAATACAGTACTATTTGGTTCAGAATTTTTTTCCTTGTTTTCCTGCTTTAAAATCTGGGTGCTTCTTATGGACAGGTGTGTCTTATAGTCCGAAAAATACGGTACATAAAAAACAACAACACATAACCATTCTAAATCTACATGGCAAGCAAGGTATACTTTGAAATAAAATAATCTGTTCAAGACACTGAACTGAAATAGTGTTTTTGGATGGCTTGCAATAAACCTGTTACTTTGAGAAAGACCATCTAACCATTTTAGAAAGGACTGTTGCCAGAAACAGACTCCGTGACAAATAGCAAGCTTGCACCCCCAGTCTGGCTAGACAGTTTTTTTTCTATATCCTTCAGAAGCAGTCTTAGTAACTCAAATAATAAAACAAACCAACAAAACCACAATAATTCAATATATGAGATAGTTCAATACAGCTGAGGTCTTATGTATCATTAGGGCAAATTATTCCACCAGGATGATCAATAAGCAGAATGATGTCTGGAAATAGCTTTTGAAATAAAATGAACATAGAACTAGGTAACTAAAACACAAATGTAAAAACATCGGCCAGGCAAAAACAAAGGGAAAATGCAGAAGGTAGTAAGCAGGGAGTGGGCATTTTTCTTTCTTAGAGAGGAAATTCAAACTGACCAGTCAATAGCTTGGGAGGACATGATCATGTATACTTCAGACAGAGTTGAGTCCTCACATCCCCCTAAAAATTTCAACTCTTTTGGAGGGGGGGAAAAGATCAAAAAGTCCTATTGCTCTTTAGGTACTTGTGGGAAGTAAGGCAACTATATTTTTAAAATTGTTTTGGTCACTAGAAAGCGTTTTACTTCCGCTTCCAAGAGTGACAAGGACTTTGCAGGCCGGATGAATTGGCATCGCGGGCTGCATTCAGCCTCCGGGCCATAGTGATCAGCTCCCTGAACCACGTGACTGGCCTGCGGCCTGAAACGTTTGGGCACCCCAAGTCAAAAGCATTGATGTTAGGTTTAGGTTTAGTCCCGATGCCCTCTGACGTGGTAATGACTCAGTTTAAAACCTTTCAGGCAATATTAAACTGATGCAACCCAGAGCTGGGGAAATTACTATTAAAATAATTAGGTATAACCATAGTTCTAAAGCTTTTGAAACAAAGAAGCTGCTATCAAAGATACAATTTTTGTAACTTTGCACTTTCCCATTTTTTGCAGAAGAAATTCTGCTCAGGGAATGCCCAAATGAGGCTCCATTCATGTCCCCAAGAGCTGGGACAGAGACATGCGCTCAATCCATCATGCAGTACCCAGGTCTCAAACTGCTGACTTGCCAGCCTTCCAGCTAACAAGGCGAGCTTCTTAACCACTGATTCACTGCAGCCCCAGGGCATACAATGAACCAAACACTCCTCTTTTGCCATTTGGTAAGGCCAGACTCCCTTAAATATAAAAATGATTAAAATTGCAATTATATTGCAAAAGGGTCAAGGCTATTTGTTCTTAAGTTATAACTTTCATGCAGTGTAGTAACACCTTTGTTACTGGAAAAATGAATGGATGACAAGTTACCATTGGTTACTTCCCCACACTGCTGAAATCCACCTCCACACTTATAAGCACATATAGCAAACCCATCACATTTGAATCTTGCATCTACACCAGTACAGTAATACCTCATACAAAGTCCACTTCATACATCATCAAATTCATACAACATCGCCTAATTTCTTGAAAAAAGTTACCTCATACAAAGTCGCTCAACTTTGTATGAGGCATTCAGTTTTTCCCAGGTTGCATTGTGCCTGGGCAGTATAAAAGACAGGACACATGCGTGCATTGCTCTTGTGGGTTTTGCACAAGGCAAAGAGTGTTTAGGAGTGGTTTTCAGCATGATTTTGGATTTTTTGGATTTTTCATCAGAATTTTTAGAAGCATTCCTAGAATTTTTGCAGCATTCTTCAGGTTCTTGGACAATCAGCGTTGTTTGACATGTTTTTGTAATGTATTTAGCCTTTAGACAATTATTTCTTTAAGGTTCTGTCAGTTTCCTGTCTGTTTCTTTGACTTTGCCCTGAAGTCTGTGCTGTTACAGTACAATGTATCTCTATGGAAATGACGTTGTATGAGGCATCGCAACAAGGATTTGGACGTTGTATGAGGCATCGTGGCTAGGATTTTGCATGCCTCATGCAAAGTCCACATCTGTATAAAGTCCAAACTTGTGGAACCAAGTTTGGATGTTGTATGAGGTATCACTGTAATTCCTAATGCCCCATAGAAGTCTAAGTCAGTACATTGGCAGATCAGTGCTTTGGCGAACTGACTTAGGCTTCTGGGAATTGAAGTCCAAAAACCAAAGGTTGGGAAACACTGCTCTATGCCCTGTCAAGACAGACTCAGGAAGGCAACCTGCAAATGAAATTTGTCAACTAGTTTTTACCTTGAGAAAGGTGGGTGGCAAACTGTGACTACAGCAAAGACTAACCTTCCTCATGAGCAAAACTATTCTAATTTATAGAATGTGAGAACACTTTTCTGGAGAGAGACAATCTTTTTTTTTTTAATTCTCCATCCCTATTCAAGTAAAACCATCCACTTTCAAAAAGATTAGCAGATCCACTCAAGCACATTTAATATGTTACATCCAACAGAATTATCCAAAGCATATCTACTCTTGATTATTACTAAATCAGCACAAAGGATGCATACATTTCTGGCTCATAGCAGAGCAGAAGTGCCATTAACTTGCCACTGATATATGTATGCTCAAATATAATTAATTACACAGTGATAGCAAAGACAATTTCCCCTAATATATTCTCCTTTTGATTGTTAAATACATAAATGACATATTATTAAAATGACACCCATCACTCTCCATTTCCTTGCCACATAAGTGATTGGATTGGGTCAAATTCATAAATGCTCTTATTTCAATGTTAAATTATCATACCAAGCGCTTGACCACACTTAAAATACAACTGACAAGCAGGGATGCATAGAAGTAGTCACCTTTTGAAATTATATATAAAAACTTACATTTTTTTGGTAGACAGAGTCGGTAAAGCATATCCAGCAATAAATCAAGATATTATAAGAGCTGGCACTCTGCCCAAAGTCCCTTATTTCCTTTTTGATGTGCACCTTGCATGCAGGATCAGTCTCACTTCATTGAGTTTTTACCAAAAGAAATTAGGCACAGGATTGTTTTTAATTACACAATGAAAAGAAAACGACTTTCACTTGGCAAGAACTTCTCTTTTTTTCTCCCTGCACCCCTCCCCCATGAAAGCTTGACTGAAGTGCATTTATCAAAATTTGTTTCCCTGCAGGCAAATGACTTTTTTAAAATAACCATTCAATTAATTGGACATCAGCAACAAGGAAACACTACCCTAGGTGGATCTCTGATTGACTGCGCAGGCTACTGTGGTTCTTAATGGAAACACGTGTGTATCTACACATGAACAAGCACAACCCATGACCTAATAAGGATTAAAAATATGTACTGCAGAAACTGTGGTGCAGAAGAGCCAGGGCATGCAGGTTGAAAGCCCCTAGAGACCATTGAAGTAGCAGGGAGAATGGTATCATCTGCCAGGCCCCTCAAATGTTTCTGTTGCCTCTTAGCTCAGCTACAATTCTCACAGTAACTGGATTTTGTCGTTGTTCAGTCGCACAGTTGATTCCGACCCTTTGCAACCCTATGCCGTTGCCCGCCAGGCACCTATGTCCTCCACCATCTTCCTCAGCCCGCCCAGCTATGTGGCCATTGCATCTACAATATCATCTAGCCATCTCATTTTTGGCCGCCCCCTTCTTCTTTTGCCCTCCACCTTTCCTAGCATCAAGACTTTCTCAAGTGAACCCTCTCTTCTCATCTGATGCCCAAAGTATTTTAGCTTCATCTTTACTATTTGACCTTCTAATGAGCAGTCAGGGTTGATTTCGACTTATTTGTTCTCCTCGCTGTCCAGGGTACTCTCAAAACTCTCCTCCAACACCACATTTCAAAGGCATCTATTCTTTTGCGCTCAGCTTTCCTAATGGTCCAGCTCTCACACCCATACATTACCACTGGGAATACCACTGCTTTGACTACTTTTAACTATGTTCCCCTGCATGTTCACCATCTGCAGTGATCTTGGATCCTAAGAAAGTGGAATCTGTCACTGCTTCCACTTCTTCCTCATCTATTTTCCAGGGACTGATAGGGCCTGTTGCCATTATCTTGGTTTTCTTGATGTTGAGTCTCAAGCCAGCTTTTGCACTCTCTGCTTTCAACCTAAGCAGCAGCTTCTTTAGGACTTCCTCACTTTCTGCCATTAGGGTAGTATCATCTGCATATCTCAAGTATAACTGGGAGAGACAAGGATTTCAGAGGAACAGTTAATTGTTGCAAGGTATTTGGGCTGCACTACAATGTAGTTGAGGGCACTTTGGTTTTGAGAGCAACTCAGAGCCATTAACTTTATAACCAGAGTTCTAAAGGCCCTCTACATGTGCTATACATCTCTTATAATCAGGGCTGTAGCGGGGCGGGGGGGGGGAACCCTCCTGAGCTAACAGCCCCCAAACCCCAACCCACCCTGGGATGCCAATGTTATATATGTGAGTGTGACCATGTTGCCTCTCCTGATTTTTTTTTGCCCCTCCGAATTTTTTTTTCGCTTCCCAAAATCTAGAATCCTGGTTACAGCCCTGCTTACAATACTGTGGTAACACTCATACTTGTAAAGACTCTTAGGTGCAATTAGTAGCATGGGAGGCTGTGTACAAAGAGAGTGTGTATCTTAATTTTAAAAAAATTCATTTGTAATTTATTTTCTGGCCTCCAGCCCACTGCATCTTAGTTATGCTTCAGAGCAAAAAAGGAGATAGAACTCTCATTCATTATGCACTGGCATATATGACTTCTTGTTAATTCATTTTATAAAATGGTGTATGTAGGTCATGCCACTTTGTGAATAAAGTAACTTGATTTCCACCTTACCATACCCCAGGAGTGACCATCAGAGGTCCAGCAGCCACACATAAACCCACCCCTGGACGTTGGAAGGTTATACCTGCTTCTGTGATCCCACCACATCTTTTAAAAAATATATAATAGTTTTTTCCAACTAAAAAAGGTCCCCTGCACTTTCACTCCTCCCCGTAGATTTGGTTTTGAATAATTTCAGGGTTGCTGGGGAGAGTTGTTCAAAACATCACAAAACTGTTCCCACACTCACTAGAGGACATGAAGGGACTTCCTGAGCAAATAAGCTTCAAAAAAACATTGAAGTGTGGAGTGAAAAAGGGCCCCAATGATGTTGGGAGCCATATTTCTGTTCCTAGGGTCTGCATGACATGTTGCCCAGACAACCATACTGTCACACCAATACTCTCTGTGGATAAATACCCACAGTGGCATATATTTTAAGCTGCATGATCACCATTCAAACAAAGATTGTTCCTAGCAACACTTCATCTGAGCAGTCAACTAACACTTTTTTAAGCCTCAGAAATGTGACTGTATTTATTGTGAGAGACACTTATACCGACACATCAAGAACAGGGCATATTCAAGTGTAATAGCTACCCAGAGCTTAGGAAATGATATATAGCTCCAGAGAACTACAGTATGCTAGTGAAAAATGGAACATGAAATGTCATTTTCATATCCTGGCATATAGCTTATTTTTCTAGAAATTCTGTAATAGTTTGGAGGGGATTAAAACAAAAAGCAGCTTCCACAGCTAAGCCAGCTAAAAGTTTAATTAAATACAATTGCTTGCTGTGCTTGCCTTCCCAAGCCACCTCATACATATTCATCACTGTAATTACAGCCGTTAAAAAAATTCCCACAACTGATTATGTCACACTCCTTGTCTTTTACACATGCCTACATTTTTTCTCATAATTACTATTTAAATTAATTGCAACTAAGTTAATTTTTGCACTTTCCCCTTTCATGCTTAATTAGAAATTTGGTATCCTCCCCCAGCCCTGCCAAAATTATACACAACGATTTATCCTAGAAAAACAGTGAACTCTAAAATGTTTTCAAATTACTTGCCACCAAAAAACTCAAAACAAACAAACACAGGCTATGTTGTAAACTTCAATTCCACTCAAGAGAGCTCATCATATCAAGTAATATTTGTAAGTCATGTTGCTACGTCCCCTTCCTTCCCATTTTCAAATGTCAGTAGCTTCCTACTCCCTGACTGGCATATAGTCTGAACTACCTTCTTCCTTTGGGAGAGCATTTTATGTGGCACAGAGGGTTTCAGCTCAAAAGGAAGTTACTAGTTCTCTTAAATCTTGCCCACAAGCACAGCAAGTTAGTCACCAAGGGTGGGCAGGCTGGTGGTGCCTTGACTCTGGAACCTCCAGTCAAAGCCCATACTCATTCTCCTTTCTCTCATTCTCCTTCCACATCTAACCACTGAGAATCAGCTAGCTTCAGCCTGGAAAGAATCTGTTGTGCGCTGCTGTCATTTTTTGCCTGTGTTTACTGTTATCTGTGCACACCATCTGTCTCTTGCCCTCCTGTGGTCCACCATTTCCTGTGTGTTCTGAAGACAGTTTCTATTGAGAGAGAGAAACATGTAATGTAGGGTCAAGATAAGGCTTTCAAGAGGAGGGCTCTGTCTGATTCGTCAGATTTCCCTTTAATTGCTGACAAGCAAATCAGGACTTATGCAATTGTTAATTAACAGAGAGTTGATAAACATTGTCTCTATCCACTGAGCTACTATTAAGTATTAGCTGGCAGTTCCAAGTTTACAAAAAAAAATCATAGGACGAGTCAAAGTTGGAGATTGTGCCATTATAACTAATCCATTTGTTAGATGAAGGAAGATTTTATTTTATTAAAACTGAGCTTCAATTTATGTACATGTTCACCTATTATTGTGTGGGCACTG
Source organism: Bradypodion pumilum (assembly GCA_035047305.1). Classification (NCBI taxonomy): domain Eukaryota; kingdom Metazoa; phylum Chordata; class Lepidosauria; order Squamata; family Chamaeleonidae; genus Bradypodion; species Bradypodion pumilum. The sequence continues at coordinate 429,381,254 of JAWDJD010000001.1, read as the reverse complement.
CTAGTCCCACCGCTATTGGTGACGGCAGCTGCAGGGTCCCCTGGAAATTGTGGTGTCAGGGGCCAGATTAAGCTAGCTGCAACGAGCTTCTTTCGGATTCCGAAGACAATATGCTCTTAGTAGTTGAGAAAACAAAGCTTTATTGAACACATCTTCAGAAGCGAGATCAAGAAACAGAAACAAATCAAGCAATTCAAACCAAAGCTAGGATCTGCTTCCCTCTCTTCAGCTACATGGAAGCCCGCAATAGAGGGATCCCTTTGACTGACCTTCAGAGCTCTAATGTCCAAGGCCGAAGCCTCTTCTTATATACTCTCAGTTGGAGGCTGTCCCATCATCCTTGGCTCTATGCCCCTTATTAAGAGATGTAGAGATATCTACTAATTGGCAAGTTGTCCATACAAGTGTAAATTAGAGCAGGTCATCATCTGCAAAAGTCTTGACAGCTTTAAGAAAGGATTAGACAAGTTCATGGAGGACAAGGGTATCAATGGCTATAATTATGGATACTTAAGGACAACCTCGGGGTTGGAGAGATAGGCAGGATATCTCTCAATGCCATTTCCAGGGAATCCTAAGCAGGTGAAGGCATCTCCTTGGGAATACCCTGAAGGAAATGGTGAGCCACTGTGTGAGACAGAATGCTGGACTGGATGGGCTGTGGCCTGTTCCAGCAAGGCTGTTCTTATGTTCTTATGTTCTTAAAAGGAGCACCATAACTAGCCTTATTGCCTTCTTCACCAGAGAGTTTCCCCTGCTAATTAGACATCCCAGGTGTAAGTTCACACATTGGTCAAAATCAGGGGTGAGTTCAGGGTCATCCAATCTCCTCTGTCTTCTTGTGCCAAAACTATTTATACAGCTCTACATAAATCTTACTAGTTGATAAGCTTAATTGAACTTTTTCATCTTTTTGAGCAAGCCAATTAAATGCACTAATTGACAAGCAAGCAAATTCTACTTCTCAACACAGGCACATATGGTTATACCAAATTCAGAGGTTGGAGGGGGATAATGGGAATGTCACTAACTCCTTGGGTTTACAAAGGTCTTCCTCAAAAGCCCATACAGTAATAATACCATGGGCCTCAAATTGCAGGGATAGCAGTGACAGTCTTTATTTGAATAAACTTATGGATAGATACAGAAGCTGTGGCTTCAACATCTCTGTAAGCTTCCTGAGTTCCACGTGCTACCCTCCCAGTGATGTGAGCCCTTGTCCTTTCAAGGTTTAACATCATTGGAGTGTCTGAGAGGCAGGAGGGGAAAAGACATCTATATCCTGGCCACAGTCCTCTCAATGACAGCCAGCTGGGTGAGAAGTACCTAAGTGGGCTTCTCTTTTCTTCCCATAGACTCTATTGTCTTTCACACACCCAGCATTTATGCTATGGAGTCCCACTGGCTGGCCCAGATACCATAGATGAAGGAACATTGGGACTGCGGTGTCTCAGTGGTTAAGAAGCTCACCTTCTTAGCTGGAAGGCTTGAAAGTCAGCAGTTCGAGACCTGGGTACTGCATGACGGATTGAGTGCCCATCTCTGTCCCAGCTCTTGGGGACATGAAAGAACAAGAAGCCTCATTTGACGTGACAGATTGAGCACCTGTCTCTGTCGCAGCTCGTGGGGACATGAAAGAAGCCTCCTTGAACAGTTTCTTCCACAAAAATCCTTTCAATCCAGAATAATTTCTGACACGAAACTATTATTATTATCATAGATTTGCAGATAGGCCCACTATCTATGGTTCTTTCCACTGCCAACTGGGTGGAGTTCAGGGTCTTCTTTTTAGGCATCCTCTTCTCTTCTGCCTTCCACTTCAGAAGAACAAAAGAGAGGATATGAAGCCTCCAGTGCCTCTCCCAAACTTTCTTCCTCCCCTGAGATTTGCATGCCTCCTTTTGTTTCTTCTGAATCCCCTCAGTCCCCTCATTCTTACTCCTTCATTTCTCTCACCACTTCCTGCTTCATCCTCTACAGATGCCTCCCATAATCTAGGCTTTCGATTGACATTTGTCCTCCCTTTCCCTTGTCTACCATGGCCCCTGGATTGTGAGGAGAGGACAGATGGCCTGCTCAGAGTGATGGTGGTGACCACCTCTTAGATGAATGTGACTGAGAGCCTGCCTTCTCCTTTACCAACAATGAAAAATAGCTTTTTAAAATTAATGTGTTTCTTTCATCAATAAATACTGATAGTGACTTGAACTGGCAAGCCACATAAGCAATAAAATTGTTCATTTGGGAACATCAACTCAGTAGCTTTAGAATCCCTGAGTCCTGTAAACCAGTCCAGTTATAGCTACTATAATTAACAACAAAGCCTGGCAAGCCAGACTACTACAGCAGAGGAAAAAATAGGTTTTTAATGGGCAAAACAAACACCAATTCCTCATTTTGAATAAAACTCCTAACGCAGTACAAAGAAAGACATTGGCAAGGTCTTTTGGGAACAGTGAGAAATAAATTATATAAAATGGGGTGCGTGCTTATAGCTGAGAGACACCCACAATTTTTTATTTATTTAACTGAGTTATTTGAGATCACAGCTTGGCTCCTAGACAGTTTTCTGTTCACAAGCATGCGGAGAAATTCTGCCAACTTTTCCTTTCCATTTCTAGCTCGCCTCTTCTATCACATCCAGCTTTATTCCTATGGATTCTGCCATTTGGTGGAGCTGAGTTTTGGCAGGTTCAGAGGACCAAAGATAGAAAAGTGAGCATGAACTGGAAAGCTAAGACTCAATCTTGTCCACTTACAATTACAATTGCATGAAAGTGAAAGACTGTTGTCCTTATCTGCTATTCCTGCCAATTACTATTGAACCATCAGGACTGAAGTACTGGAGCAGAAAAACTACTCTACATATGAGAGCTCTTTGTCAGATTTGATTTCGCAGGAGCTTTCAACCTTTTAAAGCTGGGACCGGGTCATGCTCCCTCAGACAGCTTCAGGGGCCGGACGGCCATTTTGTCCTTCCTCCACCACACAACACTTCCTGGTGTGGTAGAGGCGGTGGGGCACATGAAATTAGCTATTTGTTGTTTACATATCTAAAAGTAAGTGCACCGGGGCTTGATCTTGACCAGAAAATTACGCAGACTGGGAAAATGTGCTGAGCTAAAAAAAAAAAATACTCCCTCCCTGAAACTTAATAATTACAATTGCATGATGTCAAGCCAATTCTGATTTATGGCAACCCTTTCCAGGGTTTTCTACATAGAGAATGCACAGAAGTAATTTTATACACCAATTAAACATATTTCTTGTTAGTCAACACTTTATGCAGACACACCAAAGTCATTCTTATTTTCATAGCCAATTGAAAGAATAAAGTGTAGGCTCATGACAACTCAAACATCCTTCGACTCTGATCATAATCCCATGAGTGTGAGAGTCATTTAGCACTGCAATTTCCTCTTGCTCACACATTCAAACATAGCTTCTGGCTCAATATATTTGTATATATATATATTTAAAATGAAAAAATATATATGAAAAGAGCACAGTTCAGCTTCTGTCTCGCCTCTTCATAATCTCAGAAAAATAACAACTTGCCATTGTAGTTTTAGAAATATCCTGGGGTGTTCAACTGTCTAGACAAAAAAGCATAAATAACCAAACAGATTAGTTTTTCATTGTCAATAGTTACTCCTAGTTACTCCTATCAGGTCTCTGTCAATAAATCAAGTCACATAATTTAAAAATCCTGCTAGCACAACAAAAGCAGGACATAGACTTTCTAAAGAAGGAAATACAGAATTCCTGCTTACTTTCAGAATTAGCATATTCTGACTTAATCCAGAAGAAAAAGATGTTAGAAAACTGATGACCAGGAATTCACCATTCACAATTTTCTAACAATGTTCTACATAGAAAGCAGCTATTATCACTATATCTATAATCTCACTTTTCATTCACAAGTGCTTTACAATCTTTCATTCTTTTACCAGTTTTGTGAATTTTTAAAGAAACCACATTGTGGTTATGTGTCATCAAGTATCTTCCCATCCATGGTGACCCCATGAACTAGTGTTTTCTAAAAGGTCCTTTCCTTAGCAGCTCTGCTCAAGTCTTGCAAATTAAGGGCTGTAGCTTCTTTTATTAAGACATCCATTTCATGCTTGGTTTTTCTCTTTTCCTGCCACCTTTGACTTTTTGTAGCATTATTATTTAGCCCAAGTAAGTCTTGTTTTCTCATTAGAAGTCTAAAATATGACAGCTTCACTTTTGCCATTTTTACTTCCAGAGAAACTTTGGACTTAATTTGATCTACTACATACAATTATTTGTCTTTCTGGCTGCCCATGGTATTTGTAAATCACCAAGAGCCCAATTTACAGATTTACAGATAAAATATAAAGCAGTGATTCATCAAGATCTTACCATGAATCATACCTGTCAACCGCGGCTCCGGCCAATCCGGGACCTGCGCAGAACGGTTCTACGCAGGTCGCCTTCTACGCATGCGTAGAAGGGTTTTACGCTTGCGTAGCCCCCTTCTACGCATGCGTAGCCTTCTACACAAGCGGCGTAGCCTTCTACGCATGCGTAGAAGGCAACCTGCACAGAAGGACTGCACAGTACCTCCTTTCCCCCACTGCCAAATCCTGGGGTTTCGGCAACACGGGTCGGGAAATGGCGCAAATCGGCGCCAAAAACCATGAAATCGCAGCCAAACCGGGAAGGTTGACAGGTATGCCATGAATGGAAGACTCTCCTAGAAAGATGCTGTTGACTATTATTCCTTGCAGCCTCTATACAAAGTACTAAATTTACTATGCCCATAGAATACTGCAAACCGCCACAATGGATGGGGACGCAAGGCCACCGGAGGCAGCCGCTACGCCCCTCACAACACTGCCGCCAGACTGACCTTCGCTCCTCATGAAAAAATGAGGGGGGGCTCAAGCCGGCAGGCAAGTATCAGCTGGGGAAGGCGCCTTCTCTTGCGGAGACCTGACTCTCGCCCTTGCCAATCTCCGTCGTTGTTTTGAGGCTGCCCTCCAAACAGTGAGGGGGAGATCCCTAGGCGGCAGGCAGGTATCCACCAGGGAAGGCGCCTGCCCTGGTGAAGACCTGTCTGACGCCTTGGGAACTCCCCTTCACAGTTTCGAGGCTGGCCTTGAAACAATGAGGGGGGGGACCCAAGCTGGCAGGCAGGTATCCACCGGGAAAGGCCCCTTCCCTTGCGGAGAACTGTTTCTTGCCCGTGCCAATCTCCCTCGCTGCTTCGAGGCTAGCCTTGAAACAGCAGGGGGGGGGAATGCAAAGGCAGTGTCCTCGCCCAGACAGCCCCCAACACCCACACAGTGAGCCAGCCCTCCCCCCAAAAAAAACCCAAAACAAAACCCGGGCAAAGCCAGGCAAAATAGCTAGTAACCTATAGGGGCAAATATTACTATTGCTGTAGTCATTTCAGAGTACTGTGGAAGATCAATATTTGATAAATTATAAAACATTTCCCTTTATTAAAAGAAAAAGCAGTTTGACCTGAAGTTCTGAAATACATGGAGAAAAGAAGGATACAGGATATTCTTGAAGCATTTTGGCAAATCACTCATTTATTTAGAGCTGAAATAATGAAGAACTGTTAAGCACAACATAGTCTGGTTAAGATTTACTGTCCATTGCAAGCTTCACAGGTATATGAACAGCTTCAGCTGCTCTTTATATAGTGATGTTATTATTCTCCGTTTAGCAATAGAAACTGTATGAAGGTCCGCTCCATATCTGAAATAGATATCTGTTTTTAGGAAGCTTTTTTATATCTGGTAAGCTCTCTGGTACATAACCCAGTGGAAAACACAATGTGAGAAACCTTGTGAAAAAGCCACCTACTTATACTAAAGACGCTAGAACAGTGGTGGTGAACCTATGGCACGCGTGGGCACCCATGCAGTCACCCCAGCACAGTGATTCCTTCCTCCCCCAGCACAGAGTTCACCCCACCCCTCTGCTCAGCAGCCCAATGGCAGCACTTCCTCCCTCCCCCCAGCACAGAGTTCATCCCGCCCCTCTGCCCTACAGCCCAATGGGAGCATTTCCTTCCTCCCCTGTTGCTGTGTTGGCACTTAGCGATAAGTAAGTGGGTTTGGGGTTGCAGTTTGGGCACTAGGTCTCTAAAAAGTTTGCTAACACTGCACTAGAACTATTTCGGACAATACAGACCTAAGAGAAACCTCACAAGTGTAAAATCTGAAATCAGAAATACATTAGAGGCTTTGGGTCTTGGCTTGATGCACTTATTTCTCACTCTGTTGATTGGTAACTGGGAGCTTTGTAATACAAGAAGGAAAAAATTCATTGAGCTACCATTTGCCATAATAATAAAAAAACTCTCTATTTCAAAACCAATGAAGATTTGTAACTCACCTCATATGTTTGTTGGGTTTCAAAACACACATAAAGCACATTAATATCTTTTTTCACAGATAATAATAATAATAATAATAATAATAATAATAATAATAATAATAATAATAATAATAATAATAATAATAATAATAATAATAATAATAATAATAATAATAATAATAAACTTTAATTTTATATCCCGCCCCACTCAGCACATGGCCGACTCTGGGCGGTTTACAACAAGTTTAAGGTACAATATACGTAACAATGTAATAAACAATCCCTAAATCCATAAAAAATAGATAATACAAAATAATAATAATCGATACATAACACAATGAAATCAATAATGATACAATATCTTACAATAACAAACTACCCTTAGTCTCTCCCATACAAAGCAGAAAAAAAAACAACCCCAAGGACAGCACCCGCCGGTGGAAGGGGCGGGGAGGCGCAGCTCACTAACAGCGTCTTTGGCCCCAGCTGGGCTCCTTTTACCTTCCCCGCCGGTGGAAGGGGCGGGGAGGCGCAGCTCACGAACAGCGTCTTTGGCCCCAGCTGGGCCCCTTTTACCTTCCCCGCCAGTGGAGGGGGCGGGGAGGCACAGCTCAGATATTCTGAAACACTGCAAAGTTATTCTGTACCTATTAAACTTCCAAATCATTTAATCCAAAGAAATTTCAAATTTATGATGCTTGTGATTGTAAGATAGAAAATGCTAATGAGATATGTGCTGCTTACAGCTAGCTTGGCAGGAAGCATATTCGTTAATATGGTTTGTTCAAGTAAAGACAAATATAGTTTCCATAGTTTGTCAAGCCACCATACAGAACTCAAAATAAACAATATAAACCTACAACGCAAAACAGAATTTTCCCCCCAGAATAAATATGTCAGAACATAGTCAATGCCATCAATCCTTAGTGAGGTTGGCACATGTTTTACACCTGTGGCCAAACCTCATGAGAACAGAGGAAAATGGGCACAAAAGCAAGAATTCTGTTGAATTCAGAACAGTTCCTCCCCACAAGAGACATTTTATTTGATGCAGAAAAATGGCATGCCTTTTCCCCTCACATCTAAAGGATTTTCTGCCATGCATGTGATCTGTATTCCAATCTCTCCTTTTTTCCCACATCCCAATAAATGTTTAGCCCTTAAAGGCAGGGCTGCCCAAACTTTTCAGGCTAAGGGCCAGTCATGTGGTTGGGCACGCTGGTCACGTGGTTCCTCCCACCGGAAGCAAAAGTAAAATGTGCATGCACGGAGACATTATGTGCCCGCGCATGTGCGTCTTACTTCTGCTTCTGGGAGCGGTGTAGGCGGTGCAGATTAATTGGCAGATCCAGCCCCCAGGCTGTAGTTTGGGCACTCCTGATTTAAGGTATCAAATCCATGTAATACTGTTCTAAAGATTTAAGTTTTAACATAATGACTGAACTTCTTCTGTTCATGTCTGTACAATGTAAAGTTACATCTACAAAGTATAGCAGATGTTACACCCAGGTAGCCAGCACTGCACAACTGATCACATGGTTGATGGCTGTGTAATCAACTGCACGGTTTACATCATGGTTGCTGTTTGATGTGTCTGTGGAATTGTTTTGTGGATATTGTTCCCATTCTACTGAGATTCTTTTACCACTTCAGCAGCTTCACACATGCATCTGTGCAGCAGGATTTCAGCCATTGTCTACTAAGTGTTTCTTTTCACCATTACAAGAAATGCTCCTAATTAATATCCCACCACTTCCCATTCTGTCACCTGGGAACTATATTATATTGTTCACTATTCAGTAGAGTTATATGTTCAAGTTCCACACTTATTGTATTTGTTGTTGCTGCTGTTGTTTATTTATTTGTTTGTACACTACCCAGAATGGGAAATATCCCAGATGGGCAGTATAAAAATGTATAATTAATTAAACCAAACAAACTCCAGGCACTTTCCACAAAATATCTGGATGCAACCTTTGTTTCTGCACAGAAAGAGGAAGAAAATATCAATCAATATTTGATTTTGACAATGTAGCTTATTCTCTGTAAAGCTATTTTCCGCTCTATGAACCCAATGGATGTATCTGCAGGAGCTGGTAAAGTGTATCAAAGCACATTGGTTTCAATGGAAAGAAGATGCCTGTTTTGCTCCACAACAGAGCAAAGACAGGGGAAAGCAAAAGCAAACAGGACCGAAAAATAAAGGCCAGATCTTTTCAAATGTGAATTGTGGTCAAACTAAAAGAGCAAGCCTTTGGACACTATCCACAGGTTCTCTCTCAGCATATTTCAAAGCATCTTTCAGCTCTGATACCATTTCCCTTTTAAGCCTAAAATGACAATGGCAGTATCCAGATCTAAAAATGAGCAGAAGAAAGGGGACTTGAGAGGACGTCTCTGAAATAAAACATAATACAGTATGATTAAAAGATTCCTGAGCTGTAATTTCTTGAAACTTAAGGAGTCTAGAAATATAAAGTGTTTTAATGCAAAGGAACAGATGAAACATTAAGGAAACATGTTTTGGTTATGCATATGATTATTTGCATCCAATACTCATTTGTAGCTGGGAATTTCCAGATTAAAGGGTATCTAGTAATTATTCTGCCTCTGTCTGAGTGGCTGAGTTTTGACTTGCAGATAAGATCAACCTCAGTATATTTCCTGCCCCTTCAAGGTTTCAACTGGGAAGTTTCACGTGACTCATTTCTCAAGTCTATTACTCCAGACCAATCACATTGATGGCCAAGGCAATCAAGTTGTAGAAGATGGGAAGAAAAACACAGAAGGGGAAAAGGATAGAGAAGTTTCTCACCTGAAGGAGTCCATAAAATAGACATCAATGTGACAGCTAGGGGACAAAAAGCTGGAGATGGACAAGAGAGGGGGAAAGGAAGAAAGTGGAGCAGAGGACTGATGTGATGCTCCAGAATGGGAAGCAGCCAGTCTTGCCATTTAAATAGGATTCACAGGATTTTGTTTTAGAGAACTCAGATCCTCACTTCCCAGAACCAAGTAAACCCCAAAGAAGTTGGGGTTGAGCACTCTACTTCATAATGGATGAGACTGAGGCAGGTTGTGTGTCACCCACTAAGATGGGTACAACTGTATACTGTTAATCAGGGACAGGTGGAGTGTGGTTCGACTATATTATGAGTAGGCTTGCTACCCCATGGTTTTATGTATATAAGTGGTTGATCGTCCTGTGTGCTGGCTACTCTTGTTGTGTGCCTATTTGAATAAAGGTGATTCTGTGAGGCTGGCGTGGCGTCTGTTCCTCTAGGACCGAATATACAACAAGGGTGGTGGTGGTGGAGTAAAACTGGCTCTAAAGTAAGTAGGATGTTTGGTCTTTTTATATGTAACTAGCATGGGTTGCCCGGCGTTGCCGGGCTTTTTTTTGGGTTTTTTTAAATAAAAAAAATGCCGTGCATTTTTAAAATGTTTTGGACAGGTAAGGTGTTTTTTTGTTTTCCTGTACAAATGGTGCTGGGCTGTGTTTAATGGTTTTTAAAGTTTTTTTGAATTTGTGGCTTATTTGCGCTGGGTCCGGCTGTGGCGGAGTTTTTATTTTATTTTTGTTCATACAAATTTAATTTTTAAATAATTTTTTTTCTAAATTTTATATTTAATTTGGTGTTAAAGTGATTTATGTAATTTTTTATTTTTTGAGAGTAGTGTGTATATTTTGGAATGTTTTGCAAACTTATTTTCTGCATTTTGGAATTATGAATTTATCTTTATCTATCATGTGCTCCACACTCCTGCACCACACCTGGAAGGGCCATGTGGAGGAAGGGCAAAATGGCCATCCGGCCCCCAAAGCTGTCTGAGGGAGTGTGTCCTGGCTCTCAACTTGAAAAGGTTGAGAACTCCTCATTTAGCACATCATGAATGCATCCTCTACTCGTTTTTCTTTTGGCCTCTGGGTGGCGGTGGTGAACTTTGTTTCCTCTCTTCCATTCTCCTCTTGTCCTCTGGGTTTCAGTTCCGGTAAGTGTTACTTCCTTTATTTTGGTCATTCGAGTTCCTGTCGCCATGAAGTGAAGACGTCTTCATGGTAAGCACTCTGATTTATTTATTTATTTATTTGGGGGGAGTTGAGTTTTTGTTGGGGGGGGCCCTGTTGTTTTTTGTTGTATGTTTTCCTGTCTTTGTTTGTGTTTATTTTTTAAAGGTTAGATTTCTGTTTTTGAATGGTTTTGATTTCTTTTTTGGTGCGTCCTTTTTTTAGGGGGGGGGTGCCTTTTGTTCTCACGGGCCATGCTTGGTGGCCCGTGGGAAAGTAGGGTACTTGCAGCGGGGGTGCCTTTTCTTCCCATGGGCCATGCTTGGTTGCCCGTGGTTAGGAAGGGAACTTGCGGCCGGGGGTGCCTTTTGATCCCATGGGCCATGCTGGATGGCCCTTGGGAAGGGTGCGTTGTTGCGGGGAGGGTGCCTTTCGTTCCCACGGGCCATGCTTGTTTGTCCGTTGGGAAGAAGGGCATTTGCGGGGGAGGGGTGGTGGGTGGTTTGTTTTTATTTTTGGCGCGGTGGCTGGCCCTTCGAATGGAAGGGCAGCGGCGGCCGAGCTTTATTTTTCCTCCGTGGGCCATACTTGCTGGCCCGTGGTGAAGAAGGGGAGTTGTGGGGTTTTTTTGTTTGTATTTTTTTTCACGCGCCGCTGGCTCTTCGAACGGAAGAGCATGGGCGGCGGGTTTGTTTCATTTTCTTCCCCCACGGGCCATGCTGGCTTGCCCGTGGGGATGAATGGCGGCGGAGCCGGCTTTCTTTAAGTTTTGTTTTCGCGCGCCTGCTGCCTCCTCGTTCTGCGCGCTCATGGCGCGCAGGACGCTGGGGCTTGTAGTAATAGGTTGGTGCTTTGTGATGCGTTTTTTTAAAATGCTTTTCTTTTGATTGGCTGCGGCGCGTGTCCGAACGCTGCGCCGTGCCAGAGCCTCTCAGCCTGATTGGCTCTGGTGCGCCGCGGCGCAGTGACTGTTGGGACGTGAAGTTCTTTCCCTTTCTTGCCGTTTGTGGGGCTGAGGCCCCCGTGCCGGATTTTTAAATCCTTCGTTGACCTGCGTAGGCAATTCGGCCGTGCGCACGAAGGAAGGGTGCGGGTCAGTAGGGCGACGCATAGCAACGTATAGCCAATTCCAACGGTGAACACTTGGTTTTATAGGTTAAGATTACCTCAGAAAAGTTCTGTAGACCTGAAACCATCTCTGAATCTTAATTAGAATGACAAACACAGTGGAACCTCGGTTAACATAATTAATGCATTCCCTGGGACGTTTCTTCCAGCGAAAATTACTTTAACTGAATTTTAGGAATTCCTAAAATACAATTTCCAATAGGAATGCACTGAAACAAAAACAGTTTAACTGAAATGCTGTTTTCCCATGGGAATGCATTGAAAACCAACCCATTCCGGGGGGGGGGGGGAATCAGTAAACCGAGCCATTATTTTTGAGGGATTTCCTTTGTTATGCAATGTTTATATTAACCCAAGCCATTTGTTAACCGAGGTTCCACTGTATCTCTAGTGGGTCTTTAGATGTCTCCCTACCAAGGGACAGGCTGCAGACCCTAACACTTTAATTAATAATGGAGGCCATAGTGAAGGAACTCAGCAGTCAAGTTTAAAATTGTTCTAATGTCTGTTATATTCTTGGGATAGTTGGGTCACCGGTTATTTCTTACTGAAGTTGTCACTGCAGTGCACTTTAAGTGTTGCAAGCTCCTTTTCAAGATAGAGGGGGCGGGCGGGCTACCTCAACCCTAAGAAATAATGACTACCAGGAACAAAGGCACCTGAATTATGAGCTGCGTAGTACCAAGGTTTTTGTTAAGCAAGTTAATCATCTCATGTTCTTAAAATTGTCACTGGGAAAAGATAGTCCAGACTATTGAGACAACATTCTAGAGATTATCCTTCACCAATATTCTTGTAGGATGCTGAGTACACATTTTTTTAACTGGTGTCTGAAAAGATAAGACAGCAACTACCTGGCAATTACTAGTGTAGAGTGTTGCTTTTATTTCTGATGCTGTGATTAAATTGAGGTTGCAAATTAGAATGGAAGACACGGAGTGTTTTTAGCTAGGCTTTTAGATATTCCACTGGTGGTCCTCATTCATTATATCTTTCAGGGAGCCCAAATGATGTTTTCTCATATTTGTAGCTCTCCTGAGTTTTGCTACTACCGCTTCCATCTTTTTTATTACTAAGGAAAAATTAATTAAGGAAGAACGCAAGAAATAGTTTCAAAATGTCTTTTCTTAAGTAGTAACAGGAGTCATTTGTCAGGAAGTACAATTTGTTTTAAGAAAGCTTATGCAGTAACTATAATCTGATTAACCATCTGGCCAGGTTATCCTGCTACGGTAATAAAGTAGACCATACTGCCAGCGACTCAACACTGAGTGTCAGGCAGCAGTTAACTAACCTGACCACCCTGAGGACTTGAGTGCCAAAGTCCACAGGGAAGGGTGATGAAGTGGATTAAATCCCATTTGAATCCATCTTGATGGAGGGCAGCTTCATCTATACTGGCCTGGGACTGAGGAGGACTTTGCATGCCAAAAGGGCTCAGGACCAGAAAGTGACTCGCAGAGTTGGATCAATGGAAGGCAGATGAAAGGTCACTACATTATATTCACAGGACAGTCTTCGTGGCTGATCACCTTGAGGATCGCCAATATTCGGATTCAGATACGGCAGAAGAAGAATCTGACTATTCAAAGTTTTCTGACAAAGAGGGCAGGAAAAGTAAAACACAAGGCACCTTTGTGTACTTACACGACACATGCAAAACAATAAATAGTTTATTTTGGAGGTCATTAATATTCAGCCACATTCACTACTCATACGCCTGTCAATTGGAAACATGCAAATGCAAAAGGGCAAGGAGGAAGTGAAACTTTACATATTTTGTAGAAAACAAATGAAAATGTTTGAAGCTGCTATATCTCACATGTAAACAATTTCTGAAGATTGCTACAGACTAAATAGATGCTGCATTCAGTTCAAGTTCGCCTAGCGTTTGAAAAACAAAGCTGTTTTTAATTTTCACAATTTTTTTGTTGAAGGTTTTAAGATTAGCTTTATGTAGGAATGAAAATGGTTTTATAAAAAGCATGTTTCACAGGAAATTCAGCTACATAACCACAGAATGAGTTCTGCAAATGATGGTACTGTAAATTATTTATCTACATTCATGGTTAGATAGCTTGCAATTTTATTTTCAGAGAAAATGTCCTTCACGGTAGAATTTGGCCTTTTAAGGATGAGCTAAATTGTGGTCCCTCCTGCCAACCTAGCAGTTTGAAAGCAAAAAATTGCAAGTAGATAAATAGGGACCACTTCAGTGGGAAGGTAACAGCGTTCTGTGCGCTCCGGTGTCTAGTCATGCCTGCTACATGACCACGGAATTGTCTGCAGAAGCAGACAGCGCTGGCTCTTCGGCTTTGAAACAGAGATGAGCACTGAACCCTAGAGTCGAATACGACTAGCTTTCGAGCAAGGGAAACCTTTACCTTTACCTAAACTGTGGTCCACTATAAAATTTCCTAGTCTGAATCCTGTTGGGATTTGGCTCTGGAGGAAGTAAACTCAGTCAAGCCAAGTAACAAGCTGATCATATGCCTGTGTGCCAGGCATGTGACCAACACGTTGTTAATTAGCAGCAATTTGCTTCCTTTTTATCCCACCTTTCTCCATTAGTGGAGACTCAAGGTGGCATACGCATTTTTTTAACCACAAATAACTGAAAACATATTAATTAAAATTGCAAACTATACTACTGTACAAATATTTCAAAACATTAAAAACTATAAACCAGTTTAAAAAAAAAGACCTCCTCATCTTAATTTCCTGCTGATTTCTCGAAAGTCAGCAAGAGGAAAAGAAAAGAATGGGCCAGCTGTATCTCCTGAGGATGAGGGTATATCAATCTGGGGAAAGATTGTTAATAATAACTGCATGCTGTCAAATCAATTCTGAGTTGTGGTGACCCTTTCCAGGGTTTTCTAGGTGAAGGATACCCAAAAATGGTTTATCATTCCTGTCTTCTGGGGCCACCATTAGACAATTTAGTTTGCTCAAGGCTACACAGGTTGGCTCTTTACCTAATAGGCACAGTGGGGGATTGAACTCCCGATCTCTGACTCTACAGCCCACTGAGCCATCCCAACGAGCTTCTCACTTTGTACATGTGGGAAAATAAATAAGGAAACTACAGTCAACTATGGTTTCTTACTATATCACAACTGGGAAACTATGATTAATAATTTCCAAACAATCCAAAATGTGAAATCACAATTTGATACTGACCTACATATCTTGACTTGTTTGGCAGATGCTAACTATAGTTATTGTTTGAACATAATAAGAACCTGTTATAGTGCCTCCATTCACACAATAGGAGATGATATAAAGGATGCTTGTGCAGCTGCATCCCACTTACTGTACTGTATTTATATTTTGTCTCATTGAAGTCATTACTTGACTCAGCAAATATAGTGAATGTTTGACTTTACAGTACAGTATATACCTGTGATTTAGTACATTTATTTCTTGTCCTACAGGAAGTGACACATCAGGTCTGCCTGATTTTTTGCCTGTGCTAAATGATGATATGGAACACTACAAATTCCCTTATACTCTGATTCATTAAGAAAGTTTAGAATATGAACAAAATCTGGTTTAGTTTCAGGGATTAGATTAAGTTTCTTGCAGAAGTTGCTACCATCCACATGGAAAATGTATTTAAAGGTGAAAAATTACAGAAGGATACTTGTGAATGAGCATTTCAACTGATCCTGTCACACATAATTATTTATTGCAATAGAATAGATTATCCTTCACAGACTTACTCCACTGATCAGCTAAGGAAAAAACTTGCTTTTGGCTGGGTCTAGTCAGATGACTAGCCAGATGATAATTGGGAACAGCCATCTTGGGACCTGAGTTACATTACTAGGCTTTTTCTTTGTATGAGGAAGGTGGGATTATATCCAGCCAAGAGCTACCTGATGCAGCCTGCTGTTTGTCCAGCTCACCTTTTAGAAACAGAGTCTTGGAAAAAATATCTGCCATCAACTTTTGCAACTCTCATTTTTAATTTGACCTTTCAAATCTCCAGCAAAGCATTGGCACTAACCTGCTGCTAAATACAAAAAGTTCGGTTTCACTTACCAGTGATAACTTTCGTTCTTCGAGTATATAGTTTGTGAATACACACTCATGGGTTATGCGCCTGCGCAGAACGGCCGATCGGAGGCTTGAAAAGCTATTGGTCAAAAGTTTTGGCGGTAAGACCGCCCACCGTACCGCCCACCCTGAGGCGCCCGCGCGCCATTTTACCTCAGTTCCATACTTAAGCCAAGCACAGGATAAACCAACTGATCTCATCCGTGCAGCTCAAGAGGGGAGGCAGGGTGGGTAGTGTGTATTCACAAACTATATACTCGAAGAACGAAAGTTATCACTGGTAAGTGAAACCGAACTTTCTCCTTCGTATAGTTTGTGAATCCACACTCATGGGAGATTAGCAAGCTCACACTTACTTGGTCGGTGGGCAGTCGGATGAGATGATCCCACGATGAGCTGAAGATCCTCTAGGTGGACCCGTCAGGGGCGTTGAGTCCGGAGCCCTCTGGTGAGGACGACACGGCCAAGCCTGGCGTCCGCAGTGGCTCTGGTGTCCACCCTGTAGTGCTGGACAAATGTGGAAGGTCTGGACCAGGTGGCAGCCTTACATATGTCCTCAAGCGGTGTGCCCTCCAGAAAGGCAGTGGATGTGGCAACCGCCCTGGTGGAATGCGCCCTGACATGCGGTGGAGGTGGCAGTGAGGCTGACTCGTAGGCCAGGTAGATGGTAGAGGTGATCCATTTGGAGAACCTTTGAGCAGAGATGGGTTCACCCTTGGACTTTCCCCCATAAGCCACAAAGAGGCGTTGTGACTTCCTGAACTCTCTAGTCCTGCTGGTGTAAAACAATAAAGCTCGTTTCACATCCAGTGTGTGCCAAGTCCTTTCTTGGGCGTTAGTGGGGTTCTGGAAGAAGGTTGGCAAGGAGATAGTTTGTGCCATGTGAAACTTGGAGACCACCTTGGGTAGGAAGGTGATGTCCGCTTGGAGGACGACGCGGTCGTTGAAGAACTGGAGAAACGGTGCGTCTGCTCGCAGGGCAACCAGTTCACCAGCTCGACGTGCAGACGTGATAGCCACCAGGAATGCCGTCTTCCATGTGAGGAGACGAACATCGGCGGTAGCCATGGGCTCGAAGGGGGTCCTAGTGAGCGCGTTGAGAACGGTGGACAGTGACCATTGAGCCGTCGGTGTCCGGGCCGGCGGAAAAGCGTTCCTTAGCCCCTTGAGGAAGCGCTTTACCGTTTGGTCGCGGAAGGCCCCAGAAGCGGGCGAGCCAGCAGGAGAGTGCGCTACTACTGCTGCGAGATGCACTCGGATGGAGGTGATGCTAAGGCCAGACTCCGCCAGCTGGAGGAGGTAGGTTAAAATGTCCTGCAGTCCCACCTGCGGGGGGGGGGGGGGGCGTTTGCCGGGAGGCCAGGAAAGCACAAAAACGCCTGTATTTGGAAGCGTAGGACTTCCTTGTGGAAGGGCGCCGCGCTAATTCAAGGATCCTGGACAGTCTGGGGTTATCCTCCACGCGGTGAGGTGGAGGCTGGGCAGGTCCGAATGGTGTAGCTGACCGTGCTCCATTTGGAGGAGCGTCGGTGACTCCGGCAGTGTGCGATACTGCGACGACATGCGCAACAGTAGCGGAAACCAGGGTTGGCGCGGCCATGCTGGCGCCACCAGAATTGCATTGGTTCTGTGTTGGTGCATCCTGGTGAGTACCTTCTGGACCAGAGGAAACGGAGGAAAGGCATAGAGATAATCCTGATCCCACCGTTTCATGAAGGCATCGCCTTCTGAGTTCAGTCCGATGCCTGCTCTGGAGCAGTACCTGCTGAGCTTCCTGTTGGACTCCGATGCAAAGAGGTCGATGGTCGGCGTCCCCCAGGCCTCGCAAAGCGACTGGAACACTCCGTCGTCCAGCTCCCATTCGTGGGTCGTCGAAGTGAGACGGCTCAGGTGGTCTGCCAGGACATTCAGTGTGCCCTGAATGTGCACTCCAATTGGGAAAATGTGCCTCTCCAGGCACCATTCCCACAACTGCACTGCCAGGTACAGGAGGGTGGTGGACCGTGTTCCTCCCTGCTTGTTGAGGTACGCCACCGCCGTGGTATTGTCCGAGGCCACTTGAACCGCCTTGCCGGTGAGCAGAGTCTCGAAGGAACGCAGGGCCTTCCAAATGGCCAGCAGCTCCAGGTAATTTATGTGGTGCACCGTTTCGTGCGGTGTCCAGGTGTCGTTGACCGTGAGAGTCCCGCAAGCAGCGCCCCAGCCGAGGTTGCTCGCGTCGGTCAGTATCTGCAACGAGGGTTGCGGGGGGTAGAAACTCTTCCCCGTGGCCACGTTGAGTGGTGTAGACCACCACAGCAGTTGGTGCCTCAGTTCTGGAGATGGGGTCAACCGTTTGGACTGGCTCTCCCGAAGTGCGTCGAACTCGTGAAGGAGCCACGATTGCAGGGACCTGAATTTCAACTTGGCATGGGGAATCACTGCCGTCGTTGAGGCCATCAGGCCTAGAAGTCTCTGAGCCTTCTTCGCCCGGACGCACGGTTTGGTGCGCAGTTCGCTCACCCCCTGCGCAATGTCCTGTAAGCGTTTCTGGGGGGCGTAGGCTCTCGTAGCAAGCGAGTCGAGTACCGCTCCGATGTACTCGACGCGTTGGGAGGGGATCAACTTCGATTTGGTGAAGTTGATCCTGAGGCCGAGACTCTCCATGAGGTGGACTGTGTATTGAGTGTCCCGAACGGCCGACGATTTGGTCGGGGAGACGATCAACCAGTCGTCGATGTACGGGAAGACCCTGATGCTCCGTTGGCGGAGGAACGCGGCCACCGGAGCCATGCATTTGGTGAAGACCCGCGGTGCCGTGGCCAGACCGAACGGTAGGCATCGGTACTGGTACACGGAATTGCCGATGCGGAAGCGGAGAAACCGTCTGTGTTCCTCGAGGATGGAGACGTGGAAGTAGGCATCCTTGAGGTCTATGACTGTGAACCAGTCCCCTTTGTTGATGAGGGGTAGGACGGTCTGTAGGGTCACCATCCGGAACTTCCTGGTGTGGATGCATTTGTTCAGGCGGCGCAGGTCCAGGATAGGGCGAAGGCCTCCGTCCTTCTTCTGGACCACGAAGTACCTCGAGTAGAAGCCGTTGTCCCAGTCGGACGGTGTTACCCGCTCGATGGCTCCCTTGGAGAGAAGGGTTGATATCTCTTCCTCCAAATGGGGGGACGAGGTGGTGAGACGATGTCTTCCTACCCGAGGCACCCGCACGAACTCGATGGCGTAGCCAGAGGACAAGATCTTTAAGACCCACTGGTCGTCCGTGATGCCCGACCATACCTGGAGGAAGTTCCGGAGGGGGAGGTACGGGATGTGGAGCGAGAGAGACTCGGCCGTCGCAGCTTCAAACGCGGGGCTTGGGCCTCGCGCCCGAACGTTTGTCCTGTCCGTAGGGCCGGTAGCGGGGCTTGTGCTGCCGCCGCTGTTTGTAGGAGCTGGATCTAGGCTGCTCCGTCGGTCCCTGCTGCTGTGGGTTGCCCTGGAACTGCCGTGTGAAGGGCTGGAACCTCGGCCTGGCGGGCAGAGCCGGCGTGGTGAGCCCCAGGAACTTTGCCGTGGAATTGGTCTGGCGCATCTCATTCAGGACCTTGTCGGTGTCCTGACCGAAGAGGCCCTGCCCGTCGAAGGGAAACTCCTCGATGAGCTTCTTCATAGCGTCATCGAGGGAGGTATTCCTGAGCCAAGCGTGGCGACGGAGGTAGATTGCGGAGGCCATGTCCTTCGCCGCATAGTCGTTGATATGCCGGGCAGTGCGCATCAGCTGCTCGGCGACGAAGTCCCCCTCGGTGGCCAGAGCGTCAATGCGCTTTTGGGCGTCGGAGGGCAGTTTCGCTATCTCAACCTTCACCTGCTCCCAGAGGTGAGATTGATACAGGCCCATGGCGGCCGAGTAGTTGGCGGCACGGAAGAATAGGGAGCCGGTGGTGTAGAACTTACGCCCCACCGCGTCCAGTTTCTTTCCCTCCGGCGTCGACGGGACCGGGAACCCACTGGTGGCCGTCCTGTGCTGGAAGGCCTTGACCACCAGGGAATTCGGCAGGGGGTGAGCCTGCAAGAACTCGACGTTCTCGTCCAGGACCCGGTACATGTTGTCGAGCCTGGACGAAACGGAGTGCGCCGCCAAAGGTTTCCTCCACGTCGCCCTCGCCGAAGTCATCATGGAGGGGAGCATGGTTATGTGGACCGGCCGCACAGCACGTCTGTCGAGCTTCGCGGTCATCTGATCCTCACCCTCCAACGGCGGCTGATCGACCTTCAGGTTGAGTGCGGTGCCCAGCCTTGTGAGCATGGCGGTCAGCGAGCGTTGGTCCTCACCACGCGGTGGGTCCACTGAGGCGATAGCCTGCTCCGGCGTGCGCTCGGCGTCGACGTCTCCCTCGTCCTCCTCCGACGACGAGCTGGAGTCATCGGAGGACGAGGGAGGCAGCCTTTCATCCACGTCGGGACCGCGCCAGTACGGCCTGGGCGGGCCCGCGGGATGGGAGTCCACCGCATCGACGTCCGGACCACACCATGACGGGTTGGGTGGGCCGGCGGAGCGGGCACTCGACCCACGGGAGGTCGGTGGGGCCACGGCAGGGCCGGGATGCCCGGGGCTTGCGGTGGTCGGGACCGGAGCCGCAGAGGCCGCAGGCATGGAGGCCTGGAACTTGGTCGCAAACGACGCCATGACCTGGAACATTTCTCGGACGAGGGCCATCTGAGATCCGTCCGAGTCCGCCGATGGTGGAGCCCCGGCAGCCGGCGGGATGGTGGCCCACGAAACGGTGGGCGTCGAAACGGTGGCCGGTGTCGGCGTCGGCGAAACGGTCGTCGGAACGTTGACGACCGCGTCGTCTGTCGGCGTCCTGGGCCTTGGGGAGACGGAGGCCTGCCTCGGCGAGGAGTTTCTTCCCCGAGGAGGAGAGGGCAGCACCTGAAGTGGGCGAGCTGGAGCCCCAGCCCTGCGTCCTTTATCAGGTGACCCGGAAGACGACCGTCCTCCCCAGATGGAGGATCCCGGAGAAGGACATCGGGCAGTCGAGAACGGCGGCGAGGGCCCGGGAGAGGCGGGTGTGCGTGGGGTGGGAGGAAGCGACCGTCTCTTCTCCGACCCATGCTTGCGCTTCTTCTCACCGTTCCTGTCCTTCTTTTTCTTCTTCCTCATCGGAAGCATGGAGGAAGAGGCCGGCGGCGGCTGGGCGGCAGCGGCGGATGTGGAAGCGGACGCGGCGGGAGCCAGAGCGAGCTCCATCAGATGAGCCTTGAGGCGATTGCTTCGGTTCTGCACCGCGAGGCGCGTAAACTTTTTGCAATGCGGGCAAGACTGGCTCTGATGCGACTCTCCCAAACAAAAAAGGCACAGGCTGTGTCCGTCGGAAGCCGGGAACTTCTTAAGGCAAGCCGTGCACTGTTTAAACGCTGCAGCCATCAACCGCGGAAAAAATTCTTCCAGTGGAAGTTTCTGGAGGTAAGTACCCCGAAGGGCGGACCAGCCGCCACCCCCTTGAGGGGGGAGACGGTGATCGATGTGAAAAAATTGGCTACTGAATCCACTCGAGAGAAGAGACAGAGCCGGGGTGGCGATCCTGCCCGGAGGACAAGATCACCGAGAAAAATTGTAGAAATTTGCCAAAAGACTTTCCCTCAGAAGGGCGAAAAAATTGAGGAAGCTCTCAACGATCGTCCTGCTGCTACGGCGGAAAGAAGAGAACTGAGGTAAAATGCCGCGCGGGCGCCTCAGGGTGGGCGGTACGGTGGGCGGTCTTACCGCCAAAACTTTTGACCAATAGCTTTTCAAGCCTCCGATCGGCCGTTCTGCGCAGGCGCATAACCCATGAGTGTGGATTCACAAACTATACGAAGGAGAACTGAAGTACACAGAAAGAGCCTCCTCAAAGATTGTGGTATTTTTGAACCAAAATCGGGCATACCTTGGTAATGGCAACCTTGTCTTGCCGGCTAATCTTTCTCACACTCATTCTGATGAAAGGAACTGCAGTTTCATGTCTGGCCTACACACGGAAGAAGAAAAGTACAAAACTGGCAAAACATTCATACAGTGAACCCCCGACTAACAACACGTTGGAATAGCGTCATTTTCAATTAATGACGCTACCTATGCCCCCTACGTGATCTCCCGCACAACGACAAAGAACCAACGTTATTTGCACAATGATGGTGAAAAACCGTCGTTATTCGAATAACGACGGTTTTTTACCATCATTGTGCGAATAATGTTTTTTTGATGTTCTGTGGGAGATCCCCCATAGGAAACCGCAAAACGACGTTTTCTGCATAACAACGCTACTTGGGGAACCAAGCAATGTCGTTATGTGAGGGTCTACTGTAGTCTGTTTTCTTCTTGTTGTTCTCTAGGTTTACTTTCTGTTTCTCAAAGTTTTAGTAACTTCTGCAGTTCCAGAACTACTAACATCAATAGTGCTACAACAAATAACACTTGCATTTGAAAAAAAATTCTTTCAGTAGAATAGGAACAGATTATTAGTTCCAGTCCCAGTAGCCTTCGTCTTGGAATTTATTAAGATATTTGTACCTATTTGAAATCCTCCAAATACTTTATATGATTTTAAGAGTCTTAAACAGCTACACTTTGTCTGAAGGCACCTGAGGTAGACAGGGTTTCTCGCTTGTTCT
Source organism: Bradypodion pumilum (assembly GCA_035047305.1). Lineage (NCBI taxonomy): Eukaryota > Metazoa > Chordata > Lepidosauria > Squamata > Chamaeleonidae > Bradypodion > Bradypodion pumilum. The sequence goes on along the minus strand of JAWDJD010000001.1, from coordinate 429,359,074 downwards.
GTGCTTAGATAAGTGTAAGTTTAATAATACTTCTCATTCCTCACACAAAAGGATTTGCTGTGGAAAATTTGGAATTATAATATCAATGGAATAAAACAGCTTAAAATGCCATTCTTTATCAACAGTGCCTACACTGGAATCCGATATCACAGCAAAGCAGAATGAAGACTTTAAATTCACACTTTCCCTTAAAGTAGAGGCGTTCCAAAGAAGTTTGTGTGTGTTTGTGCACACACGTGCATGTGTGTATCTATGGCTATTAATAACTTAACAGAGGAGGAGAAATAAAGGAAATGTTATCACAATTCACATAGAAGGGTAAACAATGCATTGGGAAATGAGAACATATTTTATTTTTCACATGTCAGGCATGTTTTCAAAAGGTTAATCCCCCTGTAGCAAAATATATATGAACAATACGTAAGTAAAAAACATGTATGTGTCAGTTTTCCTATATAATTATCTAGTTGTGCCTTTCTATTTATGTTATAATATCTATGACTTTAAATGTAAATCAGAAACATGTAAATTTATTTTGCTCACTCCAAAATCACAGGAAGAATGCAAGTGGAAACAGACAAGAGAATCAATGCCAATGAACACCATTTCCCATTTATCTTTTCTCAGTTGCATGCCTATCAAACCCACAACTCACACTCTTGTTCCTTTATCCACTTGCTGGAAAGGAGTGGTTTGGGGGGGGGGGGACAGAATAGAATCAGGAAAAACAGGCTGGAAACATCATGCCAACGAAGTCACTCTAGATATTGCCTTCTAATATCAAGATTCTTTGCTTTTCTGTGTTATGTGCTATCATGTAACATCCAGCATATATTGATGCCACCTTAGCCCAGCACTCAGCAGCTTTAACGGTTGAGCAGGAATTCCAGCCCAAGTCTTCTACAGGTGAAACTCAGAAAATTAGAATATAGTGCAAATGTTCATTCAGTTCACTAATGCAACTTAAAAGGTGAAACAAATATATGAGATAGACTCATTACATGTAAAGTGAGATAGTTCGAGCCTTACTTTGTTATAATATTGATGCTTATGGCTTACAGTTTATGAAAACCCCAACTACCCCATCTCATGTACCCCATAATCATCACATAATCTCATGTACACTGTACACCATGATCATCACAATTATAATGAATTGAGGCATAACATCTCTTGGTTTGCATGTAGTGAGTCTATCTCATATATTTGTTTCACCTTTTAAGTGAAATGAATGAACATTTGCATGCTATTCTAATTTTCCGAGTTTCACCTATAAGTCCTGTTCTGTCACTTTATCCACTAGATCACACTGGCTCTCTAAGCTGGTGCATCCTACCCCAAATACCTCACAGTATTAATAATGTATGAATGTAGTTTAGATCAATACTAATATCTGCTGCCTAACCCAAAGCAAGTGATAAAAGAAATGGGAAGTTATATGATTTAGTTTATTAATAATATTGAAAAATTACTGCTAGTCAGCAGATTTCCTCCGTGCACACAATGCACTGAACAAGCAAGCCATTCACTACCTCAACCTCAAGCTCCCTTCCCCAGCACAGAGTTCACTCCACCCCTCTGCCCAGCAGCTCAATGGGAGCACTTCCTCCTTTCCACCCAGCACAGAGTTCACCCTGCCCCTCTGCCCAATGGGAGCGTTTCCTTCCTCCCCTGTTGCTGTGTTGGCACTTTGATAAATAAGTGGGTTTTGGGTTGTAGTTTGGGCACTAGGTCTCTAAAAGGTTCGCCATCACTGCCTTAGGTGGTCTTATGTCTACTGCCTTTTCCTTCATTGCCTACTTATGCTAATGTGAAAGAAACTGTAGGCAAAGTATGTGGTGAGACAACATCATTATTACAGACACAATTCGTCACCAGAGTCTTCTCAAACATATTACTGGATACAGTGAAAGCAGTAACTAGGGTAGAATGAATCAAGGAGACAAACTACCTTAATTGCTTCCTATACAACTCTACATTAAAAAATATCCAAGCTACCAAAGAGCCAACTTCTTGATGAAATAAAATTCTTAAAAGCAAAACATAAACATGACAAAATTGTTGCTACGTTAAGAAACCTTAATAGGAAAAGTGAAGAGTTTTCTAGAGATTAACAAGATCTACCAAACAAATGTTTAGTAATAAAAACTCTAAATTATTATCACGCTACATTTGAAAAGAAAATTAAAAAATTGATTTATCAGAACAGAATCAGGCAACTTAATGTACCAGATATGCAATATGTAATAAAATAGTAGTTATAAAAGTTATCTAAAAGATAAGAAACAGTCTCCGCCATTTGTTTATGCAATTTAACTGTTTTCCACTGTATTTTATATGCATGAGTTTTATTGTGAGGTATTTGGACCAGATGAATAAATTTTGATTTTCATACCAGGTCCTCTGTATTTTCCATTTCCCCACTTTGACCAGGCTACAACAACTACCAAGTTCCACATGAGATGTCAGTTCTGAACTGGTGCACTTTAGTGATCTCCTTTGATTCTGGCTTGAAAGAAGGAAGATAGCATGTATGATGACATCAAAGGATGCAACATTATTGCTAAATTATTATTATTATTATTATTATTATTATTATTATTATTATTATTATTATTATTATTATTATTATTATTATTATTATTATTATTATTATTATTATTATTATTATTATTATTAAGTATGCTTATATACTACTTTACTTATCTACTGACAATTCAAAGCAGTTTACAAAACAATCAAATAAATGCAAAGCAAATCATATGTATGGGGGAAGAGGAGGGGGAAATACAACAACATACAGAAATAACAGTGCAAAATACAATAAATAATACAAGTCACAATAAACTTTACAAAAAATACCAAGTCAAGTCAATAAAACAATTTACAATTACAAAAATCACGTCATTATAAAGCAACATAACCTAAACCCACTCACTGAGTCCAAAGAACATTGAAGGAGTCCTTCAGCCCATGGTTGCGGGCATCCTATTGAACCCTCCCGCAAACAAGGCTGAGAGATGTCCGCAGCGGCAGCTGCCTTGCATCCCCGGCCGGTGACATGGGGCTCCAAAGAGAGGCAGCGAACTTGCCGGGCATTGGTGTTGGAGACAGAAGGGGGAGAGCCACTTTTAAGGCCGCGAAAAGGCGAGCCAGGGTGCAGCCAATAGAGAGGGCTCGGGCAGACCTCGGTGGGCCGGTGAGTCCGGGCCAGCAGTTCTTTATCCCTCCCGGGCGGGAAACAGCTAGCCTTGAAACAGCTATGCCAGCAGCAAAGTCCTCAGAGGGCCAGTGTGTCGGAGCCAGCAGTTCTTTATCCCTCCCAGGCAGGAAAAGGCCAGCCTTGAAACAGCTGCACCGGCGGCGAAGTCCTTGGCGGGCCGGTGAGTCGGGATCAGCAGTTCTTTATCCCTCCCGGGCGGGGAAGGGCCAGCCCTGAAACAGTTGCGCTGGCAGCGAAGTCCTCGGCGAGCCGTTGAGTCAGGGCTAGCAGTTCTTTATCTCTCCTGGGCGGGGAAGGGCCGGCCCTGAAACAGCTGCGCCAGCGGCGAACTCCTTGGTGGGCCGGTGAGTCGGGGCCAGCAGTTCTTCAATGCAAGTCCTGCCCTTACACTAATACAGGTAATCATAATCATACTCACTTGAAAGTTGTGATTGTTTTACCACACTTTTAAAAAAGTAGCCTGATTCCATTTTCTACGCTATGAAACATAATGGATAAGCTTGGGGGAAAATAACACATTTCAGTCAACACCAAACTAATTTTCTTTCTACCAGGATAGCCATATATTACATTTTGTTTAAAAATAGACAAGCTACATGAAAGGGCTGGAGAAAGGAAATAATTTGCATATTCTACATGAAAACTGGATCTAAGATACAGATTGGAAAAAACATGGAGCACACAAAGATATTCTCTATTACTTGATGTTGCTTTAGGATACCTCACCCATACAAAAACGCTTCTTTTCATTCACTACATATTTTCCATAATGTCTACAAGACACACGCCATCTTCACATTTGTGAAAAAATAATAATCATGTCCATTCCCAGAGAAAGGGCAAATGGCAGGAGATTCTAAACATATACAGGTATGCATGGTTTTGCGTACATTGAGGAGATTGTGAATCTCAGGCTGAACTGCTTTGGTCTGGGAGAAACTAGGTTTTTCTGAATGCCGGTTTTTAAAACATTAACAGCTCTCACAATTTCAGTAACCCAATATTGCTTAGAAGTATCTCATTTTTACCATGAAGCTTCTAAAACCACTCTGCCTGATATTGGGGGGAAGGTGAATTCCTGGTGTGACTCTGGTAACTTTGTTCTTTTCATTCTGTTCTCTGAAGAACATGAATACATCTGCATTTAGTTGTTCCAGACCCACCATGTTCAAATGCTACCCAAAGCTAATTTTTTACTGGTGCATTCTTTATTTTCCCTCCTTTTAACCTTTATACACTATACTCCTTATTTTTCTCCTTTGAAATGGAGTCTACTATGCCCTGGAAGAGAATTGCTTATCGAGCACAGATTTCTTACCTAAATCCTTGGGGAAGTGGGGAGATTTTTAATTGGAAATGGATCAAAATTTTAAAGAATTTATTCCACCCACAGACTGTTTCTCTATATTCCATTTACAACTGGTAATTGCTCTCTTTACATATGCCAAGAACAGACCCTTAAAGAATCATCAAAATTTTATTCAAATAATCAGCAAGAGAATAAGCAAATCAATAAAACCAAACTGTATATTGTTTCTGTCTTCCCCAACTGTATTCACCTTCCAGCCTGTATATGACATATGGAGCTAGCAAAAGTTCAGAGAATCTCCCAGAGAACAGTTCACAAAGAACAGAAGTCATTATGGCTCATTCACTGTCATTATAAAACCTAACATGGCATGCCATTTCTTTCTCAACATCTTTACACTTTATAAAAATACCTCATTTCCACAAAGATATTCACATTGTGCCAACTACGTGATGTGTGAACTAAAATAAAAACAGGCATTTAACTTCAGAGGCAAGACAATGACAGATGCCATGATATTGTGTGCTGTAAAATTTCTGTTGTTTTTTCCCCCAATCAAAAATTGAATATAGAATAAACTGAGATGCCATAGAAAGAGAAATAGCCAGACAGAATCTCAAAAGACTATAAAAATTAGGAATCTAAATAAAAGATGCAATAAATTGCAATGATGACCATGATGCAGTTGGTATATGCACACTGCTTAGGTGTGGCCCATATACATATAGAAGGTAGTTTCATATGAGATGTAAGGGATATAAAGTACAGTGGAAACTCGTACAATGAATGCCCCCTATAGCGACAAAATCGCATAATGATTAGGTTTTGAAAAAAAAATGGAGTCTCACATAAAGATTTTCCCTATGGGGGAAAAATCATACAACGATTTTTCAATGGAAAAAACTGCTTAGCAAAAAAAATCATTGTGCAATTTTTTCCATAGAGAAAATCGTTGTACCATTTTTTCCATAGGAAAAAATCATACAACGACAAAGTTGAAAAGCAACCAGACCCATGGAACAAATAAATAGTTATACGGGATTCTATTGTACACTAGCATTTTTGTGCCCGACAAGCCGGGCAGTTATAATCTGTGAGTGGGTGGTTGGGGTGGTTTTGGGGGGTGTGCGCACACACCCACCCCTCCATAACCACCCCAACCACCAACACACAGATATTAATTGCCTGGCAAGACTTGGGTGTTGTGTGTGTGTGTGTGTGTGTGTGTGTGTGTGTGAGAGAGAGAGAGAGAGAGAGAGAGAGAGAGAGAGAGAGAGAGAGAGAGAGAGAGAGAGAGAGAGAGAGAGAGAGAGAGAGAGAGGAAGCTAGCTGCCATTCAGGAAGCTGCAACCGGGTGAGTAGGGAGGAAAGGGGGGAGGTGTAAGGTTTTTCCCCTCTTTCCTTCCCGTGGGGTGGGTGGTGGGCTCCCCCCCATTAGTGGAAAAAAAAGAAAAGGCAGCAGACAGCGATCCATCAGGGGAGGCGCTCTCCCTTGCGGATGGCTGGCTGCCACCTTTCTATTACCCCAACCGCTGTTTTGAGTTAGTTCTCAAAACAGCGGTGTGGGTAATACAAAGGGGGCAGGCAGTCATTCGCCAGTGAGTATGCCTTCCCTGACGAAGAGCTGCCTGTTGTTTCCCCCCACCTCACCGTGGTTTCGGTGAGGTAGCGGGGAGGAGGGGGAGTCCCTCTTCTCCCCGTTGCTCCATGATAGAAGGTGCGTCGGGGCCGGCGCCGCGGATAGAAGAGGGCCTCCCTCTTCCCTCCACAGCCCTGGCAAAGTCGCATCGGGGCTGGCGTCAGCCTTCATTGCCGGCGCCTGGGGCCTGGATGTGGCGGCGGTTTTATTTACTTCGTGCGTGGCACTTTCCTAGCCTCTTTCGCGCTCGCGTCCCTCAGCCTGATTGGCTGGGGTTGGTGCAGCGCAGAGGATGCTGAGAACAGTAGTTTTTTCTGGTTGCGTTTGTGGGGCGGTTGCCCCACTTGTGACTGGCGGACCCTTGCAGTGACCCTCACAGGAAAGTTCGGTTTCACTTACCAGTGATAACTTTCATTCTTTGAGTATATAGTTTGTGAATACACACTCATGGGGTTATGCGCCTGCGCAGAACGGCCGATCGGAGGCTTGAAAAGCTATTGGTCAAAGGTTTTGGCGGTAAGACCGCCCACCGTACCGCCCACCCTGAGGCGCCCGCACGCCATTTTACCTCAGTTCCATACTTAAGCCAAGCACAGGATAAACCAATTGATCTCATCCGTGCAGCTCAAGAGGGGAGGCAGGGTGGGTAGTGTGTATTCACAAACTATATACTCGAAGAACGAAAGTTATCACTGGTAAGTGAAACCGAACTTTCTCCTTCGTATAGTTTGTGAATCCACACTCATGGGAGATTAGCAAGCTCACACTTACTTGGTCGGTGGGCAGTCGGATGAGATGATCCCACGATGAAGATGATGTCGGTCAGGCAGGGTGAACTGTCAAGGGCGATGGGCCCGGAGCCCCCGAGTGAGGACGACACGGCCAAGCCTGGCGTCCGCAGTGGCTCTGGTGTCCACCCTGTAGTGCTGGACAAATGTAGAAGGTCTGGACCAGGTGGCAGCCTTACAGATGTCCTCAAGCGGTGTGCCCTCCAGAAAGGCCGTGGATGTTGCAACCGCTCTGGTAGAGTGCGCCCTGACATGTGGTGGAGGGGGCAGCGATGCCGACTCATAGGCCAAGTAGATGGTAGAGGTGATCCATTTGGAGAACCTCTGGGCAGAGATGGGTTCACCTTTGGACTTGCCCCCATACGCCACGAAAAGGCGTTGCGACTTCCTGAACTCCCTTGTCCTGCTGGTGTAGAACAATAAAGCCCGTTTGACATCCAGAGTGTGCCAAGTCCTTTCTTGGGCGTTAGCAGGGTTCTGGAAGAATGTTGGCAAGGAGATAGTCTGTGCCATATGAAACTGGGAGACCACCTTGGGGAGGAAGGTGATGTCCACTTGGAGTACCACACGGTCATTGAAGAATTGGAGAAAGGGTGCGTCTGCCCGCAGGGCGACCAGCTCACCAGCTCGCCGAGCAGACGTGATGGCCACAAGAAAGGCCGTCTTCCACGTGAGGAGATGAGCATCCGCGGTAGCCATGGGCTCGAAAGGAGTCCTGGTGAGCGCGTTAAGGACGGTCGAGAGTGACCATTGGGCCGTCGGTGTCCTGACCGGAGGGAAGGTGTTCCGCAATCCCTTGAGGAAACGTTTCACCGTTTGGTCGCGGAAAGCGCCAGAAGCGGGTGAGCCAGCTGGAGAGTGGGCCACCACAGCTGCGAGGTGTACTCGGATGGAGGCGATGCTGAGGCCAGATTCCACCAGATGGAGGAGGTAGGTCAAGACGTCCTGCAGCGCCACCTGCGAGAGGGGGGTCTGCTGAGATGCCAGGAAAGCACAAAAGCGTCTGTATTTGGAAGCGTAGGACTTCCTTGTGGAAGGGCGTCTAGCTAGTTCCAGGATCCTGGACAGTCTGGGGTTATCCTCCACGCGGTGAGGTGGAGGCTGGGCAGGTCCGAGTGGTGGAGCTGGCCCTGCTCCATTTGGAGGAGCGTCGGTGACTCCGGTAGCGTGCGATACTGAGATGACATGCGCAACAGCAGCGGAAACCATGGTTGGCGAGGCCATGCTGGGGCCACTAGGATGGCTCTGGTCCTGTGCTGAAGCATTCTGGTGAGGACCTTCTGGACCAGGGGAAACGGAGGAAAAGCATAGAAATAGTCCTGATCCCACCGTTTCATGAAGGCATCGCCCTCGGAGTTCACACCGATGCCCGCCCTGGAACAGTACCTGTGGCATTTCATGTTGGACTCCGATGCGAAGAGGTTGATGGTCGGAGTCCCCCAGGCCTCGCAAAGCGACTGGAACACCTCGTCGTTCAGTTCCCATTCATGGGTCGTCGAGGTGAGGCGGCTGAGATGGTCGGCCAGGACATTCAACTTGCCCTGAATGTGCACTCCAATCGGGAAAATGTGCCTCTCTAGGCACCACTCCAAGAGTTGCACGGCGAGGTAAAGAAGGGTGGTGGACCGTGTTCCTCCCTGCTTGTTCAGATACGCCACAGCCGTGGTGTTGTCCGACGCCACTTGGACCGCCTTGCCCATGAGCATGGTCTCGAAGGAACGGAGGGCCTTCCAGATGGCCAGTAGCTCCAAGTAGTTGTTATGGTGCACCATCTCCTGAGGCGACCAAGGGTTGTTGACCGTGAGAGTCCCGCAGGCAGTCCCCCAGCTGAGGTTGCTTGCGTCGGTCAATATTTGCAACGAGGGTTGCGGGGGGTAAAAACTCTTCCCTGTTGTCACGTTGAGTGGTGTCGTCCACCACACCAGCTGGTCCCTCAGCTCCGGGGACGGAGTTAGCCGTTTGGACTGACTCTCCCAGAGCGCATCGAATTCGTGCAGAAGCCACGACTGTAGGGACCGGAACTTTAACTTGGCGTGAGGGACCACAGCCGTCGTTGAGGCCATAAGGCCTAGCAGTCTTTGAGCCTTTTTCACCCGGATGCACGGTTTGGTGCGTAGGTCGTTCACTCCCTGCGCGATGTCCTGCAAGCGCTTCTGGGGTGCAAAGGCTCTGGTGGCAAGCGAGTCGAGTATCGCTCCGATGTACTCGACGCGTTGAGAGGGGATCAACTTCGATTTGGTGAAGTTGATCCTGAGGCTGAGACTCTCCATGAGGTGGACCGTGAACTGCGTGTACCGAACGGCCGACGAGCTGGTGGGGGATACAATCAACCAGTCGTCGATGTATGGGAAGACCCTGATTCCCCGCTGGCGAAGGAAGGCGGCCACCGGAGCCATGCATTTGGTGAAGACTCGCGGTGCCATGGCCAGACCGAACGGTAGACATCGGTACTGGTAAACCGAATCGCCGATGCGGAATCGAAGGAACCTTCGGTGCTCCTCGAGGATGGAGACATGGAAGTAAGCGTCCTTGAGGTCTATGACTGTGAACCAGTCCCCTTTGTTGATGAGGGGAAGGACGGTCTGCAGGGTCACCATCCGGAATTTCCTGGTGTGGATGCATTTGTTGAGGCGGCGCAGGTCCAGAATCGGGCGAAGTCCTCTGTCCTTCTTCTGGTCCACGAAGTACCTCGAGTAGAAGCCGTTGTCCCAGTCGGGCGGCGCCACCCGCTCGATGGCTCCCTTGGACAGAAGAGTTGATATTTCTTCCTCCAAATGGGGGGACGAGGTGGTGAAACGATGTCTTCCTACCCGAGGCGCCCGCACGAACTCGATGGCGTAGCCAGAGGACAAGATCTTTAAGACCCACCGGTCGTCCGTGATGCCTGACCATACCTGGAGGAAGTTCCGGAGGGGGAGGTACGGGAGATGGAGCGCGAGAGACTCGGCCGTCGCAGCTTCAAACGCGCGACTTGGACTTAGCGTCCGAACGCTTGCCGTGCCCGTAGGGCTGGTAGCGCGGCTTGTGCTGGCGGCGTTGCTTGTAAGAGCCAGACCTGGGCTGCTCCACGGGACCACCCTGTTGTTGCGGGTTTCCCTGGTAGCGCCGCATGAAGGGCTGGAACCTCGGCCTGGCAGGCGGAGCCGGCGTGGTAAGCCCCAGAAACTTGGCGGTGGAGTTGGTCTGCCGCATTTCATTGAGGACCTTGTCCGTGTCCTGTCCAAAAAGGCCTTGCCCGTCGAAGGGAAACTCCTCGATGAGCTTCTTCATAGCATCATCAAGGGAGGTGCCCCTAAGCCAGGCGTGGCGACGGAGCAGGATCGCAGACGACATGTCCTTCGCCGCATAGTCATTTATATGCCTGGCAGTTCGCATTTGTTGCTCCGCCAGGAAATCGCCCTCGGATGCCAGCGCGTCGATCCGTTTCTGGGCGTCGGCAGGTAACGTCGCCGTTTCGGCCTTCACTCGCTCCCAGAGGTGAGACTGGTACAGGCCCATGGCAGCCGAGTAGTTGGCGGCGCGGAGGAAGAGGGAACCGGTGGCGTAGAATTTGCGGCCCACCGCGTCCAGCTTCTTCCCTTCCGGGGTCGAAGGCACCGGGAACCCGCTGGTGGCCGTCCTGTGTTGGAAAGCCTTGACCACCAGGGAATTCGGCAGGGGGTGCGCCTGCAGGAACTCGGCGTTCTTGTCCAGGACTCTATACATGCCGTCGAGCCTGGACGAAACGGAGTGCGCTGACACCGGCTTCCTCCACGTCGCCTTCGCCGACGTCAGCATGGACGGAAGCATGGTGATATGGACCGGCCGTACCGCACGTCTGTCCAGTTTCGCGGTCATTTGGTCCTCACCTTCCAGTGGTGGCTGGTCCACCTTCAGGTTCAACGTGGTCCCCAGGCGCGTCAGCATGGCCGTGAGCGAGCGTTGATCCTCACCACGTGGTGGGTCAACCGCGCCGATGGCCTGGTCCGGCGTCCGTTCGGCGTTGACGTCTCCCTCGTCCTCCTCCGAAGAGGCGCTGGAGTCATCGGAGGACGAGGGAGGAACTCTTGCATCCACGTCGGGACCGCGCCAGTACGGCCTGGGCGGGCCGGCGGGATGGGAGTCCACCGCTTCAACGTCTGGACCAACCCGCGACAATGTGGGTGGGCCAGCGGAGCGGACACTCGACCCTCGGGAGGTCGGAAGGGCCACAGCAGGGCCAGCATCCCTGGGGCTTGCGGTGGTCGGTACCGGAGCCGCAGAGGCCGCAGGCATGGAGGTCTTAAACTGGTTGGCAAAAGTCTGAGCCATGACCTCAAACATCCCCTTCAGGAACTCCATCTGGGATGGGTCCCCCACCGTCGGGAGCGACGAAACGGTGGCCGACGAAACGGTGGCTGGCAGAGTCGGCGACGAAACGGTGGCCGGTAGAATCGGCGACGAAATGGTGGCCGGCATGGAGATTGCCGCATCGTCGAGCATCGGAGTCCTGGGCCTTGGGGAGACGGAGGCCTGCCTCATAGGCGAGCGGGCCCTCCCACGAGGCGGTGACGGGAGTACCTGAAGTGGGCGAGCTGGAGCCCCAGCCCTGCGTCCTTTTTCAGTCGATCCCAAGGAGGACCGTCCTCCCCAGATGGAAGACCCAGGAGACGGACATCTCGCGATCGAGTATGGTGGCCGGGGACACAGGGGTGTGCGGAGTAGGCGGGAGCGATCGCCTCTTCTCCGACACGCGCTTCTTTTTCTTCTCTCCGTTCTTGTCCCTCTTCTTCTTCTTCTTGATGGTAGCGGAGGAAGAGGCCGAAGGCGGAGGAGGCTGAGAGACGCTAGCCGAGGTAGAAGTGGCCGCGACGGGGGCCAGAGAGAGCTCCATCAGGTGAGCTTTGAGCCGGTAGCTCCGGCTTTGCACGGCCAGACGGGTGAATTTCTTGTAGTGAGGGCAAGACTGGCTCTGATGAGACTCTCCGAGGCAGAAAAGGCAGAGGCTATGCCCGTCGGAAGCCGGAAACTTTTTCAGGCAAGCCGAGCACTGTTTGAAGGCCGTGGCTATCAAAGAAAAAATTCTTCCAACGGAAGTTTCTGGAACGCGGTTACCCCGAAGGGCTGGCCAGCCGCCACCCCCTTGAGGGGGGAAACGGTGACCGAAGCGAGTAGGTAACTGAGTCCACCAGAAGGAAGAAACAGCACCGGGGTGGCGATCCTGCCCGAAGGACAAGATCACCGAGAAAAATTTGTGAAATTTGCCAAAAGACTTTCCCTCAGAAGGGTGAAAAAATTGAGGAAGCTCTCAACGATCGTCCTGCTGCTACGGTGGAAAGAAGAGAACTGAGGTAAAATGGCGTGCGGGCGCCTCAGGGTGGGCGGTACGGTGGGCGGTCTTACCGCCAAAACTTTTGACCAATAGCTTTTCAAGCCTCCGATCGGCCGTTCTGCGCAGGCGCATAACCCCATGAGTGTGGATTCACAAACTATACGAAGGAGAAGGTAAGGTAAGTGGCTTGGTTCAGGATGGTTGGGCCGGGTGTGGGCGTGCATGCCAGACACCAACGACTGGTGTACGATTTTATAGGTAAAGATTATTCTAAAAACACAAACCAAAAGTCTATTTTATTCAGCATATTGTTTCGATCGATTCCAAAGCCAATCTGATGGCTTTGAAAAATTCATAAATTCATTAGAAATTCAATTTCCCGTTGTTTGTTTCTCCTTAACCCCAGCAACTAGTATTAAGTGATATAGCAACAGCAGCAGCAACAATAATGTGTACATTCCATTCATATAACTTATTTTTACCTGTTTAGAATTCAATGTGGCATTGTATTCTCTTTTGGATGACTAGTTAGGTCAGTAATATCTTGCACCTGTGTGATGCAAGACAAGATACTTCGACCCAGAACTTCTCTTAGAGAAGGACATGGTAACACACTTCTGAGTACTCTATACCATGAAGCCAGAATTGATCTGTCAGCACATAATTATTATTACTACTATTTTTAAAAAACATTTGGTAGCCCACATGCTTTACTCATATTTAGCATACTGCTTTTGCTTTAGCCATGTTGCATCTGAAATACTTTCATGGATGCTCATTTTACTGACTTATGGAATTTGCTGTAGCAATTGTTCCATATTTCCTTCATTTGGTCAAAACCACTTTTTTCTCACAAACTTTCAGATTTTTATAGCATATATATTATGCTGCTTAACTACACTGGCATTTTACCTTTCCTAAATTTAGATACATAGTTAAAGTGAGCTTTTATTCTAGCGTTTCAAAATAACCTCCAAGCATCCTAGAGAGATTTTACTCTCCTGACACTCCTTTTGCAAAGTCTTTTTACCTAATCCTTTCATCTTTCAAAAGTTTTCCATTTTGTAGCTAAATGTGGCTACGTGGGACCCTTCAGGCAAATGTTCCCATTTATGTTAATGTGAAAACACAATGGTCATTGCTTAGCAAGAATCTTGGGCTCTACATAGAATAAAACTACCACTCCATGTATAACTAGTTCTATGTTACTGTATATTTATTTATCATACACCAAAACAGTATCTCCTTTGTCATAAGTTTCTAATTAAAGTGAAGACTGTTGAAATCAAAGACTATTGACCATTTTGCTTTTCTAAAGGACCTAAACATTATTTTTAGATATCTGATTCCTCCCTCCCCCATTTTATAATAAAATCTCAGGCTTTTTATCAGGATATAGTATGTCCCCAGAACAATTTTGTTATATATTTCATATTCCAAGAATAACTTTCTTTCTCTTTTCTAGCTTATGTATTCTTGTACCCCTTTAAAGATACAAAACAACACAACATCCAACATGACCTTCCATATACAACCTGCAGACTATTTTCTCTCTTCCAATAAATCACAGATGTGTCTGCTAGTTCTTATACAAGATATGATTAAAGTTCTCCAACTCTCTGCTCTTGGTTTTCTCAGTCTGTTATTTGAATTTAAACAGAAATACATGTACATGATTCTGAACTCTAAAATTTACAAAGACAGAAGGACTCTATCAAAGCTTTGACCACTGGCTCTACTGAAGAATCAAGTGCTCAAGGGCCCTTTGCTTAAGAGCTGAGAAGCTGAGATTTGAAAGCAGGATGGGAAGGGAACTATTTAAAATTATTTAGCACTGTGCTAAGGTTTGAGTAAGCACTCAAGCTGTCATTTCTTTCCCTACTCTTAAGTATTTAGCAAAATAAAATGGAAGCCTACAGTCTTCTAATTTCACTGCCATTATCAAAAAGCAAATTGTAGGCATATTTTACAAAATGATTTGACTGGGTACAAGGAAAACACTCTTCCCTTCTTCATTGCTTTACAAGGTCCTCCTTTACTGTACTGAAGTGGCACAAAGATAGTCTGTCTGTGGTCGTGGGCATATCTGAGCAGTTGTCGATGGCTTCTCAGTTGGCTGTTCAGAGTGTGCTTTAGGACAGCCCTTGGCCTTCTTGCATTTTTCCAACATGGACGTATGAGTCCGCTGTAGTGAGACAGAGTTTTGAGTGGGAACACTTCAGGTGGGCTGGGACACTGGTTTTGACCTTTAAAAGGAGGTTTCTAAGAGGTGGATCCATTACTGTCAGTATCTGGGAGTGGTGAGGCCTTCTCCTATTAGACAGGCTTTCATTGCTTTAATGTGCTTTCTGAACTTTTGAAACTAAGAAATCCTTGCTTCCTAAAACTTTGTTCTGTAACTTACTTTGACTACAATATACTTTTAAAAGACAAAATGATGACTGGAGTGTTTACTTGGCTATATGCTACACCTTACTTATAGCCCAGATTTAGGTCAGGATATGTGAGAAGGCAAGCTTAAAATCCTGGATTCAGGTGCAGTCCCACCTATATGTAGACTGGGGGTTCTACTCATGAGTAACAGGATCTGTGACATGCTCAAAGGTAGGACTGCCTGTTTTTAAGACATGTGAAAAAGACACCAGGAAGGGAGAAGTCTGAAAAAAAAAAAAAGTGAGGTCAAAATAAAATAAAATTTATTTATTAAAAATTTTGCAGGGAGACTCACAAACAAGGTAGAAATGTGGTGAATGCTGAAAAGAAGGTAGGTTGAAGGAAAATCTCAGCAGAATAGGTCAGCATAGGGTTCCTGAAGCTACCTCAGTGGCCGTTAGGTGCATGTACATGTGCAATGGGGGCCCCTCATTGGAGGCATAATACACACATTTTTCCTCATTTTAGAAGAGTCTGAAGATTCTAGCACATGTGCAGGAAAACCATATATGTGATTCACAGAGAGCATGAAGAAGAACAGTAGTGCTACTACGCTTATCACTACTACTGGAAATAGCATTTTGCATCCTGTAAAGCAGTGATTCTCAACCTGCGGCACACAGGCTGGATGCCGCCCACAGCACCATTTCATGCAGCCCACCACCACCATACCAGGAAGAGCCATGTGGTGGAGGAAAGGCAAAATGGCTGTCTGGCCCCCAAAGCTGTCTGAGGAAGCATGTCCAGGCCACTGGCTTAAAAAAGTTGAGAACTCCTACTATAAAGCATAAATACAGGACTCCTTCCTCCCACATGATTCCCCAATATATGGAAGAAAACCCAGAATTTTACTTCAGTTTTTAGTTTTCATCTATTACACAGCTCATAAAACAGGGATGGCTGAGAACAAACAATACACCATCCCACCAACACTGGCATCATCACAAATATCTCTCCAAAACTTAGCTATAAAAATATAATCACAATCAATTAATAATTCAAAATTTCAGCTTGAGGCAGCCACCACACGCAGCCTAATAGGATAGCAAGACCTGCATAAAAATGAGTGGTTTGTGCAAAATTTGATTGTATAAGGCAATAGTTGCCAACCTTTTAAAGTAGGGGACCGAGTCATACTCTCTCAGACAGTTGAGTGAGCCAGACTGGTGGTTCCCATCGCCATAAATGCTGCCGTAAAATGTGTCTGTGGCTGTCGTAAACACTTTCATGTCCCCTTCTGGTGGAGGTACAGGCCAGATAATTTGGCGCCGTGAGCCGGACGTAGGTTGCCCACCCCTGGTATAAGGGGACTTGTTTTGATAATCTGAACCTATTTTTAAAATGCTGGATTACTGAAACTGACAAAGAATATACAGTATTCCCAATTAAAGAGAGACAGAGAGAAGTTGACTGACATTCAGAATAAACCAACCCCTTCTGCCTCCTCTGAACTCTTCAGCAATTAAAATATTCCTTCAATTCATAACAGGCTACCTAACAACAGAGAGCTACTTCAAGGCAATCTACTTAAGAGTGCAAATGAATTGAATAGAAGATGATGGAAGTTCTTTGTTACAGGTTAGAGGCACAGTACTTGTGAAGGAATAACAAAGGAAGAAATGAATGAACTGGTGAATAAGCAAAATATTCTTTTTAGAACAGGAACTACTAGATTTTCTTTAAATGGAGAATAGCATATGCATGAAAAGAAAGAGGTTAACAGAGTTGGAATATTTTAGCTAAAGAAGTTAAAATAATCTAGACACATGTCCGCAATCTCCCTTCTCCTTTCTTAGATGTCATTTTAAATGCAGATTGCTATGTCTTTACTTGCCTACTCTAATCATTTTATTTTAATTCATCAACATCAATACAGACACCACAGCTGCAGGTGCACTAAGACTGCAAAATAAAATCTACCATGTATATCAAACTGCTGACAACTACATCAGGAAAACATAATGTTTCTAAAGTCTAATCCAAATAAATGTTTTATAAAGTCTAGTACAAACTGGCCAAAAGTGCATTTGTGATGAGGTCTTCAATTTGCAAACCTTTATTACTCTTCCATGATATTCTAGTCCTTATGGTTTTGACTGGTCCCTGGCTCTGGAATGCACTGCCTGAAAAGCCAGATTGCCTGATTTCTAAAGAACAAAAGGGAGGAGGCCACATACCTTCCTTTCTAAGCAATAAGAGCAAGATAGATAGATAGATAGATCATACCTGTTAAGTTTTGGATTTGAAAATAAGGGAAATTTTGGCCACACCCCTCTGTGAGTGTGGCCAAATCTGTGGGCAAGGCCAAATGACTTGCTGGGCTCTAGTCATGCCTGCAGATGGTGATTGCAGCCGTGAAATAAAAAGGCGACTGATGCTTTGGAAACAAGCTATGAGAAACCTGGGGAGCATAGTTAAAAGTAGAGGCATCACCTTGCAAACAAAAAATTGCATAGTCAAAGCAATGGTATTCCCGGTGGAAATGTATACCTAAATGGTATAAGCGCTGGACCATTAGGAAAGCTGAGCACAGAAAAATAGATGCCTTTGAAATGAGGTGTTAGAAATAGGTCAATCCTAGAAGAAATCAACCATGATTGCTCATTAAAGGTCAAATAGTAAAGATGACGCTAAAGTACTTTGGACATCAAATGAGAAGAGAGGATTCACTTGAGAAAGCCTTGATGCTGGGAAAGGTGGAGGACAAAAGAAGGGGGTGGCCAAAAATAAGATGGCTAGATGGTATTGTAGATGCAATGGGCACAAAGCTGTGTGGGCCAAAGAACCTATTCCCCATCTTCTTGGGGGACTTTTGTTTTGTTTTCTTTCTTGTTTACTCAGTGGCTTAAGTGACTAAGATACTGACTGGGAGGCAGAAGGTCAGCAGTTCGATTTCTGAGTACTGCAGGACGGAATGAGCTCCTGTCTTTGTCCCAGCTCCTGCCATCCTAGCAGTTCGAAAGCAAGAAATTGCAAGTAGATAAATAGGGACCACTTTGGTGGGAAGGTAACAGCGTTCTGTGCGCTCTGGTGTCTAGTCATGCCTGCCACATGATCGTGGAAATGTCTGCAGACGCAGACAACGCTGGCTCTTTGGCTTTGAAACAGAGATGAGCACTGAACCCTAGAGTCGGATACGACTGGCTTTTGAGCAAGGGAAACCTTTACCTTACTCATTTTTAATTAATTTTTTTCCCTAGGAAGCAAAGAAAGTGCAGAATAGTAAACCAGCCCCCTAGGGTTACCAACTGCTTGTAAGCAGCTTGGCTTTAATGAACTAGCCCTGCACATGGCTACACACACACACACACACACACACACACACACACACACACACACACACACACACACCATTATTGTGGAGGAGCAAGGGATTAATTCACCCAAATTAACCAATCTATTTGTTCCTCACTGCAACCAGTTGAAGCACCAACACCTGAGAATGTCGGATCCAGCTTAAGGAAGGTAATTAGTAAAGAAGTAAAAAGCAACCTCTGTAGTTTCCAAGCCTCCCAGCAGCTGAGGAGTTAATCTCCCTCCAGATGGTTTGTTAGAAGGTGGGGTGCTCTCTCTCTCTCTCATATATATAGTGATTAAGCAACATCCCCCCTTCCAAGTTGACTCTAGAACAGAAACGGAAGCCTCCAGCAGGGCAAAAACAGCTCAATAAACCATGAGAGTGAGAGAGAAGTCTCTCACTGATTTGCCCCTGCATATATGAAATATCGCTCACCTCTAGAGTAGACTCCTGTCCTATGGTGGCTCCGAACAGCAGCAGCAAAAATGAAGCCTCCATGACCATGTGGCAGGGAAGTGAAATGAAAGAGAAACTACAGAACGCCCCCACCACCTTCTCTCTCTCCCCTTCCACAAGTGAAAAGCCACACAGTGACCTCTGGTGGGTGGAAAAACATACTGCAGTTTCACCTAAGAACATAAGAACATAAGAACAGCCTTGCTGGAACAGGCCACAGCCCATCCAGTCCAGCATTCTGTCTCACACAGTGGCTCACCATTTCCTTCAGGGTATTCCCAAGGAGATGCCTTCACCTGCTTAGGATTCTCTGGAAATGATATTGAGAGATATCCTGCCTATCTCTCCAACCCGGAGGTTGTCCTTAAGTATCCATAATTATAGCCATTGATACTCTTCTCCTCCATGAACTTGTCTAATCCTTTCTTAAAGCTGTCAAGACTGACAGCTGTCACCACTTCTTCTGGCAGGGAGTTCCATAGACCAGTAATCCTCTGGGTGAAAAAGTACTTTCTCTTATTTGTTTGAGAACTAGTACCCAAAAGTTTCATGGAGTGTCCCCTAGTTCTAGTGTTATGCGATAGGGAAAACAGTTTTTCCTTATCTACTTTGTCCACACCGTGCATGATTTTATAAACTTCAATCAGGTCACCTCTTAGACGTCGTCGTTCAAGAGTGAAGAGGCCCAACCGTTGCAGCCTCAGATGGTAAGGAAGGTGTTCCAGTCCCCTAATCATTCTGGTTGCCCTCCTCTGCACTTTTTCCAGCTCCATAATATCCTTCTGGAGGTATGGCGACCAGAACTGTACACAGTATTCCAGATGGGGCCTCACCATAGATTTATAAAGAGGCAAAATGACACTTGCTGACTTATTTTCTATACCCTTCCTAATGATCCCTAGCATTGAGTTTGCTTTTTTCACTGCTGAGGCACACTGGGTAGACACCTTCATTGAGTTGTCCACCAGGACACCAAGGTCCCTTTCCTGGTTTGTCTCAGAGAGTTCAGACCCCATCAGTTTATAAATGTAATTGGGGTTCTTTGCCCCAACATGCATCACTCTGCACTTACTAATGTTGAAACTCATTTGCCACTGTTTTGCCCACTCCCTTAGTGTCGAGAGATCCCTCTGGAGCTCCTCACAATCTCTCACAGTTTTCACTACCCTGTATAATTTAGTGTCGTCAGCAAATTTGGCTACCTTGCTTTTTACTCCTACTTCTAGATCATTTATGAAGAGGTTGAAAAGCAGGGGTCCCAGTACTGAACCTTGGGGGACCCCACTCTTTACTTCCCGCCTGTGAAGGCTCTGGTCAGGATTTTTTTTAAAAATATGGGGTATTATGGGGAAATTAATAAAACGGGAGGGGGTGGGAAGAAGGGTAAAAATAAGGGGTTTCCCTAGGAAAATGGGATACCTGACAGGTATGAGATAGAGAGAGAGAGATGGAGGTCTAGGAAACACTATATTTAGCAAAATCAGATTTTATATGTTTTTAAAATTGTTTTCAATCATGAATAATGCTTAATTGTTTTTAATATATAGATCTGTATTTTAACTTGTTTTTGTATGATTTTAATTGTTGAAAGTTGTAATGGGTCCCCATGGTGAGAAATGTTTATATAAATAAATACAAATAAACAATCAAGTTTATCCTCCTGGCCCAGCTGTTGGGGCTGGGCTTTGAAGGTTCAGCTTTTGGCTGGCTCTGGTCCTAGATGGCTGTGTTCAGCCAGCCAGCCAGTCAGTATCTCTGGCTTCACCCATTCTTGGTTCATGTAATGGTGATCTTGAGAATTGATTAATGTAATAAACTCCATGTGGAGTTATCTTGGAAGAAGGGATGGAAGCTGCAGCAGGTACAGAATGTGGCTGCAAGATTAGTCTCGGGATTGTGTAGACTTGATCATCTTTTCCTGATCTGGCCCATCTGCACTGATTACCTGTAGGCTTCCATGCCCAATTTAAGGATTACATATTAACATATACAGTCCTAAATGGTATAAGACCTCAATACTTGCTAGACCTCTCCTTGATAAATCATGCCTGGACAAAATACTTGTCCCAGGCTAGATTTAGAGTGCTTCCTCTGAAGGAGGTTTGTAACCCTCCGTTAGAAAATAGTCATTTTCTGTGATGGCTTCACTCTTGTGCAATGCGTTACCACTGCACATTCAATGGGGCTCCTCTCTTCAAACTTTGCAGAAGCTTGTAATGACTAAGCTGCTTAAGGATGCATTCAAGAACATCATGCCTCTTGAAAGCCCCCCACCCCAAATGATTTCCTATTTTCTGATGCCACTGTTCTATTAGTTTATGCTGCTTCTACATTTTTCACGTTTTCAAATGTTATATTTATCTGATAATTTGTATGCTCTTATTTTTATATGATAGGTCACATTTGCATATCCCATTCCTACAACTCTTCATTTATCCACCCATCCAACCTTTCATCCTAGCAATGAGTACACAGGTCACAAAGACTGAAGAATCTCTATCTTGCATATTTCCAGCAAGAAAAAGAGTTTTTAACAAATATAATTCTACATGTGCCAGAAAGAAAGAAAGAAAAGTGAGGTGACTGCATAAGCATAAAATCCAGAAAGTTCATGAAAATCAGTGATGACAAATATAGAAGCATCCATTAGACCTTTGAGAAACTGCCCAAAAAAGCATTTTACACAGTTTTTTAAAGGCAAAATTCACTTTTCTACAGACCTAGTGGCTCTGGGGATAATTAAAATCTCAGCAACAAATAATTTTGCTGGCTTTCCCCAACAATCTTTGAATGAGCTGTTGGGAGACAGGGGAACGATTATGGCCCATCTCTGGAAAATGGGCTGGCAGATTAATATTAAACTAATTCAGGAACTGCTTGACTGTGTGCTGTCTGTCTTGTAGTAACAAAGCTTGTCAAAAGTTCTGGCAATAAGGGAAAGAATGCATTTGCACCTGATTGAAAAAGAGAGTCTCCTTGAGACCTTGCTTCAAACTATGGTGATTCAGATTTAAGCAATGTGGCTTCAACTGAAAGTAGTATTTAAAGAAATTAAAAACACTGCATGCATGATTGGGAATATTTTATCTGTTCCCATGGTTTGTGAGCAGATTAAGTGCCTGAACTACTAGTTCAGGGTAATGAATATGCCAATCAACTTTCAGGTGCAGCCACGTTACCAGCTATATGGAAACTAGAATTGATTCCTTAAACCGGCTGTTGTGACAAAAGGGAATTATTTAGAAATGCTGATGCTAGCCTTTTCACCTCCAGCTGTGCCACTCAAAGAAACCCAGAAGACACTGTGCAAATAAAACTTATCTCAAAGAACAGCTTCTACATACTCAGAGAGACTACGAATGAATGAATGAATGCACAATTAAAGCTCTCTTTTATGGTACTGAAATTATAACTAATATCATCTGCCTTTGATAAAACAGGCCAGATGTCAGGATATTGAAGGAGTTCTTAAAGTAGGATTTGAAGATCCAACAAAAGTTCCATTTCAACTTTTCAAATGAGCTCATTGTCATTCTTCTTCTTCTGGTGCCGTATCCATTCTGAATATTGGCTATCAGATCTTGGCGACATGAAAGGAGCCTCATTTGGACGTCCCCTGAGCCGAGTTTCTCCAGCAAAAATCCTCTCAACCCAGAATAATTTTTGACATGAAATTATTATTATTATCATGGTGATAGTCAACTTGTCCTTAACTCAGGAAAAGTTTAAATAAGTAACCAATACTTTGTTTCAAACAATATAAGTGCCTGGGTAAAAACAACAACAATCAAAAACAACCACGACTATTCCAATCTCGAATTTGCCACAAGATGGAGTGCTAAAAGTTCTCCTCCCTATTCATTTTAATTCCTTTCTAGACAGATATTGCAGTCAACATTAAAACTAAGTCCACATACAGTGAAGTTTTTCAAAGACAGAAGGGAATTAAAGAGTGACAACATTAGGTTTGCTGTGCACAGTTCTTGAGCTTGCTTTCATTCAAAGCACAACAACAACATAAGTTCTCTGTGCTAGAATGAATGCACTGATTCATTAAAACAGGCATGTAAATAAATGTGAATAAAACAGCACTGATCTCATTTCTAAAAAAAGAGGAGCAATATTTTCTTGAGCAGCTTTAAGGAGTAACCTCACTCATTAGTGCCTTTTTCAGCAGCAGCAATAAATTGAAATGAGTGTAACAGGTTTGCACCGAAAGATTTAAACTCCAGGTAAAATGCTAAGCTGCAAACCATTTTTATTTGGTAAGCCAAGTTGATTGCCTTTAAGCTTCATTAATGACAGTTAAGCAAGTTCAACTGAAACAAATACACACGTCTAATACATTATATACTTATTGTTATTGTAATCAAGAAGAAGACTGTCAAGTTGACACCAACAGATATTACCCTCCCAGATTTTTCTTGGAAGTGGTCTACTGTTGTGATGGTGCTCTACACAACTTGTATGTACAGGTATCAAGGCATGGAATCCTGTAAGATATGCTCTGGATAAAATCTCTGTCATATCTTTGTGAACAGGATTTTGCCCACCAAGTCCCTCTCTCTCTGAGATACTAACACATACACTCCTGAGAGGATTGAACAGTAATCTAATAAGCTAATAGTGCTCAGAAAGGCCCTAAAAAGCACTGCAAACAATAAAGCTAGTGGAAATGATGGTATCCCAGTTGAATTGTTCAAAGTCCTAAAAGATGATGGAATCAAACTACTGCATTCAATATGTCAGCAAATTTGGAAAACGAAACAGTGGCCACAGGATTGGAAAAGATCAGTGTACATTCAAATCCCAAAAAAAACCAATGCCAAAGAATGCTCAAATTACCGAATAATTGCGCTCATCCCACATGCCAGCAAGGTGATGCTCAAGATAATATAGGACAGACTTCAGCAACATGTGGAGAGAGAACTACTAGAGGTGCAGGCCGGTTTCAGAAGAGGCAGGGGGACTAGAGACCACATTGCCAACATACGTTGGATCATGGAGAAAACAAAGGAATATCAGAAACAAGTCTACTTTTGTTTTATTGACTACACCAAGGCTTTTGACTGTGTGGACCACAACAAAATGTGGCAAGCAATTAAAAAGATGGGAATACTAGAGCACCTCATATGCCTCATGAGAAATCTGTACATGAACCAAGAAGCAACAGTTAGGACAGAACACAGAACAACAGAGTGGTTTGGAATAGGAAAAGGAGTAAGACAAGGCTGCATTTTATCACCCTGCTTATTCAATCTATACACAGAGCACATAATGCGCAATGCAGGGATGGCGGAATCAAAATATGGGATCAAAATTGCTGGGAGAAACATCAACAATTTGAGATATGCAGACGATACCACCCTAATGGCAGAAAGTGAGGAAGACCTAAAGAACCTCTTGATTGGATTGAAGGAGGAGAGTGCAAAAGCTGGCTTGAGACTTAATATCAAGAAAACCAAGATAATGGCAACAGGTCCGATCAGTCCCTGGGAAATAGGTGGGGAAGAAGTAGAAGCAGTGACAGATTTTACTTTCCTAGGATCTAAGATCACTGCAGATGGCGAATGTAGCCATGAAATAAAAAGACGACTGATTATGGGGAGACAAGCTATGAGAAACTTGGGGAATATAGTGAAAAGCAGAGACATCACATTGAAAACAAAAATTCGCATAGTCAAAGCAATGGTATTCCCAGTGGTAATGTATGGGTGTGAGAGCTGGACCATTAGGAAGGCTGAGCGCAGAAGAATAGATGCCTTTGAGATGTGGTGTTGGAAGAGAGTCCCTTGGACAGCAAAGAGAACAAATAGGTCAATACTGGAAGAAATCAACCCTGACTGTTCATTGGAGGGACAAATAGTGAAGATGAAGCTAAAGTACTTTGGACATCAAATGAGAAGGGAGGACTCACTTGAGAAGGCCTTGATGCTGGGAAAGGTGGAGGGCAAGAGAAGAAGGGGGCGTCCAAAGATGAGATGGCTAGATGATATTGTGGGCACAGAGCTTGGCAGGCTGAGGAGGATGGTGGAGGATAGAGGTGCCTGGAGGAAAATGGTCCATGGGGTCGTAAAGGGTCGGAATCGACTGTGCGACTGAACAACAAATCATTTAAGATATAGTAAAGTTCACCCTTGCTCAAAACCAAGTCATATCTCACTCTAGTTCCCGAGACTTATGGTTCTGGGGGACTTCAATTTGCCATCGCTGGGGATGGCTTCTGAGGTGGCAAGGGAGTTCATGGCTTCCATGGCAGCCATGGGCCTGACTCAGGTAGTTCGGGGTCCGACCAGGGGCAGTGGTCACATGCCAGACTTAGTTTTCTTGTCGGAGCAGTGGCAGAGTGATCTGAGATTACAGGATTTAGTCATCTCACCTGTGCCATGGTCAGATCACTATCTGGTGACTCTTGACTTTCTGGGGGCGATACTTCATCGTAGGGAGGCAGGGCCGATTAAAATGGTCCGCCCTCGGCGACTAATGGATCCAGATGGATTCCAGAGGGAACTGGGGGATGTTCCTCTGGATCGGCTACACGATTCACCCGGGGCACTCGTCGACCTGTGGAATAGGTCGACAACAGTAGCCTTGGATGAAATCGCGCCACTGCGGCCTCTCCACGCCCGGGGGATTAGGTCATCCCCGTGGTTCACAGATGAACTGCGTGAACTCAAACGGGCAAAGAGACGCCTAGAGCGCCGCTGGGCGAAGACCCGGGATGACTCCGATTGGACACTAGCTAGAGCTGCTATTAGGGCCTACCTAGTGGCGATGGGGGTGGTGAGGCGGCAATACTTCACCACCCTTATTGCCTCCGCTGATAATCGCCCAGCCGCCCTGTTCCGGGTAACCAGGTCCCTCCTTGGTAAGGGGAGATCGGTGCCCGGTTGGCAGGGTTCGGCTGAGGACTTTGCTGACCATCTGGTGGAGAAAATCGATCGGATTCGTTCTGGATTGAACCCTGGCGTGGACGGGGAGAGTCGGGGGGGGGGGTGCCGGTGCACAGTCTTGCTGTACGATCTGGGATCAGTTTGATCCTGTTGTCCCTGATGAAGTGGACAGGCTCCTTGCAGCTGTTCGTGCCACTACATGTCCTTTGGATCCCTGTCCCACTTGGTTGGTGAAAGCCTCCAAGGAGGTAACAGGTGGCTGGGTTGGGGGGATAATAAATGCCTCGTTACGGGAGGGGGTATTTCCTGCACAGCTAAAACATGCCTTGGTGCGCCCCCTCCTGAAGAAAATGTCCCTCGACCCAGCTGTCCTTAACAACTACAGGCCAGTTTCCAACCTGCCCTTTTTGGGTAAGGTTTTGGAGAAGGCGGTGGCGCGCCAGCTGCAGAGTGTCCTGGAGGAAGCGGATTATCTAGACCCCTTTCAATCAGGGTTCAGGCCCGGGTATGGAACGGAGACGGCATTGGTCGCACTGATGGATGATCTCTGGCGGGAGCGGGACGGGGGTTGTCCATCCGTCCTTGCTCTTCTTGACCTCTCAGCGGCCTTCGATACCGTCGACCACGGTATCCTTCTGGAACGGCTCGAAGGACTGGGGATCCAGGGCACTGTGTTGTCCTGGTTTTCCTCTTTTCTGGAGGGCCGTACCCAGTCGGTGTGGCTAGAGAGTGAGAGGTCCAGCCCTAGGCCCCTCAAGTATGGGGTGCCTCAGGGCTCTGTGCTCTCTCCTCTCTTATTTAACATCTACATGAAGCCACTGGGTGAGATCATTCGTTCCCACGGGGTGCGGTACCATCAGTACGCGGATGATACTCAGTTGTACATCTCGGCCCGTGGGGACCCCAGTGATGCTGTTGAAATCCTATCCGGATGCCTGGAGGCCATTGGGGTCTGGATGGGGGCCAATGGGCTTTGGCTGAATCCCAGCAAGACAGAGTGGCTGTGGATAAGGGGCCCCGTGTTATCCAGGGAGTTACCACCTTTGGTACTGGATGGGGCTGCTTTGCCCCAGACAGACCCAGTGCGCAACTTGGGGGTTCTTCTGGACTCGCGGCTGCTTCTAGAAGAACAAGTAGCGGCTGTGGCCAGGAGGGCTTTTGCCCAACTTCGGGTAATTCGCCAATTGCACACGCTCCTGGACCGGGGCTCCTTGCTTATGGTCACCCATGCTCTGGTTACTTCCCGACTAGATTATTGTAATGCGCTCTACATGGGGCTGCCCTTGACGACCATCCGGAGGCTGCAGCTGGTCCAGAATGCGGCGGCCCGGGTGGTGATGTGGTGTGGGCGATATGCCCATGCCTCACCGCTACTTCGGGAGCTGCACTGGTTACCAGTTTGTCTCCGGGTGCAATTTAAGGTGCTGGTTTTGACCTTTAAAGCCCTATATGGCAGGGGGCCAGGTTATCTTAGAGACCGCATCGTCCCAAGAGTATCTGCCCGTCCAACCAGAGCGGACCGGAGGGGCTCTCTAATGGTGCCACCAACTAGGGGTGCTCATCTGTCTAGCACCCGAAGGAGGGCCTTCTCCGTGTCCGCACCAACTCTCTGGAACCTCCTGCCAATAGACCTAAGACTCCAAAGTGAACTGCTGCCCTTCAGGAAAGGAGTGAAGACCTGGCTGGCAGGGCAGGTGTGGGGCCCGAATGGGACCATGGTGCCCGCCTGCTGGCTTTTATAAGAACTCTCTCTTCTTCCTTTTGTATGATGGGTGGGATGGGTGGGCGGGATATGGGTTTTTTTTAAAGGGGGTGGGTTGTGGGTTTTTATAATGTTTTTTATGTATTTCTAGAATTATTGTAATGCCGCCCTGAGTCGGGTTCCGCCTGAGTGGGCGGCATATACAAATATGACTATAAATAAATAAATAAATAAATAAATAAATAAATAAATAAATAAATAGGGTGCGGTGTTCCTCTCCATTTACAATCAAAGAACCAGCACTCTGCATCTGCAGACATTTGTGGTCGTGTGGAGGGCATGACTACATACTGGAGCTCACGGAACACTGTTACTTTTCCTACTTAAGTGGCACCAATTTATCTACTTGCAATTTCTTGCTTTCCCACTACTAGGTGAGACAGACAATGGGTGTTCACTCCACTGGGTCTAGAACTGCCGACCTGCCAACCTTCCAGTTGTCAAGTTCATTGTCTTAATCACTAAGCCACCAAAGTGGTCCATTTAAAATATGTTTAGACTTTATTTTCAGCATACACAAAGCATTATCAGTCAACTCATCTTCCATAACAATTGGCATATAAAAATTTCCCTGAAGAAGCTTAGCATTTCCATAACAATGAGGAGCAATTCAAAATCACAGGATGTTTATGCTTAGCGTGCTTAAAGCAAACACCACAATGTACAATCACACACAGCAGTATAACAATAAATGGTCTTCCTCAACCTAGTATTCTCCAGACTATTTGCTCAGACTATAAACCTATCATTACCTGCCAGCACTGGCAGTTGTTCTAAAACAATTTATGTTACACTCTGAAAATGAAGAGCTAAATTCGGCTATTTTATAAAAGAGGTGAGAGCCACCATGCGATCGTAACAACTCCACATACCATTTGTGTCTGACAAGTCTGGAAGCAGTCTTCTTGTTTTGACTTTTTATAGAATTACTGTCTTTGCTGCCCTGGGGTCTCGGAGGCACTGAATTGGTCCCCAAAATTATCCTGGCCAAAATCCACTCTTTGAAATTTGAACAGGGAACTTCCAGGCTCTGCACATATTCTCTTGTGCTCATAAGCAAGGTTTAATAGGAACTATGCTAACAGGATTACAAGGTGGCAGCAGAAGAGATCAGATTGCCCCTTCCTGAGAAATAAGGTAGCAAAACATTACAACACACAATTTTGGCTAAATGATCGAGATAAATTTTTACTCCGGCAAGGTCAGCCAAATTGTAAGCCATCCAGTCTCCAGGAGCAGCAAGACAGAACCCAGAGAATACAGGCTTGTGCAGATGTTTATGGGATGTAAAAACGAGAATGCAGGCTGGTTCTACCTGCCAACCATTGTCACGTACATTTATGCATAAATGTGAATAGGCACAGGCTCCTTGCATTTCACCAACACTACATTTTTGCAGGATACACATTATCTATGGGGGTGGTGATGTTGGCATTGCTTTTCTTAATTTAAATCTCAGCTTTCCTCAGACATGTTTAAGGCAACATACAGAGAGAGAGAGGGAGGCAGGGAGGGAGAGAAGTGCAAGAGTAGACGAGGGAAAAGAGAAAAAGGCTTTATGGTGTATGGAGAGGAGGATTATCTGAGCATCTGTGTGAAGAAAGAGAAATAATGGGTAGTTGAAGAAAGAAAAAGAAATCCAGGCAGATAAATGGAGAAAAAGAACTCCAAAGTCTGGCCAACTTATCCTGCTATGGTAATAGAGTAGACCCTACTGCTAGCGATTCAACGCTGATCATCAGGTGGTGGTTAAATAATCTGACAACCCTCAGGACTAATGGCCTTGGGTGGCGAAGTTCACAGGAAAGAGTGATGGTTCCCAAGTGGATTAAATCCCACTTGAATCCATATTGATGGAGGGCAGCAGCTTCATCAATACTGGTCTGAGACTGAGGAGGACTTTGTGTGCCAAAAGAGCTCAGGACCAGAAAGTGACACATGGAACTGGATCAGTGGTACAGGAGTCACACTGTGATGCGGAAAGCAAATGGAAGGCGACTAAACTATATTCTCAGGACAATCTTCATGGCTGATCGCCATGATGATCGCCAATATTTGGAATCTGATACAACACAAGAAGAAGTGGGCAAAGATAGAGGATGAGCGGACAGTGTTAAGGAAGGACTGCCAGGTTTGATGGTTCAGGGAATAGAGAAGGCGCATGTAAATGGCATGGAGAGGAAGACTGGTGGGTAGCAAGACCTTAGTCATTCAGTGATGTAACAAGAGCTTGCATTGCTATCCCTGTGCTGAAACGACAGTGATGAGCCAATCTGGAGGGGGAGCCATGCAATTCGCCACTTCTGGCACTCTACACAAGCTGCAGCAGTGCACCAAATGAATGGGTGGTTTGCTCTACCATTATGTTTGCAGAATCTGATGGATATTTAAACACTCTCTGTCCTACCAAAACTATAGCAGAACGTGCTTCACTGAGGTTATCAAATAGGCAAAAGACTGAACATTAATCACTTTCATCTTCTGTAGCTTAGAAAAGATGGAACAAGAAAAAAAGCATTGAATCAAAAAGCTTTCACCTTTTCATAGCTTCATAGCTTCAGTGCTACCATTGACTTGATAAATGATTGGAAGTAGCTGGCAAAACCTAATGGCTTTACAGCTTCACTTAATGGCTTCTCTTCTGCAAAGAGCCACTTCTCTTACAAAGGGAAACCTGCAGTGCCATGAAAATTTCTTAGCCCAGAGACAGGACTGCTAAAAACTTCATCCTTTGCAGGTGGCCATATAATAAACTCAAATATCAAGCTAATTCCAGTAAAGGTTCACATAATCAAGGTCATTCTATTTTTCTTTTTTAAAGGAGAGAGACACATGTTATACTCTGAAACAGAAGTTGGACACCATCTGAGTCAAGCTATCATTTAGTTATACCAAACTTTAGCTTCTTATAGGAAGCTTGTATTCTCCTATATCAGTCTTTAAACATTACTATAATATACCCACTGGTGTGTCTGCATTCCTTGAGAGAAAATGGGTAATTTCCTATTGTCAAAGGTAATTTATAGGGAACCAAAAAGCATCTGGTTTTCCCAAATAATTTACCGTATTTTCCGGCGTATAAGACGACTGGGCGTTAGACGACCCCCAACTTTTCCAGTTAAAATATAGAGTTTGGAATATACTTGTCAGCTGCAGTTAAGTACCTGTCCTATAAGACGACCCCCGACTTTGGCACAGATTTTTCGGGGTTAAAAAGTAGTCTTATACGCCAGAAAATACAGTAATAACAGGAAAAAGTCACATTCTCAACTATAAGAAGTAGCACATGATAGTTATTTATGTTCCTGCAGAGTTCCACTGCTTTACTCAAAGGTATGCATGCAAAGCATGATTCAGCTGAGAAAAATGGCAAACAATAAAGTGATTCTTATTCCTTCCATCCTCATTTCCACCAAGGGGACCTTCTTCTTCTTGTGCTGTATCCAGTTCCGAATATTGGTGATCATTACGGCGATCAGCCATGAAGACTGTCCTGCGAATATAATGCCGTGGCCTTTCATTTGCCTTCCGCATCGCAGCATGACACCTGTACCACTGATCCAGTTCTGCCCATCACTTTCTGGTCCTGAGTCCTTTTGGCATGCAAAGTCCTCCTCAGCCCCAGGCCAGTATTGATGAAGCTGCTGCCCTCCATCAAGATGGATCCAAGTGGGATTTAAACCACTTGGGGACCATCGCCTTTCCCTGTGGACTTCGGCACCCAAGCTGTTAGTCCTCAGGTTTGTCAGGCTAATTAACTGCCACCTGAAGCTCAGCATTGAGTTGCTGGCAGTATGGTCTACTCTATTACCATAATAGGATAACCAGGCAAGACACCAAGGGGACCACGGAGCAGAAACTGCAGGGCGCACCACGGTCCCATCATGTCATTAAAAACAATGTGAAGCCACGAGGGAAAGCCACTTTGCAGATCCTCACTACCTTTCCAAAACTGCATTTTTCCCTTGTGAAGGTAAATATCTCTTCCCTTTTATTAATACAAAATCTATAAAATCTCCCCAAATATTGTTAAAGATACAGTATACAGTTACTTATTTATCAATCCCTTCTTTACTCTATTACATTTTAACTTATTAATAGCTATATTCCAAAATTCTTTATACCATTCAAGAACCATGCTTTAATTTTCAATTCTTTGCTATTATTAATGATGCTGCTGTTCTTAATTTCAAAATTAACTCTTTCCATTGTACAATCCCATTGATCATGTTAAAAAAATGATAATAGCTCAATTTTAGGGCATACTTCCATATATACCTGTAATATCTCATTCTCTTCCTTAAAACTAATTTCAATACAGTTTAATTTTATATCTTCTAGACTGTCTTTTAAGTTCTCTGGAAATTTCTCTAAACCATTTTATTTCTGTTTATTACAATTTTATTTGTAAACTGGCGGTTTAAAAAAATGAACACGTTCTATGCTGGTCTTGAACCATAATAAAGATCTGATCTGATTTGATTTGATTTGAAAAAATCAGTAGCAGGAAAACCTTAGTTAATTACTAAACACCTGGCTTCGTACATATGCAATAGGACCATTTTCATTTTTTCCAAATAACTAGACTACTTCAAGATCAATTGAGGATTTGGGGAGGAAAAATTAAAAGGTTGTCAGGGAATCAGCCAATTAACTAAGTATGAGAGAGTAAACAAAACAAAAAGATGAAAAAACACTGTGGTACTTTAAAGACTAACTATATTTTAACTTTGACTTTTGTGGATCAAATCCACGATTTGACCCACGAAAGCTAACATTAAAATACAGCAATTAGTTTTTAAAGCGACACAAGATTTTTTTGTCTTTTTATTTTGTTTACTCTCTGATATGCATTAAACACAGACTAACATGGCTACCACTTAATTTTTTTAAACTAAATATGGAAGTTTATCTGCCTTCCTATCATTTTAATGCAACATTTTAAAATAACTTTCTTAAAAGTAAAATATGGAGGATCATAACAAAAGGGGACTTTATAATATGAACTGGAATAAACTCATATAATAACTTCTATATTTAAAGCAAATTAGTAAAAGATAAAAAAGAAGAAAATTAGTACGATTTCATGGTGGACGTTAGCAATTGCTCATTCTCATTAGTGCACAGTAACCAAACCGACATTAGAGCAGTTCTGTTTAATATATTGCATGTATTAAAATCTACTTAGGTTTTGCTTGGTTCGAAATCTAGCACAATGAAAAATATTTAGTGACAACCTCATACGAGACCATTAGTGACCGGAAGACAATTGTTCTAGAATGTTTAACTTCCAGGTTGCTATTTTACTGCTCTCATTTACAGTGGGGGAAGAGGGAGAGAAACAAAAAACAAACACCCCCTCCCTGCCCCGCACACAGAAACAAACAGTAGCCCACTCAACTTTGTCCTCTGTGGAATATATCCTGTTACCCACAGGTTTGTGGCACTGTTCTTTGCCAAATGCATTTTCATCCATGGCACAAATGTGATTCTTTCAACACTACATTTGATCAATTAGGCTTATTTGCACTGGTGTTTGAATAACATTTGTAAATTTTTTAAAAATCAATTACGTTTTGATAAGACGTAGTCATAAGAAGCATCAATGAAAGTAAATGTTCCTTTAGGTGTGAAATAACGTAAAACTACGGCCCATGGGCCGTATCTGGCCCACAGCACCAATTAATCTGCTCTGCCCCTGGAAGCGGAAGTAAAACGCACATGTGTGGGTGCATAATGTACCTGCGCATGCACATTTCACTTCTGCTTCTGGTGGGAGGAACCACGTGACCGGCATACTCAACCACGTGACTGGCCCTTGTCCTGAAAAGTTTGGGCACCCCTGACGTAAAACAATATAACTAAGAAACGAGAGGTTAGCTAATCAGTTTCAAAGTTAAAATATGTACTGGAAAATCTGAGGATTCGCCATTTAAGAAGAAAAACATGCTCTAGTTTTGAACACTAAGAGCATATTTGCAAGCCTGCCAAGACTAGAAAAGATTTTTTAAAAGTAGTGAAAGTTCATTTCTCTGCAGTAGTAGAAGCTCATTTCTGAGCAAGGAAACTGAACAAGAGATATTTGGGGTGGGATGGTCATAAATGAAGAGCATTATTTCACATATGCTTTTCTGGGGCAAAATAGTCTTTTGCTAGGAAGATATTTGAGCAAGAAATGTGTAGTAATGAGAGCTGCCATTTGATATCCTTAGGTGAGCAGCTCAAAACCACTTCTGGTTCAGTCATAAATAATTTACAGGGTGAAAGCAGGTGCTTCAGAGGTTTTAACTTGCAGAGTACTTGTCTATTGTCAAGTAAAAGCTCATTTCTGAGCAAAGAAACTGAACGAAAGATCTTTAGAGTGGGGCTAGAGACATCTAAGATAGGTTTCAATCACTGACAAACCAGCCAGATCAGGTAGGACATGAAGTGTGAATTAGGTTAATCTACATTAACCTAATTCACACTTCATGTCTTACCTGATCTGGCTGGTTTGTCACTGCCAATAAAGGAAATAAAGGAACTGGAAACCTCCCACCAGATTAAGCTCTATATAATCAATACAGCATCTTCTGGTTCAATCAAGTTTCTTTAGATGAAAAGATAGAAAAGTTCAGGATCAGGTACAAAATAGAAAAAAGGAACAT
The DNA here is from genome assembly GCA_035047305.1 of Bradypodion pumilum. Classification (NCBI taxonomy): domain Eukaryota; kingdom Metazoa; phylum Chordata; class Lepidosauria; order Squamata; family Chamaeleonidae; genus Bradypodion; species Bradypodion pumilum. Next base: position 429,325,336 of record JAWDJD010000001.1, on the reverse strand, counting down.
TTTTACTTTTCCCCTTTCCCAGGATAAAACAAAAAAGGCATATCTAGCTATATTTCCTGGCCCAGCCTAGCCAGCTAATACATTTGACTAAATTTTTCTAATGTTTACTTACAAGCACGCTCCTTCTTTTCCGTAGCAGCACATGTGACCTCAATCATAATCATCAAAATCATGATGCTTCTCTTCACATTCCAATTTTCATTTTTCTTCCCACCTCTTCCTGGATTTATACCAATACAATCACAATGTTCATCATTATTAGTTCAGTTCTTAAAGTTTTCAGCCTGTTTTGACTATTTTCAAAAGTAAACCAATCAGCATCTGCCTTGAAGGCCATTTCCCAGGCTTCTTCATCCCCTGCTCCGGGAACAAAGAACTCAAAGGACTACTTTAAATCACTAAAAGCAAAAGACTTTAGGTCTGCATGTTCCCTATCCCTACTTTAAATAAATAATTCCCTCTAAATTATACAAACAACACCTCCACTTTCTAAACAAGCAAGTGTAATTAACTTGCAAAAAAGAATGTAAAATTATCTGTCCCCTGCATATATTTTCAAAACTCTCCATTTTCCAATTTTGAAATAATTGTATAATGACACTTTTAATGCTATTCCACAATTAATTCATTATACAATGCTAGTATAATGAGCTTTGCATCTTGCAGAGATGTCCTCTAATATGGCAAATTTGTTTTTTTTTAATGATGATATATTTTATTTTCAATGTACAAAAGAACATGCAAGAATATAGGTTAATCAGGAAAAAATTATTTCTAGCCGATAAAATTTTCTGGAAGCTACTTCAGAGCACCAGATGCTATCGCCAAGCTATTTGTAGGTACTAAAATATGCAAAATCACTAGCTTGCTTTAATTAAACATTTGGTGTCATTTCATTTGTTCTTACAAATGTTCCTGCTTTTTATTTAGTCTGCCTTTAACTATTAAGTTCCAGATGTAGGTTTCATTTGGACTAAGCCGAGGCACAGTAATTGCAACTTAAGCTTTAGTTTACAGACTATATAAATAACAATCCAAAAACAGACTCAATAAAAGGAAACTTGCACAGCCAGAATTAGGCTATAAGGAATCAGAAAGTATAACAAATATTACACCCTTCTGAGGTTAAGGACATTTGAATTGTCCATTTGTTCAGGACTAGATATGGGCTCAATGGGAGGCAGAATATACTGGAAACAGTGTCCATTTTAGAAATTAGAAATGAAGGCAATTCATTAAAAAATAAGGATAGACCTGTGTCACTTGGCAGCCACTGATGGAACTTGCACACAACAGGATTCTAGGTCTAGTTCACTTTGTTCTACCTAATCTGTCAAATTTCTGGACTAACCCATCTCTTTATCTATTTTCAGACTGAACTGACAATGCATATTGCTGTGGTTGAACTCTGGTGTTTATTTAGTATTTAATATATTTTTATACCACTTTCCTCACCTATTGGTGACCCAAAGCGGTTTACAGACAAACAAAGATGGTAAATTACATAAAATTTGAAATACAATTACACATTGTGGCTGAACATCCGATGGAGCCTAAGAGATGGCATCCAGGCTCAACGTCAGTTCTGTCTTCCACAGGTTTCACATTTTCCAGAAAACTAGTAAGGAATGATGACTCCTTGGATGACTACTATATCTTGAAGAACTCTTGCTTTGTAAAGATATAATACTGAAGACAAAATGTGGCCTTAGAACTCACTTTCCCTAATCCTCTCTAAAATTGTCTCCGTTAGTGGCCACCAACAAGCAGAGTTTGTGAAAGTAAATTCTGCACTTTAACTATCTCGTTTTGTTTGCCTTGAAATTCCTGTCAACTTCACTGCATAATTCTGAGTTTCTGTATTAGGAAAATAGGACAAGACACTTACTTGTCACCAATTATAATTTTATACACTTCTTCCACAATATAAGGTGGTGCTCAGCCTCTTGATCATGCTGATTTCACCTTTCTGTACTCCACTATGTACAGTATTCCAAGCCTGGTCATACTACAGACTTGTATAAAGGCTACAAAATATACAGTACACTACAGTCAACCTCACATAACAACGCGTTCGGATAGCATCATTTTCGCCTAACAATGTGTTGTTATGCACCATGTGTTCCCCCGCATAACAACATGTTTAGTGTCGTTGTCTGGACAATGCTAAAATAACTGTCATTATCTGGACAAAAATGTCGTTATGCTGGAAACTCCATAGAAACCCGCATAACAACAAAAAATGCTTAGCAACGCTAAGTAACCAAGTAACGTTGTTATGTGAGGGTCTACTGTATTTTAAATCCCTTTCCTAAAAGTTTATAACAAAACAGATTTCCCTTTTTTTCTTGCCTGCTCCACAACAGGCTGACAGTGGTTATGTACCATGACCCCTAGATTGCTCTCCTACTCTCAGCTCAGAATCATGTTAAATAGTCAGGATTTTTTGTCCCAATGTACATAATTTTTTACTGCGGTGGCTTAGTGATTAGGACGTTGAACTTGACAACTGGAAGGCCAGCAGTTCGAGACCTGAGTGCTGCATGATGGAGTGAGCTCCTGACTCTGTCCCAGTTCCTGCCAACCTAGCAGTTGGAAAGCAAGAAATTGCAAGTTGATAAATAGGTACCACTTAGGTGGGAAGGGAAACAGCATTCCATTCACTCCAGTGTCTAGTCATAACCATGGAAACGTCTGCAGACGCAGGTAGTGCTTGCTCTTTATTTATAAATGTAGATGAGCACTAGACCCTAGAGTTGGATACGACTGGCTTTCGAGCATGAGCGACCTTTACCTTTAATAATTTTTACATTTAGTTCTACTAAGCTACTTTCACCATTTCAATGCCCATTCAGCCTTTTGTAAATGGGATGTGTCTAAATGAATTTCACAATTTAACCTCCTCATCTCGCTTATCATCATCCTCAAGCATTAAGGACAATGCATGGAAAAGCTGAATATTTTTAGCACATGCTTTGGACATTCACATCGACAATGATACAGGACAGAATATTTCAAACGCCACACAGTGGAAATATCAGCGATATAACACATCCAACACACCTGTGAAATTGGGTTGAAAATCAAATGCTGAAAAGACTTGCCTGAATGAATAACGCGGATGTTGGTTGAGGGCTCTGCAATAACCATTATCAGATTCTGCAATCTTTCTTCCTAGAGAACCGCTGACTCAAATGCAATCACAAATACTAACTTGCATCTTTTAATGGATCACTTATTCCTTCCACCTTAAGCAACTGGAAAAAAGCTAAAAACAAGAGGTTGCGCTGAAGACTAAACTGCAGTCTCAGCAGAACCTACTGGAATGAAAAATCCCCCCCCCCCCCAACACACACTGGGAAATGTTTGGAGACAAAAAGCTAACCAGTAGACTATCTCTAATGTGACAGAATATGCAAACTAACAATTAATGAGGCTTGCAGACTACCCAGCTTGTAATTGGGCAGCAATGCTTAAAAACAGTATTCTGGGGATATTACCAGATTTACCAACCATCCTTCAGAGTCAGTTAAAGAATAGATGTGTGAAAATAAAAGGAAAATGAGTTCTCAATAGTCAAACAGGGCTAAAGGGTTAAAAAGCTTTTAATAAACAAGGTAAAGAAGCCCACTTGACCAGGTTGGAAACAAGATTTTTTTTGGATGACAAATTCCAGAACCCCAGTCAATTTCTACTCTGGGAAAAGATGAGATTAATATAGAAGCATTGTCTTTATTCACATTATACAGTTCCAGAATTTAAAATTATTGACCTATATGAAATATAAATAAAACTTAAACAAATTAAAATGTTTATATAAATAGAGTATTTTGACCAGAAGCAGGCTATTTCACCTGTTTACCAGATCTTTTGTACATGTGGTGAGGCATAACTTGCTGCATTGATTGGATTTTTCTACATTTACAGAAAATTTGTCCTGTATTTAAGCAGCCTCATATTACTTGATTATTATTTTTTGTTTTCCTGCTTCATTTCAAAGTCTATTAAAAGATAGTCCAGCCAGAATCGTGATCTTGATTTTTGGCATTCATCCATTCAGAAAGGTATGTTGGGTTTGATCTTTCTAAGTTTAACCTTGTCTCTATTGGCTTAATATTTAGAGCTTGAGAGGCATACAGAAAGCTTTTATTTGATTTAAGTCATTGACTGGGGCAGTGGTGGCGAACCTATGGCCCATGTGCCATGGGGGTGGGGGCTCACATCCCTCTCTGTGGGCAGCACAAGCGCTGTTGCCCCAGCACATAGTTCACCCCATCCCTCTGGCCATTACATTGTTGAAAAGATTAACCAAGACTTTTTGGTACCTGGATAATTATAACATAATGTTGCATTCTGAAAATGTTGAAAAGAAAGTTTGACAACAAGAAATGCTTTACAAGTCATAACTGTGCTTGAAAAAGGAGCTGACCAATTGAAAATATAGAACAGTTTGTATTCACAAATATTTGTCCCTAAAAACAAAGTAATATTTATCCATCCAAACAGCTGTTTTTGATAAACAGCTTATTAAATTAAAAAGCATATTCACTGAATATATTAAACATTCAGAGGAAGAGAGCAAATGTACAACTGATAAGCATAGTTGAAATTCTTTATCTGGTGCCTCTGGGATTCTGAATTGTGGTAGAGGATAAAACTGATCTGTGCTCTTTGTGCTGTTTGTTTTAGTTCTGGCAGTAAGAGACAAGAAAGAAAAGGCAAAGGTAACTGTATGAGTTGCAGAAGTGAGACTGGTGTGGTGTTGGTGCAAGTAATTGCCATTAATATGCTTCTGCAGTAGGAAGAGAAGCAGCAGCTCAAAGGAAGATAACAGAGCCATGAACTGATGCTAGCGCACAGGGACACAGTCAGAATTCTAGATGTGGGTGGGCAACAAAGCCTCTTTTCAATGCATTCCTATTGGAAACCACAGCTTTGTCAGAGTGGGCAAACTGCTAAAACAGGGTGGGCCATGCCCACCCTGGCCACCACCCTGCTAGCAGAAGAGCTTTATCAAACCTTTATCACTCATATTCAGAAGTAGAGCTTGTACATTATAGACTCACTATAATTTATGCATAGCACATAATTAATGCTTCAGTTTCTCCCTATTTTAACAGGCGTTAGTGGGAAACATGAATAAAAGGAACTAACGCCTCTTGTGATTAATCACTAGAATGAGAAAAAGTGAGCATAAGCCTCCAGCCAAAGTGTGATCCTGGGCATCATGTGCCTACTTAAAAACTAAAGATAGTATTTAGAAAACTTAGTATATCTACAGCTGCAATACAATACTTACAAGATATTGTGACATTTGTGAGCACAGCACATCAGAGATGAGGACTCATAATATTTTGACAAAAAAATCCCTAAGAAGTTGAGTCTTGCCCCAGAAATGAAGCATGTCACGAGGTTTGGGAAACATAAGAACTGTAGACTACATGTGACCTTCTCATCCAACATATGCATCCCCCCCCAAAAAAAAGCTGGTAAAGAATATTTTGCTACCAACACCAAATTTCTTGAAATAATCACAAGGCAGTGACAGGAAGGGGGGGGGGGGAGGAGGAGTCTTTAAATATGACTTTTTGCTTTTAAAATGCTGTTTTGCTTACAAGTGCCCACAATCTTTCAGCCCCAGCATGTGTAGTCCACCGTAGCAAAGGGGAGGATGACCCCGAACCCAGGGAAATTACCCAAAGTAACCAAAATGGAGCTGTAAATATGAGTGTTCTTTTTCATTAATAAAGCCATTTTTCGTGATCCTCTCTCATCACTAGGATTGCTATGCATCCCGGAAAATCAGGACTGTAACAGATTCAAGGTTGGAAAAATTGTGCTGGCCAGGTCAATAAAATTCATGTTAAAGTCCTGGATTTTAAAAACTTACTGATTGTGTATTATAACACACCATTAAAATAATGTTTTGCCACCTTAAAGACTCACTTATAGCAGTTAGTCTTTAACCTGCCTGTTTACTATCCTGCCGCTCTGCCAAGGTTCCCAGAGAAACCAGGAGCGCCCGCTTCGGCCTGTGCTATTCCCAGCCCTTCCAAAAGTCCAATTAGAAGGCTGCACCAGCCCCATTCGCAAGGGAAGGTGCATTGAGCAGGGCGGATGTGGGACCAGGTTTCCCCTCATGGGGCTGCATGCTTTTGGGGTGGCAGCATCTTCCTCTCTGCATGTGCATGTGCCCCTGTGTCATCCATCATCCTCTCCTCTCCATTGCCTCGCTCTTCCTCTGGAGGCTTCGGAGTCACCAAAATGGGAGAGTCAACGCTTTTGAGTCTGAGGTAAATTCTTCTCTCTTCGACAGGTTTGGGAAGAAATGGGGTAGAGGGAGGCTTTCCCCCACCTTTACTCATAAGGAGACCCACCTGAGGAAACACACCCACCCATTTTTGTCAAGTATACTTCTGTCCCGGTTTTGTGGGAGAGAATTAGCCTAGCCTCTTGCTCTCCTTTCAACCAGGAAGCATGTTTTCCCCCTCCATTTTGTCCACGTGGAGTAGAGACAAAGGCATCTACTCATCACAGGTTGATCATCATTATCACTCTTTTGACTTTAGTCATGGTGGCTCCAAACAATGACACAATGTTGCACCCAATCCAGTCTCAAAGTTTGCCAGCCAACAGCCATACTTTCAGATACGGAACCCGTAAATATTATCTGTATAATACAACCCAGACAATTTGGGTATATGGGTGTAAAATAAATCAAAGTTAACTTTGCTTCCACCACCACCCTCAGCTAACCATCTGACCATGTTTTTCTTAGGATTTATTTGCACGTAATTGACAATCTATGGATTAACTGATACTGTTGTTACCTGGCCACACATTTGCCTATGTAATTGTCAAATCAAAAGATGTGTAACCCGAGTTGAAGACTGATTTCGATTTGTGATAAATGCAAAGAGCAGTGCAATTCAGTTATCTGGTTGTGAAAACCACAATCCATACTTTCCACCTACCTTGAGAGTTTCCACAGTTTTCTTCATCACTGTTGTCCTGACAGTTATTCTGATTATCACACATGAAGCTTTTATCAATGCACAGACCATTCCTACAGTGAAACCGGTCAGCAGAGCATAGCAAAGGATTGGTTGCTGTGAAAACACAAGCAGATTTTCATCAGAACTGTTATCTTTAACCAGAGATGCACAAGCACAAGATAAACAAATCCCAGAAACTCTGAGACTCATTGTTAACTGCTTACAGGTAATTACATTACTTTGCAGCTTGTTACTTCCAAGTTTTGGTTATTTGAAGTTATCTAGTATAGCTACCATATTGAAGCTATGAAGATCTGAGGATGGACTATCTAAGGAAGCATTCCACACATGCCACCTTGAATTGTGTGACAGAAGAAAGACAACGCCAAATAAGTAACTACTGTATATTAAAAATAAATAAAATCAACTGCACATTACTTAAAGGTAACAGCTGCACTGGGTTAAACATCCAATGCATATACAGTAACTGATGGTAAGGCAATGGTTGCAATTAAGAAACCAGTGATGTATAATAGCTTGCCACACAGACTGTGTGAATACTCAGCTGCCTCCGTTAAAGCACAAGCATACATAGAGCACAAAGTTTCCTAAACCTATGTTGGCTAGCCATGTCATGGATCAATAGTTCAAAAGGTTGTTATGGCCTTCCAAGGCTAGGTCGCTGCCATGTGTAGATACAATAGATGCTCATCAATGTCCTAAAGAATCCTTTATCCTGGGCTACTTTTCGACAGACTTCCAATAGCTTCTCCTCACAAAGACTATGAAACCAAAACATTATATTCCAAGTGCAAATTTAGACAGCCTTAGGAAAGCAGGAAGACACTATTCTTTAGCATCATGACGTGCTTAAAAATTTTCCCCAAGTTACAATTATCACAGGGATTATGGTTCTCAGAGTCTGTGGCTTTCCACTATTTTAAGCCACCAAACAGAAAGATGCTTCAAAGAGCACAAGCAGAGAATCTCCGTAAAGAAATAAAAAGCAAAAAATTGGATGCATATAATCCATCGTGCAGAAACTGGAATTTATTGCTTGCACAATCCTCTTAAGAAAGTGCTAAGTCTGCATTTCAATGACACTCGGCAATGGGAGTGGTTGGCCAGAGGAAAAACTAAGTGTCCACTGTTGGACAAAAATGAAGCCAGGATAAAGGCTGAGGCTTGGTTTCCACCAATAGAATCAAGGCACAGATATTTTTTTCTACCACCAAGACAAGGGAAGCTTTTAAAACTGCAACTTACACAAGGGACAGATGAATATTGTTAACTTCCTATTAAGCAGAAGGACAAAAGGAAAGAAATGTCCCTATGCCAGGAAAAAAAACGCGGTTTGCTACTTGGGCAGGACAGCTGCTTCAGAGGTCTCTGATATCCCTAATTGACCTGTGCATATTTTCAAACATGGATCGGAAGGAGAAATGAATTAAAATGAAATGAAGAGGAAACAGAAGGAATGTTACGCTACAATAGAGTTGGTCTCAGGAACAATGGCAGACTTCTAAAGGTTTCCCTTGCTCGAAAGCCAGATGTATCTGACTCTAGCGTTCAATGCTCATCTGTTTCAAAGCCGAAGAGCCAGCATTGTCTGCTTCTGCAGACATTTCCATGGTCATGTGGCAGGCATGGTTAGACACTGGAGCGCGCCGAACGCTGTTACCTTCCCACCAAAGTGGTCCCTATTTATCTACTTGCAATTTAATTACATGAGTTATTTTTCTCCAAGTCAAATCACCTTTCCAGCATCCAGACCTTGTAGTGTTGCTTATTTAGTCATCTACACAAAATGCAGAAACAATGCTGTCTTAACTAACATTTCCTATTCATGTGTACCCCGGGTAATGGCAAACTTTCTCACACTAGCTTAGGTGAAAGGAACTACAGAATGAATTCACCAAAAGGTGGATTCGTTTTTGCAGTTTCACCTCTATCCTAGATATGGAAGAAGAAGAAGACAACCCCAAGGAAACTTTAGACTTAAGAGCGCTCAGCCAATGTACTGACATCCAATCCAATATCGATTTGTCTTTGCTTATCCTCCCAGGCTATGTAGCATATCAAATAGCCAAGAAAACTTTGCCAAGTAGAATTTGTAGGTTTTAGTGCAACAGACTGAAATAGCTGCCTTTCCTGAAAAATATATCAAAATTATTGCCAGTGTTGTGCCTTTTCTAGATCACTATGAAGCAAGTAAATATACCGGGAATAATTAATTCCCCTCTGGAATTCAGAACTTAAGCTTGTCCAAAATAGATTTACTGCTTTCTTCTGTTTCTCTCTCTCTCTCTCTCTCTGTTTCTTTCTTTTACACCCAGATCTAAGAATTAACATTCCAGGTGCATTGTTACAAGTCACTCTGTTTATACAAGTACAGCCTAAAGTAAATTTCATTGTCCTTAAATCTTTTTTCCAACTGCATCCCCTCTGGTGGGGATTTGTTCCCCAAGTTTCAGAAGGCAAAAGAGCAAAACAAACACAAAGGCTACAGAGAGATGGTGTATGTGAATAAATAAAAAGGTCAAAGATGCAAGTTCCAACAAAGAGATGTCAACAAGCAGGGAGCAAATGTATTTCAGTATCTTCCTGTAGATCTTGTCCCTTTTGCTCACTTGCAATGTGGGCATGCTGTCATCCTCTCTTTCAAATGCCACTAAGAAAACTGCATCACCGCCTCCTGTATCATTCAAAAGCAATCTGCCTCCACTTGCTCATAGCCATCATACACAACATTTCCTTACAGCAACAATATACTATTTTGGTCATAGTGCTAGGGATCTATTCAGCTACCTGATAAAGGGATTTGGTAAGAGCTGTAAGAAGGAACATTCTACCCTGATCCTTTCTGCTTACCAAAGAGAAGAACGAGGAACAGGAGGAAACTAGCAACTATATATCCCTTCTGCTTAGGGACTCAAAACACTTTCCCCTCACTGAAATAGCAGTACACACAGCTGGAGGAACACCCCCCACCCCTTTCACACACACACAATCTTCTTCCCTACAGTAAGCATGTTATTATTCAGTCACCATTAGCCCTTTTTGGCAATTGAATTTCTCTCAAAAATTACTTCCGTAAAGTGAGAACTAAGTCATTTTTGTTAGAAATTAGGTTTCCTGTTTACTGTATCTTTGTTTACTGGGTCCTAACTAAGCACAGCACAGCTACTAAACAGCCTTCTAAATTTTTTTAATCAGCAATAATCCAAATGGCAACAGTTTTGCCAGACACAGTCTGCAGGCAAGAATGCTGATTATGTAAAAGTAGGAAAGAACTAATAATGTTTCTCTCATACAGTACTTGCACTGTTTTTGTAAGGCTAACCAATAGGTAAAGGTTGCCCTTGCTCAAAAGCCAGTAGTATCCGACTCTAGGGTACGGTGTTCACCTCTGTTTATAGGCAAAGAGCCAGCGCTGTCTGCCTTTGAAGATGTTTCCATGGACATGTGGCAGACATGACTAGACACCGGAGTACACCTTCCCTCCCACTGAAGTGGTACCTATTTATCTACTTGCAATTTTTTATTTTCAAACTGCTAGGTTGGCAGGAGCGGGAACAGAAACGGAAGCTCACTTCATCATGCAGTACTCAGGTCTCAAACTGTTGACCTGCCGACCTTCCAGTCTTTAAGTTCAGCATCTTAACTACTGAGCCACGGCAGTCCCAATCAATAAATAAGTATGTGTAATTATACAGATATATAGATGTGCCATAGAGAGAGAAGCTTACAGTCTGGTGGATAGTATCTGCTGTCAAGTCACTCCTAACTTATGGCAATATTTTTATAGATATGCGAGATGTCCAAGGAGGTTTATCACAGTTAGTCATGTGGCGTCATGTTGGAAAAGACTTACAGGGCTTTTAAAGTAAATGAGATATTCAGGGAGTTGTTTTACCTGTTCTACTTCCCCAGTGAATTTCTATGGCCAAGTGGGGATTCATACCCTGATTTCCAGAGTCCTAGTCCACCATTTTATGCACTACCTCACAGCAGGTACCATTATAATTGGAAGATAAACTACAGGAACAAATTGAGGTTCTCTCCCTTAATATGGTTGATGAGGTGCATGTAGATGAACAGATTGCAGGAGAGAGGCTCCTTGTACTAGGCGATTCAATAATTAGAAATACAGAGAAATGGATTTGTGATGCACATGATAACCGTATGGTGACTTGCCTGCCAGGTGCAAAAGTTGCAGACATCACAAGAAATCTAGATAGATTGTTAGAGAGAACTGGGAACGAGCCAGTTGTCATGGTACACATTGGTACCAATGATGTTGGGAAGGCCAAGCGGTCTGTCCTGGAAGCCAAATTTAGGTTGTTAGGAAGAAGATTGAAGTCCCGGACTTCAAAGGTAGCATTTTCAGAAGTGCTGCTTGTCCCTCGCGCAGGACCTACCAGGCAGGCAGAGCTCAGAAGCCTCAATGCGTGGATGAGGCGGTGGTGTCGAGAGGAGGGCTTCAGATTTGTCAGGAACTGGAGAACATTTTGGGACAAGTCAAATCTGTTCAGGAGGGATGGGTTGCATTTGAACCATGATGGGACCAGATTGCTGGCACTCAACATCAAAAAGGCTGCAGAGCAGCTTTTAAACTGATAACTGGGGGAAAGCCGACAGGAGCTGGGCAGCATCCGGTTCGGGAAAGTGTGTACTTGAGTAGTGAGGAGGATGCAAAAATTACTGAGCAGAACAAGGAGCTAGTCACCAGCACTCTAGCAGAAGGATGCAAGAGGCAGTCTAACAATGCAACTGGACTCAAAAGACTGTATCAGGAAAGCATATATAAATGCTTGTATACAAATGCCAGAAGCCTCCAGAACAAAATAGGGGAGCTGGAATACTTAGCAATAGATAAGAATATTGATATTATTGGTATCACTGAAACCTGGTGGACGGATGATAACCAATGGGATACAGTTATCCCAGGCTACAAACTGTACAGGAAGGATAGGAAGGGGCAAATAGGAGGTGGTGTAGCCTTGTATGTCAAAGAAGTGATAAAATCGTATGAATTGGAATATCTAGGTGATTTGGAGTCACCATTAGAAGCTCTGTGGGTAAGAGTACCAGGCCACAAGGATGGTCTAACAGTAGGCATATACTATCGGCCTCCGACCCAAACTCTTGAGGGAGACTGGCAGTTGGAGAATGTTGTAAAGGAGGCATCCAAGAAGGGAAGCCTGGTTATAATGGGGGACTTCAATTACCCTCACATAGACTGGGTGAACTGTTGTTCAGCACATGATAAAGAGATAAAGTTCCTAGATATGCTAAATGATTGTTCCCTGGGACAGATGGTTGAAGATCCAACTAGAGGTACAATTAATACTCAGGATCTGGTGCAAGATGTTAATGTGACTGATCCAATAGGAAACAGTGACCACAACTCAATCATGTTTAACTTGATCATAGACTGCAAGTCACTGATAAAATCTAACACAGAGACCTTAAATTTTCAAAAAGGAAATTTATTTATTTATTTATTTATTTATTCAATTTATATCCCGCCCACTCAACACAAGGCCGACTCTGGGCGGCTAACAACATAAAAAGTAACCCCAGGGCAACCCAAGGAGTTTACAGACAATATTCACAAATACAACAATAATCCTAAAAACAGTTAAAACAGTAAAAAAAGTTAAGACTACCCACCCCCTAAAAAGCAAGGGCTGCAGGATCGAAAAGGCACCATGGGGAAGAGTTCCTCTACACCAACCACCCCATGGTGGTTACCCTTCCACCCGCACCCCACACTTGACCTGCCAGCCAGGTTTTAAGATCCCTTCTGAAAGGCAGCAACTCCGTCCGAAGACGTAATTCTGTTGGCAGGAGGTTCCAGAGGGCCGGTGCAGACATGGAGAAGGCTCTCCTCCTTGTGCCAGAGAGGCGAGCCCCTCTGGCTGATGGAACAATTAGAGAGCCCCTCCGGTCCGCTCTGGTTGGACGGACAGACGTCCTCAGGGCGATGCGGTCTCTTAGGTAACCTGGCCCACTACCATATAGGGCTTTAAAGGTCAAAACCAGCACCTTGAATTGCACCCGGAGACATACTGGCAACCAGTGCAGCTCCCGGAGCAGTGGCGAAGCATGAGCATAACGGCCACACCCCATCACCATCCGGGCAGCCGCATTTTGGACCAGCTGTAGCCTCCGAATGGTCGTCAAGGGCAGCCCCATGTAGAGCTCATTGCAATAGTCTAGTCTGGAGGTAACCAGAGCATGGGTGACCATGAGCAAGGAGTCCCGGTCCAGGAGTGCTGCAAGGAGCCTGTCCACTTCATCAGGGGCAACTGGATCAAACCGGTCCCAGATGGCATGGCAAGACTGTGCTCCGGCTCCCTCCGGACTCTCCCCATCCACGCCAGGATTAAACCCAGAGTGAATCCGATCGATTTTCTCCACTAGATGGTCAGCAAAGTCCTCAGCCGACCCCTGCCAACCGGGCACCGGGGTCCCCCTACCAAGGAGAGACCCGGTAACCCGGAACAGGGTGGCTGGGCAATTATCAGCGGAGGCGATAAGGGTGGTGAAGTATTGCCACCTCACCACCTCCATCGCCACTAGATAGGCCCTAATAGCGGCCCTAGCTAGTGTCCAATCGGAGTCTCTCTGGGTCTTCACCCAGCGGCGCTCTTGGCGTCTCTTTGCCCGTTTGAGCTCCCGCAGTTCATCTGTGAACCATGGAGATGACCTAGCTCGATGAGCTCTGAGAGGCCGTAGTGGTGCGATTTCATCCAAGGCCGCTGTTGTCATCCTGTTCCACAGGTCGACCAGTGCCTCGGGCGAATCGTGTTGCCGATCCAGAGGAAAATCCCCCAGTTCCCTCTGGAATCCATCAGGATCCATCAGTTGCCTGGGGCGGGCCATTCTAATAGGCCCTGCCTCCCTACGGTGAAGCGACGTACCCAGGAAGTCTAGAGCCACCAAATAGTGATCTGACCATGGCACAGGTGTTATGTTTAATTTTCGTAATCTCAGATCACTCTGCCACCGCTCCGACAAAAAGATTAAATCTGGTGTGTGGCCACTGCCCCTGGTCGGGCCCTGAATTACCTGAATCAGGTCCATAGCTGCCATGGAAGCCATGAACTCCTGAGCCACCTCGGAGCCAGTCCCCAGCGAGGGTAAATTGAAGTCCCCCAGAACCATCAGTCTAGGGAACTCCAACGCCAACGCTGAGACGGCCTCGAGGAGCTCAGGCAGGGAGTCCCTTACCCTGCAAGGGGGCAGGTATAGGAGTAAGACTCCCAACTGACCCTTAGAGCCCAGACGCAGAAGCAGGGCCTCACAACCCAGAATTTGTGGAGCAGTAGCCCTGGTGACTCCCAGTGACTCCCTGGCTATGATGGCGACGCCACCGCCCTTACCCTTATCCCTAGGCTGGTGCCAAATACTGAACCCAGCTGGACACATTTCTGACAGAGGAACCCCATCCTCTGGTCTCAGCCAGGTCTCAGTAATACATGCCAAGTCGGCCCGCTCCCCCATAATAGAGTCTTGTATCAGGGGGGCCTTATTACATACCGACCTGGCATTCATCAGCAGCAGCCTAAGGACAGGGTCACCCTGGGTCAGCTGCTCAGGACCTAGAGGTGTAACCGTGGGGCTGGAACGAGGGACAGATACTAAGCATCTGCCCCGCGTTCCCCGGGTGCGGCCCGCCCCTCGGTACCCGCTATATCGCCCCATGCCCATCACAACCTCTATATTGGTCTCCGGAGCCTCCCTGCTTGCCCTGGACAGAATGCTGCCTCTCCTTCCTGGCTGGCCTGGCAATCTCTCCCTCCCTCCCTTCCACCCCAATATAAAACCGCCCCATTCACTCCCCCCACCACCCTCCGCACGGCTCCGGTGGTGATGGAAGTGGTGGGGCATTCTTCCACAACTGTGTTGAACCCTCAACTGCCGGGCAGGGCCCGAAACGCCGGCCGATGGCGAGGCCAGCGAGCCTCTTCGCCCCCGCCGGGGCCGAACACAGCGGCGGTGATGTTTCGTCCGGCAGGCCCCCTCGCCTTTTGAGTCCTGGCGAGGGGCGGGGGGCGGGCCCCGAAACGCTGGCCGATGGTGAGGCCAGCGAGCCTCTTCGCCCCCGCCGGGGCCGAACACAGCGGCGGTCCTTGGCGTTGGCCCCGCATTTGAGGCTGCCTGCCGAAACTCCCTCCAGCTGTACCTGTTCATCTCCCGCCGGTCTGGCCGGGAGGGAAAGAGAGCGCCCGGTGTCCTTGGCGTCGGCAGCGTCGGCCCCACATTTGAGGCTGCCTGCCGAAACTCCCTCCAGCTGTGCCTGTTCATCTCCCGCCGGTCTGGCCGGGAGGGAAAGAGAGCGCCCGGTGTCCTTGGCGTTGGCAGCGTCGGCCCCACTTTTGAGGCTGCCTGCCGAAACTCCCTCCAGCTGTGCCTGTTCATCTCCCGCCGGTCTGGCCGGGAGGGAAAGAGAGCGCCCGGTGTCCTTGGTGTTGGCAGCATCAGCCCCGCATTTGAGGCTGCCTGCCGAAACTCCCTCCAGCTGTACCTGTTCATCTCCCGCCGGTCTGGCCGGGAGGGAAAGAGAGCGCCCGGGAGGGAAAGAGAGCGCAAGGTAACCAAATTTCCCAAAGATGAGGAAACTAGTAAAAAAGAAGCTGAAAGGGAAAATTGAGAGAGCCCAAACACTCCAAGAGGCATGGAGGCTGTTTACAAAAACAATAACAGAGGCCCAATTGGAATGCATACCCAAAAGGAAAAAGGGCACTGCCAGGTCCAAGAGGACTCCGATGTGGCTTACAGGAGCTGTTCGGGAAGTGATCAAGAGCAAGAAAAGCTCATTTAGAAGATGGAAGGCTTGTCCGAATGAGGACAGCAGGCAGAAACATAAATTCTGGCAGAACAAATGCAAGGCAACAATCAGGAAAGCAAAGCAAGACTTTGAGGAGCGTATAGCTAAAAATACTCAGAGAAATAACAAAGACTTCTTTATGTACATTAGAAGTAAGAACCCAACTAGGAAGGCCATTGGACCATTAGATGACAATGGAAGGCAAGGGGTTATTAAAGAGGAAACAGAGATTGCAGAGAGACTCAATGCATTCTTTGCTTCAGTATTCACTGAAGAAGACAGAGACCACATGCCCAAAATAGAGCCTATCTTCGTAGGGAGGGAAAGCGAAGAATTAAGCAAGATAGAAATAACCAGGGAGAAGGTCCTTGCATGTCTTGTTAAGCTAAACACTAACAAATCACCAGGACCAGATGGCATCCATCCACGAGTTCTCAGGGAACTTAAAGATGAAATTGCTGATCTCCTAGCCAAAATATATAATATTTCCCTCAAATCAGGCTTTGTGCCTGATGACTGGAAGGTAGCGAATGTAACACCAATTTTCAAAAAAGGATCCAGGGGTGATCCAGGAAATTACCGACCTGTCAGTTTGACATGTGTCCCAGGTAAAGTGATGGAAACCATCCTAAAAGATAGAATAGGCACATAGAAGAGAAGGCGCTGCTAAAGGAGAGCCAACATGGCTTTTGCAAGGGCAAATCATGCCTCACTAATCTGTTGGAATTTTTTGAGAGTGTCAACAAGAATGTGGATAAGGGGGATCCAGTTGACATTGTTTATCTGGACTTTCAGAAGGCTTTTGACAAGGTCCCACACCAAAGGCTCTTGAATAAACTTACCAGTCATGGAATAAAAGGACAGGTCTTGTCCTGGATCAGCAACTGGCTAAGGGACAGGAAACAGAGGGTAGCACTAAATGGACACTTCTCCAAGTGGAGGGAAGTAAAGAGTGGGGTCCCCCAAGGTTCAGTACTGGGACCCCTGCTTTCAACCTCTTCATAAATGATCTAGAGGTAGGAGTAAAAAGCAAGGTAACCAAATTTGCTGACAACACTAAATTATACAGGGTAGTGAAAACTGTGAGAGACTGTGAGGAGCTCCAGAGGGATCTCTTGACATTGGGGGAGTGGGCAAAACAGTGGCAAATGAGCTTCAACATAAGTAAGTGCAGAGTGATGTATGTTGGGGCAAAAAAAACCAATTACATTTATAAACTGATGGGGTCTGAACTCTCTGCAACAAACCAGGAAAGGGACCTTGGTGTCCTGGTGGACAACTCAATGAAGGTGTCAACCCAGTGTGCCTCAGCAGTGAAAAAAGCAAACTCAATGCTAGGGATCATTAGGAAGGGTATAGAAAATAAGTCAGCAAGTGTCATTTTGCCTCTTTATAAATCTATGGTGAGGCCCCATCTGGAATACTGTGTACAGTTCTGGTCGCCATACCTCCAGAAGGATATTATGGAGTTGGAGAAAGTGCAGAGGAGGGCAACCAGAATGATTAGGGGACTGGAAAACATTCCTTACCATCTGAGGCTGCAACGGTTGGGCCTTTTCACTCTTGAATGATGCCGTCTAAGAGGTGACCTGATTGAAGTTTATAAAATCATGCACGGTGTGGACAAAGTAGATAAGGAAAAACTGTTTTCCCTATCGCGTAACACTAGAACTAGGGGACACTTTTGGGTACTAGTTCTCAAACAAATAAGAGAAAGTACTTTTTTACCCAGAGGATTACTGGTCTATGGAACTCCCTGCCAGAAGAACTGGTGACAGCTGTCAGTCTTGACAGCTTTAAGAAAGGATTAGACAAGTTCATGGAGGACAAGGGTATCAATGGCTATAATTATGGATACTTAAGGACAACCTGGGGGTTGGAGAGATAGGCAGGATATCTCTCAATGCCATTTCCAGGGAATCCTAAGCAGGTGAAGGCATCTCTTTGGGAATACCCTGAAGGAAATGGTGAGCCACTGTGTGAGACAGAATGCTGGACTGGATGGGCTGTGGCCTGTTCCAGCAAGGCTGTTCTTATGTTCTTATGTGTACAGCATAAGGATCATAGCAAGAGCCTGGAAGAGGTGAGGTATGTGTATTTCTACACTCCTAAATTCTACCATGATAGATAATTTTTAGCCAGCATCTAGTGCTTCATTTCTGGGCATCTCTATCCTATGTGTGTCAGTGCCAAGGATTTCTGGATCATACTTCAGTCTGGCTTCAGGCCTTTCACAGGATAAAGACCTCTCTGACTGCCTTATTTGTTGACCTGATCTATCAACAATGATTCTGGTCCTTTTTAGAGGAGTAAGTTCCAAAGATGGTATTAGGCAAGCGGTGATATTATCAAACAAGAGCCTCTAATGGACCTCTTGGGGTCCATCTTGTTCCACAGATCACTTCATTTATATATTAGAGGAGGGCAACATATGACTCTTCAGATGTTAATCTGGAATTCCCACCAGCCTTAATCAGCACAGCTCACAGTGTAGGCTACTAGGCACTGTGTAGTCCAACGTCAACTGCAGGGTTTTACTCTGCTTCCACTTAACATTAAACTGATGGGATAGCTAATTCAGAGTTCAAGGGTGACATCTTTCGCTGTTTTCCCCTATCTGCCTCAGGGGAAGCTATACATAACAGACTGGATGACAACAAACATGTTGAAATCTAATTAAGACATGATAAAGGTAATCCTAGTCAGTCAAAAGGCAGATCAGGTGAAAGAATTGAATTGGTGTGCAACTAGATTATATATTCCTCAAAGACGCCTAGAGCGCCGCTGGGTGAAGACCCAGAGAGACTCCGATTGGACACTAGCTAGAGCCGCTATTAAGGCCTATCTAGTGGCGATGGAGGTGGTGAGGCGGCAATACTTCACCACCCTTATTGCCTCCGCTGATAATCGCCCGGCCACCCTGTTCCGGGTTACCAGGTCTCTCCTTGGTAGGGGGACCTCGGTGCCTGGTTGGCAGGGGTCGGCTGAGGACTTTGCTGACCATCTAGTGGAGAAAATCGATCGGATTCACTCTGGGTTTAATCCTGGCGTGGATGGGGAGAGTCCGGAGGGAGCCGGAGCACAGTCTTGCCATGCCATCTGGGACCGGTTTGAGCCAGTTGCCCCTGATGAAGTGGACAGGCTCCTTGCAGCTGTGCGCACCACTACCTGCCCATTGGACCCCTGTCCCACCTGGCTGGTGAAAGCCTCCAAGACGGTGACAGGTGACTGGGTTGGGGCTGTGATCAATGCATCACTGCGGGAGGGGGTGTTTCCTGCACCTTTAAAACATGCTTTGGTGCGCCCCCTCCTGAAGAAACCTTCCCTCGACCCAGCTGTCCTAACCAACTATAGGCCTGTCTCTAACCTCCCCTTTCTAGGGAAGGTGTTGGAGAAGGCAGTGGCGTGTCGGCTGCAGGGGGTGCTGGATGAAGCGGATTATCTGGACCCCTTTCAGTCAGGATTCAGGCCGGGATATGGTACCGAGACGGCACTGGTCGCACTGATGGATGATCTCTGGCGGGAGCGGGACGGTGGTCATCCATCCGTCCTTGCTCTTCTTGACCTCTCAGCGGCTTTCGATACCGTTGACCACGGTATCCTTCTGGGACGGCTCCGAGGATTGGGAATCCAGGGTAATGTGTGGTCCTGGTTTTCCTCATTTCTGAGGGGTCGTACCCAGTCGGTGTGGTTGGAGAGTGAGAGGTCCAGTCCTAGGCCCCTCAAATGGGGGGTGCCTCAGGGCTCGGTGCTCTCCCCTCTCCTATTTAACATCTACATGAAGCCGCTGGG
Organism: Bradypodion pumilum; assembly: GCA_035047305.1. Taxonomy (NCBI): domain Eukaryota; kingdom Metazoa; phylum Chordata; class Lepidosauria; order Squamata; family Chamaeleonidae; genus Bradypodion; species Bradypodion pumilum. Next base: position 429,305,710 of record JAWDJD010000001.1, on the reverse strand, counting down.
TGAGATCATTCGTTCCCATGGGGTGCGGTACCATCAGTACGCGGATGACACTCAGTTGTACATCTCGGCCCATGGGGGCCCCAGTGATGCCGTCAAAGTCCTTTCCAGATGCCTGGAAGCTGTGGGGGTCTGGATGGGGGCTAACGGGCTACAGCTGAATCCCAGCAAGACTGAGTGGCTATGGATAGGGGGTCCTGTGTTAACCCGGGAGCTACCATCGTTGTTTCTGGATGGGGCTATTTTGCCCCAGACGGACCCGGTGCGCAACTTGGGGGTCCTCCTGGATTCACGGCTACTGCTAGAGGAACATGTGGCGGCTGTGACCAGGAGGGCTTTCGCCCAACTCCGGGTGATCCGCAAGTTGCGCCCACTCCTGGACCGGGACTCCTTGCTCATGGTCACTCACGCTCTGGTCACCTCCAGACTAGATTATTGCAATGCGCTCTACATGGGGCTGCCCTTGACGACCATTCGGAGGCTACAGCTGGTCCAAAATGCGGCAGCCCGGGTGGTGATGGGGTGTGGGCGTTATGCCCGTGCTTCGCCACTGCTCCGGGAGCTGCACTGGTTGCCAGTTTGTCTCCGGGTGCAATTCAAGGTGCTGGTTTTGACCTTTAAAGCCCTATATGGTAGTGGGCCGGGTTACCTAAGAGACCGCATCGCCCTGAGGACGTCTGTCCGTCCAACCAGAGCGGACCGGAGGGGCTCTCTAGTTGTTCCATCAGCCAGAGGGGCCCGCCTCTCTGGCACAAGGAGGAGAGCCTTCTCCGTGTCTGCACCGGCCCTCTGGAACCTCCTGCCAACAGAGCTACGTCTTCGGACGGAATTGCTGCCTTTCAGAAAAGATCTTAAAACCTGGTTGGCGGGTCAAGTGTGGGGTGCAGGTGGAAGGGTAACCGCCATTGGGTGGTTGGTGTAGAGGAACTCTTCCCCATGGTGCCTTCGGATCCTGCAGCCCTTGTTTTTAGGGGGTGGGTAGTTTTAACTGTTTTAACTGTTTTAACTTGTGTTTTTAACTTTTGTTGTGAACCGCCCTGAGTTGGCTTGGCCGAGTGGGCGGTATATAAATGTGATAATTAAATTAAATTAAATTAAAATAAATTCAGACTTGCTGTTTCTCCTTACTCTGCCTGTCTGAATCTGCAGAGTTAAGGCTAGTGACCCTATTTCCTGAAGATGCTGGACGTGGCCATCATGACACACGGCATAGTAAAGTGAGGTTCAGAGCACTATAACATGTTCTACATGGTGTGTGTGGTGAGTTTGCATTGTCAATATGACTTGTGTATAGATTTACTTTTGTTTGAATAACACTTGATAGGTTTGCTGAGAGATGAATGGGAGGGACACGTGCCAAGAGTGGAAATTATGACAATTAAGAAGTGTGAAAGAATGTACATGAAAGGAACTGCAAGCTCATTGGTCTGTATGATTTTGTTCCATACATAATTTTGGGAGAGTGTTAGACAGTACTTTCAGTAAAAGTTAAAAGTTAAGAGTTCAGGAACTAGTCAAAGTGGGGAGTGAGGAAGAGAGTGACCTATTTGTGAGGAAGTTGTGAATAATAATAATGTGGTTTTGTTGGCACTTTGTCAAAGAAATATTCATCTATCTATATACAGAATATAAAAATAGTATTTAAGTTCTAAAGAATAAAATTAAATATTTATGATTATATACTGAAGCAACTGACAGAGTGAAATATTGTTCTTATAGACTGTCTTTTATCTGTTCATAGAATCTTTTTATTTCTTTAGGTTTTTGAAATAAAGTTCTTTTCAGTTTATAAACTCTGCTTATTATTTTATGGACAACAATCCTAAAAGGTATTCTGCTGGTCTATACCATGATATGTGATTTATTTAGTGTCATCCAAATAAACAAGATGTGTTTTAACAACAAATATTCTTATTTGGAAAAAAGGCTGTGTGAAGTTAGCGATGGCAGAATTAAAGCAACAGTGTGGAAGGGAACACTGGCTGTTTGCTTGGATTGGTTATAGGAGCAATCCAAGAAAAGGAGTCCCTGTTCACAGGTTCAAATGCCAAGCTAATTTTAATGCAATGTTTTGGGGGCAGTTGTTTCAGAGGCAGCACATGCACGCCAAGCTAGAATGATTTAGAGTGACAAACAGACAATTTTTGACTGCACCTGACCCTCTGGTTACAGCAGCATCTCTAGTTCCCAGTATCTTTTTGAAAGGATCTAGAGATTTTGGGATAAGGGCATCTGAAAGAATACATTCTCTCACAAGATCTAGTTTTAAGAACTTCAACGGTTGGTCCTTCTTTCAGTATTGCAAACCTTTGAGAAACAGGAACATATATGAAGGAGATCTTTTCAGATGGATACTCTCTAATTTCTGGCATTCCCAGAAGAGGGAAGTTACAACTGAAGGGCACCCAGGACAGTAAAAGGTATACAAACCAAGCTCTACAAAGAATGGTTGACAGATGGATACATTTAGTTTTTTTTTTGGGGGGGAACTATGAGACAATATGATAGCCATTTAAAAATATCTGAAGGCCTATCACATGGAAGACAGAGTAAGCTCTAGGGCAGTGGTGCCCATTTTTTTTGGGCCATAGGCCAATCACGTGGTTCAGTAGGCTGGTCACGAGGTTTAGCAGACTGGTCACATAGTTCCTCCCAGGGAAATTTCCGGGCCCGGTACGTTCCCCCTCCCCCACATTTTAGCCATGCCCCTTTGGTTTCCTGTGCATGTATAGATCTTTAAACCAAGATTATTGATTGACTGATCAATTGTGGTTATACACCACCTGATTCAGTGTAAAAGCACTACTCACAGTGAATGGCAAATCCACATCAAATATAAGTGTATAAGATTAGATGGCTACCAATCAGGGATGCATAAAGTGTGGATTTCCTGCTTCAATAGGACTTTATACCTTTGGTATTCCCTCGAACTCTTCAATTCTATGGTACTGGGTTTTCTTTCTATTAAAATGTTTTGTGCTTGTTATGTGCTATACAGTACAGTCAGTTCTGAATTATAGCATCCCTAATAGGTTTTTGAGGTATGCCAGATGTTTCTGGCTGACCACTGCCAACAACATTATTAGCAGTTAAGCCAGTGGGTTTTATTATTATACTATCATGCAAATAATGGGTCTCAATCAGTCTTTGGGAAAACAGTAACAATCCATTATATTAATTTGTCTATTTCAAAAACTGGACGAATGTTCCCTGATTTGCAGGCTGACAAAATACTTACTACAGTTTTCTTCATCACTGCCATCAGGACAGTCCTCAAAACCATTACATCGGAAGCGACCAATTATACAATGAATGCCACTTGCGCAGGGGAAAAAGGTCGAGCCACATTTAGATTTAGCTTTTGCTGTAGGAAAAGAACACAAAAGAGCATAGATTAAGAAAAAACTCCAGATTCAAAGTTATCACAAAGCTACACGACCTTTTACATCAGGATGCTTCTTCCGTGTCTAGGCCAGATGTGAAACTGCCAAAATGAAGGCACCTTTTGCCGTGTTCATTCTGCAGTTCCTTTCGCCTGGTGTAGTGTGACAAAGTTTAGTGGGCAACACGAGGTTGCCGTTACCAGGATAAGCCCGATTGTGGTTCAAAAATACCACAATCTTCAAGGAGATTCTTTCTATGTATCCCATCAGGATACTTAAGTATAAGTGATTAATAAAGCATACCTATGGTCAAGTAAGCCTAGCTGTCACTTCAGTTTGCTCTGACATTTTATGCACACATGCAATCACAGAGACAGAGAATATTACAGAAAAGGGACAGGCTACTGCAGTGCTAATGCTTCAGTCATTTCAAGATTTATAAACCAATTTGTAAACCAAGGTTTTACAGTCTTTAAGGTATGATTGGTTCTCCATCTCTACAGACTTCCATCAATTCTTAGCACCATGATAAATGTGGTTATACCACCCCCACAAACTATTGGTTCCCCCAGGTTACTCTTATTTCCCTCTTGGAAAAGGGGTTACTCTTATTTCCCTCAACTACTCTTTCAGATTATGTAAGCAAACAGATTTTATTAATCATGGCTATCACTTGTGCTCCCCCTCCAATATTACAAATGGAGAAGTCAGTCTGTTATATGTATGTGGGTGAGTCTTTTCCTATCTTAAACTCAAAATGAAGCAGAGTACAGTAAAACCTCACATAAAGAGCACCTCGCTTAGAGACTAACTTGCTTAAAAAGCAGAATTTTCTCTGAATGGTTGCCTCGCTTAACAATTTAAACCAACCAAAAGCTTAACAGCTAAATTGGGGTTTGCAATCCCCACCACCACCAGGAGACACAATTGGTCACTTACAATGGTGTTTTGCTTAAAGAGCAAAGTCGCTTAAAGAGTAATCCCGTGGAACACATTACAGTATGCTCTTTAAGCGAGGTACCACTGTAAACTGCAGCAGGCTCAGTCTCCTAGTGAGTAGGACTAAGCTTTGCAGGAAAGCAAAGATTCTTCCTCCTAGGAGGATGCAGAGACTCAAAGGACTTGTCCTAAAATGGCTAGTACTGTAAAAACAGCAGTTAATTAAAGGTAGATAAGTTTAATGAGTGGTTCATTAAGGGATGCAGAAATGTTATGTACCACTAGGTGGTGGAGTTCAAAGGTTTGGCCAAATCAATCAATCAATCAATCGATCCCCGGGTGGCTTAGTGGTCAACACGCTGAGCTTGGAGACTGGAAGGTCGTGTTTCGATACCCGAGGGTTGCACTTGGGAACATGAGAGGAGCCTCATTTGGGCATCCCCTGAACAGAGTTTCTCCAGCAAAAATCCTTTCAACCCAGAGTAATCTCGGACACAAAATTATTGTCAATCAATCAATCAATCTCTGGTAGCTAAAGCAGACAACACTGCTGAAAAATAAGATTTAGCAATGTTAAAAAACCAAAAAGAGCTAGGAACACCTGAGGGACTCATAAATCATAGACCAATCACAACTACATTGTTCCTTGGAAAAAGTATGTTAATGAAACATCACTAACAAGACAGTTACCTTCTACAGGATATTATTTGAAGAGGCTGTGGCTTTTGTTCATTTTTTATTATTCTACTATCATGCAAATTCTGCGTAATTTTCCCCAGCTTTCTAATCAAGATCTGTTTGGCACAGATTCTGGCCCCTTTGAAATGTTTTTCCATACCAACCTGAAATTCATGCTAGAAATGTATCCAGGAATGCATATTTTAGATACTTTGTGTGCAATAGATTAATGGATTCAAAACTGGCTAAAAGGAATCCTTGAGATTTTAAATATCAACTATCCATAGTTTAACCATTGGCATTAACAGGCAGATGGGTTAATTCTATACCAAGCTGGTTATTTTTAATTCTTCATTTGAACCAGATGGAAAGGAACATATTTTTCTTACACAAGTGTACTTGTGGGTTTTATTTTTTTCTACTGTAGTAAAACCCCTTCCAAGGCAATTAACAAGACTAAGAAATAATCATTGTATGCCCAATGGCCCTGATCTCCGGCATAAAGACTTTCCTCAATGACAAAGTTATGTATAGTACATAATCCACAAAAAAAAAAAACATTTGTCTCATAGAAGAAACTCATAGAAGGTTTGGCTGCATGCCTCTGGGGCCCAAAGCCAATTCTTGGTTGCATACTTATTTATTTGTGTGTAAACTGGCATCATGTCACAGACATACGATGACTAGTGATGTCTTACCTTCAACCTACAACAGACATGATTCCAGAGAATCATGGAAGAGAATGTCCTGAAGATTGGGCTTTATGATGTAGGGTGGCCCAAAGTGGACAATGACATGCACACTCTGTTTCCTTGTCACTTCCTCACACATTGGTTATTAATGGCATACATGTGTGCCAATCATAGCCAAAATGTATGGAAGTGAGAAGGAAAGTGGTAACAGTCATCCATGTGTGCCATGCTTGATAACTGTATAACTGCCATGGCAGGGACTGCGGTGGCTCAGTGGTTAAGCAGCTTGCCCTGTTAGCTAGAAGGTCGGCAAGGTGGCAGTTCAAGACCCGAGTACTGCATGACAGAATGAGTGCCCGTCTCTGTCCCAGCTCCTGCCAACATAGCAGTTCGAAAGCAAGAAATCGCAAGTATATAAATAGGGACCATTTTGATGGGAAAGATCTTGGGGGCATGAAAGGAGACTCATTTGGGTGTTCCCTGAGCAGAGTTCCTCCAGCAAAAATCCTTTCAACCCATAAAGCACCTTGTGTGCTTCTGACACAATTTAAAAAATTCCCATGGCGTGACAGCCTGATAAGGTCATAAAACTGGAGACATGCAGTGACCACATCAAGCCTTGTGGGTGCTGCTAAAACACCACTTTCACTTCGCTCATCTATAAAAACTGCAATTACAAACAATGGCAGAATATTGCTTTAACTATCTTACCTGTTTTAAGTCATTATTTGGGGTGCAGACCTTGCCAAAAATATATATTCATTATTATTCATCACATACAGTGAGATATAAACCTCCGTGGCATATGGACTGCAAACAGAGACAGAATGCAATGCATAAAATGCAATGTGCCCAAACAGAGAGAAAATGCTGGTTCAATATATGAATGTCAGACAACTTTGAATCTGATACAAGTACTGTATATACTGCATGTCGATTATTTCCTATTTGGCCAACTGAACAATGATAGGCAAGAGATATCTATCAGCCCAATGCAAACATGATTCACATGTACACTCCATAACGTATCATTCAACAGTTTTCAGCTGAATGTATAAACTATTTTAGTTGCACAGAACACTAAGTCTGCAAAGCATGATTAATCTTTTGTTCTGGGATGGTATATTTCTTTCTTGATTGAAGGAAACGATCATCCTTACCTATCTTGAAAAAAATCTAATCTGGTTTCGGACAATCTCAATAACTACCATCTGGTTGCTAATATTCCATTTTTGGGCAGGGTTGTAAAGAGGGTGGTGGCATATCAATTTAGGTCATTCCTGGAGGAAACGGAATGCTTTAATCTACATCAGTCTGAGTTCAGGCCTTGCCATTATACCAAGACAGCTTTGGTTGTCCTTCTGGATGACCTTTTAAGGGAGGCCAACAGGAGTAAATCTTCTCTGTTGGTCTTTTTGGATCTCTCCACAGTCCTTGATACCATAGACCATGGTATCCTCCTGGACAGGTTCACTAGGATGGGCACTGGAGGAGCATGTCCAGGGAGTACAGCTTGGCATGGCTCCGATCCTTCCTGGAGGGGCATGTCTAGAGAGTACAGCTTGGGGAGTTGTCTAGTCCTTGGGTGCAACTGCATAGGGTGCCTCGGGGTCGACAATCTCCCTGATGTTGTTCAACATCTATATGGGGCTAGTGGGCGAGGACATCAGGAGATCTGGGGCCTGCTATCATACATATGGGGATGATACACAGCAATATCTCTTCTTTTTCACCTCAGCAGTGGATGTCCTCTGGACGCTGGAGGAGTGGCTGGGGGCGATCATGACATGGGTGGAGGAAAACAGGCTGAAACTGAATTCGGGTAAGATGGAGTTCAAACTGGTTAGAGGTACAGTATCCAGTCTCAGGTTGAGAGGAGTTCCTTTAATCTAGGGGGCATCACTCTCCCATTAAAGCAAGAGCATTCACAATCTGTGTGTGCAGCTTGACCAGTCTGTGGCATTGAAAGGACAAGTCTCATCTATGGTTGAATCCACTTTTTATCATCTCTGATCTATGCACTGGTAATCTGATCTATGCACTGGTAATCTCCAGACTATTGCAATACTCTTTATGTGGGACATCACTTGAGACTGATATGGAAACTACAGGAGGTACAGAATGTGGCAGCCAGATTGGAGTTGTTGGTATTGGTTGTTTTGGTCATATCACTCTGGTCTTGGCTGGCCTGCATTGGTTATCTGTTGTGATCTGTGCCAGGTTCAAGGTGCTGGTTCTAACCTAAATGGTTTGGGACCAAGCACTCAGTTAAATAAGTTAAGAGTGGTAACACCTACAGATTTTTTTTTAAAGGCGGTGACCTGATCCAGAGTTTTCTCTGTCAAATGTCTGCAACCCCCAGTATTCCTTGCCACTACCTATGCTGGGTAGCACTGCTGGAATTGCAATCCAACAATATTTTGAAAACCACATTTTGCCCTCTCCTTTTTTAAACTGTCACTCCAGGTATACTGACTTGGGCTTCTGGCAATTGAAGTCTTATGTTCTTATGTAGTCCAGGAACACCAGGAGAGCCAAGTTTGCTGATCCCTGGTCTAGACTAGAGAAGCCCTACCACATGCCATGCTGACTAGATTTGATGGGATTTGTTGTCTAAAACCATCCTGAAGAACAGGGATAGCCAACCTTTTTTTTGCTGCAGGCAGGCCCGGACAGCTGAATGGGCCTGACCACGTCCCCTGGGAGCGGGCACATTTACGGCTGCCGTAATGCGCCCACTTCCACATTTACATCAGTCGCGGGGCATTTATGCATGTGTGGGCACATTTTACAGCGGACATAAATGCTCCCAATTCCCCTTCCACTTTCAGGTGCAGCAGAGTTGGTGACGGGCCAGATGGAATGGCGCTGTGGGCTGGGGCCGGCCCACAGGCTGGCTGTAGCTTGGCAATCTCTGCTGAAGCCCCAGGGTATGGTAACCTTACCCTCTAGTTTCAGGTGTTTAAGACCATTCTTTCTGTGACTCCCAAACACCTACACCAACGGCAGCTACAGAATCCATGGCTGCAATGGTAGCACAAAGATCACCGTGACCACAGAAGAAGAGAGGCAAGGGAAGAGGAGGGGCAAGGACTAGTAATTAAGGAAAAGCAATACTACAATAGGCACATTTACTAAGACACACACATGCAGGGTACATCTGCCTTGTACACATGAAAGATAAAGGAAAGGAAAAATGGAAAGACTCCAACCCAGCCATGGTGGCAGCAGATCCTGCAGCCCTGTGACAAATTCAGAGTGACAGCAGTCACTTGAAGTCTTCTCTTCTCTCTCTTAAAGGGACAGAGAGAGAGAGAGATAGACAGACAGAGATCATTTTCAGGACTCTTAAAAAATTACACCATTGACTTGGTTAGTAAAGGAACAATTTATTAGGTTTCAGGGCATATTAAACAACTGCTACAACTCTTCTCTCAAAATATCAGTTCACTTTACAGCTTTTTACAGCCACAAACCTTGTGAAAACACAGTATGTAGCAAAGTAGTGACACAATACACTATACACAGAAAATTGCAAATCTTTTGTCTTCATCAGAAGGAACTCTGTTCTAAAACATTCCTCCCAAACTGTTGATGATTAAAGGATAAATACTGTAAGAACAACACATCAATTTTGCAAACAGTTACAGCTTGCAAAGACTGAGAAGCTGAAATACTCCTCCTTCCCAGGAAAAAAAACCCTAATACAATCTAGTCCCACTCAGATGCCATACAACAAATGACCAATAGAAATAAACTATTATGCATTAAATTTATCAGATCGTTGATATACAAGAATGTTGCCTCAAGACATCTCTGGGTAAGAACTGCACAATGAAAGAGGCAGAATCCAGAACATTAATCTCAGTCAGATGGTAATGATGATGATGGATCGAACTGATTACAACCTTGGTCTTTTTCACACAGCAGTAGATGTTTTGGTGTATTGTGAGAAGAACTGCAATGCTTCACTGTCACCCACTGTCTTCCAGGATGAACTCTACTCTACTGCATCAGCATTTCTTAGCTGCCACATAATTCCCATGAAAAGAAGACTAAGTAACTCCATTTAGTGCTGCAGGCAGTTTTTGAAGATGTGGGGGCCATCCGAATGTTGATGGGAACCAACATCCATCAGCCTTAGTGAGTTGCCGTCCAACAACATCTTAAAGGCTATACACATCCATTTCTAATGTATTATGCAACATGACAGCACAACTGAGGTATGACGGAAAGTGCATCATTTCCCCATGTTCAGCATTTAGAGAATGCCTAAGGCAGTGTTTCCAGACCTTTGGTTTTTGGACTTCCAATTCCTAGAAGCCTAAGTCAATTCCCCAAAGCAATGATCAGCCAATGTACTGACTTTGGCTTCTGAGAATCGAAGTCCCCCTGTGTGGCATGTGCCCCACATTGGGAACCACTGATCTAAGGCATACTAAAAGTCCACAGCTGTCGTTCAGTCGCATAGTCCAGTCTGACCCTTTGCCACCCCATGGACCATCGCACGCCAGGCACCCTATCCATCATCCCTCCTCTAGACTTTAAAATAAATATCATAGGAAACCTAAGCAGAAATATTAGTTTATCCAACTATCTGGTTTCATATAGAAAGTGACTTGGCCAGAAATGCTCACTTATTCATCCTCAATGGAATGGTGCCAAGAAGGTTTTTATTCACTACTAGCAAGAGGATACCCACTTCGCTGGGTAGTGGATCCTTACCTGCGCTCTGGGTGGTGGCCACCTGCCTGGCAACTTCCCTTGGGCGGAAAGCAGCCTGCTGTGCGGGCCGCATTGGTGTGAGGGGCGCTGTGGCTGCCTCCCGTTATGATGAGGTGGAGGCTTGCTCGGGTGGCGGGGCTGAGGTGAGGTGGAGGATGCCTCAGGCGGCAGTATTTATGCGGTGGCAGGCAGCAGCTTATGGAGGGGAGCAGTGGCCGCCTCTGACAGCCTTGTGTCCCCAGTGAGGGATGGTGATTTTTCCTTTGTTGCGCGCGCAAGCTCTCTATTAAGACTGGGCTGGGGTGGGAGGAGCCATGGATCTGTTGGTGGACATTTTAACCGCCACGAGAGTTCTGTGCTCTGCATTCCACACTGACGCCGCACATGGATGGCCCCCCACCTTGAGCATACACAGCCATTTTGGCCAATTCCGTGGGGCATAGGCCCCACCCCTGGCCTCCAGAACCCTCGAGGGGCTGATGTCTGGGACACAAGGTAAGTGTGTGCCGAATATTACGGGATAGGCTACAGGGGTGTGGCCACACCTGCAAGACACGTACGGTCGTGCCCTTCCTTTATAGGTATAGATTAGAGCTTGTGTTATGCAGTGGTTACTACTGGACAAATGTTGGGAGTTCTGGGTTTGAGCCCTCCTGCCCAGCACTTTAAAAGTTATTGCGTGACACTGAGCCAATCAGTCTCTCTCTCAATTCGACCATAAGACCTTCTCTCACAAGAGTGTTACGAAAGAACCAGGTACACTGCCTTGAGGTCACCAGAGGAGATGTAAGAAATGAAACTAATAATAATGGCAATCCTTCACTGCACAAGAAAACCCAACCAACAAACTACACGTTTCTGTCAAATACTAAGGCACTCAAACAAACAAAAAGATGCCTCTTAAGAAAGATTTTTCATTTCAACTTGTTCCATTTTCTAACTGCTCCCTTCAAACAAGGAAAAGCATTTTGAAGCCACCAACAGAACAGTTAAAGTGTATTCTATAGCTAAATATGCCATGCTTTGTTTATTTCAGTTACTATTTTTTTTCAAAAACAGAAGTCTGACAAATATATGCATTTAGGTAAGCAAACGCCCATTAATCATGCACATTTTCTTTCATTCTGAGTGGCATTATGTAAAACATTATGTAAATATTTACAATATTTATGTCTCTCAATAATTAGGGTTCACTGGGCAGTTTATGCTCAAATTGTCCCCATTATTTATTTATTTATTGTTATGCACAGCCTAGAGAAAAATACAACACACACTGGGGAAATAAGATGCATGGGCAAAAATACAGTTTAGCTGTAATTTTTAGTAGAATAATGTTGGAGGATGGTGGGGGCATGTGGGAATCTGACAGGGATGAACCATAAACCAAGTTCATGAGAATGCACACACTCCTGTTTGGGTTATGAGTTCCTCCCGAGAGATGTCCTGCATCTCTTTACTATGTTTCAATATTTCCCTGAAAGAATGTCAGTAAGCATGTAATCAAGGTCTAAGCTTTTGCTATAGAGAGACTGATCACGCAGGTTTATGAGGCTAGTATGCTATCTTAGTTGTTCTAACCAATCAGGCACGTACTGTCGCTTGCATGATTCTCACACGGTACCCTAATGTTATAACGAATGTATGCCGAATGTAATCTGTGGCTGAATATTCTCTACTGTTCACTATGCAACGCATTTTGCTCCCTTTCTACTGAATGCACTATTTTCCTGTATTCTTATCTGCTACTGAATTTTGGCAATAAAAGATACTGGTTGGGGTTGTTTGAGAGAGCTCTCCCCAAGCAGCCGGCTGGACCGTATCTCTGCTTGAGCATTTTCATGGAATCAGGATTTCCTCCCGCAACAGAGTAAGTGTTGAAAGGGAAAGTTTGCAAACCATTGGCTGCTGTCATTCATATAGTCAAACTCACAATGAAAACTTTCTTGGCACCATTCCATTGAGGATGAATGAGCAAGCATTTCTGGCCAAGTCACTTTTTCCTGACTGCATCCTTTTTTATTTTTTTTGAGCCACAAGAAAGATACCAGGGATTGAGTGACATGTCCAATGTAGCTCTAAGCATTACCTCTGCTTCAATCAGCTCTACTAAAAACGGACTTTTATTAACTCTGAAAAATTCCAGTCTGGTGGCATGTGGAGCATTAAACAAGAGCTGAGAAGGTCTCTGTAAGCCAGCCAATAACTCATCCATTCTGTCTCATGATGTCATTATTAGCATATTGCAGGCCTCATTTCCATAGAGGTCTTGCAAGACAGGTGATTTCTTTTCCCAAAGGTTTCTTTGGAAAGGCATTTTCAACCACCAGTTCTAAAATACTTTAAAAATAATCCTAATGACACAATTCCATTTTTAAATTCCAAATAATGGTAACCTTGTGGCAAGAATCAGAAACATTTTGTCTACCTTCCTAGAGCCATGGTTCCCAACGTGGAACCCACACCCCACAGGGGGATTTAAATTCTCAGGAACCTAAGTCAATACATTGGCTGATAAGTGCTTTGGGGGTTGGGGGTGGGGGGAGATGCCTGGCCGCCTGAGGCATTTACCATCAGCTGGGTGGCCAGATGTGCCTTCAATGGCCCCGTTGCCTTTGCCGTTGGACCTGGCCTTGTCCTCCTGCATGGGGGCAAGAGAAGGAGGCAACTTGCTGTGGGGCGGCTTACCATTTTTGCTGCCAGAACCATGGGGGGATTGTGGGTGGGGTAGGAAGAGAGAGAGCTGGTGCTGCCAGCCAGGAAGGAGGGGCAGCATTCCATCTAGGGGGGTTCCAGAGACCCATATATGTTGTGATGGGCATGGGGCGGTATGGCAGGTACCGAGGGGCGGGCCGCACTCGGTCCAATGTTTAAGTGCGGTCCCTCGTTCCAGCCCCGCAGGTACATCTCTGGGCCCTGAGCAGCAGATCCAGAGTGACCCCACCCTTAGGCTGCTGCTGGTAAATGCCAGATCGGTCTGTAATAAGGCCCCCCTGATTCAAGATTCTATCCACGAGGGGCGGGCCGACCTGGCATGCATCACCGAAACCTGGCTGACACCTGAGGATGGAGTACCTCTATCGGACATGTGTCCAGCCGGGTTCGGTATTTGGCACCAGCCTAGAGGTGAGGTGAGGGGCGGTGGTGTCGCCATTGTTGCCAGGGAGTCATTGGGAGTTGCTAGGGCCACTGCTCCACAAGTGTCTGGTTGTGAGGCCCTGCTTCTACGGTTGGGCCCTAAGGGTCAGTTGGGGATCTTACTCCTGTACCTGCCCCCTTGCAGGGTAAAGGATGCCCTGCCTGAGCTCCTCGAGGCCACCTCAGTGTTGGCGTTGGAGTTCCCGAGGCTTATGGTTCTGGGGGACTTCAATTTGCCATCATTGGGGATGGATTCTGAGGTGGCAAGGGAGTTCATGGATTCCATGGGCCTGACTCAGGTAGTTCGGGGTCCGACCAGGGGCAGTGGTCACATGCCAGACTTAGTTTTCTTGTTGGAGCAGTGGCAGAATGATCTGAGATTACAGGATTTAGTCATCTCACCTGTGCCATGGTCAGATCACTATCTGGTGACTCTTGACTTTCTGGGGGCGACGCTTCATCGTAGGGAGGCAGGGCCTATTAAAATGGTCCGCCCTCAGCGACTAATGGATCCAGACGGATTCCAGAGGGAACTGGGGGATGTTCCTCTGGATCAGCTACACGATTCACCCGAGGCACTTGTCGACCTGTGGAACAGGACGGCAATAGCAGCCTTGGATGAAATCGCGCCACTGCGGCCTCTCCGCGCCCGTGGGGTTACGTCATCCCCGTGGTTCACGGATGAACTGCGGGAACTCAAACGGGCAAAGAGACGCCTAGAGCGCCGCTGGGTGAAGACCCAGGATGACTCTGATTGGACACTAGCTAGAGCTGCTATTAGGGCCTACCTAGTGGCGATGGGGGTGGTGAGGCGGCAATACTTCACCACCCTTATTGCCTCCGCTGATAATCGCCCAGCTGCCCTGTTCCAGGTAACCAGGTCCCTCCTCGGTAGGGGGAGATCGGTGCCTGGTTGGCAGGGTTCGGCTGAGGACTTTGCTGACCATTTGGTGGAGAAAATCGATCGGATTCGTTCAGGACTGAATCCCGGCGTGGATGGGGAGGGTCGGGGGGGGTGTACCGGAGCACAGTCTTGCTGTACGATCTGGGATCAGTTTGATCCTGTTGTCCCTGATGAAGTGGACAGGCTCCTTGCAGCTGTGCGTGCCACTACATGTCCTTTGGACCCCTGTCCCACCTGGTTGGTGAAAGCCTCCAAGGTGGTGACAGGTGGCTGGGTTGGGGCGATAATAAATGCATCATTACGGGAGGGGGTATTTCCTGCACTGCTAAAACATGCTTTGGTGCGCCCCCTCCTGAAGAAAATATCCCTTGACCCAGCTGTCCTTAACAACTACAGGCCAGTTTCCAACCTGCCCTTTCTGGGTAAGGTTTTGGAGAAGGCAGTGTCACGCCAGCTGCAGTGTGTCCTGGAGGAAGCGGATTATCTAGACCCCTTTCAATCAGGATTCAGGCCCGGGTATGGTACGGAGACGGCATTGGTCGCACTGATGGATGATCTCTGGCGGGAGCGGGATGAAGGTTACCCATCTGTCCTTGCTCTTCTTGACCTCTCAGCGGCCTTTGATACGGTCAACCACGGTATCCTTCTGGAATGGCTCAAAGGACTGGGAATCCAGGGCACCGTGTTGTCCTGGTTTTCCTCTTTTCTGGAGGGCTGTACCCAGTCGGTGTGGTTAGAGAGTGAGAGGTCCAGCCCTAGGCTCCTCAAGTATGGGGTGCCTCAGGGCTCGGTGCTCTCTCCTCTCCTATTTAACATCTACATGAAGCCACTGGGTGAGATCATTCGTTCCCATGGGGTGCGGTACCATCAGTACGCGGATGACACCCAGTTGTGCATCTCGGCCCGTGGGGACCCCAGTGATGCTGTTGAAATCCTATCCGGATGCCTGGAGGCCATTGGGGCCTGGATGGGGGGCAATGGGCTTCGGCTGAATCCCAGCAAGACAGAGTGGCTGTGGATAAGGGGCCCCATGTTATCCAGGGAGCTACCATCTTTGGTGCTGGATGGGGCTGTTTTGCCCCAGACAGACCCAGTGCGCAACTTGGGGGTCCTTCTGGACTCGTGGCTGCTGCTAGAAGAACAGGTAGTGGCTGTGGCCAGGAGGGCTTTTGCCCAACTTCGGGTGATTCACCAGTTGCGCATGCTCCTGGACCGGGGCTCCTTGCTTATGGTTACCCACGCTCTGGTCATTTCCCGACTAGATTATTGTAATGCGCTCTACATGGGGCTGCCCTTGACGACCATTCGGAGGCTGCAGCTGGTCCAGAATGTGGCACCCGGGTGGTGATGGGATGTGGACGATATGCCCACGCCTCACCGCTACTTCGGGAGCTGCACTGGTTACCAGTTTGTCTCCGGGTGCAATTCAAGGTGCTGGTTTTGACCTTTAAAGCCCTATATGGAAGTGGGCCAGGATACCTTAGAGACTGCATCGTCCCAAGAGTGTCTGCCCGTCCAACCAGATCGGACCGGAGAGGCTCTCTAATAGTGCCATCAGCTAGGGGTGCACATCTATCCAGCACCCGAAGGAGGGCCTTCTCCGTGTCCGCACCAACCCTCTGGAACCTCCTGCCAACAGATCTAAGACTTCAAAGAGAATTACTGCCCTTCAGGAAAGGATTGAAGACCTGGCTGGCAGGGTAGGTGTGGGGCCCTAATGGGAATACAGTCCCCGCCTGCTGGCTTATGTAAACAATTAAGAACTCTCTCTTCTTCTTTTTATAGTGGGTGGGATGGGTGGGTGGGATATGGGTCTTTTAAAGTGGGTGGGATATGGGTCTTTTAAAGTGTTTTTATGTGTTTTTAGAACTTGTTGTAATGCCGCCCTGAGTCGGGTTCTGCCTGAGTGGGTGGCATATATAAATATGACTATTAAATTAAATTAAAAATTAAATTAAACTGACACAGGCTCCTGGGAATTGAAGTTCAAAAACCAAAGGTTGAGACACACTGTCCTAAAGGCTCTGGAACTCTCCGCACTGTCCTTCCACAAGGACCTTTCTCTCAGGCAGGCTTACAGGGGTTGCCAACCTTTTAAAGTCGGGGGCCGGGTAATGCTCCCTCAGACAGTTGAGCATACCTGTCAAGTTTTGGATTTGAAAATAAGGGAAATTTTGGCTACACCCCTCTGTGGGCGTGGCCAAATATGTGGGGGTGGCCAAATATAGCCATGTGACTTGCTGGGCTCTAGTCATGCCTGCCACATGGCCATGGAAATGTCTGCAAACACAGACAGCACTGGCTCTTTGGCTGTAAATGGAGATGAGCACTGCACCCTAGAGTTAGGATTAAAGATCGCTGCAGATGGTGATTGCAGCCATGAAATAAAAAGGTGACTGATGCTTGGGAAACAAGCTATGAGCAACCTGGGGAACATAGTTAAAAAAGCATCACCTTGCAAACAAAAAATTGCATAGTCAAAGCAATGGTATTCCGGGGGTAATGTATGGGTGTGAGCGCTGGACCATTAGGAAAGCTGAGCGCAGAAAAATAGATGCCTTTGAAATGTGGTGTTAGAAATAGGTCAATCCTAGAAGAAATCAACCACGACTGCTCATTAAAGGTCAAATAGTATAGATGACACTAAAGTACTTTGGACATCAAATGAGAAGAGAGGATTCACTTGAGAAAAC
Source organism: Bradypodion pumilum (assembly GCA_035047305.1). NCBI lineage: Eukaryota > Metazoa > Chordata > Lepidosauria > Squamata > Chamaeleonidae > Bradypodion > Bradypodion pumilum. Next base: position 429,288,564 of record JAWDJD010000001.1, on the reverse strand, counting down.
CTTGATGCTGGGAAAGGTGGAGGACAAAAGAAGGGGTAGCCAAAAATAAGATGGCTAGATGGTATTGTAGATGCAATGGGCACAAAGCTGTGTGGGGCAAAGAACCCTTTTCCCATCTTCTTGGGGGACTTTTGTTTTGTTTTCTTTCTTGTTTACTCATTTTTAATTTAAAAAATATTCTGGGAAGCAAAGAGCAGAATAGTAAACCAGCTCCCTAGGGTGAACTAGCTCGGCACATGGCTAGACCCCCCCCCCGCAATTAGGGTGGAGGACCAAGGGATTAATTCCCCCAAATTAACCAATCTATTTGTTCCTCACTGCAACCAGTTGAAGCACCAACACCTGAGAATGTCGGATCCAGCTTAAGGAAGGGAATTAGTAAAGTAAAAAGCAACCTTTGTAGTTTCCAAGCCTCCCAGCAGCTGTGGAGTTAATCTCCATATATGAAATATCGCTCACCTAGAGTAGACTCCCGTGGCTCCGACCAGCAGCAGCTAAAATGAAGCCTCCATGAAAGAGAAACTACAGAAGGCCCCCACCACCTTCTCTCTCTCCCTCCACAAGCGAAAAGCCACAGCGACCTCTGGTGGCAGGAAAAACATAATGCAGCTTCGCCTGTGAGGGCTCCGATCAGGATTTTTTTAAAAAATAAATAAATAAATAAGGGATATTACGGGGAAATTAATAAAATGGGAGGGGCGGGAAGAGGGGTAAAAATAAGGGGTTTTCCTGGGAAAAACAGGAGACTTGACAGGTATGCAGTTGAGCGGTCAGACTGGTGGTCCCCCCGGCTGTAAATACCACCATAAAATGCATCTGCAATGGTTGTAAATGTGTTTATGACAGTCGCAGACATGTCTTACACCTGTTTATGCTGCTTCCAGTGGTGGAAGAGAGAACGTGGGAGGCCAGATGATTTGGGCCTGCAGGCCATAGGTTGCCAACCGCTGGTCTAAGATTTTATTTAAATTGGTGTTATTAGTAGGAGCCTGGGTGGTGCAGTGGTTAAACTGCTGTACTGCAGCCAAGAGGCTGTGAGTTCGATCCTGACGGGATAAAAGGGTGACTCAGCTTTTCATCCTTCTGAGTATTCAGCATGTTGGGGCCAAAATGTGAATTAACTCATGAATCACCCAGAGAGTGCACTAAGCGATATGGAGCAGTACATAAGTGTAATTGCTGTTGCTATTTTAAATGTGGTATTATTGCTCTTATCTACTGGTTTAATAGTAAACACTTGTTCAATTTCTTCTCAAAATGTGAAAATTAATTTTTTAGCTTCCAATATTTTTTTAATATTGTGAGCTGACTTGGACGCTCTTTAGGACAAAGGTGGTATGCAAACATACAAAAAGTTCAGTTTACACACCAAGAAGTTTTTGCATGGAACACAAGCTCAGGTTTGCAAAGTGAGAAAGTTCGGTTTCACTTACCAGTGATAACTTTCGTTCTTCAAGTATATAGTTTGTGAATCCACACTCATGGGTTATGCGCCTGCGCAGAACGGCCGATCAGAGGCTTGAAAAGCTATTGGTCAAAAGTTTTGGCGGTAAGACCGCCCACCGTACCGCCCACCCTGAGGCGCTCGCGCGCCATTTTACCTCAGTTCCATACTTAAGCCAAGCACAGGATAAACCAATTGATCTCATCCGTGCAGCTCAAGAGGGGAGGCAGGGTGGGTAGTGTGTATTCACAAACTATATACTCAAAGAACGAAAGTTATCACTGGTAAGTGAAACCGAACTTTCTCCTTCGTATAGTTTGTGAATCCACACTCATGGGAGATTAGCAAGCTCACACTTACTTGGTCGGTGGGCGGTCGGATGAGATGATCCCACGATGAAGATGCTGATGGTCAGGCAGGGTGAACTGTCAAGGGCAATGAGCCCGGAGCCCCCTAGTGAGGACGACACGGCCAAGCCTGGCGTCCGCAGTTGCTCTGGTGTCCACCCTGTAGTGCTGGACAAATGTAGAAGGTCTGGACCAGGTGGCAGCCTTACAGATGTCCTCAAGCGGTGTGCCCTCCAGAAAGGCCGTGGATGTTGCAACCTCTCTGGTAGAGTGCGCCCTGACATGAGGTGGAGGGGGCAGCGATGCCGACTCGTAGGCCAAGTAGATGGTAGAGGTGATCCATTTGGAGAACCGCTGCGCAGAGATGGGTTCACCTTTGGACTTGCCCCCATACGCCACGAAAAGGCGTTGCGACTTCCTGAACTCCCTTGTCCTGCTGGTGTAAAACAATAAAGCCCGTTTGACATCCAGCATGTGCCAAGTCCTTTCTTGGGCGTTAGCGGGGTTCTGGAAGAATGTTGGCAAGGAGATAGTCTGTGCCATATGAAACTGGGAGACCACCTTGGGGAGGAAGGTGATGTCCGGTTGGAGTACCACATGGTCATTGAAGAACTGGAGAAAGGGTGCGTCCGCCCGCAGGGCGACCAGCTCACCAGCTCGCCGAGCAGACGTGATGGCCACAAGAAAAGCCGTCTTCCATGTGAGGAGACGAGCATCCGCGGTAGCCATGGGCTCGAAAGGAGTCCTGGTGAGCGTGTTAAGGACGGTAGAGAGTGACCATTAGGCCGTCGGAGTCCTGACCGGCGGGAAGGCGTTCCGCAATCCCTTGAGGAAACGTTTCACCGTTTGGTTGCGGAAAGCGCTAGAAGCGGGCGAGCCAGCTGGACAGTGAGCCACCACCGCTGCGAGGTGTACTCGGATGGAGGCGATGCTGAGGCCAGACTCCGCCAGATGGAGGAGGTAGGTCAAGACGTCCTGCAGCTCCACCTGCGAGAGGGGGGTCTCCTGAGATGCCAGGATAGCACAAAAGCGTCTGTATTTGGATGCGTAGGACTTCCTTGTGGAAGGGCACCTGGCTAGTTCCAGGATCCTGGACAGTCTGGAGTTATCCTCCACGCGGTGACGTGGAGGCTGGGCAGGTCCGAGTGGTGGAGCTGGCCCTGCTCCATTTGGAGGAGCGTCGGTGACTCCGGTAGCGTGCGATACTGAGATGACATGCGCAACAGCAGCGGAAACCATGGTTGGCGAGGCCATGCTGGGGCCACTAGGATGGCTCTGGTCCTGTGCTGAAGCATTCTGGTGAGGACCTTCTGGACCAGGGGAAACGCAGGAAAAGCGTAGAAATAGTCCTGATCCCACCGTTTCATGAAGGCATCGCCCTCGGAGTTCACACCGATGCCCGCCCTGGAACAGTACCTGTGGCATTTCGTGTTGGACTCCGATGCGAAGAGGTCGATGTTCGGAGTCCCCCAGGCCTCGCAAAGCGACTGGAACACCTCGTCGTTCAGTTCCCATTCGTGGGTCGTCGAGGTGAGGCGGCTGAGATGGTCGGCCAGGACATTCAGCTTGCCCTGAATGTGCACTCAATTGGGAAAATGTGCCTCTCTAGCACCACTCCCAGAGTTGCACGGCGAGGTAAAGAAGGGTGGTAGACCGTGTTCCTCCCTGCTTGTTCAGATACGCCACAGCCATGGTGTTGTCCGACGCCACTTGGACCGCCTTGCCCATGAGCATGGTCTCGAAGGAACGGAGGGCCTTCCAGATGGCCAGTAGCTCCAAGTAGTTGATATGGTGCACCATCTCCTCAGGCGACCAAGGGTTGTTGACCGTGAGAGTCCCGCAGGCAGCCCCCCAGCCGAGGTTGCTTGCGGCGGTCAATATTTGCAACGAGGGTTGCGGGGGGTAAAAACTCTTCCCCGTTGCCACGTTGAGTGGTGTCGTCCACCACACCAGCTGGTCCCTCAGCTCCGGGGACGGAGTTAGCCGTTTGGATTGGCTCTCCTGGAGCGCATCGAATTCGTGCAGAAGCCACGACTGTAGGGACCGGAACTTTAACTTGGCGTGAGGGACCACCGCCGTCGTTGAGGCCATAAGGCCTAGCAGTCTTTGAGCCTTTTTCGCCCGGATGCACGGTTTGGTGCGTAGGTCGTTCACTCCCTGCGCGATGTCCTGCAAGCGCTTCTGGGGTGCAAAGGCTCTGGTGGCAAGCGAGTCGAGTATCGCTCCGATGTACTCGACGCTTTGAGAGGGGATCAACTTCGATTTGGTGAAGTTGATCCTGAGGCCGAGACTCTCCATGAGGTGGACCGTGAACTGCGTGTCCCGAATGGCCGACGAGCTGGTGGGGGATACAATCAACCAGTCGTCGATGTATGGGAAGACCCTGATTCCCCGCTGGCGAAGGAAGGCGGCCACCGGAGCCATGCATTTGGTGAAGACTCGCGGTGCCGTGGCCAGACCGAACGGTAGACATCGGTACTGGTAAACCGAATCGCCGATGCGGAATCGAAGGAACCTTCGGTGCTCCTCGAGGATGGAGACATGGAAGTAAGCGTCCTTGAGGTCTATGACTGTGAACCAGTCCCCTTTGTTGATGAGGGGAAGGACGGTCTGCAGGGTCACCATCTGGAACTTCCTGGTGTGGATGCATTTGTTGAGGCGGCGCAGGTCCAGGATTGGGCGAAGTCCTCCGTCCTTCTTCTGTACCACGAAGTACCTCAAGTAGAAGCCGTTGTCCCAATCGGGCGGGGCCACCCGCTCGATGGCTCCCTTGGACAGAAGAGTTGATATTTCTTCCTCCAAATGGGGGGACGAGGTGGTGAAACGATGTCTTCCTACCCGAGGCGCCCGCACGAACTCGATGGCGTAGCCAGAGGACAAGATCTTTAAGACCCACCGGTCGTCCGTGATGCCTGACCATACCTGGAGGAAGTTCCGGAGGGGGAGGTACGGGAGATGGAGCGCGAGAGACTCGGCCGTCGCAGCTTCAAACGCGTGACTTGGACATAGCGTCCGAACACTTGCCGTGCCCGTAGGGCTGGTAGCGCGGCTTGTGCTGGCGGCGTTGCTTGTAAGAGCCAGACCTGGGCTGCTCCACGGTGCCACCCTGTTGTTGCGGGTTTCCCTGGTAGCGCCGCGTGAAGGGCTGGAACCTCGGCCTGGCAGGCAGAGCCGGCGTGGTAAGCCCTAGAAACTTGGCGGTGGAGTTGGTCTGCCGCATTTCATTGAGGACCTTGTCCGTGTCCTGCCCAAAAAGGCCTTGCCCGTCGAAGGGAAACTCCTCGATGAGCTTCTTCATAGCATCATCGAGGGAGGTGCCCCTAAGCCAGGCGTGGCGACGGAGCAGGATCGCAGACGACATGTCCTTCGCCGCATAGTCATTTATATGCCTGGCGGTTTGCATTTGTTGCTCCGCCAGGAAATCGCCCTCGGATGCCAGCGCGTCGATCCGTTTCTGGGCGTCGGCAGGTAACGTCGCCATTTCGGCTTTCACTCGCTCCCAGAGGTGAGACTGGTACAGGCCCATGGCAGCCGAGTAGTTGGCGGCGCGGAGGAAGAGGGAACCGGTGGCGTAGAATTTGCGGCCCACCGCGTCCAGCTTCTTCCCTTCCGGGGTCGAAGGCACCGGGAACCCGCTGGTGGCCGTCCTGTGTTGGAAAGCCTTGACCACCAGGGAATTCGGCAGGGGGTGCGCCTGCAGGAACTCGACGTTCTCGTCCAGGACTCTATACATGCCGTCGAGCCTGGACGAAACGAAGTGCGCTGACGCAGGCTTCCTCCACGTCGCCTTCGCCGACGTCAGCATGGACGGAAGCATGGTAATATGGACCGGCCGTACCGCACGTCGGTCCAGTTTCGCGGTCATTTGGTCCTCACCTTCCAGTGGTGGCTGGTCCACCTTCAGGTTCAACGCGGTCCCCAGGCGCGTCAGCATGGCCGTGAGCGAGCGTTGATCCTCACCACGCGGTGGGTCAACCGCGCCGATGGCCTGGTCCAGCGTCCGTTCGGCATTGACGTCTCCCTCGTCCTCCTCCGAAGAGGCGCTGGAGTCATCGGAGGACGAGGGAGGAACTCTTGCATCCACGTTGGGACCGTGCCAGTACGGCCTGGGCGGGCCGGCGGGATGGGAGTCCACCGCTTCAACGTCTGGACCAACCCGCGACGATGTGGGTGGGCCAGCGGAGCGGACACTCGACCCTCGGGAGGTCGGAAGGGCCACAGCAGGGCCAGCATCCCTGGGGCTTGTGGTGGTCGGTACCGGAGCCGCAGAGGCCGCAGGTATGGAGGTCTTAAACTGGTTGGCAAAAGTCTGAGCCATGACCTCGAACATCCCCTTCAGGAACTCCATCTGGGATGGGTCCCCCACCGTCGGGAGCGACGAAACGGTGGCCGACGAAACGGTGGCTGGCAGAGTCGGTGACGAAACGGTGGCCGGTAGAATCGGCGACGAAATGGTGGCCGGCATGGTGATTGCCGCGTCGTCGAGCGTCGGAGTCCTGGGCCTTGGGGAGACGGAGGCCTGCCTCATAGGCGAGCGGGCCCTCCCACGAGGCGGTGACGGGAGTACCTGAAGTGGGCGAGCTGGAGCCCCAGCCCTGCGTCCTTTTTCAGGCGATCCCGAGGAGGACCGTCCTCCCCAGATGGAAGACCCAGGAGATGGACATCTCGCGACCGAGTATGGTGGCGAGGGTCCCGGGGACACAGGGGTGTGCGGAGTAGGCGGGAGCGATCGCCTCTTCTCCGACCCGCACTTCTTTTTCTTCTCTCCGTTCTTGTCCCTCTTCTTCTTCTTCTTGATGGTAGCGGAAGAAGAGGCCGAAGGCGGAGGAGGCTGAGAGACGCTAGCCGAGGTAGAAGCGGCCGCGACGGGGGCCAGAGAGAGTTCCATCAGGTGAGCTTTGAGCCGGTAGCTCCGGTTTTGCACGGCCAGACGAGTGAATTTCTTGCAGTGAGGGCAAGACTGGCTCTGATGAGACTCTCCGAGGCAGAAAAGGCAGAGGCTATGCCCGTCGGAAGCCGGAAACTTTTTCAGGCAAGCCGAGCACTGTTTGAAGGCCGCGGCCATCAAAGAAAAAATTCTTCCAATGGAAGTTTCTGGAACGCGGTTACCCCGAAGGGCTGGCCAGCCGCCACCCCCTTGAGGGGGGAAACGGTGACCAAAGCGAGTAGGTAACTGAGTCCACCAGAAGGAAGAAACAGCACCGGGGTGGCGATCCTGCCCGAAGGACAAGATCACCGAGAAAAATTGTGAAATTTGCCAAAAGACTTTCCCTCAGAAGGGCGAAAAAATTGAGGAAGCTCTCAACGATCGTCCTGCTGCTACGGCGGAAAGAAGAGAACTGAGGTAAAATGGCACGCGAGCGCCTCAGGGTGGGCGGTACGGTGGGCGGTCTTACTGCCAAAACTTTTGACCAATAACTTTTCAAGCCTCCGATCGGCCGTTCTGCGCAGGCGCATAACCCATGAGTGTGGATTCACAAACTATACGAAGGAGAACAATAGCTCCAGTTTATAGCCTGGGCAGCAGTTGTAGTGCCATGCATAGAAATGAGTGCGATATGCAGGAATAGCTGGGAGATGTCCTAATGTCTGAGAATTATATCTATCCCCTCTCATCATGCAATCTTTAGGAAAGCTTTCTATCAAACAAGTTGCTATATACCAGGCTGCATGCCTGTCCAGAGATAGGTAAGGATTAGACTTCTTTTTCATGCCATACCATTCCAAGGTATTGGCTGAAATCCAAAACATGATAAAGGAAGCTGCAACTGGAATGAGCCCACTTGTCTTCTACACCCCTCTACTTTCCTTCCAAAAAGTCACCTCCGCGAAAAATAAGTTTTCCCAAAGAGGGGGGGGGGGACGACGACACGGGAATGTACCTAAAGTACCAACTACATACTCAAGAGCACTCTCTATTAATTTCAACTGAGTATCTATGTCAATAATTGATTATAAACATTCATTCCTCATCAGACTCCGTCACTTCAACCACACTCAATTCCCCCAGACTCTTCCCTTCTGCTGCACCACCCAATTCTTCCTTGATCTGCGTCTTTTCAATCAATTGTATGCATTTTTTTTTTTTGCATAAAGAAATCTCACTTGCAATGGAAACCTCCAATAATAATTGATCCCTTGATCTCGAAGAATTTTTGTTGCTGGTTTCATTTTATACCTCCAACTTTGTTCCTCAACAGAAATATCATTGTAAACCTCCACATCGTCACTATCAATTTTTAGAACACCTGTTCCCATTTGTTTTACATGTGCCATCACCTTCAGTTTATCACCAACATTTGCAAACTTAACTAAAACATTCCAAACTTTGCCCATTCTCTTTGAACCCAATCGAAATATATTAATTATATCCTCGGCCACAAAATTTTTACCCATATTAAGATAGAATTGATAGAAGTTATGGAGGGACTGACTTTAAAAATCCTCATTGATTTAATGGTCCTAGTTTAGTGTGACTTACTACAGTAACAACAAAATTTCAGCCATTAAGTTCTGTATATTCTGCATGAAGATTCTTCATCTTTGCCATCTTTACCATGTCATTTTATGGACTAAGTGGAGGGCTAACTCCAAATTGCCCCCTTTGTTAGTATGTGAGCCGCTCATATATTCTAATCAAGTTCCTCTGCTGCTGCTTCCACCAATAGTCTTGAATTTACCACCTGGTGATGTGGTCTTCAGGACTGTGGTGGCTTAATGGTTAAGATGCTGAACTTGATGACTGGAAGGTCAGCAGTTCATGACTCAAGTGCTGCATGACAGAGTGAGCTCCCGTCTCTGTCCCAGCTTCTGCCAACCTAGTTTGAAAGCAAGAAAATGCAAGCAGATAAATAGGTACCACTTTGATGGGAAGATAAACAGCGTTCTGTGCAATCCAGTGTCTAGTCATGCCTACCGCATGACCACAGAAATGTCTACAAATGCAGGCAGTGGTGGCTCTTTGGCTGTAAACAGAGATGAGCACCTAAACCTAGAGTCAGATGCAACTGGTTTTCAAGCAAGGGCAACATTTACCCTAAGAAGATTAAAGGAAGGAGGAAGGAAAAAAATTGCTAAAAAGTTGCCAGCCAGAAGAGATCAAATTCCTGTGGCAATGCTTTCAGCTACTTTTGATAACACATATCATCCTGTGGATTGCCCCCTCTAGTTAAGATTTCCCTGTATTATTTAAAGTCTATTCTAGCTAAAGAGCTAAACATAATCATACATGGATTTTGTATTACCTAAAAGACAGTGTAATTGCAGGGACCTGCAGAATCAATTTTATGGTTTTACTGCTATCAATTTATTATTCTTCCTACTTTCTGAAGACCCGTTTGGGACTTAACCATTTTAAGAAAATGCTTCATTTATTAATACTCAGCATTGGTCTTCTGTCTAAATCATAAGAATATGTTTTCAAACAAATTATAGATGTGTTTCACATTTCCTTAATACCACTAGATAATCAGATAGAACAGAAATATAAGGGAAATGTCAAAAAACTACATACACATTGCCTATGGAGAGAACTACAGTACTGCATCTCTTGAGATGGGTTCTCTATCTTACACACAACCTGAAATCCAAACTACATCCCATCCAAAGCCACTTAACTTGCACATAATGAGGGATCCCAGTAAAGACTCTAATTAACAGCTGGAAATTAAAGAGCCTCCACCTGGACACCAGGACATGTTGTTGCAAATAAGTCATTTCCCATTTACTAGATTAAGTAATGCTCAAAGACTATTCACTTGTAGAGAGACTTCAGAGGGTTAAAAAAAAGCCCAGGGTTGTTAATTTGGCTGTGGAACATAGTTTCAATAATTAGTTGTTTTTCAGTCACATAGTTGTGTCTGAACCTTTGCAACCCCATGGGCCATCGCATGCCAGGCAATCCTATCTTCCACCATCCTCCACAGCCCGCTCAGCTCTACGTCCACTGCATCAACAATACCATCTAGCCATCTCATCCTCTACTGCCTTCTCTTTTTGCCTTCTATCTTTCCAGTCATCAAGGCCTTCTTGAGTGAGGCGTCTCTTCTCATTTACTTTAGCTTCATCTTCAGTATTTGTCCTTCCAAGGAACAGTCATGGTTGATTTCCTTCAAGATTGACTTATTTGTTCTCTTTGCTGTCCAGGGGACTCTCAAAATTCTCCTCCAGCACAACATTTCAAAGGCGTCTATTCTTCTGCACTCAGCCTTCCTTATGGTCCAGCTCTCACAACCATACATTACTACTGGGAATACCATTGCTTTAACTATGCAGACTTTTGTGGGCAGGGTGATGTCTCTACTTTTTATTATGTTCCCTAGGTTTCTCATATCTTGCCTCCCAAGAATTAACCATCTTTTTATTTTGTGGCTACATTAATGGTGGTGGTGGTGGTGGTGGTGGTGGTGGTGGTGGTGGTAGTAGTAGCAGCAGCAGCAGCAGCAGTAGTAGTTGCTGCAATTATTATGGCTGCTGGTATTGTGCTTGCATTTGGCTACACTGGAGTCAGAGGCTAATTAACTGATTTAATATGCAGACAGAGATTTGCAAAGGATGTATTGTGAGCTGCTTTTCTGGAAATACCAACCTTGAGCACATACTGTTACAAAGAAAGTATTTTGCTGGGCAAAATAAAAAAGGCTTCCAATTTGTTAGAAACATCTCTTCTATACCACAAGCAACGTACAATAACTTTGGGTTTTATCTAAAAATGAAACTTCCGTAACAACCAGCACTAGCCTAGGAACCCAAATTCACCTAATCGTTAACATGTGTAAAAAAAGAACATAAATTGTTAAAAATAGATTAGTACAGAAGGTCCCAACCTTGGGTTCTCAGATCTTCTTGAACTAAAACTCCCAGAATCTTTACCATTGGCTGTACTGGCCAAGACTTTTGGGAACTGTGGTCCAAGAACATCCTGGGCCTCAAGGATGGGAACCACTTGATTAGAATAAGAAAATCCTGTTTCCTTGAATTTCAGAATGGTGATGCACATTCCCTGACATAGCAACACACCTTAAAGAACTTGGGGGTTACTTCTAACTAAATATCCATAAGAATGCATTGTTTCTCTCTCTTTTTAAATTTTGATATGTAATTTTCTGCTTCCCAGTCACAGTATGTATGCACATTTGCCTGTGGGGTTTAATTATGAAATTACTTGGGATTTATAACTGAAGGCTGTAAGGCTGTATGCTGAGATTGTTTACTCACTTGTTCCACCTCATTTAAAAAAGAAAGCATCTGCCAACTGTTCAGCTTCAGTATGGACTGGGTACAGCACACCACAAATGACAAGATGCCAAAGAGACTGAGTAGTGCCATTCCAAAAAGAGAATGCTTCACTGTCTCATAATGAGATGGCTTGTGAGAAGTTGGAGTATGCTTGGATTTACAATGCAGTAAAATTTATAAGATTAAGAAATACTTCCTTTAGAAAGAAGATGATGATGAGATGGGTTTGTTGCAGAAATTGTGTAAACTCCTGAAAAATTATTTGTCTGGAAGAAAAGGGAGATTTTTTTATAAAAAAATCTCCTCCTTAATTGAGTCTTATTCCTTAGTTTTACAACAGAAATTTAATCTGTTTAACAAGGATTGTGGGTCGCCGTCGCCATCCCCCCTCCCCCCAGCATACCCCTGTCAATTACCACAGAGGAAGCTATGTGTTTTACAGTTTACTTTCTCATTCATCTTAATATATTGTCCATCCATAGATTCGGAGTTTGGATTTCAAACTCCAAACAAAATAATTCTGCAAGATAAGGTCCATGTCACCAGGACAAGTGTTATAGAGCAATGACTGACATATTCTGTTGCTCTGAGTAGCTGCTGGACAACTTTGTTCTGTGTAGGACAATGACAATAAAGATTTATCTATCTATCTAATACATCCTTATTTTGTAGGCAATATTATGATTCATGCTTTTAGGCAATATTATGATACACAAATCTGGTCTCTAGTTATCCTTGCCCACCTACACCCTCAGAAATATTGGGGATTTTGCCCATAAGGAATCTAGTGGTTTTTCTAAAATATGAGGTACATGTCAGAAAGGATGTCTGGTAGAAGATTTTCTTTAAAAAAAAAATTGCACTGGATGCCAGCATGTAACAATTTAGTTTGCAAAATGTACTCCTGCATCATAAGAGGGGAAAAAAGTAGTGATTTCCCCCAAATTTCAGCTTGGCAGTGATTCTGTCAGCAAACGTGATAAGCTCTTCTCCTGTCTTTATATCAAATTGAAAGTTCTTTCTTTATATTAAATTGAAAGTTCTTTCTTTGTATTGTATCAATTACTTTCTTTAGAAAGATGGAAAGGAGATTTCATGCCTTTTCACTGAACCCATATTTTTAAAAGTTCTAGCAACAGTTACACTATATGCATTTTGAATTGAGAATACAAAATAAAAATTGGCACTAACTTCATTCAAAGTTTTAACAGCAAAAAAAATCTATCACTTAGTTCATTAGTTGCAAACAAAACCTTCCATTATTCACTGCAGAGTAAACCTTTAATAAATAGTAGTTGCAGGGTATGCACATCTGTAGTTCTGCCGCACGTTTACAATACATCATATCCTGACAATGCTATGCATTCAATTTGTATGTTCTTCTATTCCACTGAATGTATGAGATAACAAAACCTCTTGTGAATACATCTAACACCATTAAGAGCTGTGAATGCTTCTACCTGGTAGGCGAGCCTTAAAAGTAAAGTTGAAGAAAACATTATATCATAAGTACAGAGAAAACATAAAAGTAGTTAAGAAAGAAGCACTTCCAATAACAACTCAACCACTCTATTCACCATCACTGCAGGATAAATAGAAAGAAAATGTGATTTATGTGTTGGCATTTTTCTACTCAGTAGAAGTCTCTTCCCTCTTTCATGACTGAAAACTTTTGCACTTTATGATGGAAGTGATCAATTTTCTTGGAATTTAAAGTCAATGCAGTTTCCATTTGGGAAAATCAAAACACAACATAAACCAGAAATCATTTTTTTTTTGCATTAAGACAATACTAAACACAGACCATGCCACTTGCATTTTTATTTAAACATACAAAGAATCTGGTACTAGAAATAAAACACGCTTATGTACAGCTCCCAAATTCAGTTTGTAGTGGAGACATACTGAAGTCCCTCCTTCTTACAATTCAAGCATCACAAAAAAATTACAGCAACTCTTAAGAGAATTTAGCCGTTTCTCGCCTTCCTGCTTTAACCTTTGAATAGCAAAGAAGAATGCAGTTGATCACTGGGTGTCACTGTTGGTTTACATAGACATTTCTGAAAGCACTCAGAACTGGCAGGAAAAGTCTTTCCCTCTCCCCCATGAAAGGGGGGCGGGCAGAGATTATAATCAGAAATGTATGGATATTTGGTGCAACTTTAATTTTTGCTTCTGTCACGTCAGGCAGCAAACTTTGGATGATGCGCCATACTTTGAAAATACACCATCTGCTGCTCGTTAACTGACAAAAGCAGCAACCTACCAATTCTCTAAGTAGCTTTGCTCATTAGCCAACAAAAGCCACTTCCAATGCTCACATATTATTAGATTACTTTGGACAAATGTCTATTATATATGATGAGCGAAGGGGGAGTAAAGAAAAAAGCATGGATTAAGAACAGAAAATATATTAAACAGCATGATCAGAAACCAACTTCAACTGAGCATAACACTAAGATTTCACGATCAAATACCAATATGCTCTGTAGCTCAGGACCTGGTAAAAAATGCCTGCCCCAAATTCTCAGCTGTTTCAAAGCCTCTGCCAGCAAATATTGAAAATTAGATCTATTGCACAGAGTACATAAAGAAGATGAACACTTCCAGTGCTATCCCTTTGTTTACTACCATCTTCATAATGTCCAGGACTGCAGTGGCTCAAGTGGTTAAGACGCTGACAGGGAGGCCGAAGGGCAGCAGTTCAAAATTCAAGTACTGCATGATGGAATAAGCGCCCATCTCTGTCCCAGAGATAAATAGATACCACTTCAGTGGGAAAGTAACCAGTGTTCCGTGCAATTCAGTGTCTAGGCATACCTGCCACATGTCCACAGAAAACTCTGCAAATGCACAGCGCTGGGTCTTCAGCTATAAACAGAGATGAACACTGAACTCTAGAGTCGGATACGACTGGCTTTCAAGCAAGGGTGATCTTTACCTTTACCTCATAATGCCCATTTTAATGCTACCTGGCTTTTGTCTGTGTGACACAAGCACACAGATTAACTAACAGCTCTGGAGATTCAGGCTCTTCTTTGCCCCATTTCACACAAGACCAAAAGAAGCAATGAATGAATAGACAAGTCCTTCATCAACTTGTCCAGAAGGGACTTCAAAATCAGAGCATTATCAGACTCCACTACTTTATCTTAGCCCAGTGGTTGCGAACCTATGGCACGCGTGCCAGAGGGGGCACTCAGAACCCACTCTATGGGCATATGGGCCGTCGCCCCAGCACAGAGTTCACCCCACCCCTCTGCCCAGCAGCCCAATGGGAGTGCTTCCTCCTTCTCCTGTTGCCGTGTTAGCACTTTGCAATAAATAAGTGGTTTTGGGTTGCAGATTGGGCACTCGGTCTCTAAAAGGTTTGCCACCACTGTCTTAGCCTGTCTTTTGCTGAGAACTTGTAAAGTGCCTACAATAAGATCAGCTTCCATAACAGAAGAATAGAAAACATTCTAGGTCAAGCCTTTTCTGTACACAGAAGAGCAGCCAATTGAATCTGTATTTCGAATATGTTCAGTTGAACGTTTTGGAGGTTCACAGGACTTTCAAACCAAATCTAGCCTAGAACAAGGAAGCAGCAGACAACTCTGCCATAATTAAGATCATTTTGTGCAAACTAGCCAGATAGAGCAAAACTATGTATTTCAATCACCAGGTGCCAGTTGAAGATCCTGGGTGGTGTTGCTAGACCAACGGGTAGGACTTCGAAACTCATAAATCTCATTTACTAAAGCAAATCAGAGAGAATTACAATAGGACAGTTTGATGAGAATGGAAAAGTACACATCCTTCAAGACAAACCATTCTCCCTCACTTAGTAACAGAAGGATTGAGGAAAACATTACCATATGAAACTTCCTGGATCCCCTTTAGGCACTAGAAGGTTTCAAGGCTGTATTCTGTGCAAGTGCAAAATCCATATGTATGATTCACAGAGAGTATGACAAAGAATGACCCTAATCATGATAATAAGAAATACAATTTTTTGCTGTTTGACCCATAATTACTCAGTCTGAGAGATGTCGCACAGGAGAACGTAATGTTTTTATATTTATTTTCAGGGAAAGTTCATAATAAATGTAGGAATGCCAAAAATATCTGAGCATTCATTTAGTCCAATTATTCCTCTGCCTCAGCTGAATTCCAGATAGGGTCATTCAGGATTCAGAAAAACTCCCTCAAATGTTTTTACTATCATGAATCATTAAATTAAGCCAAGACAAACCTGACTTTTTCTAAGACAGTTACTGCTACTACTATTCAAGGAGGACATTCATTGTCTTAGAAAACCATGGCTAATGGGAATTGATTTTAAGGCCTATTTGAATCCAAAAAGTATTTTAAAATTAGTGTCAGATCTTATATTATTGAGCAAGTTTATACTATACAAAATATGCATATACCTTCAGTTCCGTGATAAGTCTAATACAGTAGTTTGTAATGAAGCCAATGACTAGGATTAAGACTAATCTGATCACTAACACTAATACTATTTAGCACTTATAATAGAGGTGGGCACACTTATACACTTGGAACCTTGGAGGGCCATATCCACTTGCACCCCATACTTCAAATATATTTTAAATGGTTTTTTTTTAAAAAAAACTGAAAAGCCCACTCATACATCCTAATAGTCATTTTTAAAGCAGGAGTTCCCAACTCAAGGCTTGTGGGCTGGATCAGGTCCACAGAACCATTTTATGTGGCGCCCCACCCCTCCAAGGGCATTTGAGAAACAAAATGGCTGCTCCTTTAAAGCTGTTGGGACAAAATGGCCACGGCCATCGTGCAGGCAGGGCAAAATGGCTGTCCAGCTCTTGAAACTGAGTGAGAGAGTGTGACCCAGCCCCCGGCTTGAAAAGGTTGGGAACCCCAGTTTTAAAGGAAGCACGCACAAAGATTAATAGGGCAAGCATGGCTTTAAACAAGGTAAAATTGTATCCTGTCCTATATAGGGAACACAATTAGAATATTTTGGGTTTTTTCAAAAATGTTTTAAGAATTTGGTATTGTGTGGCATTGCAGGTGGTCAAAGGGCACCAGGGAAAGCATTCTTTTGGGACTCTGGCTGATCATATGTGGATCATGGGCCACACTGTATCACAATATGTAGGATGCTTCCAGGGAAGATTATCTGGGGATCGAGAGCATGGAGTCATTAACTGGTAACAACTCTCAGCTCTCTTTCAGTTTGGACCAAATGCAAACCAGTTGAGATCTAAAGACAGTAGGCAAATGAACTGAGCAGGAATGGATATAATAAAACTTAGCATAATTTCTATAATACACAGTTGATGGGGATGACAGTGGTTGATGTGAATAACTTCTCGCAAAGACCAAGTCTTCAATGAAGGGTATCTTTTCTAAAGGCAGCTGGAAGCCATGGTACAAATATATATATAAATAGCAGCCATTGGCTAGAACTGATTTTTTTAAAAATCAAGATTTTAAAAAATTCTCAAATGGATTTTTTAACATTTAGGTTTTTGCTGTTTTTATGGTTAATTGTTTTCCTTTTGGTTAAAGAAAATTCTAAATGATTACCCTTTTAGTTTAAAACTTGTTATAGTTCAAAAAAATTCATTAAAATAGGAATTATATTTCTATTTTCTGTTTACAGTGACAGAAATCCAGTAGTAATCCATGCAGAATCAGCAGGTAATGTGGTGAGCCAATTTCTTTGCAAATTTCACTGGTTAATGGCCCTAGTCTAGCTACTTAGTCCTGGATTTCAGCCAATATGTATTTTAAAGATTTCAAATATTATCCAATAATTTTTGTATTGTGGTGCTTTGGGGTTCTACAGATTTCTCTACAAAATGTGTAGCTTAATTTTTCTACCTAAGTACTTTACCTAGTATTCTGTATAGAAAATACAATCAGAACATTCCCCCCACCCACCCAAACTGGGTTTACGTCTCAAATTGGGTACAGACAAGAAATAATAGACCAGATTAGCCCTATTTTCCAACTCTTGTTATTCTGGGAACATTTCCCGTTACCATTACTTATCATAGAGACACAATTAAATCTTTCAAGATTCAAGAGTTCAACCTCCCCTTAAGCCAGGGGTTCTCAACCTACGGCCCATGGGCCGAATCCAGTCCACGGTGCCAAATAATCTGGTCCTCACCCTCTCTCCAGCTGCCACGGATTTATTTATGGCCATCATAAATGTGTTTACAAAAACCGTAAATTAGCCCTTGGCCTTTGTAAATGTTTTTATGGCAGCCGTAAATGGTGTCGGGAAAACAACCAGTCCAGCCCCCTCAACTGTTTGAGGGAACGTGACCTAGCCCCTGACTTGAAAAGGTTGAGAACCCCTGCCTTAAACTAAACTTGTAAAAAATGTATACCGTATTTTTTTCTTTTTGTTGTTGAAACAAAGAGACAACAATAATTGTTTTTGTGTTCCCAAGATGAAACTGTTGTGCTAGTTGGTTATCAGAGAACATTTGCGTGAATACTCACTGGTCTTACAAGAATTAATTGACATCACTTTCATGACGTTTCCTTAGCATAGTTCACTCCTCTGAATATATTTTCCAGTTTTGGGAGGAACTCTTTTATCCTCTCTGCTTTTACTATCTGAACCTGTTCTTGGCTCTCTTTTTCTCAAATTAAATAAAACGCCTTTGAACCAAAACATATTGCAGTGGACTCTTGGTTTGATTTAATTTTCAGGTTTTTCTGATGTAATGGTCATTGTGTATTAGAGTCCACAGTTCTTATTTCCATACTACTTAATGCAAAGGTTTTTCAGCGCACTTTAAAATAATCTTTACATTTATCTCCAGCAACTGGTGATAACAAAGGAACAAATTCAGCATGGAATGTGATATCTGGCAATCACATATAAAAATATATCCTCTTAAAAGTAATTTTTAAAATGTGGCTTCAGATACACAGCCTCGCACAGACGCACTTTTCTGACCCAAGATTCATTTATCTGGTAAAAAGGAATTTTCCAAAGCTGGAACTAATTTTCTGGGTTCCAGACAGTGTAATGAGGAGACAGAAAGAAGGTGGAGTTTCATTGCTTGCAGATAATTACTGCAACCTAGGAGATGCACCTCCCTCATCTGAAAGCTTTATGCACAACTCATTACTGAGAAGGGAAAGGGGGAAGGGGAATATAATTTCAGCATCAGCGGCTAAAGATTTGTCCTTGGCTAGTATATTCAAAATGTTTAAGTAGTACATTGTGCAAACTCTGTGTTTTGTTCAGCCATGTAGTAAGGGGAAGAGGCGACCAAACATTAGGAGCTTTGGTCACAAGAGAACACTCAGACTGGAAACATACTAAAGTAATACATTACATAGGAAACAGGGGGAGCATGGCAAAAATATCACAATGGTGCCAATATTTTTGCTGAAAACTTTCTTAAAATTGTGAAAGGAAAGGAGGTGGAAGTCTTCTCTCCATTGAGTTCAGAAAGACAGCAGACAACTTTAAACAACCATGAAGCATTAGCATCTCTTGTAGAAATCATAATCTTTTGAAGAAATATCCTTAAGATGCATTGGCAACTTCAGTGTTAGAGCAATTACACTTATATACCACCCCACAGGTCTTAGTGCACTCTCTGGGCGGTTTACAGGTACAGTAAAACCCTGGGTTAAAACCGCCTCAGTTTAAGTTTGCTGCAGTTTACAACAGCAAATCCTATGGAAATGCTGTCCCGGTTTACAAATATTTAATGTATTTTTTTTTGGTTTACAACGATCAATTCAGGACCATTTTTTATTTTTCAATGCATCCCTATGGATGTTTCAGTTTACATTTTTTGTCAGGTTACAATGGAGGCTGTTGGAACGGCCCTCCGTCATAACCCGAGGTTTTACTGTAATTAACATTTTGCCCCCAACATGCTGGGTACTTATTTTACTGACCTCGGAAAGATGGAAGGCTGAGTCAACCTTAAGCCCCATCAGTGTTATAGGACTGCAAGACCTCTGAGAATAAGAATAAAGTAAAACCACTACTTACGAAAAAAGGTCCGTTCCATAGGCTTTTGCTTAAATCGATTTTTTATGTAACTAGAAGCAAACCCATAGAAAAAATGAATTTTTTATGTAAATCGAAGCAAACCCATAGGGAAATAAATTTTTACATAACTCGAAGCAAACCTATAGGGAAAGTAATCTTTATGTAACTCGAAGCAAACCCATAGGAAATGGTGTAAATCGGGACATGGTTTTAGCACAAAATCATTATTTAAGTCGAATTTTATGTAACTTAAGGCATTTGTAAGTCGGAGTTTTACTGTATAAAGTTCTTCTGCATGTTCAAGCTATAAGCAGAGATGAAATTCTGAAGAAATACTTAACAGAAACTGCAGTTGCCAATGCTACATTCACTTTTCTAATGCTACAGAATGAGATTATCGGACTATATGAGGAAATTATCCAAGCAAATATTATTTTTAAAGTAAAAGTAATGGAGTATTTTTCTGTATTAGACATATTATGTATTAGCTGGCAGTTCTTGTTGATTAGGTGGCAGTTAGTGGTGGTAGACAAATACTGCACACACACTCCTCAAATTTGCACCAGTTGAAGAAGTTAGTGTTTGGGCTATGAGCAATTATTACCTCAACTCTAGCAGAATGTGATACAGAGTTGGAAAAACATGATTATCCAAGACTATTACAGTGCTTTTGTAATGAAGAGGAGATGAAAGGGAGCACAATCAATAACTACTGAGGAATATCTTAAAGCACAGTATGTACATTACGCTGTTCTTAGTTTAAATACAGCCATCATTCATTCCAATAAAATCTGCACGAGACAAAATTGCCTTGGAACTGGCCAAATCAATCATCAACATTTTTCTGACAGCCTTCTCAAAGAGATACAGCCTTCAAAAATGCAGTAAAAGAAATTAAGGCCATCAACCATCACAATAGTACTGTACCTTTGTGAGACAAAATGGACAGAAAAACATCTTGGCAATGGCTCTCTTTGTAGAAATGAATTCCTGAAATCTTATAATCTTTGCAGAGCTCCAATACAAAAAAGACTGATGACTAGAAGGTTGGCAGGTCAGCAGTTTGAGACCCGAGTGCTACACAACGGAGTGAGCTCCCATCTCTGTCCCAGATCCTGCCAACCTAGCAGTTCGAAAGCAAGAAATTGCAAGTAGATAAATAGGTACATTTCGTGTTCTGGAAATAATAGGCAGCAGCCAGCAATACGGGCCAAACACACAACTTTATTCGTAATAATAGGTGACCAGAGCTCACATTCCTTATTTATCTCTGATCAGAACTGACAGTTGGAAAAAACCGTTGGAACCGTTGACAGCTCTGTCTCGTGCACTTCTCGTTCAGAACCTTCCTGAAGTCTCACGAGACTTCGGACCATAGTAAAGCAAATACATATTAAACTCTATCACAACAAAGACAAAATGATAAACATGTTTCCTTAAATACACACCACCACCATTTTGGCGAGAACCTTCTCACCTGCATTCCATGCACTCTGGTGTTTAGTCATGCCTACCACATGTCCACAGAAATGTTTGCAGACACAGACAGTGCTGGCTCTTTGGTTATAAACAGAGATAAACACTGAACCCTAGAGTCGGATACAACTAGCTTGGCAGCAAGAGCAACCTTTGCCTTATATCAGGGGTGCCCAAACTTTTCGGGCCACGGGCCGGTCATGTGGTTCTTCCTACCAGAAGTAAAATGTGCATGCGTGGGGGCGGTGTTTTACTCCACTTCCAGAAGCAGCGTGGGTGGTGCACCCCCACCTTATACAAAAGAATCAAGACAATAACCTTTGTTTATTATGAGGTTAGTTCACACTATTGTTACTTGTACTAATTCACTGTTCTCTTACAGTGTTGTGCAGTGTTGAGGCTCAAAAAGTGGATTCTGATCTTGTTCAGTGCTAGGAATAAGTCATGATCCAGTCCCCATCTGAATCAAAGGATGACCGGGAGCAGGAGCCCCAGCCTGTACCTAGCCCAATTTTACCTACCCATGCTCGTGGCCTGCCACTTCAGGAGCCAGAGATCGCTGAATCAGACTCTGACAGTGATGCACCTTAGACCTTAGAGCATTGCCGGCAACTCCTACATAATGATTTACAGCTGCACCATAAATCCACTAGAACCCGCTCTCAGCGGAGGCTCCCAGCTGATAGACCTTAACTGAGGAAGCTCTTAAGGGCATCTACTACAGTTGCCATGTGTCGGTGCAACTTCAGTGCAAACTGATAACTGTATGATCCTGATGTCCCTTATGACTGACGGCCTTGAGCGGACTCTTGACTTCTCTTCTGACCCTGACTATACCCTCGGACATCCCAACGGACTACGCACTCTCTCTGAACTGGTAAATGGATTTTGGCTCTCCCTTTCAACTTGGCTATTTGGTTCTTCCCTAGAAAGACTGTCACTAGTTACCTTTGCTCTCTGTGCAGCACCTTTACGTGGCTTCCCTGTCCTCAGGGGTGCGCCAGCACTGAATATGTTAAAATTATAATTCAGAGATTATAAAAACTAAGAAACTGGAACAATTTAATGAAATCCATTCTTTAGCAAAGAAACTAGTTGGTGATGTTGGGAGAGAAAAAATAAAAACTGGGAACAACTGGTCATCAAAATAGCATGCTAAGAGTTCCAAACAGTACTATGAAATAAACCTTTATTTTCCATTTTAGACCACTTCATAACAGAATTGAACTCTTGGATATTCCAATCACAACTGCATGTTCTTTCAAAAATGTGAAAGTAATCAGTTTCAGTCTTTAGATTTATGACCAACTGGTTGAACATTTTCCAGTTTTTGAAGCAGAACTACAAATGTGGAAGGAAAGTGGCGAACAATTTCTAAAGAGAAGCAGGAACAGGATTAGAAAAGAAAAATGCAACCAACTTTTAAATACAAATACTGTATCCACAAACTGTATAGATGATGCTGGCTACTCAACTGTGATGCCCGAGAGTCATGGCTCCTCAGTTCCATCAGAGATACTCTATCAAAAGGGTTCCCTCTGCTAAGCATTCATCAGATTATTAAAATCATAATCAATGACAGGATAACCTTTTGTGTTCACTACCATTCTCACAGAGAAAAGGAATTTTTTTTAGAATTGCCTTGTAGAATGTTATTTTGTTCTACCGCAAAATAACATGCACTGCACTCCCATGCAGGGGTAAATAACCGGAAGTGGAGTCAATATAGGCATGAGACCCATGAAAAATGTTATTTTATTTTTATAAAAATGCATACATGGTTGATAGTAAATATGAAAATGACCTTCCCTAGCAAAATTTGTGTGTGGAATGCAGAAGAAGCGTCTCCGAAGTGTGAAAGGTATTGCAAGTAAACTCAGGCAATGGTATGTACTTGACTCATCCTTCCTATTCAAAAGTGCTGCACTGTAAAATTGCTGATCAGAAAAATGACCCAAGAGTCCTTTTTAGGATCACAAATCGCAACAATTTCTATGAATATAGAGGGTATCTATTTCTTCATCCAAAGAGGAACTCTTTGCTTCACCTCACTGCAAATCAAATAGTGACTTCCTTTGTGGCCATGAAACTTACAATTTTTTGAAATGGTAGCCATGTTAGTCTGTGCAAGCATATCAGAGAGTAAACAAAACAACAAAAAAGACAAAAAACATTGTGGCATCTTAAAAACGAACTCCTGTATTTAGATGTGAGCTTTCGTGGATCAAGTCCATTTCATCAGACAGACAGTCTGCTTGCACAGACTGACATGGCTAAAACGTACAAGGTAACTGATCAGTATCGACTGACAATAAAAATTTTCCCTATGGAAAAAAATCATATTTTTTCAATGGGAAAAACCACTTAGCTAAAAAAATCGATGCATCCCATAGGGAAAATTGCTATACAATGTATGTATCATGTAGCAATTGTTTTGTACTACAACAAGCCCCATGGAACGGATTAAAATTGTTGTATGAGGTACCACTGTATATAAAACAAAGGTGTCCTCTTGTAGGTGCTGAATAGAAATCCAAACCCCTGCACCAATCGGGCTGAAATTTGACACAGACCTACCTTGCACTTGTGATACGGTCACTGTGGTTGTCCTGAAACTCTATGTCGTGGCTGGTGCCCCCAAAATGTGACAAAACAAATAAACTACATCTCCCAGCACCCACTGCGGCAAGGCTTGGCCAATCGGAGAGGCCAGCCTATGCACAGGAGAGGTGGGGCAAAGGCCGCATGGCCGCCAGACAAACGGCCGCCACAAACACAGAACGTGGCCGTCGTAGGGCTACTGTGGCTGAGCCAACGGCCGCAAAGTCCACGTGCACACCGGCGCCCTGGGCCCGATCCATAGGGCTGCGGAGGCAGCAGGATGTTGCCGCTGCCCTCGCACTCATGCGACCAGAAAAGGAGAAAAACTACCTGTCCCAGCTACCCCTACGGCACGAGACAGCACATCAGGGCGGCCAGGCTGAGCGCGGAAGAGGCAGGGCAAAGGCCGCGTAGCCAGCGGCCCAACGGTCGCCGTGCATGCGGAACGCAGCTGCTGGGGGACCCCTGTGGCCGGGGCAACAGCCGCCCAGCCCACCCACACACTGGTGCCAACGGATGCTGTGGGCCCATCGGACCAGGGGCCAGGCCAGGCCCAGAATGCCTCGGTGAATGCACGGGAGGAAGGGACGGCGGCGGCGGGGGGGTACCCCACCTGGCCAGGTAGGCACAGGAATATGCTCACGGGCAAAGCAAGGTACAAAGCTAATATGTTATATAAATCAATAATGTTAAATTATGCAATGCTTTGATATGAATAAAGAGAAGATAGCTTGTGTCTTTTTAATCCATTTTGGAAGGCACTTTAAGTCACCATTTAATAGTGGCAAAGACAGGCTATGAAAGAAATTAAAATGAAAGTCTTTAGACCTCCAAAATTATTTGAACTCAAAATATATCAGCATAGCTTCTTCTGTTTTCTTCACCTCACTTGTCAACTATAGGGCAACAGAGGAAATGAATCACCTGCTCCCAGGATCTTTTTCATGATAGTTTAAATTTATTCATGATATTGTTAAGTTAGTAGACAAAGGTAACAAGATTCAAGTACAGGGTGATTATCTCTGCCTGGGTGAAAGAAAAATGACTTAGCTAAAACATTTTAATAATCTAACAGAAAGAATTAAAAAGCATCATTCATCAGAAACACCAACTGACAATCCCAAGACTTAACCCACTCCAACTAAAGAAAGTAGTTTTATTAAGTGGGTTTTTACAGCTATTAAAATTTTATTTATTGGTAGTTACTGTATTGAGTACCACTAGAATCCTACTACAGCAAGCATATTTCTATGCCAAATAATATTCTGAACGACGTCCATGGGCACTTCCTTTCATTCAAGAGGCTTCTTGTCCTGTTGAGAAATAATGTACTAATTGTCTATTTGCAATATGGGTGGGTGGAACTGAGAGGCAGCATAGAAGAATCAGAGCATCATCTACAAATAGAAAAACTCCATAGTGAGTTATTTATTATTTACAAAACCATATTCTACAAGGTTTAAGATACAGTAATTGGACACCAGATGTGTGGGAAGGAAAAACCTGAATTGTAACTAACATCAGCCAGAGCTGATCATCTCAAGTCCCCTAATGACAATTCCAGCATGGATGCTCTATGATACAATTGTGAAATCAAAGGAAATCCCAACACTCTCTTCCTGTTAATGCTAATTCTTTGTTAGGCAACAAGGGTCACACACTTCTGGGCAACTAACGTCATGTCAGTGTAGTGGTTTCAGGGCAGTGGAGTTTAACTAGTAAACAACCAGTTGAAGAGAACACTTCTGTAAGACACAGTGTCTTTTTAACCAGCAGTTACTCTTTGCAAAAAAGAGTACATTTTATTTATTTATTTTATTATTAAATTTATATCCCGCTTTACTCGACACAAGTGCGAGTAACATGCATAACAAATAGGGCAAATAAATGAGAGAGAAAGGCATCATGAGGGAGGATTACAAGGCCTACAAGGGGAAAAAATTGTTTGTGCCTAGGATTTTAGAACTGATTTTAGTTATATTTGGGTCGCTGAATCCAAATATGAAATCAGTTTTTCTCTGCTCAACTTTTTTTAGATCAGTGTTTTTCAACGTGCAGTTCTACGCGAAATGTGCAGACTTTGATATATGCAATATTTTATAAAGTTTAAATTAGAAGAATAAGTCAGGAAAATGAGAATACAATGACTATATGTTATTATTACCTTTATTGTTATTAACAGTATTATTACTGTCTTTTGTTGTTGTTAGTATAACTTGCTTTTTTATTTGTTCTTTTTCAATTTTGTATTGTATCTTGAATGTTTTTCTTTTGAGTATTATTCTGTTGTTTATTGTAAAATTAATAAAATAATATTTTAAAAATTCCGGGGGGGGGGGGGTTTCAACCTTTCTAATGTTTTTTAGGTACAGAATGCACAAGGGTGGTTTACCATTCCCTTCTTCTGGGCTCACCCTGGGACTCTGCTGCTTGCCCATAACTACATAAGCTAGATCTTCCCCCTAGAAGCATAGTGCAGAATCTAATTCCCAATATCTGGCTCCACAGCCAGATACCTACCTGTGGCATTAAACTAGCATTTCCCATGCATCTCTTACAGCTGTGTTACAACCCAAATATTTGGAATGGACTGTTCATTTTTTAATCTGATAGTGTAACTCTGAGGTAGTGTCACAGTTGACTTGTTTTTCTTTTCTAATAAAGAAAAAATACTTTTAATTAGAAGTAGCATGGCATATGAAAGCATCAATCATACTCGGGATACTCACTAAATCGATTCATGGAGACTATACTGATACAAAAGAATAAGCAGATGCTTAAATGCTTGCATAAAGAGACGAAGTGTGACCTATTTTGCTTACATTCACTGAACTAGGGAAACCTACCAAGGGGAAAAAAATCTGCATTAAAAGTATGGGCTCTTCCAATTAATCTTGTCTGATAAATGCTAAATTTACAGTATGTTTCACATTAAGTTATTAAAGGGCAGATAAAAAGCTCAGGGAAAAGTCAGACAACCCGTACATTTCTATACATGTACAAAATACATTAACTGTCTGAAACAGGTCAGCCACTATGCTGGATTTAGATCAGTGATGGATAGTCACCCACCTTGGTTCAGGACAAGATGGGCTATTCTATCACACCCAATGTAAGGCCGCTTGCTGCTTTTACAGTTCAAGAATTTAGAACATAATGTTGTTCACATGACTCTCTTCTTTCTCTTCAGCTATCTAGATGCTTTAGTACAGTCTCCCTGGACCCTTGAATGCTGCATCAAGCAGAGACTCTGGAAAATGAAAATTTCCCAAGGCATTTGAGTACTTAATTTATATCTCAAATGCCCTGAAAACTTTTTGTTCCAGGATATGTCTAAACTCGGCACAAACTAGAAATAAATTCTGGGAATAGCACTGCTGATTTTGTAATGCAGCCAAATATTGCTACTGGAAATAGAACAAATAGTTCCACTTGTACTTATGAAACTATTACGAATAATTATGACATTCTGTTCAAACAAATTTCTCTGCGGCTTTAGAAGTTATCTGATCTTAGTTGCAGAGAAGTATTAATGCCATTCTTTTGTTATTGCCCATCTTCATATTACTGGGCCTGTGCCATTTGCTCCAGTTCCCAGTTTATCTTTGCTAGGACACACTGTGCAGTATATCTACAGTGACTAAAACCAAACAAACAGCACTACTGAAGTAAGAGTTCTGTGCATTTATTATATACAATACATTGCAAAAAGGAATCCTTTCATTTCATATTGTATCATGACTTTGGAGGGAGGAAATGAGTATTCAATGATTTCATATATATTCAGTAACCTGAAAAGAAATTAATCACTAGGAATTAATGAAATATCAATGGAACTATTTCATGCTACAGAGTTGGAATCTTATCAAAATCGTAACAAGAATATACCAGCAAATATGGGTAAAAATGTGTCTATGGAAAGAAAACATTAAATAGATATTCACATTCTAAAGAAAGGAGATGCCAAAAAACTGCAGTAACTATAGGACAATCACATTAATTTCCTAAACAAACAAAATGATCCTTAAGATTTTACAATAAAGACTTGCATCATATGCCAGATTGTTATCAACAGACTTGTCTAAAATAATTGGAGACAGTCTTTTATTCTGAGGGTAAATGAAGCAGCTTTATTTCTTTAATGAGCTTGTGGTGTTTTATCAAGAAGGCACAATTTAGCAGTAGCTACAATAAGTTGGCTTTTTATCCTCTTACACATGGAAATGTAAAATCAAACACCCTCCTCCCTAAAGGAGGTTACATTCTACTTGGAGAGACCTATTGGCCCAGTCCTGTTCACATGATTCTTATCCCCAACTATAGATGCCACTTCTTTATCCTAATATGGTAATCCAGGTGCAGGTTCAAATCTAGGCTACACTTAATGTTTCTTCTTGGAGTGTATTTATCAGAGGTGTTCAAACAGGTCCAAATAATTGATATATCAGTGGTGGCACTCATAACCCTCTCATAAGAACATAAGAACAGCCTTGCTGGAACAGGCCACAGCCCATCCAGTCCAGCATTCTGTCTCACACAGTGGCTCACCATTTCCTTCAGGGTATTCCCAAGGAGATGCCTTCACCTGCTTAGGATTCCCTGGAAATGGCATTGAGAGATATCCTGCCTATCTCTCCAACCCGGAGGTTGTCCTTAGGTAGCCATAATTATAGCCATTGATAGCCTTGTCCTCCATGAACTTGTCTAATCCTTTCTTAAAACTGTCAAGACTGACAGCTGTCACCACTTCTTCTGGCAGGGAGTTCCATAGACAAACTCTCAGCACAGAGTTTGCCCCGGCCCTCTGCCCAGCAGCCCAATGGGAGCGTTTCCTTCATCCCGTGTTGGCACTTTGAGATAAGTGAGTTTTGGGTTGCAGTTTGGGCACATGGTCTCTAAAAGGTTCACCATCACTGTGATATATTATCCAAAAGGACAACTAGAGTTCTTACTAATGTTTGGAAGGTTTCCCAGCTCTTTATAATGAGTGTCTTAAACTAATGCCAAAACACTGATCTGTTCTGGTTCATCATGAACTTTCTTTGTTCCTATGAAGATGTTACTATATTATTTATTTATAGTAATACCTCGGATAACAATCCATTCAGAGAACGTCAAAATCGCATAACGATACGTGATTTTTTTGTAAAGTCGTGCACCGGACAGCATCATTTTATCATTATCCAGTGCATCATTTTTGATCTCCCACCTTGTCACGCTGTTTGGGGCCGGAAAAAAATTGCCATCTTCGGGTGCATTTCTCCAGTTCTCCAGCAGGCTCGGGGGGGGGGGGAATGTCCTTTTCTGAGCTATTCCCGCCTTCCTAGGAGGTCCCTGGGCCGCACAACAGCTGACTAAAGTTGCGGCCACCATTTTGTTTTTTAAAAAATCAAAATTTTGGCTTCTACGCCAGCCTGGGTGCCTCTGTGAGGCTTGGGGAGCCCGTCCGAGCTGTTCCCGACCTTCTCTGACCTGCCCGGGCACTGCTCCAAGACAAAACACTGGGGGAAACTCCTTCATCAGCTGCAGTTTTTGGCTTGTAGCAGCGCCTGGGTAGGTCGGAGAAGGTCAGAAACAGCTCGGACCGGCTCCCCCGAGCCTCAGAGAGCCTCACAGAGGCCCCCGGGCTTTTTTAGCGTTATCTATACATGCACCAGATGTTATCCATGCCTGCACCAGACAACGACAAAAAAAAAAAAAAAACAGATCACGACACGACTTCTGGAACCAAGTTTTGTCGTTATCTGGGGTATTACTGAATTTATTTGTTTGTTCATATTTGTATTGCATATATATGATTATTTTTAGCAGAGGAGTGGGATAAAAATGGGTAAATCTTTTAAGAATACACCCTTTTCTCCACCCCAGCCCCTCACCAACTGGTGGGGTCAATGGGGGTATGGGAGAAGATCGTTCCTGGATTTTGTTTTGATTTTCTTTGGGGGGAGGGGGATGTTTTTGCATTTTTAAAATTATTTTTGGTCCGGTCAGTGCATTCCTATGGGAAAATGTGCTTTGGTTTACGATTTTTTACATTTACAACGAAGGCTGTCGGAACGGACCAAGGTCATAAACCAGGGTTTTACTGTATATAGTTGAGTCTTGCCATTCAAAAAGTAAAAAAAAGTCATGTCCATCAATTAAATGTGTTTGATTTTATATGGTTTAGTATTGCCATTCAAAAGGTAAGTTAACAAGCAGAGGATACTCACGGCAATCCTTTTCATCACTTTCATCAAAACAGTCTGGCAACCCATCACACTGCCAGGCTCCCGGGATACAACGTCCATTACTACACATGAAGTTTCCAGGAATATTGCATTCATTTGTGAAGTTACTCCAAGGCAACAGCTGCCCTTCTGAAATAAAAAAGACAAAACATCCAGTAGTAAATTACTTTCAAAAATGCTTTCATACTGAAAGTGCAAAAACAAAGAAGATTAAGCAGTTAAAAAAGGATCAGTTTGGCCTGAAACAAATCAATATTCCTTCTTTCTATGATTTATAAGTCATAAAATGCTATAAAAGTAGCCCTCCCCAATAAATGATTTTTAAAAACATTCACAAACAGAAGTGTATTATTGTATACAATATAAGGACTATCACATCTCTCTTCTGCTCTCTGACTTACAATGGGCTCAAGATACTTGGATCTAAGTAATAAAAAGCTTTCAAATAATTTAGAAGACTTTGAGAATTAACAGGGAAGTTAATAGAAGAAATATCATGCAATACCAAAAACTTCTTGAGTAGCTATAATGTGGGGTGGGGGTTATTCCAAGATAAAGAATCACTGAATCACAAAAGTCAGTAACATAATGTCTATGGTGACTTCGAAACTTAAAGCAATTCATCTCCAATAGTTAAATTGTTTGTGCTATGCCACCATAACTAGGCAATTTGATTTGGGCCAATATATTATGTGGATTCTATTGCATGTAAACTGGTGTAGAAAATAGAAGGGGCAGAATGTCTTCCAAACAACCTTCCTGCTTGTTTGTGATCAAATGCAAAATGTATTTTATGCTGAGTAAATTCTGATTTAAGAAGCATTAAACATTTATGCCACCATAAAATTAACTGCTACAATTCACAAGTTATATTTGCAGAATTTGTCTTGAAGTATAAGGATTTGTCTTGAAGTGGTCAGGATTCCACTGGAACGTGTGCAGAGTGTTCAAATAATTTATAAGAATAAAAGGAAAAAGTCAACAGATGTGTCAGGCAAAAGTGCTTAATCTTTGTTTTTGATTCTCATCTTAACCTATAAAACCAAGCATTAACCGTTGGAACTGGCTATAGGCTGCTATGCATCACCCTACTGACCCACACCCACCCTTCGTGTGCACGGCCGAATTCCCTACGCAAGTCAACGAAGGATTTAAAAATCCGGCACGGGGGCCTCAGCCCCACAAACGACAAGAAAGGGAAAGAACTTCACGTCCCAACAGTCATTGCGCCGCGGTGCGCCAGAGCCAATCAGGCTGAGAGGCTCACGCACGCCGCAGCGTTCGGACACGCGCCGCAGCCAATCAAACGAAAAGCATGTTAAAAAAACGCAGCACAAACACAAAGCACGAACCCATAACTACAAGCCCCAGCGTCCTGCGCGCCATGAGCGCGCAGAACGCTGAGGTAGCCTGTGCGCGAAAACAAAACTTAAAGAAAGCCGGCTCCGCCGCCATTCATCCCCACGGGCGAGCCAGCATGGCCCGTGGGGGAAGAAAATGAAACAAACCCGCCGCCCCTGCTCTTCCGTTCGAAGGGACTGCCACCGCGCCAAAAATAAAAACAATCCACCCACCACCCCTCCCCCGCAACTGCCCTTCTTCCCAACGGGAAAACAAGCATGGCCCATGGAAACGAAAGGCACCCTCCCCGCAACAACGCTCCCTTCCCAAGGGCCATCCAGCATGGCCCATGGGATCAAAAGGCACCCCCCGCCGCAAGTGCCCTTCCTAACCACGGGCAAACAAGCATGGCCAATGGGAAGAAAAGGCACCCCCGCCGCAAGTAGCCTACCTTCCCACGGGCCACCAAGCATGGTCCGTGAGAACAAAATGCACCCCCCTAAAAAAAGGACACACCAAAAATCAAATCAAAACCATTCAAAAAAAGAAATCTAACCTTTAAAAAATAAACACAAACAAAGACAGGAAAAACATACAACAAAAAACAACAGCCCCCCCCCCAACAAAATTCATATCCCAGCGTCCTTTTCACTTAAATATCGGAGATCACAACTTACCAACACAGGTCCAGCCACGCCGAGAAACAGAATTGAAATGGCAAAAGAACAGGAAGAATACACAGGACAGGACAAACATTACGCAACAGCACCACCAAGTGGCCACAGGAAAAATGACACTCAATGAATTCGAATTACACTTACACATTTTTTAAAAAATCTTATCCAAAGTACACCTATCACCAAAAAAAAAAGACAAATTATTTTTAAAAATGCAATTATTGGGAAAAAATATATATCAACCTTTCCACTTTTAAAAATCCAAATTTATTTATAACAGTTTAAAAAACTACCTATGTATAAAAAAACAATATTTTTTAAAAATAACATAACTCATTTAAACACACATACAACAAAAATCATCCAAAACCATTTCTCATATTTTTTAAAAGACAAAACCCCAAAAAAAGCCCGGCAACGCCGGGCAACCCTTGCTAGTAGTTTACTAAAAATGGAGGAGCCAGTAGAACACAATGAATGATATAACAAATGGCAAAGAGTAAGAGAAAGAAAATCCCCATGTTACTTATTACAAAGAGATTATTTTTAATAGTACTGTACCACTTAGTGGGCAGAAAAATTGCAGCTAAATTGTGGGCTGTGGGACTATAGGCTGTGTAACCAGAACTCCTTGGAATTAATCAGACTACCTAAATAAAATGAGATCATATAAAAGAAAGATGCAACGACTGATCAGGCAGACAAAAGTAAGGAAAGAATACACAGAGCAGATCCCTATAAGGCTACCCTGATAATTACATCATGTAGCAGCTGAAGCTTCTGTCCTTTTATCTTCTGTCCTTAGATAAAAATGTTAAAGATTGGGTGAGTGTTAAAATTGAACTCCCCCCCCCCCGTTCTTTGAATCATACTTAAAGGGCTTAGAAATATTTTTACTTTTAAGATGTTTTATACTTTTAAAAGTTCTTTTCATCAAGAAGGAACTAAAACTTTTGGTTAGATTTAAGATACTGTTTAAACCACATGCTGTTGCATTTTATGATGCTCATGAGCCTTTAATTTTAAGTATATCTTGTACCTTTAGTATTGCACTTTGGATCCTTATTTTTGTGCTCCTCTCTGCAATTTTCATGTATTTTAGTCTATACTTGTCATTTTCAATTGTAACTGTATGTTATGCTGAGATTTCTCAACTCAAATATGTTATATATTTTTCTATACAGTACCTTGGAAATATCGTGGAGATAATTGCCGAACAAGTCGTTGCCTGATGAACTGAACTGAGATGGCACGTGACCCTTCAGGGTGTACATCCCACTGATGACACTGTTAGCTAGGATTGAACCTAGATTTCAGAGTTCAACTGTGTCTATTACATAGGAAACCTGTTGAATTACATACACAGTGTCTTAAAAGAGATCGGGCAATTAATGATCTTTGGATGTTGTAATGAGTTTTAAGGAGCTTTTGCTTTTAGTGAGTTAAATGAATTCTTTATTCCCTGAGCAGAACTAGAGAAGCTTGGGAAATGACCTTCAAGGCAGATGCTAGTTAGTTTACTTTGAGAATAGTCATAACAGGATGAAAACTGTGAGGATGGAAATAAGAATGATGGACGTTGTATGCCGTGCTTTAATTGGTTAAAGATCCTGGAAGAGGTGGGATGAGAAATGAAAAATGTGTTTTGTTATACTGGAATGTGAAGAAGTGCCATCATGATTATGATTGCCATGATTCTGACTATGTGCCGCATGTGGTTCTATCAAGAAAGAGCTTGCTTGTAAGTAATCAGTAGAAAAATGTAATCAAATGTATTAGCTAGGCCAGGCCAGGACATATAGCTGGTTATGCCTTTCTTGTTTTGCTTTTCTATTTTGTACCCAATCCTGAAGTTTTCTATTTTTTCATCTAAATAAATCTGATTGAACCAGAAGAGGTTATCCAGTACTTATTATAGAGAGCTTAAGCTGGTGAAAGATTTCCAGTTCCTTTATTTCCTTTATTGGCAATGCTACATTTTGCTAATTCACACTGCATGTCCTACCTGATCTGGCTGGTTAGTAAGCATAAACAGTCAGTGATTGAAACTTATTATAGATTTCTCTAGCTTGGAACAGGTACTCTGAAGCAGCACAAAGGTGGTGTGAGCTTTGTGAATGGGTACAGGTCTCTGGAAGGTGGAATAAGTCCTATGATAGTGGGATAACATGGGTATGTTGTCTCTTACTGATGTTTGCTTTCTTATGAAGAAGACAAGAGTCAAAACCCTCACAATAGAGGTTTCATATTTAACAAGCCAACCCTGGGTGTTGGGGGCAGTACCCACAAATAAGAAATTTAATCCTGACAAAGTTCCTTTTGACAGTGAAATTAATTCTTCTGAGACAAGAACTGGGAGACAAAAAAACTATTAGTGTGTGTCACACCAAGACAATCTAGGGCTAGGAGAAAGAGAAACACCCTCAAAACAGATGGAACAAACCAATGAATGAAAAGTATTTAATATTAAAACCACAAAGTCCCCAGAGAATTAACAAGAATTAAGGTAAATTATAAACGCTGAGTATATGGAGAAAGTTGCAGTCCATGGTCATAAATCGTCAAAATCCGTAAAGTCCAATGAGAATTAATAAGAATCCAAAACGGAGTATAACAAACAGGAAAACGGAAACTTGACGGAATCACAAGGAGCAACTTATATATCAGCGGCAAGTGATGAATCCAACAGGAGACGATGGGCGAAACAGAACTCAGTCTCGATATCCATCCGCGGTAATGGGATATTTCATTGACTTTGTCAAGAGTCTGTAAAAAGGTTAAAACACTCACTAATATAACAAGAAACGGGTAGGCACAGTACAAGTAAACATACATAAACAGGAATTATTACATTGTAGCAAATAATGGGTTACCTGGATAACAATATTATCGCGCTAAATACAACCTCTGGTGTGATCAGTCTTATAGGGTAGCAGCGTTAACCAAAACAGAACATGCTGGGATTATAAAGACAATGAACCCAATAAGCCACATATGTAACTCATATCTAATTAAAGGGGTAAAAGAGAACAGGATGTAGGATTTAAAGAAATGCCGAAAGATCCATGTCTACGTTTAAACCAAACGGGATGATGGTACAGAATCTGTGTATATAGAAAGCCTCCCGTTGGAGGAGGAGACGTTCAAAATCAACTTTGTCATAAGGATTAGATCGTAAGGTCTCCAACACAACAACTTTCAAATTTCTACCAACATGATTAGTATCAAGAAAATGATTAACCAGGTGCGCTGTTGAAACATGGTTACGAATTCTAGATAAATGTTCCCTCAGTCGGATTTTAAGGGGGCGCCTTGATTGTCCAATATAGGCAAGTCCACATTCGCAAATAATCATATAAATGATATTCTGGCTGTTACAATTAGAGAAGGAAGACAAGTCAAGTTTAAAGTCACTGCTGGAGTTTTTAACATAGTTGGTACACCACATATGGCTGCAAAATTTACAGTGGCCACATCTATAATGACCGTTGGGCAAGCTGGAACGAGACACAGTGCAAGAGACATCGGTACGGGAAACAAGGCTGCCCAAGGTACGGGTTCTGCGAAAGCCAATGGTAGGTGGCTGACTACATCCAGAGATGGAATCAACAATGTGCCAATGTCTGAGTATAGATTGTTTGATTCTAGTGGCCAGGGGAGTGTAGTCAAGAGACCAAAAAACATTGCATCTGGAAGATCTAACTGGTTGATTAAAAAGAGTGTGTCTTGGGCGGGTATTAATTTTAGTTCTGGCACACCCTAGCCGTTTTCCTTTTATCCAATCTAGGGCTAGGGCCAGAAATCTGTATTTTGAATGATAGCAGTTCACTGTAATTTTAATTAAAGATACTGTGGATCAAACCTTAAATTCTTATACAGTTGACTATCTCAGTGACAGATTTAAATTTGATTATGCACCTGTTCCTCCAACAATAGCTGGTGAAACCCAATTAAAACAATTACCACAACAAATACATAATGATAATTGACAAAACAAAGACAAAGGCTGCTTACAAAAGAATTAAAAAAAATACAGAGAACAATACAAGCAAAAATAAAAAAACTGTCATGATTTTTTTACTGCACTAAATTCGATTATGAAAGAATTACATAAAATTTAAGCCAATCAAAAAAATAAAACATACAGCATTAAGTTTTCCCAGCATATATATCAGTGGTGGTGAACCTACGGCATACGTGCCAAAGGTGGCACTCTGAGCCCTCTCTGTGGACACCCGTGCAGTCACCCCAGCACAGTTTGCCCCGCTCCCTGCCCAGCAGCCTAATGGGAGCACTTCCTCCCTTCCCCAGCACAGAGTTCACTCCGCCCCTCTGCCCAGCAGCCCATCGGATCATTTCCTCCCTCCCCTGTTGCTGGGTTGGCCCTTTGCAATACATAAGTGGGTTTTGGGTTGCAGTTTGGGCACTCAGTCTCTAAAGGTTTTGCCATCACTGCTGTATATAAACTGTAGAGCCCAGATTATGGCATCATTATCTCTGTAAATAAAATGTAGTGTTACTTGAGAAAAAGAATAATTATATGCTATCAAGTCAATACTGGCATATAGAGACCATTTCCAGGAACTTCTAGTATACAGTATACTGAAGTGGTTTTTCATCCCCTTCTTCTGAGGACAACGTAGGACTTAGCTTGCCAAATGCTACACAAACTTGCTATTCTCTCCTAGGCTTAGTGGGAAATCAAATTCTCAATACCTAGCTAACTCACGGAGCTATTCAGTCAGTTTAGAATTTAAGAAGAATATAAGGGGGCGGGATTACTGAGAACAACAAAAAGGCCTTCAAAAATGTCTATAATAACTGCAACTGGTAGACAAAGAAAACATCTAAAACAGTATTATTCTAAAAGCTTCTATACCATTTATTCATCCCCATGTGTCCTGCCATTCTTTATCAAGCAGACTTGGGGGTTTTTAATGTGAGAAGAATTTTAATGCTCTTGGTCACCCTCTGCAAATAATTCAACACTAGTTTACAGCATTTGTCGTAAACAAGAGAATAGCTACTGAGGGTTATCTGACATCACCATAATTCTTTTTAACTAATTTAAATTCTCCTGTCTGCCACCATTTACATCATGTATTGACTACTGGAACTGCCCGATTACTTGGGACTTATCAAGCCCAGTTATAAAATGCTCCAATAATTACTTGCTTTAATCTTCAAAGAAACCAATGTACTTCACATTTGTTCACAGAAAGGAGAGATGTTTTCCATTTCATCTTAACATAAAAATGGAGTGTCTGAATGTCACTATCTAGAACTGAAGAATCAATACAATATCTAAATCAGGGGTGGCCATCCTTTTTATGCCGTGGGCCTGACCATGTCCCTGGACAGCTGAGTGGGCTGGACCATGCCCCCAGAAGCAAGTGTATTTATAGCTGTCATAAATGTGATCACTGATGTAAATGCGTCCACTTCCACTTCTGGGTGCGGTGGAGGTGGTGACGGGTCAGACGGAATGGTCAAGCCCATGGGCCATAGGTTGGGAACCCCTGACCTAAATCATCAAAACCTACTGTGTTGGCAACAAGCCATACAAACTAAGAAACAGAATTAAACAATGAGTGAATTTTTTTCAGGGTGGTGGATATTAGTAGTTACATAATTCCTAAAACAACAAGTTTTGTGATGTGACAAAATTACACTATGCGAGCTAGAGTTTAATTTCCTCTCAGGTTATTATCCTCTTATCTCCATGGAAAATTTCAAGACTTACTTCTTACTTCTTAATTAATGTTTCGAACCTTGTTCATGACTCTCTCCACAGACCTGTTCTTGCTCCATACATACTCCAGTTAATGTTAAAATACTGTGATACAGGCCCATACTGTCAACTTCAATGTACGTTCATAACATTTAATAAAATAAAAAAATCTCCATTTATTCACACTATGCAGTTCCTTCTCAGGAAAAGATGGCATGCTAAAAATGTGGTCATAAC
Source organism: Bradypodion pumilum (assembly GCA_035047305.1). Classification (NCBI taxonomy): domain Eukaryota; kingdom Metazoa; phylum Chordata; class Lepidosauria; order Squamata; family Chamaeleonidae; genus Bradypodion; species Bradypodion pumilum. The sequence continues at coordinate 429,251,244 of JAWDJD010000001.1, read as the reverse complement.
GAGCTTCATCATATCACATCATTAGAAGACCCACTGGCTGGGAAGCACTTTAAACAGCCATTAAAACTACTTCACTAGTTTACATTGGGGTACACAGAAAGAGTAGATTGTTAATACAATCAGGCATACCCTGGCTGGCAACCTTACCGGCTAATCTTTCTAACACCAGATCAAACCAAAGGAACTGAAGAAGGAATCCACCAGAAAGGTATCTGTTGCGGGAGGAAATTCTGATACCATGAAATGCCCAGACAGAGATACAGTCCAGCCGGCTGTCTGGGGAGAGCTCTCTCGAACAACCCCAACCAGTATCTTTTATTGCCAAAATTCAACAGCAGATAAGAATACAGGAACAATAGTGCATTCAGGAGAAAGGGAGCAAAATGGGTTGCATAGTGAACAATAGAGAGTATTCAGCCGTAGGTTACATTCGGCATACATTGTTTCTAACATTAGGATACTGTGTGAGAATCATGCAAGCTACAGTATGCGTTTAGAGTCCTGATTGGTTAGAGCAGCTAAGATAGCATACTAGCCTCGTGAAACCTGCGTGATCAGTCTCTCCATAGTAGAAGCTTAGACCATGATTACATGTGTACTGATATTCTTTCAGGGAAAGATTGAAACATAGTAAAGGGATGCATGACATCTCTCGGGGGAAACTCAGAAGCCAAACACGAATGTTTGCACTCTCATGAACTTGGTTTATGGTTCATCCCTATCAGATTCCCACATGCCCCCACACCATACTCTAACAGGTATCTATCAAGGCCAACCATAACAATGATCTAAATAAATATTGAGGGACTTTCGAGTAATAAGAGTGTCCTACAAGCGGACATGTGCAGGTAACACAAATGTGACATACTTCTGCTCCAAGAAACACATCAGGGGACAGCAAGATACTGACCCAAAGTGGTTGGAATGGAACTAATGATTGAGACACAGCATGACCAGTTTGGGAGCCCAAGTTTTGTTAGACCTGGCCTCAGTTTAATATCAGCTGCACTGACAGAAACAAACAACATTGAAATTCCCATCATCCAAACCCCACAATTCTCTGTTACCTCTGTCTATAAGCTGCCAGAAGCAAATTTTAGTTTTAACTAACAGGACAATTTTACTTATGATCTAATAAATTTTGTCATTGGAGATTTTAATTGTCACAGTGAGGCTTGGGGATATAACCAGACCAACGAAGATGGTGCACAACTTGTATCTTGGGAAAACACCAGTGACCTCCAACTTGTCCATGATCCGAAACTGCCCACATCCTTTAATGGATGGGGTATAATCCGGACAACATCTTTGTTAGCAAGAAGATAGAAGCACAGTGCATGAAAGTTGTTGGTGATCTGATCCCACACACTCAACGTAGAACCATCATGTGCATAGTAAATGCTGCAGTGAATCCCAAGGAGATACCTGGAGATTTAGAAAACTAAATGGATGAATTTTTGAGATATCTGGAGATTTAGAAAGCTAAAAGGGTGGATTTTTGAGAAACCTGGAGATTTAGAAAGCTAAAAGGGTGGATTTTTGAGAGCAGCTGGATAAAAGGGTAGAGTCATGATCCTTCAGTAACCATGGCAACCTTATCACTTAGCTACTGAAGCTACTTGTAAACATATTCCTACATTCCTTTCTGGTGAGCAATACTGCACCTGCAGATAGAGCTGTAAACACATTCCTTTCTGATGGAATCAACACAGCTGCATTCCCTCAAAGGAATGTACACCTGCAAGACCCCTCGAGGGAGGATGACAAATAGGTCAGGTGGCAGAGTGACGACAGAGACATCTGACTACCCCCACGAGGGAGAAGATGCCTCCCCCGTCAATCAAAACCCCATGACTCTGCAGATTGAGTCATCCTAAGAATGCAAAGGTGGGAGGGAAATCTGCTCCTTTTTGTGTATAAAAGCAGAGCCCTTTCCCACAGTTATTCGGTCCTCTCAGGTTGAAGGCAGAGCTGTCTCCTTGAGCTGGACTCTGAACACTTATGATCTGAACCCCTCAGATCTAAGTGAACTATAATATGTTATGCTATGTACTTTGTCTTTTGTTCCTGTCTTTGTTCTTTTCCAGATACTAAAAGAAAATAAAACTCTTTGTGAGTAACATCAATGGAGTGGATGTCAATTTATCAGGCTATATCCTAGTGCTTTGCTCTATGCCACCACATGCTACCAACATATTAAACCACTGCATACTCCCTGTAAGGGACAGGTGGAGTTATTTGAAGCCGATTGGGAAGCGGTACGGTGAGGCGATCTTAGGCTGCACTGGGAGTGTGCGGATAAAGGAAATTATCACAGCCTAAAAGATCAGTACATGCCTCCTGTAAGCCAGCGCCCAGTCGAGCGTTCAAGACAGAGAGGATCCGCCAGCACCCAGATAAACATAATGAATGTGACCAACTTGTGAAAGTAGTAACAAGGGAAAATATTCCAAGAGAATGCTGCACCCAGTACATCCAGGGTCTGACTAGAGATGGAAAATTTCCAGAAATTTTGAAGCTCGGGAAAAACCCCGTTGTTTTTTTCCGGGGGGAAACGAAATTTTTTGGAAAAATTGAAAAAATGCTACATTAGCACTTCTTTTTTCTTTTCCAGATTGAAAATCATTACGCATTGGAGAGTTCAATTTGTAACCTAGGACTTGCTCCTCACAGAAATTAGAATAATCTGATACCATACATATTTTTTTAGAAATGATTTATAAAATATTTGAACCCGGCCTTATCTTAAAATATTTTATTCATCATGTTAAAATAAAACATTCCATAAAATAGTTTTTATTTTTCCAATTTTTTGGAAAAAAACAAAAAAGGCTTCAGAAATAAACGGGGGAAATCCGTTTTTCCCAGGTGGGGGGTCCAGTTTTTTTCTGGGCCTTCACATCTCTGGGTCTGACTGACAACATCAAACAACTGCTGTATAGGTATCATGCACTCTATAACCAGGATCCTTTCCAGGAAGATGCAAGACCTAGCTGGAAATCAGAAATCACAATTGTGCACATTAGTTGAGAACCTGGATATGAAGCAGAACAGTAGATGAGCTTAGAAATAACTTTAAAATATAGGTGGAGGTTTAACCCAACCACAGGAAAACTATACTAGAGTAACTGCAGACCAAATAGCTAGTCAGTTGCTAAAGAATGGAAAAATGCAAGGCACAAAGGTATGGGGGAAAGCCATCCAACTAGAAGAACAAAAAGGGGTCTACTTAAAGTGGCATCTGAATTGGAGAAATAAAATGAAACCAAATTAAGAGGCAAGTATTGATGACATAAGAACAGAGCAGATAAGGCAGTTTGGTCCTTGCACTTTGGAATTGTTCCTGGAATTAATGAACAACTGCATAGATAAACTTAAGATTCCTAAATTGTGGAGACAGGCTACAGTTGTTGCTTTATTGAAACCCGGCAAAGACCCAGATGACCCAAAAAGCTACCGACCAGTGTCACTCCTTTGCCACCTTTATAAGGTACTGGAGTGGATGATTCACAATCGTATCTCTGAATTTATTAATGGAAAGATCATGAAGGAGCAAAAAGGCTTTAGGCCAGGCAGGTCATGTTGTGGTCAAATCCTTAGCCTTATGCAACACATTGAGGATGGCTTTGGAAGAAAGCAAATTACAGGAGTGGCTTTCATTGACCTAATTACAGCATATGATTCTGTCAATCATAAGATTCTACTCCATAAAATAAGCTTACCAAAGATAACAAGCTTACTAGGATCATTGGCAGCTTCCTTCAGAAAATGGAAATTCTATGTGACGATGAATGGAAAGAAGAGCAGGTGGAAGTTGCTGAAGAATGGACTACCCCAAGGAAGTGTATTGCCTCCAACACTATATAATATATATACAAATGATCAACCTGCTACTAAAAATACAAAAACTGTTCATCTATAATTGTTCATCTTTCAACACGTGGCCTCCCACTGCCTCCATCAATCCAGGAAGTGCCATGTGGTGGAGTAAGGCCGAAATGGCTGGCTGGCCCCCAAAGCTGTCTGAGGGAGCGTGACCTGGCTCCTGGCTTAAAAGGTTGAGAACTCCTGATCTATGCGGACGACACAGCAATGGCTGTTCAAGGATCAAGCTTTGATGAGGTAGCTGGAAAACTTGAAGAATTAGGACAGTATTAAATCATCAACCATTTAAAGCCTAATCCAAGAAAGATTGAACTGTGTGCTTTCCACCATCGAAACCAAGACACAAGGGTTGAGTTGGAAGTTACGTGGCAAGGGAACTGATAATAATGAAGCCATGTGTATAGTGACAGGATGCCTCAAACCTACACCAGTTGAGAAAACATACCCTCTTGTTGTCTAAGATCAGGAGAGAAATAGCAGCAGATGCTGAGAGAACTAAAGGTATATGAGCCACAAATCGACTGGCTTAGACCCAGGAAGAACTTTATGGCAAGAACAAATATTCTTGAGGGTAAACAAGAGCAAAACCAAATTAGAAGATAGAGGAAGGAGCTCACTGGACAAGGAACAACATTAAAGGAGGATACAGCTGAGGAACTCAATGTCCTCTACACCACTTGGCAGACCCTGAGTAGGCTGAGGGTTGGAGTCTCTAAATTGAAGACCAACATGCTCAACTGAGGGCTGCTGGCACACAGCACACTGTGTGAATGTTGAGAGATACAGAATCCATCCCATTTCCTGGCCTGCGATTAATGCCAGAAACATGCACCGATGAGGACTTAGGTTTGGCCAATGACAAAGCCAAGAAAGTGTCTTCATTTTGGCAGTCCAGGGTTTGATCAGGACACAAAAGAAGAACTAGTTTACATTCCCAAAGAAGTGGCCAATGTTCCTTGGGATGTCTTTGAACACACTGAAAATCTGTAGGGTGAAGTCATTTACTCTTTACCTTCACAAACTTTCCTGTAAAGTTCTCTTTCACAACATAGGTTGTCTCACAGAACAAAGGATGTATTCACAAGGTAGCACAAAGGTCAAACTCATCAGGAAATGTTCAATGCCAGGTGTTTGTTTTGTATCTCCCCACTAGGTATTGAAAAATAGGGGGGTTTACAGCTAATCTGAATAACAACCAGATTATCTGACATTTGCTTATCTGTTAATAAATCACTCTGTACCTCATGTGTATAAATTGATAAATAAATTTTGTGTCAAAAAGTACTCTGGGTTGAAAGGATTTTTGCTGGAGAAACTCTGCTCAGGGGATGCCCAAATCAGGCTCCTTTCATGTCCCCAAGATCCATTGTGCAGCACTTGGGTATTAAACCCCAACCTTCCAGTCTTAACCACTAAGCACTGATGCCATGAAGCTTCACTCCCATGTCTGATGAAGTGGACTTGATTCATGAAACCTCACATTGAAATATAAGTTAGTCTCTAAAATGCTACAGCGTTTTTGTTGTTTTTTCTCTGCTATGTCTGAAACACATGTCTGGTGTAGAGACTAACATGGCTACTATTCCAAAAAATTATTTACGGGAAGGACACTCCTTTTATCTTGAAGTAAAATTCTAGAGATGCTCATCAATGACTTCTGTCAAGATGGCTGAGAAATAAACCAAGTGTTCCCAGAAAAAATAGCTTCTACAGATAACACCTTTAGGCTTACGGGTACTTACTGCAACTTCTTGCTTCTGTTCCCAAATCAATGTCTTGCTAGTAAGAATGAGTTACGATTCTGAGCACAGAGTCTGCCCTGTAGAAGCCAGCTTGATGTAACTAATAACATGCCAAACTCTGCAATTACTTCAACACAATGTATTTTAAGTGGAGCCTGTGAATGCATTCGGCTGTGAACTATCAAGCACAAAATGATCAAGTGGAATGACATTCTATGTTTGTACCCACCCCTTAATTCTTTGATACAAATAGGACATAAATAATGTCAGTTTTATTTCAAAAGGATCTTGCTGGCACTATTTTTTTTAAAAAACATTTTAACAAACATAATACAAAATATATAAACAACAACTTAAAAGTAATCATACAAAAGGTGTCCACCACCGGAATACCATTAGAGATACCATCAAAACTTCCTCCATTTATGGAGCCTTCTTTCCCCTCTGCCACCAATTTGAACTGAAATGATCCCATTTCCAATGTCCACACATAGAAGCACACAAAACTGTGTTTACAACATAGTTACTGTATTATATAAACTGCTTTGGCAATTCATTTGAAAAGCAGTATACAGTAAAACCCCGACTTACAAATTCCCCGAGTTGCATAAAATTCAACTTACTTAATGATTTTGTGCTAAAACCATGTCCTGATTTATACAAATGTCCCGATTTACATAAATTTATGTAACATGGTTTCCTATGGGTTTGCTTAGAGTTACGTAAAAAATAATGTTTCCTACAAGTTTGCTTCAAGCTACATAAAAACTGATTTAAGCAAAAGCCTACGGAACGGACTTTTTACATAAGTAGGGGTTTTACTGTATAAGAAATTCTATTAACAATAAATACCCTCCTAATATATTGACAGGTATCCCAGAAAATAGCAAAGAACAAGGAAATGGAAAGAGAAAGTGCTAAAACTTTAACAAGTTTACTACAAACAACAGGACAATGCTCACAGTCTACACATACTGTACTTAACAGGAATGTTACTTGCATATTTTTCTCCAACATGTAATGTTTTCCCAGTAAAACAGCTGAAACATGAGGTTGCTTTTCTTATACAGTATACCTCTTCTTTTATGATATACAGTACATACTCCAAGCTAACAATTCAACCAGAATAACAACATTGCACAAATAGTCCCTCAAAATTCTCCATTATACTTCTCAAAAATAGGATCACAATTGACAGCGGTTGTGGCAAATTTTCTTTAAGTTTTTGTTGTTGTTGTTTTCTGGGTTTTTTTTTTCATTTTTTTTCCTGTTGCCACTAGAATTGGCAACAGCAGCACTTGTGTTAAATCTTGGGAGTTGTAGTGGTGGCTGGAAAGCAGCACCAAAAAGGAGAGAGAAATTTTGAGAATTTTCTGCAAAGGAGTTTTAGGAACAAAAAAAAAAGGGAAAAGGAACAAAACAATCTCAAAAAAGAAAAAAGAAAAATGTGTTCTGAGAAATTTTGGTCGGGCATTCCTTAGCATTATTCTATGCTGAGCACCTTTCCCAAGGACTTTCAAATGTTATAGGTTAGAGAGCTCATTGCAGACATTTTGTCTTTCTAGTAAAAGGTTATTATAATACAACTACTTTTCTGTAAGCCATATAGGAAGTGTGGCAGGTGTTGCTTCCAGCTCTAGGGAAAAGATAATTCTGTGACATTATTCATCATAGGTATTCTCAAGAAGCTTTATTTCCTCACAGAAAAGGCCTTCGTTTTACTGCCAACTCCTTTAGAAAGTATTGTTGTAATATGTTTATGCTGACTTGGCAAAGTAACCAAAGATGCTTAATCTATGTTTTTCTTTCTATTACTTATCTTGTTACGTCCTGTGAGCTTTGTAGGATGAGTAATGTAGAGTATTTTTCCATTGACTTCACTTCAGAGTACAGCAAGCTGAATAAGGCTTTTAGCCATGACTGAAAAGGAAAGCCAGTACATAATCAAAATATCCTTGCCATTGAATATGTAAACTAGGCAAAAGAATCTTGAACTTTGTCCATGACACTTTCTTTGGAAGCTCTCCTTCTTCAAAATTCTATTTGAATATTTCTTTCCCATCTAATTGAAAAAGAGTGGTTGGGATTTTCATGGCAGCACAGAAAAATTGGTATCTCAAGGACACAAAGGTTAGGGTAAAATATTTTTTGTACTACCTTCCAAGCCATTTCAACATACAGTTTATCATTTAGGACATGAAACACTGTATTTTCTGGCGTATAAGACTACTTTTTAACCCCGAAAAATCTGTGCCAAAGTCGGGGGTCGTCTTATAGGACAGGTACTTAACTGCAGCTTGTTTCCCCTTGCTTCATATGTCCGGCGCATATGGTGGGGGGTGCCGCGGCCGAGTCCCTGCTCTGTGCGGGGAGTATGAAGCAAGGGGAAGCAAGCTGCACACATCTTCCTGTACCTCGAGGAGGAGAACGTGAGCGTGGATTGGCTCTCCACCAGAACCTGCCCATTCGACTCGGAGGGCTGCACATCTTCGGGTTAATTTTTATTTGGTGTGCATTGGAAGAGAGGTAGTCTTATACGGCAAGTATATTCCAAACTCCATATTTTAACTGGAAAAGTTGGGGGTCGTCTTATACGCCCAGTCATCTTATACGCCGGAAAATACGGTATATGATACGTATCAGGGTGGTGGGATATAAATGTAATAAATAAATAAATATTTTATCTCAAAGGACGCTGTATTTGAAACTGCCCTAAAGATTTATTAAAAATCCCAAATTAAATGATTTCTGAATGACACATTACACACCATTTACAAAATCTCCACTGGCTAAATAGTCCAGTCTCAGATATTATTCATCCAAGGAGATAAGTTAGCCTGTACAGCCTTAGACAAACTGTATAGTCCCAGACTTCTCCCTATGCTTTCCCCCAAAAGAAGGGGATAGTAAACCACTTTGAACTACTCTGTAACTGGAAAACCACAGAAAATGTCACAATAAATCAGAATTTACTTGACAGTGTGTGATTATTGGAGAATATCCACAATATCTCCAAGAATTATTAAACCATAGTGGACACTGCCTTATTTAGTCCCACCAATAACCACATGGCTAGGATTCATAGTTGGGGATTCCTGGTGAAATTCTCAGCTTCAAGTTTTAGCTGCCTCCACAGCAGTTATTGCTTCCACTTAGAGAGAGATAAAAATAAATATATAAAGCATACAAAATGTTTTAAATGGACCAGGAAAAAAAACAGAGCACGTGTCATTGCAAAACATGTTTTCATGAAGGCTGCAGATGACACCAAACCAATATAAAGCTCAACCCAAGCTAAAATGGCTACAGCAGTTAAGAAGGTCAGAGAGGTTTCTTGCTTATACAGTACTGTACAACAAACCAGCCTCATATGATTGCCTAAATCTGGGATTATCAACCTGCGGCCCATGGGCCGGATGTGGTCCATGATGCCACTTCATCCGGGAGGCCTACCGCCTCTACCACACCTGGAAGTGCCATGTGATGGAGGAAGGGCAAAATGGCCGTCCAGCCCCTGAAACTGTCTGAGGGAGCATGACCCGGCCCCCAGCTTTAAAAGGTTGAGAACTCATGGCCTAAATGAATGTTTCTATTACCATGGAACAGAAAATACTGGTAATCTGCCTGAAAAAATAATATAATATAATGGTGTGTTTTCATTATAATAGCGTTTACCATTCTTTTCTTCTGGAGGCATCGTGGGACTATGCAGCTTACTCATGATTATACAGGCTGGGTCTTTGCCCACTTGGGGAAAACAGATTAACCATATACTGTATGCCATTGATAGGTAGATACCATTCTTCTCACCTTTATCTCCTCTTCCAAAAAACAAAACGTATGTTTCTGAGAGCCAGTTCTCTCCATTGCCAGGCTATTTCACCGTGGGCTCTCACTAAACCAGACTATGCTAATTTAAATCCCTTCAATCTATTGGATTATAACTTCTGTCATTTCCAGTGGCCAACCTGCCAATGGTAGAGCAGCATATCGGGAAAGGTTCAGGTTGGAGATTTATGCAGAACAAGAGACAAACTTGGTTTTTACACACACACACACACACACACACACACACACACACACACACACACACACACACACACACACACACACACACACACACACACACAGAGAGAGAGAGAGAGAGAGAGAGAGAGAGAGAGAGTGATACCTCATACAACGACCAAACTTGGTTCCACAAGTATGGACTTTATATGGATTTGGACTTTGTATGAGGCATGCAAAATCCTAGCCACGATGCCTCATACAACGTCCAAATCCTTGCCGCGATGCCTCATACAATGTCGTTTCCATAGAGATACATTGTACTGTAACAGCACAGACCTCAAGGCAAGGTCAAGGAAACAGACAGGAAACTGACAGAACTTTAAGAAATCATTGTCTAAAGGCTAAAAACATTACAAAAACATGTCAAACAACCCTGATTGTCCAAGAACCTGAAGAATGCTGCAAAAATCCCAGGAATGCTTCTAAAAATTCTGACGAAAAAATCCAAAAAAATCCAAAATCGTGCTCAAAACTACTCCTAAACACTCTTCGCCTCATGCAAAACCCACAAGAGCAATGCACGCATGTGTCCTGCCTTTTATACTGCCCAGGCACAATGCAACCTGGGAAAACCCCCAATGCCTCATACAAAGTCGCACGACTTTGTATGAGGCAACTTTTTTCAAGGAATTAGGCGATGTTGTATGAATCCGATGTTGTATTAAGCGGACTTTGTATGATGTATTACTGTGTGTGTGTGTGTGTGTGTGTGTGTGTGTGTGTGTGTGTGTGTGTGTGTGTGTGTGTGTGTGTGTGTGTGTGTGTGTGTGTGTGTGTGTGTGTGTGTAAAATCAAACTCAATGGATAAATCTGCAGGAGAGCAGGATTCTTCAAAATATACAAGACCAGAGAAAAACATGGTTAGAGAACAGAAACAATTTCGATTATGAAACACATACATTACTAAGACTTCTCTGGAAAAATTATAAAATTGCATTACAATATAAAATAATTTAAAGAAAAGAAAATGAAATAGATTTTAAATCCTTACAGTGAAAGCTTCATTAGGACTTCATTGAAAATGCATATACAGTAAAACCTCACATAAAGAGCACCTCGCTTAGACTAACTTGCTTAAAGAGCAGAATTTTCTCTGAATGGTCGCCTCGCTTAATAACTAAACCCAACCAAAAAATTGCTTAACAACTAAATTGGGGTGCGCAATCCCCCCCCCCCCCGCCAGAAGTCACAATTGGTCATTTACAAATGTGTTTCGCTTAGAGCAAACTTGCTTAAAGACCAATCCCGTGGAATGCATTATGCTCTTTAAGCGAGGTACCACTGTATATACATATATACAGTACCTGTTTTTTTGTATATTTATTTATAATTTAAATTTTTTTTACAAAATTGGTTACGCCATTATGTGCACTTATATCAGGGGCATCATATGCCTTACTTGAACTGAAAAGGCTCCCCTTCAGAGCCATTTCAAAGAACAGTGATTGCTAGGTGTCCTATACATAGGTTAAAAATGTAACATAACTGTATGTGCATTAGTTTGCAAGGAAAAGCCTCTTATGGCCAGGCTCTACAAACTGGTGAAGAAAAACTCCCTTTTCAAATGCAATCCTTACCACAATCCTTATCTATAGGCATGTTTTCAGGAAAAGAATTGGTTTCATGCCATTGGCTTCCTGAAAATATAACCACACTCCGCATTAAATAAAGTTTTGAGTCATAGCACTATGATATTTTGCAAGAGCAAAATATTTCCTCATTGCTCAAGGTTTATTATAGCATAGAATTTTCCCAATTCCTCTTTCATAGACTACCTTCAAATCCACTTCACAGGCAGAGGAGAATTACAACTAAGGACAATTCTCAAGGATACATCTGAGAGCTTTATTTATAATTTAATGCTAGACAAAGAGAGAAATGGTTGAAATTTCATAGGTTGGAAATGAATGATCTCACAGCATGGTCTTACAACACAGCATCACTGGTGGAAAATTACTACATTATAAAAAATTAATAACATGAATCATAAAATTTTTGACAACAGTTCATAACAAAACAAATTCTATGCTAATTCTCATTTCCCCATACCAATATATAAAAATATGGCCCACTACTCATATACAGTAATGTATCACTACCATGCATATAACTTTGTTTTATTCTCCAATAATAGGTCAGGTTACCAGGAAAATAATTCCACAACAGCAGTGTCATAAAATACTGTTCCCTCTGAAGAAACAAGTGTGCGTCCTTTGTTTGGAAGGAGATCAGGGCAGGCAAAGTGTAACATGTTGGCAGCCCAGACCTTCATGGGCATTTTTATTGCAGATGGAGGTTGGGGTGGAAATCTAGCCCTAATTCCTCGAGCTTCTCAACCCCTTTATGAGATGGCAGAAAATGAGGCTTCTAAAACGGAGAGCTGCTCTTCACTGACTTCGTTCTGAATTTAAAAAAGGAATTTTGACTAAAACCCTGCTGCCTGATTTTGTAAGTGGCAGAACTTATACAAGACCACTAGTTCTTCACAACTTATGCAAGACCGCTAGCACTTCTTGCACAAGCATGAGGCCCAATAAAAAGGACCGTTGTCTAGAACGGTTGTGTAATGGAAAATTAGAGACTGAGGACACAGAGAAATACATCTGAGCTTGATGCAAAAAAGGCAGGGGCATTCTCTGAAGCAGGTGAAAAATCCACCTTCTTTCCCAAAGTGACCCATTAGATAATACTGGGAAACGAACAAGAAGGGTTTGAAGGTTTTATTTATTTATTTATTATATTTATACCCAACCCATCTAGGAGATTTTCCTACTCTGGACAGCTAACAGCACAAACTCACACATTAAAAACAGGTTTCAACAACAGAGTGGGAAAGTCTTGGTCCTTTACATCAGGGGTGCCCAAACAATGGCCATCAGTCCGAGTCCGGCTCATGGGACATCACCATCTGACCTGCAGGCCAGATTGCTGCCAACGCCGGAAGTACTCTGATGTCACTGGAAGTGCAATTTTTTTAAAAAAGGCCGCAAAAATGCTCCCCCAATGTTCTCTCCTCTAAGGGAAGCGTTGGAGGGGGAAATGCCTGGAAATGTGGCGTGATTTCACATGCCGGAGGCAGGAGGAACCACGTGACCAGCCTGCACAATTGATTGAGGGGGTGGTCGGGACCCTGGCGGGAAAGGTTTGGCTACCTCTGCTTTACATGTTTTGGCCTACAGCCCCCAAATGGTCCCTAGGCTACTGCTGTAGCCCTTCTTTAATATCACTTTGCACAGCTCTTACTGGGTGATATAACTAACACCACTGAATCTGAATGTATAATAATAATAATAATAATAATAATAATAATAATAATAATAATAATAATAATAATAATAATAATAATAATAATAATAATAATAATAATAATAGTTTTTATTTATATCCCACTTCCCTCAATCCAATGGACGACTCGAAGCGGCTTACAAAAAGATACAATGTTAGAAATATAAAATACAGAAAATACAATATAACAATAGCAACAATGTAATCAAAAATACAATATTAAAGATACAAAATTCCAAGGGATAAGGTCCACAAGTGATGGAGCCGCCAGCTCAACAATTTCACTGATGGCCCTGGGGCCCACGGTCCTTTATCCCTCCCGGTAGGAGTGGGGAGGGAGAGGTGGGGCCCCCCACAGCTGCAGCGGCGCTCTGGGCAGCAGTCTTCGGCCTGGCCCCGGTGGCTGACGGCCCTTTATCCCTCCTGGTAGGAGCGGGGAGGGAGAGGCAGGCCCCCCACAGCTGCGGCGGCGCTCCGGGCAGTGGTCTTCAGCCTGGCCCTGGCGGCCCACGGCCCTTTATCCCTCCCCAGTAGGAGCGGGGAAGGAGAGGCGGGGGCCCCCACAGCTGCAGCGGCACTTCAGATGGTGGTCTTCAGCCAGCTCATACAGCTGTTGACATAGCCATTAAATGAGCTAGGTTTCCCTTGCTCAAAAGCCAGTCGTATCCATCTCTAGGGTGCAGTGCTCATCTCTGTTTCAAAGCCGAAGAGCCAGCGCTGTCTGCTGCTGCAGACGTTTCCGTGGTTATGTGGCAGGCATGACTAGACACCGAAGTGCATGGAACGCTGTTTCCTTCCCACCGAAGTGGTCCCTATTTATCTACTTGCAATTTCTTGCTTTCGAACTGCTAGGTTGGCAGGAGCTAGGAGAAAGACGGGAGCTCATTTCCGTCCTGCAGTACTCAGGAATCGAACTGCTGACCTTCCGCCTCCCAGTCAGCGTCTTAGGCACTTAGCCACTGCAGTAATGAGCTACTCTGCATGAATTTCGTTAATCCAACATCAAAGACATTTAAGCTTACCAATAAATTTGTGGCAGTGAATTTCAGTACATGTATGTAGAAGCTGGCATTAATGGCTCTTTTAACTTTTAAAACAAAAACATGCATAGTAGCTAGAAAAACGACGTTTGCAGTTTTAAATTCCATTTGCAGTTTATTTTTGCAGCTAAGTATCACTGTAGCTCCCTGTTCTCTCAGCAAACACAATCCTTAACGTATTTATTGGCAACAGAATACCTGTAACCAGCATTGTAAGATTACATAAATAGGTAAGGATATGCAACTTAAACATGAGAAGTGCATGAAGTAAAACCATAAATATTTGAAGTTTCTCTTACAATCTGCAGAATAAAAGGAAAATTATACAAATAAATTTGTAGTTCAGGTTATAACTAGTACAGATCAAGTCAGTGCTTTGAAGGGGAAGCTGAGCGTCCAATGAGCAGATGGTGAAAACTCAACGGGGGGGGGGGGGGAGACCATGTTGTATTCTTTATCTTCTGGACACACAAAATACAATGGATACAATTAGCAAGGCACCTAATTACCCAAATGTATCTGATTATGCTAAATATTACTTTCATGTCCATGTTCTCTGTCCAATTGACTACTGTTTGTTTTTTCACACAAATTATCCAAACTGAAATAAATATTGCTTCTTAGCCAGAAGTGTACTTGTATAATTTCTAGGAGCAAAAATCCCTAGACCAGTGATGCCTAACCTTGGCACTCCAGATGGTCTTGAATTCCAATTCCCAGATGCCCTGATCAGCAGGAATGCTGACTTGGGCTTCTGGTAATTGAAGTCCAAAAACACTTGGAATGCCAAGGTTGGCCATCACTGCCCTAGACCTATAGAGATGTCTTTTTTGCACTTTCTGTGCTTTGATTTCTGCACTTTGATTTCTGCACTTCCAGGGCATTACCACCAAAAGAAAGAATTAACAGGACAATGGACAAGGTAACTAGTTGCTTCCATGCTCTGCTTGTGAGAGTTTCACTCATGGGTAGCTTCTGGGAGTGGTCATAATTGGCAGTTAAGCAAGGGGGAGACAACTAGAAGGTAGGTGGAGAAAAAGAACAAAGAAGTAAGAATTGGCTAGTAGGTGTAATGAATTGATATGGGGGCTTTGCTTTTAATAAAGAAAGTAGTTTCTTTGGGTTCTTAATTCCTCGGGCAGAGCTAGAGACGCCTGGGAAACGACCTTCAAGGCAGATGTTAGTTACCGGTAGTTTACTTTGGACATTGTATGCTGTGCTTTAATTGGTTGAAATAAAGGAAAGGGGGAATGGGTGAAAGGCAGTGGTGGGCTCCCAAACATTTTACTACCACACTGTGAGCGTGGTATGGTGGCTGTGGCCAGGGGAAAAGCTCGAATTAGGACTACTTTATTTCAAAAATTGGATGGGCAGAGCCAGCCAAAATTTCTGCTACTGGTTCTAGCGAACTGGTGTGCCCACCACTGGTGAAAGGTGATTAATTTTGTTATATTGGAATGTAGGAGAGAAATGCCATGATTATGCCATGCCTTAGTTTTGCTTGCCACAATGTGTGCTGGTAAGTAAACCATAGCAAACTGTAGTCAAATCTGTTGACTGCCTAGACTAGGCCAGAGAAATATAGCTAGATATGCTTTTCTTGTTTTATTCCAGGAAATGAGTGAGTAGACTGTTCTTTTTCCCAACTTGTGCCTGAACCTGAATTTTTCTAAATAAACCTGATTGTAGTTGAAGAAGTTGTATTTTTTTCCTATAGAGCTTAAGCTGGTGGGAGAAAATCTAGTTTCTTTATTTCATTATTGGTATTGCTACCATTAAGTTAATTCGCACTGCATGTCCTACCTGATCTGGCTGGTTTGTAAGCATAAACAGTCAGTGATTGAAACCTATCATAGATTTCTTTAGCCCGGAATAGGACCATAGATCTCTGAAGCAGCACAAAGGTTTTGTGTGGGCTTCAGGAAGAGGTACAGGTCTGTGGAAGGTGGAATGAGTCCTATGATAGTGGATAAATGTGAGTCTTATCCAGTGGTGAGATTCAGCAGGTTCGCCCCAGTTCGCCAGAGCCATTAGCAAAATTTCTGACTGGCCCCACCCATCCAAGTTTCGAAATAAAGTAGTCCTAATTCGGGTGCAACCGCAGGGCTTTCCCCCTGGCCACACCCACCATAACACACCCACAGAGTAGGTAGTAAAAAATTTTGAATCCCACCACTGGTCTTATCCTTACAGTAGGCAAATTGGAGAAAGCCTGCTTCTAAATTAGATCAAGGTCAAGTTAGAAATTATTATCAAGCCTATTTCTTTTGCAGAAATAATAACAAAATAAATGCAAGCCTTCATAGGGACCCTTCTAAAGATTTTCTAACTATAAATCAGGAGTGATTTAGCAGAGGGGTGCTCTGATGCTTCATGGGCTGGTTCTTCTCTTGCAAAACACTGTGAGGAACTGAGATTTTCAACCCAAGATGCCCAATTCATTGAGCTATCCAGCCAGCTTGCTCAGTAATAGTATCAAAGAAAGACTCAGTTTCACCCAAATGAGCTTTTCCAGGTGGTTAATTACAATCTGGCCCAGGCCTATATGATTAAATCCAAAGGAACACACTGTGACAAATTTGCAAGACACACTGAAGATAAAGCCTCCAGCATCTGTCATGACTTAAGGTTTTACATTTGAAGCTGTTCCATACTTAACTGAGGTATTTAGGGTAGTGTTTTAAGCTGAACTCGGTAAATATTCCATGGTTCTTAGTTTTATTCAAATTATTTTGTATCATTCTGTCCTTGAAAGTTCACTTTTATGGCCTATCCACTGGCATTCATGGTTTTCCAATTTTATTGCTAATAATTGAGCAGGCATTTCTAATTGGGAAGGATATAAATGATTAAACAATAAATACATTTTGAAAACTAAGCTGCTTTCTGCTTTCTACAACTAACTGGACAATGAAAGAAACAAAATGAAACATAATATTTTGAGAGGCAAGTAGAAAGGAAGGTCTGAATGTCATGTGCATTAAAAGAAAAGGGGCAGGCACAGTGGTGGGATTAAAATTATTTCACTACCTACTCTGTGGGTGTGGTATGGTGGACGTGGCCATGTGTTGCACCCGAATTAGGACTAAACTTGGATGGGCGGAGCCTGCTGGAATTTCTGATACTGGTTCTGGCGAACTGGGGCAAACCTGCTGAATCTCATCACTGGGCAGGCACTCTAGTAACTCAGAGGTAGTTGAGTCACACAAAGTTCCACACAAAAAAATAATTAAACCTCAAATAACCAAATGTAAGCCCACTGATAAATCCTTCTTTACTCCAAGTTCGATGCCTGCAAACATAACAGCACAATCTCAGGCATGTGATGGAGGAAGAGGGATAGTACTCACTGGATCTAGTTGCTGAAAGTGAGCCAAGGCAGCTAAAAGCTGATCACCTATCTTCTTGACTACCGTCTCCAGTAACGGTTGCAAAAAGTCAGGTTGAACTGCCTGAGACGGAGCTGGTAGAGATGGAATGGCAGATGGAGCCTGTTCAACAGGAGGCGAAAGACACCAAAACGGCAGCCAAGGCATGTCGAGGTGGTGGCGAAACGGACACCTGATGAAGCAGAGACCTCCCTCAAGGTGCAGGCAGAGAATGATGCAAAAGACAAAGTGGAGGCTGAGGAGAAGACAAGCTGGGCGTACACTGCGTTTTGGATGTTGACTCCGAGGAAGAACATCCTCCATAGATTGAAGACCGCGGAGAAAGCTCGTTGCAGAAGAACCGCAGATGAAGGTGAAAATGAGGACGACGGACGAGAACAACTTGGTCTCGTAGTAGAAGGCAGAGAGTGGTGGCTCGCCTTCTTAGACTTTTTCTTCCTTTCTTCTGTCTTTTACTTTTTATTCTTCCTTGCCCCTGCTATCTCAGAGGCTTCACCAAAGGGTGGGCAGTCCTAACACTCAAACTTTTTATCCAATTAGCTTAGAAGCTCCAGTAACGGCTCCGCACAGGCGCAGTACCCATAAGTGGGGATTCACAGAATACACGAAGGAGAGCTCCACTTTCCCTGAAATGTAATGCTAATACAGTATTTCCCTCACTGCCACAATTGGAGAAGTGGCCCTACTAAACAGTGGACAAATAACACTGCATGGTTCAAGTGTTCTATATTCTGTGTGGTGATGATGATTATATGTATCAGAGGTGTGTTTCATAGCAATAAACTCACTGTACTAGTGCTGCATTCTGCTAATATAATTAGCATTAATTCCTACACAAAGAAACACCCTAGTTTTCAGTTTTTAATCATCACTCCATTCTGAAAAATGAAGATGCAGAAATATCACATATCGCGCTGACAGCTAGGCTAGGGCATAGGAAAGGGAGATTTTTAGCGCAGAGGCTGTTCCGAAATTCCTTTTTAATATCCCATGCACACTCCCGACTTCAGCCTCCCAGTCACTTCCTGCAATCCAGACCTCAGCCTGCTGAGCGGATTCCACACCTTCCTTCCTCCAGAGAGCATGCGAATTTGTAAATGTAGTAGTGTGTTAAGCAGAGAGCTATGGAACACCTGGGTACACCTGATTAATACAATGTCCACTCAATAAATTCTTGCTGGAAATTTATTAAGTATAGCATCTGAAAAAGAAACAAATACAGAATAGAAACAAAGTTAGTTTTTAGGCTCCCTTAGGCAAAGTCCAGGGCAGGTCTTGCTCAGATGTTTTATCTCTTCTCAGAGTTTTGAGGCAAAGTCCCATCAAAACTAGGTAGTCTCGAGCTAGGAGCCCAATTTGGGAGCTTCAGGGAGCTCCTTAAATAGGAGAATTGCTCCTCCTTAGAGGTTTGGTCTAGATAAGAGGAACCTATGAAAGAAGGCCACTCCTATATCAGATAAGAGTCTCCAATCATTATTATCCTCCCACTAGAAAAGAAAAACCAATCAGCTTAACCTATTGATAAGAGATTTCCAATTAGAGTGCCTGACTCCTTCCCCTCCTAACAGGTATAGGTGGAGTTTTATTCCATTGGTTACAGACCAAGATAAGGACTAGGGACTTTCCCAAGTGCTCCTGGCCCCCACCTTTGCTTTGGCCTTGATTCAAGGACAGAGGGTGTGTTCACCGGCTAAGCAGTTTGAGATGGAGTAAGAGACAAAATGGAGGAGGTTTGGTTCATCAAGATCATGACATCACATACGTTTAATTTTAACTTTTTTTAATAAAGTTATGCTTTTTGTTCACCTCCCCAACGTCCACAGAAACCAAAGATGCTCACAGTGACATTCTCTATTGACTTAAGTTCAATTGCCAGACCCATGAAGAGGAAACCCAATGAAGCACTGTTAATTGTATTGATTCAAGTAGTGTGTTGTAGTTGTGTCTAGCAACAAGATTCAAACTGTGGACTCCAGAAATTATTTCAGTCAATACTTCCCAGGAAACCCTACAAAGAACCCTGTCACAGAGCCCCCTTAGCTCCTCCCCTCAGCCAGTTGGAGGGGAGTGGGAGTGACCATTGCTCCATGGCTGGAGGACATTTTCCACCTTCGTCCCTGCCACAGAGGCCCCTTAGCTCCTCCCCTCAGCTGGTTGCAGGGCAGTGGAAGCGGCTGTTACCCATGACATGGGCCTTACGTTTTATGTAATTTACCATCTTTGTCTGTAAACCGCTTTGGGTCACCAATAGGCGAGGAAAGCGGTATAAAAATATACTAAATAAATAAATAAAAATAAATAAGCACTCTCTCATAATTCCTAGGACAAAATGGAAGAATTTTTTTATATAAGAACTATTCCACTAACTCTTTTGCATGTCACACATATGGAAAGCTCTGTAAGATGTGTCTAGATTATGGCAATTAGTTTATCAAAATATTCACTTCACAAATTACACAACAGTTAGACTGGAACAGTTTTTTTTATCTATTGCAAAATCGCATAATCACTGCAAATCACTTCCAGTTATACAGAAAATAACAGCATTCATACTAACTTTTCATAAAATAATAGTGGCTCTCCCTTTTGCTTTAATGCTTTCTATTCCCTGCAGTAAATTTTAAAAATATGTGAATAATAAAATACAACTCTGTTATTTCCTGCCTGGATTAGATTTTGGCTGTTTCCTGTAAACAAATCAATAACAAAAATGAACAGCATTTGCATTTTGTCAATGGGAAACAAAACTGTTATGAAGATGCACAGCAGGAATTATATTGAAGTCAGCGAGATTCTTTTCAACCAAGTTTAATTTCAGTTTATCTACTGCACTTATTCATCACAAGAGAAGCCCCTGCTGAAAGAAAGAAAAAAAATCTCCATTTATAATAGAATGTATGTTCAGTCAATACAAGATGGAAAACAAATATCTACTGTCACAGGAAGCACTTGCCGATGATGATGATAATGATGATGATGATGATGATGATGAGTGTCATAACCAATTTGCAGCAATGCTATATTAAAATCTGTACAAGAATTATGGAATGCCATCTTTGAAATAGTGTTGAGAACACAAACCTGAAAAAAGTGGTTGAGAATGGGGATAAGGCTGTTAAGGTATTGTGGAACTACAAGATCCGAAATGATAAGAAACTCAAACACAAAACCCCAAACATTGGTTGAGAGAAAAAAGAAAGTTGATTGATTGATGTGGCCATCCCAGGTGATGGTATTGGGGGGAGGGGGGGAGGGGAAAATCTTGACATATCAGGATCTGAGAACTTCTCGGGGGGGGGGGGAGAAACCATGATACCAGTAGTAATAGAGCCCTGGGAGCAATCCCAAAAGGGTTGAATTCATAAGATCATGATAGAACAGTTGAAGAGGATAGCACTACTAGGTACCAGCTCATTATCCAGCAATACAGTTCCTTCCTAACTTAGGTCCAGGCTAGAATTCGAGCAGTGTGGTTAAAAAACTCTGAAATGAACATCTAGTGGACTGTACACCTTTGATAATAATAATGAAAACTATTGTTGTTATAAAAAGTGTGCCATCAAATCAATATGTTTGCCCATATCAGGGTTTTCTAGATAGACAATACTGAGAAGAGGTGAACTATCCTCGTCTTCTGGAGGAATCACTGGACCCTGCAGCTTACCAAGGACTTGCAGGCTGACTTTCAATACAAATGACAACTTTAAGTCCACAGAATGACCACAACAACATGCTAAGTATATATTAAGGACAATCTTGAAACAGACAGAATGTCATGTAATATCACAATGGTTGTCTTGCTTCTATCTACTAACTATTTGCAATTGACAGGGAGATGCTTCACAACTAATTTGAATAACAGGTATTACTAGTTGTAAATAGTAATACCAGACATCCCGCTACGGTAATGGAGTAGACTGTACAGGCAGTCACTCAATGCCAAGTGTTGGGTGGCGGTAAATAATCTGACTCCCTAAAAGGGTCAATGGCTACGGATGGATGAGCCCCTTTAGGTGGTGTGATGGTCCCTCAGTGGAGGAAGTGCCACTGAAAACCATCATATTGGCCCCAACGGCAAAATGAGCAGAGGAAGAACTCTGGTTCCCAACGGTCATGGAGGTGGAAGAGGCCATGCGAGATGGACTGGCTATGAAGGCGCACCTTGATAATATCCTCAAGGCTGCGGCAGTCCTGGTGTTAAATCCTGCATGTCTCATTTAATATGTGCCACAGGAGATGGCTCTATGATCATAGTGTGTTTGGGTCACTTCATGGCAAGCTGGGATCCATCCAACTTAAACAAATTCACGCCAATGGCTTCAGGAAGAATGCACTCTTGGATACGAGTTGCAGCCACCAACGACCAGGTGTAAAAAAACCACACTGATCTCTATATTTATGTTATGCTAAACCAGCGATGGCTAACCTTGGCACTCCAGGTGTTCTTGGACTTCAATTACCAGAAGCCCAAGTCAGCACTCCTGCTGATCAGGGCTTCTGCGAATTGAAGTTCAAGAACACCTGGAATGCCAAGGTTAGTCATCACTGTGCTAAACATTCTGTACCTCCGTACCTGGTCATGCCATGAAGCCTCACTCCTGTGTTGTCTGACAAAATGGACTTGATCCACAAAAGCTAACATTAAATACAGCAGTTAGTCTTTAAAGTGCCACAATGGTTTGGGTTTTGTGCCGCCACACTAATTCAATTTAAGATTGGTATCACAACATATTTCTGATAATGTTGAAATCTCTGTGAAGATCCAAATGTGTAGCTTGGGAGTATTTTGAGCACAGTACAGTTCCTGAAAAGCCAGGTGGCTGCTGTGGCCCAAAACTATCTTTGCCTGGCTTTGGCTGGTATAGTGCAGGTGCTCCCTTTCTCAGAAAGGTAGAAATGACCATAGAGATCAATGATCCAGTTGTATACTGATGCTATGTATTGATGCTATTTCCTTCAGGATTGACTGATGTGATCTCCTTGCAGTCCAGGGGACTCTCAAGAGCCTCCTCAGCACACAATTCAAAGGTGTCTATTCTTCTGCACTCAGCCTTCCTTATGGTCCAGCTCTCACAGCCACACATTACTAATGGGAAGACCCTTGCTTTAACTATGCGGACTTTTGTTGGCAGGGTGATCACTTTCTGACATGCAATCAAAATCATATTATTCCTCTGCAATTGAAACAATCTTCTACTTGTGCTACAATAGTGATATAACAAATAATTGAAGGCAATAATTTCAGCTGTTATAGCCTGTATGTATAGACAAGATTACTGGAGAACTATACCAATTTCCTGTAAGAAGGCGCTACAAACAAGATTTAATTTAGCTCAAAAAGAAGAAACATAAATGAAGGCCTTACAGGAAGAGAGCCAGCAAGACCATTTGGCCCAAGCCTCAACTCATGGGGGAGGTAAATGTGTCATCTATTTCTTTCTTTCTTTCTTTCTTACCTTCCTTGGAAGGAAGGAAGGAAATGGATAAATAAATAAACAAACAAACAAATAAAAGCTCTTTTATACCACCTATCTGGAAGACATTCTATGAAACTGAAAACATAACAAATAAATAATAAGAATAAGTACGAAATAATAATAGCATTATGACCATATACCCAGCCAATACCTATATATACCTATATATGCCTAACCAATCAGCGTCATGTTAAAGATGCATTATAGCCACACATTCTACCAATACAATTAGACAGAATTGTAACCAATGTCATTATATGCCATTCTTTTAATTACAACATTTTTTGTTATTTATCAAAACAGATGAAGACTCACAACATGAATTGCTCTGGGTCTCATCTAAAGTGTCAGAGGGCTTTGCAGAAATCAAACTCAAAGCCTCAGAGAAACAGGCAAGTTGTCACTTTAGACATATTAAGTGCAGAAACAGACCTACATGAGTGCCAGACTTTCAAGTATGCTTTACTTCTCTCCCAGATATAGGTTTCCATTGACTCCAAATCACAATTAAGTGTTATGCTCAAACCTTCAAACCATTATTCTCGACGATTTACAGCAGGAGTTCCCAACCTACAGTCCATTGGCCTGACCCAGCGCGCGACACCATTCCAACCAGCCCGTTGCCGTCTCCTCCACACCCAGAAGTAGAAGTGAGTGTGTTTATGTCAACTTTAAAATGCACCTGACCCGCGCATGCGCAAAAGCATCCACAGCTGATATAAACGTGGAAGTGGGCACATTTACGTCAGTCAACAGGCCCACTCAGCTGTTCCAGGGGCATGGTTAGGCCCATGGCGAGAAAAAGTTGCCCACCCCTGACTCACAAAAATAACTCACTTTAAAACAGTTTAAGTGAAGTTATTTCTATAACTAATAATTGAGGTGACTAATGTATCATATGCCCATCTAGTCACATCTGAACACTCTCTCTCTCTCTCTCTCTCTCTCTCTCTTCCATTGATGATTACAGGATTCATATTTAGCCCTCCTAAATTCTAATTCTAGTCTATCTTTCTATCCTCTGCACCAGACCAGGTACCTAAAACAATTTACAGATTAGGATTTCAGATATAGTTAACAGACAAAGGAAGCAAAAATCCTCCATATCTTTCTTAAAACAGAGGAGGGAGAAAAGGGACACTAGGCAGCCCCATAAAAGCATTCCATAGTTTGTTATGTCTAAACCAGACCGTTTGTCCGGGGAGGGGGGGGATATGTATCTAAACAATTTATTTTTCTTTCCTGTGATGAAGGGTAATCTCCCAAAGGGTTAGTATCTTCTCTCTACACATACTAATGTTCTATGACATGTTGTCACATCAACTAAGGAAGATGATTGCACTAATTATGATAGCAAGGAAGAGTATGCAGCTTTATTTTGACATATACAAAGAAGAAGAAAAATCTATGTCTACCAATGTCATTTTTATTTTATTGAAATGAAGCCATCTCTATTTCTTAAAATTGAACGGCAACTATCTAATTCAGGATTCATTAAATTCTGCAAAGGATTAATGAATGATACCAATGAATGTGATGGTCTTCCTCAGTATCTACAACTATCTTACTCTGTTTCCAAATGAAAGTAGTTTACATTCAGGCATCAAAAAGCAAATGCTTTTTTAAAAAAACAAGTCTTCCACTGCTCCTATACAGTCAACTCAGAATCAGAGGCCTGTTCGTGGAGGATTTGTCCCCTTAAGCAGTACATACCGTGTAATCCTAGCAGCTAACATGCCAAATGTAAAAGGATACCCAGCAGTCAGAAACCTTCCTCCACAGAGAACACTTCCAATTATTAATGGCCATGGAACAGGACTATTTTTCCTAAGGACGTAACTCTGCAACTGTCTATTCCATTGGCCACATACCCTTCATCAGCCTTCACAGTCCATTCAAAACAGAAGCACTCACCAGGGAAGAAATATGTAGAATCACCATGGCTTGAAAACTACACCACACTTGGATTGTTCAGAAACTTGGTTGTTGTTTTTAAAGAAAAATGATTAATGTGTGGAGCTTAAATCTTAAAGAATAAATATAATTTGTATAATTTACAATTTATAACCCTCAACACAACAGAACATTATAAATGATTATAGGTTTTCCTATAGTCTTCCCAGCCTCTTTTTAAGCAATTAATTACCATCTGTTCCAATGCAATATATTCTATAATATATAGTGGAGAGAGTTATATAGCCATTGCTTTGAATAATCTGCACGGGTATTCCTGACTCAAAGAATCAACCTGTAGCAAAATATCCCATTGCATTAACTATTTGTTTTCATATCCTTCCTTCAACATCTCAAGACAATGTAGATGGAGCAGGTACACAGTATGAGTACACTATGTAAGACAAGAATCCCGCCCATTTTCCTTATGAAGGATATTAATGTTTGTTACAATTTTCTGGTCAATAGTGTATTCTCAAATATACCATGACTGAAGCACATAGAACTTATTTTCCAACACTGCTCATACTTTTCCTAAAATAACAACATGCTCTTGGAAAGAGTATCACTCTCAAAACATGTCATGGATACCATCATAACTTTCATCATTTCTCATGCCAGACATAACTACAGCCACACATATGCAAAGGATTCAGATTCTAAAGCAGGGGTGGCCAAGCTATGGACCATGGGCCGGACCCAGCCCACAGCACCATTTCATGTGGCCCGCCACCGCCCTCACCACTACCGGAAGCAGAAGCGTTTATGACAGCCATAAAAAGCACCCGCACATGCATAAACATATCCACACCTGCCATAAACACTGCCGTAAATGCACCTGAGGCTGTTGTAAACATGTTTACGGCAGCAATTATGGCGGGAGGAACCACATAATCAGTCTGCTCAGCTGTCCAGAGGCATGGTCCATCCCATGGCATGAAAAGATTGGTAACCTCTCTTCTACAGTAATGCTGTTTATAGCTTGAAACATTTTTACTTTTGTCATGTTACTTTTTGATATTACCCTAATGAAATAGCACAATGAATGTTAAAATCATTACATTATTGATGTTACAGTAGACCCTCACATAATGACGTTACTTGGTTACCCAAGTAGCATTGTTATGCAGAAAACGTCGTTATTCGAATAACGACAAAAACCATTATTCGAATAACATCTGTAAAAAACATCGTTATTCCAATAACGACTTTTTTGTCGTTATTCGGATGATCACGTGGGGTGCATCAGTAGCGTCGTTAATCGAAAATGACGCTATTCAAACACGTCATTAGTCACTGTACATATATTTTACCGGAGGGCCAGTTTTGTGCCCCCCCCCAAATACCCACCACCTTAAAAAATTGCAGAGTTTATGTGCCCTTTGTCACATAGAGACAATTCTGATAAGTTTTGAGAGGGTGCCTGCATCCCTGTGACCCCAAATCACTAGGTTTTAATTATTAAAAAAAAAACAATTGGTCAAAGGGGTTTTTACATAACTCCTATTTTGTTGACCTTATTTTGTTAACAAAGTTTTACTGCTTAGCAGTACACAACTACTGTGTCAAAAGTTGATTTTTTAAAGTGAATACAAAATTAAATAAGCAAATTAAGTCTCTTTAGCCATGCCATTTAAGAGTACAATTGTTGTGCTGCTGCCAAATTTGAAACATACTCTCCAAGCCCCGATGAGATTGCCAACCCCTGTAGTCGGCGGCGGCAGCTACTCGTGTCCAAGTATACATTTTTCCTGAAAATCATTTTCAGGGAAAATACCATTGGCATGAATTTGCTTAAGGTGGATCCCAGCTTGCCATTTAGTGACCTACACACTATGATCATGGAGCATTCTCCTGTGGCATGTATGAAATGAGACATACAGGATTTGACACCAGGACTGCAAGCAGCCTTGAGGATATTAACTACAGCAGCCTTGAGGATATTAACAAGGTGCACCTTCACAGCCAGTCCATCTGGCATGGCCTCTTCCGCCTCCATGATCACTGGGAATCAGAATAGTGAAGTGGTTCCTCCTCCACTCCACTCATTTTGTCATTGGGCCCAATATGATGGTTTCCGGTAGCATTTCCTCCACTGAGGGAGACTATCACCCCACCTAAAGGGGTTCATCCACCTGTAGCTGTTGGCCCCTTCAGGGAGTCAGGTTATTTACCACCACTCAACACTCGGCACTGAGTCAATGGCTGTACGGTCTACTCCATTACTGAAGTGCAGGGGTGCCCAAACTATGGCCCATGGGCTGGATCTGGCCCCCGATGCCAATTCATCCAGCCCGCGAAGCCCTTGTCACTCCCGGAAGTGGAAGTAAAATGCACCCAATATGGATCCAGTATGCAGAGCCGCTTTCTTCCAGCTGCTCCAGATTGCTCAGTTGCATCCCTATGTGAACAGACAATCTCTCATAACACTCCTTTTCCAGATGGGCGTGTTTTACTTTCGCTTCGGGAGCGACGAGGGCTGAATTGGCATTGGGGGCCAGATCCGGCCCACAGGCCATAGTGACTGGCCCCTGAAGCATGTGACCGGCCCAGAAACCAAAAAGTTTGGGCACCCCAGCCGTAGCGGGATGTCCAGCCAGACCTGAACCCCTTTAGTAATAGTAACAATCCTTTAATGTTCAAAAATGTCATTTGGGGTTAACTTTTGGTGTTTGTTTTTTAAAATTGTTCTACTCACAAAGGCTCATACTTTAAGAGATGAATATGCTGATGAAGTTTCACTAACCCCGACACTCTTACATCACTATGTGCTAAGAATATCCTATAAATTCATACCTATCTACCTTCCTCCTTAACTCACTCACTCACACTCACTCTCACTCACTCACTCACTCTCTCTCTCTCTCTCTCTCGTGCATGCACACACACCAACAGTATTCCCTCAGTAAGAAAAGGCTGCACTACTGGTGAAACTCAGAAAATTAGAATATCGTGCAAATGTTCATTCATTTCACTTAAAAGGTGAAACAAATAAATGAGATAGACTCACTACATGCAAAGCGAGAGATGTCATGTTTTAATTCGTTATAATTGTGATGATCATGGTGTACAGCCATGAGATTATGTGATGATTATGGGGTACATGAGATTGGGAGATTGGGGGATTGGGGTTTTCATAAACTGTAAACCATAAGCATCAATATTATAACAAAGTAAGGCTTGAACTATCTCGCTTTGCATGTAATGAGTCTATTACATATATTTGTTTCACCTTTTAAGTTGCACTACTGAACTGAATGAACATTTACATAATATTCTAATTTTCCAAGTTTCACCTGTACTTGAGCCAGCATGTTTTTGCAATATCATCTCTAGTATTTTTCCTACTCTTATTCAGAACCCAAACTGAGTCAGCATTTCTCACTCTCCATAATAAATTGAGGTTTAAATAGGCTGTGTGCCAGTGTAGGAAGATCAAGGGATAGTCTGAGAAGGTGGGGTTTCCCTGTAAATGACACCCTGTGTGAATGTGGAGAAGTACAAACTATCTCCCATATGATACAATGCACACAATGCCCCTCAACGTGCACTGAGGAGGACCTTATGTTGGCAAGAGGAAATGCTGTTGATGGGGCCCGATATTGGGCAGATGTCATCTAGCCCTTTTCAATTCTACAGCAGAACCCCGCGTAACGAAAAAGCTCCGTTCCATGGAGCTCTTCACTATGCGGTTTTTTTCGTTATGTGGATCAAATGGGCAATACCTGCATAACAAAAAGAAAATGTTCATTATATGGGGTTTTCGTTAACCCACTTAACGAAAACCTTGTGTAATGGGAAAAAATTCATTATGTGGGGTGTTGCAATTGCCGCATGAACGCTTCATTGTATGAAATTTTCATTATACGAAGCATCCGTTATGCGGGGTTCCATTGTATTTTATTTTTTGATGTGTTAAATTTAGCTTTGCATGTCATTATATGCTGGTGGTGCATCTGACACAAATAAAGAAAAAAGTTGTGCATCCCAAGGAAGTGGCCATCAGCGGGAAACAGTATAGTAAATGCTGATAGGTGGTAGCTATTTATCTACTTGCAATTTCTTGTTTTTGAAGTGCTAGGATGGCAGGGAGAGAGACAGAAACTCACTCTGTCATGGAGCACATGGGTCTTGAACTACTGACCTGCCGTTCTTTCAGTTATCGAATTCAGCATCTTAACCACTAAGCCACTGCAGTCCCTTATAGAACCTGAATTTCAAAATATCCTCCTCTGTAAATTTTCTACTGCACAAAACCGTAAAGTCTTCTCTCTAATATTTCCCATTTACAGCATTTCCCCTTTCTTCTGGAATATAGAAGACAAGAAAACAATTTCATTTTGGGAAGCTTATACAGTATCTGTTTTCAACCGGTAAACTGCTTGAATCATAAACTTCCTTATTTTTGAAATTGTATACTGGATTTTATTTTGTTCAAGGTATTGTTACTGTTGCTGCTATTGTTAAAAAAAAACTGAGAACATGCTGCTTAAAACGGAGCAATGTTTAAAGCTTAAACAAATAATTCCAGACAAAACACACTGCCATTTTTTAGATTGACAATTAGCTGGGATGGACAGTGGCAACCTCAGCTAAAGACACGTCCTGTTACAAGGGACATCCTGCAGGTTAAACACTTTTGCAAATACAGTCAGGATAGAGCAGGATCAAAAACTCTTTTCCCCTCCTCCTTTTCTTAAAATGTTAAAAACATCTCCCCACTGGGAGATAAAAATCAAGAAACACCTTATCTAAGCAATATTACAGAACAAAGAGTAAACAGAGATTTACATGAAAAGCTCTGGATCTCTGATGACTGAAAGAAAATTAAGCAAGCAATTATTTAAAGATATTTTTCCTATTTTAGGCTAGTAGCCCTTTTAGTCACACCACTTTGATGCTAGGGTGACTTCTGTGTTCAATCAATCGATTGATTGACTTCTGTGTTGATAATGGGGTTGCCTATAAAATAGATAATTATCGAAATAAGACTTCTGAAGCTAGAAAACTTCACAATATAGAGATTTAAAAGCAAAAGCTATATGCAAATTTACTACATACACTCCTTTCACTCAAACACAGACTTCATAATTCTCTAAAAGCAATGATCAGTTAAGGGAATGCCTATGACTCCAAACATACTACTACCATCACAACATACTACTACCTCTGCCAATTTTCTTTCTCAATTTCTCTTTCTTAATCAGTCATATATTTATTAATTATATTGCTGCAATATAAATAATAAATAAAACGTTACAAAACTCAACACCAGAAGAAATGCTCTGAAACATACTTGCAATAAGACTCGTATTAGATGTGACAGCCCATCTAATTGGGCTGCCTAATTGGTGTAGGCCCAGGTTTTTAAATCGTGGGTCTACACCAATATAACAGAATGAGACCCTTGTTTTTAAGCAAAATGAATGCAGGTTAAATTGAGTAAAAGAGAGCTGGGCTTGGACCACTCAGTAGTATTTATTTAGTTACTTTATTCATACCCCACCCTATTGGTGTAAACAGCACTCAGGGCAGCTTATAAAAAGAAAATCCCATCTTAACCTATAAAACCAAGCATTAACCGTTGGAACTGGCTATAGGCTGCTATGCATCACCCTACTGACCCACACCCACCCTTCGTGTGCACGGCCGAATTCCCTACGCAAGTCAACGAAGGATTTAAAAATCCGGCACGGGGGCCTCAGCCCCACAAACGGCAAGAAAGGGAAAGAACTTCACGTCCCAACAGTCATTGCGCCGCGGTGCGCCAGAGCCAATCAGGCTGAGAGGCTCACGCACGCCGCAGCGTTCGGACACGCGCCGCAGCCAATCAAACGAAAAGCATGTTAAAAAAACGCAGCACAAACACAAAGCACGAACCCATAACTACAAGCCGCAGCGTCCTGCGCGCCATGAGCGCGCAGAACGCTGAGGCAGCCTGTGCGCGAAAACAAAACTTAAAGAAAGCCGGCTCCGCCGCCATTCATCCCCACGGGCGAGCCAGCATGGCCCGTGGGGGAAGAAAATGAAACAAACCCGCCGCCCCTGCTCTTCCGTTCGAAGGGACTGCCACCGCGCCAAAAATAAAAACAATCCACCCACCACCCCTCCCCCGCAACTGCCCTTCTTCCCAACGGGAAAACAAGCATGGCCCATGGAAACAAAAGGCACCCTCCCCGCAACAACGCTCCCTTCCCAAGGGCCATCCAGCATGGCCCATGGGATCAAAAGGCACCCCCCGCCGCAAGTGCCCTTCGTAACCACGGGCAAACAAGCATGGCCAATGGGAAGAAAAGGCACCCCCGCCGCAAGTAGCCTACCTTCCCACGGGCCACCAAGCATGGTCCGTGAGAACAAAATGCACCCCCCTAAAAAAAGGACACACCAAAAATCAAATCAAAACCATTCAAAAAAAGAAATCTAACCTTTAAAAAATAAACACAAACAAAGACAGGAAAAACACACAACAAAAAACAACAGCCCCCCCCCCAACAAAATTCATATCCCAGCGTCCTTTTCACTTAAATATCGGAGATCACAACTTACCAACACAGGTCCAGCCACGCCGAGAAACAGAATTGAAATGGCAAAAGAACAGGAAGAATACACAGGACAGGACAAACATTACGCAACAGCACCACCAAGTGGCCACAGGAAAAATGACACTCAATGAATTCGAATTACACTTACACATTTTTAAAAAAATCTTATCCAAAGTACACCTATCACCAAAAAAAAAGACAAATTATTTTTAAAAATGCAATTATTGGGAAAAAATATATATCAACCTTTCCACTTTTAAAAATCCAAATTTATTTATAACAGTTTAAAAAACTACCTATGTATAAAAAACAATATTTTTTAAAAATAACATAACTCATTTAAACACACATACAACAAAAATCATCCAAAACCATTTCTCATATTTTTTAAAAGACAAAACCCCCAAAAAAGCCCGGCAACGCCGGGCAACCCTTGCTAGTATCATAATAAAATCCTAAAAGACATCTAAAGCTAAAAACAATATTGAAACCCCTATCTAAAGAAGAAAAATAAAACAAGTAAACCCTACAATACCCACCCTAACCCCTTAAGAAGGTAAAAATGAATTAAAACAGGAATTAAAAAGGTTTTTTTTTAAAGGTGGGGGGAGGGGAGAATAAAATCAGACAGGTCAATTGAAGGTAGTATATAAGCCAGCAGGACGGGGCCGTCACACCTGCCGCTGGCATAACCAGATCTTCACGGCCTTCCTAAAGGGGAGCAGCTCTAACTGGAGGTGCACTTCAGGTGGAAGGAGGTTCCACAGGGCCGGGGCAGCCATTGAAAAGGCTCTTCTTCTGGTCCCCATCGGGTGAGCTTCTCTTGTAGAAGGGACCAGCACTTAGCCTCTCCGGTCTGCCCTCATAGGATGGGTAGAATACCTTGGGGTGACTGCAGTCCCTTAAGTATCCAGGTCCACTGCCATGTAAGGCTTTAAAGGTCAAGACCAGCACCTTGAATTGCACCCGGAGGCACATTTGCAGCCAGTGCAGCTCCCGAAGAAGTGGTGAGGTGTGAGGCATGAGCATATCGCCCCCACCCCATCACCACCCAGGGAGCCGCATTCTGGACCAGCTGAAGCCTCC
Organism: Bradypodion pumilum; assembly: GCA_035047305.1. Classification (NCBI taxonomy): domain Eukaryota; kingdom Metazoa; phylum Chordata; class Lepidosauria; order Squamata; family Chamaeleonidae; genus Bradypodion; species Bradypodion pumilum. The sequence goes on along the minus strand of JAWDJD010000001.1, from coordinate 429,218,777 downwards.
GAATGGTCATCAAGGGCAGCCCCATGTCGAGCACATTGCAGTAATCCAATCTGGAGGTGACCGGAGCGTGAGTGACCATGAGCAACGAGTCCCGGTCCAGGAGTGGGCATAATTGGTAAATAACACGAAGTTGTGCAAAAGGCCTCCTGGCAACGACCGCCACCTGCTCTTCAAGCAGCAGTTGTGAATCCAGGAGGACCCCCAAGTTACGCACCGGATCTGTCTGGGGCAGCGATGCCCCATCCAGAACCAAAACTGGGGCCCGAACCCACAGCCACTCAGTTTTGCTGGGGTTCAGCCGAACCCCGTTGTCCCCCATCCAGAACCGTACAGCCTCCAGACACCTGGTTAGGACTTTGACTGCATCACTCAGGTCCCCATGGGCCGTGATGTACAATTGAGTACCATCAGCGACTGATGGTACCTCACCCCTTGGGAACGAATGATCTCACCCAGCGGTTTCATGTAGATGTTAAATAATAGAGGCGAGAGTACCGAGCCCTGAGGAACCCCGCATGGGAGTGGCCTTGGACTGGACAACTCGCTCTCTAGAGACAATGACTGGGTCTGGTTCCTCAGAAATGAGGAAAACCAGGACAACACTGGGCCCTGGGCCCCCAATTCTCGGAGCCGGCAAAGAAGGATAACGTGGTCGACGGTATCAAAAGCCGCTGAGAGGTCAAGAAGAGCGAGAACAGAGGAGTTTCTCCCATCTCGCTCCCACCAGAGATCATCCATGAGTGCGACCAATGCGGTCTCGGTACCATAACCGGGTCTGAATCCTGAATGAAACGGGTCCAGATAATCCATATCATCAAGAACCCCCTGGAGCTGCTGTGCCACTGCTCTTCCCAACACCTTCCCTAAAAGGGGGAGGTTGGAGATTGGTCTAAAGTTTGAAATAACTGTGGGGTCAAGCAATAGCTTTTTCAGAAGGGGGCGCACCAGCGCATGTTTAAAAGCCGCCAGAAACAACCCCTCCTGCAAGGAGACATTCACCATCACACCAACCCAGCTGCGCGTTGTAGCCTTGGCCACTTTAACCAGACAGGCAGGGCAGCTATCTAATAAGCAAGTGGCATCACACACAGCTCCAAGGAGCCTGCCTGTTCACTTCATCAGGGCCAACTGGATCAAACTGATCCCAGATAACATGGCTAGAATCTGCTCCGGCCATCTCCAGGCGATCCAACTCCACGTCGGGCTTGAATCCTGAGCGAATGCAAGCAACTCTCTCTGCAAGATTGTCTGCAAAATCGTCAGCAGAACCCTGCCACCCAGACCCCACCCCCTGCCAAGGAGGGACCTAGTAACCCGGAACAGGGCTGCTTGGACGATTATCAGCAGAGGCGATGAGAGTGGTGAAGTATTGGCGCTTCACTATCCTCGCCACAAGGTAGGCCCTAATAGCGACTCTACCTCATGCTTGGTCGCACTCACTTCGGGTTTTCACCCAACGCGCTCTAGTATCTCCTAGCCCGCTTCAGGTCCCCCAACTCTTGTGTGAACCAGGGAGCCCTGTGTAGCCTGCAGAAGTGGAGAGGCCACAGTGGCGTGATTGCATCCAGGACCCGCATTACCTCATTTTCCCAGAGAGCGACTAAGGTCTCAGCAGAATTGTGCAGTCGATCCAGAGGAAAAGGCCCCAGCTCCGCCTGAAATATCTCGGAATCCATCAGTCACCGGGGTCGGACCAGTTTAATCGGTCCTGTCTCCCTACAGTAAGGTGTCGCTCCCTGAAAGTCAAGGGACACCAGATAGTGATCTGACCATGGCACTGGCATGATCTCTAAGTGCTGTAATTTCAGATCACTCAGCCATCGCCCCGACAGGAAAACCAAGTCAGACGTGTGGCCGCTGCTCCTTGTGGGGCCCTGAATTACTTGAATCAGGCCCACGGCTGCCATGGTAGCCATGAACTCCCGAGCGGCCTCTGAGGACGGCCCCAACAAAGGCAAATTGAAGTCCCCCAGGACCATAAGCCCCCGGGAGCTTATACTCATTTCTTAAGATGGAATTACTTCCAGTATCACAAATCAGCTGTGAGAAAACAAACATAGACTCCATGTGCACAAGGCAGACAACATCATTGGCAAAGACAGTTTCAGGAGTGCATGCAACTTATACATGATACATCAAAGTCATGTGTACCCAAAATAACCAAAGGAAGTCTTTAATCAGTAGGAGTTTACCACTGCTGATTACACCATCCCCATTGCACACACATACAGTAACAGGATTTCAGCCATTAGGAAATAGTAGGCAAGAATGCTTCCTACAGGAAGGGTTTAGTACCTCTATTATAACCTTTTTCCTCCGAAAACTGGACTCTCATCTTCTCCGGTTTTATCCATTATTGGCACTTCTAGATTTAAACAAGTAAATAGCATATTGCTAGCACTAAGTTAGAGCCTCAGGGACCATAAGAAAAGGGCAAAACAGCCATGGTAGGCTAACAAACTCATGACTTATATCTGGTCATACTGACTAATACTGATGAGATTTAGAGTCCAAAACATTTGTAAGACACAATCTTGGACAGGGCTTCACATTCTAAGAGCACGAAATCATGGTGTAATCTTGACCTAAAGATAAGCTTTATGCTTGATTCTGCAAGTAGAGGTAAGGCATTGTCAATCCTGGGGGGCGGGGGGAGAATATCCTTCTATGAAAATATTCACAAAACAAGTGGCGGTTATCATGACAGTTGTGACTGTATAAGTTCACCCTTGAAGGGCTCTCTGTGCATGTTTAATGAAACCGTGGGAGGCTGACAATGTTTTCACACTCTGGCAATGTTAATATAGCACTTGTTGACAGAAATGCCACTCACCTTGCCAACCTTTTGCACTCACTTATGCTCACATAAATAATATTATAGTAAATATGAGGTTGTAACTAGATTGTTTAAATTTGCATCTGTCCTTACATTCCTGGTTCTGTTGTCACTGTAGGTCACTTCCTTAGGAGGCACCATAATCAGTCAAAGGAAGAAAACTAATTAATTCAATAGGTAAAAAGCAGGTCTACAAATTATTATTGTTAGAGAAGGCAGAATGAAGCTGTTTGTTATCCTATTTCTACTAAGAGCTTTGAAAAAAAATACCCGTTTCTACTGTAGCTTCTATTTCACCACCACCCCCATCTTGAATGGCTGTTGACCACAGCCAAGAGAGCACCCCAGAGCTCATGGCCAAAGTAAGAAACTGGAATGGAATATTTTGTTTCAAAAGAGACAGCAAAGTATGTTTACATGTGTATACTGCTTAGTTTATGACTACTAAAGAACATGGAAAAGGGGAACATGAGATTTAGTACAGTCGTTAAACAGATAAAACTAATTTAGATTAGTTATTATGCTAATCAGGAAGCTAAATGAAAACAAAGCTCTCCCTGAGAACACACTACTGATAGCAGTCAAGAAAACAATAAATTATATGGCTAAGCAACCCCCTCTGCTCAACCCTTCTTAGAATTTTAACACTGTTTAATTTAATTTAATTTAATTTTTCAACTTGTTTGCTGCCCACTCAGGCAAGCCCGACTCAGGGCGGCTTACAAAAAGTCTAAAAACCCCACAACAATAAAAACAGTTAAAAACCCCACCCACATTAAGACAAATCCCACCCACCCCAAGAAGCAGAGAGAGGGTACATTACCCTCAGGGCTCCACACCTGTCCTGCCAGCCAGGTCTTAAGTCCTTTCCTGAAGGGCAGTAGCTCCGTCTGCAACCGTAGCTCTACTGGAAGGAGGTTCCAAAGGGCTGGAGCGGACACGGAAAAGACCTTTTTTCTTGTGCCAGAGAGGTGGTGGCCCCTGGCTGATGGAACAATTAGGGAACCCCTCCAGTCCGCTCTGGTTGGACGGACATATATTCTTAGGGTGATGCAGTCTCTCAGGTATCCTGGCCCACTACCATGTAGGGTTTTAATGGTCATAACCAGCACCTTGAATTTCACCCAGAAGCAAACTGGTAACCAGTGCAGCTCCCGGAGCAGGGGCGAGGCCCGGGTAAAACACCCACACCTCATCACTACCCAGGCCGACGCATTCTGGACCAGCTGCAGCCTCCGAATGGTCATCAAGGGCAGCCCGAAGTAGAGCACACTGCAATAGTCTAGTCTGGAGGTGACCAGAGCATGTGTGACCATAAGCAAGGAGTCCCTATTCAGGAGCGGGCGCAACTGGCATATCACATGGAGTTGTGCAAAGGCCCTCCTGGCCACAACCACTACCTGTTCTTCTAGTAGCAGTCGAAAGTCCAGTAGTACCCCCAAGTTCTGCACTGGGTCTGTCTGGGGCAGAGTAGCCCCATCCAAGACCAAGGATGGCAGCTCCCAGAATAGCGTAGGACCCTGAACCCACAGCCACTCAGTCTTGCTGGGGTTCAATTGTAACCTGTTGGCCCCCACCCAGACCCCCACAGCCTCCAGACACCCAGATAGGACTTTGACAGCATCGCTGGGGTCCCCACGGGCCGAGATGCACAACTGAGTGTCATCCGTGTACTGGTGGTACCGCACCCCGTGGGAACGGATGATCTTACCCAGCGACTTTATGTAGATGTTAAATAGGAGAGGAGAGAGCACCGAGCCCTGAGGCACCCCATATTGGAGGGGCCTAGGGCTGGACCTCTCACTCTCCAACCACACCGACTGGTCCGGCCCTTCAGGAATGAGGAGAACCAGGAGAACTGTTAGTGATCAAAGTTTCTTCTTTAATTCCCACATACTGTTTGACTCAGTTAATTACCGTACGTAGCAATATCCAACAGATACTTCACCAAGTGCCAGGAACTAACCTAAAGGCTCTAACAAACTATGGTTCCCATTCACTAAAATATCTAAAAATCCCTGGCAGATTACCAACACTCCGATTAGGACTCTTCTGGAAATTAATTTTGGTTTGATTATATGTTCTACTGTAATTTGTACAAAAGCCTATCACCAATAAAACAGTGGGCTCTGCATCTTAAATAATGTGTAAGTACAGACACATTAACAAGGAGAAATGGCTAAGACCGACTGATGCCACTTTTGCCTTTAGAAGAGAAAATAGTTTGAAATACAGAGCACTTTCCCACTGATTTCAGCAAATGGGGGGGGTTGTTATGGATGAGGGGCTGTGTCATCCCCCCTGCACCATGGCTGCCTGAGGAGGTGCATCAGAGGGCCCAGCTGGCTGCCTCTGGAACAGGAAGGGCGATGAGACAGTGCCACACCTCGCCCCGTCCCTCAGATGTCATGGTGGAGGTCCATCCTTCCCATACGCATGTCATCCGAGGAATAGGGTGGACGGCTGCCCCGCCCCATCGCCCTTCCCATTCCAGAGGCAGCCAGCCAGGCTGCCCATTGTGCCTGCTCAGGCAGGCATGGAGGCATGGAGGCATGGAGCAGTGTGTGAGGCCATTCAGCTGTAAAAACCAACCCCCCAGGGCCACGGCGCAGGACTCAGGAATGCGGACGGGGAGGACAGGCCTCCACCATGCCATCTGAGGGATGGGGCAGGGGCAGCACCATCCCATCACCCTTCCCATTCCAGAGGCACCGAGATGGGCCCTCCAACCTTCCTCTTCGGGTGACTGTGGCGCGGGGGGTGAGTGGACGCAGCCCCTCATCCAGAACAACCAACCCCCAGGTTGCATCACTGAGTACCGACATCTCGGAGCCCCAAAAACGCCACCTCTAGTGCCGCCCAGGAAGGTAGGGCAGGCCCCACCAAACTCACCTGAGGAGGGCCCCATCTGGGCCCGCCTGGAAGGCGTGGAAAAAGGCCTCCACAGCCACTTGCATGCGCACGTGTGTGTGTGTGTGTACGCGCGTGCATCTGTGTGTGCGTGAACCCAGGCAAAGCCGGGGGCCAGGCGCAGCCAGGCACTCAGCTAGTAGTCTCTAAAGCAGGGGTGGTCAACCTTGGTTCCCCATGTGTTCTTGAACTTAAAATCCTAGAAGCCCCGATCAGCGTACCTATAAATGTAATGAATGAATCACAGTATTAATTATTGCTTGTGTTTCTGTATCAATTCTCTGGCTGTATTTTGACAAATCCAGCCACAATGTTTTTTACCATTTAAAAAAGGCATTTAAATAGAGCTCAGTGTTCTACAGGTCTTAAGCTCAAAGCAAAATGTTTTCCATATTTCTAAGACAAGTCAAGCAACATAAAGAGTTGAAAGTTGCTGAAATTATAAGCATTTGTTCCCTTGTTTAGTTGTTCTAGTTCTAGCGCTGGAGGGGAGCGGCAGCGGGGCTCCTTTTCTGCCCTTCGGGCAGGCCGAGCCCAAAGGGCGGAGGCAGAGGTGGCGGCGGTGGCTCCCACCTGCTCCCAATCCCGGGAGCCGATGGCGTGGGCTCCGGGCGAGCAGGGAGCGCTGAAGGAGAGCAGCAGCAGAGCTCCTTTTCTGCCCTTCGGGCGGGCTGAGCCCGAAGGGCAGCGGCGGCTCCCACCTGCTCCCAATCCCGGGAGCCGATGGCAGCCGGCGGCCGGTCGAACTCTGTGGGGCCTCCCAGCCCCAGTGTCGGTGGGGTCCGTTGGAGGCAGGGAGCCGCTTTTGGGGCCGCGGAGAGGTAAGCCCCAAGTGTGGTGAGTTCTTTCTTTCCCTGCCTCCTCCGGCCGGCTGCCGGTCGAACTCCGTGGGGCCTCCAAGCTGCAAGTCCAAACTCCTGCGGTAAAAACCAGAATACCTCATACAACGTCCGGCGACGTTGTATGAGGCAACTTTTTCCCCAGAATTGGGCGACGTTGTATGGATCTGACGCTGTATGAAGCGGACGTTGTATGAGGTATTACTGTACTCAATTTCTGAATTATGTTGTACACATACTGTACAAGAAAGAGAAGGATTTCTTTTAGAAGATTCCAATATTAAACAGCTATTTATTTCAAGATAAACTCATGGATATAATACCCAGAACACCACATTAACCACTACAAAATGAGATCACAAATATCCGCTTCTAAGCCCCAGTTCTTATTCCTCACAACATTCAGAAAAGGGCAAAGTTATGAAAATGCCATTGAAAAACTCAAAGGGCAATGAAAGAAAACAAGTTCAGTCTTCTTCTATTTTAATACCAAGACTGGTATATGTCCCAGAAGAGTCATTTTATGAGACCTTGGGAAAGCTGCACAATCCCAGGGTGTACCCAGAGAAAAGGAATGGTATGCTCTCCCTGAGTACTCTACCAAGAAAGCCCTGAAAAAGATTGCCAAAAGTCAGAAGTGACTTGACGGGACACAAATATTATTTAATTCACAGTTGACCAAAGTCAATATATACCAGTAATAATATCTTGGCCGTTGGCTTCTTAACATTTCGCTGCAGCCAAATTTCGTGGAATTATGTTGATCAGCTTATCCATTCTGGTGTATTAATATAATTATTAGTTCATTTTTAGAGTCTAAGCAGTCATTAATACCACTATTAATGCATGGGGCTTACTGTGTTACTTTTTCCTGAAATTAAATTTTGTGGAGGTAGGGAAAGAATACATTAAAGTCTGCTAGAACTGGACTGTCGCCAAGACTACTCTAACAAGGGCTTTCTATCACCAACTGAGCAGCAGAAAGGGAAAAAGAATAAGGCAGGCAGCTACAAAGAGCCTCAGAACCTGTTCTAGACCCTCCTTATATTTTCATAAAGCTATCCATTTCCAAAGCACTGTGGACAAGGAAGAAAGAGGCAAAGAAAGCCAGTCTATACTACAAAAGGAAACCTGATCAGTACATTTCTATATTATTTCATTGTTATTTAACCGGTTGATTATATATATATATATATATATATATATATATATATATATATATATATATATATATATATATATATATATATATATATATATATATATATATATATATATATATATATATATATATATATATATATATATATATATCTTAACCTATAAAACCAAGCGTTAACCGTTGGAACTTCGCATAGGTTCCTAAGCCTGGCCCTACTAGCCCGCACCCACCCTTCGTGCACACGGCCAAACTGGGTCCGCAGGTCAATGAAGGATTGAGAAATGCGCCAGTGGGGCAACAGCCCCACAAACGCGAAAAAGGGAAACAACTTCATTTCCCAATGTTCTTTGCGCCACGCCACAGCCAATCAGGCTGAGAGGCGCGACCACAAAGGACACTGAGAAACGCACCGTGGCCAATCAAAATTGAGCCACAGGAAAAAAAATGCACCACAACCACAAATCACAAACCCATAACTACAAGCCCCAGAGTCCTGCGCAACATGAGCACGCAGAACGCTGAGGAAGCCGGTGCCCGATTTTTTTTAAAAAAACCTCACCGTCTCACAGCCACGCAAACACCAACCGCACTTCTTTCCCTCACAAATGGTGCCTGAAGGTCCCGATTGGAGTTTCCCCTTTAATATCAGTAGGTGGGGGGTTGCGATCCCCCTCTCTGCTGGCTTCCCTAGGGTTGGGGGGTTTGTGGGGACAAAAGGGGTATGTCCCCCAAACACTTCTGGACCCAGTAAACCAGGGAGAGGGGATCGAATCCCCCCCCCCAAAACTCCATCTTTAAAGAGAAGAAACCAAGCGTTTTTTTCTCTTTAAAAATGGAGGTTTTTTAGGAGGGGGAGCTCCTCTCCCTGGTCTCCTGGGTGCAGAAGGGTTGGGGAGACATACCCCTTTTGTCCCCACAAACCTCCCAACACCCGGGGAACCAGCGGAGAGGGGGATCGCAACCCCCCACCCACTGATATTAAAGGGGAAACCCCAATCTACTTTCACGACTCCACACAATCAAAGCACCATAAGACAATAAAGCCCCCCTCCCCAACGCTCGTGGTCTGGCCAGCGAAGCCGGCCAGTGGAAATAACCCCAACGCCACATAAAGCGGCGTTGGAATTCCCGCAGTCCGGCCAGCCAGGCCAGCCCGCGGAAATAAACCACCCCACCCAAAGCCACAACCTGAAGAGTCCCAACTTCCCTCCTGGGAATGGGACATGGGTCATGGACCGTGGTCGCGTATCCATGTTGATTTCACTGGTCTGTTTCGAGGCACTTTATTCCTTCTAGTGGTTGACTCATTTTCAAAATGGCTGGATGTAATTTCTGTTCCAAGTACTACATCAGCTGTGACCATTAAGCAATTACGTAGACTTTTCAGCTGTTTTGGACTGCCGGACATGTTAGTGTCCAATAACACCACGACTTTCACATCTGTTGGATTTCAAGCATTTCTCAAGAGAAACACCATCCGGCATGTCACGTCTGCCCCGTTTCACCCTGCCACTAATGGCCAGGTTGAACGACAGGTCCGCACAACAAAGGAAGCTCTACAGCGCATGGGGCAGGGGACATTGAGCTGCAGCTCTGCCAATTCTTATTATGCTTTTGGGTTACCCCGCCCCCCTGGCCTCAGGTCTATCTACAGCTGAGCTCCTAGTGCACAGAAAACCAGCCTCCCTGCTAGACAGGTTAGATCCTTCCAGGGTGAAGGATAGAGGGGTGAATATAGGGATTCGATAGAAAAAGGTTTTTTCACTAGGAGATCCTTTACACTGTCGAAACTACGTTGCAGGAGGGCCAGCATGGGTTCCAGGTTCTGTGATAGAGCAAACGGGACCAGTCTGCTATTACGGTAGGTGAAAATGGGGAATGGTCTGCTATGGTGGCGACATGCTGACCAACTCAGGCATAGGGTAATGGTCCAGTCCCTGGAGGAACAGGGAGAAATACTGGATTTTGAGGTGCCCTCAGCAGACAACGCTCAAAATAGTTCCACGTTAGGGTCCTCCCCCACCCATTTATCCCAAGGGGGAGACAAAGAAGGCTCAGTTTGTAATCACCAGCTTTCTAATTCTAATTCAAAGGCGTCTCAGGGACCTGGTAATTCATCCATTGCTTTGCAGGATCGGGGGGAGTTTTTCGAGTGTTCCCCCACTCATCCATGCGAGAAACGGGGTTTCTCTGAGGCCCCTCATACTCCTGTGTTTGAGTCTACCTCTACTCCAACCCAAATGAGGAACCTTTGTTTTGAGTCATTCCCTACTCATGTTAAAAGGAGGGAATTCCAGTTTAGTTTTTCCCCTTTGGAGTCTGGTTATGAGTTCGAGTGTTCCCCTGCTCAATCTTCAACAAAATGGGGTTGTGATTTGATTTCTCCCCTCCCTGATTCACATTCTGGTTTGGGCACCTGCTCCCACCATGCTAGTAGTTCTAGCAGTGTTCCTATTGCGTAGAATCCATCACAGGTACCAGCTAGCCCTAGGGCTCAGCTACATGACCAAGCGTCAGTGCGGCCAAAAAGACGATGTGCTCCCCCCCAACAATAGTTACAAGATTTTGTGCAATCCTAGGGGGGGAGGGATGTTGAGTATGTAATGTTGTCTTAATGCATTTCAACAAATGATCCTCCATTTTGAGTTCTTCTCAGAGTTGAAATATCGTGATACTGGAATTTGTGCCATTCTACCTCGAGACACGCGAATGGTCTCCAGTCGAAGATCACCCCACTCTCTCCCCAGTTTCAGCAACCAATCCAATTGTTTCCTGCTTAAATGTATCCTTCCCAAGCTGTATATAAGTTGCTGCAGCGCAGTTGAAAAGTGTGTTCAGTTACCAGAATAAAGTTGTGTCTGGCCCCGTCATGCTGGCTGCTTCTTCTTAATTACTATACACCAAACCGGCTCAGTCACAATAGCAGGAAAAAGTTTGACTAAAAAGGTATGCTTTTGCATGAGAAAGAATGGGAGAAGTGCAAGCATGTACAGTAAAACCTTGCATAAAGAGCACCTCGCTTAGAGACTAACTCGCTTAAAGAGCAGAATTTTCTCTGAATGGTTGCCTCGCTTAACAACTAAAACCAACCAAAAACTAGCTTAACAACTAAATCAGGGTTCGCAATCACCCCCACCAGACGCCACAATTGGTCACTTACAATGGTGTTTCGCTTAAAGAGCAAACTCGCTTAAAGAGCAATCCCATGGAACACATTATGCTCTTTAAGCGAGGTACAATGTACACATTTATTCATAATTTGAGAGAAAGTGAGGCTGTCAGCAATGTAAACATTTGCATTTTCAAGCAGAAAATGTTGACAGTTCCTTGCTTAAGAAATAAAGACAAACGATGAGTTGCTCGCTCTGTTAGATAAAAGTTCCCACCACCCAAAAACATGAAGATGTTATTCAAACAAAGTTTCATTCATTAAATTTCTCAGGAAAAGCTACCTAAGATTTATCCAAAATGTCTCCCCACATTTCAATCCCACCACCCCAACCTATAAAATCACTGATTTTGAGAGGGGCTAGACCAGCATTTCCCAACCTTTGGTTTTTGGACTTCACCTAGTCTAAGTCAATTTCACAAAGCACTGGTCAGCCAATGTACTGACTTAGACTTTTGAGAATTGAAGTTCCCTTGTGAGGTGTGGGCCCCATGTTGGAAACCACTGGGCTAGACTGTCATCAAAAAGCACTGCTGAATTATCAGTTTCATACATAACTGTTTCTATATGTGTGCATTTCCTCTGTTCTCTTATTACTTTTATTCTGGTGTATAAACTCATAATATTTTTCACAGGGAGGGCTGCTCATCATACAACTGTCTATTAATCTATGACATTAACAAGCATAAAACTCATTGTTTTTAATCAGTTATATACTCCTGATAATCCTCTGGAAAAAGAATAAATAAAACAAGCTATATGGGTGATCTCAATTCTCTTAACCGCTTACAGATTTTCTGCATGATATTTAGGTTATATATGAAAAAGATGCAAGATTCTTATCAATTCACCATTGTATAGCTAACACTTTGATATAACTGTGAAAATCTTGCTTTCTCAGCTCCGTATCTCAAAGATACAGATAATTAGTGCTTCCTGCTGTCTAGGGATATTTTTAATAGGCTCTTAAATAATAGTCACCATGCCAACAGACTCTTATACCAGACATGGTTATGCATTGCCATATTTTATTATATGTTAGAGCTGCTGTTTATAGTCTTAGCAAGCCAGAAATTAACCACTCTCCTAAATAGCTTGCCATTATAATCTTCACCACCATTTGTAAATTTAGTTCACGAGTACATAAAGGTTAAACATTCATGGACAGACAGTGGAGAGAAGAGTTGATCAAGGACTCTCGAAAAAGCTGAATTACACATTGTGGTCACCTCCCTTAAATAAATTCTACTTTATGAATATTTTGCTATCTGCAGAAAAACCACAAAATGTATTCCAACTTATTTATTTTATTTATTTATTAGTCATATTTATATATGCCGCCCACTCAGGTAGAACCCGACTCAGGGCGGCATTACAACAAGTTCTAAAACAGATAAAAACACTTTAAAAAACCCATATCCCACCCACTTTAAAAGACCCACCCATCCCACCCACTTTAAAAAGAAGAGAGAGTTCTTAATTGTTTACATAAGCCAGCAGGCAGGGCCCGTGTTCCCATTAGGGCCACAGACCTGCCCTGCCAGCAAGGTCTTCAATCCTTTCCTGAAGGGCAGCAATTCTCTTTCAAGTCTTAGTTCTGTTGGCAGGAGGTTCCAGAGGGTTGGTGCGGACACGGAGAAGGCTCTCCTACGGGTGCTGGATAGATGTGCACCCCTGGTTGATGGCACCATCAGAGAGCCCTTCGGGTCCGCTCTGGTTGGATGGGCAGACACTTTTGGGACGATGCGGTCTCTAAGGTATCCTGGCCCACTGCCATATAGGGCTTTAAAGGTCAAAACCAGCACCTTGAATTGCACCCGGAGACAAACTGGTAACCAGTGCAGCTACCGAAGTAGCGGTGAGGCGCGGGCATATCGTCCGCATCCCATCACTACCCGGGCTGCCGCATTCTGGACCAGCTGCAGCCTCTGAATGGTCATCAAGGGCAGCCCCATGTAGAGCATATTACAGTAATCTAGTCAGGAAATGACCAGAGCGTGAGTGACCATAAGCAAGGAGTCCCGATCCAGGAGCGTGCGCAACTGGCGAATCACTCGACGTTGGGCAAAAGGCCTCCTGGCCACAGCCGCTACCTGTTCTTCTAGCAGCAGCCGCGAGTCCAGAAGGACCCCCAGATTGCGCACCGGGTCTGTCTGGGGCAAAACAGCCCCATCCAGTACCAAAGATGGGCCCCCTTATCCATAGCCACTCTGTCTTGCTGGGATTCAGCCAAAGCCCATTTGCCCCCATCCAGACCCCAACGGCCTCCAGGCATCCGGACAGGATTTCAACTTACCCAACCATTTTCTCAAATGCCATTTTAAAGAGCATTAAGAAAAATGCTGGACAAAAGTATGTGTCCATATTCATTTCCCCCTTTTATATTCAGAAATGATCCCTCAATTACATGTTTGTCAAAATCCTGTTGCTTAAAATATAGAATATATAAAACATGCCTTGCAATCGGTTTTGCAACAGTATGAGATAAATTTTAAGCTGCCATTTTCTCTGCTTAAACCAAGAGCACCCAATTGGCACCAGGGCCCGTGGGCAGATTCGGCCCCTGGTGCCAATTCATCTGGCCCGTGCCTCTCATTGCCCCCGGAAGCGGAGGTAAAACACACCTAACCCATACGCGCCTAATCCATTCAGGCGCATTTTACTTCCACTTCCAGAAGTGACAAAGGTGGCATGGGCTGGAAGAATTGGTGTCGAGGGCCAGATCTGGCCAATGGGCCAGAGTCTGGGCACCATGATTTAAATCAAAGGAACTTACAGAAGAGTTGACTCATCAAATCCTCATTTAGTCAATGGGCATGTGCTAGTACTAATGCAATTTAGTATGCTAAACAATGGAATTTGGGCCAAGTTAAGAACACTATCTCAAAATTAACCTAGTTTTGAAATCTGTAAAAATTTTCAATAACAATTAACAGATTTCTCTTTTTTGCATCAACCTTCTGTGTAGATTACAAATAAGAAAATGACGTACCTTCTGCAGATTTGGCAAATTAGCATCTAAAAGCTGCACAATACTAGAGATGGTAGCTTTAAAAGCCTAGTTTTTTTTAAAAAACAGATCTTAATTGCCTTCATAAACTTATTAAGGGCCTATATTTGTTCTGAAAGCATGAAGCAAACAGTAGCTCATATCTTGTGTGAATAATGTGTGAGAGAAATACAAGACAGATACTGACTGGCTTGAAAGAGAAATTGACTAACAACGTGAAAACATGCAGACCTCTGTTAGGAATATAGTACAAATACTGCACAACACAATTAAGAGAGAAAGAGAACTGTTGGCTCAAAAGTGCTGGTTCTATTCTGCATTCCATATTTTAAAACATTCTGGGCAAAATCCTTTTGTGTAAATTTATATCAACAGAAACTGATCCTCCCAACAACACCAGCAAAATGTAAGCAAATGGAATTTTAAAATTTAAATGCATGGAATGATCCCCACCCTCCCCTTTCAGATTCTAATGTTCCGTTTTGGCCTAGGAAAGCCTTTGGGATCAGCAAATGGGATTGCTGCCAATGATCTGGTAGCTATTTCCAGCTAATAAAAGCTCCTCCCTGTCCTGGTGGCTTCCAGAGGCTCCCCTAGGGTAGTTTTGGGATCTGAAAGGAGTAGGGTTAAGAAGCTTTCAATGAATCTACATTACATTTTGCTAACCTTAATGTTGGTGTCATCCAGAAGTCCCATCCAGAGTGTAAATTTACGCCAAAAGGATTTTGCACATTGCTTATTGTGTATCATCAAGCTACAGTACTGTGCAAAGTCATAGGTCACCAGCTGGTTTGAGGAAGATTCAATGAGTATACTTCAGCCCCCAATCCACTTAGACACACCAAAAGTGGAGAGTCTTCTGCTGACTCTCTTCTCAACCTTCTTCAAGGTTTGGGGTTAGGGTGTGTGTTATGCCCGCAAAATACTCATTGAATATTCCTCAAACCAAGTGGTGATGGCTACAGTACTTTTGCACAGTACAGTACTGTAATTTTAGTAGATTTTTCAAGAAAGAAGCTTTTATAGGAAAAAATAGACTTCAATTAAAAATGTGATGCGGGGTCACATCAGTGGCATAAGGTATACTGTATAGCGTCTTTGTTTCTCAGGCAGTGATATAATTCACAATCAAGTTTGCAATATAATTACTTTAAAACTATAAAGAAAGGCATAGACAAAATGCTGAACTTTGTGAAGGCATGAATGGAAGGATTATGGGAAGAGACCAAAAGATGAAACTATGTACTGTATAAAGTTTCTTCCAGGTTTTGGATTTCATTGTGGAAATATGATGTTGAATTAAAGTAGACTCAAAGTGAAATTAAACAGCTAATAAGAAACTAGAAGCATTAGAATACTGTACTAAGAAAAACTGTCAAGAGCTTTTAAATCCAGTTTACAGATATTCATAACACTTTCTGTTGGAAAAAAACTAAATTACATAAGTTTCTTGTTATGAAAGCTACCATTCATGTGACATCTAAACTCTTACATGACTTAAGCGCTGGCTATCTGACCTACTATCCAATTTGTATCTCTCAGAAAGGCCTGTCTGGATTTTAAGATCTTCAGGAAGAGCCCTTTTCTCAGTTATATTATCCTCACAGGTATGCAGTTTCTTCCCAACAGAGCTTTAGTCTCAGAAGTAAACAGATTACTATAATAAATCATTTTTTAAAAAATAATTAGTAATAGTAATCAATAATTAGTAACTCATCATATATTTTCATCAGCATGTTGCAGACAATGTGAATGACTTATGAACAATTTAAAAGAAACATACCTTTCAAATCAATAAGGCCAGAATGAAACAGCACAACTGAAATACCACTATAGAAAAGCAAGATTTATCATTTATTTCCCAGTTATACAAGTGATGCAACTTACAGTATTAGCTTTATTATTCATGCCAGGGAGGTCGTATTCATTGTTGTTTTCTCTTCTTCTCTGGGACTTAATGTTTTGCTATTTTTGCTTTTGAAATTGTATTGTAGTGCATATTTTATTTATATTTTGTTGTAACTGAATGGTATATTTTGTAGTCTGAAATTTTGTAACTGTATCTCTGGAGATATGTGTATTGTATTATTATTATTATTATTATTATTATTATTATTATTATTATTATTATTATTATTATTATTATTATTATTATTATTATTATTATTATTATTATTATTATTATGCATTTATTGCCCACCATGTAAACTGCCCTGAGTTGGGTTGTACCTGAGTGGGCGGTATATAAGCGCGAAAATTAAATTAAATTAAATTAAATCAACAAAAAAGGAGAGCAAAAAGGACCCGGACGAATGCTTCTATTTGATCAGCACTTTGAAAGACCACATAATACACAAGGAGTTACTGGAAGTGATCTATAGAGCATTGTACTCATGCTCAGAGGTCTGATGAGTTCTGGGGAATGCACTGACTAACTGTATCTCAGATAGCACAAATCTAATAACCTTTGGGACAGAGTTATGCTCCTAACACACTTTGTCATTGCACAAAGGCATTCTGAGGGTAAAGTCTATTGTAGATTCTGCTCTTTATCTCTTAAATTCACAATATTATCTTGGTATTGATTCAGAAACAAGTAGTGGTTGCTTGGCCTTAGTAAAGATAAATGAACCGAAACATATTTTCAATAAGGTTATATCATACATCATCAAGCTGATTAAAATATCCTTCCTGACAGAAAAGCAATTTTTCCAGTTTCGGAATCTCATGTCTCTTCATAAGTGAGGACACACTTTAAAGCAATCTTGCACACACTGCATTTTGGAGTGCAAGTGGCCATAGTAAAGGTAAAGGTCACCCTTGCTCAAAAGCCAGTCGTATACAACTCTAGGGTTCAGTGCTCATCTCTGTGTATTACCCAAAGAGCCAGCACTGTCTTCATCTGCAGACATTTCCATGGACATGTGGTAGGCATGCCTCAACACTGGAGTGCACAGAACGCAGTTTACCTTCCCTCCGAAGTGGTACCTATTTGTCTACTTGCAATTTCTTGCTTTCAAACTGCTAGGTTGGCAGGAGCTGGGACAGAGACAGGTGCTCAAACTATCATGCAGTACACGGGTATTGAACCTTGGCCATCCAACCTCAAGTTGAGAATCCCAACCACTTGAGCCACTACAGTCCCCCAAGTGACCATACATTGAACCATTATAGTTTGTTCCACAAGTGGAAGGGTCTTTTTTGCTAGACTGAGTACAAGACATGAGAGGTTCTTGGTGGATACTTCTGGAGGCAAAAGTGAAGAGGTGGTTTCCAGTTAATTCCTGTCCCTTGAGATTTAGCCTCCAAAGCTATCTTACCTACTGTTCTAGAGGATCCCTCAACTGGTTTACAGGAGGTTGTAGAGGAGAAAAATTATCAACAAAAATTATGTTACAGGTACCACCATTTAATTTTGAATGCAATCCTATACATACAAAACTTCAGCAAACTGCAGAACAAACTTCTTGATACCTAAAGCAGGTTGACCTACCACTTCTAGACTGGCAAAGCAAAAAGCAAAGCAACTACGGTACATTTATATACAGCCCCAGAGCGCTTAGTGCACTTTATGACCGATTCACGAGTTAATTAGCATTTTGGACCCCAACATGCTGAGTGCTTGTTTTAATGACCTCGGAAGGATAGAAGGCCGAGTCAAACTTAATACCTGGCCAGGATCAAACTCACAACATTTTGGCTGCAGTACAGCAGTTTAACCACTGAGGCTCCAGGATTTGCAAATGAAAGATATAAAAACAGCTTGCATAATACAAACAAAACATTCTTTATGGAAATTTTCATATCCAGTTTGTTCTGAAATTACTATTGTAGAAACTGATGCAACATTTAATTTAAACTACCAAGCTGCATAAATAGAAATATACATTAGAACCTCGGATAAAGTCCAAACTCCGTTCCACAAGTTTGTACTTTATCCGATTTTGAACTTTATCCGAATCAAATGGGCGATGCATCGGGTAACGTCCAAAAATGGACTTTATCCGAGGTTCCTATACCAAATACCTTCGGTAACGTCCATTTTTAGCGGTTTTGGACTTTATGCGATGCATCACGTGTGCATGAAAACCGTGAGTTTATCCCAATCAGACTTTATCCCAATCGGACTTTATCCGAGGTACCACTGTGTGTGTGTGTGTGTGTGTGTGCGCGCGCGCGCACGCACGCACGCACGCACGCACGCACGCACGCACGCACGCACGCACGCACGCACGCACGCACGCACGCACGCACGCACGCACGCACGCACGCACGCACGCACGCACGCACGCACACACAAAATAGCTGGATTAGTTTACTGAGTCCTGCTGCTCATGTAACAGGTATTTCAAATTCGGAAATTTTCAGCATGATTTTTTTTTTTTTGCTTTGTTGATAGCGTATCCATCAGCACTATTTGACAAGTTTAATTTTCTGAGCTCCAAATAAATCAAAGCTGTCAATCTATACTATTACAAAATACAAGCAAGGGATGTTTTATGAAAACTGATTGCAACCAGGCTCTAAATTTGGAGTTGCCATTTAAACCTGTGAACAGGGACTTCTTCAACTGGATTATCCAAGTCCCAGGCAAACAACCAGTGTTCTCTTTCACACTTGCTGGTAAAACACTGACACAGCTAAGGGCTGATTTCATACCGCCTTTTTTTAAGAAAAAGAATAACACTTCTAGTGAAAAAAACACATCTTTGTGCATTTCCGTGACACTACACAAACAATATACAAGTGAATAACAGCTTGTGACTGCTATCATAATCAGCAGTCATTGAAACTAGAAAGAAATTTATTTTCTTTAAAAATACAAATAATAATTAGGTTCAGTTAACCAGTATTTATTTATCTATCTTTGTTTGTTTGTTTTATGGTACAGCACTAAATAAACATAGATAAAAACCAATACATATACAAAATGCATCAAATATATAAAAGGTAAACAAACAAATACAAATAAGGAATACATATTCCTGACATTACAAATCAATCTTCAAATTACCATAGGTGGTAATAAGGAGTACAGTGCAGCTCTATAAAATCTTTGATTCCTCTCCTCTTTTCTTTTCACAGTTGATTATTCTTACTTTTATTTTTAAAAACTTGTTATTGATAAAATATCTCTAAAAATATTTGCCTATTGTCCAATTGTAATTGTTTTAAAAGTTAATTATTTTTTACTACAAATATATTTTCTATTAATAAGCACGCCCTTTCTATCAAGCAGACATTTTCTTGTCAGTTGAAAATAAAATACTGTACTAGTCTTCATGAAGTAACCCAAAACAAAAATCCTCAAATTAACAGACTGACCTATGTTCCATCCTAGTCTTTCGAATCTTTGGAGAAACACACAGCAACAAAAAGCCAAGCGTATCACAGACACCAATTTGAAACTGACACATGTTAGCAGCAGAAGGTCCTTGTGCATACAGTGGAACCTCATACAACAATTGCCCTGTATAGCAACGAAATCGTGTAACAATTAGGTTTTGGGGAGAAATGGCGTCCCGCATAACAATTTTCCGTATGGAAAAAAACGTACAACAATTTTTCAATGGGAAAAAACCACTTAGCGAAAAAAATTGTTTTACGATGCATCCCATAGGGAAAATCACTATATGATGCATCCATCGTATAGCAATTGTTTTGTACAACAACAAGCCCTATGGAACGTATTAAAATCGTTGTATGAGGTACCACTGTATTTCTTTAGGATTACCACCTACAGAAAGTGGGTATAGCTGTGTTTGCATGACAGGCCATGAGGTGACGAAGGTAGACACACACAAAAGAAACTAGGGTTGAATTTAGCCCCACAAAAATCACAAGCCCTTTGACCTATGGCTTTACAGTGGCACAAAAACATGGATCTACATGATTTCCACTACAATCATCTCATAGATTCCATCTGCCTCAACAGACAAAGCCACAAAAATCACATATATTTGGGCAAATTGTATGGCTGTGATGCAAATACATGGATCCACATTGATTTTTAAATCCACCACAAAGCACTGTACAATCATGTGGCCCATCTATGCCAACAAACAACAACACAATAATGGATCCGTCAATACATGGCTTTGCAGTGGGGCAAATGCATCTGAGGTTTAAATAATAATGGGTCCACATAATGTTTACTTCGGACCCTCCCCAAACCACCATCTAATCACAGACAATGACATATACATCATGGTTCCCCTCAGCACACGGCATTGCAATGGTAAGAAAGCGTGGCTCCAGGGCATGGATCTTCATGGATACGCATTAAATTTATGTGAAAGTCAAACCACTTTCCAATCACAGGTCCCCTCTCTGCTCACAGACTACAACATAGAAATCATGGTTTCTGGGGTTGAAAAATACGTACCTGAGGCATGGATCATCATGGATCCACCTCACACCACTGTCCAATCACAGATCCCATCCATCCCACAGACTACACTTCAGAAATCATAGGCTCTTTGGTGTATGGCACTGCAGTGGCAAGAAAATATGATGCCCAAGCAATAATAAATTATTGGATGGAGTTGTATCGGACAATAAGGAAATTGATGACTACAAATCATGCTGTTCATCCATGAAGTGATGTGGATAGATTATATTTTCCACAGGAGGATGGAGGACAAGGATTACTGTAAATCAGGGATTGCCAACATTTTCGTGCTGTGGGCCAGGCCAGCCCACAACCCCTCAGACAGCTGAGCGGACCAGAGGCATGGGTCCTCCCACTGCTGCTGCCACTTCCAGTGGTGGTGGCAGCGGGTGCATCCATGATACATTTTTGTTGTACTTCTGGCATGTTTTTGGTGCTTCCAGCGTCCTCCTCACTGTGGGCCGGATTAATTGGCGGCCCGTGGTGGCCACCCCTGTTGTAAGTGAAGCAAATGGTGGAAAAGAAAAAACTCTTTGTAGCAGTAATGAGAGGATGTTGCATACAGAGAGCAGTTACAGAGAGTGGCACTACTCTCCAGCTACATTATCAGACGATACCTCACTGACTCTTAGGTCCAGGCCTAAGACACAGATCCCGTTGGATCCTCATGACCTTTTTAGGTAATCTATACCAAAAGGGTTTGAATTCACAAATCCCTTATATTGCCCACAACCTCAGACACATCATTGTTTCTTTTCTTTGTCATGCCAACAGGGCACAAAACATAGATTCAGGACACAGATTATTTTAGTTCCACATTTTTTTCATGTGATTCAGTTGAAACCAATAGAGCCTTCTCGGTGGTGGTGCACACACTATGGAATGCTCGACCAATGGAGTTATGCCAGGCCCCATGGTTTGAAGTTTTCAAGAAATGCCTTAAAACTGTACTGGCTATGCTACCCTTAGTAAAGGTCACCCTTGCTCGAAAGCCAGTTGTATCCAACTCTAGGGTTGTGCTCTTCTCTGTTTCATAGCCAAAGAGCCAGTGATGTCTGCTTCTGCTTATGTTTCCATGGTCATGTGGCAGGCATGACTAGACACCGGAGTGCACAGAACTGTTTAACTTCCCGCCGAAACAGTCCCAATCTACTTGCAATTTCTTGCTTTCGAACTGCTAGGTTGGCAGGAGCTGGGGCAAAGACGGGAGCTCATTCTGTCCGGCAGTGTTCAGGTATTGAACTGCTGACCTTTCGCCTTCCAGTCAGCGTCTTAGCCACTTGAGCCACTGCAGAACCTTAGATACCATCAATTTTTATTGTGTGTACAGTATATGTTTCTGGTTTTAATTATTGTAAACCATCCACAGTGGGAAAATATCCGATGGGCGGTATAGAAATTTAAATAAATAAATAAAGGTAAAGGTCAACCTTGCTCGTAAGCCAGTCGTATCCGACTCTAGGGTTCAGTGCTCATCTCTGTTTATAGCCGAAGAGCTAGCCCAGTTTGCGTTTTGCAGTCATTTCCATGAGCATGTCGCAGAGATGCCTAGACATTTACCTTCCCACCAAAGTGGTACCTATTTGTTGTTGTTCAGTCGCACAGTCGACTCTGACCCTTTGCGACCCCATGGACCATTTTCCTCCAGGTGCCTCTGTCCTCTACCATCCCCCTCAGCCCTCCCAGCTCTGTGCCCATTGTGTCTATAATACCATCTAGCCATCTCATCCTTGGCCTCCCCCTTCTTCTTTTGCCCTCCACCTTTCCCAACATCAATGCCTTCTCAAGTGAATCCTCCCTTCTCATTTGATGTCCAAAGTATTTTAGCTTCATCTTTACTATTTGACCTTCCAATGAGCATTCAGGGTTAATTTCTTCTAAGATTGACCTATTTGTTCTCCTCGCTGTCCAGGGGACTCTCAAAACCCTCCTCCATCACCACATTTCAAAGGCATCTATTCTTCTGCGTTCAGCCTTCCTAATTGTCCAGCTCTCACATCCATACATAACTACTGGGAAAACCATTGCTTTGACTATTCTAATTTTTGTTTGCAATGTAATGTCTCTGCTTTTCACTATGTTCCCCAGGTTTCTCATCGCTTGTCTCCCAAGAATCAGTCGCCTTTTTATTTCATGGCTGCAATCCCCATCTGCAGTGATCTTTGATCCCAAGAAAGTAAAATCTGTCACTGCTTCTACTTCTTCCCCGTCTATTTTCCAGGAACTGATGGGTCCTGTTGCCATTATCTTGGTTTTCTTGATATTGAGTCTCAAGCCAGCTTTTGCACTCTCCTCCTTCAGCCCAATCAAGAGATTCTTTAGGCCTTCCTCACTTTCTGCCATTAGGGTGGTATCGTCTGCATATCTCAGATTATTGATGTTTCTCCCAGCGATTTTAATCCCATATTGTGATTCCTCCATCCCTGCACTGCGCATTATGTGCTCTGTGTATAGGTTGAATAAGCATGGTGACAAAATGCAGCCTTGTCTTACTCCTTTTCCTATTCCAAACCACTCTGTTATTCCATGTTCTGTCCTAACTGTTGCTTCTTGGTTCATGTACAGATTTCTCAGGAGGCATATGAGGTGCTCTGGTATTCCCATCTCTTTAATTACTTGCCACATCTTGTTGTGGTCCACACAGTCAAATGCCTTAGTGTAGTCAATAAAACAAAAGTAAACTTGTTTCTGGTATTCCTTTGTTTTCTCCATGATCCAGCGTATTTAATTTAATTTAATTTAATTATCACATTTATATACCACCCACTCGGCCAAAGCCAACTCAGGGCGGTTCACAAGAAGAATTAAAAGCACATGTTAAAAACAATTAAAACAGTTAAAACAGTTAAGACTACCCACCCCCGAAAACAAGGGCTGCAGGATCCAAAGGCACCATAGGGAAGAGTTCTTCTACACCAACCACCCCATGGTGGTTACCCTTCCACCTGTGCCCCAGACTTGACCCGCCAGCCAGGTTTTAAGATCCTTTCTGAAAGGCAGCAACTCCGTCCGGAGGCGTAATTCTGTTGGCAGGAGGTTCCATAGTATGTTGGCGATGTGGTCTCTAGTCCCCCTGCCTCTTCTGAAACCAGCCTGCACCTCTGGTAATTCTCTCTCCATATGCTGCTGAAGTCTGTCCTGTATTATCTTGAGCATCACCTTGCTGGCATGTGGGATGAGCACGATTGTTCGATAATTTGAACATTCTTTGGCATTGCCCTTTTTTGGGATTGGGACGTATACTGATCTTTTCCAATCCTGTGGCCACTGTTTTGTTTTCCAAATCTGCTGGCATATTGAATGCAGTAATTTGACGCCGTCATCTTTTAGCGCTTTGAAAAATTCAACTGGGATACCATCATCTCCACTAGCTTTGTTGTTTGCAGTGCTCTTTAGGGCCTTTATGACTTCACTCTCCAGGATGTCTGGCTCAAGTTCAATTTCTTCATCATTGTGATTATCAGGAGTGTTGAGGTCCTTTTTGTAAAGTTCCTCTGTGTACTCTTTCCATCTTTTCTTAATTTCTTCTGCATCAGCTAGCTCCTTTCCGTCTTTGTCCCTTATCATGGTCATTTTTGCTTTAAATGTTCCCTTGATTTCCCCAATTTTTTTGAAAAGATCTTTGGTTCTGCCTCTTTTGTTGTTTTCCTCCATTTCTCTGCACTGTTCTTTTAGGTAGTTTTCCTTATCTCTCCTTGCTTTTCTTTGAAATTCTGTGTTCAAATGGTTGTAGTTTTTCCTTTCTCCTTTGACTTTTGCGTTCCTTCTTTCCTCTGCTATTTTAAGAGCCTCATCAGACGACCACTTTGCTTTCTTACTCTTCTTTTCTTTTGGTATGGTTTTCTTTGCTGCTTCCTGCATGATGTCCCTCATCTCCGTCCATAATTCTTCTGGTACTCTGTCTACCGAGTCTAAGCCATTAAATCTGTTCATCACCTCCACCGCGTATTCTTTAGGGATGCTGTCTAGGTGATATCTTTCTGGTCTCCGTGTTTTCCCTATTTTCTTTAGTCTAAGCCTGAATTTTGCGATCAGTAGGTTGTGATCTGAGCCACAGTCTGCTCCAGGTCTTGTTTTTGCTGACTGTATGGAGGTTCTCCATCTTTGGCTGCAGAGTATGTAGTCAATCTGGTTTCGGTGTTGGCCATCTGGTGATGTCCATGTGTAAAGTCGCCTCTTGTGTTGCTGGAAGAGAGTGTTTGCTATGACCAGTGCGTTCTCTTGGCAGAACTCTATCAATCTTTGCCCTGCTTCATTTTGTGTTCCAAGACCAAATTTGCCTGTTATTCCCTCCACTTTTTGATTTCCTACTTTGGCATTCCAGTCTCCTAATATAATTTGGACATCATTTCTTGGTGTCTGTTCTATGAGGTGTTGTAAGTCCTCATAGAACTGGTCCATTGTGGCTTCATCTGCACCAGTGGTTGGTGCGTATATTTGGATCACAGTGACATTGAAAGGTTTGCCTTGAAATCTGACTGACATCATTCTGTCATTTTTGAGATTGTATCCCATTACTGCTTTTCTCACTCTTTTATTGACAATTATGGCTACTCCATTTCTTCTAAGGTTTTCTTGCCCGCAGTAGTAGATATGATGGTTTCCAGAGCTGAATTCACCCATCCCTGTCCATTTGAGCTCACTGATGCCCAAGATGTCAATGCTTATTCTTTCCATCTCATTTTTTACCACTTCCAGTTTTCCTTGATTCATAGACTTCACATTCCAAGTCCCTATGCAGTATTGTTCCCTGCAACACTGTATTTCTCCTCCCCCTTTCGTAACCCTCCCCCTTTTTTACCTATTTACCTATTTATCTACTTGCAATTTTTTGCTTTCAAACTGCTAGGTTGGCAGAAGCTGGGACAGACGAGTGCTCAAACCGTCATTTAAATACGGTAAATATAAAACCACTCACGTTATAGATCTCATCATGGAACTCTTCATTCATACATCAAATGCTGGTCACGAGGCATAAATTCTAATACAAATGTTACACAAAACCCATCTGAAGAGGTCCTCACATAAATAGATCCAGCAAGACTTGTGGGCAGAATGTTACAAAAATCAGAAAGATCCTTATCTCGTATCCATGTTTTTGCACCCCTGCAAAGCCATGCACAGAGGGGTCCATGACTTCTGTGGTGGGGTCTGTAAGCTTTGTCATGGATCCCACATTATTTATATATATGATATATGAAATCACAAGGGTCCGTCTTTTGTATCTCATGAAACCGTCCTCCCCCCCCAAAAAAAACAAACAAACCACCTTTGAAAGTCTTACAACAGGGGTGCCCAAACTACAGCCCGGAGGCCAGATCCTGCCCCGACACCAAATCATCCGGCCCATCGCTCCTGGAAGCGAGAGTAAAATGCACCCATACGGGCACGTTTTACTTCAGCTTCCGGGAGCAACGAGGGCTTTGTGGCGGACCGGGACCCTGGCCATAGTGACCAGCCCTCTGAACCACGTGACCGGCCCGCGGCCCAAAAAGTTTAGGCACCCTTATCTTACCAAAAAACCGAGGAACCCAATAATAAACGTCCCAGAGGGACGGAAGGAGGCAGCGCTAACCAACCAACCATAAGCCTGCCTAGCTCTTTGACGCAGCCTGACTCTCGGCGATTACGCACAGGGGCAAAGAAAGAAAGAAGGAAATAACGCGTTCGGGGGGGAAAAAGTACTCTTGCAACACATCGCAACAAGTTCCAAAGTCGTTGCCCACCTGTGTGAGGACGGGGTTCGGTTCCCCCGTCCCCTTTTACAAACTAAGGAGCCCTCCATAATCCTTGCCCCCCCCAAAAAAAACACACTTTCGTTTCTGGGCCCCCAAAGACCACCCACCCTCTCCTTAACCGGAGGGGGGCGTGCGCCAACGCTGCCGCCCAGGGTTCCTTCCAGCCCGAGGCAGGCGAGGCCCGTCCCGACGCGCGCCTGGCGCTTCCCTTCTCCGGCGGAGGGCGGGCTCGTCCGCTCCGTCTCCCCGGGCCCGGCGGGCGCCCCCCACCCCCACCCCCCACTCACCGGCAGAGCCCAGCAGCAGCCACAGCAGCCACATTTCGCCCGGCGTGACGGCCGCTGCTCGCCAAAGTTTGGAGGCCCTCCCAGGCGGCTCCGCCTCTCGGCCGGGGCCCGGCACAGGCCCAAGCTTTACGTGCAAGAGGAGGAGGGGAAAGGAAGGCGAGGAGGAGGGCCAGGGAGAGGCTGGTGCCCGCCCTTTCCCATCCCAGCCCGGCGCGGAGTCCGGACCCTCAGGCCCAGCTTACACGCGCGCGCGTTCAGGGGCCCCGAGTTTGCCATTGTGTCGCCTTCCCCGGCGCCCCAAAACCCGGGTCGCTTCTCCAGCCCGGCCTCCCCAAGGCGCCCCCGTTTCCCAGCTGCAAAGAAGCCGGGGCGGCCTTGAACGCCTTTGTCCGATTCTCCTTTCCCCTCTTGCGATTTACACTTTTATGCCTTCGGTTTGATCGGTGGCTTAGTGGTTAAGATGCAGATGAGCTGGAGACTGGAAGGTCGGGTTTGGATACCAGGGCTGCACTTGGGGACATGAAAGGAGCCTCTTTTGGGCGTCCCCTGAGCGGAGCTTCTCCAGCAAAAATCCTTTCAACCCAGAGTAATCTCAGACACGAAGCTATTATTATCCCGAACTGATAACAAAATCCAGTTCTCTGCCGATTACTGCGACAGAAACATGCACCGGATGAGGATTTAAGTTTTGTTGTTCAGTCGCACAGTCGATTCCGACCCTTTGCGACCCTATGGACCATCGTTCTCCAGGCGCCTCTGTCCTCCACCATCCCCCTCAGTCCTCCCAGTTTTGTGCCCATTGTGTCTACAATACCATCTATCCATCTCATCCTTGGCCTCCCCCTTCTTCTTTTGCCCTCCACCTTTCCCAACATCACGGCCTTCTCAAGTGAATCCTCCCTTCTCATTTGATGCCCAAAGTACTTTAGCCTCATCTTTACTATTTGACCTTCCAATGAGCAGTCAGTGTTGATTTCTTCTAAGATTGACCTATTTGTTCTCCTC
Organism: Bradypodion pumilum; assembly: GCA_035047305.1. Classification (NCBI taxonomy): domain Eukaryota; kingdom Metazoa; phylum Chordata; class Lepidosauria; order Squamata; family Chamaeleonidae; genus Bradypodion; species Bradypodion pumilum. The sequence continues at coordinate 429,191,430 of JAWDJD010000001.1, read as the reverse complement.
GCTGTCCAAGGTACCCTCAAAACTCTCCTCCAACACCACATTTCAAAGGCATCTATTCTTCTGCGTTCAGCTTTCCTAATTGTCCAGCTCTCACATCCGTACATTACCACTGGGAATACCATTGCTTTGGCTATTCTAATTTTTGTTTTCAAGGTGATGTCTCTGCTTTTCACTATGTTCCCCAGGTTTCTCATGGCTTGTCTCCCTAGAATCAGCCGCCTCTTTATTTCATGGCTGCAATCTCCATCTGCAGTGATCTTAGATCCTAAGAAAGTGAAATCTGTCACTGCTTCTACTTCTTCCCCGTCTATTTTCCAGGAACTGATCGGACCTGTTGCCATTATCTTGGTTTTCTTGATATTGAGTCTCAAGCCAGCTTTTGCACTCTCTTCCTTCAAACCGATCAAGAGATTCTTTAGGTCTTCCTCACTTTCTGCCATTAGGGTGGTGTCGTCTGCATATCTCAGATTGTTGATGTTTCTCCCAGCAATTTTGATCCCATATTGTGATTCCTCCATCCCTGCATTGCGCATTATGTGCTCTGTGTATAAGTTGAATAAGCAGGGTGACAAAATGCAGCCTTGTCTTACTCCTTTTCCTATTCCAAACCACTCGGTCATTCCGTGTTCTGTCCTAACTGTTGCTTCTTGGTTCATGTACAGATTTCTCAGGAGGCATATGAGGTGTTCTGGTATTCCCATCTCTTTAATCACTTGCCACATCTTGTTGTGATCCACACAATCAAATGCCTTAGTGTAGGCAACCACAAAGCGAAGAAAGCGGCTTCATTTTGGCAGTCCTGGGTTTTGATCAGGACGCGAAAAAAGAAGACTTATATACTGCCCCATATTGCTTCGTGCACTCTCTGAGGGGTTCACAGGCAATTAGCATTTTTGCCCCCAAAGTGCTGGGTACTCGTTTTACCGACCTCAGAAGGGTGGAACACTGAATCAACCTTGAGCCCGACAGGATGGAACTCAACATTTTGGCTGCAGTACAACAGTTTTAACCACTGCACCACCAAGAGGAGACTCACTGGACTCAGGCTTGGGTCCTTCATTAAGGCCTCTGTAGGGAAAATACCAGTAAAGCATTGTTGCATGCGCACTTACTTACAAGGTTGTATAACAAAATAAATTATTAAAGCCAGCTGTGGTCTTCTCATTTACACATGCATGTGCAGCTTCAAAACCCATGGTTAGTGGTTCTTGCCCAGCATTGTTGGAGTCTCTAATATTGAAAGCTCTTAAAGAATAAGGAAAGGGATAGGAAATGTATTATTTCTTCTGAGCGCCTTATAAAGCTTTTAACAATCATAAGCATGTGCTGTGAATTATTGTGCCCCTTGCCATGATTTTCTTAGTAGAGAATACACAAAAGTGGTTTAAAAGGTAACGGTCTCCCTTACTTGAAAGCCAGTTATGTCTGACTCTAGGGTGGCCGTACTTACCTCCGTTATAGTCAAAGAGCCAGCGCTCTGCATGTGCAGACATTTCCATGGTTGTATGGCAGGCATGACTAGATCCCAGAGCACACGGAATGATGTTACCTTTTCTGCCAAAGCAGTGTCTACTTGCAATTTCTTGCTTTCAAACTGCTAGGTTGGGACAGAGACAGGAGGTCACTCTGTCGTGCATCACCTGGGTCTCCAACGGCTGACCATCCGGTCATCAAGCTCAGCATCTTAACCACTGGGACTCCCAACAACTGGCTCAGCAGCCAGATAACTAAGCCAATGAGCTAACCAGCCAATGTAAACCTTACTATCTCCGTAAAAGTGTGATATAGTTGGCTTGAGAGTATGCTGTGACAGAAACATGTTCATGCTCTTACTACCACAACCAGGCATGTAGTTTAGCCTACCTGTTTTTAATTATACGGTCTATGAAATGCTGGCTCAAAAAAGGGGAGCATGTAGTGTTAAGAGAAAGAATTAAAATGAGATTTGGGGGAGTCTACAAGAATTATTATTCAACAATTTATTATTCATAAATGAATTATGAAAAGGAGAATTGATGAGATCGCAGAAAATGTCTAACATGGGAAAGAAAAAGGAGATTACAAATGGGTGCAGCAAGCAGAGAAATTAACAGGCATATAATAGGAGAAAGGGGAAGAACAGGATATACTGTAAAGGGCTTGCAAAATTATGGAAATGGAGGCTGGATGGAAATATGAGGAAGAACAGAATAATCTCATGGTGGTTCAAAGAATGAATATATTATGGGGTCCAGACTGAATAGAAGTAAGAGAAATGAGTGTGAGGAAAGGGATGGACAACACAAAGAGTACTGCACAGAGAACCGTGTGCATTTGATGACAGATGCCTCATGCTACTAAGTAAAAGCAGCCTTTTCCCTCTTAAGCCATTTAAAGAAAAGAAAGTAATGTAGTGCAGAAACAGGATTACAAATAAATGGTCACAGCGTTGTACTTGAGACATAGAACGTTTAAGTTCAAGACCTCATTTAGCCACGGAAATTACTGGGTGGCACCACTGGGACAGTCACACTCTCATACTGGGTGGTTGTGAGGATAACAAGAGGAGGAGGCTTTGTCTGTTGCCTTGATTCAACTGGAAGAGAAGCAGGATATAAACATAGTGAATCTTATAAATATTTCCCAAAGTGTCTTGTTTGTCCCAGTTGGACCCTGTTGTAGGCTTTATAATTGTCCAATCATAAGCACTTGCTGAGCCCTTCTGTAAAGAATGTCAGATAAACTTCAACTGTAAGATTATTTCCCTTTGGCTACTCACTATAACTATTTTTGAAAGTTTGTCCCAAAAGATCCTAAACCAATAACAACTAGCAACACATACATTTACGTGGATACTAGTTGTTTCCTAATTTAAATTCTGGACTTGGTTATGCCTGAAATTGCTTCCCCAAAAGCCCCATTTAGACTTGCCCTTAGCATTTAATTGGTTTTTCATTTTGTCACAACCAATGTATGTTGTAGTTAGAGGCTGAAATCTTGTTGAGCACCTCCACATGTGGGTGGGGATGGCATGATTTGCAGTGGTAAAATGCTGCTAAATAAAAGCGAATTGCAATTCTGGGTGTACACAACTCATACACAATGCAACAAAGTCACATGTACCCCTGATAATGGCATCATTCCCATTGTGCACTTGGATCTGCACAACAAGATTTGAGCCAACATTTTTAAAAATTGGTTTGGATAATTACATGCAATGACACACACAGTTCTCACAAACAATATAGGCTGAAAATCTTTTTCCATTAAAGCAAAGCAAGCATACTTATATACCACCCCATAGCGCTTAGTGTACTCTCTGGGGAGTTCACAAGTTAATTAACATTTTGGCCCAAACATGCTGGGTACTCATTTTACCATTTTGGCCCAAGCATGCTGGGTACTCATTTTACCAACCTCAGAAGGATGGAAGCCTGAGTCAACCTTGTTCACTTAATCAAACTCACAACCTTTTGGCTGCAGTACAGCAGTTTTACCACTGCACCACCAGAGTGCATTAATTGCAATCTATACCTATAAACCTGTGCGTTAACAGTTGGAATGTGACAAAGGATGTTGCACCAGGCCCCACTAGCCCCGACCGAGCCTCCCTGCACTCACCCGAACCGGGTTCGCAGGTAACTGTCAGGTTGAGAAATGTGGCAGTGGGGCAGGAGCCCCCGAACGTGAATAAAGAAAAAGGACTTCAATTCCCAGCATCCTTTGCACTATGCAACCCCTCAGCCAATCAGGCTGAAGGATATAAGCACAGAGGAGGCTGGGAACGCGGGCTGACTTAAAAAAAACCAAAATGGTGGGAGCCAGAGGGAAAGACTTTGAAAGACACAGCTGGAGGGAGCCAGGAAAAGATAAGGGTTAGGTAAGGGTTAGGGGGTGGATGAGGGAGGCATTGAAAGGTGCTGGGTCCAGAAGGGTTGGGGGGACAGACCCCTTTTGTCCCCCCAACCCTACCAAACCCAGGGGACCAGGGAGAGGAGATTGAATACACCCCACACACACACACACACATACACAAACGCACACACTCCATTTTAAAAGAGAAGAAACCACTTGGTTTCTTCTCTTTAATAACGGAGTGGTTTATTTGGGGGGGGAGGTGGGGAATGATCCCCTCTCTGCTGGGTCCCCTGGCTCTGGAAGGGTTGGGGGGACAGACCCCTTTTGTCCCCCCAACCCTACCAAACCCAGGGGACCAGGGAGAGGAGATAGAATACACCCCCCTCCCAAACACTCCTTTTTAAAAGAGAAGAAACCACTTGGTTTCTTCTCTTTAAAAACGGAGTGTTGTTGTTGTTGTTGTTTTGGGGGGAAAACAATCCCTTCTCTGCTGGGTCCCCTGGCTCTGGAAGGGTTGGGGGGACAGACCCCTTTTGTCCCCCCAACCCTACCAAACCAAGGGGACCAGGGAGAGGAGATCGAATACACCCCCCTCCCAAACATTCCTTTTTAAAAGAGAAGAAACCACTTGGTTTCTTCTCTTTAAAAACGGAGTGTTGTTGTTGTTGTTTTTTGGGGGGGAAATGATCCCTTCTCTGCTGGGTCCCCTGGCTCTGGAAGGGTTGGGGGGACAGACCCCTTTTGTACCCCCAACCCTACCAAACCCAGTGGACCAGGAAGAGCAGATCGAATACACCCCCTCCCAAACACTCTGTTTTAAAAGAGAAGAAAGAACTTGGTTTCTTCTCTTTAATAACGGGGTGTCCTGTGGGGGGAGGGAATCCCCTCTCTGCAGGGTCCCCTGGCTCTGGAAGGGTTGGGGGGACAACACACACACACACACACACACACACACACACACACACACACACACACACACACACACACACACACACACACACACACACACACTGCTTCTCTTTCTCTCTCTCTCTCTCACACACACACACACACACACCACTCCTGCCTTGCCAGGAATTTTTAATGTGTGTGTTGGTGGTTGGAGTGGTATTGTATGGGTAGTGGTGGTTGTGCACACCCAAAACCACCCCTAACCACCAACACACCTCTTTTTTACATAAATTACCAAAAAGAATTATCCCTTACAACACAATTTAAAACAGCCCGGCACCGCCGGGCAAAATCTGCTAGCAATCAGATGAATTTGAATGTGAAACAAAACTTTTCCAAATTTCTAGGTGTGGAATTCCATATTTCTGCGAGTAGAAATTATTTTTGAGATGAGAACTGGTCTCATTGAATATTGGGGTAAAAGGAGACACAAAAACATTTTACACCCTTTGGAGGGAGTTGAAGAAGAGAGTGCTGGAGTGGAGGTGAAAACAAAGGCAAAGCAAGATAGATTCACTAATAAATATGTAATAAAAAGCACACTCACACACGCGCACATACACACCTTTGGTAGTTGCTGGGCTAAGATTGAGATTATTATTTTTAAAGGAGGACTGTTCTCTCACATTCTAAATTTCATTTGTAAGGGTGAAATGTGGTTTGAGGTCATAGAGCTCAAATCCTTATATGTCATTGAACACAGTGACTTGGAAGATTAAATTTACCCTCTCACTCCTGTCCTTCTGGCATTGTTTAAAGACATTTATTTGTAAACTGGTGTTAATAATCATAGTGTACATCAAAGCTAGATTCTCCCTACGATTGTGGTTATGATTTTTAAGTGAGTCTTCAAGGTTCTTTTAGCATTTTTACATAATCAGTTTTATACATTACTGTATGGTTAAAATTGGATATTCATTGTCTTTTTAACTTTGTCTTTTAATTATTGTGAACCACTCTGAGTCTCTTTATGGGCGAAAGGTGGTTTTGAAGTGAAATGAAAGATTAAAGCAATAGCAGTTACACTTATATACTGCCCCATAGTGCTTAGTGCATACTCCTTGGGAGGCAAGCAATGAGAAACATAGATCTATACCTATAAATCTGTGCGTTTAACTGTTGGAATTTTGCAAAGGATCCTGCATCCGGCCCTACTAGCCCGTACCGAGCATTCATTCATTCGCCCGAACCGGGTTCGCAGGTAACTGTTGGGTTGAGAAATGCGCCAGTGGGGCAGGAGACCCACGAACGCAAACAAAGAAAAAGGACTTCACTACCCAACGTTCCTTGTGCCACACCACACAACAGCCAATCAGGCTGAGAGACGAGAACAAAAAGAACGTTGGGAAATGCACCGTAGCCCATCAAAAACAAGCTGCGGGACAAAAACCGCCGCACGAATGCAAACCACAAACTCAAAACTACAAGTCCCAGTGTCCTGTGCACCGTGAGCGCGCAGAACGCTGAGAAAGCCGGCGCGCAAAAAAATTAAAATTAAAAACACAACGGGAACTCAATTCCACTGCAGGCGGACACAGCCTCTCACAGCCACGCAAACACCCGCCGGCCTTTTTTCCCAGAGCAACAGGGGGGGGAGAGCGACTCTCCTCCACGCTACCCCGCCGAAGACAAGGCGAGACCACCACTGGACTCAAGGAAATTTGAGCCGGGGTGGGGAAAAAAACCAGAAAAACCAGAGGGGGGTATCAAGGAGGGGGGAAGGTACTGATGCATTGCCCCCCCCCCGAAAGCGAACCAATTCCCCATGAAGCAAAGGCAGCGAATGAGGCTCCGGTCGTTGCCTTTACTTCCCGAGGAAGTGTTTCGCTTTCAAGGGGGGGGGAGAATGCACCAGTACCTTCTCCCCCCACCCCCATTGAAAGCAAACCAATTCCCCATGATGCAAAGGCAGTGAACGAGGCTCCGGTCGTTGCCTTTACTTCCTGAGGAAGTGTTTCGCTTTCAAGGGGGGAATGCACCAGTACTTTCCCCCACCCCCACCCCCATTGAAAGCAAACCAATTCCCCGGGAAGCAAAGGCAACGAACGGGCCTCCGGTCATTGCCTTCGCCTCCCAGAGCTCCTCACCCGGCCGCAGCACACACCTACTGGCCTGGACATTTCAAACCTTCCCTAGTGTGTGTGTGTGCGCACACCAAAACAACCCCGAAACAACAACATCACCAAAAAGAAAACAACAAAAACAAACACCAAAACTATTACAAAATAATAAAACAAAAAATAAATCAATATTTAAAAAAACATTAATAAACAAAAATAAATAAACACAAAATACACAAACAAAAACTTCCACAACACCACAAACAAAACACCTAACTACAACACGAAAAACAAACAAACAACAATGAAATAAAACAAATTAAACACAACCAGAAATAATCAAACCAATTAAACCAAACTAAAAATAAACCAACACACAAAAGACCAAACAGAAACACCTCCCAGCCCACCAATACAAAACCAAAACAAAGAAAAACCCCAGAAGAAATAAAACCAGACAACTTACCAGCGTGTTCTCACTCCACGACCTCCGGAACAGAAATGAAGAACCAAAGACGACTTACTGGAAGAAGCACCACCCAGAGGCCAGAAGAGAAAAAACACCTGAAATGAAACCAAAACCCCTAGCAGCCCCACCTGCAGGGCACAATAGTAAAAACAACTCAAACACACTCAACAGAGTAAAAACATAACACAAAATCACAATTTTACACAAATCACAAATATATCTAAAAAAAATAACATAAAAAGATTTCTAAAATCCTGTGTTTTGTTTTAAGTCAAATAAAAACCCAAAACATCTAAACACAGTTTAAAAACATTTAATGAAAAAAAACATGTACTTTCACATTTTTAAAATTATTACCTACGATACAACCATTAAAAAAAGGTCACATACTAAAATATTATTTGTTTAAATAGAAAATTTAGAAAAATATATATAATCCTTTGTTCTTTTTTTAATCCACAAAAAAATCAAACAAACTGATCACAGTTTATAACAGCCCGGCATCGTAACAAAAATTAATGTATATGTTAAAGCAAATATTCAAAAACACATTAGAAAAATTTCAAAATACAAGTTGTTATTACTGTAAAGTATCACAACAATACAATCTATTTAACAAATGAAAACATAAAGGAGTTGTGCATAATTAAAAATTTAAAAAAGAACAATTACAGACTAAGATCTTCTTTACCAACATTAAGAAAAAAACCCTTCCAAAACAATTTAAAACAGCCCGGCACCGCCGGGCAAAATCTGCTAGTAGTATAATAAAGAGGAGGGACATTAGCGTGCATACAAAAGTCTGTATAGTGAAAGCAATGGTCTTCCCAGTAGTAATGTATGGCTGTGAAAGCTGGACCATAAGAAAGGCTGAGCACAGAAGAATAGACTTCTTTGAACTATGGTACTGGAGGAGACTCTTGAGAGTCCCCTGGACTGCAAGGAGAACAAATCAGTCAATCCTAAAGGAAATCAACCCTGACTGTTCCTTGGAAGGACAAATACTGAAGCTGAAGCTCAAGTACTTTGGCCACCAAATGAGAAGAGAGGACACACTAGAGAAGGCCTTGATGCTGGGAAAGACTGAAGGCAAAAGGAGAAGGGGACAACAAAGGATAGGGTGGCTGGATGGTATCGTTGACGCGATGGACATAGACCTGTGTGGGCTTCGGAGAATGGTGGAGGACAGGGGAGCCTGGCGAATAATGGTCCATGGAGTCACAAAGAGTCGGACTCAACTGTGCGACTGAACAACAACAACAAAAAAAATACTTAGAGCACTATCTGGGTGGTTCATAAGGTAATTAGCATTTTCCCCCCAACGTGCTGGGTACCCATATTATGGTCCTCAGAAGAAGGCTGAGCCCATTGGAATTGAACTAATAAATATGAAGGTTCCACTGTGCACCATTGATCTTACTCCCAATGTATAGTATTTTAGCCTTAATAATCCTTAATTATTTGATTACAGTGCCCATCTAACACAGGGTATGAAAGCATGAACAGATGTTCTCAATACAAACTCAGTTTCTGTGGTTAAAAAAATATCTAATAGTGCCGTCATATGCATGTCTACTGTGATGTAAGACTCATTCTGTCCAATGGAGTTAATCTCCAGGGATGTGTAGCATTGCACTTGGACTGTCTTCTAATTACAGATTTCCTCTTTCTATCTATATCTATAAAACAGAGGTGTGGTCTTGTATGGGCTCCAAAGGCTCCCACACCCCTGGACCAATTTGACACATATGTACCTTGGGCTGGAGAGATCAACACTGCAGGGGTCACAAGCCCCATTGGGAAGCAATTGATCTATACAATGTGTGTGTTTCTCAGTGATGTAATTGAACTGATATCATAGTCCCAGGTAGGTTGAGATTTGGGCCTTCATCTGACTAGCTCAGCTGTAGCCCTCTGTGCTCAACTGTAGTTTTCACAGTAGGTGGAAGGCAAATGGGGGGCCTGGTTGGACTGGCACTGCGGTGGCAACGGAGGCCCTTGAGAGGGCGCAGGAGCCTCAGAGGAGGCCGCCCCCCTCTGGAAATGGCCACTGAGCCTCTGCAACAGAGGCGGTGGCCATGGTGGGCAAAGCTGAGGAGGGAGGGAAGGTCCAAGTGCTCCTCAATGGCTGCGTGCCACTCTCTCACCAAGTGGCTGGACACATGTATGGGAAGGATAAGGGCAGTAAGTGACTGTTGACAGAGAAGAGGAATGGGTGAGGGAAGAAAGAGACGGAGGCAGGGAGGCAGGGTTGACCCACATACACCCCACGAGGTTTCCAAGAGGGAAAAGCTGGCCTATATTAAAGAAATGAAAATCCCGAGCAAAGCCGGGTAATCAAGTAGTATAATGTTGCTCTAGAAATGAGAAGAGAGGATTCACTTGAGAACGCCTTGGTGCCTGGAAAGGTTGAAGGCAAAAGAAGAAGGGGCTGGCAGAGGATGGGATGGCTAGATGGTATTGTTGACGCAAGAGGCACAGAGCTGAGCGGGTTGAGGAAGATGGTGGAGGAAAAGTGTGACTGGCATGTGGTGGTCCATGGGGTCACAAAGGGTCAGACTCGACTGTACGATTGAACAACAAAGAAATAGATATTGTACTGAAAAATAAATATATTTACAGAAAAATAAAATATTTGGAGGAAAGACAGAGTATATATGTAACACAAGAGGGGCTTAAGGTAAAGGTCTTCTTGCTCAGAAGCCAGTCATGTCAGAGTCTAGTCGGCAATACTCATCTCTGTTTACAGCCAAATAGCCACCGCTATCTGCAGATGTTTCTCCAGTCATGTGGGAGGCACGACTAGACACCAAAGTGCACTTTCCTGCCAAAACAGTACCTATTTATCTACTTGCAATTTCTTGCTTTCGATCTGCTAGGTTGGCAGAAACTGGGACAGACAATGGAAGCTCACTCTATTGTGCAGCACTTTGGTCTTGAACTGCTGATCTTCCGGTCGTCAAGCTCAGTGTCTTAACCACTAAGCCACAGCAGTTACAAGAGGGACTTACTTCTAGCTAACTCTCCCTCAGTTTGTATTTTTAGGCAACTGCAATCCTATGAACCTTTTTAATGGAAGTACATTATGTCTCATTTAACATACTGTTGTGTATGTAACAGTATTACTTTAAGAATGTATTAATGTAACCTGACAATGACTACAATGTAACCCAGCTGTTAAAGGAATGCGAGCTAGCTACCCATAGTGGGCAGCTGCGAGCGTTCAGATCACATGGTTCAAATTCCCCCAATCACTGGCAGCCGCGGGAACCTTCCCGTGCAAGGATCACCTGGAGAAGATGGGCGTGACTCAGAATGACGTCACGTAGGTAGCAGCCAATGAGCTACCGTGCAACCCTTTTCAAATGTATTACTGCAGTATAAAATGAGCTGTACCTCCGCCATTACCACATGTTCATCCTGACCATCATGAAATAAACCTGTGTTTTAGCCCTCACTGCGGCTCCTTCTTTGTCTTCCGCGCAAGACACTAAATTGGCGACGAGGATGGGATCCATGGCGTGTCCCAAGATCAAACCTCACCAGTTTGATATCAGCGACCCAGAATAATGGGAGCTGTACGAGTGCCAGTTTCGGCATGCAATGGATGCTGCAGGCATCGATGACGAGGGGAAGATGCGCTCGCACTTCCTAGCCCAGGTGGGGCCGGCCACGCTGCGCATCCTGATGAACCTGGTGGCTCCCCAGAAGGTCGACGTGGTGCCCATCGACCGCATCCTTGCGCTACTGAGGGAGCATTTCCAGCCGCCCGTTTCCATTTTTCCGGCCCGGGTCGCGTTCAACAGGCGGGACCAGCGCCCGGGAGAATCCGTATCCGCCTACGCGGTGGCACTCAGGCTGGCGGCCATCAATTGCCAATGGGAGGACCTGGACACAGCCCTCCGAGACCGCATGCTCTGTGGCCTGAGGGATGAGGAGGTCCAGAGGAAGTTGATGACCCGCGACCATCGCCTCACGTTCAATGAGGTACTGCGGGAGGCCCAAGCGGCCGAGGCGGCGAGGAGCGGCGTCAGAGTTTTCAAGTCCCGAGGGGCCGCGCCTGAGAGGGCCAAGTCACCCGTGCAAGCGGCCCGGCGCACTTCAGCGAAAACGGCCTGGCAGGCACCCCGGTAGCCCGCAGGCACCCCAGCAACCTCTGAGGAGTCTTCCACGATGGCGGACTCCTGTTCCAGCGAGGACGACTACGTACAGAGGGTAAAGAAATGCGGAGAGAGGCACCAGACCAGCGAGCAAGGAAGGCACCGCTGCGATGGCTGTGGGGCATCTCACAACCGGACAAGATGTCCATTCCGGAAGGCCGAGTGCCACAACTGCGGCCAGAAGGGCCACATCGCCAGAGTCTGCAGGCGCGGGCTAACCGAGGACAAGGGTGCATCGAGACACCCTCAAGCACACCAACGCAAGGCAGCTGGCATCGGAAAGGTCTCAGCCAACGATGGTGTGGCAGGCGTGAACCGCGTGGGCCTGGAGCACCGGCGCTTCTACGTAGAGGTACTGTTACAAGGGGTTCCAGTGATGATGGAAATAGACTCGGGGTCGTCCTACTCCATCCTGTCCCAGAAGGAGTTCATGTGCATTCCCCCAAATGCGCGGCCCAAGTTGCGGGCTATGAAGTCATACTTACGGGACGTGCAGGGTTACGGGATCCCAATGTTGGGAGTGGGGAACTTCACGGTGAAGTTCAAAAATTACAAGAAAAACTGCCCTTAGTAGTTCTCAAGGGGGGAAGATGTTGCCTTTTGGGAACCCAGTGGTTTGCTCCCCTGGGAATTGAACTGTCCGGCATTAACACCATAGAGACTGACCCAATTCGGGACATGTGCGATGCGCACCCGGACGTTTTCAAGAAGGGGCTCGGGACTTAGAAGGGGCCCCCAGTTTCTTTTGACTTGGACCCAGAAATCCGACCCATACGTCTCAAGCCAAGAAGAGTTCCCTTCGCCCTCAAGGACAAGATTGAGGCGGAACTGGACAAATTGGTGGGGCAGGGGATTTTGGTTCCCGTTGATTCAGCGGAGTGGGAAACTCCAATTGTTACAGCCTTAAAATCCAACAGGGAGGTCAGGATTTGCGCTGACTACAAATGTACAATTAACAAGGCCATTCAGCCAAATGCATATCCGGTGCCAGTGGTCAGCCACTTACTGGCCACGTTGCATGGGGGGAGGTGTTTTGCCAAGCTAGACCTGGCGCAGGCGTACCAGCAGCTCACAGTAACCCCAGCTGCCTCCGCTGCGCAAACTATCGTTACGCATAGGGGGGCATTCAAGGTAACGCGCCTACAATTCGGCGTTAATTCAGCCCCTGGAATTTTCCAGTCCCTTGTGGAACACCTTTTTAGGGGGCTTCCAGGCGTGCTCCCATATTTTGACAACGTTTTGATAACAGCGGGGAGCGAATCAGAACTAGCAAGGAGGCTAGACAGGGTCCTCTCTGTATTCGAGAGAGCGGGACTTAGGTTGCGAAGGGACAAATGTGTATTCTTTGCGAGGGAGGTTGAGTTTCTCGGGTTCAAGATAACCCCGGAGGGCATCAAGCCTTCCGAGTCCAATGTTGCAGCTGTGCAAAACGCCCCTCGCCCCACCACGAAACCAGAGCTGCAGTCATTCCTAGGGCTCCTGAATTTTTACCATTCCTTCTTACCAAGGAAGGCATCCGTTGCAGAGCCACTGCACGGGCTACTTAAGAAAGAAGCGGTTTGGCGGTGGGGAGATAGGCAGGAGAAAGCATTCAAAGAGCTCAAGGCGCGCCTATCCTCGGATGCTGTTCTGGCTCACTTCGACCCGAGGAAACCAGTAGTTTTGGTCTGTGATACTCTCTTGGTGCATGTTCGGAGTACTTAAATAAACACAAAGCTGGGTAGCTTTAATTAATTATCCTAGTAGTACAGAAGAATTTACACCAGCAAGTAACAAGGATAGCTTGGAAAAGGAGAGTCTTCTTTGCATTAAGATGATGATCCCATTTTTTCTCTTCTAGATATTAGGGATGCACAGGAAGGAAAATTTGTGTGCTTTCATTTCTGTTCCTTTCAAGAGTCTTTGCTTTCATTTTCAGGTCCATTTGGGTACCTTGTCTTTCAGTACATCTGAAATGACCCAAATATTTTGTTGATTTTCATTTTGGTTTTCCTCATTTTGATCTCTGGCTCCGGACTGGCAGAGCTTCATGTCCACATTACAAAAGGCAGATGACCCTGGTCTGAGGATGAGAGAATCAAGAGAACTTGGGGGGAGGCAAACTTCCTTTAAGGGTCCTATGAAGGAAAAAGGACCTTTGGACAGAATCAGAGCCACATGTTGTGTTGCATTGTATGTTAATCACTTTTGAGGAGTTATTAAAATTAGTAAATGTTGTTACTGCATCTCATTGTAGAGGACCCATTTCTCTGGAGGATCATGGAAGAGGCTAGACCTGGTAATGGAGGGCAAAAAATATTGAAGTGTGTTTTAAATACTTTTTAACTTGCTACTTTTTCTGGTAAATCTTTATTCTACTTAGTTTTCTATCTATTACAGCACAGATGTGAGACTCGTGTAGACCAGTGGATCCCAATGTGGAGCACAGGCCACACAGGGGGACTTCAATTCCCAGAAGCCTAAGTCAGTACATTGGCTGATCAATACTTTGGGGAATTGACTTAGGCTTCTGGGAAATGAAATCCAAAACCCAAACACTGGAGTAGACCATTCACTGGAATAGTGGGCCAGTATAACAATTAATCCCCTAGTGCACATGCCTATAAGGACTCAGAGCTAATGTAACTATTTTGTTACAGTTGAATATTCAGAATTTTTGATACAGGCCCAGATCTGTAAATATGCATTATATATAAGTAGAGATGCCAAGTAGTGTTTCATCAGAACAGGGAAATGTGCTGCATTATTTAGCAGGGCAAAAGCAAGAGCACCACTGCTGAACTCTTTGTGCTTCAGTGTTTCCCTATTTACGACTGCAACCCCATTGAACTTTCCTGCACGTTGGCATTGCACTTTGCAGAGTCAGTTGCTATTTTAGTTTAATATCAGTCGCTATTAAGGATCTTAATGTCCATTCTTCCAGAGATGGCAGGGGTTGGTGGGGGGACACAGGCACATTCGACTGCTATAATGAAAGCAAAAGAATCTTGTGGTACGAGAAAGACCCACAAGTTTTGTTTGGCATAAGTTTGTGTAGACTGCAGCCCACCAGATCAGAAGTCTGCCTCACTAGTCAGAATTTTTCAGTACAAGGAGTAGAATGCATATCAGAGAGTAAACAAAACAAAAAGGCAAAAAACATTGTGGCACTTTAAAGACTAACTGCTTATTTTAACGTTAGCTTTTGTGGATCAAGTCCACTTTGTTAGAGTAGAAAGGTTATGAATTATAATAGAAAAGTAAGGGATGCTGACACCAGTGAAGAAGGTATCACCTTCTTCTACACTTATCTTATTAATGGTTGATGAAAATCCTTCCACAGTCACTGGAAGGTGACAAATGTCATCCAGCATTGATTCGTATTTCACCATTAGTGACAGGGCATCCTTCTCTACACTTGAGGTCAGCAGGTAGTACAGAACAAGGTGCACATCACCCATAATTCATGTATGTCCAGTTCTTCACTGCTATCCCTTTGACTGCCTCAAGCAGTACATTTTGCATTGGTAGTGCCAGCCATATGAGTGCCAAGCAAATGCATATCAAGCCAAATTACACGTTAATGGGTCAAATCACTCAGTAACAAAAATCTGATTTCAAGGTAAAGGATACATTTATTTCATCACTATCATTTCACACAAAAAATACCACTAGCTTCTGAGGGTCAGAATTAAAAGAAGTTCTTCAAAATCATGGCTGCTCTGTCATCTTATAAAGGTAAAGGTTTCCCTTGCTCGAAAGCCAGTCGTATCCGACTCTAGGATGCAGTGCTCATCTCTGTTTCAAAGCCTAAGAGCCAGCGCTGTCTGCTTCTGCAGACGTTTCCGTGGTCACGTGGCAGGCATGACTAAATGTTATGTAAGAGATTATTATTAATTGTATAATGGAAGCAATTGAACCTCATTCCTTAGTAGGCTGGCTTTAGGCCTGGGAAGAACCATATAGTACAAATCCTACATCTAACACAACATATGTGACTGGCTTTGAAACCAGGAAGATCACTGGGATAGCCTTTGTTGATCTTTCAGTTGCCTATGACTGTTTATCATCAAGTACTACTGCAAAAATTATGTAATCAAATCTAACTAATGTAATAGAAACTCTTTTGCAAAATTACAAATTTTTCATCAACTACCATAGGCAACACAGTTAACATAGGACTCTAGGGAGTTATACTGGCTCCTATTTTGTTTAACAGCTGATCAACTGCTTCCTAAAGGCACCAAAAGTTTTATTTACACTGATAATCTCACACCTGCTACCTAGACAGACATGCTTCAGATGGTAGACTATCTTCTAACAGATGCTCTAGAATAACTTGGCACATGTGATGATAGAACTCAACTCCAACCCTGCTAAGACTCAAATATGTGCTTTCCATCTGAAAAACAGGCAGACATCCTGTAAACGACAGGTTACCTCAAAGGATGTCCAACTACTACTAGGTCATTGTTTTGACTCAAAATACTTAAGTGTTTTTTTGAATCATACCCTGATCTACAAGAAACATATCTAGATACAAAACAAAGTCTCCACAAGGAACAATATCCTTCAAAAGTGAATCAGGACCTGCTGAGGCTCAGAAGCACAAATACTAAGAACTAAATGAATGTTCCAGTATAGTGTGTTACAGAGGAACTGTTGCATCCAAATGTTTGTTAATGTAGTTTGCTTAAGTTGCATTCATCATTAAGTCTTAGCTATATTCGCGCCCTTTTCTGTAAGGCGCCTTATTCATATGTTTTCAATGTACCTTGATTGGTTCCGCACGGGTTTCCCGCGTTAACTGATGTCCGGGCAAATGTATCACTGTAACTGCTGTTCTGTCTATATATAAGTTGCTACCTCGTCCCTGGTTTTCCCCAAGTTCTGTAGTCCGATATTACATCCAAACTGAGCTCTAATAAATATCTTGTTGGTTAACCCCCCATCTGTTGTCGCGTTGCTATTAATGCTCGGCCTCAACAGGAACCAGGAAGGCCCAGCCAGCATCAGGTAAGTGGGGCGGGGGACAGGGACTGGGGGGGGGCAAGGGGGCGGCAGCATGGTTCTTGGGCCTGTTCCACCCCAGTTCCTCTCCCCCGCCCCACTTACCTGATGCTGGCTGGGCCTTCCGTTGCCTGGCCTCCCCAACACGGCCTTCTGAGTTGCAAAGCTCACCGGCCTTTCCTCCTTCCCTGCAGGTGTCAAGGCTCTCCACGCTGCCTCACCGAAGCCGCACGCGGGGGGGAGGAACTCTTCCTCTCTCCCCCCCGAAGCTACGGGGAGTCTCTCGACGCTGCCTCAGCAAAGCAACGCAGGGGGAGGGGCTCTTCCTCTCCCACCTGAAGCTACGGGGAGGCCGGCGCCAGGCTCTGGGGATGCGTGGAGAGTATGTGCTCTCCCCGCTGCCTCTCCGAAGCCTCATGTGGGGTGGGGATGGCCTCCCTTCGAGAGACGAATTGTCTCCTGGAGAGAAGTTGTTGGTGTGTTGGCGGTGTTTTTTTATTGCGTGCACTGGCTGCCTCACCTCCTCTGCGCTTGCGCCCTTCAGCCTCATTGGCTGAGGTGTGGCACAGCACGGAGAACGCTGGGCCTTGTAGTTTTTTTCTGGCCGCGTTCTTAGGGCGGCTGCCCCACTCGGAGCTGCTGGACCCTTGCGGCGATGCTTGGATGGTGTAAAGGTAAGTGTAGGGGGCTCGGTATGGGATAGTAGGGACGGGTGCAGGCTTGCATGCCGGACACCAACGGTTAATGTCCCTTCTTATAGGTAAAGATAGGTAAAGGTAAAGGTCACCCTTGCTTGGAAGCCTCCCAGCAACGCCTTCCCTTCTGCTCCTGTGAGTCCTCGGCTCCTCGCCGAGGCTGTGCAGGGCAGAGAAGGAAAGCCCCCCCTCACAGCTTCGGCAAGAGAGAGAGAGAGAAAGAGAAAGAGAGAGAGTGTGGTCAAGGCTTCAGGGGGAGGGGGAGGCCCTCCTCTCCCCGCGGATCTACAGCGTGTGTGTGTGATTGTGTTGTGGGTGTGATTGTGTTGTGTGGGTGTCTAATGAGTGTGTGTTGTGTGTGTAGTTGTGTTGTGTATGTGTGCATATTGAGTATGTTTTTGGTTGTGTTGTGTGCAGTGTGTGTATTGTGTGTGCGCATGGTTTTGTGTGTGTACATTGTGTGTGAGTTGTATGTGTGATTGTGCTCTGTGTGTGGTTGTGTTGTGTGTGGTTGTGCATGTGTGTGTGTGATTGTGCATGTGTGTGGGGTTGTGTGTGTAGTTGTGTTGTGTGTGTGTTTGCAATGTGTACCCCCCAAATGGAAAAAAAACAAATAAAAACACAGACAAACACACACACAACACTACTGTCTTAATTTTTTTTTAATGTGTGTGTTGGTGGTTGAAGAGGTATTTTATGTAGCAGTGATGGTTGTACAGAACCAAAACCACCCCAAACCACCAACACACACATTAAAAATGCCCGGCAGGGCCGGGCAAACTATGCTAGTAATAATATATAAAGATTCCTGAAAATTTTGCATATGTTGAAGCATGAAGAATGGTTAGTCCTTGTCTTATTTTTCCCCAAAATGATTTTTCCTTGTAATCCTCTAGAATAGGATTTATCAACCTTGGGGGCCCAAGGTTTTGGACTTAAATTCCCAGAAGCCCTGATCAGCAGATGTGCTGACTTGGGCTTCTGGTAATTGAAGTCCAAGAACACCTGGAGACTCAAGGTTGAGAAACCCTGCTCTAGAAAAATTGTGCAGAATGGTTTGCTGAATTAATTTCAAGGTTTTTCCACTTTTTGAGGGGATAATCGCTTCTCCCAACCATTTCCTCTACAACGGCCAAGAACAATATTATGTAAAGAGCATAATGAAGGAAGCAAAATGGTGGCTAGGCTGCTGGCACAGTTCTTGTTGTGTCCACTTCTAGTGGTTGTACAAAACGATGGGGAAGGATGAATAGAGCTGCAGTATATCACTGCTAATGAGGAGCCCCATCTTTGAAAAATTGCTGAATTGTCTCTTCTTTCCTTCAGATAAATTTGGTGAACTTGTTCCCCATCCCTCCAATTTGTCTTCTCACAAACAAAGTGGAGGATTTTGAAAGGCCATTTGTACACAGTTACTCATTTATTTGTTTACTGGCCTGTTGCATTTCTCTGTGTCTCATTGGAAAATACTTGCACATTTGGGATTCATGAGAAATAATGGTGGAGGAATAGGAGGAGAAGTTTTGTTTACATAGTATTGATTTTCAGAGACAGAAAAATGAAATGATGTAGGTGTTCATGTCTCTGTTCAGGTATAGTCCTAATTAAACAAGTTAAATAAATACATTTCTTCTGTTCCATTTTAAGATGAGTACCATAACCAACAAAAGCTTTATCACATCACTTCTGAAAAGCTATTATGTTTACACAACCTTATTCCCAGATGAAACCGCAGAACACTTTCAATAGTAGCTGACACCACTGAGTAACTTTGTTTCAGTCATGAATTCAGTTCTTAGTATAATAGCCTAAAGCTGCCAACTGAGTTTAAAAACTCTCATCATCTAATCTGCAGGAAAATACTGCTGGGTACAAACTCAGTTCTCATTCATTTTTAATATAGTCAACTGAGAAGCCTATGTTTTAAAGCAGGAGTTCTCAACCTTTTAAAGCCATGGGCCAGGTCACGCTCCCTCAGTCAGCTTCAGGGACCAGACGGCCATTTTGCCCTTCCTCCATCACATGGCCCTTCCTGGTGTGGTGGAAGCAGTGGGGATCCACATGAAATGGTGCCATGGCCCGGATGCAGCCCATGGGCCGCAGTTTGAGAATTCCGGTTTTAAAGGTTTGTTGATGAGATTTCACATTATTTGGAAGGA
This sequence comes from Bradypodion pumilum, assembly GCA_035047305.1. Classification (NCBI taxonomy): domain Eukaryota; kingdom Metazoa; phylum Chordata; class Lepidosauria; order Squamata; family Chamaeleonidae; genus Bradypodion; species Bradypodion pumilum. The sequence continues at coordinate 429,172,110 of JAWDJD010000001.1, read as the reverse complement.
TAAATAATGGTTTTTATTTTAATATCTAGCTTTTTATTGGGAGGGGGCGTGTTACAGCATGCATGAAGCTTTAACCCCAATCTCTAAATCCCAAGTGTGTACAATTAACATTTTTATTCACTGCAAGATTTAGTACTACTAGTGAAGAAGATATTGTACTCGTTTAGGATGGATGTTAGAATGAGCTCTATGGGATAATTTTGGTGGGACTCTTCTATTAACTAAAATGTCACCATCATTAAACCAACCTAATAAGATTTGTAGTTTTAGTGAGAAAAATTGTTCTTTTGAAACTGCTGTTAATTTTTATCTCAATCTTAAAAGCTTTTAAAAATGGAGTTTTATTTTGCCCAGGTAGCTTTAGGAAAAGAAAAATGAAGCTGATGAAATAATCAGTTCAATACTATATGTTGTCACTGTCATGTAGTGATAATAACAAAGCTGCTTTGGCTGGCTTCCACTTTGGTTTACAGGTTTCCATAACTATATTTTATTTACTTATTTTCCAAGTAGCTTCAAAGTCTGTAATGTGGTCTATTTACCATTTAGAATACCACATAGTAAGAGAACATATGGCTTTCATCTAAAACAGTAAACATATGCAAATATAACAATACTACAATAAAAAAGAATTGCATTATGTATGTTTGTGTGCATGCAAACACTTATCTTCAAATTAGGATTATTTTATTATTTTTCCTCCAAATATCTCTGAGATTATTTTCTTCTATAAATAGTTCTCCTTAGAACCTTTACTCTACACTACACTGTCAGTTTTAACCTCTATATTTTCCTACTGTAATGTAGATAACAGAGAGACAAAGTTTGAAGTGGTAGCTGTGTTAGTCTGTAAAAGCATATCTGAGAGTAAATAAAACTGAACAGCAAAAAAAAAAGACAAACAATGTTGTAGCACCTTAAAGACTAACTCCTGTACAGTATTTAACTGTGAGCTTACATAGACCAAGTCCACTTCATCAGACATAAGAGTGAGGCCTCATGGCATCAATTTATACACACATCAGGTACACAGGCACACAGTAATTAGCTAGCCTAACAGAATAGTAACATTGTATCTTTTTCAACTGACAAAATCTCCTTTTATTATTCAAACCTGCTGCCAAGCCTGGCCCCTTATTGCAAATGGTTGCAAAACAAACTTCTCTAGCAAGATGATGCATCACATCCAAAGGGTGGATGCAGACAAATGAGTTAGACAAAGAAAGTTACAAAAAATATGGATGTCCAATCCAATATCGATTTGTCGTCGTTTATCTATTTAAGCGCAAAACAACTGAACTCCAAATCCTTTGCCTTTTGTTTCCATGTCTGGCCGAACAGCTTTACCATCGGCTCATCCCATCATTTTGAGGGGCTACCTAGTAGTCTTTTGTGGTCCCTTGGTATCTAGTCAGTTAGCCAATAGGTCCATCTGTTATCCTTTAGGCGGGTGGATGTGGCTTGCCCATCTTCTTTTTCCCACACGTAGTTCATCAACCACATCACACAGTCCAGTTCTTTGGTGTAATTCCTTATTGCTAAACTTATCCCTGACTAGCATAGGTTGCCCGATCTCGTGGAGGGAGGACGTTTTCTCTGGTTTTCTTTCTTCTGGGGGTTTTCTTTGTGTGTTTTTTGTGGCGGTGGGCTGGGAGGTGTTTCTGTTTGTTCTTTTGTGGTTTGGTTGGGTTTTAGATTTGTGTAATTGGTTTGTTTATTTCTGGTGTTGTTTATTTTTGTTATTTCATTGTTGTTTATTTGTGTAATTTGTGGTAGTTGTGTTGTTAGAGTTAGGTATTTTCATGTTGTAGTTAGGTGTTTTGTCTGTGCTTTTGTGGTGTTGTGGATGTTTTTGTTTGTGTATTTTGTGGTTTGTTTTTTGTTTATTAATGGTTTTTTTAATTATTTATTTTGTTTTATTAATTTTTATTAATGTTGGTGTTTGGTGTTGGTGTGTTGGTTTGCATGAAGAACGGGCTGCCTGTCGGTTCCTCTTCTCCCCATTGCTGCTTCAAATTTTGGTTTTGATGCAGCAATGGGGGAAAGGAGGAGCCGGCAGTCAGCCCGCTCTTCCCCCAGAAAGGTTCATTAGGTAGGTCAGGGGAGAAGGAGGCAGAGAAGAGCTATCTGCCTGACGATGGTTCTCTCCTCTCTGTCTCCTTTCTCTCCTGGATAACCTAACCGGAGAATCGGCAGGCAGCGATCCGTAAGGGGTGGTGCTCTTCCTTGCGGATTGCTGGCTGCTGCTTTTGTATTGCCTCCGTCGGAAGTACAAATGCATCAGCCAGTCATTCACCAGGGAGGGTGCTTCCCCTGACGAACTGCTGCCTGCTGCTGCTGTTGTTTTTCCACCCCGGCTCAACTTTCCTTGAGGCCGGCGGTGGTCTCGCCATGTCTTCGGTGGGGTAGCGTGGAGGAGAGGGAGTCCCTCTTCTCCCTGTTGCTCTGGGAAAGAAGGCTGGTGGGTGTCTCGCGGTGGATTTTTGTGGATTTTTGTTTTGCGAGGCTGTTAAGGCGCTGCATCTGCCTGCTGGGGACTTGCACTCCCATTGCGTTTTGTAATTTTATTTTTCACGCACCGGCTTTCTCAGCTTTCTGCATGCTCACGGCGCACAGGACACTGGGACTTGTAGTTTTGCATTTTTGGTTTGCATTCGTGCGGCGGTTTTTTCTGTGGCTCGATTTTAATTGGCCGTGCCGCGTTTCCCAATGTTCTGTTTGCTCACACCTCTCAGCCTGATTGGCTGTGGCGCAGCGCAGCACAGAGAACATTGAGAAGTGAAGTTCTTTTCCTTTTTTCGTGTTTGTGGGGCTCTTGCCCCACTGGCGCCTTTCTCAACCCTGCAGCAACCTCTGGACCAGGTTCGGGCGAGTGCAGGATGCTCGGTATAGGATAGGATGGACGGGTGCAGAAACGTATAGCAAGTTCCAATGGTTAACCCTTGGATTTATAGGTATAGATTGTTACTCCACACATACAGTACGTCTTTCTGTTGCTTTTTGGGTTACCGTCAGTTTTTCTTCCTCTGATTTTGTTATTGCCCACATTTCGGATGCATATAACATTGCTGGTAACACTGTTGTATTGAATATGTTTACCTTGATATTCATCAGCAGATTGTCATCTGTTAGCACTGTTCAGTTTATATTAAAGGCAATTCAAGCTGCTTTGTGTCTTCTCATCCATTCACTACATGGTACTTTATCTGGCTGGATTTGCTGACCAAGGTAGACATAACCAGCTACTTCTTCAATCTCTGTTGTTGTTATGTTCACATTTATATGCCGCCCACTTGACTATGCGACTCAGGGTGGATAACAAAAATGCAAATCATAACAGCGATTAAGTCACATAACAGTAAATAAATCACATAGCAAATAAATCACAACATAAATCACCGCATCATAAAACACTCATAAAATATTCATAAATGTCCATATTCATAAATGTTCATTTAAAGTCCCATAGCAGTCTCTGGCTGCCCTCAGAAGCCGACGGCTTTTCTTCTCCCATTTATAGTGATGGAACCCCGAGCACATTGGCCATTTCTAATCCATTTTGTTTTTGTTAAATTCATCTCCAACCCGACATGTTTAGAAGAATATGTCATACGTTTTTTGTCTTGTTTTGTTTTCTTTACTCTCTGATATGTTTAGAAGAGTTCACTAACTGCTGGAAGTTATATTGTAGATCATTGGGATGTGGATGTGTTAGTACGGATGTCAATATGGATGTGTCAGTAATGAAACAAAGAATCTATGGTAAGGTGCAAAATATCACCATCAAGGTTTCCTTCTCATAACCAAGATTTGTCCTCCAAGCTAGGGGGAAAAGTATACAAAATATTAAAGTTGAAGAAACTCAGAGTTGGAACTATCATTCTGAAAGTATGTTATATATTTGTGTTATATGCAGAACTGACTTTAAGAGACCCAGTAGGGCCTTTATGGTAAGTGAGATATATAAGGATAATATTTACCAATTCTATACCCCCAGGTTGTTTCCAGGCAGTGGGAACCTGAAATTGCACCTCTATGGCCATGCAGAGATCCTCTTCATAGAAATAGATCTACTTTTCTGGTGAGAGAGGCTTTTCTGATAGTCCTGCCTTGGCTGACACCCTCTTGAGGGCTCCTCTAGAGGAACAGCCCACTCTGGCTCATGTGCTTCCTCTGCTCAGACCTCAGGTGGGAAGTCAGGTACCAACACCTGGACCCCTGCTTGGTAGTTTGTTTGTTTTCTTGCACTCTCCAGTGCCTCCTTTATATGCTTCCACCCCACCCGGCCCCATCTCGTAGAATTCCCTTCTCTGACCACACCCCCTGGAGATTCCTCCTTCCAGGTCTCTTTCTCCTGGAGTCACATACATATGTTGTTTTATCTTAAGGTATTGTAGAATGACCAATTGTAATGTGGATGGTGATGCTGTATCTCATAGTCTTATCCTTTCTTTGGAATGTTGGCATGTTCCCTCCATTTGAAAATATTGTTCTTCATTGGATTCAAAAGTTCTTATCTACAAAAGAAGTATCTTGTTGGTTTTTAAAAAACTGAAACAAAAAAGGACATTCTGCAATGTATGAAAATGTAAAGAAGAATTTATACAAGAAAAATACACCACTGTTATTTTTTAAAAATGATTTGAATATATATTTGTGCATGAATGGGTAGCAGATGGGATTTGAGCCATTCTTAAGTGTAATCTCTAGTATTAGTATTATGAATGTAAAAAGTTAGAGCCATGTTAAATCAAGGACAAGAACTTATAATAATGTGTTGCAGCATTTTATAAATGACTAGCAGCAAAATAGGTAAGCATTTAAATTTGGCACCATGCTTAGCTTCAGGACTGTGATTCATTCAAAATAATAATAAGTACTTTGTTTTAATTATATCACACAAAATTGATAAATGTGGCTTCTGGGAACATCAATAAAATAGACTTCCTTGTTAGAATTTATCACACTCACTACACATATTAGCTTATGAGTGTGTATCCATTTGCCGGTTAAAATTTGTCTTCATTATGGCTTTCTAATGGTTTGATCTTTTAACTCTGCTTCTCCCTAAGAGCTGTTCTTAAGATTTAAGAAAAAATAATAATCCATAAAGATAATACTAGAGCTAAGTTTATCTGGCATTCTTGATCAGCCATCTGAAATTCTGCAAAAATAATGATCATGCACATGAAAAAGTAATTCAGGACATTGAAAACAAAGCAATCACACTTATATACCTCCCCATAGCACTTAATGCACTCTCTGGGCGGTTCACAAGTTAATTAGCATTCTGCCCTCAACATGCTGGGTACTCATTTTGCCGACCTTGGAAGGATGAGTCAGTCTTGAGCCCTGGTCAGGATTGAACTCACAACCTTTTGGTTGAAGGACAGCAGTTTAACCACTGTGCCACCAGGGCTCCTCTATGGCCATGAGAAGGGTATCTTAGATGATATCTAGATGGACATATAGTTTGTTGTTTGGGATAATTTGGAGTTGGTTGGCCTGATTGCATTTGTATTGCAATCAGGGTAATCTGTCCCCTACTCGCCCCATTTAGAGATCTGGTCAAGTTAAATTAAATTGCCCAATTTTATCATATCCTCTCCCCCAGAATATATTCAGACTGGGGACATGATATAATAGAGTGGATCCATGTTACAGATATCTGCTGTGACAGGGTTTTTACCCTGAGCCTTCTGATGATGGGATTGAATGGCAAGCTTAGGTTAAAACCCAAACAATTCTTTGCTGCTGAGGGGAGGGTTTCCCTTGTCAACTGCAAAGAGGAGGTTTTTTACCCACCACCAAAAATTGACATCAGCTTCAAAGTGCTGTTTTCCCCCATGCCAATGATCTGATTCAGATCATTGGCAGGAACAAATCTCTTCTTTGCAGTGGACAAGGGACACTCAGTTAGCCACAAAATTTTGTGTTCCCATCCCCCCACACCGCCAAGGGTGAGATTTGGATCTAATATCACACCCAGATCCCTAATTTGTGGGAGGCAGCTGGTCTTCCCTGCATTTCAACCCTCCCTCCTATTTTGAGGCCACAGAGGAAAGGGAAACCTATACCTATAAGGCAGAGGTGAGGCCGTTGTGTCCAGGAAAGGCTCCCGTACCTGTGACACTATCCCTGTGACAGCTCTCTCACACTTAACTTTCCTTGGCAAGATGGGCCCCATCCATGTCCCGGGCCTAGAGGTGGGGCACAGGCCCCACAAATTGGGTAAAAGAGCAGAAACTACAATTCCCATGGTGCCCTGGGCACGCTCTGCGGTTAAGAGGACACCCCTGCCGGCAGGAGTGCTGACTTGGGCTTCTGGGAATTGAAGTCCAAGAACCCTGCAGTTGAGGCTGGGAAAAAAGCATGCCAATCAATGGTCATATGGCAAGCACTTCCTAGCCAAAGGATAGTGAGGTTGGGACAGAAGGCGGGGTAAATTTAGCCAAGCCACCACAAGGCCCCGCCCTCTCTTTAGCTGGCTGCCAGACTGACCTACAAGGGAATCTTCAAACTTCTCAGACAAGATGGTGGCAGCCGTTAAGCATCATGGCAGACTGGAGGGGATGGGAGACAAGCAATGGTGCTCCCAGCCTGCCCCTTCTGAGTAAGTCTGACTGTCTGTCTTTTTGTTTTGTTCACTTTTCTCTCTGTGTGTGTGTGTGTGTGCGTAGGGGATTTCTTTTTGTTTTCTTTACTTGGATGTGCTTTAAACACATGCTACCATTTAAAAAGTTTAATTCTGTGCAAACATATCAGAGAGTAAGCAAGGCAACACGACAAAAATGTTGTGACACCTTAAAGACTAACTGTTGTATTTTAATGTGTGCTCTTGTGGATCAAGTCCACTGGCTCTTTGGCTATAAACAGGGATGAACACTGAACGCCAGAGCTGAATTAGACTTGCCCTCAAGCAAGGGCAACCTCCACCTCTACCTAATAACATAAGATCCCTGATTGGTAAGTTTAGTTGAGAGTGGTTTGTAAATGATACCTCCCCCGCTCAAAAGCCAGTCACATTCTACTCTAGGGTGCAGTGCCCATCTCCATTTGCAGCAAAAGAGATGTTTTTATGGCCATGTGGCAGGCATGACTAGAACACATGGACAGTAGCTACCCCAGCAACCCACATAATTGGCCCTGCCCACAAAGGTGGCCCCACCTACATATTTGGACCCACCCACATAAGTAGCACCCTCACATAGGTAGCCACACCCACAGTGTGGTAGTAAAACTTTTGGATGCCCATCACTGGAGAAATGTGAATAATTATTATTATTGTTGTTGTTGTTATTACCAACAAATAAGAACAAATAATAATAACAACACACATCACACACACACATATAGGCATCAAAATGTGTATTGCAGAACTATAATTCCTTTAATGGGGGAAAAACCTGTGTGTGTATGTGTGTCTGGAGTAGGCTGGGGGATTTCTTTATGTTTTGTTTACTCGGATATGAGATGCTTTGCACACATGCTACCATTAAAAATGTTTAATTGTGTCCACGCATATCAGAGAGTAAACACATCACAGAGACAGCACATATCTAGCACCATAAACCAAAAAATAAATAAAAATACCCTGCATTCCACATTGCATACAACTAGCTCTCAACCAAGGCCACCCTTTACCTTACACACACACACTCACATACAGAGATATAACCACCCGGAACCGTGCCAGCGCCCCCACCTCAAATGCCACCACATACCCCATGGGAGGGCGGAGAAGCCACCACCTCCCCGAAAATCTCTGGGCAAAGCCGGGCCCAAAGCTAGTTGATTTTAAAATTGCTTCACATATCTTTGATGGCAGGAGTATTCTTGGTGAGACTTCAGTCAAGCAATGAATATAGTGGCAGAATCTTTTTAATTTTTTTGATCAAATGCATCCTATTGCCTTATTGTCATCATGTTTACAAGATGTATAGTTGTCAATATTAATAAATTGTATTTATCATTTAAAATTGGTTAAAGAAAACTTGACCTTCATAATGTATATTTTAAACAGCTGGAGTGCATGTTTCATTCAAAGGTTGTTAATGCAATAAAACTAGAGTGTGTGGTGGAATGATTTCTCCAAATATTTTCCATTTGACCACGATAAAATTTTCTGATATTGAGAGTTTACTTCTTGTGAGATGTTGAGTTGTCTTTTGTATGTATCGTTCAGTACACTGAAGTAAAATTATTTCAGGAGTTTAAAGAAACTTATAAGTTATTTAAGACTTTCACATGCTTAATTTTATTGACAGCTTGCTTCATATTTATATGCAGATTTGTTGTGGTACTACCATAAATCTGAACTTTTCACTAAGAAAAACCAAACAACCAAACACATAATTTCATTTTCCATTCTGAAGAACAACAACAGCAGCAGTGAAGAATTAAATTAGCTATACTACTCTCAGTGGCATCCATATTTTAGAGCTGAATAGAAATTTTTAACTTTCTTGCATTTTACAAAATAAATGAATATAATCTGTTTTTGTTCTATTTCTGAACACAATGGGTCCAATACGCTTGCTGTAATGCTTATGGCTTACATAACTTTGGTTGCTGAGGAAGAAATAGATTTTTAATTAAATTCAACTTTTGGAATCTGCTTTAATAAATTAGTCCCTCCCTGCTGATGTGAAGGCATCCTGTTCACGGCAGAAAATCTGCACATGTCAATCGACTTCCAGGGCTGATTTATGATGAATTTATGTCCATGAATTGGCAATTTCCTCTTCTCTATTTTAACATGGGAGCCTTGCAATGATTATATTCAGACATATGTGCATTACTGTGAAAACTGATACTTTTCTTTGTAACAGAAAATCTTGTGTGTGCCATCTGTATGGATGAGGGAGAGCAACATCTGGCTGATAGGCTACAAGTGACCCCCTTAAAAACAAAGTGAGAAAGTCTTTTGAAACAAGAAGATGCTTGCTCTAAAGGAGTTGTCACCATTGCTACCAAATTTCAGCACAAAACCAAGAAAGACAACTGAACATAAGTTCTGTCTGTCTGTCTTTGGTAAAGGTAAAGGTTGCCCTTGCTCAAAAGCCAGTCATATCTGACTCTAGGGTTCAGTGCTCATCTGTTTATAGCCAAAGAGCACACACGGTCTGTGTCTGCAAACATTTCCTTGGACATGTGGCAGGCATGCCTCGACACCAGAGTGTACAGAATGCTGTTTACCTTCCCACTGAAGTGGTACCTGTAAATGCGGGGTATCGCGATTGCCTAATGAACGCTTCATTATACGGAATTTTCGTTATACAAAGCATTCGTTATGCGGGGTTTTACTGTATTTATTTTGCATTTGCTGAACCAGGTTTTATTCTTAGCCAGTGTTATGCTTTGCTTTTTGGAGCAGTGTTTTGCCTTATGGACAATGCTTTACTTTTTATTTAAATAAAAGCCTAAGACCATCCTCAGTCTTATTTCCAAGAAGTTTGGACTTTGCTTGCCAACAGGCTACCACGTTTATTCTTATATGCTACCATATTCAAACCTTCCATGGCTGAACAGAGGTAAGCTGAACTGGTCCTTTCCCTAGAGGCCATATTTCAGAATGTATGTTAAGCTGGTGTGTGTGTGTAAATTATTTGCAAGTTGAATCACTGTGCTAGAAATATTCAGGAGCAACAATTAATGTTTTTTCCTTTAACATTTTTGGGCAGCAGTGAAAAGCAGCATTGGTGGGGCCATACAGCAGTTCTTTTGTCCACTTCTGACCTATATTATTCTGTATGTTTTTTTAATAGCATGCAAAAAGTCTGCCACAAACTGTGCTGATGACTAAACTGGGTCACGTCTCTCTCTCTAGGGTAGATCTGGCAGCTCTAATTAGAAAGGAAAACAAATGATTTGCATAATCTTCCCTTGGGTACAATTTTTATGAGACTACCTAAGCATTCTTATTATTCAGAGGAACTAATCAGAGATACAGAGCATTTGGCAGACATTGTTTTGCTCTAAAGGCAGTTTCAATTCCTTTTGAAACGAATGACATTCATTTTCTACTATTGCTCACCACACTAATATTTACAAGTCATTCTTCCAGAATAATCATAACAGACAACTCACAGAAATAAAAGATGATTGTATTACCGTATTTGTAAACTCCTAAACCTGCTTCCTTAGCAATTATCATATCAATACTTTCCATTAGTGTAATGGATAAACTGGGGCCGGGAAGGGGGGTGCCTTTCCCTTAGACCCAAAATGTAATGACAAGTGATCACAGAGGGTCATCTGTTAGCAGAGTGAAAAAAATCAATATGAATGACCAGATCAATAGATGTTCCCCTTAGCAAATAGAGAAGATTACTTGAGAAAGGTCCATTAGTAGAGCCTTACATATAAATTACATGTAGAAGATCAATACATATGTATGATGAGAAACCATTATTGCACCTTAGAAACACTAGAGAATTATGTTACTTACAGTCACACGCTAGTGAGTTCAAATCTTTAGAAGATATAGATTCACTGCAATCAATGTAATTGAAGCACTTGTTTTTGGCTGAAGATTTGCTATTACAGTGTAACTTTGACTTCCTATTTTTAATGTAAGTTAGTATTAGGAAACTCTTCCAAGCATAAAAAGATGAAAAATTAATGAATTGGCAACAATTGTCTTGGGATATTTTGTGTGCTTATATATGCATTTGTGAAATAACAGAAAATGATTACTGCAAAATCTTCCTAATAATGTCAATCAAATTTGATATTCTTTTTTCCCTGTGAAATCAAAGCTGGAATGGATTTCAGATTTAGCAGGTAATTTCATTTGCCATTTCCTTGTTCTATTTACACTTTGGATGTGATTTCAGATACACTATGTATTTATCCTCTTGGAGCACAGACTCACTGACATTTATTAAATTGTGTAAATTTAACCTGTCACTGAAGTGAACTGCAGCAGAAGACAACCCAGGGATGTTTTGCCTTCTTGTCTTTTTCAGACCCATGTTGAGATTGCTCCTCTTAGGTTTATTTCCTTCTCCCTCTAAGATCACTTTTTGCTTCTTCCTTTTTCTTGCTGGAGAGAGGCAGACTCATTTAGTTCCTCCATAATCCCTGAGTGGATGTGCAAACATAGAAACCAGAGTGAGGATTTTTTGTAATCATATTTATTGATTGTTCCACCCTATTCCTGACTGCCTAAAGCAGGAGTGCCCAAACTATGGCCCACGGCACCATTCCATCCGGCCCACGATGCCCTTGCCAGCCCACGGAAGTGGAGGTAAAACACACATGTGTGGCTGTATAACGCACCCGCCCACGCACATAAAGCTGTTGTAACTGACTGTCATAAATGCATTTACGACATGACCGGCCCAAGACCTGAAAAGTTTGGGCATCCCTGGCCTTATGTAATTACTCCAGTTACATGTTTCTGTGCTTGTAGTAGAAAGGGAACAGTCTCACGAAAGGGGTGAAGATCCCAGCCTCTGCCAATGGACCAAGAAGAAAGAAGGCCCAGTACTTTATTTTATTTGGCATAGCGTGGTCCCCAATTATCATGCAATCTTACCACAGCTCAAGTCCCTCCTTAATTGGTGTTATAGAAAGCAAAGGCAGTGGGCTGTTTAACAGCCCCAAACTCAGCACTAGCCCACAGATAACATGCATGTCAAATATTACAGTCTATGTGCAACCAGAGGCTACAGGTGACTGTGCCTAAGTGTACTGGCTAGTTGCAGGTGCAGTCAGTTCTGAAAATATAGTCTAAGTAGCTGGAAAATGGAAAGTATTTGAGATCCAAAAATTGGGGGAGCAGAGCTAATTAAAAAAAATGAAGTGTGGAAGTCTCATAGGCAGGCTACCCAAGTTGGAAGGAACAAAGACATAGGAAAGGCTGGGCAAGCTTCTAAACAGGCGTTTCCCAACCTTTGGTTTTTGGACTTCAGTTCCCCAAAGCCTAAGTCAATTACCCAAAGCACTGATCAGCCAATGTACTGACATAGGCTTCTGAGAACTGACATCCCCCCTGTGCATTATGGGCCCCATGTTGGAAGCCACTATTCTTAACAGTGGGATGCATTTAGGAAATCATTAAATGATTGCCTCTGGAGGAACAAAAGGCAGCACAAGCACAGAAGCAGAGGAAGTGGGTAGTTATGGAATGGTCACAGCTGTTGGGCTAAAACTGGGAGTGTGTCACAAAGGGAGTGTTGTGCCACTTTCCTACTTACCTCTTCCTCTCAAATAATGGCAATGAGGCAGAAACTCCTTCTTAAGCATATTTTTATTTGGCCAAGCAAAGAATACGGATGGAATGCCTGCAAGCAAGGAAAGGCAACTACACAAGACAAAGAATGGCTTCTAATATTTATCTATTTTCTTATCAGTATTTCACAAGCAGGCAAGCTGAAAACCCCCTGGACCTCTTCCTCCCTTCCAGTACCAGGCACCAAAAATATTCCTAAAACATTCCTGATTCAACAATACGTGACTTGCTAGCTTCTAACTAATGGTAATTCCTGCAAGAGTACTTATACAATAGCAATCTTTAAACCAGGTGGGGTTGATCATTCTAATAAACAAAAAAGAACAGCTAAGACTTTGTAAGTTGAATGCAATACAAGCATCAGTACACAATTATTTACTATGCACACACTTCTACATATTTACTTCAATTCAATGGCTATATACAATTCAATGGCTATAAACTTTTTTTCTTAAATAATCGGAGCACACATTAAGCATTTCTTTGTGTCAGGCTCAGAACTGAGAACAAAAGGAATAGCTGTTCCTGGGATGGATGCATATCAAAAGGGATGCAAACCAGGATGTTTAGGTGTTAGATAGGGTTTTATTTATTGCATTTTTATACCACCCATTTGGGATATTTCCCACTCATCTCAGAGGGATAATAAAAATAAATCCCTCTGAGATGAGTCACCAAAGTCTCAGCTTTCTGTAACATTTCTGTCACTTTTTAGGGTGCCCAGAATATTTTTCCCTCCAGGAGGAAAGTCTAGGGGATGATGAGTCCCTCGGGGAACTAGCCTTCTAGAATTGGATGACCCAGCTGGAGCGACTCAATTAAAGGCAACTGAGCATGGCCAGGGACCAAGAGGAAAGAAGGCCCAGTACTTTATTTTATTTGGCATAACGTGGTCCCCAATTATCATGAAATCTTACCACAGCTCAAGTTCCTCCTTAATTGGTGTTATAGACCCTCCATCCCACCAACCCACTGCCTTTGCTTTCTATAACACCAATTAAGGAGGGACTTGAGCTGTGGTAAGATTGCATGATAATTGGGGACCACGCTATGCCAAATAAAATAAAGTACTGGGCCTTCTTTCTTCTTGGTCCATTGGCAGAGGCTGGGATCTTCACCCCTTTCGTGAGACTGTTGCCTTTCTACTACAAGCACAGACCATGAAAGGCAAATGAGATGAAACCTAGCTGGTGAGGGGCTGGATTAGGAGAAGCTGTAGAACTTGCTTTTCCCCACCTATTTCCGTAAACCCTCCTTGCAGGGGCAAGCTTGCCTCTCACCCCTGACTCCCATGACATGGACTTGGGGGGCAGGGCAGCCAAGTGGAGCTGAGCCCCTGAATAGGGAAAAGGCACTCAAGAGACTGATGAATTTAACCCAACCCTTGGAGACTGTGGGGAGCAGCTGTTGAACCCTTAATAAAAAAATTATGCAAACCAAGCCACTCCAAGCCTATGGAGTTTGTCTTATGCTCAATCTGGGAAGAACAGTATAGTTCTTCCCAGATTGCACAATTAGTCCGTTCACTATGGTGGAAAACGAACTTGATAAGTTCAAATAAACCACTGAAAATTGTTTGATTAACAAGTTTATCTCTTTACTAACTTAAGTATTTTCAATCACTCTTAGTTCAAAAATGTCCAAAAAACAAAGGCACTTTTCTTCAGTAAAAATAAATGTATACACGCTTCAATATATCAGATGAATAATGATTCCAGTAATTCCAATAAAGTTCATGTACTATCACAAGGAGTTTGTTTCAAAAAAGTAATTCCAATAAAGTGTAATTCCAAACAAATATAAATTTCCTTTCCGAAGAGAATTCGATAAATCTCTTTTCATACACTATCATCAGGAAAAGGAAAATGTTCTGTAGAGGTTACAATAACAATTATTAATATACATAGCAATACTCACTGTACATTTTCCCATCTAGCACAATACAATGCGGAAATATACAAATTACATCGATCAATCTTAGACTTACCTATACAGTTCTCATAGGTTTTTTTGCGTCTAAGCCTCTCATGTTTTTTTCTTTCTGGGCCATGACGTTCAATCCTCTACTCACCCTTACTCACATTTAAATTCTCTATAATTGCATTAATCCCTACACCTGAGAAACTTGCAAAAATACTGACATCTGGATGTAACCTTGTATCATCAATGTTTAAAGGAAACACGACAAGTCTTGCTCTACATTTAAACCGTTGGGATGCATCGTATAAAAACATTGAATAAAGTAAGCCCCCCTTTTCAACAGTACAGTCGAAATATCTGTTCTCTCAAACTGCTTGCTTTTCACTAACTGTAATACTACAAATCTCAAGTCCTCAGCTTTGTGGCCCTTTTCCAAAAGATGTTTGACTAGAGGTGACTGTAGAACACTGTTCTTTATCCTGGATTTATGTTCGTTTATGCACACTTTAATTTTTTGTGCCGTTTTCCCAATGTAATCTAATCTGCATGGACATGAATTTATCAAGTTCGTTTCCCGCCATAGTGAACGGACTAATTATGGAGTTTGTCTTGGCAAGGACTGGGAAGAAATAAGTCACCAGGTATGCTGGTAGAACCCTGTTGGGGCACACAGAGCCATGTCATGATTAATCAGAAATGCACCATTTCCCCTGGCAATCGAAGGCTCCCTGTAACCCAAAGCATGACCTAGTTGCTTCTGACATCTGTGTCCTAAGAAGAGCATTATGCAGTCCCAGGTTTATTGTCCTTGCATGCAGAGAATTAGGACAGTTCCAACTGCACAGAGTCTCAGTAGACAGAAGGCCTGCCACCCTCATGTGTAGCAGTTGATGGAAGAAAAATGGCAGATGGGTCAGGGTCAGTACTCTTCTACGGTGTGTGGAATACACTACAATCACACGAGTAACAAATGAATAGTCTGAACTGTTTCCACCCACTGACTCTTTGCTTCCTTCTGGTGCTCAGTCACTCTAGCATGTTTTTCTTGGGGCTCAGGTAAATTCAAACCCCAACATGCTGGTTACTTATTTTACTGATCTTGGAAGGACAGAAGGCTGAGTCAACCTTGATCCCCATCAGGATTAAGAACATAAGAACAGCCTTGATGGAACAGGCCACAGCCCATCCAGTCCAGCATTCTGTTTCACACAGTGGCTCACCATTTCCTTCAGGGTATTCCCAACCAGATGCCTTCACCTGCTTAGGATTCCCTGGAAATGGTATTGAGAGATATCCTGCCTATCTCTCCAACCCAGAGGTTGTCCTTAAGTATCCATAATTATAGCCATTGATACCCTTGTCCTCCATGAACTTGTCTAATCCTTTCTTAAAGCTGTCAAGTCTGACAGCTGTCACCAGTTCTTCTGGCAGGGAGTTCCATAGACCAGTAATCCTCTGGGTGAAAAAGTACTTTCTCTTATTTGTTTGAGAACTAGTACCCAAAAGTTTCATGGAGTGTCCCCTAGTTCTAGTGTTATGCGATAGGGAAAACAGTTTTTCCTTATCTACTTTGTCCACACCGTGCATGATTTTATAAACTTCAATCAGGTCACCTCTTAGATGTTGTCGTTCAAGAGTGAAGAGGCCCAACCGTTGCAGCCTCAGATGGTAAGGAAGGTGTTCCAGTCCCCTAATCATTCTGGTTGCCCTCCTCTGCACTTTTTCCAGCTCCATAATATCCTTCTGGAGGTATGGCGACCAGAACTGTACACAGTATTCCAGATGGGGCCTCACCATAGATTTATAAAGAGGCAAAATGACACTTGCTGACTTATTTTCTATACCCTTCCTAATGATCCCTAGCATTGAGTTTGCTTTTTTCACTGCTGAGGCACACTGGGTTGACACCTTCATTGAGTTGTCCACCAGGACACCAAGGTCCCTTTCCTGGTTTGTCGCAGAGAGTTCAGACCCCATCAGTTTATAAATGTAATTGGGGTTCTTTGCCCCAACATGCATCACTCTGCACTTACTAATGTTGAAGCTTATTTGCCACTATTTTGCCCACTCCCCCAGTGTCAAGTGATCCCTCTGGAGCTCCTCACAATCTCTCACAGTTTTCACTACCCTGTATAATTTAGTGTCGTCAGCAAATTTGGCTACCTTGCTTTTTACTCCTACCTCTAGATCATTTATGAAGAGGTTGAAAAGCAGGGGTCCCAGTACTGAACCTTGGGGGAACCCACTCTTTACTTCCCTCCACTTGGAGAAGTGTCCATTTAGTGCTACCCTCTGTTTCCTGTCCCTTAGCCAGTTGCTGATCCAGGACAAGACCTGTCCCTTTATTCCATGACTGGTAAGTTTATTCAAGAGCCTTTGGTGTGGGATCTTGTCAAAAGCCTTCTGAAAGTCCAGATAAACAATGTCAACTGGATCCCCCTTATCCACATGCTTGTTGACACTCTCAAAAAATTCCAACAGATTAGTGAGGCATGATTTGCCCTTGTAAAAGCCATGTTGGCTCTCCCAATGAACTTACAATGCTGGCACTAGTTTTTGCTGCAGTACAGCAGTTTAACCACTGTGCCGCCAAGGGCTTGATTATCTCATCTTTCTAGGTTTTATATGCTTTCAGTATACTACCTCCACTTTCTCAATATTTTCTCTTGGTCTGATAATGATATTCCCCATTAGTTCTTCAACACTTTTAATCTGCTTAAATTTCCCTTTGATTTCTTGAATCTTCTGGGATAGATATCTTATTTTCCCCCTTTTATGGTTCTCCCATATTTCTCTGCATTAATTATTGTAATAGTTCTCTTTGTCTCTACATGACTATCACTGAAAATCTGAATTTAGGGTTCTAACTCTATTTCAAGGTAAGAAATGTTCAGAAGTGGTTTACCCTTGCCACCTTCTGTATAGTATTAATCAAAGTTAACTTGTGTGTCACTGTGGTGGCCTCCTTTGCAAGTGACACTTTCAGCTGCTGCCCAAAAACTGCTGCCTCTATCACAAATCAAATTATTCATGGGTTGGGTTTTTTTTGTTTTTGCTGATGAAACCTTTGTCATGAAGATGGTATCTGCATCTTAACTGGGTGTCAAGTGTGAACATCACACCCAAACACTTTTTACCTCATTAAAATGTTCATCCAGGAAGGAGACCCAGATAGTTTTCTAGACATGGTTAAATTGCAATTCCCACCAGCTTGAGTAAGCAGAAGCAATGGGAGCTGAAGTTAGAATTGTACAAAATAATTTCTCCTGTTCAGAGAAAAATGGTTAAGGGGAAACCTGTGAAAAAGAAAGAGTGTACTTTGTGGACTGCCCGCATAGCGGGGAGTTTTATGAATATGAATGTATTAATATACTTCTCCCTATAAGTTCGTTTGCCAGCCACAGCCACGCCATAATTCAGAATAAGACTTCCTATCTTGGAAGCACGGGCTTTGCTGGAGGAGATAGATAAAGATTGTGCATACATACCTGAACTGCTTCCTGATTGACAAGCAACATCCTGGTTTAACATAACAATAGCCACAGATGATTCCCTGAGTTAAGGTAAACAATAGAGATTAATAGACACAAATTTTATATATATATATATATATATATATATATATATATATATATATATATATATATATATATATATATATATATATATATATATATATATATATATATATAGTATAGAAATGCTTAGCAAGCAGCTCCCCTCTGTAACCAGGGGTGGCGACCACCTCAGGGTCGTTACGCCCACAGGCAGGGTAATAAAAGCTTTTTGCCCACCTCATTTTGGGGCTGGACCACTACATCACAGCCTCGGTGTGTCTTTATTCTAGCGCAGCGGGGCTTCACAATACAACACAGTGGTGACCCCGACGTGATATTCCAATGCGACGTGATATTCCAACGCAACTAGCGCAGACACCAAGCCGCAGACAATCGCACGCTCAGGCAAGTCACTGGCAATTGGGACGGACGCGTTCCATAGCCAGGGCAAGTCAGGGCCTGATCCTCCACAGCAGCAGATGACACCAACGGCAGACCGCTGCAACGATCGCTAGTCCATCATCCAGTACACTCCGTAGGGCCATCCTGCCAATCGGCATGCCAAATCGTCCTGCGGAAGGTAACTTCGGGGATTTCAAGGGGTAGGGATGGGGGCTAATTCATCCGTTAGGCAGCGGGCGCATGCACGTGAGCTCAAAGGCCTGGCCAGGCAGCTCAAGATAGAGCTAGGGAGAGGAGAGCTAGCGGATTTGATCGTGTATCTGGGAGAGAACTGCTTGTTCTACCCAGAGTCAGAGACGATGGACCCAGGGGTTTGGGAGAAAGTAGGGAAATGTCTGCAAGAGGAAACCCGAGCACCTGCTAAAATCATAAGGGCTTGGAGCAAATGTAGGCAGATAATTGCAGCAGTAGGTACAGCCCGGGTAGAAACCAAGAAACCCCCAGCTTATGTAGAACCATCAGCCCCAGCGTGTCTCTACCCAACCATCAAATTCCAGCATGTGGGCTTGGAGGACTCCGGAAGCGCAGGTGCTTCCAGGGCATTCAGGAGTCCTTCCCAACACATGATAGAGGCAGAATTATGCCAGGGGGAATTGTCGGCAGCAGAACTGACCGGGATTCAGTTGTTGTGTCCAGCCTGCCTAGAGGCAGGTGCACTTTCGGGCAAAAAGACCACTGTCCACAATGCCTGTCCCGTGCAGACTGCTTGCAGAGGCCCGCCAAGCCTCTACGGACACAGGGCTCCAGAGCCGATTCACTAGGGAACTCAGGAAGATAGCAGAGACAGGAGGGGCAGAAGGAGTTGGGTAGGAACCCCCAGAAGCCAAGTCCAAAAGTTTAGATTGGATAGGAAGGCAACTGAACTGGAAAGGAAACTAACTTCTAAGCAAAAGCCCAGAGTGGCTGTAAAAAGCCACCTGAGAACAGCCAAAAAAAAAAATCTGGCAGAGAGGAACCATTTTCTCATGAGTAGAGTGAAGCATTGCAGACCTGGGGAGGGGGAATGTCCCCAGGAAGGAATGCAGATATTCAAGGTTTGATCCAAGGTTTGAATGTGTGATGTGTGAATGGATGGTGCACCAGTGTGACTGTAGAATTGTTGATAATGTTGCAACATTAAACGTGAGATGCCAGGTATTGTTTTCTAGAAGTCATAAGGAAGGTGACAGTTAACTCTGTTCATGGGTTGGATACATTGCTTTCAATGGGTGGAAGAAAGTCACCCCAGCCCTGATTCATTCAAACAGCAGGCTAGAGGAAGCATAAGAAAGAGTGGTGGGCAGAAACTTCTTTGTTTCCTGGCTGCCTGCTTAGCAGCATAAGCACCAGGGATGAAAGAGGAAGAAGAAGGGGGAAAATTCTAGCCCCAAAAGGGGCAAAAGTGATCCGCCTCCCTCTCAGCCAAGCTTGCCTTTAAATATGCAAGGGAGGTTTTTTTCTTCTGGTTAAGCAGCAACTTGAATATTCTTAAGCCTGCTTAGCAATTAGTGCTGTAACAAAAGCAGACAGCTAATTGGAGAGTGAAAAATGGGGAAAAAATTGATTCATTTACATTAAAGAGACTTGCGCTGGAAGAGACAATTTTTACAGTCTCGTGAACCTGAAAAATTGTCTCTGATTTTCTCACCCGGCAAGAGTGCTCTAAAAAAAGGGGAAGAGAAAAAAATCCTGTTCATCTTCACAAAATGGGGCCCCTATCTTTAAAGGACATGCCTCACAACTGATTAATGAATAGTAAGTCTTGTCTAAATGTTTTAAGAATGTAGTAAAGTCAGATCATATGAAATTGAGGTTCTCAGCAGGCAAAATCACAGGTTCAGGTTTTGCATTAAGTATGACACTGGCACTTGAAGTTAAATAGAATCTTGATCAAGGTAAAATGTCACTAACCCATTACATTATGAACAAGCCTAACGACTTGAATTTATTCCCACAGCTCTGCTATAACTATCTCTAATCCCTTTACATTACCTAAATAATGCTTCGATTTTTGCAGACTTCTCTCCTAAGCACCACATTTCAAAGGCAATATTGTTTTCCTGCAGTCATAACATGCCTGGAACTAAGTTCCAACCTCTTTGTGAATTGTGTAGTGTTTTTCCACAGCCTCCTTAGTTAATTAACAAGATTACTATCTCTTTCCACAGAAACAGGAACTCAAGGGAGCGTTACATTCTCATTAACTGATAAGAAGTTAACCTCTGACTTTTTCATCCTCTGATTCTCTCCCTTTTAGAGTAGAACTGTATGAAATTTAACTCACTTCTTCATTTTGATGTTTTTTCCACCACAGCATTGCACATTAAGATTGTCTTTTTAGCTTGTTTGTCCTTCTAAGTCTTAGTCTGCCATTTCATGGATGACATATTGATTGCAGCGCCTAAATTAGGCAGCGACGTATTTTGTGACCTCCAAGACATGTTGGGGGGAAAAGGATTAGTCATAGCTCCTGAGAAAGTGCAGAAAGCCGAACCCTGTTCTTGTCTGGGACATCGGCTGTTGTGGTCTTTTGCAGCACCAGTGCTGCCACAGATCAACATTAAGGACACAGTCATTCTTATAGAGCTTCAGCAAATTTTGAGGAACATTAATTGGGCGAGGCCATACTTTAAAATAGACACAGACCTCTTAAAGCCACTTTTCTCGCTGTTAACCCAAGGAAAACAGCCTGCCGACCGGATACAAATTAACAGGGAAGTGAGACTAGCATTAGCAGCTGTAAATAGGATCTTTCGCAGTCGATCGGTGGACAGAATCGAGGAGGGGCCGCTGGCCCCAATCCTGAATCTGTACATAGCCAGAACAGGAAGCCTTTTTTTGCAGGAGTGTTGGACGCCGATTCAAATGGCAGGGCGAGGATCATGGAGTGGGTGTATTTACCAAATACCCCCTCCAAAAACATTGTGCCACCACAGGAATTAGTTGCCAGAATAATTCACAGAGGAAGATTTAGAGCCAGAGACACTTCAAGCTACGACTTAACCAAAATAGTTGTCCCTTTTAGCAAGGGACATGTTGCATCCTAACCTCTTTTCGTTTATTCATTTTGGGCTGTGGACGCTACTGACTCAAAATATTACTCCCCTTATAAATCCTGCTGATAGGAAACCAGGTGTGCATAATCTAGCATTCCCCTCCCATGCCTCCTAATTGACTAGATATATTTATACATTTCTAGCATTTTTATACATTTTATAGTCCAGGGCTACAAATTGACATAATTGTGTAAAGGGGGACAAAAATATATATCTACAGAAGTACATTACACCACAATGCTTGAACTCTTAACAATCTCAAAATTGTATTAGCCAGGATAACGCTGGCCATGTAAGTAATTAGTAACAGCTGTGGGAAGAGGTCTCGTGCTTGTTGAATCCCCACTGTTTTATACTCTTTGTAAAAGCCCTGAGTAAACAGTTCGAAGTGTCAAGATAGAGGTGCCTTCGGAGGATCTGCCCATTCCCAAATGCCATAAAGCCAAGAAATGCAAAAGCACAGGTACACAGAAGTGGCCAAACAGAGTGGCAATGTTCAAAGATAGGAAATCCGTTTGAGGCTTGAATATGTAGTAATAGGTAATATAATATAATGTTTTATTCTTAAGTAGTATATTGTATTAATCTTGTAGTTAATATATTCAGAGGTTAGGATGCAACATGAAAACAAGATACCCTTTGAAAACTAAATGTTATATATCCAGGTGGGTTTCTCTTTTATACTTAGCTCAGTAGCAATATTCCAGTTCAGAATTAATTTTTTATATATATTGCTTTCTATGTCCCCGATCCGGGGGGCCAAGACAGCATTTACTGATGGGAGAAAAACTTACGGAGTTCTCACATGGCATGAAGAAGGGGCATGGAAAACGCTGCTTACACTTCCGCAAAAATCAGCTCAAAGGGCAGAATTGGCGGCAGCAAATCTAGCCCTGAAAACGTTTATAGTTCCAGACAGCTAGCGACATTCCTAGCAACTTGGGACGTAAAGCACACATTTGGCATTCCATACAATCCCCAGCGACAAGCCATTGTTGAACGGGTGAACCGGACGCTAAAGTCCTACGTCGAAATAAAACAGAAAGGGAGGAGATAGTCCCCCCGAAAAGCCAGGGTCAGGCACAGCAGCACCTGCACAAGGTTTTATTCACTTATAATCATCTCAATATTTTTTCGGACTGCACTCCACAGGAGAAGCATGTCCAACCGCAGGAAATCCTCCCGCATCCCATGCTTCACTTCAGAGTGCCACCAGACCCCTCCTGAAGAGGCCCGGCACCCCTGATAACATGGGGGAGAGGGTATGCAGCAATTATGTCTCCTACAGGAACCGTCTGGATTCCGGCCCGCTGTGTGAAACCGCATTTCGAGAGGCATGGCATGGACGAACACGATGAGGGACCCCCTGCCAGAAATGGAGGAGATGAACCTGATGATGGGACGGAGGTGGGGCAGGCGGCCTTGGCTGAGGCGACCCAGGATGGAGGAGCAGAGAGTGACATGGGGAATGATCAAAACCCTGTGTGACGATGCCATGACCATTTTGCAAGAGAACCACTCTGAGCCCACTCCACACAATATGGTAGCCGCAGTGTTGGCTCAGATCACCTACAACTCTTTGATGATAGTTATGATTTTCTTGCTGTTGGCCGGGGGAGGGGTTCAGGCAACTCCAGCAGTAGGGGTGGAGGACTTGACAGCTAGGTTTCAGTATAACATTTGGAAGAAGTTGGCCGGGATTGTCAACCAAACAGACTTCCGCCTTCAGCAGACCACCGATGCAGTTACCCTAAACACACCCAGGGTAGTCATTGACAGAAATACCTCCTGTGCCAGGATGCTAGGGTGCTCTTCAGGTTGGGGTGCCCACTTACCTTGCCTGGACACAGGAAAAGAGACTTGGGCTTGCAACTAGCCAGTACCCATCAGCCATGTGCACTCGCACATCATTTTGCCCTTAGGTTGGTTTTGGACATGCAACCAGCGAACTTGGAACTATATACCCGCTAATGTCATGGACTCTACCTGTTGTGTGAGTCGTTCAACCCTTGCACTCCTGGGGAGGGAAGATGTTTCCCTTGCAGTCAGCTTGGTGGGGGTACCTGGGTTGACCGTAGGCAATGCAGCTAGGATCAATAAGCTAGCATGTGCATTAGCCAAAGCCATCAACCACACTTCCATAGCCATTGCCAAATTGAACCAGGAGCAAGCTGAGCTCTGCCTTAGATAATCATGCAGCAATCGATTACTTGCTGCTTCTACACCACTTAGGTTGTGAGTCCATCAGGAACATGTGCTGTTTCAATCTGACGGACAACTCTTGTATTGTCCAGAACCAGATTTCCCAACTGGATACCTTGGTTAAAAATATCAAGCAAGATGCCCAATGGGCGTGGTGGGATGCATTATGGGGGTGGATTCTGTGGGGATGGGCACAAACAGCGGCTCAAGCCATACTTGGCACTGTGATCCTTGGCATCACACTTTGCTGTTTTGTGCAGTGTGTCCCCTCACTTCTGTCCATATGTGCCTCACGTCAGAGGCCAGGAGGAAACCTCACCCCAAAGCAGCTCTTACCTCACATTCAGCGAGCCCTCAATCAGGCGGCATTAAAGGAATAAAAAGGGAGAGATGTGGACTGCCCGCATAGTGGGGAGTCTTATGAATATGAATGTTTTAATATACTTCTCCCTATAAGTTCGTTCACCGGCCACAGCCGCGCCATAATTCAGAATAAGACTTCCTATCTTGGAAGCACGGGCTTTGCTGGAGGAGATAGATAAAGATTGGGCATACATACCTGAACTGCTTCCCGATTGACAGGCAACATCCTGGTTTAACATAACAATAGCCATAGATGTTTCCCTGAGTTAAGGTAAATAATAGAGATTAATAGACACAAATGAGATAGTGCCTAGGGAAACAGATGCTCCTACTCCTTTAGATTAGAGTAGAACATTAGAGACCCCTGCCTATAGTATAGGGGTGACTTAGAAACGCTTAGCAAGCAGCTCCCCTCTGTAACCAGGGGCGGCGACCACCTCAGGGTCGTTATGCCCACAGGCAGGGTAATAAAAGCTTTTTGCCCACCTCATTTTGGGGCTGGACCACTACATCACGGCCTCGGTGTGTCTTTATTTTAGCGCAGCAGGGCTTCACATTTCTACAATACTTTCAGAAATTTCTACAGTTTTTGCATTTGCTGACATAACATAAACACAAAAACAAAATAATAGAATGGCACATTGGGCAAAACTATAGGATGAGCCATTAGAAATCATTTAAACACATAAATAAATATCATGTTAGCTGTCTTCTTACTCTTTGTAAAAGTAACCAATTTGTGAAACTATATCCTGTTTATTCCTATACCAAGTGAAGAAGACAGGATTACCTTACATATCTCCTGCTCTTAGACAGCACAGCTTTACCTTAAGAAGAAAGAGTGGAGCCTGATTATCCAAAAGAAGAGGTGGTACGGGATATAGTTTCCCATGTCACTTTTCCCTAGCGAGTTGTGTGTTTATTTAAGAAAGCCGTGTGCTCGGTGACAAAAATATTTTTACCAAGCTGAGATACATTTTAGCCTAGCTTTTCCTAAGCCATTTGATAGCACTGAAAAAATTTTGTTATCTTAATGAACATGGAAACACAGAACAGTTGGCCTCTGGGCCAACATTGGCAGTTAGCCCCACTGCATCCCTCAACCATGCTGAATTTCATTTAATTAGCCTAAACCCTGAAAAACCCAGACATTTCAGGAGAAACTTGTCCAGGAGGCCTTTGGAATGGTGAGAAAACAAATTGCCTCTAAATTCCTCCTGACCTTGGGCATAATTCAGACAAAGTCCAAAAGCAGACTGCAGATCAGACTATGGTATGGTAAAGCCAGGCATGATATCAGTCATGACACTTGGCCTTAGAACTGGGGTAAGTAAAGGTAAAGGTTTCCCTTGCTCGAAAGCCAGTCGTATCCGACTCTAGGGTGCAGTGCTCATCTCTGTTTCTAAGCCGAAGAGCCAGCGCTGTCTGCTTCTGCAGACGTTTCTGTGGTCATGTGGCAGGCATGACTAGACACGGAACGCTGTTACCTTCCCACCGAAGTGGTCCCTATTTATCTACTTGCAATTTCTTGCTTTCGAACTGCTAGGTTGGCAGGAGCTGGGATGAAGACGGGAGCTCATTTCCGTCCTGCAGTACTCGGGAATCGAACTGCTGACCTTCCGCTTCCCAGTCAGCGTCTTAGCGACTTGAGCCACTGCAGTTCCCTAGAACTGGGGAGGTCAACAGAAAACCACTACATTAATGTCTTCCTGGTATACAGAAAGGCAACAAGCCTCCCAGCCCCTGGTAGACTTTACAGGATGGCTGGAGGGTGCTAAGAATCTCCAAACTCAAAGACAGATTGAGAAAGGTATGAAATGTATGTGAGCAACAGAAAACTTAGACAAACCATAGCAATATAATAGGCGTACCATAATTCCTTTGGGTAGTAACATACAGCCCCATTACAAAGCCACATGTAGGTGCTGCTCTTTATAAACTTAGTTCCACGTCTCTAGACTAGGTAATGTTGGGTGTATTCAACTAAAGGGAAATCCCACAGACATCAACAAATTAGACAAATATAATCCTAAAATACATATAAAGGTTAAGAAAGGGCAGAAAAGGCCTATGAATAACTCAAAACTGTTATGAAATGCACAAAAATACAACATCTTATTTCATAATAGAGGATCTTTAATGTTAGCAGTAGTAAAGGAGACCGCAGGTATTTTGTTTGAAAATACTCTGTGTGTGTGTGTGTGTGTGGGGGGGGGGTGTTGTGTTGGAGTTCTCCAGTGTATATGCTATTGATAAGAAAATGATTCATCATGACATCAGTAAGATAGTACTTCCAAATAGCTCACATATATATATATAAATGCTATTTGCTCTAAACTAATGGAGGTATTAGCAAGTGATCATCAGCAATCTCAAAAGCAGAAGAGCACATTTAAAAATTAGGAAATGAAAAAATAAATAGAACATCAAATACAGAGAAGTTGCACAGGGACAACAAAGATAATATTAGGTGAACCAAAGGGAACTGTGATTTGAACAACATGCAGAAATAGAAAACCTAAAGAAAATCCACAATTCCTTCAAGTTACATCAAGAGATGGAGGTGGCTGCAAGCCTATTTTTAAAACGATAAGGACCACAAATGATGAATAGTGCTAATTCTCTGCTGCTTGAAATCAAGGATGCAATCACAATGTAGACTGATGTTGTTAGATAAAGATAAGGTAAAGGTTGCCCTTGCTTGAAAGACCACAAATTCCAAAAGTAATCTTGCTAACAAAACCCAGCAAAGATTCTAGATGCATCGTTTTTGCAGAAATAGTCAAGGAAATAGGACATGACAAATTTAGAATCAAATCTACAGAACAGGAATCATTACCATAATGTGCCTACGATCAATTTTTATTACATCACCTGAAAAGGAAAATAGCAATGCTTGCAAAAAGTACAGAACAGTAAGCTTGATGAGCCATTTGCTTAATATGCTCTCAGATGTATATGGCAGAATTTACAAGTACAAAATGCAAAGGGGTCAGGACATAAGCAATTTTGATTCAGAAAATGATATGAAAATGAGAAAGCACTATACTGCACACTACTTAGGAGAGATGATGTGACATGATTATGGACATGTATGCTTGTTGTACTGATTATGAGGATATCTTTGATAGCATCCATCATTGTTAGGGGTTGTAGGGGTTTGGGTAACTAAAGGTTTTAATTCAAGAACTATTCCTATCATCACAACAAAAATGGAGTTTGGTTATTATACTGACAACAAGCATTTTGGATATTGTAGTGACAACAATCAGAAAGTTAAAGATCAGGTGATAGAGGACTTAGAGATACAAAGAGAAATACAAAATGGATGTATACATTCTGTTCACACAAGGAATTCTGCTGCAGAGCATCTCTGCAGCAGAATATGCTACTCCAGTATGGAACACATCCACATATGCAAAACAAGTTGACATCACAGTTAATGAAGCCGTGTGTATAGTGACAGGATGCCTCAAACCTACACCAGTTGAGAAAACATACGCTCTTGTAGGTATTGCTCCATTTAAGATCAGGAGAGAAGTAGCAGTGGATAACAAGAGAACTAAGCAAGAGGATGGCCCTCAACACTCTCTGAACAGATATGAGCCTCAAGTCTGCCAGCTCAGATCCAGGAAGAGCTTTATGGTAAGAACAAACATTCTTGAGGGTACACAAGAGCAAAACCAAATTAGAAGATGGAGGAATGAGCTCACTGGGCAAGGAACATCATTAAAGGAGGATATAGCTGAAGATCTCAATCTCCCCTACATCACTTGAAGAACCCTGAATAGGATGAGGATTAGAGTCCCTAAATGCAAAACCAACATGCTCTAGTGGGGACTGCTGGCAGACAACAACATGCAGTATGATTGTGGAGAGACACAGAGTCTGGTTCATTTACTGGTCTGCCGATTGCTGCCAGAGACATGCACCGATGAGGACTTGGTTTTGGGTAATGACAAAGAGAAAAAAGTGGCTTCATATTGGCAGTCCAGGGTATTTTGGGACACGGAAGAAAAAGAAGAAGAAGATGACGAAGACGAACATGAACACGAAGACAACAACAAGGAATTGTCAAATTCTTCCTTGGGGGAGAACAGATTGCAAGCAATAGGATACTAGTTCAAGAACTCATAAAATATTTGAAATGCACTAAAATAGTAAGATTTGGTCATATAATGAGAAAAGCACTGATTGTTTCCAGCTGATCTCATAAGGTAAAATAACAGAAAAACATGCAGAAACAGAGGAACTAAGTACCTGAAGAAGACTGGAGATTAGTTTGGGTTTAACATAGTAAATCACATCTAGAATAGGCTCATTGAATTTTAATTTAATTTAATTTCCCATTTGTATGCCGCCCAATCAGGAAACCCAACTTAAGGCAGCACACACCACACAATAATTATACAATATACACAATAATACAATATACACAATAATTATACAAGATACAACCTACAACAACAACGACAAACATTAATATACAACAATACAATACTGCAGGGATTTGGTGAGTCATCTCTTCCATAAATTCCATTGATTCAGTGGCTCTCCTATAATTGCAATTTACAATTAGATTTAATTTAGTATCATTATTGAGAGCTGCCATGTCCAAAGTCAATATCATCATGATGACATCCAAACAGCAGGAAGGAAATAAGAAGGAAAATGTATATGTCTATGGCTCAGTAGTTAAGCAGCTCGCCTTGTTAGCTGGAAGGTCGGCAAGTTGGCAGTTCGAGACCTGAGTACTGCATGACGGAATGAGCACCTGTCTCTGTTCCAGCTCCTGCCGACCTAGCAGTTTGAAAGCAAGAAATTGCAAATAGATAAATAGGGACCACTTCGGTGGGAAAAGATCTTGGGGACATAAAAGAAGCCTCATTCGGGCATCCCCTGAGTGGAGTTCCTCCAGCAAAAATCCTTTCAACCCAGAAAGCTCCTTTGTGTGCTTCTGATATGAAAAATATATATATTAAAAAAGCTCTAACATCAAATATTCACTGCAGAATAAATCAGGTATTTTCATATTTGTTACTAAAGACTTAATGAAGTCTTGTGGGGCATCTATTCTTTCTTTATTTCTCTCTCTCTTGAAAGGCCCGTTTGCCACCAAAGTGGAGAACTGGTATACTGTGTTAATAAGTTTGCATGAGCCAACAAGAACATGTCTAGCCCTTCTCTCATGGCCGCCATTCATCATTGGAGTTGCCTACTAAATGAGATACTGTAAATGGAATTTATGCCAGGGAAGAATTTTGGCTTGTTGATGGTCAAAAGAAGAGATTATGTGCATAGCAGATATCTAGATAGGTTTAAGAAAAGATAATGATTCCTCCTATTGTTTCCTACTTTCTGGTACATAAGGAGTTTCTTGTGAAAGTAGATATTAAAAAATATTTGGGGATTCAATGTGCTTTATGTGAAAGAAAAAGAAACTCAGCCCCTTTCAGCTGTCTGTAGTTATTGGATCTATTGTGTACAGCAAGTGGCCAATGAAAGTATTTATTTGCTCATGTCAACATAAATGGGACATTAAATCCTACATGAGCTACACTCTGACAGGACCTTTTAGTGACACCACATGATCCAGAAAATGTCACCAGGAGACAGGATATGGGTTCAGCTTGATAACTGCTGAGAACAATAAGTAGCAGCAGGGAATACTGGGCAGTCCTTTCTGTTTGCTGACTCATAACAGAGCGCAACAGAGAAATCAAAATTGAGATAGACCCCAGGGAGAGCAAACATGAGTTTGATGGGTGAGTTCAGTGGGGAAGGACAAGGAGGAGACACATACTAATTGTATATATTCTAATTTTCTTTAAGGTAGAAAAGATACCCCTACTAGGTAAGAGCCTTGTCGGGATGTGGGGGCTTGAGTGCTCTGTCTAGGCAGTGTTGCTGTTGTGTATGAAACTGTATCGCTTTAAGAATGAATGTAGCTACTGCAATGTCCGAATGTAACCTAACAATGATCACAACGTATCTCAGCTGTTAATGGAACGCGAGCTAGCTACCCATAGAGGGCAGCTGCGAGCGTTCAGCTCACATGGTACAAATTTCCCAATTACCTTCAGCCGCAGGAACCTTCCCGCACAAGGAACATCTGGAGAAGAAGGGCGTGACTCAGAATGACGTCACACAGGTAGCAGTCAATACGCTGCTGTGTAACCATGTTCAAATGTATTGTTGCAATATAAAAGGAGTTTTACCTCCAGCATTACCACATGTTCAGTCTACCGGTGTGCCAATAAAGATGTGTTTAGCCAGACTTCGGCTGCTTCTATTGTTTTGGTTCCAGTACATCAAATTGGCAACGAAGGTGGGATATGGCGTATCCCAAGATCAAGCCACACCAATTCGACATCAGCGATCCTGAGCAATGGGAGCTGTATGAGTGCCAGTTCTGGCACACGATGGATGCTGCAGGCATCGACGACGAAGGGAAGATGCGCTTGCATTTCCTAGCCCAGTTCGGGCCGGCCACGCTGCGCATCCTGATGAATCTGCTAGCTCCCAGAAGGGTCGATGCGGTGCCCATTGACCGCATCCTCGCAACGCTGAGGGAGCATTTCCAGCCACCCATCTCCATTTTTCCGGCCCGGGTCGCATTCCACAGGCAAGACCAGCACCCAGGAGAATCCGTGTCTGCCTACGCAGCGGCCCTCAGGCTGGCGGCCGTCCACTGCCAATGGGAGGACCTGGATGTTTCCCTTCAAGTCCGCATACTGTGCGGCCTAAGGGATGAAGAGGTCCAGAGGAAATTGATGACCCGTGACCATCACCTCACGTTCAACGAAGTACTGTGAGAGGCCCAGGTGAGGAGCAGGGTCTAAGTTTTCAAGTCTCGAGGGGCCGCCCCTGAGGAGGCCAAGGCACCAGTACAAGCGGCCCAGCGGACCCCAGCACAAGCGGCCTGGCGGTTGCCCACCAGCACCCCATCAACGTCCGAGGAGTCATCCGCGGCTGCGGGCTCTTGTTCCAGCAAGGACGACGACGTGCAGAGAGTCGAGAGGCGAAGAGAAAAGAGCCGAACCACGAGAAAAGGGACCACCATTGCAATGGCTGCAGGGCATCTCACGATTGAAAGAGGTGCCCATTCTGAAAAGCTGAGTGCCACAACTGTGGGCGGAGAGGCCACATCACCAGAGTCTGCAGGCGCCGGTGAGCGGAGGACAAGGGGTCATCGAGACATCATCAAACACCCCAAAGCAAGGCGGCTGGAATTGGAAAGGTCTCGGCTGACGACGACGCGGTGGCCGTGAACCGCGTGGGCCTGGAGCACCGGCGTTTCTTTGTAGAGGTACTGATACAAGGGGTCCCGGTTAGGATATAAATAGACTCAGGGTCATTCTACTCCATCCTTTCCCAGAAGGAGTTCCTGCGCATTCCCCCAAATGCACAGCCCACATTGCGGGCCATGAAATCGAACTTACGGGACATGCAGGGTTATGGGATCCCGGTGTTGGGGTGGGAAACTGATCTCATAAAATCCAATGGAGAGGTTAGGATTTGCGCTGACTACAAATGTACAATTAACAAGGCCATTCAGCCAAATGCTTATCCGGTGCCGGTAGTTAGCCACTTACTAGCCACTTTACACAGGGGTAAGTGTTTCGCAAAGTTAGACTTGGCGCAGGTGTACCAGCAGCTCACTGTAACTCCAGCTGCTGCCACTGCGCAAACCATCGTCATGCACAAGGGGGCATTCAAGGTAACGCGCCTACAGTTCGGCGTGAACTCGGCCCTCGGACTATTTCAGGCCCTTGTAGAACGCCTTTTAAAGGGGTTCCCAGGTGTGCTCCCATATTTTGACGATGTTTTGATAACAGCGGGGAGCGAATCGGAACTAGCAAAAAGGCTGGACAAGGTCCTAACTGTATTCGAGAAAGCAGGACTGAGGTTGAGAAGGGATAAATGTGTGTTCTTTGCGAGGGAGGTTGAGTTTCTCAGGTTCAAAATAACCGCAGAGGGTATCAAGGCATCTGAGTCCAAGGTTGAAGCTGTGCAAAACGCACCTCGCCCCACCGCGAAACCGGAGCTGCAGTCATTTTTAGGGCTCCTGAACTTTTACCATTTCTTCTTGCCAAGTAAGGCATCTGTTGCGGAGCCACTGCACGGGTTACTAAAGAAAGACGCAGTTTGGCGGTGGGGAGATAGACAGGAGAAAGTGTTCAAGGAGCTCAAGGGGCTCTTGTCCTCAGATGCCGTTCTGACCCATTTTGATCCAAGGAAACCTGTAACCTTGGTCTGTGATGCATCACCATTGGGGGAGGGGGCTGTACTGTGCCACGTGTTATAGAACGGGCAGGAAGCCCCAGTTGCCTTCTATTCCAGGTCACTCTCAAAGGCGGAGCGCAATTACGCACAAACAGATAGAGAGGCTCTGGCCATAATCGCGGGAACAAAGAAGTTCCACGATTTCCTGTACGGCTGCCAGTTCACAATTGTGACCAATCACAAACCCCTTTTGGGGATTTTTACCACAGGCAAGCCCACCCCACAAATACTGTCCCCCAAAATGCTGCATTGGGCGATTTTCTTCAACACCTACCAGTATGAACTGGTTCACCACCCAGGGAAGCAGATCTCACATGCAGATGCGCTGTCTCGATCTCCCCTCCCTCAATTAGGAGACCCCAAATGCGAGGTGAAGCAGGACCACCAGGTCCTACTGATCGAGTCTCTCAACTCACCCCCCATTGTTCCCACAGACCTCGCTAAAGCCACAGCAGCCGACAAAGCCCTGTCCCAAGTCAGTTCCTGGGTTAGAAAAGGATGGCCCACAACTCCCCCCGAGGAGGAATTCAAACCGTTTTTCAGACGCAGGGTAGAGCTTTCCATTGAAAGATTGAAAGAGGCTGCCTCCTCTGGGGCCAACGGGTGGTCATCCCAGAGAAGTTACGGGCAAAGGTGCTCAGGCTACTGCACACCAGCCACCCGGGAATAGTGTGCTCCAAAGCCTTGGCCAGGAGCTATTTCTGGTGGCCCCAGATAGACGCGGATATAGAGCATTTGGTGGGCATGTGCGAGAGTTGCCAGAGCTCTCAGCCTGAAGAGTCCTGGCTACCCCACAGGGAATGGGACACGGCCCGCGGGCCATGGTCCCGGGTGCACATCAACTGCGCTGGTCCTTTCTGGGGTTCCCTTTTTCTGCTGATAGTAGACTCTTATTCCAAATGGCTAGAGGTCATTCCTATGTCCAACACCTCATCTGCCGCAACTATTAAACAATTGCGCAAAGTGTTCAGCTGTTTAGGCCTGCCGGACGTGCTTGTGAGCGATAACACCAGTACTTTCATGTCTGCGGAATTCAAGGCATTCATCGAGAGGAATGCCATTCGGCACATTACCTCTGCCCTGTTTCACCCCGCCACAAACGGTAGAGCGCCAAGTGTGCACTACGAAAGACGCACTGCGGCGCATGGGTCCTGGTGAATTGAACCTCCAGCTGTGCCAATTCCTCATTTGCTATAGGGCAACTCCCCTGGCTTCAGGACTTTCTCCGTCTGAGCTCCTCATGCGGAGGAAGCCGGTAACGCTCTTTGATTGGTTGGATCTGACCAAGGTGGAGGATGAGGGAAGAAATATAGAGATAGAGAGCTCCAAATGTTTTGCGGTAGGGGACCCGGTTAATTGTAGGAATTACGCAGCCTCAGGTCCAACGTGGGTTCCAGGAGTGGTTATTGAACAGATGGGGCCAGTGTCGTACAGGGTTGAAACCAGTACAGGTCTGCTGTGGAGAAGGCACGCTGACCAACTCAGACAGTGAGTTACCAGTGAAAGAGAGTCAACGTTAGGGTTCTCCCCCACCCGTTTTGCCCAAGGGGGAGACATGGGGACTCCCCCAAATACAAATGCATATCCCAGATTCTTACATGGGGAGGAGGATACTTTGGAAGAGAGGGATGAGGAGTCACCTGATGAGTTTAATTTTATATTGCCATACCAGGGGGGTTTTGTGGAGTGGTCCCCCACCCGTCCGAGCGAGAAGAGGGTTTTTAGTTCAGCCCCTGGTGTTTCTAGTCCTCCCAGTCCTTTTGTTCTAGAGTTCACCCCATCACCAAGACCCCCGACTCAGGCAGCAGGGGGAAGTATGGGTACGCCAGTTGCAGGCGCAAGAAACCAGGGCGAGATGGCAAGGGTCTCCTCATCAGTTCCTAGATTCATGCTGGGGGGGGGTCGCCAGGTGCCACGAGCGACAGGCAGGGATTCACATCCCAGTTATATCTCCCGTTCCCCTCTCCAAATGCAAGGTTGCCACAGAGCCCCCGCCAGATGACTAATGAGTCCCCCCTTTCCATTGCAGGATGAGAGTCTGCGGAACTCGGAGCCCCTAGTTCCCCTGAGCTCAGCCAAGCAGTCGTACGCCCCAAGCGCACATGCAGGAAGCCACAATGGTTGAGGGACTTCGTCCCATCCTAGGGGGGAGGAGTGTTGTGTATAAAACTGTATCGCTTTAAGAATGAATGTAGCCACTGCAATGTCCGAATGTAACCTAACAATGATCACAACGTATCTCAGCTGTTAATGGAACGCGAGCTAGCTACCCATAGAGGGCAGCTGCGAGCGTTCAGCTCACATGGTACAAATTCCCCAATTACCGTCAGCCGCGGGAACCTTCCCGGGCAAGGAACATCTGGAGAAGAAGGGCGTGACTCAGAATGATGTCACGCAGGTAGCAGCCAATACGTTTCCGTGTAACCATGTCCAAATGTATTGTTGCAATATAAAAGGAGCTGTACCTCCGCCATTACCACATGTTCAGTCTACTGGTGTGCCAATAAAAGATGTGTTAAGCCAGACTTTGGCTGCTTCTATTGTTTTGGTTCCAGTACACCAAAGTTGCCCATCTCTTGTCAATGATGTTAGGCTGGGATTAAAATTCACCCAAAAAACCCCCAAAACACGATGTATTGAGTGAGGCAGGATAAAAATCTAACAAACAAACAAATAAATAAATAAAGAAAAACTCAACGTAGCATCTGCCATAAGATCACCTGGACAAAATGAAAGCTGAGGGCACATGTCATGCTCTGCCTAGCCAGTGGGTGATGTGCGCTCTACATGGGGCTGCCCTTGGCGACCATCCGGAGGCTTCAGCTGGTCCAGAATGTGGCTGCCCGAGTGGTGGTGGGGTGTGGGCGTTATGCCCATGTTTCACCACTGCTTCGGGAGTTGCACTGGCTTCCGGTTTGCCTCCGGGTGCAATTCAAGGTGCTGTTTTTGACCTTTAAAGCCCTACATGGCATTGGTCCAGGGTACTTAAGAGACTGTGTTACCCCAAGGTGTTCAGCCCACCCTACAAGGCCAGACAGGAGGGGCTCAGTGGTGGTCCCATCTGTGAAAGAAGTTCATCTTAGTGGGGCCAGGAAGAGAGCCTTCTCCGTGTCTGTCCCAGCCCTGTGGAACCTTTTACCACCAGAATTGCGTCTCCAGTCGGATCTTCTCTCCTGCAGAAAAATGTTGAAGACCTGGCTATGTCAACGGGTTTGGGGCATGTGTGACTCTTCTGTACAAGCCCGCTGGCTTATTTAACCTCTTGAGAGATCCTGCTTCCCCGTGTTAATATCTCTGTTTGTTTTTTGCCATTTTATGCTGGGATGGGGAGGGCTCGGGTGTTTTTTAGTCATAATCTGATTTTTTTATTTATTTATTTATAGTCAAATTTGTATATGCCGCCCGCTCAGGCAGAACCCGACTCAGGGCGGCATCACAACAATTCACAAAAGACATAAAAACAATTATATAAAAAATAATTATAAACCCCCCCCCCAACCCACCCCCTTTAAAAACCCCTATGTCCCACCCACCCACTATACAAAGGAGGAGGAGAAAGTTCTTATACAAGCCAGCAGGCGGGCACCATAGTCCCATTCGGGCCCCACACCTGCCCTGCCAGCCAGGTCTTCACTCCTTTCCTGAAGGGCAGCAGTTCACTTTGGAGTCTTAGGTCTATTGGCAGGAGGTTCCAGAGAGTTGGTGCGGACACGGAGAAGGCCCTCCTTCGGGTGCTAGACAAATGTGCATCCCTAGCCGGTGGCACCACTAGAGAACCCCTCCTGTCCGCTCTGGTTGGACGGGCAGACACTCTTGGGACGATGCGGTCTCTAAGGTATCCCGGCCCCCTGCCATGTAGGGCTTTAAAGGTCAAAACCAGCACCTTAAATTGCACCCGGAGACAAACTGGTAACCAGTGCAGCTCCCGAAGTAGGGGAGAGGCATGGGCATATCTCCCACACCCCATCACCACCCGGGCCGCCGCATTCTGGACCAGCTGCAGCCTCCGAATGGTCGTCAAGGGCAGCCCCATGTAGAGCGCATTACAATAGTCTAGTCGGGAAGTAACCAGAGCATGGGTGACCATAAGCAAGGAGCCCCGGTCCAGGAGTGTGCGCAATTGGCGAATCACCCGAAGTTGGGCAAAAGCCCTCCTGGCCACAGCCGCCACTTGTTCTTCCAGCAGCAGCCGCGAGTCCAGAAGAACCCCCAAGTTGCGCACTGGGTCTGTCTGGGGCAGAACGGCCCCATCCAGTACCAAAGATGGTAACTCCCTGGATAACGCGGGGCCCCTTATCCACAGCCACTCTGTCTTGCTGGGATTCAGCCGAAGCCCATTGGCCCCCATCCAGACCCCAATGGCCTCTAGGCATCCGGACAGGATTTCAACAGCATCACTGGGGTCCCCACGGGCCGAGATGTACAACTGTGTATCATCCGCGTACTGATGGTACCGCACCCCGTGGGAACGAATGATCTCACCCAGCGGCTTCATGTAGATGTTAAATAAGAGAGGAGAGAGCACAGAGCCCTGAGGCACCCCATATTTGAGGGGCCTAGGGCTGGACCTCTCACTCTCTAACCATACCGACTGGGTACGGCCCTTCAGAAATGAGGAAAACCAGGACAACACAGTGCCCTGGATCCCCAGTGCGACCAATGCCGTCTCCGTTCCATATCCGGGCCTGAACCCTGATTGAAAGGGGTCTAGATAATCCGCTTCCTCCAGGACACTCTGCAGCTGACGCGCCACCGCCTTTTCCAAAACCTTACCCAAAAAGGGCAGGTTGGAAACTGGCCTGTAGTTGTTAAGGACAGCTGGGTCGAGGGACAATTTCTTCAGGAGGGGGCGCACCAAAGCATATTTTAGCTGTGCAGGAAATACCCCCTCCCGTAAAGAGGCATTTATTATCCCCCCTATCCAGCCACCTGTTACCTCCTTGGAGGCTTTCACCAACCAAGTAGGACAGGGATCCAAAGGACATGTAGTGGCACGAACAGCTGCAAGGAGCCTGTCCACTTCATCAGGGACAACAGGATCGAACTGATCCCAGATCGTACAGCAAGACAATGCTCCGGCACCTCCCCGACCCTCCCCATCCACGCCAGGATTCAATCCGGAACGAATCCGATCGATTTTCTCCACCAGATGGTCAGCAAAGTCCTCAGCCGAACCCTGCCAACCGGGCACCGATCCCCCTCTACCAAGGAGGGACCTGGTTACCCGGAACAGGGCGGCTGGGCGATTATCAGCGGAGGCAATAAGGGTGGTGAAGTATTGCCGCCTCACCACCCCTATCGCCACTAGATAGGCCCTAATAGCAGCTCTAGCTAGTGTCCAATCGGAGTCATCCCGGGTCTTCACCCAGCGGCGCTCTAGGCGTCTCTTTGCCCGTTTGAGTTCACGCAGTTCATCTGTGAACCACGGAGATGACCTAGTCCCCCGGGCGTGGAGAGGCCGCAGTGGCGCGATTTCATCCAAGGCTACTGTTGCCGACCTATTCCACAGGTCGACGAGTGCCTCGGGTGAATCGTGTAGCCGATCCAGAGGAACATCCCCCAGTTCCCTCTGGAATCCATCTGGATCCATTAGTCGCCGAGGGCGGGCCATTTTAATCGGCCCAGCCTCCCTACGATGAAGTGTCGCCCCCAGGAAGTCAAGAGTCACCAGATAGTGATCAGACCATGGCACAGGTGAGATAACTAAATCCTGTAATCTTAGATCACTCTGCCACTGCTCCGACAAGAAGACTAGGTCTGGCATGTGACCACTGCCCCTGGTCGGACCCCGGACTACCTGAGTCAGGCCCATGGCTGCCATGGAAGCCATGAACTCCCTTGCCACCTCAGAGGCCATCCCCAGCGATGGCAAATTGAAGTCCCCCAGAACCATAAGTCTCGGGAACTCCAACGCCAGCATCGAGGCGGCCTCGAGGAGCTCAGGCAGGGCATCCCTTACCCTGCAAGGGGGCAGGTACAGGAGCAAGATCCCCAACTGACCCTTGGGGCCCAGCCGTAGAAGCAGGGCCTCGCAACCAGACACTTGTGGAGCAGTGGCCCTAGCAACTCCCAAAGACTCCCTGGCAACAATGGCGACACCACCGCCCCTCCCCTCACCTCTAGGCTGGTGCCAAATACCGAACCCAGCTGGACATATGTCCGAGAGAGGTACTCCATCTTCAGGAGTCAACCAGGTTTCGGTGATGCATGCCAGGTCGGCCAGCCCTTCCTGGATGACATCTTGAATCAGGGGGGCCTTATTGCAAACCGACCTGGCATTCACCAGCAGCAGCCTAAGGGCGGGGTCACTCCGGATCTGCTGCTCAGGACCCAGAGATGTACCTGCAGGGCTGGAATGAGGGACCGCAGTTAAACATCGGACCCGCATTCCCCGAGTGCGGCCAGCCCCACGGTACCCGCCATACCGCCCCATGCCCGTCACAACACCTATATGGTTCTCCGGAGCCTCCCTAGATAGAATGCTGCCCCTCCCTAGCTGGCAGGACCAACATTCCCTCTTCCGCCCCCACCCACCATCCCCACCCAATTCTGACAGCAAACCTAACAAGTCCTGTCGTCGAAAGCTCCCTATCACCTCCCTGTCGATGGAAGGGGCGGGGGGAGCGCGGCAACGCTGGTGGCATCGTCTTCTGAGCCTTCTGGACCACGGAAGGCTCCTTTTCATCTCCCCGCCGATGGAAGGGGCGGGGAGAGCGCGGCAACGCTGGCGGTGGCGTCCTCTGAGCCTTCCGGACCACGGAAGGCTCCTTTTCATCTCCCCGCCGATGGAAGGGGCGGGGAGAGCGCGGCAACGCTGGCGGCGGCGTCTTCCGAGCCTTCCGGACCACGGAAGGCTCCTTTTCATCTCCCCGCCGATGGAAGGGGCGGGGAGAGCGCGGCAACGCTGGCGGCGGCGTCTTCTGAGCCTTCTGGACCACGGAAGGCTCCTTTTCATCTCCCCGCCGATGGAAGGGGCGGGGAGAGCGCGGCAACGCTGGCGTCGTCGTCTTCTGAGCCTTCTGGACCACGGAAGGCTCCTTTTCATCTCCCCGCCGATGGAAGGGGCGGGGAGAGCGCGGCAACGCTGGCGGCGGCGTCTTCCGAGCCTTCCGGACCACGGAAGGCTCCTTTTCATCTCCCCGCCGATGGAAGGGGCGGGGAGAGCACGGCAACGCTGGCGGCGGCGTCTTCTGAGCCTTCTGGACCACGGAAGGCTCCTTTTCACCTCCCCGCCGATGGAAGGGGCGGGGAGAGCGCGGCAACGCTGGCGGCGGCGTCCTCTGAGCCTTCCAGACCACGGAAGGCTCCTTTTCATCTCCCCGCCGATGGAAGGGGCGGGGAGAGCGCGGCAGTTTTATGATTAGTTTTATGTGTTTTTAATGTTGTTTTTAGGGGGTTGGGTCTGGTATTTTTTAGCGGTTGTTGTTTTATCTGCTGTCATATTGTATTTTATATATGTTGTTAGCCGCCCTGAGTGATGTTTTTCATCAGGTGGGCGGGATATAAATTCATAAATAAATAAATAAATAAAAATAAATATTAAAATGGCTGAAAAATCTCATTCAGATGGACTTGACTTCTCAAGTCCATTTGCATGTGAGGAATGTCGTCTACCAATGTGTGGAATCCTTGCTGAATAACAACTCCAAGGCAAGATAAGACAAAGAAAGGGGCACTGGAAGACAAACAGAATAAAGTAAAATGGTAACAGATATTAGGCAGGGAAGAGACACTTTAGCAGTGGTGACCTGCAAGGCATGTGCAATGTTAATCTTTATCCCTGAGAACAATACAGTGTACAGTTGTGGCAAGTGTACATTGATAGCACTGTTGGAAGGAAAAGTAAAACAACTGGAGGAGTGACTGGTCACACATAAGAGTATAAGAGAAGATAAAGAATACATAGACAGAACTCTTGAGCAGCCTCTGCCAAGGGAGGTGCTGGAGGTGGAAGAAAGGAAACGAAAGGAAAGGCAGAGGAGGAAAATGATGATGAGAGAACATACTTAAGAAAACACCATGGGAAAGAGTTACAGTTAAGAGCAAAAGAAGGAGGAGAAGACACCCTTCATCAGAGGAAGTGCAAAACCACTTTTAGATTTTTTTGAAGAAGAGTCTAGCAGATTATGCAGAAGAAGATTACAGGAGACCTTTTGGGATAACATGAGAGAGGCTGAAACTCAGCAAAGCAAAGTCACTGAACCCACATCCTACAAAAGGGAGGAGAGAAAAGGAGAATCCCTACTGCATGGCATTCAAACTGAAGATCCTTTGAACCACCAGCAACACTCTCTCCCTGGAGGAGGGATTAGGGATGTCACAGAAGGATTATTATCATAATCCACAGATGCATATCCCTTTCTGCTCATCCATATGGGAACAAGTGACACAGCCAAGAGCAAGTATGAAGAAATCAAATTAGATTTTGAAACTCTGGAAAGAAAATTCAAGAATTTTGGGGTCAGATAGTGTTCTTATCCATCCTACCAGTGGACAGAATGTGAGAGATTTGTTTTTTTGGGACCATTGGCTATAACTCCTTGAAAATAGACTGGTGGTAGGAGATGGGATGCACCACATAAGATCTGGGGGAAGTGAGTTTAGACATAAAATGAGGAGGACTTTACACTGAATTGAAAGCAGAGAGGATTATGAAAACTCAGAGATAAAGATCTTGCAGGAACTGGCTGATGAGATTTCAGAACTAATGTCGATCATTTTTCTTTAAATCATGAGCTGAACAAATCATATCAGATTTTGAAGCTCTAGAAAGCAAATTCAAGGACTTTGGGGTCCAGGTAGCATTCTCATTCACCCCACTAGTTTTCAGAGGAGAAACAGAAAGGGAAATACTCAAGCCTCTAGAAAGGCTGTGCCCATGTGAGGGATTTAGATTGTGGGACTATGGGCTACATACACTTAATGGAAAGTGGATTCTGGCAAGTGGTGAGTTACACCTCAGAAGGACAAGGAAGAATGTGTTTGATCCAACATGAATAACTTCATCAGAAAGGCTTTAAACTGAATTGGAATGGGCAAATATGTGTGTAGCAAAAGATAGAGTAAAGATACAGTGGCTTGGTTACACAGTGGGGATGGGAAAATGAAAATAGATAACAAATTTCCCTGATCCTCCAGGGAAATATACAAGTGATAGGGACAGGATTGAGATTGATAAACAAATAGTCAAGGCAATTTTTATTACTCTGAACAAGTTCAGATCTGCAGGGCCCAAAGAATTTCATCCAAAGACATTTAAGGGACTGGCTGAAGAGATTGCAGAACTACTACCTATTATTTCCTTGAAATCACGGATGATGGGTGAAGTGGTGGATGACAGGTGGAGGAATAATATTGTCCCTATCTACAAAAGAAAAGGAGGAACCAGGGAACTACAGAGCAGTCAGTTTGAAATCAGCTTCAGGGGAAATTCTGGAAGAATTTCTGAAAGCAATTGAGCAAGAACTTGGAGCCAATGTGGATTTGTCAATTACAAATCCTACCAGGTTAATTTTATCTCCCTTTTTGATTGGGTAACCTGTTAGTTTTTGAGTGAGTGTTGTAGCAGTCTGAGGTGCAATAGGTCCAAGAAAGAAGACTATAAACCAGGCTTGGTTAAATCAAACTGGTATATTAACATTTACAGTCCAAGTAAATAAACATCACATTCAGCATTATTCAGCTCTGCTCTCTTCTGTTCTGTGCTTCTGCTCTTCTCCTCTGCAAGCCTTGCAAAGCAACTTCTATTTCTACAGCCAGCAAAACACTTAAGTTTACAATGTATCTTATTAACTGTCAATCACAGCAGAGCTGAGCTATGATGATTGCTTGCACCTATTCCTTGTTTACTGACCTCAGACTGTCCTTGACATTATCTCTGCACTTTGCCTCACTATATGGATATTATTGACATAGCCTTCCTGGTAGACAGTGGAAATGCTGTAGAGATAATAGAAATAACCGGAGGGTATAGGTGATTGGGCAGAAGCAAGAACATAACTTGCCATGGGTGAAGAGAAGAGATCACTAAGTTCACTGGACAGAAGTGGTAATACCCGAAAGTACAGGAGAGTGCTCTAAATGTGAAAACAATCAGAAACCTCAAAACTGCTTAACTGTTGCAGGTTGACTGTTGGAGTGGGCTGGATATGGCC
This sequence comes from Bradypodion pumilum, assembly GCA_035047305.1. NCBI lineage: Eukaryota > Metazoa > Chordata > Lepidosauria > Squamata > Chamaeleonidae > Bradypodion > Bradypodion pumilum. The sequence continues at coordinate 429,129,893 of JAWDJD010000001.1, read as the reverse complement.
CACTGGGTCACGGAAATGGCCCACTGAGGTTGGAGTAGCTGGGCTCAAAGAAGGCACACGAGGCGGAAGATGGTGAGAAGTCCAGCCCTGATTGAGGCCTGGCTCCTGATATTTATTACTCTGGAGTTTGTACATGTGGGTTCTTTATGACTTCATTCAGAGGGCCCTTTCCCTGTAGAAATTTACTGACCAGCCCCATTCACAGAGGCTGCTCTGAGGCTTGCAGTCATCAGGAAGTTGGTTGCCCCTGACAACTGGGACTGGTGAGGACTATTGTTCTCCCCTTATCTGGGGGTCTTCCGGGTCTGACTTAGGGTCATTGTGTTTACTGCAGTTTGACCTTACCCACGACCTGTGGGCATGAGTCATGCTATTGTGTGGGCTTATCAGAGTTCGCCACCTTGTGGGAGTAGCCTGCGTCTGACCAGGTTAATTCAGCCACGGCTTGTCATTAATTAATAACACGATCAATTAATCGCCTGGCCCCGATCTCTGTTACTTACGGGTCTGGGTGATTCTCAAGGCAGTTTTCTCAGCTGAGCAGACCCAGCAGGAAGAGTTTATGCCAATTGCGTAAGTGGGCGATCCACATCCCCTCTTTTTCTATTAGTTAAAACAACCGGGCTAAGAACCGTTTGGACGCAGGTCATGAGTTGACAAGGCATGAGGAGATATCTAGGTACCTGCCACGAGGTACTCCTTGACAGAAGTGAAGGAGTGCATTTGCACAAGGCAATAAAGCATAAGCTGCTGCTGCTATGGGCTGCACCCACCCCGAGGTGGCTCTTGACCACGGTTTTAGCTTAACTGTTTGTCTGAGTTATGCAAATACTCTCTCACACTAGAGAGGTGCGATTGACACTGTCAAAAGGTAATTAATGAATGGCAATGGTGAGGGATTTCTCAGGCTGCCGGATGCTCAACCTTGTGGCCCTATTTGGATTCTCTTCCTCCCCCATGACCAAGATATGCTTCCTAGCGAGGGGGCAATGTCATGAAAGGAAATGTGAGGGTGATATACAACCATGTGTGTACAGAAATCACATATCCCCTGAAGATCCCAACTCTGAACATGGTACCAAGTCATGAAAATCAATGATATGCCAATACAAATAATAATGAAGATAATAATAAACGAATCTACTTATAAGGTCGTTGTATTCTTAATGTTATTTTTATTTTGCAAACTCTTGTATATTAACTTGTAATGTCATCAAACAGAAACCAAACTCAGATACTTCTCTGCACAAAAAGTCTTCAAGTTCCTTTTGTAATCTTGACAATAGTAACCAAATTCAAATATGTTCTCTTCAACTTCTTCTCTATGTCCTTTGTAACAATATGAAACAATGATTCATTCCTCTATTACACTTTCTATCTCTCGTCCAAAACAGCTCATAAACTCGTATTCAGTTGGGAAGTCAAACTCCCATATAAATTGGCCCCAAACTCCCGACGTCTATCCGGTTAATTAGACATTTCATTCAATAAATTTCATCAGGGGAGTTTTTGCAATATCACTCTTGTGTTTCGCGTCCTCTCTGTCTCTTCTGTAATTTCTCTATGGTTGCTTAGCGAAACACAAGAGTGATATTGCAAAAACTCCCCTGATGAAATTTATTGAATGAAATGTCTAATTAACCGGATAGACGTCGGGAGTTTGGGGCCAATTTATATGGGAGTTTGACTTCCCAACTGAATACGAGTTTATGAGCTGTTTTGGACGAGAGATAGAAAGTGTAATAGAGGAATGAATCATTGTTTCATATTGTTACAAAGGACATAGAGAAGAAGTTGAAGAGAACATATTTGAATTTGGTTACTATTGTCAAGATTACAAAAGGAACTTGAAGACTTTTTGTGCAGAGAAGTATCTGAGTTTGGTTTCTGTTTGATGACATTACAAGTTAATATACAAGAGTTTGCAAAATAAAAATAACATTAAGAATACAAAGACCTTATAAGTAGATTCGTTTATTATTATCTTCATCATTTTTGGGCATACACAAACGGTACATTGTGTTTGTATCCTTTTCTCCGTTTGGCCATTTTTTGCAATACAAATAATAATAGCAATGAAACAAACATTCAGCTGCTTGGCTGGCAGGTACTGACTCGTTGCAAGTCTGATATATGTGTCCTGTGTCCAAGCAAGGCAAATGGGATTATATGTGGCAAGGCCAAGAATTGTCCCCATAGTTCTCATATATAACTCAAAATGTCCATAGATAGCTTAAAAAATCTATTGTGCGGCAGTCCGAACTGGCATAAGCAAAGCAATATTGTGTATTTAACAGAGAGTCCTTTGAGGTCATCGAGTGTCCTTGTGCGTGTGTATGCAGTGTCCATGTGGTCCCCAAATCCTCCCCCCAAAGACACGCCAAAATAGGGATGGGAGCAAACGAACAGCTGATGTCATCGCTGGCAATGGCTGATGTCATTGCTGGCAATGGCTGTGCTTGGCATCTGGGCCTGCATAGGGGAGGAGACTTTCTGCAAAGCAGCTTTTTGGAAACAAAATCTGAGAGAGTTAGTTTTGCAACTTATAGGATAGCAATTTACAGGGCAGCAATGTGGATAGCAATTTTATAGGACAGCAGTGTGTGTGCTGGGGTGTTGGGGGATTTTCTCCCCTTCCTGTATTAAACAAAGAGAATGTCACACTGGCTGAATCTGACCTCGAGCCAATCAGAGACAGCGTTTCCTGCCGAGAGGGCCTGTCTGCAAACAAAAAAAAACGTTAGACCCTAAGAGAATTCCTGTTTGAAATCCACATCTTTGAGGGAAATCTGTGAACGTTCAAAAATCAGCAGTCAGCGTAGAAGAACAGATAAGCTTAAAAAACAATCTGAATGTACAACACTATGGTTTAAAAATGAAGCATATTCTAAAGATAAAAGCATGCAGAAGTTCCTGATTCCTGCCAGAAACAAGAATGAGAGACCCCTTGAAACCTGTAAGTGTTGAGAGGCTCAGTAATTAGAATCCGATTGGCAACCTGTGATTGTGTACAATTGCTTTAGGTGAATGTTAAAGCAAGGCTTTCCTGCTGGCAGATCAGCTTTGATATGCTGATAACAGCATCTTGTGTAGTGAAAATTCTGTATGTTTCAGAGCAGTCTGAAGTCCCATGGCAAACCTTGACACATGACAAACTGTGGCTTTCTTTCTGGGTGAATTTCTCATGAAGGCCCACCTTCACAGTCCTGCCCATGGCGTGCGTGCGCACATTTCCCTGTGCTAGCGACACCGGCAGATTAGGCTGCCTTGGGCATTCTAGACATGACTATTGAGCGGGAGTTGTTTTTGGTGCATCTCTTTGAGTGGCTAGATCAGCCCTGCTGTTGCCCATGGGATGTGACCTGGCAAGTCCTGGTGGCCAATGTGGGCTGCATGCAGCACTTCCCTGCGCAACTGAAGCTGCATAACTGTTGCCTTTGCTTTTTATCGAATGGTCTGACTATTTTGGCTGATCCTTATCGCATAAGCCTAGACTAGCTGCAAAGAAAAGAAAGAAAGAATGGCCTGGGGAAGCCAGTATCTGATCAGAAATGTGGCCTGGCCCAGTTAATGCTTACTACTGGCCTGGCTGCATTCTTAAAATGGGTCCTAGGCAGCCCTGGCTGCCCAGCTAAGGTTTGGCACTCTGCACATTCTCAGGAGCCCAATGACTAATTCCCCCCACCCCCTGGCTCTGGAGGTTGCGGAAAATGTGTCACTGCCTAAACGGCAGACTAAGACTTAAAGACAATACGATTTAAAAACAATCTTAATGCACAAGGTAGATTTTTGAATGAAGAACAAATTAAACATGACAAGGAAAGAATTCAGAGGAAAAAAGTTAAGGGTTAACTCTTTGTCAGATCATGAAAAGGTAACAACCTCTTTATCAGTTAATTAAAACAGCCTGCAGGGGTTCCCCTCCTGCAGAGGAAATTCTACCATTGGAAGGTTTAATCAACTCAGGGATCTGTGAAAAAGAAGGTGAGTTGCTTCCTGACTCTGCAGAAAAAGATTTGTAAGAAATCCAAAAGTCATTCCTGTAAAGGGGCAAGACATGAAACATAAAAAGGTACTCTGCATAAATTGCTTCTTCACATAATTTAATTCCAAATACCAGAACACAAGCTCTTTTATTGAAGCAACAACTCTGAGCATTTTCTAAATAACCAATGAGAGAAGGATCTAAAGCAAATTTAAAGGAAAAAAAGAAAAGAGCTAGAACAAGAATTCTCAACCTGCGGCCCAAATGTGGCCCACAGCATTGTTTCATGTGGCCCACCACCACCTCCACCATGCCAAGAGGTTTTGCGCGGTGGACGGAGGGCAAGATGGCCATCAGGACCTCCAAAGCTGTCTGAGGCAGTGTAATCCGGCCCCCAACTCTAAAAGGTTGAGAACTCCTGGGCTCTAGATGATTAGTTAACACATTAAGACAGTGTTAGACAATTCTTACATTCCTGCTGAGACATGTGATTTAAAGACCTCTAAGAGGCATTTGAGAGACATTTTAAAGGCATTTAATAGACATTTAAACACCGAAATAGGGGTTTGAAAAACGCAGACATAGGGAGGAGCCCCATAGTTTATGAATTATTGAGGAAAACTCAAAGAAATGATTTTTTCTCAGTTCGCGACTCTGAGAAGTAATCATTTCTTTCAAGCAGGTTTCTATAATGCAAGGCTTTTACAATTTCCAATTATCTGTTTGCCTGAGTAGCACTGATTGCAAAACGGGTTCTTGAGCTGGTGGCTTAATCCTTGAGACAAGGAAAGGTCTCCCTGGCATACCCAAAAGACAGCCTTGGCTGAAAGGAAAAGGAGGGTTACTTTTGCCCTGTCTTCAGGCTAGGATTCCCCCCCTCCTGCTTCCGTCGCCCTTGGTGCCACCTGCTAAGCAGGTGGCAAGGCAGAGATGCTTTGCTCACCATACTTTCTCATACTTTGAATTTGTCCTACCCATGAACAAGCTTAACATTACCATGCAGACACACACAAAGAACAAAAACACTTTTGCAATCATACTGTGGACAAAGAATAAAAACATTTTTCCAAACATACTGTGGTACACCACACATTTAAACATTCACACATTCACCTTGGATAAAACATTCCTTCCTGGGGGGGTCTTTCTTCCCTCCCCAGGTCTGCAATGTTACACCCTTACTCACGAGGAGATAGTTACTTGCTGCTAGATACTTAGGTTATACACAGGTGGCTTTTACAGCCATCTGGGCACTTCTGCTTAGGAGTGAGTTTCTCTTGGGCTACTCCGAGGCAAGACAAGTTGTTTCTGCCTGCACCTCGGACTAACTTGGGGTACTATTGCTGGGATGGTTTTTCTGGCGTAGCCAGGGCGGTGACTGCCTCCTTTTGAACCTGGGCCAGATGCATGCCCGTGGGCCAGATCCCCGGATCTGGGGTGCTGTCTGGCCCACCGGTGTGGGCATTTGGTTTTAGGCTTATTCGGATGGCTTTTTGAAGAGCTGCCTGGTCTGGATTGGCATTCTCTTCTAGAGTGTCCCATCTTTCCACACTGAAAGCAAGTGCCTTTAGGTTGTGGCACTGCTCTGTTCCTGTGTTTGCTAATGGACTTGCTCTGGAGCCCTGCGTGGCTATTGGCTGTGCAGGTTTCCATGAGCAGCGTGCGCAGGGTGGGCAGGTAGACAATGGTTTATCTGCCCAAAAGTGCATCGGCCCCTAGACAGGCTGGACACTGCAGCTGGATATTAGCTAATTATACTGCTGGCAATTTCCCTTGCATTGATCTTTCTCACTCCTCTGTTGGGAAGAACTTCTGATTGCCCTTAAAGGGTCTGTGCTCCCTAAGTTCTCCCCCATGCTGGTGTTGACTAATCGGGCAGAGACACGCTGGGGCATTAACTGGTGGATTTCTGGTCTCTGCGTGGACTGGACTGATGGCTGCTATTATTTGTCTACACTTATCCCATGTCCCTATGATCTTTAAGGGCGCTCTAGGCTCTTGTTGTAGGCAGCTCCCTACTCTATCCCAAGTTCCAGGATCTAAGGAGTCTGTCTCTGGGTGGGACAGACAATGCTCTCTAATGTACACCATAAGGTCCGCTAAGCGTCTGCTATGAATGTGAGTGCGATTTACCCTGGCCAGGTACTTGAGCTCCTCATGAGCTCTTCGCTTTGCAGACGATTCTTGCTCCTCCAAGCAAGAGTCCATACTTACATGACTGGAGGTCCTTTGAGGTTTTGCACGGTAAGGTTGACTGAAGTAGGGCAAGTGAGTTTATGGTATGAGATCCCTCGGGTCTGAGCGGGAATCGTGGTCTGGCTACCGCCTCTGCTGATGGTCAGGGTTCACAGCTCACCCTGCCGTGGAACGCGCGTCCAATTTCTTTCTTCTTCTCTCCAATTTCCGATGTGCAAGATGCCATAGATCTGTGGGGTTTGCCTCAGGATGGTTGCTGCTGTCACTGTGCCAGCCTTGCCTTGCTGAGTTCCAACCGGGAAGCGTTCCGATCAGAACTTCTCCATAGCCTCAGAGAAGCTGCTGTGACTCTTGAGTAGAATCACGTTGGCCGCTGAGAGTAGACCCGTAGCGTTACTCTCGAGTAGAATCACATCGGGGTCACCAGATGTTGGAGTGGGCCGGATATGGCCTGCTGGGTCATGGAAATGGCCCACTGAGGTTGGAGTGGCTGGACTCAAAGAAAGCACATGAGGCTGAAGATGGTGAGAAGTCCAGCCCCGACTGAGGCCTGGCTCCTGATATTTATTACTCTGGAGTTTGTACACGTGGGTTCTTTATGACTTCATTCAGAGGGCCCTTTCCCTGTGGAAATTTACTGACCAGCCCCATTCACAGAGGCTGCTCTGAGGCTTGCACGGCATCAGGAAGTTGGTTGCCCCTGACAACTGGGACTGGTGAGGACTATTGTTCTCCCCTTATCTGGGGGTCTTCCAGGTCTGATTTAGAGTCATTGTGTTTACTGCAGTTTGACCTTACCCACGACCTGTGGGCATGAGTCATGCTATTGTGTGGGCTTATCAGAGTTCGCCACCTTGTGGGAGTAGCCTGCATCTGACCAGGTTAATTCAGTCACAGCTTGTGATTAATTAATAACACTATCAATTAATCGCCCGGCCCCGATCTCTGTTCCTTATGGGTCCAGGTGATTCTCAAGGCGGTTTTCTCAGCCGAGCAGACCCAACGGGAAGAGTTTATGCCAATTGCGTAAGCGGGCAATCCACAGTTGACAAAAGTAAAGTCCCAGCATTTTCATTTATAGTGGCGGAGGGCCAGCAATGATGATGACAATAGTGAGTTATAAAGTGAGGAAGGCAAAGTTTGGGCCATGAAAAGCCAGCTGTTTGAATGAGCTTCTGGCAATCTGATATAATGGCAACACAGCTGGCCTGAGGCAAAAGGCAAGCACTTTTCAAAACAAAATTTGGCATGAATCTATATCCTAATTCCACAAAGTCTTTGCACAGCTAATACAAATGTGAGTATTTGGGGGGGGGGGTGTTGGTGGTGGTGGGGGAGAATGCAAAGTAGAAGTATCATTACAACAGATTTTTCTTTACCATTACTCTTCCTCCTTGAAGTCTCTATCTTGCATTCATAGCCTTAGTGTTGAGTCTGGAACAAGAAGTACTCTAACCAGCAGGATCGGGTTAAACTCAGTGATTATTTATTCAGCTCATACTTCGGACTGGGGACTATATACAGGGGTGGCCTCTATATATACAGTGATTTGACCGTTACAGATTTAGATACATTTAGGCGGGCTTCCGGAGGACAAACAAAGTTCAACATTTTTACCATGCTGACATGTATTTGAATTTCACACCTTTTGCAATGGCGCACGTCTGTGCTTTGTTTTCAACGCAGTTTTACTTTTGAAATGGAATTAAGCTTTGGACACAACACTTAGTCACCTATAAGAAGAATCAAGCCACTCTGTATGCTAACACCTCAACAGATTATATATTCTACATATGGGTTGCTATGTAATGCTTGGCTAGTGTGGGTATAAAAATAGACTGACACAAACTTGGAGGAAATAATGAAGGCATCCATCAGGCTTGGCTTAGAGTTACAGGAAAGATAGATAAGTCATCCCACTACTGAAATAAGATTTCTTATTGTTTTGACTGGTGTGAAATACAGCTGCAAAACTGGCCTAAAAATCTAGATTCTAAAAATCCACAGCCTGGTCCTTAAAGTTTCCTGTTGGCTCAAGGCCAGTGGAAATGAATGGTGCTTGGCTGGAACCATTTGTAGCTCTGCTTGTATGAAGCAATGTTCATTTTCTTTTCAGTTTTTTTTTTTTTGCAGAATCCCAATATCTTGACATGGCTTTGTCAATATTCATGGAAATGCCTCAATCTGTGTGTCCTGTCTTATTAATATTGTTTCTTGCTATTTTCCAGGTGCCTTCCCTTACAACCTTATGACATTTCCCTGAGGGACATTATTCAGCTTAAGCCCTGGAATCCATGTGGAGGTAGTTGCCAAATGCAAATCCCAGCTGCTTTGGAACGTTTTAGCCATATAGCTACCAACAGGAGGAGGTTTTAAAGTCATATAAATGACAGCAATTAAATGTATTAATGAAGTGTGACAGCCTTATTAGAGTATCCTTTCTCCACTATGGATTGCCTAGATATTATGTGTCCTCGGAAATATTTTGTTCATAGACGATAACTCATCTAATTTGAATCACGATGCCTACAGCTCCACAATGACTGGGACTATGAACTCTTGACTTGCACATATCACTGTGATCTGGCTCAGAAGGGGAGGGGTGACAGCCAAAAATAGCAACCTTCAAATTTGTCAGCACCAGTACCTCTTAAACAAATCAAAATAAAATGAACAGATATTATATCCAGAACCGTTAGCTTTATATGCTTCGAGCTTGAATGAAACTTGCAAACCTCTGGAGATGTTACAAGGAGTTAGAAGCAACCTCAAGCTTTTCTGGGACTGAGAATAGATTTGTAGACAGTATCTTTCAGGGCTTTCCCCTCCTAAACATGATTTGACATATGTTTTGGCTAGAATATCACACACAATATGCAGTTACAAATAGTGAGTGCATCTGCACTCACCCACAGACTTTGATCAAGTTCACAACCCCGCCTTAAAATACCTCTCTAAAACATCAACATAAAGTCAGTCATTCCTCTTCAGCCCTAGTTAGAAATCTTTTTTGCCATTTGGCTCATAGATATAGCTAAGGGCTTGTCATGAGATACACTGTGGAGTGGGAAACGTGGTATCCCAACCTACTGTTTTGGCTCAACTGAATCAATATGAATGGTTTGGTCTATCATCTTGCCACTGCTGTTTTCATTAGCCAGCGTTAAAGTGAACTACCATTGGCTTCAAGCCACAAAATATTTCTACCTTAATATCTGATTTTAATTGAATGTGATTTCCATTGGAAAGTTTAACTTCACCTTTGGCAGAATTGCAGATCATGTGTTCAGAGGCTACAGGTGTCCCTGCAATATATGCACATGCAGGGAACAGATAAGGGATGGCTTAAGTAAAGGTTCTTGCCATGATACCAAGTCTACCACAGAGTAGTTGCATGAATGGGGCCCAGCTGAACAGTAAACAAAGATTGTTTGCTATGAATCCTCTTCAAGTTGCACCTGATCTCTTGCAAAGTTTATCTCTCTTTCTTTACTGTAAGCAACCTATAAATTTGTTTAAATTGTCAGTTGTCATCATCATCATTGGCGTCAGCAGCAGCATCGGTGTTGGCATCATCATCGGCATTTTCTTCTTCTTCCATGTCTAGGTCAGGCATTAAACTGCCGAAATGAAGTCACCTTCTGGTGAATTCATTCCGTAGTTCCTTCTGCCTGACCCTATAAGACATGCTAGATAAAATTCCTTGGACTGAAAAATTAATTCACCAGTCAGAACACAACCTGGCAGGAAATTAGGCCATCCTTAACATTAGTAATTCTTGTGCCCAAATAATTGGCAGGTCTACAAAGCTCAAAGCTACAGTGGTGTAAATTTTTCATTATTGTTTTCCATCCAGCACCATGGAGATGAATGTTTATACAGTTACCACAACCTAAGGTAGCCATGTTGAGCTGCATTCACTATGTTTTCCACTTTTATCTTTGCCAGCAATTACATTTTATTCAGAAATTGTTTTTTATATCCTATAAATGCAAAAGGGTTGAGAAGTTTGGCTCCTGGCATTTTAATGTTGCTATTATTTATATATGAATGAAGTAACCCAGGTATTTACTGTCAGTGAATACAGAGCTGTATTTATTTATTTTCCATTAAACTGAGAGACTTCCATTGATTCCCCATCTTTCCACCATTTATTACTTATACACTGACTAGTGCTGTACTAGATGCCATACAAAAATTAAGAGAGATGGGCTTACTCGCAAGCATACAATTCAATAAAATGTGATTCATGAGAAGAGGGAATCAGATGCGGGGAAGGACAATGCACCAGCTATCTATCAACAAAAGCAAGACTGATCATGGTGGAAAGAACAGTGAAGGCGCGAATTTTCAACACATTCTTAAATAAAGTAAAAAGGGAGGCCAATCAAGTTGATGATTATATATGAAGCTGCTAGATAAGAAAAAACTAAGAAATGAATATCTGAAGTTTCCAAAAGATGTACCATTTGAAGATTCCTAAAGTACTACATATTACAATATGGTTGGGCCAGTTTTGACAAAACTGTAGATATATTGCCCTTTTATAGACAGATTCTTGCATTTCAAGTAAATTGCACTAGAGTAGGCCCATCAATGGAATTTAGTGAGTCAACTCCTCCATAGATTCCATTGATTTGAACAGGCTTATTCTAACTCAGTGATTCTCAACCTTTGGTTTTTGGACTTCAATTCCCAGAAGCCTAAGTCAATTCTTGAAAGCACTGATCAGCCAATGTACCGACTTAGGCTTCTGGGAATTAAAGTCCCCCTGTGGGGCATAGGCCTATGCTGGGAACCACTGTTCTAACTGTTACTAACTGTACTAAAGTAAATTGAAGTTAGAGTAGGCCCATTTGAATCTTACAGAGGAGATGGCTCATCAAATTGCCATTGATTCATTGTAGTGTAATTTACTATGCTAAGCAACAGTATTTTGCCATTAGGTGCTAATAGTTCTTTACCTGATCATATATTGCTATTAGATTTGCTATCACAGAATTTTAACCCCATCTTCCAATCATTCATGACAAAAGATGTGTATTTTGGAAATTATCCTGTCAACAGCTGCCCAAGTCTCACTGAACATGATTTTTCCATTGTCTATCTGTATTTAATATGAAATAGAAAAAAATACCTAGGAAATAAAACACAGAATGTCAGAATAGTGCCCTTCCCACCCACCCCAATTAATGGAAACCTGGATCTAAATTAAGCCTCCCAGAAAGACATGTGATGTATTGAAAGGTATTTTGTTTGGCTCCCATTCTATGAAGACTTAAGTTTTCAGATGCATTTTGGAATCCTCCAAAGAAACTGATATTCTGGCTGTTCAGTGATGAGAGTTGCCTGTTGTGTGGCCACATTTCTCAGCAGCTGCCTCAGCTATGAAAAAGAAAGAGGGCATAGGCAAGGCAAATCAAATGCAACCCTATGTATGAGACATCACTCCTGTCATACTGATTCCACAGTCATAGTTTCATCAAAAAGTGGAATTTCAGAAGAAAGTGGAAGCAAGCAGCAAAAGGCTGTAGGCAGATTACTCATTGCCAAGTGGGTGGTGTTAGCAGAAGACTAGTAAGAGATGTTGGGAAGAAGGAACTGCTGTTGCCAGAGATATTTCCAGAAAGAGACAAAAGGAAGGAATCACAAAAAAGACATACTGTATAGTGTAAGAGAGCAATCTACTCCACAAGCGGATTCTTTCCTACAGGCTCCACACCAGGCATCTTGATAGCCAAAGGCTTGAATCATAGAATAACTCAGTTGGAAAGGACGTATGAGGCCATTGGGTCCAAACTCCTGATCAATGCAGGAATCCAAATCAAAAATATCTGACAGATGACTGTCTAATTTTCTCTTCAATGCCTTCAACATTGGACCGTTCGTCACCTCCTAAGCTAATTGCCGTACTGCTCTAACAGTTGAGGAGTTTTTTTAAATATTGAGTCTATATCTGGGTTCCTCTATCATTATGTGTCCTGCACTCTCGGATGATTGAAAACAGATCCTGCCCCTCCTCCTTACTGCTATCTTTCAAGTATTTGAAAGTGCTCTCATTCTACTTTCCTCAAGGCTAATATGCCCAATTCCTTCAGACCTTCCTCATAGGGCTTGGTTTCCAGTCCCATGTGCATTCTTGTTGTCCTACTCTGAACCTGTTCCAGTATGTTGCCATCCTTCTTAAAGTGCAGTGTCCAACAATGGGCACTATACTCTAGTTGAGGCCTAACTAGTGCCAAATAGAGGACAAGTAACTCATGGCTTTTGGAGATTGTATTCCCATTAATACAGACTAAAATAGACTTGGTTTACTGTTGGTGTTGTATTGCAGCCACATCACACAGTTGACTCATATTCAGCTTCTGATCTACAACAATTCCAAGAACCTTCTCTCTCATAATATTACTGAGCCAAGTATCACACATCTTTCAACTGTGTTTGATTCACCCAGCTCCCAGATGAAGAACTTTGCACCTATTCCTGTTAAATTTCATTCTGTTGTTTTTAATCCAGTGCTCAAGCCTATTAAGATCATTAAAAATTTTATTTCTATCTTCCAGGGTATTAGCTATTTTGTGTCATCTCTGTACCTCCCTCCTTAATGAAAATGTTGAAGAGCACTGGGTCAGAGACTCTGCCTTGTGGTACACTATTTCTTGCCCCCTGCCAGTTGGAGAAGGAGTACTGTATTTACTTGATAATCATTCTCTGAGTACAATACTTTAACCAACTGTTGTACCCAACCCAAGACATAGTTAGCTTGCTAATCAGAACACCATGGAGCACTTTGTCAAAGGTTTTGCTGAAGTGAAGATATATTATCACTCCTGCTGACTTGAGCTTCTGGTAATTGAAGTCCAAGAACACCTGGGGTGCCAAGGTTTGCCATCACTTATACTAAACAAGGTATGAAAAGAGGACAAAACAGGATAGCAGGTAAGAAGTGAGAATACTGTCATTTGTTGCTAAATGCTGTCACACAGCTTCCAACTTATCAACTCATGACCTCCAGAAGATCCTCTCATGTACAGCCCCATGAATATCTTGTTGATTCAGGGCTGTGGCTTCCTTTATTGTGTGTTAAGATTACAGGGAAGAAAAAATTGAGAACAGGAATATAACCATTCAGAAGGAAGAGGAGCAGAAGCAAGCATTACTTGAGAAGACAGCAAGATGCCTGGAGGAAAAGATGTGAAGAGCAAGTACTGTAATGAAAACAGAAAAGGGAATAAGAGATAAATTCAAACAAACAGCAGGATCTTATTTTATTTTTATGTTGGCTACATTAAAAACTTGGGAGTACTGAGCAACAAGCAAAATCATTATGTCTAATTTATTTACTTTGCAGAATAATGAGGATGTAGCAAATCTATGTAATGAACCAGAACAAAAATGGTGTATTGTTACTAGTTTAACTTATATGCAGAGTACATCATGCATAATGCAGGGCTGGATGGTCTAAGATTGCTGGGATGTGGGTTCCGGTTGCGGAATTGGCGTACTGTCCCTGACAGAAGCCATAACTTGGGAGATAACTCTCTGAGTCATTGGCTCCGAGGGGACAGAAATTGGGGAGCGGATTAATAGTCATAGATTGATTCACCCATATCTGACCTGACAAACAGTCCGAGCAGGAGGAAATTGAATGTCTAACTAATCAGTTAGGTAATAGGTAATATCGCACCAGCGGATTACCCCAAGCCCTAACGCCAACATCGGCCATGTTTACTCTTGGGTAAGCTTGGAACAATGGAGTTCCCCTGCCAGTGTTTAATTTAGTTAATTAACTTCCCCGGGAAGGTTCCCAATTAACCCGTGTAAACATGCGATGTGATTTTCTGTCAGATGACGATTCTATCACACGCCGCCTCGTATTCCTATATATGATGACGATTTTCCCTGAATAAATCACTGGTCTTCGCTCCATCTTGTCTCGCGTCTCCTTCTTGACCAGTCTCCTCCGGGACCCAACAGCTGCTTCACGGCCCTGGTGACCCTGACGTGATTCTACTCGTGAGTAAGCGATCTACGCGGTCCAGTTCTACGCTAGAACCGTGTCCGACTCATCCCGGAGGACAGTGCGGCAGCTCTGGTCAGAAAGCCATCCAGCCTGAGTGACAGCTACGCGGCAAGGCACTTCAGAAGAGGCACCCTACGGCTTGCATCGCGGAAACACGTTCCGCTCAGGGTCGGCTGTGAAACCTTGACTCCAGCGCAGAGGCCGCAGAGGGCCCGTGGCAGCAGTCCACGCTCCGAGCTCCATCCCAGAGGTTCGTCACACTGAGACCAGTTACCTAGAACTCAGACGCGTCGCATCGTCCCGAGGATGAAAACTTCGAAGGACCGGCAGATAATATGGGGACTTGTCCTCAGAGGCAATGTCCGACCGCTAACCAGAGAATTCACTTAATGGAATTCAAGGCCCTGGCCAGGGTATACCAAACACGCATTCACAGCGATAAGTTAGTGGAACTCTTAGTGTACTTGGGGGGCAATTGTCCGCTTTATCCAGAAGCGGGTATGCTTAACCTCCAACTTTGGGATCAGATAGGAGCCTGCTTTCCGTCTTCGGACGGAATTGCTGCCTTTCAGAAAAGATCTTAAAACCTGGTTGGCGGGTCAAGTGTGGGGTGCAGGTGGAAGGGTAACCGCCATTGGGTGGTTGGTGTAGAGGAACTCTTCCCCATGGTGCCTTCGGATCCTGCAGCCCTTGTTTTTAGGGGGTGGGTAGTTTTAACTGTTTTAACTGTTTTAACTTGTGTTTTTAACTTTTGTTGTGAACCACCCTGAGTTGGCTTGGCCGAGTGGGCGGTATATAAATGTGATAATTAAATTAAATTAAATTTTAAATTTTCAGCAAGCACCGAGAGCTCCAGATAGCATAATTGGCACATGGAGCAAGTGTAGGAAGCTCTTAGCAGAGGAAGACCCTGTCCGGATAGAGACCCAGAAACCCCCAGCGCAGTCAGAGCCATCAGCCCCAGCGGCTCTCTATCCGTCATTCCAGCTCAAGCAGGGTAGTGTAGGGAGCTTTCCCTCGGTGACAGCTGCAGATGTCACTGATGGAATGCGTGGAATGGGAAATGCTGGTGCTTCCCTGACAGCTACAGGTTCCCAAGCTACCAAGAGTTCGGTTCAGCGCATGGCTGAGGCAGAAATCAGCAAGGGGGAACTGCCAGCAGAAGATCTAGCTGAGCTTAGGCAGTTATGCCCAGTTCGCATAGAGGTAGATGCCCTCACGGGCCAGCAGCAAGCAGTCCATTCGCCAGTTCCGTACAAGCTGCTCATGGCTATACGGAAGGCAATCACAGAGACAGGACTTCAGAGTCAATTTACTAGGGGAACGCTTCAGCAAGTGTGCGAAACCATGATGCTCATTCCCTACGACTGGAAAGCCGTCATGCGAATGATGCTCAACCCCAGCCAGTATCTGCTATGGGCAGCGAGTATTGTCTCGAAGCACAGGCAAGGGCCACCAGGATGGGCGGAGCGGTAATCCCTGACCAGCTGTATGGTTCAGGTCCGTTCGAATCCGTTGATGCACAAGTCGCCCTGCCACTCACCACTCTCCACATCGCAGCTGAGACAGCCTTCAGGGCTTATCTCAAGGTCCCGGCAGCTGGCAAAGCAGCCAAAAATTACACAGCAGTCAAACAGGGCACCCAGGAGTCCTACATGGACTTTGTCAATAGACTAGAGGAAGCGATCAGTAGACAGATCGATAATGAGCAAGCCCAACAAGAGCTCATGATGAAATTGGCTAAAGACAACACCAATCTTGACTGCCGTAAGATCTTGCAGTCACTGGGCAATCGTCCCGACCTGACTCTCACGGACACGTTTAGGGCTTGCGCCGACGTTGGCACAGATTCCTACAAAATGGGTCTGTTGGCAGCGGCGGTGCAAGGGGGTAGGAAACCCAAGAACAATACCAAAGGAGCATGTCACAATTGCGGCAAGGTCGGTCATTTCGCTAGGGAATGCCGATCCAAGGGCAGCGGCCAACATGCCGGCCGTCCCAAGGCTCCAACCACCCTGTGTCCGAGGTGCAATAAAGGCTTCCACTGGGTCAGGAACTGTCCAAATTCGGGAAACCAGAACGCGAGCATGTCTCTGGCCCCGGTCCAAACAGAGACCTCCCTCACTCTGGGAGAGCCAGAGCAGGATTAGATTCCGATCACATTCCAGACATTGCGAAGGCGCAGGCCAGCCCCAAGGGCAGTACAGGGCTAGAATTGACTTGCCAGGCAGACGTCACATGCAACTTGCCAGGCACAGTCTATCTGGTAGATTCCCAGTACATGGGACCCCTGTCTAAAGGCTTCATAGGCTTAGTTTTGCCTCGTAGTGTCGCAGGAGCACGAAGAATACTTGTAATTCCAGGAGTCATTGACTCCAATTTTTCGGGTGTTCTCCAGGTTCAACTCTGGACGCACCTACCCCAAACCATTCACAAGGGAGACACGTTAGCGCAACTAATTATGGTTCCTTGTAACTCACCAGCAGACAGCCAGGGAAGGCTCGGGGACAGCTCAGAGTCCGGGTCGGAAGACCACTCGAGCGCAAGTGGGGCAGTGCAAGGATACCAGGTCTTAGCGGCAGTGGAAACCAACATAGAGTGGAAACAGCGACCAGTTATAGAGGTATTTTTGAATAAAAAACTGTTTACTGGGTTGCTGGACACCGGAGCTGACGTCAGCGTGGTCAGCCGAAGTCAGTGGCCGCAGGAGTGGGCTATCGAGCCGGTCTCCGATGTGTGGGGGGTAGGCGGCATCCAAGAAGCGTTTAGAAGCCAGGAGTGGGTGGAAGTCATGATCCCTGAGGCTGACGGCACAGCGGTCATCCGGCCGCACATTCTGGACGTGCACATCAACCTCTGGGGGCGAGACATTCTGCAGCAATACCGTGCCACTCTTACCTTCGGGTAATGGCTCTGCCACTTAAATGGCTTACCAACACGCCTGTCTGGGTGGAACAATGGCCGGTAGTGGTGGAGAAATTAGTCGCCCTGAAACAGCTGGTAAAAGAACAGCTAGGCGCAGGACATATAGAGCAGTCCACCAGTCCTTGGAATTTGCCCATATTTGTCATCAAGAAAAAGTCAGGGAAGTGGCGACTCCTCCACGATCTCAGAGAGATCAATAAATGTATCCAGCCAATGGGTCTGCTTCAATGCGGCATCCCGAATCCGAATATGATCCCCGAGGGTTGGGAGATCTTGGTCGTAGACCTTAAGGATTGCTTTTATACAATTCCCCTAGATCCTAGGGACAGGGAAAGGTTCGCCTTTACAGTGCCAGTCGTGAACCACAGAGAGCCCACGCAGCGTTACGCGTGGAAATATTTGCCACAGGGGATGCTCAATTCGCCCACCCTGTGCAAAATTTATGTTCACAACGCACTGGCAAAGTTTCGAAACCTTCATTCCACAGCTTTAGTGTGTCATTTCATGGATGACATCTTGGTCGCAGCGCCGCAACTCGGCAGCAAAATATTTAAGGACCTCCAGGCCACCCTGGGGGAAAAAGGGTTACTCATTGCCCCAGAGAACCGAGCCGTTTTCATACTTGGGTCATCGGCTTCTCTGTTCTTTCGCAGCACCAGTTTTGCCTCAGATCAATTTAAAGGACTCAGTCACCCTGGTAGAGTTACAGCAGGTTTTAGGAAACATTAATTGGGCCAGACTGTACTTCAGATTGGATACGGATCTTTTGAGAATGCTCTTCTCGCTGCTAACATTAGGTAAGCAGCCGGCAGACCGGATACAAATTCCTCGAGAGGCACGCTTGACTCTCAAGAAGGTCAACCAAGTTCTCAGCCAGAGATGGGTAGACAGGATTACTCAGGGGCCATATGCTCCAATCCTGGACTTGTACATCGTTCGGACCGGATCCATGTTCACCGGAGCCCTAGGAGTGGACTCCGAGCGAGGAGCGAGTATCGTGGAATGGGTGTATTTACCACACACCTCTTCCCCAAACATCGTTCCCCCGCAGGAACTGGTCTCCGCGGTAGTCTACCGAGGAAGGCTGAGAGCAAGGGACATCTCAGGGCACGATTTAGCAAAAATCGTGGTCCCATTCACAAAAGAGCAAGTCCAGCAGCTGATGCAGTTCGGTGACTCGCTTCCAATTGCCTTGGAGGGATTCACTGGATGCTTGGCATACCACTTAGCGAAAGACCCCAGACTCGTCTCGCTTCAAACGCAGACAGTCAGTTTGTGTGAATTGATGTCACTGGTTCCACTTCAGGGGGCTAGAACAGTCTTCACAGATGGGGGTCGTACATATGGTGTTTTAACTTGGCAAGAGGACCAAGCTTGGCGCATGCTTCTAACTCTTCCACAGAAGTCCGTGCAGCGGGCAGAGTTGGCAGCGGTGAACCTCGCTTTGCGCACCTTTGCCAAAGAACGCCTCAACATCATAAGTGACAGCCAGTATGTTAGGAATTTGCTTCACAGTCTACCGGGAGCGTACATCACTCCCGCGATAGACAAAAATTTGCTGAGTCTGTTTCTCACAGCTCAATTTCACTTGCGGAACCGCACTGAAGCGCTCTATATCGCCCACATCAGAAGTCACCAGGACTTGCCTGGTCCGATTTCTGCGGGCAATAGCAGAGCGGATGCGGCCACAAAGGAAATTCAGCAACGGTCAGTTTTGGGAGTCTTCACAACTCCAATTCAAAGCCATGTATTCTTTCACCAGAATGCCAAAGCGCTCGCAAGGCAGTTCAACCTGCCACTATCTCAAGCCCAAGGCATAGTCCGTTCCTGTCAGCATTGTGCAGGGGCGGCGGGGGGGCCCTCGTGGAGGGTCAACCCATGAGGGACAGAGGCCAACCAGGTGTGGCAAATGGACGTCACACATGTTCCACAGTTTGGCAGATGGCAGTAGATGCACGTCTGCATTGATACTTTTTTACAGTTTGTCTGGGCAATGGCACAGAAGGGAGAGATGGCTTCCCATGTGGAGCAGCATCTCCTTTCTTGCTTTGTGGCAATGGGCAAACCACGGCACGTGAAAACCGATAACGGTCTGGCCTACAGCTCCAGGCAGCTGGCCGACTTCATGGCCACCTGGGACATTAAACACACCTTTGGCATTCCGTACAATCTGCAGGGACAAACAAACAGAAAGGGGAGAACCACCTGCCCTCCCCAAATCTCAGGGTCAGGCACAGCATTGTCTGAACAAGGTGTTGTTCACGTACAATCACCTTCATGTTTTTTCGGATTGCACTACGCAAGAGAAGCACTTCCGCTGCTCGGAAGCTCTCCCGCGGCCGATGGTGCGTTACCGAGTGCCACCAGATCCTTCCTGGAGGGGCCCGGCGCCACTCATAACCTGGGGAAGAGGGTATGCTGCAATTATGTCTCCTACAAGTGTTATCTGGATTCCAGCTCGGTGCGTCAAACCCCACTTGGAGCCCCATGGCATGGACCCAGGCCGTTCCGAACCCGATCCCAGAGATGGAGAACCTCACCCTGACCGGTGGAGCCAAGCGGAGGAAGCGGCGACAGCAGATGACAGCACCGAAGATCACCTGGGGGATGGCCAAAACCCTTTGCCAAGAAGCGGTGGACACCGTCCGGCATGAGGACAAAGAGCCGACACTGGAGAACATCTTCATTGCAGCTTTTTCCCTGATCACAGCTAATTCCGTGACGACCACCATCATCCTGATCCTCTCCCTACTTGCGGGGGGAGGCGTTCAGGCAGCTTCGCTGGAAGCCAACAACCTGATGCCAGGCGGGGATCTCTCTGCCCGGATGCATTACAACATTTGGGAAAGGTTGGTGACTCTCGTCAACCAGTCCGATTTTTGCCTGAGGCAGACCACCGCTTCTGCCTCAATCTTGAGTACATGTCTCATCCCGGTGTGTCATTTCCCAGAAACGCGCACTAGGAACGGTGACTGGTTAGTGAAGCGGATATTCGGTCCGTTTTACAAGACTGGTTTTTCAACATATGCGCAATGGGGAACCCAAGTCACCAAAGTTTTGCCGGCTGATGCAACCACTCTCTACACTCCTCAAGTGGCGGTCAGCCCGAACTCTACTTGTGCTCGAATGGTCGGCTGCCCCATGGCCGGCGGGCCTCGGTGCCGTTGCCTCGACCCTGGCAGCGGCAACTGGACTTGTGATAACCCAGAGACAATTAGCTCAATGTATGTTCATGTTATCTTGCCTTCAGGATGGTTCTTTACATGCAATCAGTATACTTGGAACTACATTCCCGCCAATGTATCAGATTCCACAAGTTGTATCAGTCGCTTGACATTGTTGTTCCCCACTAGAGACATGGTTGCACCAAGCACGAATGTCCCTTCACGCATATGGCACGCTCGTGCCACCCAGTTAGACAGCTCATGTGACAGCAACATTAGAGTTTTGAGTAAAGCTGAGTACGTCTCGTTGGCAGTCAGCATACTTGGCATGCCAGGCTTAGCCGTCGGCAACGCTCGGAGAATTGGTCAATTGGCTTGCGCTCTGGCAAAAGCCATCAACCACACCTCCTCGGCGATAGCACTGCTCAACCAGGAGCAGAAAGAGCTTCGCCATGCCATACTGGATAATCGAGCAGCTATCGATTACCTCCTGTTGCTACATCATTTGGGTTGCGAGTCTGTCCATGACATGTGTTGCTTTAATCTCACAGACAACACGCATAAGGTACAGAGCCAGCTCACAGACCTCCACACCTTGGTCAAAAACATCAAGGAGGATGCTACGTGGGGGTGGTGGGATGGTCATGGTTCCCATGGGGTTGGCTACAGACGACACTCAAGGTGATTGTGGGGGTGGTAATACTGGGCACAGCAGTGTGTTGTTTCGTGCAATGTATTCCCTCACTGGTGTCGAGATGTCCCCCATGGAGAGAACCCCGGAATGTCATCACTCCACGTCAGCTGATGCCACTCCTACGCCGGGCCGTCTGTCAGGTCCAATCAAACAAGTAAAGGGGGAGTGCGGGTTCCGCTCACGGAATTGGCGTACTGTCCCTGACAGAAGCCATAACTTGGGAGATAATTCTCTGAGCCATTGGCTCCAAGGGGGCAGAAATTGGGGAGTGGATTAATAGTCATAGATTGATTCACCCATATCTGACCTGACAAACAGTCCGAGCAGGAGGAAATTGAATTGAAATTAAAAAACCCAAGATCATAGCATCCTGCCCCATCACTCCCTGGCAAAAAGAAGAGGAAGAAATGGAAGGAGTAATATACTTTACTTTCTTGTGATCTAATATCACTGCAAATAGTGACTGTCACCTTGAAATAAAAAGCCACTTACTCCTTGGTAGGCAAGCTATAGCAAACCAAGGCAGCATAATAAAAAATAAAGACATCACCCTGTTGACAAAGGTCAGCTTTGTTGAAACAATTGTCTTCACAGTAGTAATGTATGGTTAAGTCAATAAAAAGCCATCAATGAAACGAGCATTAAAAATGAAGAAAATAACCTAAGAGGCTTGTGATCATAGGAGGAAAAAAAATTCTTTGTCTGGCATCAAAAAGATAACAAAATGGATGCAAGGTAGACCTTAGTATGAAATTTTTGATTGATTGATTGATTCAATATCATTACTGCCCATCTGACTTAAATGCTACTCTTTCTGGTGAGCACAAGTTCTATAAATATGGCAACAGGGTCACCCTCTCTGGGAAACATGTTCGGAGGATCAGTGGTGGGCATCAGCAGGTTCGCACCAGTTTGCTAGAACCAGTAGGAGAAATTTTGGCTGACCCCGCCCACCCAAGTTTTGAAATAAAATAGTCCTAATTTGGGTACAACGCAGGGCTTTTCCCCTGGCCACACCCACCATACCATGCCCACAGTGTGGTAGTAATTTTTTTTTGGAGCCCACCACTGGGTAGGATGCTATATGGTACTCATGTCCTTTTTATGGGATTCCCATAGGCATATATTTGGCCCCTGTGAGAGGATCTGGTAGACTACATAGGCTTTTGATCTGATCTAGCACAGCCATTCCTATGTTCCTAAATAAGGTAAAGAAAACTGATAGATGACCTAACAACTATCTTTCTTCTGCATCTGTACAAATGTTACTATATAATCTAATTGGCCAAAACAGTGGGGAAATCCAGAAGGTGGGTTTAACATGCACTAGGTGGCATAAAGGTGAGACATATAATTGGGTATTTCATAATCCTATCAATACACATGCTATCCTGGCATAACAGGTTTGGAAGTTTGTGAGGAAGTGATCGTTTTCTATTTAAAAAAAGAAGTGGTAGAAATGATCCATAATTGGAAAAGACTGCAGGTTGTTTCTGAGCTCTTTGAAATGTCTCAATATCCATTTTAGAATACAAGGTAAGAAAAAAGGATAGTCATGAGCATGTACCTTCATGCTGTTGCAATTGGTTTCCACTTTGCATTTGCATTTCCAATTAAATGGAAAGTGGCAACAATCTGTTTGGAAACAAAACTCAAGGAGGTAACAGAAAGCAATGGTTGGAAATCCTGCTGTTTAGTATATGTAGTGTGCAAGGTACTGTATGTAGTTGAGTAACTACATACTAGAGTAAGTCCACTTGAAACAATGGAACATATGGAGGAATTGCCTAACTAAATCCCCACCAATTCAAAGGATATATAGATTTTTTAAAATGCCATCTGGCTTTGTTTCCTGTGATTTTTTCTTGTGTATATATACATTGTAAGCCCTGAGTGGTGCTTGCACCAAAAGGGCAGGGTATAAATGTGAATAAAATAAATAAATAAATACTCTAGACCAGGAGTTCTCAACCTTTTTAAGCCGGGGGCATGGTCACGCTCCCTCAGACAGCTTTGGGGGCTGGACAGCCATTTTACCCTCCCTCCACCACATGGCACTTCCTGGTGTGGTGGAGGCGGTGGGGCCCCCACATGAAATGGTGCCTCGAGCTGCATCCAGCCTGTGGGCCACAGGTTGAAAATCCCTGCTCTAGACTTACTACATTAAGCAACAATTTCAACCAATGTAATAAGGAAAAGACCTTCACTGGATTTCATGAGGATAAAGATAATATCTATACTGTTGTATTTCTCATCACAATGTAGCTGAACATTAAGAAAGCTGACAGATTTTTTTGTGTGTGATTATTTTGAAATAAGTTGCTGGAGGACAGTTTTGCAGGTACTGTAGATTTCAAAAAAGACAAACAGGTGGTTCCTAGAGCAAGTCATTCCTGACCTGTCCCTGGAGGCCAAACTGATGAAACTGAGGTTGATGTAATTTGGTCTCTTCATGAGAAGCCAAGACTCTCTGAAAAGCAATAATGTTGGGAAAGGTGAAAGGCAGCAGGAGAAAAGGAAGACCAAACACTAGTCCAGTGGTTTCCAACGTGGGCCCCATGCCCCACAGGGGGATTTCAATTCCCAGAAGCCTAAGTCAGTACATTGGCTGATCAGTGCTTTGGAGAATTGACCTAGGCTTCTGGAAATTGAAGTCCAAAAACCAAACACTGCACTAAATGGATTGCTTTCCAAAGAGAAGCCATAGTTTGTAGCTTGCTGAGAAGAGCTGTTGAGGACATGACACTATGAAGATCTCTCATTCACAGGGTCACCATAAGTCAAAGATGATAATAACAACAATAACAAAAAGTACTACACTCAATGTTTTCCTAATAAGCAGCCTAGTTTGAGGGCTACCTGGAGTTGCCACAATAATAATTGTCACAAGAATAGTTGGCCTTGTTTATAGTTAGCTACTGAAAACGAGTTTGTTTCTGACCTTTAACAAAGTTACCCAAAAGCAAGCTCCAGTTTTATTTCTCTTTGACTTAGACAGAAGATTGTGGCTCCAGGTGGAAAACATCTCCTATCCATTGCTAATCCACTGATTCGTGAGCAACTTTACGCAGCGAATTGTCTCCACATTAGCTGCATTAGTATCATGTATACCATTTGAAATGCTGTAATTTACTGGAACTGCTTCCAAGCAAAACAGCCCTGTGGCCTCAGGCTCTTGGCTTTCCACGAGTCCTTTAATAACATGTCACTCAAGGAATCGACTTCTTCTGTTCAGGATGGTAGCTGGGGTATTGCAGCTGTTTTGCTTCAGCATTAACTCAGAATGTGGTAAAATGAATTTCTGCAAGTTTAGGGATAGATCTCTGTTTAACAATTTGGAACAAGCCCCTTAAACTAATCACCTCTGCTGGGAAAGATTAAGAAGATAAGATGAGAGAGCTTTCTAGGCATGATGAATACAGCTCACACCCAAGTTACTTTCCTAGAAAGGGGAGGAGTGGAGCATACCACAAATCACTGTGAGCGGCTTGGAGAGCTCTCAGGTTTCACAAGAAAGATCTTATCCAGCTTATCCAGCTGCAGAATATATGGCTTCCATTGACAGGAGGCCAGGCTGTGAAGGTTCCAACACTATTATTCCAGTGCAAGTGTCTGGAAAAGCAGTTACTCGGTTCTGATACTTCTACATTGTTATTAGCACCATAGTTTCCAATCTTCTACCTTTAGGGACTCCTTTTGACATTGACCTGCCAGCGAAGGAAAATCTGTGTAATAAGACTGTCTTTTCCAAACTGAGTCCCTCTAGATGTTTTGGGTTATAGCTTCCATCAACCCCAAACAGTATGTTCAATGCTCAGGGGTGCTGGCAGCTGTAGTTTAAAACATCTGCTGGGCCCCAGGGCTCAGAAAGCAAACACAATCGAGGGCAAGCACAATATTGAGCACTTATAACATTTTGAGTGTTTGTTTTTTTTTTAAAAAAAATCTCCATTTAACTATTCACTGGACATATATTTCTAGAATATTCTGAGTGCAATATGGGAGAAGGTTTTGCTTTGGGTTTAATTCACAGATGCTTCAATTCCTTTACAAGCATTGTCCTTGAGACAACGTTCTTTAAGTATTTTATGCAAACTGAAATTAGCAGAATTATGAAGATGACAGTGTATGATGCAGATCAAAATTAATATGATCTTCTGTTTGGCAGAGGGAGCCTTTCTTTTTTAGCACCCAAACCAGGGATTTGTTTTGACATTTTTGGATGCACAGTAATTGGGCTCATTATCCTAGGCCCTTGGTACCAACTTTTCCGGCAGGGAACAGAGATATCTGACTTGATTTGATTCAGTATCAAATGTGATCTAATTATTTTCTTTCACTCCAGTGCTCTTTTGTTTCTGTCTCATTGCCTTCTTCTCAACTGACCTTACAGAAAATGAAAAGCCCAAGAAGCTCCTTTTGTGACTGGACTGCCATTAACTTGCTGAACCTGTAGCATACTTTTATAATTCATATTTCTTGCACCTGGAATCAATTTTAGTTTGTTGCTGCTATAGGCATTCTCTTGCCAGATAGACCTTTGCATCTGTACAGTATTTTAACTGCAGTTTTCTTGTAGGGAATCTGTGTTACACTGTTATAACAAAAGGCTGCAGATGAAAAGGTCAATGCATTGTTTTGGAAGATCAGCTTTTTAGGGGATCACCAACTTTTTGTTTGCTTAACTTATAATATGCTCTTCCAGCGAACAGAGCTCTCAAGAAGCTAACAATAATACATATTTTTAATTTACAATTATCCTTAGCAAACAAATAAGTAATAAATATTTTATAAAACAAGTAAAAGACACAGCTAGCACAAAACTGGTTGGGCTCCTTCAGTCGCACATCTTTTTGTGCGCCAAAGTTCTGCCTCTTTTAAATGTTCATTCTCCAGACTTCTGCACTGGGAAATATTGGTCCACAATTGGTTGGCAATGCTAATTATCTATCATAGAGACATCAGAATTGCTTGATGAGAACAAACCTGTGCATGCCATGTAGCCTTCCCTGTTCCCCCAAGATATTTTCATGCCAAGAGATGTGGGGGAAGATGCCATTCCATTGAAAGTGTTGGAATAACATTCAACAGCCTGTATGGCTAACTCTTCTGTGCGCAAACAAAGGTGTTGAGGAAGCAATACAGACCTAGTGATTCTGATTAGGCATGGCCAGCCAATCTGGGTTTCCGTTTTGCTCCAAAATTTTCTAGAGCTATCCAAGGTGCTGAAATAGGTTGAGAGCACCTTGAATGGTGCCTTTAAATTTTGGACTAAAAGCTACAATGGATTTTTCTCCTTCCTAAAATGAAAGATTCCAGCCTACTTAACTGATTGTGGATCACAAAAACAGGTGATTATGGGGGTGGTGGGGGGGAGAAATAGGGATTTCCCCAATAAGAAACTCAGTCACTTTGGTTCATGTCAAGGCTAAGCTATAGTCAACAATGACTCAAATCCTTTTACACATGCTGATGAACTTCAGCTGCATCAAATTTCAGCAATAAATTACTGAAAACATCTGTTTTTCATTCATTTTGTTTTATTTCAGGGTGGGAGGGCTTTTCCATTTTCAGTTCATTCATATTCCAACTCATGTGTCAGGCACAGAAAAGTTTGATTCTGTCAGCTTCTTTTGTTTCATTTTAATCCACTCATTTTCTACCAGGCAGCTCTCCAAAACCCCTAAAGACCTCTTTAAAATGAGTCTAAAAAACCAAAGGTGAAGGTGACAGACACAATGTCAGAAGCAGACAGCAAAGGAGGGGAAAATCATCATCATCAATATCTTCTTAGACCTATGTGGCAGTACCAGTTTTTTATATTTAAGTTTATAAGACATTAACAATCCAATTGATTATTATTCATTCATCAACAACAACATCACAGCATTATCACCACCACCATCACCACTTTATCATGATTCTTTATCCTCAGGCAAGTTATATAGGCAGATGAGAAATAGAAAAACCATCTTGAATCTCCCTTATCCAACTTATGTAGCCTAGTGTTGCTGATAGCACAAGTGTGCACTTCAGAATTGCCTTGCTCTTTACAGCTGAGCCCAAACCCTACTACCTTGCTCTCCATGTGCACTAAATGCACAGACCAGCTGGCATCAGACAGAGTCCTCCCTGTCCTTCCTCTTTCCTTGGGTTTGGTCACTGCCCACTGTCTAGCTGATGGCCAACTGGTGAGACCCATCAGGTTAATAGTTACAGAGACTGAGCCAACAATAAGACCCTCTGTCTGATCCTGCCATAGCTGGATCCTGCCGTGCTGACAGAACTAAAAAAAACAGTCTCTCTTAGCATCAAGTGGGCAAGCTCAAGACCAAGCACAGTATCTCCTTCCTACCCCTCTACACTCCTATCAGCCATGGCCTCTTCTAGCCATGTCAACTCACACCTACAAATTTGAATAGGCCATGATGCATACCTGTCAAGTTTTGGATTTGGAAATAAGGGAACTTTCCTGGCAAATATGGGATACTTGACAGCTATGCTTATCCTATGCTGCCCTTCAATGGTGGCACTAGGGCATTGCAGTCTAATTAATAAGGGATGACGGCAGGAAAGAGGGTAAAATAAGGGGTTTTCCCAGCCAATAAGGGATACTTGACAGCTATGCCATGATGTCATATCTTATTATGCAATTAATAGCTAAAATGAGAGAAATGGGAAAAGATATTCAATTGTCATCAAAGGGGGGAGAATATGGGATTATTATGAGTCAAAATTGTGAGAAAATAACCATAAACTATGAAAAACAGACTTGTTTATGTTTGAGGCATTTGTACAGGGTGGCCCGCAAGTCCCTACCCATCCTCACTGTGGGGACACATGCCATCTCCCCAGGATTCGCCCACCCCTCTGCCCAGCTGACCAATGGGAGTGTTTTCAGAGCCCTATATGTCCCGGGTAGGGACTTACAGGCCACCCTGTACAGGTGGGTGAAAAGATGTCTGTGAGACACAGGTTGGGTGACATAAGTGACCAGCTGTGAAGCAAAAGGTCCTGTGGGAATATAGGTTTGACCATATAAGCATAAACATTACATTGACATTAATCTGACATTGGCAAATCAAAGCTTAAGAGAATGTGCCCATAAATTAGGCATCCCACAGAGGGATCTTAACACTGTTGTAACTTGCCAGCAACAGTGTTCTTCCTCTCACTCCACTATGTATCAGCTCTGTATATGAGTTC
This sequence comes from Bradypodion pumilum, assembly GCA_035047305.1. Taxonomy (NCBI): domain Eukaryota; kingdom Metazoa; phylum Chordata; class Lepidosauria; order Squamata; family Chamaeleonidae; genus Bradypodion; species Bradypodion pumilum. Next base: position 429,101,700 of record JAWDJD010000001.1, on the reverse strand, counting down.
TGCATTTCCATGTCACATGTTTCCTCTCCTATGTTGATAATGTGTGATTTAAGCAGCTGGACCTGTGGAAAAATGGGGGGGGGGCACTAAAGGAACCTTCTTGAAGAATATGAGGGCTGTGAATACATTTGAGAGTTGTTCCAGCAACGATGATCCTTCCACTTCAGAAAGCACCATTGAGTTGCTTCTGATGCAAGAGAAGAATAAGATGACAACATAGCTTTCCCCAGAGCAGACTATTTAAATCTATTTAAGCTACAGGAAGAAACACCTGCCACACAGACTTGGTGACCACTGGTGCCTTATTCCACACTGACATGCCTCTTTAGAACAAGACATGCCAGTATGAATGCATACAATACTAACCATAGCACCTGCCTAGCTGGCAACAGACATCATGAACAGGAGAGAAAAGTATAGAGGCTCCAACCCAACAGGACAAGAGTGCCCAAAATATGGCCTGTGGGTTGGATCTGGCCCATGATGCCAATTTATCCAGCCCACTCCACCCTCATCACTTTCAGAAGCAGAAGTAAAACGTGCCCATATGGGCGTGTTTTACTTTCACTTCTGGGAGCAACAAGGGTGGCATGGCCCAGATGAATTGGCATCGGGGGCTGGATCCAGCCCACAGGCCATACTTTGGGCACCCATGAACCATGTGACCAGCCCATCGCCTGAAAAGTTTGGGCACCCCTGCTATAGGATAAGATCAACAGCTTTCTGAGGAAAGAACATGAACCTAGCAAGTGGGCAGACAGGATAGGTCCAAATCACCCATACACTCAATAACAGGATTGTACCACCAGTTGTCTTAGCAGCTAAAAGTAAATTCTGAAGCAGTGCTTTCTCCAGAGTTTGGGACACAACTAGTTTATCATTATAAATGTATAACTTTCACACTCTTTCACTATTTGCATTTTTTGCTTCGAAAGGTTTTTAAAAATCCCCGGGGAAGATGGAGATTCATGATAATAAGGATACTTACTCCATCCTCTTTAGGCCCACAGTACTTCCTTCGAGTGAATCATTATCTGTTGATTTATAGATCAGTACTGGGAGGTACAAACTGCAGGCGCCAAAACTACCAGGTGGCAGCACATTCTTCAGCTCTCCTGGTGCAAGAACAGACATATGGGTTGTTGACAAAGTGCCAACCTCTGAAGGCAAAAAAAAGTCCTGGTAATCAGAACTGCAGGAGATTATCTTGCTACTCTCTGCTGCCAAACCCAGGATCTATTGCAAGATTCGGAATGTCACATGCTGCCCAGGGCAAAAGCAGCCCCGTACTCTTCGGGGAAGAAATCTATGGAGGTCTTCTTGCCTGCAAACAGCAAGGGGACCTCTGTAGATGCCTTCCCCAGAGAGCGCAGGGCTGCTTCTCCCCTGAGAAGCATGTTCCGGGGCGCTGAAAAAGAGGTTATGAAAGAGATTTATTACCTTTAAAACCGTCTCAAATATTGAAAAAAAGAGGTCTGTGCCATCCTGAATTAATAAAGAACTTACTGAGGATTTGAAGCCTGTGGAGTGGTGGCGCTGGGTGAGATAAGTGGTGGTGGCGGGGGCCGAGGGCCGAGCCAGACGTGCCGAGGTCGAGCCGGACGCGCCACGGATGGGCGAATTTTCCTCGAGAAAGAGGGCTTTTAAAAGAGAATAAAGGTGGACAGGCAAAGACGCGGCAGTTATGGGATCTCTGAAGTGAAAGAGCAGGGAGAACCCACGACGGAAAGGCAAGTGAAAAGAGTGTGTGTGTTTGAAAAGTTGTGAGAAAGAAGGACAAGGTTTTGTAATGGCTGCGGAACGGAAAGTGAAAGTTAACTGAAGACAGAGAAAGGGACAGGGAAGAAGGCTCCCGGGTGTTGGGAAGCAAGAATGGGATAGCCTAGAGAGGAGAGAAAGAAGGATTAAACTTGAAAAATACCGGCCGGAGCTGCAGAGAACTGGCGGAACAGAAGAAAGAGGGAGAGAGTTTGGTTTCGACTTCGGTGGTTTCACGATTCTGTGCCGTTTCGGGGGGTTCTTTGGAATTTTTGGTTACTTTAAAGGTTTGGAGTTCCTACCTTCGACTTGCTTTGGGTTAGGTTTTTTTTATGGCCCATTTTTGTGGAATACCAGAATCTGGCTGGGCAGCCTGGAAAGCGGAATTGTTATTTTGAATTCTGTCGATGTTTGCTACTTGGAATACAAAGTGAAGCGGTGGTTTTACTGAGAAAGTTTTAGCTTTCCTCCTCCCCTAGTACCTGGATACGTTGTTGCTGTTCTTGCTGGGAACAAGGAGCTTATTAAAGTTGCAGTTGATTGTATCAGAACACAGGAACAGCTTTAAGGAGAAGGACTCCTCAGAGATAAAAGTGTTGATGTTCTGAAGCTCTTGTTTGATATCATAATGGAGGGCTGTGCTGTGCCCTGAAGCGTTTTACTCCTCCCATTCCTTTGGATAAACAGACTAAAATTGGGTTGCCGGACGCTGTTTTACAAGTGGATTATAAAATTAAGTGAATAGCAACTGATATTGATTGGATTGTAACACGATTGGCTCCTCCTTTTGGATTTAATTGACTATTTTTTGGAGTTGGAAAAGCTGGAATTTACTTGGGAAAAGAAACCGGTGGGCCGAAAAACGGTGCATCTTCTGAGTGCACTGTTTGAAAACCTATCAGAAGAAATGGATAAGAGAAAGGAGGAGGAGGTGGTTAGGGCAAAAAAGCTGGATTCAAGAAAGGAAGAGAAGAAGGATGAAAAGAAAGAGAAGTCCGCACCCACGGAGTCAATAGCAACAGGAGGGACAGAAGCTGATTCATTTGACCAATTGCAAATAATGGTGGAGTTGGGGAAATTAATGAAAAAAAATAGATAAAATGGAGGAGATAAATGTAAAGGGGTTTCGTGAAATGAAGGAAGTGAGGGGGAGAGATAAGGAAGAGTTAATGGGGTGTCATAAAAAACTTGTCTCACAGTTAACTGATTTATCTTTAAAGGTGGACACTAACTACCAGAGGATGGATAAAGTTTTGAATGTGGTGCAAAATGATATGAAATTGATGCAAGATGACATGAGAGGGCTTCATGAGGAACAAAAGGAGGTTAAATTAAAAATTGAGATTCAGGGGAAAAATTAGATATGGTTGAAGAGGTGATGAGAAAACAGAACATGGTGATACGCAATTTGGTGGAGAAAATGCCAGATAAGCTAAAAGAAAAAATAGTGGATTGGCTAAATAGTTTGAACATGGGGATAAATTTTGTAAATGAAGATATTGTTAGCTGTTTCAGATTGGGGGCAAGAAGGGGGGGGAAGGACATAGAAATATATCGGAAAATTTGCAAATTGGGCGGAGAAATTAAAGGTGATGGCTTTTATAAAACAGGCTGGATCTGGTGTTTTAAAAATTGATGGATGTGAGATTGAGGTATACAACGACATATCGGTTGAATAATGAGTGTGGAGGTTTAAGATGAAACCGGTGACAAAAATCCTAAGGGAGCGATCTATTGATTATCATTGGAAGTTTCCCAAACAACTCAGATTTTTTAATGGAAAAAAATGCATGTGCTGGAGGATGAAATGGATTACTTAGATTATTTGTGCCGGATTGGATTGGTCAAAATGTCATCTTGAGAATGGAGGGGGTTAAGAAAAGTGCTGGTGGAATCAGGGGGATTGCAGAGAGAATACACAGATGAACCCAAGAGGGGGGCAGCAGGAGGAACAGAGGTGGAAGCGGAGGTGCAGGTGGTTGCAGAGGATGGGTGAGATGGCTTAATTTGAAATAGAGTTTGTTTAGTAATAGTAAAATTTTTATAATATCAGTAGATACAGTGCTTGAGCTATAGAATATGCATTCTTTAACATGTTCCCCCTCCCCCCTTTGATAGTCAAGGGCCAATTTTTGAAAGAAGGGTGGGGAGGGTAGATATGATTGTTTTTTGTGTGGGTAGATTAGATGTTAAATGTAATTTTTTTCTTTGTCGTAGTCTGATAGTTAATGTATATGTGGTGGAGGATAAGGCACGAATAGGAGTCCGCGAATGTCAGAAAGAAAGGATATCAAGACTTAGGTCTGAAGAATATTAAAGTATTGACCTGGAATGTGAAAGGTACCGGCTGTCAAGTTAAGAGGAGGAGGTTAGAATCTGCCCTGAGGAAGGATAGACCAGATCTAGTCTTTCTTCAGGAAACACATCAAAAATCAGAAGACACTAATAGGCTATTTTTGGGATGGATGCACGTATATGAAAAATCATATGGAACATCAAAACCGAGGGGTGTGGCAGTCCTGATTTCAAGGAGACTTGGCTTTGTGATGATAAAAAGTATCTCAGACCCAGAAGGTAGATATTTGATTATAATTGGGAAAATAGATGATGAAGAGATAACGTTAGTAAACATATACGTCCCAAATGACCATCAGCAAACATTTTTAAACAAAGTACATGGTATTTTAGAAAAAGAGAGAACTTCAAAAATGATAGTTGCTGGAGATTTCAATTTAATACGGTCATCAGAGGATTGTACAAATTTATCAAGAGTTGGGAGAGCAGCTGGTATGAAGATCTTAGATAAATGGATGAAGACATTAGGTCTGAAGGATAGCTGGAGGGAGATCAAGGGATCAGAGAGGGCATATACATATTTTTCACAGGTCCATAATACATACTCTAGAATAGATTATATTTTTGTTTCGGAAAATTTGATTAAAGATTTAGAAGATGCGGAGATTGGGATTTTTAAAGAAATGGACCACGCAAAATTTTGGGTGGAACTAAAAATTGATAGGGAAAAAATATAGAAGAAATTGGAGATATGATGAAAAATTGTTCTACGATCAAAAGTGTAAAGAACAAGTAACTGAAAAGTGGAATGAGTATTGGGATTGGAACGATACAGGTGAGGTTGATTATAATGTGGTTTGGGATGCCATGAAGTCGGTTTTTAGAGGGGAATGTATCAAGTTGGCCTCAATTAAGAATAAGCACTTTAGAGATAAGCAACACGAAATGGAGAACGAGATTAAACAGTTATTAGAAGAGCATGCAAAGACTAAAAGAAAAGATGTTTTTGAGAAAATGCAGAGATTAAAGAATGAATTGGTAGGGAAAGATATACAAAAAGTGAAAAAAGATTTGGTGTATTTGAAGAGAGAATATTTTGAATATAGTAATAGAAATTCGAAGTTGTTGGCAAGAGCTGCTAAAGTAAAAAGGAATAAAAGAGAGATTGGGATTTTGGTGGATGAAAGTGGCAGGAGGTGTAATAAGACTAAGGATAAGATCAGGATAGTAAAAGATTTCTATCAGGAATTGTATACTAAAACGGAGGTTAATATAGAAAAGTTGAGAGAACAATTGAAGAAGCGAATGCAAAAACAGATAAGCTTAGAGCATAAAAATAGAATGGAAGAAAAAATTACGGAAAAAGAGGTAAAAGATATAATAGCCAACTTGAGGACAGGTAAATCACCTGGGGATGATGGGTTGACAGCGGAATTTTATAAGGAGTTTAAAGATTGTGTGGTGCCAAGACTGGTGAAGTTGTTTAATTTTATAATAGATGGGGGAAGTTACCGACTTCATGGTATAAAACTTTAATTGTGCTATTGCCGAAATCTGGAAAGGATCCAGAAAAGGTGGAATCTTATAGGCCAATCTCTCTGATAAATCAGGACGCCAAGATCTTTACAGCAATAGTTGCAAACAGATTGAATAGTTTTATGACAAATTACATAAATAAGGACCAAGCTGGATTTTTGAAAGGAAGGCATATGACGGACTTGACAAGGAGGGTTTTGGATTTATTAGACATAGTAGGATCTACTAAACAGAAAGTTGGTATATTATCATTAGATATATTTAAAGCTTTTGATACATTACAATGGGTGACAATCAAGGAGATCATTAGATCTTACGGATTTGGGGATAGATTTTGTAATTTAATTGGACAATTATATCAATTTGGATCTGCCAAAGTTAAGGTAAATGATGAATTTACAGAAGAAATTAGATTGGAGGCAGGGACAAGACAGGGGTGTCCATTGTCCCCAATATTATTCATCATGGCAATGGAATTGTTAGCAGATGCTATAAGAGGGGACAATACGATAAAAGGGGTTTTAGATAATAAGATAAGTCTCTACGCTGATGATACTTTGGTAGTTATGAAATATCCCGGAAAGGCATTGGAAAAAATAAATAAACATTTAAAGGATTTCGAGGATATAACAGGATTGAGAATAAATTGGGATAAATCTGAAATGATATTTTGTAATGTAGATAAAGAGGAACAAAAGAGAATAAGAGATAAGTATAAGTTACAGGTTAAAAATCTTTGAGATATTTAGGTGTAAATATTTCAAACAATTTGGAAGAGCTTAAACGATTGAACTACGAGACACAAAAAAAGGAAATTAAAGAGGAAATAGAGCAATTTAAAAGGATTAAGCTATCCTGGTTTGGCAGGATAGCGTTAAGTAAAATGATGCTGCTGCCAAAAATTAATTTCTTATTTGATGCGTTGCCCATACAAATGAAAGATAAAGAGATTAAAGATTTTCAAAATATAATAAATAATTATTGTAATGGGGGGGAAAAACCTCGAATAGCAAAGATTTTTTGGAATTTATCTCAAAAAGAGGGAGGACTGGGGATACCAAATTTGAGAAATTATTATAGAGCTTTTCAAATTAAGAATATTATGAAAATTTTAGCAAGAGAAAGGGTAATATGGGAAGATTTGGAAATGAAGGAAATTGATCATGTGGGTAGAAGAGTATTTTTGGATAGTAGCAATAGAAAAATAGTAGTCAAAAATAAGATGTTGAAGACGATGCTGGGGGTATGGATAAGAGTTAAAAAGGAACTAAGTCCCGATGTGTCTCCGATAATTGAAATAGAGGATCTTAAAAGTTTTCCAATAAAATTAGATAAAAGGGGGAAAGAAGTATTATTAAGAAATGATGTTTCCCTGTTGAAAGACTGGATAAGAGAGTGTAAAGATGGAGGGAGAAAAGCAGAAATATATAAGCAGTTAAAATTGAATTGGTTTCAGACAGCATTGATAGATAAATGGAATGAAAAATATAAGGAGCAATTAAGTCTAAAGAGAGATAAAACTGAATTTGAAGAATTGTTATTAAAGATAAGAAAAGGAGATTTGGGATTAAAGGGCATGGTTAGCAAATTATATAAAATATTAAATAAGGAAGGCAACCCACAAGAAACGTTGAAATCGTGTTGGGAACGAGATTTGAATATAATAATACCTGGAAAAAGTTGGAAAAATAAATGGAGAAAGAGGTATATGAAAACAATGTCTGTTAGAATAAAGGAGCATAATTACAAGATGTTACGGAAATGGTATTTGACTCCAGAGAGGTTATTTCAAATAGACAACACTAAAAGTAAAAATTGTTGGAGATGTAAAAGCATCCTGGGAACATATGAACATATGTGGTGGGAATGTAAAGTGGTAAATGACTTCTGGGGAAAAATTGAGAAGGAGATATGTGAAATTATGGGGATGAAATGCACGTTGGACATAAGAATGGTGTTACTAACAGATGTTGATAAAGTAAATCTGAATGAGGATAAAAAGGAACTATTGTCTTTAAAGCTGATAATTGGAAGAATGTGTATTGCAAGAAATTGGAAATCGGATGGAATATTGAGGATAGAAGAGTGGTATAAAGAGATGTGGGATTTCACATTGAATGATAAATTAACATGGGAAATAAATAAATATAAAGGGAGAGTTAAGGAAAATAGATTTTGGAAAATTTGGCGATTGTTTGTGGATCATTCATTGAAGGGAGAATATGGGGATAGTCGGGTACCGGAACAAATATATTATTGGAAATGGTAGATAAAATAAAAAAATGCGACATTCCACGGACTCTTTTATAGATGTAGGCACACAGGGTGTTTATTGTAATTGTATAATGTATAATGGATTCTATTTTTTCTTTTGCAATTTGTTTTGATTTTTGTTAAAGAAAGATATAATAGATTATAGTGGACTTGATTATCACAGCACAGCTGAGAATATTTTTGGAGATGGAAAATTAGGAAGAAGATTGGCTGTGATAATTGTAGGAATGCATCTGGTTTCCGTCTTCCTGTCTGCCTTCACATTGTGTAAACAAAAGTCCTCTTTGTCTGCATGAGAGATAACACTGGATTTTGGGCATGCGTAGAATAGTGAAAAAGAATTCTCCCTTCTTCTCCTTATTTGGGTTCTGACTTTCTGATTGGTTGTCTGTGCCTTAAGTTTTGTTTCTGTTAAGTTTCGTTTCTGAGATACTCTGTTTGGAATAAAGAGAAGCCATTAGTATCCTTTGTTCAGCCAAAGACTGGAGTCGTGTTTTCTGTCTGTCTCTGTCTTTCCTTACTCGGAGCCTAATGAAGCTGGACTTCGTGGACTCTTAACTCCCTATCTTAAAAGATCTGATGATATAAGCTGCTGCTTCATGAGACTGATTGAGACATGAATCAGATTTCTACAAGTGGCGCTCCGTGTGACGCTTTGAACTACAATGAGAGAGCCTTCTTTGAACTCTGCTTCAGCAATTAACACCTCATAATTGGCGACCAGGGACAAGGTCTTCACTCGCTTCGACCAGAGGAAAGGTCATAAATCGAGCGCTTGAGAATTACAACTAGGTGAGTGGAAAAGTGGAAAACACAATTTAATTATGGGGTGCATATTGACTTCGCAAGGGAATGAACTTTGTAAAGATATCTCAGATCTTTTGCATATGAATGGACGAAAGGCTGATGAGAAGCAGATACAAAAGCTAGTCAAAGCTATAGGGAAAATCAGTCCTTGGGTTAAATTTGATGAATGCTTGGACTTACAACAGTGGAAACAGATTGGGAGAGAAATGCAGAAGCATAATGGAATTTTTGTATCAGTTCAATTTACGTGGGAGGAAGTTAGAGACTGCCTTCAGAGACTCACTCCAAAGAATATTCTGTTGTCTCAGGGGCTTGCTGGCCCCCTCCCACAGCTTTTGCCTCCAGCCAAGGGGGGGGGCTATGGCAACTGCCCCTCCATCATATGAGAAACAATAGCCCCCTGATGGGGGTGGAGGTGGAAATGGAGATGGGACATTATATCCTGCCTTGCAGCAATCAAGCACTTTTAGCCCTACAAAAGACCTGTTCACTGCTGCAATACTGCCTGCCGAGTCTAAAAAACAACTTGTGCCAGCTGATGGGGAACAAATGGTGGGGACCTCATCACAGATTGAAGCTATTAATGCATGCAGAGTGGCAGGAAGCAAGAAGTGTGTTTCAAAGAGCAGCATAGGGGATCTCAGCCCCCCCGCGAAGCAACCCTCATCACGAAAGCAGGAGAAGCTGAGTAGTAAACTTGATACCTCACGTTTGGGCAGGAAGATCCTACAGAAGTGGAAGGATGGCCCAAAGGAGGAATGCACAAAACCCAAGACCAGAAAGGGGTGCAAGTACAAACTAACAGATGCAGTTTGTCATAAGGTTGAGAATCAGAAGCTGCAGATGAAAGAAATGCAGAGGAAAAGGGGCGTGGATCCGTCCTGTATGGACAGCAGGCTGTTGCAAAAATACAAGGAGGGAGAAGACATACAGTTTTTGGCTGATTTTGAACTGCCTAACCCTCAAACAAAGAGATCCAGAGTGAGCTGCCCCAAGTTTCAAGCATCAGGATTGCAGGGAAAGCAACTTGGACTTCCCAGTGATTTTCTTCTGTGTGAAAATTACTTGCAACTTCTGGAGAAGTCTTTGTGCCTTCACACCTCTTCGCCTGCCTTAATGCAGATGGGTGTGGCTGGAGCATGAAGGAATGTGTGTTTGCCTGAAAAGCTGAAAAGGGGGTTTTTGTGGGATTGTCTTGTGAATTCAGTGAGACTTAATTTATGGCTTAATTTCAACCTTTGCCATGCCAAGAACTGTGCTGGAGAGAAGAGGGTGTTTAAGGAAGCTTCAATCAAGATTTGGACTTTTAATTTGGACATTTTAATTGGACTAAAAAGAAAAAAAAGTTTGTGTGGACTGTAAAGAAGAATTGGCTTTGTTTGCATTTTAAAACCTGAAAACCTTTTTTAAGCAACCTGCTCATGCTATGAGTGTGAAATGCTTTAATGAGATTTGTACTGTATTTGAGTTACCATGCTATGCTGATTATAAGTTATTGAATGCTTCTTTCGCTCACACCAGTGGGAGAAGAAGAAATTTAATGCCTTACTCATGTAATTGGGGAAGTGAGAAATGCTTTCTAAAATGCAACCAGACCTCCTTCATGTAAGGAAGAAGAGAACTGTTCATGTTTTGTTTATGCTTAAATGTTTGCTTATTCTCTTGCAGGAGAAAGACCTGTCTTTGCTTATGTTATGTATTGCCTTATGAAACTGCATATCTCAAGGTACCTTCAGAAGTACATGGAAGAGTTGTCAGTACCCTACACATGTATATGGGTTTGTGATATTGCATTTGTGTTATACATCAGGCATGTTTCATGTTTAGTTACATGGTACTAGTAATAACAGGGCATGCTCCTGTTTCTTAGGGGAGTGTCTTCCTAAGCCATTGGTCATTTATTGGCAACAAGGGAATCCTGAGTGGAAGGGTTCCTGCTCGAGCGATCCGCCCATGGAGAGAGAAGAAGGTTACTCAGCTCCAGGATGGTGGTTCACCAGTAGACTAAATGTGCTGACATTTGTTCTTTTCTTTTTTTACTGTGCTTCCAGCTGTAAGAACAATGACTCATGGGGGCAACCCCAACTTCTGGCTTCGTCATGCTAACTATATGTTTGAGGTTCATGGTAAGAATGCAACGTTATACTATGAGCATCCACTGGTCGTGTCTCAAATGGCCTTTCTTCCGGCATTGTTCAACACGCCAGAGTTGGTTATTGGACATTTGCAACATGTTGATAGGTCTACGCTCTTCTCTAATCCTCCAGAACAATTTAACAACACCCGCTGGCGAAGCATGACATTCAAGAAATACACTAAAGGACTTTGTTTCTGCTGTCATAGTTCTGGAGTCTGGAATAGTAAATGGAAGTACTGGACTCAAGCACAAAGGGTTTTGCAGAATATAGGCAATTATACGGGTTGTGATGATTATTTTTGGTTATGGGGTAGTTATAACAGTTCTTATAAGCTTAATTATACCTTGTTTAACACTACTATTGAAGATATATATGATGTGTTTCCTATGTTTACTCCTGATTATTCTGCTATAGATAGTGGTTCAATTTGCAATGGATGGCAAATCAAGGATCCTAACATGTGGTTCTTTTTTAATGGAGTTGCCACGAATTTCCATCCAGGACAATATCAATGTGCAGCATTGGGTTATTTTACCTTACCCGTACAAGTGCAAATGCCGCTTCAGGCAGATGCACGGCGCCGGAGAGCTGCTGCCGGCCCGATGGGTTCTGGTTGCAATGATGAAGTGATAATCGATGTTCAGCTTTCTGATGGTAGCTCCTGGGGGAGAGCTATAGGGAGTGCTATCACTGGAGCACTCACATTGGGATCATACCCGGGTGTCATTTCCCAGGAGAATAGAAGGTCCATTTTGGGACTCACCTGTAGGCTGGAGAAATCAATCAATGCCACAGGGAGGGTCATACGGGATCTTCAAATGGAAATCACTGAGCTTCATCAAGACCAAATGCAGGACAGACTGGCCATAGATTACCTGTTAGCAAAATCCGGAGGATTTTGTAAACTGGTCGGGAACCAGGGATGTCGGGTAAAATTCCAGGATCTGAATAATACTATTGAGAAAGAACTTCAGAATTTACAGGAGAGCATTACTAACAATGTACGCACTGATGTTAATCTCTTTGATTGGGTGACTTCTTGGTTGCCTGATTTATCTGTCCTTAGACTAGTTTTCTTTTATGGGTTCATTATTATTATCTGCCTTATATCTTTGTGTTTTTGCATTAATTGTATTCCTAACCTTATTTCTATGTGTAACGCATGTCCACTGCGTAGAAGGGAGACATCGAGTTTTGCACGACGGCAATTGTACTCAATGAGATATCATCCTCCGGAACAAGGTACCAGGAGTCAGGAGGGGTACGATGTCCAGGAGGACAGTGATGATGTATATGGAGGAGTAGTTATGGAGTATGATGACATGCAGGGGTATGATTAGCCGTCCCTCTCTCAAATTTAAATGAAAAAGGAGGACATGTAGGAATGCATCTGGTTTCCGTCTTCCTGTCTGCCTTCACATTGTGTAAACAAAAGTCCTCTTTGTCTGCATGAGAGATAACACTGGATTTTGGGCATGCGTAGAATAGTGAAAAAGAATTCTCCCTTCTTCTCCTTATTTGGGTTCTGACTTTCTGATTGGTTGTCTGTGCCTTAAGTTTTGTTTCTGTTAAGTTTCGTTTCTGAGATACTCTGTTTGGAATAAAGAGAAGCCATTAGTATCCTTTGTTCAGCCAAAGACTGGAGTCGTGTTTTCTGTCTGTCTCTGTCTTTCCTTACTCGGAGCCTAATGAAGCTGGACTTCGTGGACTCTTAAGTTTCTATCTTAAAAGATCTGATGATATAAGCTGCTGCTTCATGAGACTGATTGAGACATGAATCAGATTTCTACAGATAATTAATTGAAGTTCAAAAACAAAGTGAGCTATATGTTAATGGGAAGTAGTTTTATTGAAAGACTACTATCTTTGTAACTTAATGTTTTAGTGATTAATTCAAATGTATGCTGTTTACTAAGGTGTTTTTTTATTGTTTCTGAATTTCGTATTTTTGTATTATTGTTTTTTTTTAAATTAATAAAAAAATATTAGAAAAAGAAGCATGTTCCCAGGGCAAAGGCAGCCCTGCGGGAGGTCATGGAATGGATCTTGCCTCGAAAATCGTTGTACGATGCATTTTTTATATATAAAAAAGCAATCGTTGTGTGATTTCATTGCTGTGCGATGCAATCGTTATACTGGGTTTTACTGTAGTTAATGGCTATAATGTGAAGATCCCCAAATCTCTTTCCAGCTGTGTTTCCTGCAGGGCCCTTTTACCATGCTCCAAATTCTTCTCCTAGGCTTCTCTTTCCAGCTGTCTGAATCACATCTATATTCCTGTTTTGCATGGCAAAACAGAAGCTGCTCAAAAGCCAGTCGTATCCGACTCTAGGGTTCTACAGTCAAAGAGCCAGCGCTGTCTGCATATGCAGACATTTGTGTGGACATGGGGCAGACATGCCTAGACACTGGAGTGCACAGAAAGTTGTTTACCTTCTCACCGAAGTGGTACTTACAAGGTAAAGCTTAGCAAAACTTAATTATTTCATTTTGAAGGAAGTGCCCATGTTACTCTGCCTCAGCATGTTAAAGGGGGGGGGGGGAGAGCGCGGGCAGTGGTGGAAGAAAAAACAAGAAAAAGGAATCAAACTGAAAAACAGAACAATTTAGGAGGGGGAAAAGCGTTTTTATAGAGGATACAGTGTTACACTCCTTATGTCTGGAGACCTAGATTTCAGAGCTCATACCAAAATAAAACTGTTAATGTGTGAAGTGCAACAATTTTTCACCTTTCCCCATCCTTTTCTCCTTCTTCCTCTTTAAATATTTAATTATGTTGTGGCAATGAAAACCCAAGAGGCCATTGTCACTATATCTGTTGTTATTCATTTAAAAAAGCATGATCCATAGCTAAGGAAAGGGAGAAAATCCATGGGGAAAACGTTCCACAATGGAATCCAAAATTCTGCTTGTAATCAAGGCAAACCCTTTAGAATCCGGGGTATTTGTTCATTTACAAGAGATAATTAAATCCCCAGTGGTCTTACTTTAAATCCAGGTGTTTAACCAGGTTCATTCTTATCATCATATTGTATTCTAAGAGTACCTAAGTAGAGTTTGTAGCTTTAATCTGAAGGGGACTGAGAAAAGTCCAGAATGTAAAGTAGCAGGGTCAGTGTACATGACATTCTCAGACTTAACCAAAATGAAGCTGGATTTTATAAAGGGATAATAAGGTCATTTTTAAATGAAGGGTGCTTTTTCCCATATCACGAAGAAAGTCTCATTAAAATACAAGTAATCTATTCAGCTCAACCTAGACATCCCTTCTAGTATTTTATGAGTCATAATAGTAAAAAAGAACCTTTGCTTCATTGCTTCCTGAACTATTAAATTCAAGTACTGTACCTCTCTCCACCCTCTGGTGGCTTCTATTATTCAGTGCAAGCCCTGCAGGGGAAAAAAAACTTGAAATACCCAAGGACAGGAGAGGGCAGGGCATGATGACCTGCACATTACACTGGTGAAAATCAGAGGATCACATAGTCCACACAAACAGTGGAAAAACTGTATTTAAGAAACTGAACAGAGATGTGGACAAGCAACAATGACCATAAGAATGAGAAGAACCCTTCCAAAATGAGTATTGTTCAGCTGCATGACTTGAAGACGGATTTGGGACAGCTTAACCTCTAGCAATGGCAGTTTGAGTGTCAGCCTGATCACAAACTCATAACTTTATGGTTTAGGAGAGAGCAAAATTTTCCAAGCATCTGAGCAATTCTGGCTCAAAAATAACCAGAAAGATACCTGTGGAAAAACTCACAGCCAGTTTGTCCGATTGCATATTGATGAAACTGCCCTGACAACTAAAAATTGTTATAACAACAGCAGCAGCAACCTGCATTCAGTTAAGAGTTGTTACCTTATATGATGGATCATACGTGTCTAATAATTCACCCTTCTATAGCTTTAAGGTTGCCAGGTTTCAATTTGGCTGAAGTCTCAAGGAATAGCTATGCTGAAGCAAATCTCAGAGTAAGCCTCTTTGGAGGAGAAAGAAGGTTGATATTTGTGCATGAGCTAACTTTAAAGCTGGGTTACCAGTTGTCAACAAGCACCAAAGCTCATTAACTCAGTATGTGTGTCATGTTTGCATAAAGGTGGCCCATGGAAAATCCAAGAGCAAGAGGTTGAGATTGTGCATATCTGGCACATGATGGGCAATGCCATGCCAGAAGCACATGGTTCCGAAGAGTTCCTCACATGACCTGGTGGTGCAGTGAGTCTTGCACAAGCCTCAACAGATGTATGGGGCCTGGCAAAACTCCCCACATGTTATGAGCACTTTAGGTAAGCTGAGGCAGTTTCTGAACCCTGGTTTGAATTGATACAAATCCTGGGTACATTTTACCCCCCTCCCCCGGCTGAACTCATCCCCAGGTCTGGGGATGAGCCAAGATTCATTTAGATTCTTTATTCATTTTCCCCAGCTACTCCTTTTTTTTTAGTAATTTTTATTAAAAATTTTCAACAAATACAAATACACAATAATACACAATAAAAAATACTAATAATAAAAATATACTAAAATACTAAATAAGCAAAAGAAAACAGTCAATAAACAAAAAAGATAAACCTATCCTTATACATTTTTCATTTATCATTATATTTCAAATGCATTAATGCCACCCTTAAAAATAAATTCACTTAAATATGACACAGTAAGTATTGTTACCCTTAACTCAAAGCCTTCTTTTTAATATTACTTGATTACTAGTACTACTGAGTCATACACATTTCTATTCAATTCATTACCAATTTGGATAGGAAACAATAACAAAAACAATAATATACACACCCCGTGTTTATTTACATTGCCCAGGATTGCTCAGAGTGATTCATTATTTTATCTCCAAAAACTACTTTGTTCCGGTACAGGTCTGTTTCTTTCAACACCCATAAGGGAGTGATCCACAAAAGGTTTCCATATTTTCCAAAATCTGTTCTCTCTCAAGCTACCCTTATTTTCTTTTATCTCCCATGTTAGTTTACCATTCAATGCTAAATTCCACATTTCTTTATACCACTCCTCCGTCTGTATGCGTATGTCATTTTTCCAATTTCTAGCAATACATTGTCTACCCTCCGTAAGCATTATTTCAAATAATTCTTTCTCATCCTTATTTAAATTAGTACCTTTCACATTTGTTAACATAGTGGTACCCGATCCCAGCTTGATTTTCTTACCCAATATTTCTCCAATCTCCTTTTCAATTCTTTTCCAAAAATCCTTTACCACGATGCAACTCCACCACATGTGCTCATAAGTTCCTACTGTATCCTTACATCTCCAACACATTTTATCCCGTTTATTATCGATTTGATGTAACCTCACTAGGGTCAGGTACCACCTCCATAACATTTTATAGTTATGTTCCTTAATTCTAACCGACATGGTTCTCATTATCCTCTTTTTCCATTTATTTCTCCATATATCTTTTTCAGTCTTTATATTCATTTCTTGTTCCCAACTTCACTTCAATTCCTCCTGTGGATCACCCTCTTTATTCAATAGTGTATACAATTTACCAACTAAGCTCTTAACATTTTTTTCTCCCTTTCTAACTTTTAGGATCAATTCTTCAAATTCCGTCATTTCTCTATCAAAAGCGTATTCTCTCATATATTTGTTATTCCAATTATTTACCATCATTTTCTGCAACCAATTCATTTTCAATTGTTCAAACAAGTTTGTCTTTCTATCATTATCCCTACAGATCTGTAACCAATCTTTCACCAGGAACACTTCATTCTTATCCAATATTCCCTGTACCTCTTTGTCTATCTTTATCGGAAAGCTCTCCATATCTAACAATTCCAAAATCGGAGAGGAATTCGGGGCCAGGTCCTTCTTTACTTTTTTCCATACATTCATTAATCCTTTCATCAAAGTGTTTCTAGTTACTACCTTTTCCACCTTACCTCCTAAAAAACCCATTTTACCTATGTTTCTATAATCCCTCATTTCAATTTCTTCCCAAATTGTTTTTCCCCTTGCAAAGATCTTCACAACATTTTTAATTTGAAAGGCTTGATAATATACCACCAGATTTGGCATTCCTAAACCCCCTTCTTTCTGAGGTAAGTACCACAATTTTTTTGGAAGTCTGGGGTTCTTTCCCCCATTACAAAAATTATTTATCATCTTTTGTAACTCCTTAATCTCCTTATCTTTCAATTGAATTGGTAATGCCTCAAATAAAAAAAATTAATTCTAGGTAACAACATAATTTTGCTAAGAGCAATTCTCCCAAACCATGACAGGTTTAACTTTTGAATTTTTTAAATTTTAAGCTTAATTTCATTTTTCAAACTATCATAATTCAAATTTTTAAGCTCATCCAATCTGTTTGATATATTTATACCCAAATATTTCAGCTTGTTTTTAATTTGAATGTTGCTCATTCCCCTTATCTTCTTTCGGTCCTCTTCTCCTATATTACAAAGCATCATTTCCAATTTATCCCAATTTATCTTTAAACCCATAATATCTTCAAAATCTTTTAATTGTACTCTAATTCTAGTCATAGCCTTCTCAGGATGTTTTACAATTATCAATGTGTCATCGGCATACATGCTTATTTTATTCCCCATAATCCCCTCTATTTTCCCATCCTCTCTTATAGCTTTTGCCAGAATCTCCATTGCCATAATAAATAATATAGGGGATAGAGGACAACCCTGTCTTGTACCTGCCTCTAATTTTACCTCATCCGTGAACTCATCGTTTACTCTAACATTGGCTATTCCATGTTGATATAATCGATCAATTACCCTTCTAAATTTATCGCCAAATCCATAACTTTTTATTATTTCCTTAACTGAAATCCATTGTAGGGAGTCAAATGCCTTAAAAATATCCAAAGATATTAATCCCACTTTTTCTTTCGTTTGACTCACAATATCTATTAAATCTAACACTCTTCTAGTCAAATCTGCCATATGCCTCCCCTTCAAAAAACCCACTTGATCTAAATTTATATAGTTACCCATAAAGTTGTCAAATAGTAAAGATGAGGCTAAAGTACTTTGGGCATCAAATGAGAAGGGAGGATTCACTTGAGAAGGCCTTGATGTTGGGAAAGGTGGAGGGCAAAAGAAGAAGGGGGAGGCCAAAGATGAGATGGCTAGATGGTATTGTAGACACAATGGGCACAGAACTGGGAGTGCTGAGGGGGATGGTGGAGGACAGAGGCGCCTGGAGAACAATGGTCCATAGGGTCGCAAAGGGTCGGAATCGACTGTGCGACTGAACAAGAAAAAGTTGTTTAAACGATTAGCCAGTATTGCTGTGAAGATCTTGGCATTTTGGTTTATAAGCGAAATTGGTCTATATAATTCTACTTTTTCTAAATTCTTCCCGGGTTTTGGCAACAATATAATTGTGGTCCTATACCATGAAGTCGGAATTTGCCCTCCATCCAATATATGATTATATAGTTTAACCAACTTTGGTACTATTATATCTTTAGACTCCTTTTAAAAGTCAGCAGGTAGCCCATCCTCCCCAGGAGCTTTCCCCAATTTCAAGCCCGCAATTACCTCTTTTACTTCCGTTTCTAATACTTGTTCTTCCATTCTGTCCCTATGCTCCTGTTTTATTCCACTCACCATTTGCTTCTCTAGCTGATTTTTAAGCTTCTCCACATCTATTTCTTTTCTTGCATATAAAGCTTGATAAAAGTCTTTCACAATTTTACATTTATCTCTTATCTTATTACATCTTATCCCTTGATTATTAATCAAAACATCAATTTCCCTTTTTCCCTTTTATTTTTTGCTGCTTTTGCTAATAATTTTGAATTTTTATTACTATATTCAAAATACTCTCTTTTTAGATAAATCAAATCTCTTTTCACTTTTTCTATATCTTTGCCTACCAATTCAGCCTTCAATCTTTGTAGATTACCAAATACCATCTTATCCTTCATCTTTGAATGTTCCTCCTGTAACTGCTTTATCTCGCTTTCAATTTTATTCTGTGCTTATGCTCTTTATATCTATTATTTGCCAACTTAATACACTCTCCTCTAAAAACCAACTTCATGGCATCCCAGACCACATTAAAATTTACCTCGCCATTATCATTTCAATGCCAACTTTCCTTCCAACTCTCCATAATTTGTTCTTTACATTTTTGGTCTTTAAATAAATTAACATCATATCACCATCTCCTTGTCTTTCTACTTTCACTCTGTAAACTCAATTCTAGAATCACCTTAGCATGGTCTGACTCCTTAAAAATTCCAATTTCAATCTCCTCCATATTTTTGACCATGTTTTTAGTTACAAATATATAATCAAATCTAGAATATGAGTTATGAACATCCAAAAAATATGAATATGCCCTTTCTGATCCCTTAACCTCTTTCCACGAATATTTCAAATTTAAGGAAATCATCCAGTTATCCAAAATCTGTCCTTTAATGCCTTTTTCACACCTTAAAATATTTGTACAATCCAAATTTGATCTTTCTAAATTAAAGTCACCGGCCACAATCATCTTTACTGATTTTTCTATTACCAAAATTTTGCGCACTTTTTCTAAAAATTCAGCTTGATGTTCATTTGGAGCATATATATTCACTAGGGTTACTTCCTCATCATCTATTTTCCCTTTTACTATCAAATATCTCCCCTCTGGGTCCAAAATACTGTTTATTTTCTCGAACCCCAATTTAGCAGAAATCAAAATTGGGACTCCTCTTGCTTTTGATGTACCATATGACTTTTCATAATATTGCATCCAACCAAGAACAATTTTATTTGTATCTTGAGATTTTTAATGAGTTTCCTGTAGAAAGACTATGTCCGGTCTGTCCTTCCTCAACGCTAGTTTTATCCTCTTCCTCTTGACCACAGATCCTGTACTTTTTATATTCCACATTAACACTTTAATACCCCTCATTATCAATTAAACACCCTCTTTTACCACTTCTGAGCTCTCCCTTGGGTGTGCTACCAACTAACCCTAAAAAACTAAAACAAAACTTAACACAAAAAACACTCATTGCTACCCTCCCCACTTTCTTCTTCAAGAAAAAAAGGTCGCCTTTGTGATCCAAAGGGGAGAGGGGGGAAGGTGTAAGATGCACATGGTAGTTATGGCTCAAGCACACCTTCCACATTGTAAAAACAAAACTCTTCCCCTATAAGAATTCTTACTTTCATTCCTTTTTTCCTTCTATCCTTTGCTTGGCTCTTCCTCCACCACAATCAATGATAGGTCATCTTCTGCTCCACCTGGGTAATCCTTGTATGCCTATCGGTACAATTCATTTAATCCAAAAGCAATTCTGGACCCTTTCTCACTTGTACTGTTATTGAGCCAAGTATCCCCCATCTTGTAACTGTATGTTTGGTCCCCCAGGCCCCAGATGAAGTACTCTGCATTTATATCTCTTAAATTTGATTCTATTGTTTTTAGCCAGGTGTTCAAGCCTATCAAGATCTTTTTGAATTTTATTTCTATCTTCCAGGGTATTCACTGTTGTTGTTCAGTCTCATAGTCGAGTCCGACCCTTTGTGACCCAATGGACCATTGCATGCCAGGCACCCCTATCCTCCACCATCTTCCTCAACCCACCCAGCTCTGTGCCCATTGCATCAACAATACCATCTAGCCATCTCATTTTCTGACACCCCCCTTCTTGTATTGTCCTCGCTATTCCACCCAATTTTGTATTGTCCACATTTTTGATAAGTTTTCCTTGCACATTTTCTTCCAAGTCCTTAATAAAAATGTTGAAGAGCCCTTGGACCAAGATTGACCCTACTAGTACCCTGCTTGTTACCACCACTCAGTTTGAGAAGGAGCCATTAGTAAGGACTTTTCATATGATTTTGTAACCAACTATGTATCTACCTGACAGTTGTTTTATACAGCCCACAGTTAGTTAGATTGGTAATCAGAATATCAAGGAGCATTTTGTGAACAGCTTTACTGAAGTACTTATTTATCACGGTCGACCAGGGAGGCTACACAATCTAAAAGTGAGATAAATTAGTTTAATAAATTTTTCTTGCTTATTTATTTATCAATTTCAAGCTGTCCCTTCCACTTATAATTCACATTTCCTTGGAATTCAGCAGTTCTGCCTTTCCTTTGTTGTCTGTTATCATTTTTCCATTCCCATTGAGTAGCTGAGTCACTCCTTCTTTTCTACCCCTTCACCTTCCCTGCTAGACTTCCTGATTAAACCCCATGTGAATTCTTCCTATTCACTCAATACCTAGGGTAGGTCTCAGTCCTTGGATGTGCTCTGTCAGCAAACAGAAAGGCCTTCCCAGCACTCACAGCTCTCAGTAGTTATTAGGACATGGCTTAGTGGCTAAGAAGCTGACTGGAAGGCTGCCAGTCAACAGTTCAAGACCCAAATACTGCAAGACGGAATGAGCTCCCGACTTTGTCCCAGCTCCTGCCAACCTAGCAGTTCGAAAACAAGAAATTGCAAGTAGATAAATAGGGACCACTTCAGTGGGAAGGTAAACAGCTCTCTGTGTGCTCCGATGTCTAGTCATGCCTGACATATGACCACAGAAACTTCTGCAGAAGCAAACAGCGCTGACTCTTCGGCTATGAAACAGAGATGAGCACTGAACCCTAGAGTTGGATGCAACTAGCTTTTGAGCAAGGGTGACCTTTACCTTTACCCTTTCCTCATATGCAGAACAAGCAATGCTTCTGAATGGGGAATTTCCAGGGATTAGTACAGCTCAGTTGAATTTTTGAAAGCCCTAAAAGATGATGGAATCAGATTACTGCATTCAATATGCCAGCAGATTTGGAAAACAAAACAGTAGCCACAGGATTGGAAAAGATCAGTATACGTTCCAATCCCAAAAAAGGGCAATGCCAAAGAATGTTCAAATTATCGAACAAGGTTATGCTCAAGATAATACAGGATAGACTTCAGCAGCATGTGGAGAGAGAACTACCAGAGTTGCAGGCTGGGTTCAGAAGAGGCAGGGGGACTAGAGACCACATTGCCAACATACGTTGGATCACGGAGAAAACAAAGGAATACGTTATACAAATAAGTCTACTTTTGTTTTATTGACTATACCAAGGCATTTGACTGTGTGGATCACAACAAAATGTGGCAAGTAATTAAAGAGATGGGAATACCAGAACACCTCATATGCCTCATGAGAAATCTGTACATGAATCAAGAAGCAACAGTTAGGACAGAACACGGAATGACAAAGGTGTGGACAAAGTAGATAAGGAAAAACTGTTTTCCATATCGCATAACACTAGAACTAGGGGACACTCCATGAAACTTTTGGGTACTAGTTCTCAAACAAATAAGAGAAAGTACTTTTTCACCCAGAGGATCACTGGTCTATGGAACTCCCTGCCAGAAGAAGTGGTGACAGCTGTCAGTCTTGACAGCTTTAAGAAAGGATTAGACAAGTTCATGGAGGACAAGGCTATCAATGGCTATAATTATGGATACTTAAGGACAACCTCCGGGTTGGAGAGATAGGCAGGATATCTCTCAATGCCATTTCCAGGGAATCCTAAGCAGGTGAAGGCATCTCCTTGGGAATACCCTGAAGGAAATGGTGAGCCGCTGTGTGAGACAGAATGCTGGACTGGATGGGCTGTGGCCTGTTCCAGCAAAGCTGTTCTTATGTTCTTATGACAAAGTGGTTTGAAATAGGAAAAGGAGTAAGACAAGGCTGCATTTTATCACCCTGCTTATTCAACTTATACACAGAGCACATAATGTGAAATGTAGGGATGGAGGAATCACAATGTGGAATCAAAATTGCTGGGAGAAACATCAACAATTTGAGATATTTAATTTAATTTAATTTAATTTAATAGTCATATTTATATATGCCGCCCACTCAGACAGAACCCGACTCAGGGCGGCATTACAACAAGTTCTAAAAACACATAAAAACACTTTAAAAGACCCACATCCCACCCACTTTAAAAGACCCATATCCCACCCACCCATCCCACCCACTATAAAAAGAAGAAGAAGAGGGAGTTCTTAATGGTTTACATAAGCCAGCAGGCGGGGACTGTGTTCCCATTTGGGCCCCACAACTGCCCTGCCAGCCAGGTCTTCAATCCTTTCCTGAAGGGCAGCAATTCTCTTTGAAGTCTTAGATCTGTTGGCAGGAGGTTCCAGAGAGTTGGTGCGGACACGGAGAAGGCCCTCCTTCGGGTGCTGGATAGATGTGCACCCCTAGCTGATGGCACTATTAGAGAACCCCTCCGGTCCACTCTGGTTGGACGGGCAGACACTCTTGGGATGATGCGGTTTCTAAGGTATCCTGGACCACTGCCATATAGGGCTTTAAAGGTCAAAAGCAGCACCTTGAATTGCACCCAGAGACAAACTGATAACCAGTGCAGCTCCCGAAGTAGCGGTGAGGCATGGGCATATCGCTCACATCCCATCACCACCCGGGCTGCCGCATTCTGGACCAGCTGCAGCCTCCGAATGGTCATCAAGGGCAGCCCCATGTAGAGCGCATTACAATAATCTAGTCGGGAAGTGACCAGAGCATGGGTGACCATAAGCAAGGAGCCCCGGTCCAGGAGCGTGCGCAACTGGCGAATCACCCGAAGCTGGGCAAAAGCCCTCCTGGCCACAGCCGCTACCTGTTCTTCTAGCAGCAGCAGCGAGTCCAGAAGGACCCCCAAGTTGCGCACTGGGTCTGTCTGGGGCAAAACAGCCCCATCCAGTACCAAAGATGGTAACTCCCTGGATAACCCTTATCCACAGCCACTCTGTCTTGCTGGGATTCAGCCGAAGCCCATTGGCCCCCATCCAGACCCCAATGGCCTCCAGGCATCCAGATAGGATTTCAACAGCATCACTGGGGTCCCCACGGGCCACGATGTACAACTGAGTGTCATCCGCATACTGATGGTACCGCACCCCGTGTGAACGAATGATCTCACCCAGTGGCTTCATGTAGATGTTAAATAGGAGAGGAGAGAGCACCGAACCCTGAGGCACCCCATACTTGAGAAGCCTAGGGCTGGACCTCTCACTCTCTAACCACACCGACTGGGTACGGCCCACCAGAAAAGAGGAAAACCAGGACAACACAGTGCCCTGGATCCCCAGTCCTTTGAGCCGTTCCAGAAGGATACCGTGGTCGATGGTATTGAAGGCCGCTGAGAGGTCAAGAAGAGCAAGGACGGATGGATAACCCCCGTCCCGCTCCCGCCAGAGATCATCCATCAGTGCGACCAATGCCGTCTCCATACCATACCTGGGCCTGAATCCTGATTGAAAGGGGTCTAGATAATCCGCTTCCTCCAGGACACTCTGCAGCTGGCGCGCCACCGCCTTCTCCAAAACCTTACCCAGAAAGGGCAGGTTGGAAACCGGCCTGTAGTTGTTAAGGACAGCTGGGTCAAGGGATATTTTCTTCAGGAGGGGGCGCACCAAAGCATGTTTTAGCGGTGCAGGAAATACCCCCTCCTGTAATGATGCATTTATTATCGCCCCGACCCAGCCACCTGTCACCACCTTGGAGGCTTTCACCAACCAGGTGGGACAGGGGTCCAAAGGACATGTAGTGGCACGCACAGCTGCAAGGAGCCTGTCCACTTCATCAGGGACAACAGGATCAAACCGATCCCAGATTGTACAGCAAGACTGTGCTCCGGTGCCCCCCCAACCCTCCCCATCCACGCTGGGATTCAGCCCTGAACGAATCCGATCGATTTTCTCCACCAGATGGTCAGCAAAGTCCTCAGACAAACCCTGCCAACCGGGCACCGATCTCCCCCTACCGAGGAGGGACCTGGTTACCCGGAACAGGGCGGCTGGGCGATTATCAGTGGAGGCAATAAGGGTGGTGAAGTATTGCCGCCTCACCACCCCCATCACCACTAGGTAGGCCCTAATAGCAGCTCTAGCTAGTGTCCAATCGGAGTAATCCTGGGTCTTCACCCAGCGGCGCTCTAGGCGTCTCTTTGCCCATTTGAGTTCCCGCAGTTCATCCATGAACCACGGGGATGACCTAACCCCATGGGCGCGGAGAGGCCGCAGTGGCGCGATTTCATCCAAGGCTGCTGTTGCCGTCCTGTTCCACAGGTCGACAAGTGCCTCGGGTGAATCGTGTAGCCGATCCAGAGGAACATCCTCCAGTTCCCTCTGGAATCCATCTGGATCCATTAGTCGCCGAGGGCGGGCCATTTTAATAGGCCCTGCCTCCCTACGATGAAGTGTCGCCCCCAGAAAGTCAAGAGTCACCAGATAGTGATCTGACCATGGCACAGGTGAGATGACTAAATCCTGTAATCTCAGATCACACTGCCACTGCTCCGACAAGAAAACTAAGTCTGGCATGTGACCACTGCCCCTGGTCGGACCCCGAACTACCTGAGTCAGGCCCATGGCTGCCATGGAAACCATGAACTCCCTTGCCACCTCAGAAGCCATCCCCAATGATGGCAAATTGAAGTCCCCCAGAACCATAAGCCTCGGGAACTCCAAAGCCAGCATCGAGGCGGCTTCGAGGAGCTCAGGCAGGGCATCCCTTACCCTGCAAGGGGGCAGGTACAGAAGTAAGATCCCCAACTGACCCTTGGGGCCCAACCGTAGAAGCAGGGCCTCACAACCAGACACAACCAGATATGCAGACGACACCACCCTAATGACAGAAAGTGAGGAAGACCTAAAGAAGACCTAAAGAACCTCTTGAATGAGCTGAAGGAGGAGAGTGCAAAATCTGGCTTGAGACTCAATATCAAGAAAACCAAGATAATGGCAACAGGCCCAATCAGTTCCTGGAAAATAGACGGGGAAGAAGTAGAAGCAGTGACAGATTTTACTTTCTTAGGATCTAAGATCACTGCAGATGGGGATTGCAGCCATGAAATAAAAAGACGACTGATTCTGGGGAGACAAGCTATGAGAAACCTGGGGAACATAATGAAAAGTAGAGACATCACCTTGAAAACAAAAATTCGTATAGTCAAAGCAATGGTATTCCTGGTGGTAATGTATGGGTGTGAGAGCTGGACCATTAGGAAAGCTGAGTGCAGAAGAATAGATACCTTTGAGATGTGGTGTTGGAGGAGAGTTTTGAGAGTCCCCTGGACAGCGAGGAGAACAAATAGGTCAATTTTAGAAGAAATCAACCCTGACTGCTCATTGGAAGGTCAAATAGTGAAGGTGAAGCTTAAGTACTTTGGACATCAAATGAGAAGGGAGGATTCACTTGAGAAGGACTTGATGCTGGGAAAGGTGGAGGGCAAAAGAAGAAGGGGGTGGCCAAAGATGAGATGGCTAGATGGTATTGTAGACACAATGGGCTTAGAGCTGGGCGGGCTGAGGAGGATGGTGGAAGACAGAGGTGCCTGGAGGACAATGGTCCATAGGGTCGCAAAGGGTCGGAATTGACTGTGCGACTGAACAACAAGTACAGCTCACTTTCTGAGATTAATTTTAATCACTTACCTTGTTGTTTTTGTCTCCTTGCTCTTTTGTTTTTTATCTTCCTCCAACAGACCCTTTCCTTTTCAACTTTCTTTATTACCTCTTTTCTGTCAAACTCCTGTTAGCTCTCCTTATTAGCTCACTTTGGTCACTCACTTCTTGGGATCTGTCTCTGTTTTATTCGTCTGCTGTACTCTGTTAGGAGTCATACAGATTTTTGCCTGCCCCGCTACTGTGACATCACACACATCCATTCTCAAGGCTCAGCTTTTGGCCATGAAAACTCAGGGAATAGGACCCTGCTGATCTGGCAAAATTAGCCTTATTCAGTAAAAGTACAGCATTCAAAACTGGGTAGTGTTTCACCTACTTTATGCCTAGCTTCTTTCCACCTGTGCTTCCTACTAGTTTTTCTGTACAGTCAAACCTCTATATATGAATTTAATTCATTCCTCGAGGTTGGTTTCATCTTGAAATTTTCTTGTCTTGATTTTCCCACAGGAATCAATCAATCAATCAATCAATCAATCAATCAATCAATCAATCAATCAATCAATCAATCAATCAATCAATCAATCAATCAATCAATCAATCAATCAATCAATCAACTGTATTTGTATTGCTGCCTCCCTCGCTGAAGTGACTCCAGGTGGCTCACAACAGTATCAAAAGATCAAAATACAAAACTTTAGAAACCATTAAAACCAGATTAAAACACCCTCCCATAAATTTGAAAAACCCGGATGGCTTTATATAAGCCAGCGGGAGAGGGGATTACACCAGCAGTGTCTCACATCCGCTGCACTAACCAGGTTTTAAAGCCCTTTCTGAAGGGTGGCAGCTCTGCCTGGAGGCGCAATTTGATTGGCAAGAGGTTCCACAAAGCCGGAGCAGATATGGAGAAGGCCCTCCTTCTAGTGCCAGAGAGAAGAGCCTCTCTGGCAGATGGAACCACTAGGGAGCCTTTGGTGTTCAAGGAATGATGACGACTCGCATTAAAAAGTGAAATAAAGCTCTTTATTCGTGGGGTTTGAACACAGTTTGGATGGGGCAAAACTCGGACTTATATACAATTCAACTGGTTACAGTAACAACAATAAACACTGCCAATTGGCCAACAACAAGTGCACACCTTTCAATCCACTTATTTGCATATAAAAGATACATTGCACGCCTGTCAGAATACGAATCGCACGCCTCCCGAAATCTCGCGAGACTACGCTGTCTGGCGAGATTTTGTAGCTGTCAAACAGGGACCCTGTTTGACAGCTAGAAAAATGTGGGAACATGATGGTTTGAATGGTTTTGACAGTTACACACAGTTATCATACATAACATTCTTCCCCCCTAGATAAAATCAAAATCCTTTAACCATGCTGGTGGTCTAGTTTCCGTTTTTCATCGGACACTCGGTTGAACCGGCTCGGGGGCTCATAGGACGGGCAATCCGTCTGAAATGAGAGATTGACTAGAAGGAGAGGACTGACAACCCAAATCAAAGCCCCGTTTGTCAGATGGAGGAGCAGGGGATCACTCAAAATCAAATGAAGGATAAGGTGAAAAGGTCAAACAATACTATGATGAAAGGTCTCATGGAGGTATGGAAGAAGGTAAAAAAAGACATGGTTCCGAATCTCTCTCCAATTTTGGAATTGACTGATATGATGTGTTTCCCAATAAAATTAGATAAAGAAAAAATCGAAATATTGGATAAAAATGGGAGGTTGTTATTGAAGGATTGGTTAAAAGCATGTGAAGTTGATGACGAGCGGAAAAAAAAATGTTTGAGATTTTAAATTTGAACTGGTTTCAGAAGTTAAAGGTGGATAATTGGAATAAAAAATATAAAAAAGAAATAGGGATAGATAGAGTACATACAGAATTTGAGGAATTGGTAAGGAAGATTAGAAAAGGGGAAAGCAGTACTAAAGGTCTTGTAAGCAAGCTCTATAATATATTGAATAGAGGTGCAGATCCACAGGAGGACTTGAAACGGAAGTGGGAACAAAACTTGAATATAAAAATTGGGGAGATTGAATGGAAAAACAAATGGAAAAAGAGAATTATGAGAACAATGTCTGTAAGAATTAAAGAACATAATTTCAAAATGTTGTGGCAATGGTACCTGACACCATTAAGACTTTACCAGATGGATAACAAAAGAGATAAGTTATGTTGGAGATGTAAAGAATATGACGGAACATATGAACATATGTGGTGGAGTTGCAAAAAAATAAGGGATTTTTGGGCAAGAATAGAAAATGAGTGTGATGAAATATTGGGTAAAAGTGTTAAGTTGGTGTCGGGTACCATTCTTTTAACGAATGTGGAAGGTTTGGGTTTAAATAAAGAGGAAAAAGAACTATTGGAAATTATATTGACAACAGGTAGACAATGTATAGCAAAAAATTGGAAAAACGATATAGATATACAGATTGGAGAGTGGTATAAAGAAATGTGGAGTTTAGCACTGAATGATAAATTGACCTGGGAGATTAAAGTCAAAAGAGATAATTTAAAAGAGAACAGATTTTGGAATATATGGAAACCGTTTGTGGATCACTCTATTATGGCAAGCGATAGTTCAGGACCAGTACCATCACAAAGAAGCTTCTGGAACTGAGTAAAAAATAAACTCTCCGGGCATTGTATATATACACTGGGTGATTATTATTTGTTAAAAAAGATTAGTGCTAGTACAGAAAGTTTTTTTTTTATCATTTTGGATATTGAAATAATGGTTTTTAATATTTGGTGGTTAAATAGCAGTTAATGAGTATAGATATTGTTATGTGCTAGCATATAGTAATGTTTGTTAACATGATATTAAGAATTTGTTAGTGTATTGTATCGTTAATGTATTGTTAATGTTTTTTTTTCCTTTCGTTTTCTGTATGTCTATTAAAAACTCAATAAAAAAAAAAAATCAAAGTTTAATGCTGGGGGTGAAAATGCCAACTGAGGGTCCCTCCTATGTGTACTGAGAGTGGAGGGTGACTCTAAACAATAGTGGTTATCATTGACAGTAGAGTCCAGTGTGCTAGACTGGGATAGTGTGGGAGTACTCCTGGCCTGAGTGGGGGAGCATTCAGCAATGTCTCCCTGAAATCGGTCCCTAGAACACATTTCTGGGTCAAAGTTAGCTGGTTGCTGACTATTACCTCTGCCTCCTGGATTTAAAGGGTTGGGGGCCAACCCTAACATTGAGTGTCTGTATTCATCCAGTGGGTCCAGTATTCTGGGTCTCAACTGGTCTGCGTGCCTTCTCCAGATCAGACCAGTGGCTGTTTCAATTCTGTAAGAAACAGGACCAGTTTGATCGATAACAAAACCAGAAACCCACGTAGGACCACTGGCTGCATAATTGCAGCAATGAACAGGGTCCCCAGGCGAGAAACCCTTCTGGTGTTGGATCGCTATATTTGTGCCCTTGTCCTCCACCCTAGAGGGATCCAATCTGTCCAGCAAGGATGAGAGTTTCCTTCGCTGGAGCAATTCAGCAGGGGATAGCCCTGAGGCAAGGAGGTGAGCCTATATGTGAAAAGAAACTGGCATAACTGGAGCTCCAAATCCCCTTCCCCCATGCGCCAAAGCGCCTGCCGCTCCACCTGGCCATTGGTGGCAGCATGGAATGGGGCGGCAGTGATGTGCCTAATCGCATTCCTTTCCATGAAGGATTGGAATTCTGCAGATGTGAATGTGGACGCATTGTCGGACACCAGAACATCTGGGAGTCCAAACGCTGTGAACAGCCTCCTTATGTGCATTATTGTTGTGGCTAAAGTGGTACTGGGCACTCTAATCATTTCCAGCCACCTAGAGAATGAATCCACAGGGAAGGTGGGATTGCTCTGGGAAAGCGCATTGACAGCTGGCAGAAGTGCTGACCATCTGTTCTATATCTCGGTCCAGTTGGGGCCACCAAAAGTAACTACGGGCAAGGGCTTTGGAACGTACAATTCCTGGGTTACTCATGTGAAGTAAATTTAAAACCTTATTGCGAAGGGTGACAGGAATGACCACCCACTGGCCCCACAGAAGGCAATCACGTTCCACAGACAATTCCAAGCATTTGTGGTGGAATGTTTTGAATTCCTCGGCTAGAGGAGAGACGGGCCAGCCTTTTTGTACCCAAGAAATGACTTTAGATAATGCCACATTTTTGGCCGTGGCTTTGGCTATGTCAGAAGTGATGACCGGTGGCGAGTCGAATGCCTCAATCATGAGGACCTGGCGATCATTTTCAATCTTGCAATCCGGTTCCCTGACCCCTGGCAGTGGAGAATGTGACAGGGCATCAGTGTGGCTGACGTCTTTGCCGGGCTTGTGCACTAGAGTGAAATCGCATGCATTTTAAAAGATTGCCCAGCACAACATCCGTGGGGACAGGATTTGTGGCATGGGCTTCCCATTGACAAAAATTCCAAGGAGGGGCTTGTGGTCAGTTACGATGGTAAAGGGCCTCCCGTAGAGGTAATTGTGGAATTTCTTGGTGCCCGCCACGATTGCCAATGCTTCCCTGTCAGTCTGAGTGTAATTTTTCTCAGGCTTCAAGAGGGGACGGGAATAAAATGCTACAGGGGCCTCCCTCCCGTCATTTAGCACATGGCACAACACAGCCTCAACTCCCACAGGTGATGCATCACACACAAGAACAACCCGTTTGTTAGGATCGAAGTGTGTTAACACTTCATCAGAAGACAGAAGTCTTTTTTGGTCTTGGAACGCTTTCTCCTGGCAATGGCCCCAGTGCCAAACAGTATCTTTCTTAAGGAGCCGGTGCAATGGTTCGACAACTGAGGTTTTGCGATGGAGAAAAGCGTGATAGAAGTTTAACAGTCCTAAAAATGATTGCAATTCAGCTTTACGTTTTGGCCTGGGTGCATTCTGCATTGCCGTCACCTTGGAGTCTGAGGGCATGATACCTTGGGGTATAATCCTGTACCCCAGGAACTCCACCTCCCATGCCAGAAACACACACTTGTCCCATCTGAGACGTAGACCAGCCCACTCGAAACATGACAGTACAGTAATACCTCATACAACGTCCGCTTCATACAACGTCTGATCCATACAACGTCACCCAATTCTTGGAAAAAAGTTGCCTCATACAACGTTGTCGGATGTTGTATGAGGCATAAGGTCCCCCGGCACGGGCGGGTCAGGTGGTGGTGAGGCTCAGCCTCGCGGCGGCGGCAGTGGATGGCTTTCCCTGGTGCTCAGCTGGTCCTCCTCCTCCTCCTCCTCCTCCTCCTCACCAACCCCAGCTGGGGGGTGAAGAGGAGGAGGAGGACCAGCTGAGCAGCTGGGAAAGCTATCCACCACTGCTGCCGTGAAGCCACCAGAGCCAGGGGCCGCCCAGAGACACCCCCAGCCTCACGGTGGTGGTGGATGATTTTCCCCGCCACTCAGCTGTTCCTCCTCCTCCTTCTCACCACCACCCCCAGCCAGGGGGTGAGGAGGAGGAGGACCAGCTGAGCGGTGGGGAAAGCCATCTACTGCCACTGCTGCGAGGCTGGGGGTGGTAGTCTCCGGGTGGCCCCTGGCTCCGGAGGCCTTGCAGCAGTGGTGGTGGATGGCTTTCCCCGCTACTCAGCTGGTCCTCCTCCTCACCCCCAGCTGCGAGACAGGGAGCCTCTCGCAGCGATGGCATCCTCCTCGCTTTTGACCCATCCTGCCTCTCCTCGGGACTCGCAACACCTGGTCCCGGTGAATGGGAGGCCAGGCACCGCTGCTGCGTCCCCACCTTCCAAGCCCCGGAGGGCTTAAAGGACGCCACCCTGCACCACCCGAGGACCCGTCCTGCCTTTCCCCGTGACTCACAACACCTGGTCCCAGTGGATGGGAGGCCAGGTGCCGCCGCTGCGTCCCCGCCTTCTGAGCCCCAGAGGGCTTAAAAGATGCCACCCCGCGCTGCCCGAGGACGTAGCCCTCTTTCCCAGCCCGACATTTGCCACAGGGAAGAGTGAAAGTGAACTCCTGGGCCAATATCGGCATGGTAGAGACTTTATATAGTCTAGCGCCATTGCCGCCTTGTTTTGACCCGCTTCCATCGCTTGATCTTGGCCGTGGGAATCCTTCTTTTCTTTTCTTTCTTGCTTTTTATGTTGTATGCTTACTGATATTGTATCTTTTCCCCCACTGCTGCCTGCTTCAGGCAGCATGCCCCAATGTGAACCGCTTGGAGTATCCTTCAGGAAGAGACAAGCGGTATATAAATAAAACTTTATTATCTTTATTACTATTTTCTGCTCTCCGGAAACGACGTTATACAAAGCATCGGTGGCAATAATTTGGACGTTGTATGAGGCATCGCGGCAAGGATTTTGCATGCCTCATACAAAGTCGGAATTCATACAATGTCCTAACTTGTGGAACCAAGTTTGGATGTTGTATGAGGTATTACTGCACTCTATCAAGCCTGGCTGCTAGTTCGATGGTGTCCTTAGCGGTGATCAGGACATCATCGAAGTATGGCAGGATCCAGGCAACCCTTTTAGAATGTGTTCTACAAGAGATTGAAATATTCCTGGGGCTGCATTCACCCCGAGCTGTAGTCTGGTCACCTTAAATGCCGCCTTATGCATGACTATGGTCTGGGCTATGGCAGCGGCAGGAGTCATGGTTAACTGTTGGTAAGCCTGGGCAAGGTCAAGTCTTGCAAAGCAGTTTCCTCCATGCAAGGAGGCAAGAAGGTGGCTTACCATTGGCACAGGATATGCGTTCGGGCGAATAGCTTTATTGATTGTGCATTTATAGTCCGCGCATATCCTGACCTCCCCGTTGCTGTTTAGAGCAGTCACAATCAGTGTCTCCCATTCGGCAGAGTCCGCCGGCACCAGGATGCCGTGCCCAACCAGCTCGACTTCGATCTTCTCTTTGAGGGCAAAGGTTACCCAGCACGGCTTCATCCAGATGGGCCGGATGGCAGGATCAAGTTCAAAGTCAACAAGGGGCCCTTTGTACAAGCCTAAACCCTTTTTGAACACCTCAGGATGTGCAGCACAAACGTCCTGGATTGGGTCAGAGTTTATTGCATGAATGCCAGATAGCCAGATCCCCACGGGCTTAAATCATTGGGTCCCAATAAGATTGTTAGTGCCCTGTTTAACCACAACCAGGGGCAAGGTGGTGCATATATTTTTGAAACTAACCAAGAAATTACCCACCTCCAGGACCGGAATCTGGCAACCCTGCACATCCCAGAGGGAAGTCTTGAGGGATTTAAGCTTGGGCCGAGAGGCTGGGGGAATCCTCAAAATCTCCCGCTGTGGAATTATAGAAAATGTAGTACCTGAATCCACCTCCATTCTGAAGGGGACATCCTGAAGGCTCAGGTCGGCGTAGAACCTTTTACTGATGCTGCCCGCTTGACATGGATCTGGCTCGGGTGACACCTTGCCGATGGACGCGTCATGGCGATGACCACACTTGGACTCAGGTGCTGAAGGTCTCCGCTTCTGCTGCAGGCATACCTTGACTATGTGCCCCTTCCACTCGCAGTTGTGGCATTTTGCAGTGCGGAATGGGCACTTCTTGTGGTTATGCCGGGCCCCACAGCCATCGCACTTCCAAAGGAATTTCTTCTCCCAATCGTCGCTCTCGGTGTTTCTGTTGAACCGCTTGGACTTCACCCTCTACGTTGCTGGACTTTGAGGAAGAGGTGGAACCAGGAGATGCTGATGACAAAGAAGATGAGCATCGGTGGGCTTGCACGACTGATTCGGTGGCACTGGTGGTGGAGTGGCAATGCCAGAAGAGCCTCACTCTGGACCGTGCGGCCTCAGATGCTAATGCCTCTTCCAGTACAGCCTTGAACGTTAGCGTCTTCCTGACCATGAGGCGACATTGAACATCCTCATGCCGGCCAGCAGACAGTCACAGAGCACTTCTTCGATGTTGTCCCACTTGCATGGGGCGGCAGCCAGGCGAAGTGCGGTGACATATTCAGCAATGGATTCACCAGGGCGCTGCTCCCTTCTGTGAAAGGCCACCCTGGCTGGGAAGATCGAGACCTCCAGTTGCAGGTGCTTCCTCAGTGCTGACAGGATCTCAGCGAGCAGCACCTTATCCATGTCCCGAGGAAGAACAAGGTGGATGGCCAGCTCAAGCATCTCAGATCCGCACTGTGCGAGGAAGCAGGAGCGCTTCTGGTCCTCATCGGTGATCTTCTGGGACGCCATAGCATAGTGGAACCGGCGTTCATAGATTGCCCATTTCTCTGGATGAGCTGGGTTGAATGGGCCGATGTTGCTGCCTTGTGGGGATGCCATCCCACCTTCGTCGCCAATTTGGTGTTCAAGGAATGATGACGACTCGCATTAAAAAGTGAAATACAGCTCTTTATTGGTGGGTTTTGAACACAGTTTGGATGGGCAAAACTCGGACTTATATACAATTCAACTGGTTACAGTAACAACAATAAACACTGCTAATTGGCCAACAACAAGTGCACACATTTCAATCCACTTATTTGCATATAAAAGATACATTGCACGCCTGCCAGAATACGAATTGCACGCCTCCCGAAATCTCGCGAGACTACGCTGTCTGGTGAGATTTTGTAGCTGTCAAACAGGGATGCTGTTTGACAGCTAGAAAAATGCGGGAACATGGCGGGTTGAATGGTTTTGACAGTTACACACAGCTATCATACATAACAGAGCCCCTCCGGTCTAATCTTGTAGGATGGGCAGATGGTCTTGGGGTGATGCAGTCTCTTAAGTATCCTGGTTCACTACCATGAAGGGCTTTAAAGGTCATTACCAGCACCTTGAATTACACCGGCAGCCAATGCAGCTCCCGCAATAGGGGTGAGGCATGGTCATAGCAACCACACCCATCACCATGCGGGCAGCCGCATGTTGCACCAACGGTAGCCTCCGAATGGTCATCAAGGGCAGCCTCATGTAGAGCATGTCACAATAATGGAGTCCCAGTCCAGGAGCGGGCATAATTGGAAAATAATGCGAGGTTGTGCAAAACCCCTCCTGGCCATGACTGAAACCTGCATTGAATGCAATTTTCCATAGGAATGCACTGAATTTTGTATCTCGAAAAAAAATCCTATTACAAATTCGTATCTCAAACCTGATTTTTTCTGAGATTTCCGGATGTATCTTGAGATTTTCTTAAGCCGAACCATTCTTATCTCAAGGTTTGACTGTATTTTTCTTCTACAAAACACATACACACATCAACCAGGCATTCCTCATTTTAACCTGTGCATTTAATTTTAATTTCATTCTATATTTGCTTTTTCTGAACATAATCTAGGAGTCTGAAGTCTAGATGTGCAGTCCAATACTGTGTGACATTGGCTTCAGAGCATCTGAAGAATGTATGAGAAGCTGTAAGATTAAAGGGGAATCACTTCCTTCCCACCCATTCGATTTATGGAAGCTGGGTCTTTTAAAAAATTACTTTAGTTCTTCACCTCATTACTAAGTTCTAATTGTAATTTTAGTTACAAAACTGTTTCCCTGCTATCTGCCAACCTATTTAACATGCTCATTATGCTCTATCGTAGTCATTAATAAAAATACATATGACAAGAGCTAGCAATCGTAAGCTCTCATCCATTTTTTGCTCCTCCTCTGGCATTTCCCCATTAACAGTTTTTGAGGGTGGGTCATCAACATGTTTTAGTTCATGCAGATTTAGCAAGGCTTTTCCACTGCTTTAAACATTCTTTTAAATTTTAGAAGAATAGCATCTGTAATAAGATCAAGAGCCTTGCTCAAGTGAAGTGCTGCTGAAACCACTGATTTCTTTTTTAAATACTCAACTTCTTTTTAATGGAGACATTAGATTGGTTTGGCATCATTAACCTCTCAGTAAACTTTCAAAAATGAATGTTATTATAAATCAATAGATAAAATAAGCTAATTAAAATGCATCAATTTGTATTACTATACTTCATGTTATTTTATTAGGAACAAAATTGGTTGGGAATGAAAAGTCATCTATGTTGCTATGTTGCAGCCAAAGATACCTGCACAGGAAAAAGTCTCATAAAGTTCCATGGTATTTACACACTATGAAGTTAAATAAACAAACAACACTTCTACTTAACAAATATTGTGTTAAGAGATATCCATGGGCACTCATGCTCCAATATGATGGGCACAGTCATGAGCTTTCACAGCAATATGGATGTGATATAGTGTTCCATGCAGTGGTTAGCTCCAGTTATTCGACTTCTTTGACAGTGAATGGGATTAGAGGAAAAGTGCTGGACCACCAGTGCAGGTGGTGAGTGATTACTCTCACATGGAATAATAGAGTTGGAAGAAAACCTTTCCATATATTGAACAGTCAAAAAGAAAAAAAAAGGCAGGTAGGCAGGCAATATGATACTTTCTTACTTGCACAGGCACCAAGGGTAATTAATAACATGTTTCTGTACAGGGTCTGGTAATGTGATCATGATCAATACTTCAGTGGCACAGAGAGAACTGAATTCAGTACAGTTCTTGGCCAGCATTTATCCATTTCCAAATAATTGTGGAGGAGACTATCTTTACAACAAATGCATCACTACACAACTTGAAATACATTCCTTTTTCTTACAATGCAAGACAAATAACCTCTCTCCTTCAAAACCTAATCAACCTAGTTAAAGATGAAACTGAAAGCCATCCCTTTTAATATACTGTATATGAACACAAGCCAAGAACATTTCAGTCTCCTTGATCAGACAAAAGAAGACTCAGTATATGCTTTTTTAAATAGCTAGCAACTTTCCTGTTAACATAAAATGTTATTGTCCAGATTTATACGTATATAATTCTATCTGAGTTAATGGCCCTCTACAAAATTAATTGACAAACCAGAGATGATGGGGGAGAAGAGTGAAATGGAAGTGGTCTAAATGGGAAATAAATTTTCTTTCATAGATGTTTAAGTTTAGATATTTGGTATACAACAGTTCATTGGCCTGGAGACCCTGGCTGCAGAGACAAGGGCTGAGTTCAAATTCTACTGTGTGTTCTGAAAGCCCCCAAGAATCATTGCCTTACTGTGGTGAGGGGGTTTGTGTGATTCGATGGGGCTATGGGCTTTGCTGTGTAGGGCCACCCAAGATGGACAGGCCATAGCAGAGAACTCAGACTAAAAACAATCTACTGAGAAAGAAACTAGCAACCCAATCCAGTATCCTTACCAAGAAAACCCCATGGACTGTAGCAAAAGGCTAAAAGATATGATGCCCAAATATGAGCCCCTCAGGTTGGAAAGTGTCTAATATGCAGATGAATGCACGCTAATGGCAGAAAGTGAAGAAGACCTAAAGAGCCTCTTGATTAGGGTGAAAGAGAAGAGTGAAAAGGTTGGCTTGAAACTCAACATTTTTAAAAAAATAACAAGATCATGGCATCCAACCCAATTACTCCCTGGCAAATAGAAGGGGAAGAAATGGAAGCAGTGACAGACTTTACTTTCTTGAGATCCAAGATCACAGAAAATGGTGACTGCAACCATGAAATAAAAAGACAAACCTAGGCAACATAATAAAAAGTAGAGACATTGCCCTGCCAACAAAAGTCTGAATAGTTAAAGTGATGGTCTTCCCAGTAGTAATGTATGGCTGTGAGAGCTGTACCATAAGGAAGGCTGAATGGAGAATAGATACCTTCAAACTATTGTGGGAATGTATCTGGTTTCTGTCTGCCTGTCTTCTACACATTTTGTAAACAAAGGCCTCTTTGTATACATGAGAGACAACGCTTGACTTTGGGCATGCGTAGAAAAGTGAGAAGAATTCTCCTTATTTGGTTCGGACATTCTAATTGGTTGTGTGTGCCTTAGTTTTGTTTCTGATATACTCTGTGTGAATAAAGAGACGCCATGATTATTCCTTTGTTCAGCCAAGACTGCAGTCGTGTGTATGTGTTCTCTCTATTTCTCTATCTCTGTTTCTTCCTTACTCTGCCTAATGAAGCTGGACTCCATTAGACTTTTTAACTCTTCCTTTGTTTATCTGGGGCTACAAACTGCTCCTTATGAGGCTGATTAGATCTCACATGGATCGGATTTCTACAACTGATGCCCCGTGTGAGGCATTTGAACTATTTGAAATCTGCTTCAGCAATTAGCAATTAGCACCTCATTATCACCTCATTGCGACCAGGGACAAGGTCTCACTCACCCACGACCAGAGGAAAGGTCACTCAAGCGCTTGAGAAATTCATCCAAACATTGGATCCCAACAGGGTGAGTGAAAGATTTATTATGGTGTGTGTGCTAGCTTCGCCAGAGCAGGAGTTTTGTAAAGATCTTTCATATCTTCTGAATAAGAATGGGAAACGGGCTGATACGAAGGAAGTACAACAGCTGGTCCAAGTTGTAGGAAAAATCTGTCCTTGGTTTAAATATGATTGTCTGGACTTAAAAGATTGGGATAAGATTGGGAATGAATTGCAGAAGCATGATGGGGTTTCTGTTCCAGTGCAATATATCTGGAATGAAGTCAGAAACTGTCTTCAAAGACTTACTCCAAGAAATATGTTGTTGTCCCAGCGGCTTGCTGGTCCCCCTCCACAGCTTTTGCCCCCAGCCAAGGGAGGGACTCTGGCGTCGGCCCCTCCATCATATGAGAAACAACAGCATGAGCCCCCTGATGGAGGTGGGGGTGGAAATGGAGATGGAGATGGGACATTATATCCTGCCTTGCAGCAATCAAGCCCTTTTAGCCCTACAAAAGACCTGTTCTCTGCTGCTTTAACTGCAGCTGTGCTGGATATGGAAACTGTTGCTGTATATCCAGTGAACAGAGAGGCTCTTGAAAATGGGACTGCTGCAATACTGCCTGCCAAGTCTAACAAACAACTAGTGCCAGCTGATGGGGAACAAATGGTGGGGACCTCATCACAGATTGAAGCTAGTAATGCATGCAAAGTGGCAGGAAGCAAGGAGTGTGATTCCAAGAGCAGCACAGGAGACCTCAGCTTACCCCTGAAGCAACCCTCATCACAAAAGCAGGAGAAGCTGAGTAGTAAACTTGATTCCTCACATGTGGCCAGGAAGTGGAAGAATGGCCCAGAGGAGGAATGCACAAAACCCAAGACCAGAAAGGGGTGCAAGTACAAACTAACAGATGCAGTTTGTCATAAGGTTGAGAATCAGAAGCTGCAGATGAAAGAAATGCAGAGGAAAAGGGGTGTGGATCCTTCCTCTATGGACAGCAGGCTTTTGCAAAAATACAAGGAGGGAGAAGACGTACCCCAGTTTTTGGCTGATTCTGAATTGCTCAACCCTCAAACAAAGAGATCCAGAGTGGGCTGTTCCAAGTTTCAAGCATCAGGATTGCAGGGAAAGCAAATGGGAATTCCCTGTACTGTTCTTCTGTGTGAAAGTTACTTGCAACTTCTGGAGAAGTTCTTTGTTCTCATACCTCATCTGCCTGCCTTAATACAGATGGGTGTGGCTGGAGCATGAAGGAATGTGTGTTTGCCTGAAAAGCTGAAGGGGGGTTGTGTGGTTGTCTTGTGAATTCAGTGAGAATTAATTTATGGCCTAATTTCAACCTTGCCATGCCAAGAACTGTGCTGGAGAGAAGATAGTGTTTAAATTGTAATCTGAGAAGAAGAAAGCTTCAATCAACATTTGGACTTTTAATTTGGACATTTTAATTGGACTAAAAAGTTTGTGTGGACTCTAAAGAAGAATTGGCTTTGTTTGCATTATAAAACCTGAAAGCCTTTTTAAAAAATTGTCTACCTGCTCATGCTATGAGTGTGAAATGCTCTAATGATATTTGTACTGTATTTGATTTACCATGCTATGCTGGTTTTAAGTTATTGAATGCCTCTTTCATTTACACCAGTGAGAGAAGAAGAAATGTAAGGCCTTACTCATGTAATTGGGGAGTGAGAAATGCTTGCTAGAATGCTACAGAAACCTCCTTCATGAAAGGAAGAAGAGAAATGTTCATGTTTTATTCATGCTTAAATGTTTTGCTTATTCTCTTGCAGGGGAAAGACCTGTCTTTGCTTATGTTATGTTTTGCCTTATGTACCTCCAGAAGTACATGGAACATTTTTCAGTACCATACACATGTAAATGGGTTTGTGATATTGCATTTGTGTTATATGTCACTCATGTTTCATATCTAGTTACATGGTGCTAGTAATAACATAGCACTGGTCATCCAACAGGGCATGTTCCTGTTTCTTAGAGAAGTGTCTTCCTAAGCCATTGGTCGTCTATTGGCAACAAGGGGATCCTGAGTGGAAGGGTCCCTGCCCGAGCGGTCCGCCCATGGAGAGAAAAGAAGGTTACTCAGCTCCATGACGGTGGTTCACCAGTGGACTAAGTTTGCTGACATTTGTTCTTTTCTTTCTTACTGTGCTTCCAGCTGTAAAAACAATGACTCATGGGGGCAACCCCAACTTTTGGCTTTGTCATGCTAGCTATATGTTTGAGGTTCATGGTAAGAATGCAACGTTATACTATGAGCATTCACTGGCAGTGTCTCAAATGGCCTTTCTTCCGGCATTGTTCAACACGCCTGAGTTGCAACATATTGATAGGTCTACACTCTTCTCCAATCCCCCAGAACAATTTAACAACACCCGCTGGCGAAGCATGACATTCAAGAAATACACTAAAGGGCTTTGTTTCTGCTGTCATAGTTCTGGGGTCTGGAATAGTAAATGGAAGCACTGGACTCAAGCAAAAAGGGTTTTGCGGAATGTAGGCAATTATACAGGATGTGACGATTATTTTTGGTTATGGGGTAGTTATAACAGTTCTTATAAGCTTAATTTTACCTTGTTTAACACTACTATTGAAGATATATATGATGTGTTTCCTATGTTTACTCCTGATTATTCTGCTATAGATAGTGGTTCAATTTGCAATGGATGGCAAATCAAGGATCCCAACATGTGGTTCTTTTTTAATGGAGTTGCCACGAATTTCCATCCAGGACAATATCAATGTGCAGCATTGGGTTATTTTACCTTACCCGTACAAGTGCAAATGCCGCTTCAGGCAGATGCACGGCGCCGGAGAGCTGCTGCCGGCCCGATGGGTTCTGATTGCAATGATGAAGTGATAAATGTTCAGCTTTCTGATGGTAGCTCCTGGGGGAGAGCTATAGGGAGTATTATCACTGGAGCACTCACATTGGGATCATACCCAGGTGTCATTTCCCAGGAGAATAGAAGGTCCATTTTGGGACTCACCTGTAGGCTGGAGAAATCAATCAATGCCACAGGGAGGGTCATACGGGATCTTCAAATGGAAATCACTGAGCTCCATCAAGACCAAATGCAGGACAGACTGGCCATAGATTACCTGTTAGCAAAATCTGGAGGATTTTGTAAACTGGTCGGGAACCAGGGATGTCGGGTAAAATTCCAGGATCTGAATAATACTATTGAGAAAGAACTTCAGAATTTACAGGAGAGCATTACTAACAATGTACACACTGATGTTAATCTCTTTGATTGGATGACTTCTTGGTTGCCTGATTTGTCTGTCCTTAGACAAGTTTTCTTTTATGGGGTCATTATTATTATTTGCCTTATATCTTTGTGTTTTTGCATTTATTGTATTCCTAATCTTATTTCTATGTGTAACACATGTCCACTGCGTAGAAGGGAGACATCGGGTTTTGCACGACGGCAATTGTACTCAATGAGGTATCATCCTCCGGAACAAGGTACCAGGAGTCAGGAGGGGTACGATGTCCAGGAGGACAGTGATGATGTATATGGAGGAGTAGTTGTGGAGTATGATGACATGCAGGGGTATGATTAGCCATCCCTCTTTCAAATTTAAATGAAAAAGGAGGACATGTAGGAATGTATCTGGTTTCTGTCTGCCTGTCTTCTACACATTTTGTAAACAAAGGCCTCTTTGTATACATGAGAGACAACGCTTGACTTTGGGCATGCGTAGAAAAGTGAGAAGAATTCTCCTTATTTGGTTCGGACATTCTAATTGGTTGTGTGTGCCTTAGTTTTGTTTCTGATATACTCTGTGTGAATAAAGAGATGCCATGATTATTCCTTTGTTCAGCCAAGACTGCAGTCGTGTGTATGTGTTCTCTCTATTTCTCTATCTCTGTTTCTTCCTTACTCTGCCTAATGAAGCTGGACTCCATTAGACTTTTTAACTCTTCCTTTGTTTATCTGGGGCTATAAACTGCTCCTTATGAGGCTGATTAGATCTCACATGGATCGGATTTCTACAAACTATGGTGCTGGAGAAGACCTTTGAGAGTCCTCTAGACTGCAAGGAGATCAAATTAACCAATCCTAAAGCAAATCAACCCTCACTGCTCCCTGGAAGAATAGATACAGAAGCTGAAGCCGAAATACTTTAGCCAACAAATGTGAGGGGAAGACTCATTGGAGAAGACCCTGATGCTAGGACAGAAGGTAAAAGGAAAAGGGGGCAGCAGAGGATGAGATGGTTAGACAGCATATTTTATGTGGTGGGCCTGGGCAGACTCTGGAGGATAGCGAATGACAGAGGAGCCTGGTGTGCAGTGGTCCATTGGGTTACAAAGGGTCGGACTTGACTAAATGAGTGAACAATAACAACATTTATAAGCAATAGTTGTAAGCAGTACTATATTGTATTCAAGTGGTTTCTACCTTAAAAAAACACAACCCTGATTGAACACATAATTAGTTTATATCAGATAGGGACTAAGAAGTTCTGTCTCATTTATTCTTAGTTCCCAAAATGAGGAGGGAACTGTGATACAGTACCTGACTATAGTTCTGTCCATAGTGAGGATCTAATAAGTGGATATACTCCATGAGATAAAAAACACATAAA
Organism: Bradypodion pumilum; assembly: GCA_035047305.1. Classification (NCBI taxonomy): domain Eukaryota; kingdom Metazoa; phylum Chordata; class Lepidosauria; order Squamata; family Chamaeleonidae; genus Bradypodion; species Bradypodion pumilum. Next base: position 429,058,676 of record JAWDJD010000001.1, on the reverse strand, counting down.
TTTTCTCTGGACACAGAGCAGAATGCTAATTGAGTAGGATGTGGTTTATTCCTCACTTGGGCCAGTCACTTTCTCACATACACTGTAGGGCTCTTGTGAGAAGGAAAAGGGAAAGACTAGAGCCAGATAGACTACTTTTAGCTCATGGGAGGAAAGGCTTGTGTGTGTGTGTGTGTGTGTGTGTGTGTGTGTGTGTGTGTGTGTGTGTGTGTGTGTGTGTGTGTGTGTGTGTGTGTGTGTGTGTGTGTGTGTGTGTGTGCGTGCGCGCGCGTGCATGTGTGCATATATATACAACAAAATAAAACTGCCATGAAAAAAGGGACTAGGTCAGTGGTGGCAAACCTATGGCACATGTGCCAGAAGGGGCACTCATGTTTGTGGGCATGCGTGCCTGACCCACCTCTCTGCCAAACAGCCCAATGGGAGCCTTCCTCCCTCCCCCCAGAACAGAGTTCACCCTGCCCCTCTGATTGGGCACTTTGTCTCTGAAAGGTTTGCCATCACTGGACTAGGTTAACCTCCCCCCCCAATGCTGCTTTGTTGGTTTATATTGATTGCAGCCAACGACTCAACACTGAGTGTTGGGTGGCGGTAAATTTAATTTAATAGATTTATATACCGCCCTATCCAAAGGACTCTGGGCGGTGTACACTAAAACCAATATACAGGTAAAACAATTTAAAAACCCATAAAAACATAACAATGTTACCCACCCACCCCCGCCGTGACATCTATTATCTAAAAACAAATATAAAATCTTAAAAACCTTTTTTTTAAAAAAATTAATTACAGGACTCCCTAAAGGGGCCTACGGCTACAGGCGGATGAGCCTCTTTAGGTGGAGTGATTGCCCCCTTAGTGGAGGAAATGCCACTGGAAACCATCATATTGGGCCCAACGGCAAAATGAGCGGAGGAGGAACCACTTCACCATTCTGATTCCCAATGATCATAGAGGGGGAAGAAGCCATGCCAGATGGAGCCTTGAGGATATTGTACCTTGTCAATCCATTGCAGACCCGGTGTCAAATCCTGTATGTCTTATTTATACATGCCGCAGGAGGTGACTTTGTGATCATAGCATGTGGGTCACTTCAAGGCAAACTGGGATCCATCTTAAACAAATTCACACCGATGGCCTTTTTCCTGAAAACATTCTCAGGGAGAAAAAAAGTATACTTGGACACGAGTTGCAGCCAATGTTATTGGTTATCGGCAGGATATGGCTGCCTCTTCCTTTCATTGCTTTTGGCAATACTTTTTATAAATCCAGACACTGGGGTTTTGTAGGGCAATCAGACTTAATCCAAGGATGATATTGTTAAGTACAATTCTCCAAAAGTACTGCTTCCATTCCTGATTTTTTTTTTAAAAAAAGGGGGAAAAGAAACCTTCTCCTTATAACATAGATTCACTTTAGTACTGCTGAAACTAAGAAGCCATGTCCCTTGCAACTCGAAACCGTTGTTAGTGCAGATGGTGTATATTAGATATGCATTGCAGGTGTTTCAGTGTAGCATTGGCATATACAAAAAAAGCAATGCAAAGACACTTCCCTGGATGTCTTCGTCATCTTCTAAATGAAATGGGCTAGACTCCCTCCTGGCTATGTGGAGAGCAGCTGCTTCAGTGCCCTGTAGCCAGAATGAACGCTATATGATCTCAGAGCCTGTCAGTTCACTCTTCAACCTCACATCTCTCCTGCTCCACATCTGGTGCACTTATTGGTTGCTTACACTGCACATGTCAGCCACTTTGGGGCTGCTTTCCCAAGGTCCAGGACTGGTTGTATCCATGGCTTTCCTTTTATTTGTGTGAAGAAAACTCCCCTTGTGCCTTTTGTTCCCTTTGATGGCCTTTGTGGAATGACGTATGGATTCACAGAAAGCCCCAGGAAGTTTTTGCCAACAAGATAATCGTTTTTCCACTTCAGGCAAGAGTTTTCAAGGGTTTTTCCATGTAATTAGAAGTGTTACATACTGCCACAGAAAGAACTCCAAGTGCTGGAGAAAGGAAAGCAACAAGATCCAGTCCACTGTGTTTGTAAAGAACACCTCCGCTGCTAACAAACGTCAAACACAAAGTACTGTGAGCCAATTTCATCAGATATTGACTGCTTTAAACTGTTTTAGAACCCTTCTAGTGGCTTGTGAGCCAAAACTATTTGCTGAAGAAGCATGAGCCATATTGGGCCCAAAGGTGATTTTTGTATTGCAGAAGCTAAGTTTGGAAAGTTTAGCCGAATGTTCTCCGATACTAGATTTCTTAACATTGTGATGAGCTGAGGTTAGGCAAAGTGAAACCCTTTACAGACCATAGGCTGATTCTGAAAAGATTCAGGGTTTTACCAGAGGATCTCTTTCCATTGTCCCCAAGGAAAGTAATTTAGTCAGATTTAGCCCAGGCATAACCTGAGAAGTGGGTGGATGGGAGGTGAATATTTTTCTTTTCTTTCTTCTCTTTCTTTCCCACTCCGACAAGCCAAATAAATGTTATAATACAGTAATTAGCAAAAGGGCTTTGGGAAGTTGCTAGTATCCTGTGAGCTACAGGTACTATGCTCAGGAACTAGGCCTAGCAAAAGGAACCAATCTCTAGGTTTATTTTTTTATTTTTTAAGGAAGGTCTGTGCTGACACTGGGTCTGAAGGAGAGTTAATTTGTTCACTATAGGAAATCCTATGTCAGAGTGGGTTTCCCTAAAAATTTGTTTTAGTTACATTTGTGAAGCTTCATTTTACACTCAACCTGTGGATGTCGGTAAGTAAACCTTGATCAGCATCCTACTGGCGTTTTGCGTAAGATTGCATAACTAGATAAGGTGTCAGAGCACATCTTGGCTGTGCATTTGGACATATGACCAGGCACACCACCAAGACTCAGCCTGGCACCTTATCAGCCGGAGTTGGCAAATCCCAGGCAAATGCCATTAGGATTTTGTCTCTCATGCTACAGAACCACTATGTACCATTGACTTTCTTCGAAGAAAATGGTGGGCTAACTGCTGTCCTGAAACTACAAAAAAATTATCTTTCTGATGAACATGGTCCAGACAACCAGGTTGTCTCAACACGCAGACTATGGTTGCCCATCCCTTGGGAGGCCAGTAAGACTTCAACCAGAAATAGGGTCTTCTCAAAGGTGGCCATCATTATGGGATGATGCATTTAACTATTAACTTCTTCTTCCCTGTCTTGGCCAGAAATGAAATTGCCAAAATGAAGCCACCTTTTGGTGAGTTCATTCACCAGTTCCTTTCATCTTACCTAGTGTGAGAAAGATTAGCTGGCAACACAAAGTTGCCATTACCAGGATACACCCGATTATGGTTCAAAAATACCAGACGCTTTGAGGAAGCTCTTTCTGCGTACCCCAACTATTAACTTAATCACTGCCTTCTTCTTTTTAAATATAAGGGACATTATATTTGGGTGGTTATGTTCAGTGCCCAGAGTGACAATTTTGTCAGATGGACAGCAAATGAACTCTCTCTCTCTCTCATTCATTCATTCTGCAATTTTTTTTGTGGTCTTTGTGCTTGTCAGAATGTCTGAGGATAAGAAAGCTGGATTTAAGGGAACAGAATGCTAAGTGCGCTTTAGAATCCCTGGGTCTTCTTATTGCAAAGCGAGTAGGCAAAATAATCCGCCACATGGTTTTATCTGAATGTGTTGCAAATTTTATGATCATGTAGCAGCAATCTGTCTTTAACGAAGGTCTCCAAATTGAACTGAATAAAGCAAGCAGTGAGACAGTTTTCCCTGCCTAGGCGCACCTCTTTTTCAAGCAAGTCCTCTCTTCAGTTAGTACCTCCTGCAGATGCTTGCTAGAAAGTAAAATCAAGAAGGGAGAGGGGAAAAAACTGAGAAGTGGTCAGACAGATAACTTGATTCATTTCTGATTACTGAGTAAAAAGAACTCTTGACACAGGAATAGTACAGTGTTTTTTTTTAAATGAAGTCCAGTCTGGTTATGTGATGATTTTTCAGAAGCAGAGGGTGCGAAAGAGGAAACAATGGATGAATGGGAGATCAGCAGTTAATTAAAAGTGATTCAACAGTCCTGTAGAGGTCGCCTGGTAGAAAAAGACAGTAATGGGAAAGTTTGTAAACCTAATCTCCAGTTTGTAGGGAATTAATCCTTCTGCATTAACATTCATTTTTTCAGCAGAGATTAAAATACCCTTCTTATCTTTCATTTTGATCATTGAGCCAGAAAAAACATGGCTGGTCTTTAATCTTTGTTATCTGTATAAACATGGGCCTGGAAATATCTTTCCTGGGAAGTGGATTTGCCAGCCTTTTCAAAACTTAGGTTACACTTCTAGCACTGAACACTGCTCTGTAGTTCCTCAACGGGCAGCCGTATTGTGGGTGTGTTTGAACCAGAAAGATAGGATTTAGAAAATAATCTTTATTCTTTTTTCTCTCATACAAGAATACTATGAGAGACTGGAACTGTAGCGGAGGAAATGACTGCCCTAAGGCCACCCAAGGAGGTGATTGCTAGGATGAGAAGGGGAAAACTTTTCCCTGTACAATTCTAAGTGAAATAAATTAAAATTCAAATCAGTTTATGGGAAGGCCAGATGGCACCTAGTCCTCCATCTTTGTTTGATGTCCTCCTTAGCAACTAGTTTTTTTTAACAAGGGGAAATGTTTTGCCTAAACATATGGTATGGAGCACTATTAATTCAGAATTCCCTCTTTATTTCCCTGTCATCTGAGATTTAGTTTCAACAGCAGGCAAAATTTTCAGTTCATATTATGCATTTCATTTTCTTATTTGTGTAAACATCAATCTCAGGAACATACTGTTGTTAAACATATCATTGAACCAGAGATCAGAAACTTTCTTTCTTTCTTTCTTTCTTTGGTACAGCAGGCAGTTCAAGAAATAATTTTCTGTATTTCTGTATAGATTAAAGTATTGGCTGAAATCCCTGAAATATTGCCAAATCCAAGGTGGACAGGAGTGTTGGAAAAATATGGAGCCAGGTAAGGGATTATAGTCATCAGTTCAACTGACTATTTCTTGGACTCACCCATCCTAAGTCAAGAAGGATAGAAGGGAGCTCCTAACCAGGAAAAACTGGGATTTCTTAGAGCCAGGCTCCCCCAATGCTTTACATCTTGGATTACTATAATTATGTCTCTTTAGTGTAAGGGACCAAAGACAATGAAACAGCCGAAGGGTTGGCTTAAACACAGGTTTATTGCATGATGATCCGGAGGAACATGTGGTAATGGCGGATGGGTAGCTCAATATATACAGCTGGCTATACATTTGAATGTGGCTCGTCGACAGACTATTGGTTGCTGCCTGCGTGACGTCGTAGAAGGTCACGCCCTTCTTGACCAGGTGAAGAGGTGGCGGGGAATCTTCCCGCACTGCTGATCCAGGTGAATCTGAGCCAATAGAGCTGGACGCTCGCTATTGCCATCTAGTGGTCACTAGCTCGCGTCCCCTTATCAGGTTTACATTGATACAGCTGAAGGTTATAATGATGCACACAGAAAGGTTACATTGTTAACACATGGCTAAGGTACATTGTTAAAGGCACAGCTTTACAGAACACAACATCCCCCCCCCTAGGATGAGACGAAGTCTCTCAGCCAAGATGGCTTGTTGCATGTGCATTTGGGCCGTGAAGAGGGCTGACCCCCCCGGGGGCGCTACTGCTTCTTTGTTCCCTGGTCCCTTGTCCTGCAATGGGAGAGGGAGACTCGTTAGTGGCTTGCCGCGGTCTGGCGGCCTTAGGGGAAGGGACGAACTCCATTGTGGGCAGACCGGGGGCAATCGGGGCTAACGAAAAACCCCTCTTCTCGCTTGGACGGGTGGGGGACCACTCCGAAACCCCCCCGGTTCTGAAAATCAAATTCTAACTTGGTTGGGGTATCCGCATTTGTGGGGACATTCCGCGAGATATGTATGGGGTCGGGTTCCTCCTCCTCCTCAGAAAGATCCCCTAGGATATCTACGAGAACATCCTCCTCCCCCCTTGGTGGGGACCCGCGGCCCCCTTTCCCTCCCCCTTGGGCTGAACGGGTGGGGGAGAACCCTAACGCTGATTTTTCCTCTGTTTGGTCCGTGCCCTGCTCATCGGGGACCCTGCGTCGGAGCTGGTCCGCGTGCCGCCTCCACAGGAGCCCTGTGCTGGTTTCCACGCAATACGACACGGGGCCGGTTTGCTCCACAACCACGCCCGGTACCCAGGCCGGGCCCGTGCTGGCGTAATTCCTGCAATGCACGGGGGCGCCTACACTGAAACTCTTTGTGGCCTCTAGTCCAATGTTCCTTCCTTTGTCCTCTACCCTCGTGGGGTCTAGCCTAGTAAGGATGGTGGTCAGTTTCCTACGCATTAAGAGCTCTGCGGGGGAGTATCCTGACGCCAACGGGGTCACCCTGTACCCTAGCAGAAACTGACACACTTGTAGGTTCAGATCCCCGAGGCCCATGCGCCGCAACGCGTCCTTCGTGGTGCGGACGAGGCGCTCTACTTGGCCATTGGTGGCTGGGTGAAACGGGGCGGAGGTGATGTGCCGAACGGCGTTAATCTCCATGAATGCCCTAAACTCGGAGGACGTGAAACAACTAGCGTTGTCGCTAATTAATGTGTCGGGTATGCCGAACGTGGAAAAGAGCCTCCGCAAATGCCTAATGGTCTGGGCCGAGGAGGTGCTCGTGACTGGGACAACCTCCAACCACTTGGAGAAGGCGTCCACTACAAGAAGGAACAAGGTGCCTCTGAACGGGCCCGCGAAATCAACGTGCACCCGGGACCACGGCCCCTTAGCCGTGTCCCATTCCCTGTGGGGAAGGTGGGCCTCCTCTGGTCTGGAGCATTGGCAACTTCCACAAGTGCCGACCATGTGCTCGATGTCGGCGTCCAGCTGGGGCCACCAGAAGTAACTCCGGGCCAGCGCCTTGGATCGCACGATGCCGGGGTGGCTGACGTGCAGCAGTTTGAGCACCCGCGGCTGAAGGGAAGTGGGAATCACCACCCGCTGCCCCCACAAGAAGCACCCCCTCTTTAGGGACAGCTCTAGCTTTTTTCTGAAAAATGGGGCGAACTCCTCCGCCGGGGAGGACGCCGGCCACCCTTTCTGCACCCAGGAGCTAACTGCCGCTAATGTCTTGTCCTTCTCTGTCGCTTTGGCAATGTCAGCGGGCATTACGGGGGGGGCGAATCCAGCACCTCTATCATAAGGACCTGATGGTCCCACTCCCCCTTGCTCACCTGGCTGGGCGTCAGGGGGAGGGGAGACCTTGATAGAGCGTCCGCATGGCTGATCTCTTTCCCGGGCCGGTAGACCGACGCGTGCTGGTACGCGTTGAGAAAAATGGCCCACCTGAGCATCCTCGGGGACAGGATCTGTGGGGTGGGCTTATCTGCAGTAAAAATGCCTAGCAGGGGCTTGTGGTCCGTTACAATGGTGAAGGGGCGGCCATACAGAAAATCGTGAAATTTTTTCGTCCCCGCAACTATTGCTAGTGCCTCCCTGTCTGTCTGTGCGTAGTTTCTCTCCGCTTGGGACAGGGACCTGGAGTAAAATGCTATCGGGGCCTCCCTTCCGTTTTCCAGCACGTGGCACAGCACCACCCCCACCCCCACCGGGGATGCATCACAGGTCAGAACTACCGGGCATTTGGGGTTGAAGTGGGTCAGTATGGCATCGGACGCTAGGAGGCTTTTTAGCTCACTAAATGCCCTTTCTTGGTCATCGCCCCACTTCCATGCCTGGTCTTTTTTAAGCAGTTTGTGTAGCGGTTCGGCTACTGCTGCCTTCCGGGGAAGGAAGGAGTGGTAAAAGTTGAGCAGCCCTAGGAACGACTGTAGCTCGGGCTTGGAGGTGGGGCGGGGGGCTTTCTTAATGGCGGCCACCTTGGATTTGGATGGTTTTATCCCCTCAGGAGTCACACAAAACCCCAGGAACTCAACCTCGGTCGCGAAGAAGACGCATTTGTCTTTTCGCAGTCTCAGCCCCGCTTTTTCGAATATTGTCAGGACCTTCCCCAACCTCTTGGCCAATTCGACCCGACTACCCCCCCCCCGTTATTAACACGTCATCAAAATAAGGCAACACCCCCTCTAGCCCCTTCAGGAGGTGTTCCACGAGTGATTGGAAAATTCCAGGCGCCGAATTCACGCCGAACTGGAGGCGCGTCACCTGGAACGCCCCCTTATGGGTGACTATGGTCTGCGCAGCAGCTGCGGCAGGGGAAACCGTGAGCTGCTGGTAGGCCTGTGCTAAGTCGAGCTTAGCGAAACACTTTCCCCCATGTAACCTGGCCAGCAGATGGCTGACTACCGGCACCGGATACGCATTTGGGCAGATCGCCTTGTTGATGGTGCACTTGTAATCGGCGCATATGCGGACCTCCCCATTGGCCTTTAGTGCGGTTACAATTGGAGTTTCCCACTCCGCAGAGTCAACAGGCACAAGAATCCCCTGGCCCACCAATTTGTCCAGTTCCGCCTCAATCTTGTCCTTGAGCGCGAATGGCACCCGGCGTGGTTTGAGTCGAATTGGGCGGACCTCCGGGTCCAGGTCGAAAGTCACTGGGGGCCCCTTGAATTTCCCCAGTCCCTTTTTGAAAACCTCGGGGTGCGCCTCGCACACCCCCTGAATTGGGTCAGACCCAACGGCGTGCATCCCAACGGCGTGCACCCCCCAATAAACAACCCCAGGGGCTGGAACCATTGAGTTCCGAGGAGGCTGCAATCTCCCCCTTTAAGCACGACTAGAGGGAGGGACGCGCCGTGCTTCTTGAATTTAACCTGAAATTCTCCAACCCCCAACACTGGAATGCTGTTCCCTTGCACGTCCCGTAGTGTGGACCTCAACGCTTTGAGCTTGGGTCGCCTGTGGGGGGCAATTCTCAAAAACTCCCTCCGGGAAATGATTGAATATGAGGACCCCGAGTCAATTTCCATGCTAATGGAAACCCCTTGAACTAGTACCTCAACAAAGTAGTGGGGGTGTCCTATGGACACGCTGAAAACTGGGGCGTCGTCCTTGCTGCCGTTGGAGATGCGGCCCACGCCGTCCTGCTTCCACGTGGCCGGAGCGCCGTCCTTGGGTCTCGTTGAGTGGTCTTGTCCCGCGGAACGGTCTGCTGAGCTTTTCCGGGTCTCGCGCTTCTTCCTGCACACCTTGGCGATGTGCCCGCGGCGGCCGCAGTTGTGGCACTCGGCCTTCCGAAATGGGCACTTTACGCGGTTGTGGGCCGCTCCACAGCCGTCGCACCGCCGGCTCTCTTTCCGGACCCTCCGGACGTCCTCGTCGTCGCTGCTCTCTGCGGACGACCTCGAAGCTCGCCGGGCCGCCTGCACCGGAGTCTCTGCCTTGCTCGACTTCGGCCGCCAGTCCTGGAGTTCTTCGACCCCAGCCTTTGTAGCTTCCGCGGCCTGGGCCGCTCTGACGACCTCCTGCAACGTGGGAGGCAGCTCTTGGTTCATTAATGTGCGCTGGGTTTCGGCGTCGTTCAGGCCGCACAGCACACAGTCCCGGAGGGTGATTTCGGCATTCTCCCATTTGCACGGGCCGGCCGCCAGCCGCAGGGCCGCACCGAACGCGGCGACCGTCTCCCCGGCGCTTGGACTCGCCTCCAGAACGCACTCCGAGCGGGAAACATCGCCGTGGCAGGCCGGACATGCTCACGCAGCATCTGCATGAGTTCCTTGGCCTTGAATTCGCTCACCCTCCTCGGTGCAATCAGGTCCACCAAGGTCCTTTTGGTTTCTTGTCCGAGCATCCTGGTGAAGATGGCCCTTTTCTTTGCCTCTTCCGTGACTTCGGACTCAATCAGTGCTGCCTGGAAGTCCATTTTGAAGATCTCCCAGTCGCCCGGCTTCCTGATTTCGAAACCGGCGCATGTCTTGGTCCCATGGGCTGCCATATCCCACCTTCGTCGCCAATTTAGTGTAAGGGACCAAAGACAATGAAACAGCCGAAGGGTTGGCTTAAACACAGGTTTATTGCATGATGATCCGGAGGAACATGTGGTCATGGCGGATGGGTAGCTCAATATATACAGCTGGCTATACATTTGAATGTGGCTCGTCGACAGACTATTGGTTGCTGCCTGAGTGACGTCGTAGAAGGTCACGCCCTTCTTGACCAGGTGAAGAGGTGGCGGGGAATCTTCCCGCGCTGCTGATCCAGGTGAATCTGAGCCAATAGAGCTGGACGCTCGCTATTGCCATCTAGTGGTCACTAGCTCGCGTCCCCTTATCAGGTTTACATTGATACAGCTGAAGGTTATAATGATGCACACAGAAAGGTTACATTGTTAACACATGGCTAAGGTACATTGTTAAAGGCACAGCTTTACAGAACACAACAGTCTCTGTGTCACAAGGCTTGCTAAGACAACTGTGTTCTGTATGGCTTTGGTTTTAAACAAAACAACCTGATTTGGTACCTAGTCAGCCAAGCAAAGAATTAGTATGAATCCACTGATCCTTATGAAATTCTACCTGCGGAGACTGATCCTTGCATTGGCTCTTTTTCTCACAAGAGTCCATGCCTAGTCAAACACAGGCTCCCTTCTCTTATCACTGTCTGGGGCTTCAGTTGAGATTTAGACCAGCAGTAGGCATCTGAGCACCGTTTTGTAATCCCAAAATTGAAGATTTCCCCAAAGCAGTCAAACTGTATAATCAAATGCGGCTCATATTTATCTATAACATCTTGCATCAAAGGTTAAAAAAACTTTGGCCTTTCAACTCTCCACTCATAGTAGGTGGAGCTGGTGGAACTTATAGGATGAAACATCTGGAGAGCTAAAGTTTCCCTAACCTTCATTATAGTCATACCAAGTAAGCAATTATGACTGATGAGCCTGAAATAGAAGTCCAGCTGGTTGCTATCGACAATAGTTGGTATAGTAAAGGTAAAGGTCACCCTTGCTTGAAAGCCAGTCGTATCTGACTTTAGGGTTCAGTACTCATTGTCATGAACTTGGAAAAGTTACTTTGCTTTAAGTTACCTGTCACCATGTCTCAAGGTTGAGAAACAGCTTTAATAGTGCAGCGATTCAAAGAGATTCCTGGAAGCATTACATCATCAGGATTAGTGCCTCTAGTGGACAGAGAAACACCTGAGGGATTCTCAAAGTTCAATGAATGGGAATGAACTTCGCAACTCAAGTTCATTGCCCTTTCAAACCATCGGTCAATGTCTCTGCCAAAGAGTTGGGAGGGGGGACAAAATGAGAACTTGGCACGTTGCCAACATGCCTTGACCTTGAAAGATTTTGAGGAGATTTATTTATTTATTTATTTATTTATTATTCACATTTGTATCACTGCCCCCTTGCCAAAGCAACTCCAGGCAGCTCATAAATAAAAACATAAAAAACATAAAAACATCCACAATAAAATCATTTAAAACCATCCCCATTAAAATCCCACCCACCCCATCTGTAAAAAAAGAGGGAGGATCTTGATTATGTTTTATACAAGCCAGCAGGTCACACCTCCATCCATGCCCCACACCTGTCCCGCCAGCCAGGTTTTGAGTTCTTTCCTAAAGGGCATCAATTCCATCTGTTAGTAGGAGACTCCATAGGAGGTTCCATAGGGCTGGTGTGGACACAGAGAAGGCCCTCCTTCTTGTGCTAGAGAGATGAGCCTCTCTAACCGATGGTACAATTAGATAGCCCCTCTGGGCTCTCTAAACATTATTTCAAGATCTGAGTCCGAGGCCACCTGAAAATTCCTAAGGAGGGAGTAAGAGGGGGAAATTGTGTATAAACCCCCCTGATTTTGGTCAGTTAAAGAGTGCTTCTTCAAAGGACGTGAAGTCCACTTTGGAGTGAGATAAGATTGGGAAAACATTGGGAGTTGACACTCTGATTCTATGGGGCCAAGCCAGGCCGCCTATTTTGGAAATAGACAAAATCTCACCATGCTGACACTTAGCCGGAATTAGAGCAAGGCTGGACTATAACTCTGGGGAAAGATGAGTCCAGGACGATACTTAGAATCTGCGCCTTTTCTTATTTTGCAGTATAAATTGCGTGTTAGAGTAGATTTAGATTAGGAGCCCAGGAATGGGGAATTTTATTTCTAGAATGTGTTATGAGTTTATTAGCTTTAGTTTAGCTATGCTTTTCGTTTGGATATTTCATGGGATTATGCTTTGCTTCTCATCACTTCTACAATAATAAGGAAGATGGAGCCATGATTGGTTTCATTTCCACAAAAGACAAGAAGTACATTTGTTTTGTGAACTGGATTGTTGGTTCAAGCGTCGAGATAATTTCGCTAAACAACAACAACAACAACAACAACAACAACAACAACAACAACAACAACAACAACAAACTTTAATTTATACCCCGCCCTCCTGGTGCAAGCACCACTCTGGGCAGCATTACAACATATAATACACACAGTCCAAGAAATACAAAAAGTACAATAGATACAATTATAGTAAAAATACAATGGCATATCAGGGTACAACAATCATCCCAACAGCGGCAATAAATAACAAAAGTCCTCCATCCCTCACATCCTCACAGTCCCTATGGATCCGGGGCTTAACGTCCTTATTGAGCCCCTGAAGATCAATGTCTTTGCAGAGCCCGGGCTCCGGTGCTCCCACTTCCCCATCATCCGGACAAGCTGAGGGGAAGGAGCGCGGGGCCTCAGTATTGAAGGTGGAGGCGGCTCTTCTAGCCATGGAGTTTGGAAGATGGTAGTGGGAGCAATGCGGCGGCTCTTGTGGCCCCGCCGCCGCGAGACAACTGCCGCTGGTCAAATGGCGATGGTCCTCAGCAGTGACGGGGAGCGGCAAAGCTGCCCGGGGCCCCACACAGCTGTTCTCCATCTCCCCTCAAGGCCCAATTGGCTGAGAGGAAAGTCTGGGGCCGGGAGGGGGCCGGCCCTGGAACACCAGCGGTGGCGACGAGGCTGGCGGTGTTGAGCCATCCCGGGGCTCGGCTGCTTTTTCACCCCTCCCGGACTGGAAGGGGGCCGGGAACTTGCAAGACTCCCATTGCAAGACCTTGGGAACCTCGCCCAGGCGAAGGGGAGGTCAAAGGAAAGCAGCTCAGACTGCAGATATCTTCTCAGGCCTACCATGGGAGTAAAATTCTGTTGCCTGGCAGTCTGAGAGGAGGGCCTTGATACCACCTAACCATCCCAACAACAAAATTTGGGTGGATCTTGACTCCTCGTCCTCTTCACCTGTGCGCCCTGCTGCAATCCGGAGGACAATGTAGAACTCTAATAAATTGAATTGAATTGAATTGAATTGAATTGAATTGAATTGAATAAAGGGGGGTGAAGGGAGCCCATTTTGGGGTGCAGTTGAGGGCAAAAAGTTGCAAGATTCATCTCTGTTTATAGCCAAAGAGCTAGTGCTGTCTGCATCTGCAGGTGTTTCGGTAGACATGTGGCAGGCATGCCTTGACACCAGAGTGCACAGAACACTGTTTACCTTCCCACCGAAGTGGTACTTATTTATTTACTTGCATTTTCTTGCTTTTGAACTCCTATGTTGGCAGGAGCTGGGACAGAGATGGGAGCTCACCCCGTCATGCAGCACTCGGGTCTTGAACTGCTGACCTGCCGACCTTCCATTTGTCAAGTTCAGCACCTTAACCACTAAGCCACCACAGTTCCTATAGTTGGTATAGTCACCATCTAATTTGCTAATTTTCACAGAAACTGTGGAAAGTTACTGGAAACCTTTATTATTGTCTAGTTAGTATTGTAGAGCCGGGCGAGCAGCTAAGGGGCCTGCCGCCGCCGCCGCCAGACAGCCACCCCAGCCGGGGGTGAGGAAGGAGGAGGAGAGCCGGGCGAGCGGCTAAGGGGCCTGCCGCCGCCGCCGGACAGCCACCCCAGCCGGGGATGAGGAAGGAGGAGGAGAGCCGGGCGAGCGGCTAAGGGGCCTGCCGCCGCCGCCGGCGGACAGCCACCCCAGCCGGGGGTGAGGAAGGAGGAGGAGAGCCGGGCGAGCGGCTAAGGGGCCTGCCGACGCCGACGCCGGACAGCCACCCCAGCCGGGGGTGAGGAAGGAGGAGGAGAGCCGGGCGAGCGGCTAAGGGGCCTGCCGCCGCCGGACAGCCACCCCAGCCGGGGGTGAGGAAGGAGGAGGAGAGCCGGGCGAGCGGCTAAGGGGCCTGCCGCCGCCGCCGCTGGACAGCCACCCCAGCCGGGGGTGAGGAAGGAGGAGGAGAGCCGGGCGAGCGGCTAAGGGGCCTGCCGCCGCCGCCGCCGGACAGCCACCCCAGCCGGGGGTGAGGAAGGAGGAGGAGAGCAGGGCGAGCGGCTAAGGGGCCTGCCACCAGCGCCGCCGCCGGACAGCCACCCCCAGCCGGGGGGTGAGGAGGAGGAGGAGAGCAGGGCGAGCGGCAAAAGGGCCTGCCGCCGTCGCCGCCGGGCAGCCACCCCCAGGGGGGGTGGGGGGGTGAGGAGGAGGAGGAGAGCCAGAGTTCCAGGCAAAGGATAAGTAACAGATATGCAAATGTAGAAGAACTAATATAGCAACTGACATAGAGACTTTATACTGACTAAACATAGAAACTGACATAGAGACTGTATTTTAAAGTGTGATAATATGCATGATAATATGTTGTCTTAAATGTGTTAAATTTTTTAAAACTGTGATAAAATGTATGAGGAGAGAAAAATGGCGCAGACACCGGCAACCACGCCAAAAATCTTGCCAAGAGAACCCTATTGACCAAAACAAAAGGCAAAACAAAAGAGCAGGCTAGGTGATACAGGATGCTTAACACCACAGAGGGGAGAAAGGGGAGGGACAGGAAGGGGGAGGGGAAATGCAATGCTGCAAGGAACAATACTGCATAGGGACATGGAATGTGAGATCAATGAACCAAGGAAAACTGGAAGTGGTAAAAAGTGAGATGGAAAGAATAAGCATTGACATCTTGGGCATCAGTGAGCTAAAATGGACAGGGATGGGTGAATTCAGCTCTGGAAACCATCATATCTACTACTGCGGGCAAGAAAACCTTAGAAGAAATGGAGTAGCCATAATTGTCAATAAAAGAGTGAGAAAAGCAGTAATGGGATACAATCTCAAAAATGACAGAATGATGTCAGTCAGATTTCAAGGCAAACCTTTCAATGTCACTGTGATCCAAATATACGCACCAACCACTGGTGCAGATGAAGCCACAATGGACCAGTTCTATGAGGACTTACAACACCTCATAGAACAGACACCAAGAAATGATGTCCAAATTATATTAGGAGACTGGAATGCCAAAGTAGGAAATCAAAAAGTGGAGGGAATAACAGGCAAATTTGGTCTTGGAGTACAGAATGAAGCAGGGCAAAGATTGATAGAGTTCTGCCAAGAGAACGCACTGGTCATAGCAAACACTCTCTTCCAGCAACACAAGAGGCGACTTTACACATGGACATCACCAGATGGCCAACACCGAAACCAGATTGACTACATACTCTGCAGCCAAAGATGGAGAACCTCCACACAGTCAGCAAAAACAAGACCTGGAGCAGACTGTGGCTCAGATCACAACCTATTGATCGCAAAATTCAGGCTTAGACTAAAGAAAATAAGGAAAACACGGAGACCAGAAAGATATCACCTAGACAGCATCCCTAAAGAATACGCGGTGGAGGTGATGAACAGATTCAATGGCTTAGACTCAATAGATAGAGTGCCAGAAGAATTATGGACAGAGATGAGGGACATCATGCAGGAAGCAGCAAAGAAAACCATACCAAAAGAAAAGAAGAGTAAGAAAGCAAAGTGGTTGTCTGATGAGGCTCTTAAAATAGCAGAGGAAAGAAGGAACGCAAAAGTCAAAGGAGAAAGGAAAAACTACAATCATTTGAACACAGAATTTCAAAGAAAAGCAAGGAGAGATAAGGAAAACTACCTAAAAGAACAGTGCAGAGAAATGGAGGAAAACAACAAAAGAGGCAGAACCAGAGATCTTTTAAAAAAAATCGGGGAAATTAAGGGAACATTTAAAGCAAAAATGACCATGAAAAGGGACAAAGAAGGAAAGGAGCTAGCTGATGCAGAAGAGATTAAGAAAAGATGGAAAGAGTACACAGAGGAACTCTACAAAAAGGACCTCAACACTCCTGACAATCACAATGATGAAGAAGTAGAACCTGAGCCAGACATCCTGGAGAGCGAAGTCATAAAGGCCCTAAAAAGCACTGCAAACAACAAAGCTAGTGGAGATGATGGTATCCCAGTTGAATTCTTTAAAGTGCTAAAAGATGACGGCGTCAAATTACTGCATTCAATATGCCAACAGATTTGGAAAACAAAACAATGGCCACAAGATTGGAAAAGATCAGTATACGTCCCAATCCCAAAAAAGGGCAATGCCAAAGAATGTTCAAATTATCGAACAATCGCGCTCATCCCACACGCCAGTAAGGTGATGCTCAAGATAATACAGGATAGACTTCAGCAGCATGTGGAAAGAGAATTACCAGAGGTGCAGGCAGGTTTCAGAAGAGGCAGGGGGACTAGAGACCACATTGCCAACATACGCTGGATCATGGAGAAAACAAAGGAATACCAGAAACAAGTTTATTTCTGTTTTATTGACTACACTAAGGCATTTGACTGTGTGGACCACAACAAGATGTGGCAAGTAATTAAAGAGATGGGAATACCAGAGCACCTCATATGCCTCCTGAGAAATCTGTACATGAACCAAGAAGCAACAGTTAGGACAGAACATGGAATGACAGAATGGTTTGGAATAGGAAAAGGAGTAAGACAAGGCTGCATTTTGTCACCATGCCTATTCAACCTATACACAGAGCACATAATGCGCAGTGCAGGGATGGAGGAATCACAATATGGGATTAAAATCGCTGGGAGAAACATCAATAATTTGAGATATGCAGACGATACCACCCTAATGGCAGAAAGTGAGGAAGACCTAAAGAATCTCCTGATTGGGCTGAAGGAGGAGAGTGCAAAAGCTGGCTTGAGACTAAATATCAAGAAAACCAAGATAATGGCAACAGGCCCAATCAGTTCATGGAAGATAGATGGGGAAGAAGTAGAAGCAGTGACAGATTTTACTTTTTTGGGATCAAAGATCACTGCAGATGGGGATTGTAGCCATGAAATAAAAAGGCGACTGATTCTTGGGAGACAAGCAATGAGAAACCTGGGGAACATAGTGAAAAGCAGAGACATCACACTGAAAACAAAAATTAGAATAGTCAAAGCAATGGTCTTCCCAGTAGTAATGTACGGATGTGAGAGCTGGACAATTAGGAAGGCTGAACGCAGAAGAATAGATGCCTTTGAAATGTGGTGTTGGAGGAGGGTTTTGAGAGTACCCTGGACAGCGAGGAGAACAAATAGGTCAATCTTAGAAGAAATTAACGCTGAATGCTCACTGGAAGGTCAAATAGTAAAGATGAAGCTGAAATACTTTGGACATCAAATGAGAAGGGAGGATTCACTTGAGAAGGCATTGATGTTGGGAAAGGTGGAGGGCAAAAGAAGAAGGGGGAGGCCAAGGATGAGATGGCTAGATGGCATTGTAGACACAATGGGCACAGAGCTGGGAGGGCTGAGGGGGATGGTGGAGGACAGAGGCGGCTGGAAAGCAATGGTCCATAGGGTCGCAAAGGGTCGGAACCGACTGTGCGACTGAACAACAACAACAACAATTTGCTAGGATCACAGGGTGCTGGTTGAAATCTCAGGAAATTGCAGTGCTTGCTTGGGGTTTCTATGCAAGAAATATCAGGATGAGCTGTGCTAGGCAAAGCCTAGGCAACTATTTCAATCCAGTCCTAGCTGGTATAAAGCTCAGTAGCTCAGCACGAAAACATTTGGATATACTACACCTGCTGAGTGATAGCACACCAAAAAGTCAGTGTTGGAAGCAGGAGACTGGGAACAATGCTGTCGAGTGCCATGAACCTGAGCCCACTGTGCCATTTGGACCAAGGGAGGGATGGAGGGGTAGCATAATAGGATGTGAGCCTTTATGATATACAAGCTTTGGAACCAATGGCTCATGGAATTGGTGAGCTTACTATAACTTCCATAAAGCAATACTGAGGCTAGACATTTCCCCATCATGAATGCTGTAGATAGGTCCACAAAAATATAGCCTAGCTGGAAAGGGATCAACCTAGCAGGAATGGTGCACTTTGTAATCTATATGGCTGCCCATCATACCCATTTCAAGAATCAGATGATTGAGAAGAAGTTTCATCCCCCAAAGACTTGCCCTGTAATACCACAAAGGCCAACCCCATTGTCTGAGGTTTCAGCTTAGAAATCTCAGGCAGTGGGATACTGCTGCTCTGGAAACTCTAACTTCAACTGGAGCTTCATGTTCATATAAGCCAAGAAGAAATACGAGCTGTCACTTTATGGAGATAAAATGAGCACTTAACTATTATCATGCTTTGCCATAGCTAGAAGTAATCAGAACCCCTACAGAGTTCCTCACATTACTCACAAAGATATAATGATTGACAGAGCAAAAAGCCACATAAGTATTTAACTGGGTAATAGGCTGCATAAGGTCATATTGATTTATGGTCAATGCTAATGATTCCATCATATAATGCACTCTGAAGATACAGGGTGCATGCACTTTTTTTTGCACATTAGACTCACAATTTAGAGGCTCTGCACTCATATTCACACAGAATCAAGCCTGGCTTGACCCTGTTCTTGAAAACTGATTCCCCCCCCCCCATCCTCAGATCCTGCATATTGCTCCTTTTTCAGTTCCAAATTTGAGTATTATCACAAGCATCATTAATCCTTACTTGCTGCCAAGAACAGAAAGGCACCTCCCATGGATCCCAAGACCCAGGGAAGTCTTCAGAATCTCTGACTCAAGAGAATTTGGGAAAGTCTGAAAAACAGTTCCTATGTTTTCAGCTGACACAGGACATAACTACATGGTAGTATCCAAACACAATAAAGCATTGTGAGATCATTCACTGCAATAATTCCCTACAAAGCAAGTCCCAAGTAATGTTAGGAAGAGGGATTAAATAGCATGGAATACTCAAGGGAGCTAAATACAGAAATAGATTCCTTGTTGTCCTTGTTGACCTGGATTATCCTGAATTATTTTCAATACAGATGCAGGAGGGGCAGATAGAAATAGCAATCACATTTATATACTGCCACATAGCACTTAGTGCACTCTCTAGGTGGTTCACGTTAATTAGCATTTTACTTCCAACATGCTGGGTACTCAACCTCGGAAGGATGGAAGGCTGAGTCAACCTTGCTACCCATCAGGATCAAACTCACAACCTTAGAGCTGTAGTACAGCAGTTTAATCAGTGTGCCACTAAGGCTTACTTACACTATCATCCAGGCATTGATGAAAAGCAACAAGGAATTTCATTAGTACTACACATGTTTAAAACACACAAGCAATCAGGTAAACAAATAATGGACTGGCAACATAAAAAGTGTGTAAACTGCTCAGCAACCCTCTTCCCACAAACAGTAGTGGAAACAGTGTAAGCAATGGCAAGAAGAACCCGAGTGCTGCATGACGGAGTGAGTTTCCATGTCTGTCCCAGCTCCTGCCAACCCAGTATTTTGAAAGCATGAAATTGCAAGTAGATAAATAGGTACCACTTCAGTGGGAAGGTAAACAGCATTCTGTGCACATGCCTTCCAAATGTCCACGAAAACATCTGCAGATGCAGACAGCGCTGGCTCTTTGGCTATAAACAGAGATAAGCATTGAACCTTAGAGTCAGATATGACTGGCTTTCAAGCAAGGGTGACCTTTACCTATAGTTACAATTATCATTACAATACTCTATCAATATATTGATTCTGTCATGCATGAACACACATACCCTGTTTCCCCGAATATAAGACACTGTCTTATATTTTTTTAAACTCCAAAATTAGCAAAAGGTCTTATTTTCAGGGGATGTCTTATTTTTCCATGAAGAAGAATACCATTCTCAATCGCGCTTCCCCACCCACAACCAAGGGACGCTTCCCTTGGTTGTGAGTGGGGAAGCGGGATCAAGACTGGCCTCAGCTGTGAGGCGGCTGGCATGGCCCATAAGAAAGCCTGCCTCATCGGAGTCTCGATTGCCTCCCAGCTCACAACCAAGGGAAGTTTCCCCTGGCGAGAGCGGGATCGAGACTCCGACGCGGCAGGCCTTCTTATGGGCCACGCCGGCCACCTTACAGCCGAGACCAGTCTCGATCGCATTTCCCTACTCGCAACCAAGGGAAGCGTCCCTTGGTTGCGAGTGGGGAAGCCCGATCGAGACTGATCTCGGCTGTAAGGCGGCCGGCTCCGACGCCTCCTCACAGCTGAGCTGAGGGCAGTCTCGATTGGGCTTTCCCACTCGCAACCAAGGGAAGCGTCCTTTGGTTGCGAGTGGGGAAGCCCGATCGAGATGGGTCTCAGCTGTAAGGCAGCCAGCTCCGACGCCAGCTCACAGCTGAGACCAGTCTCGATTGAGCTTCCCTACTTGCAACCAAGGGAAGCGTCCCTTGGTTTCAAGTGGGGAAGCCCGATCGAGACTCGTCTCAGCTGTGAGGTGGCCGGCGTGGCCCATTAGAAGGCCTGCCACGTTGGAGTCTCAATCCCGCTCTTGCCAGGGGAAACTTCCCTTGGTTGTGAGCGTGGAGGCAATCGAGACTCCAATGCGGCAGGCTTTCTTATGGGCCACGCCGGCTGCCTTACAGCCGAGACCAGTCTCGATTGCACTTCCCTACTCACAACCAAGGGACGCTTCCCTTGGTTGCAAGTGGGGAAGCCCGATCGAGACTCGTCTCAGCTGTGAGGTGGCCAGCGTGGCCCATAAGAAGGCCTGCCGTGTCGGAGTCTCGATCCCGCTCTCACCAGGTGAAACTTCCCTTGGTTGTGAGCAGGGAGGCAATCGAGACTCCAACGCGGCAGGCTTTCTTATGGGTCACGCCAGCCGCCTTACAGCCGAGACCATCTCGATTGCACTTCCCTACTCAGAACCAAGGGATGCTTCCTTGGTTGCGAGTGGGGAAGCACGATCGAGACTGGCCTCAGCTGGGAGGCGGATGGCATGGCCCATAAGAAGACCTGCCGCGTCGGAGTCTCGATCCCGCTCTCACCAGGGGAAACTTCCCTTGGTTGTGAGCGGGGAGGCAATCGAGACTCTGACACGGCAGGTCTTCTTATGGGCCATGCCAGCCGCCTTACAGCCGAGACCAGTCTCGATTGCACTTCCCTACTCACAACCAAGGGATGCTTCCCTTGGTTGCGAGTGGGGAAGCACAATCGAGACTGGCCTCAGCTGTGAGGTGGACGACATGGCCCATAAGAAGACCTGCCGCATCAGAGTCTCGATCCCGCTCTCGCCAGGGGAAACTTCCCTTGGTTGTGAGCAGGGAGGCAATTGAGACTCCGACGTGGCAGGTCTTCTTATGGGCCACGCCGGCTGCCTTACAACCGAGACCAGTCTCGATTGCACTTCCCTACTCACAACCAAGGGACGCGTCCCTTGGTTGCGAGTGGGGAAGCACGATCGAGACTGGCCTCAGCTGGGAGGCAGACGGCATGGCCCATGAAGGCCTGCCGTGTCAGAGTTTTGATCCCGCTCTCACCAGGGGAAACTTGCCTTGATTGTGAGCGGGGAGGCAATCGAGACTCTGATGCGGCAGGCCTTCTTACACGCTGGGAGGCGGGGGCCGGCGGTGGAAGATGGCATACCGGTATTACAGTGCCGTACCTGGCTCTGGCTCTGCTCGTCCTTCTCTTCTGTCCCAGACACCGGAAGCAGGGAGTGCATGTGATCGGATTGCCAGGAGGTAAGGGGGTCTTATTTTTGGGTGGGGCCTTATATTTCAAAGGCAGGGGGGAAAGGGGGTGTCTTATTATGGGAGGAGGTCCTATAATCGGGGAAACACGGTAGCTATGAAGGCATTACGCATGCATGCACCACTGCTAGTCACACAAGCAGTACACAGACAAGATATTTTGGGAAACGTACATGGGAGCAAGAGCTGTGGTGTTTTTTGTAAAATATAATAGTTGAGGAAAGTTGGAAAAATGGTTTGGACAGGCTGCAGAATAGAATGATCGGTGTCCCCATCAAAAGAACTAAAAGGACAGAGTAATAGAATTATTTCTGTACTTACCAGTTCAGGTTTTGTAAGGCAACAAAGTATGCCCAAACACCAGCTCAGCAAAATACTGCAAGACTTCTGTGCTGATATCTTATTCAACCATCCCATCTTGTGTGTGTGTGTGTCGTTGCCAAGGCTTCAGGGGGGAGGGGGAACCCCTCCTCTCCCCGCGGAGCTACGGCGTGTGTGTGCATTGTGTGTGTGTGCATTGTGTGTGTATGTAGTTGTGTTGTGTGTGTGGTTGTGTTGTGTGGGTGTGTAATGAGTGTGTGTGGGTGTTGTGTGGGTGTTTGTATTGTGTGTGTGTGTGGTTGTGTTGTGTATATGTGTGTGTGTGTTGAGTGTGTGTTTGGTTGTGTTGTGTGTGCAGTGTGTGTGTGTATTGTAGGTGTGCATGGTTGTGTGTGTGGTTGTCTTGTGTGTGTGTGTGTGTGTGTGTGTAAGTGTGAGGTTGTGTGTGTGTGGTTGTGTGTCTCGCTCTGTGTGTGTACATTGTGTGTGAGTGGGGTTGTGTGTGTGATTGGGCTCTGTGTGTGGTAGTGTTGTGTGTGTGGTTGTCTGTGTGGTTGTCTGTGTGTATTGTGTGTGGGGTTGTGTTGTGTGTGTGTGTGTGTGTTGTGTGTGTTTGCATCACCCCCAAAACAAAAAAAACCACAAATAAAATCTGATGCTAGTACACTTATAAAATGTCTGAAGAGCTTTGGAGTGATTACTTGGCTCGACACTACCTAAATTTACACATATAGGATGTCTGGGTTGTCCAGCCAGGGAGCTGCAACTCAGAAGAACAATAGGGCCTTCTCAAGAGTAAGGCACCTTATTGTTACACCATCCAGGTTTAACAACCATACATGTGATCAAGTATACAAGAATGTGAACGACCTTATTCTGATATTCTTTAGTGTGTTCCAGTAGCCAGCAGATATTTGCACTATGTACTATGATTTTAAATGACTCTCTAGCTTGATAATCATTACTAGAGTGTTTCTCAATTAGACGGTCCAGTTGCACAGGAGGAAAGGGCTCCTATGGCTTCATTTTTGGTTGGGTAGTAGGTGGGAAAATGAGAGAAGCAACTTAGGTCCCCAGTGACATATCCTTACACTTGGTGATCTTTTCTAATTCCTTCACTGCTGCCCTTACACTTGGTGATCTTTTCTAATTCCTTCACTGCTGCCCTTCTAAGTCTCAGACTTCTTTTGCTTTCTTGACTTCAGTCTCTAATCTGGATTGATAACTGAACCAAGGTACAGTACACAGAATCTTTAACTTGTTTTTCAGTAGTCACTATTTTTGTCTTCTTAATGTTCAACTGCAGCCATCCTTTGGAACCTTTTTCTTTCAGTTTCAATAAAAGTTGTTTCAAGTCATTGCTGTTCTCTGCCAGCAAGATAGTGTCATCTGCATATTTTAAATTACAGTATTGAGGTTTCTTCCACCATTTTTCACTTCTGCTTCATCTGACCAGTCTGGCTTTCTGTATGATAAGTTCTGCGTACAGGTTGAACAGATAAAAGAATAAAATGCACCCTTATCTGACACCTTTGCCTATAGGAAACCATTCTATCTTGCCATATTCTGTCCTAATGGTAACTTCTTGTCCACAATACATGTTGTGCATCAGGTCAATTAGATGATGTTGTTGTTGTTGTTCAGTCGCACAGTCGGTTCCGACCCTTTGCGACCCTATGGACCATTGCTTTCCAGGCGCCTCTGTCCTCCACCATCCCCCTCAGCCCTCCCAGCTCTGTGCCCATTGTGTCTACAATGCCATCTAGCCATCTCATCCTTGGCCTCCCCCTTCTTCTTTTGCCCTCCACCTTTCCCAA
Source organism: Bradypodion pumilum (assembly GCA_035047305.1). Lineage (NCBI taxonomy): Eukaryota > Metazoa > Chordata > Lepidosauria > Squamata > Chamaeleonidae > Bradypodion > Bradypodion pumilum. Next base: position 429,034,743 of record JAWDJD010000001.1, on the reverse strand, counting down.
CATCAATGCCTTCTCAAGTGAATCCTCCCTTCTCATTTGATGTCCAAAGTATTTTAGCTTCATCTTTACTATTTGGCCTTCCAGTGAGCAATCCGGGTTAATTTCTTCTAAGATTGACCTATTTGTTCTCCTCGCTGTCCAGGGCACTCTCAAAACCCTCCTCCAACACCACATTTCAAAGGCATCTATTCTTCTGCGTTCAGCCTTCCTAATTGTCCAGCTCTCACATCCATACATTACTACTGGGAAGACCATTGCTTTGACTATTCTAATTTTTGTTTTCAGTGTGATGTCTCTGCTTTTCACTATGTTCCCCAGGTTTCTCATTGCTTGTCTCCCAAGAATCAGTCGCCTTTTTATTTCATGGCTACAATCCCCATCTGCAGTGATCTTTGATCCTAAGAAAGTAAAATCTGTCACTGCTTCTACTTCTTCCCCGTCTATTTTCCAGGAACTGATTGGGCCTGTTGCCATTATCTTGGTTTTCTTGATATTGAGTCTCAGGCCAGCTTTTGCACTCTCCTCCTTCAGCCCAATCAAGAGATTCTTTAGGTCTTCCTCACTTTCTGCCATTAGGGTGGTATCGTCTGCATATCTCAGATTATTGATGTTTCTCCCAGCGATTTTAATCCCATATTGTGGGATGAGGGGAGAGAAAATACACCCAGAATAGAAATCCAAAATAAGAAAATATGGAAATATATAACCTAGTAAAAAGAATTTTAATATATGTATACATGAAACAAGTATCAGACGTGAACGAGCCCACCAGGAAGAAACCTAGTGAAAAAACAGCAACATGTAGATAACAAGGAATAGAAGAAATACTATAAAAGCTAGGCACACACCAAGGAAAAGTCCAGAAGGCAAAGCCAAAAAGTACATGTAACAACTTAGAAGAAAATGGAGATCTAAATATATAACATTTCCTAAATATACAACATGTCGTGGCAGTGGAGCCTAGTAATAAAGTCCGTATCGAAGTCGTAGCAAAAGTAGAAAATATCTAGAGGGCAAGTTCCAAAGTACCATGTAGAAAGTCCGTATCAATAATCCATGTAAAGTCCATGTCAACAAACCATGTAAGGTAAGAAGAGAGGTACAAGGTACAAATTAAGGCAGCCAGGAGGGCTATGTAAACATCATGAAAGAAGAACGTGGTTGCAGCAGAAACAGGTCGATATCCTTCCGGTACAAGATATTTTGTGCTCTTTATCAAGATCTGCCACAAAAGGAAACCAAGACCTCAACATAACTACAGTTACATACAAAAAAGCACCAACTCGAGCACATATACAATCATATAAAGGAACATAACAGCAGTACCTGTAAAGACGCGCTTCAAATCACCTCAAGAAGTATCCTCATAAAGGGTGAGAGCGTTAAGAGAGCTAGAAATGTAACAGCTACATATAGTTCCCAGGGAAACTCATGTGGATCTAATGACTGTAATTAACAGTTAAATAATAAGTAACGAAGAGTATTCTGTTAAAGAGGAAGAGGGAAAAACTGACATGCAGAAACTTAAAGAAAGGCAGAATAATCTTGCTCCGTATTTAAACCTAAGGGATGTAAAGTGGAAAAGCGGTGAATATAAAATGCTTCACGTTGTAATAAGAAGCGTTCCTTATCAATAGTATGAAACTGACGAGGGAAAAAAGATTCAAGTACAGCAACTTTAAGATCAGTAGGTGCATGCCTCTTGTCAACATAGTGGGAAACGAGAGAGGCTGTAATAACATTATTCCGAATGCGGGAAATGTGTTCCCCTAATCTGGTTTTCAGCGGTCTCGAAGATTGTCCCACATACGCCAGACCACAAGGACAGATGATGATAAGAACATAAGAACAGCCTTGCTGGAACAGGCCACAGCCATCCAGTCCAGCATTCTGTCTCACACAGTGGCTCACCATTTCCTTCAGGGTATTCCCAAGGAGATGCCTTCCCCTGCTTAGGATTCCCTGGAAATGATATTGAGAAATATCCTGCCTATCTCTCCAACCCGGAGGTTGTCCTTAAGTATCCATAATTATAGCCATTGATACTCTTGTCCTCCATGAACTTGTCTAATCCTTTCTTAAAGCTGTCAAGACTGACAGCTGTCACCACTTCTTCTGGCAGGGAGTTCCATAGACCAGTAATCCTTTGGGTGAAAAAGTACTTTCTCTTATTTGTTTGAGAACTAGTACCCAAAAGTTTCATGGAGTGTCCCCTAGTTCTAGTGTTATGCGATAGGGAAAACAGTTTTTCCTTATCTACTTTGTCCACACCGTGCATGATTTTATAAACTTCAATCAGGTCACCTCTTAGACGTCGTCGTTCAAGAGTGAAGAGGCCCAACCGTTGCAGCCTCAGATGGTAAGGAAGATGTTCCAGTCTCCTAATCATTCTGGTTGCCCTCCTCTGCACTTTTTCCAGCTCCATAATATCCTTCTGGAGGTATGGCGACCAGAACTGTACACAGTATTCCAGATGGGGCCTCACCATAGATTTATAAAGAGGCAAAATGACACTTGCTGACTTATTTTCTATACCCTTCCTAATGATCCCTAGCATTAAGTTTGCTTTTTTCACTGCTGAGGCACACTGGGTTGACACCTTCATTGAGTTGTCCACCAGGACACCAAGGTCCCTTTCCTGGTTTGTCGCAGAGAGTTCAGACCCCATCAGTTTATAAATGTAATTGGGGTTCTTTGCCCCAACATGCATCACTCTGCACTTACTAATGTTGAAACTCATTTGCCACTGTTTTGCCCACTCCCCCAGTGTCGAGAGATCTCTCTGGAGCTCCTCACAATCTCTCACAGTTTTCACTACCCTGTATAATTTAGTGTCATCAGCAAATTTGGCTACCTTGCTTTTTACTCCTACCTCTAGATCATTTATGAAGAGGTTGAAAAGCAGGGGTCCCAGTACTGAACCTTGGGGGACCCCACTCTTTACTTCCCTCCACTTGGAGAAGTGTCCATTTAGTGCTACCCTCTGTTTCCTGTCCCTTAGCCAGTTGCTGATCCAGGACAAGACCTGTCCCTTTATTCCATGACTGGTAAGTTTATTCAAGAGCCTTTGGTGTGGGACCTTGTCAAAAGCCTTCTGAAAGTCCAGATAAACAATGTCAACTGGATCCCCCTTATCCACATGCTTGTTGACACTCTCAAAAAATTCCAACAGGTTAGTGAGGCATGATTTGCCCTTGCAAAAGCCATGTTGGCTCTCCTTTAGCAACGCCTTCTCTTCTATGTGCCTATTAATTCTATCTTTTAGGATGGTTTCCATCACTTTACCTGGGACACATGTCAAACTGACAGGTCGGTAATTTCCTGGATCACCCCTGGATCCTTTTTTGAAAATTGGTGTTACATTCGCTACCTTCCAGTCATCAGGCACAAAGCCTGATTTGAGGGAAAGATTATATATTTTGGCTAGGAGATCAGCAATTTCATCTTTAAGTTCCCTGAGAACTCGTGGATGGATGCCATCTGGTCCTGGTGATTTGTTAGTGTTTAGCTTAACAAGACATGCAAGGACCTCCTCCCTGGTTATTTCTATCTGGCTTAATTCTTCGGTTTCCCTCCCTACGAAGATAGGCTCTGTTTTGGGCATGTGGCCTCTGTCTTTTTCAGTGAATACTGAAGCAAAGAATTCATTGAGTCTCTCTGCAATCTCTGTTTCCTCTTTAATAACCCTTTGCCTTCCATTGTCATCTAATGGTCCAATGGCCTTCCTAGTTGGGTTCTTACTTCTAATGTACTTAAAGAAGTCTTTGTTATTTCTCTGAGTATTTTTAGCTATACGCTCCTCGAAGTCTTGTTTTGCTTTCCTGATTGTTGCCTTGCATTTGTTCTGCCAGAATTTATGTTTCTGCCTGCTGTCCTCATTCGGACAAACCTTCCATCTTCTAAATGAGCTTTTCTTGCTCTTGATCACTTCCTGAACAGCTCCTGTAAGCCACATCGGAGTCCTCTTGGACCTGGCAGTGCCCTTTTTCCTTTTGGGTATGCATTCCAATTGGGCCTCTGTTATTGTTTTTGTAAACAGCCTCCATGCCTCTTGGAGTGTTTGGACTCTCTCAATTTTCCCTTTCAGCTTCTTTTTTACTAGTTTCCTCAACTTTGGGAAATTTCCTTTTTGAAAATTTAAGGTCTCTGTGTTAGATTTTATCAGTGACTTGCGATCTATGATCAAGTTAAACATAATTGAGTTGTGGTCACTGTTCCCTATTGGATCAGTCACATTAACATCTTGCACCAGATCCTGAGTATTACTCAGGATCAAGTCAAGGATTCTTGTACCTCTAGTTGGGTCTTCAACCATCTGTCCCAGGGAACAATCATTTAGCATATCTAGGAACTTTATCTCTTTATCATGTGCTGAACAACAGTTCACCCAGTCTATGTGAGGGTAATTGAAGTCCCCCATTACAACCAGGCTTCCCTTCTTGGATGCCTCCTTTACAACATTCTCCAACTGCCAGTCTCCCTCAGGAGTTTGGGTCGGAGGCCGATAGTATATGCCTACTGTTAGACCATCCTTGTGGCCTGGTACTCTTACCCACAGAGCTTCTAATGGTGACTCCAAATCACCTAGATATTCCAATTCATACGATTTTATCACTTCTTTGACATACAAAGCTACACCACCTCCCGCGTGCCCCTTCCTATCCTTCCTGTACAGTTTGTAGCCTGGGATAACTGTATCCCATTGGTTATCATCCGTCCACCAGGTTTCAGTGATACCAATAATATCAATATTCTTATCTATTGTTAAGTATTCCAGCTCCCCTATTTTGTTCCGGAGGCTTCTGCCATTTGTATACAAGCATTTATATATGCTTTTCTGACACAGTCTTTTGTGTCCAGTGACTAGCTCCTCGCTCTGCTCAGTAATTTTTGCATCCTCCTCACTACCCAAGTGCACACTTTCCCGAACCGGATGCTGCCCAGCTCCTGTCGGCTTTCCCCCAGTTATCAGTTTAAAAGCTAAGTAAGATTATATTTATTTAGTAAGATTATATTCTTCTTTTGTTACTAGTTTGCAATCTCGCTTCTGGAAGCTTCAAAATGCTTCCTCTGTTTGAACAGAGGTGGCTCTCAGCAGTTTAAATTATCAATTTAAATTAGTGGAGGCCTCTAAAGCAGCTCTACTCCAACTGCAAAACTTACCAGTGCTCACTTCCTTTGTTTGGCCCTCCTCAGCAGCAGCTCTGCTTAAGAGCACATGCAGAGTCAAAAAAAAAAGTATGTACACGATGCACATGATGTACACGATGTCACGTGAATTGCAGTTTCATTCCTACCATCCTCAATCTTTGAAAAACAATATACCGTACAGTTTATTTCTTTGGGCCAAGAGGAATTCGACCCTTGATTCTGACTTTCAATCAGCAGCCACCAACATTCGGCAGTCACTTCAACTCAGGGGGTACCCAACCCATGTTATTAACAACGCATATAAGAAGGTGACCCACAGATCCAGGTGTTCCATGTTTCAGCGCAAGGGTAAGAATACACAAAACAACATCTTTTGGTCTCTAGACTTCACTCCCTTAGTGCAACAAATCAAGAAAACCATACATCAGCATTGGCATATACTGGATTCTGTCTCTGGGTGCAAAGAAAAACCTATGATTGGGTTCCGTAAGACCAGAACCATTGCTGGCATTCTATCCAAAACCGATTGCCTACATGCTTCAGTAACTGCTTCTACATTACCTGTTGGGCATCATCCTTGCGGACACTGCAAGTTTTGCCGTTGCATGTGGGAAACGGATGCAATCTCTATTCCGAGTAGTACTTTTAGACTACAATTATCCCGTTTCTCAAATTGCAATTCACGTGACATCGTGTACATCATCATCATCTGTCCTTGTGGTCTGGCGTATGTGGGACAATCTTCGAGACCGCTGAAAACCAGATTAGGGGAACACATTTCCCGCATTCGGAATAATGTTATTACAGCCCCTCTCGTTTCCCACTATGTTGACAAGAAGTATGCACCTACTGATCTTAAAGTTGCTGTACTTGAATCTTTCTTCCCTCGTCAGTTTCATACTATTGATAAGGAACGCTTCTTATTACAACGTGAAGCATTTTATATTCACCGCTTTTCCACTTTACATCCCTTAGGTTTAAATACGGAGCAAGATTATTCTGCCTTTCTTTAAGTTTCTGCATGTCAGTTTTTCCCTCTTCCTCTTTAACAGAATACTCTTCGTTACTTATTATTTAACTGTTAATTACAGTCATTAGATCCACATGAGTTTCCCTGGGAACTATATGTAGCTGTTACATTTCTAGCTCTCTTAACGCTCTCACCCTTTATGAGGATACTTCTTGAGGTGATTTGAAGCGCGTCTTTACAGGTACTGCTGTTATGTTCCTTTATATGATTGTATATTTGCTCGAGTTGGTGCTTTTTTGTATGTAACTGTAGTTATGTTGAGGTCTTGGTTTCCTTTTGTTGCAGATCTTGATAAAGAGCACGAAATATCTTGTACCGGAAGGATATCGACCTGTTTCTGCTGCAACCACGTTCTTCTTTCATGATGTTTACATAGCCCTTCTGGCTGCCTTAATTTGTACCTTGTACCTCTCTTCTTACCTTACATGGTTTGTTGACACGGACTTTACATGGATTATTGATACGGACTTTCTACATGGTACTTTGGAACTTGCCCTCTAGATATTTTCTACTTTTGCTATGACTTCGATACGGACTTTATTACTAGGCTCCATTGCCACGACATGTTGTATATTTAGGAAATGTTATATATTTAGATCTCCATTTTCTTCTAAGTTGTTACATGTACTTTTTGGCTTTGCCTTCTGGACTTTTCCTTGGTGTGTGCCTAGCTTTTATAGTATTTCTTCTATTCCTTGTTATCTACATGTTGCTGTTTTTTCACTAGGTTTCTTCCTGGTGGGCTCGTTCACGTCTGATACTTGTTTCATGTATACATATATATTAAAATTCTTTTTACTAGGTTATATATTTCCATATTTTCTTATTTTGGATTTCTATTCTGGGTCTATTTTCTCTCCCCTCTCCTATACCATATACCCTTGCCGCTTTTCCTCCCTCAATTAGATGCTGAGGCACACTCATTTCTTTCAGAAAAACCAATTGTTTCTCATAACCCACACAAAGACTTTACCACAGTCTATAAAGCATAGACTGAGTTTTTCCTGATATTCTTTTTTTGCATCCCAGTAGCCATCAGATATTTGCACTATTATCTTGAGTGTCTCTTCCTTTTAGAATCTAGCTTGATCATAATTACTGGAGTGTTTCTCTATTAGATGGTCCAGATGCATAGGAGGAAAGGACTCACATGGCTTTACTTTTGGTTAGTTAGTATGTGGGAAAGTGAGGGAAGCAACCTGGAGTACGTTAAGTAGGAAAGGTGAGAGAATTAACCTAGAGTACATAATATACCTTAACATGAGAAACGTTCATAGGAGACTGGCACAAGGGATGCATGTTCTCTCATCCTTCTCCTTTTCTCATAATGTCCAGGAAGGTGACTTCACACCTTCCCCTCACTCTGTGCAGTATACCTGGGGAATAGTGATTGGATAAAAAGACTGGCAGGAAATAAGTGGGGGAAGGTGCCACTGTCTTTTCTCACACTCCATCAGGGGATTTCTACATTTTAATGTTATAATACAAATGTTGTCTGGCTTGCAACTTGATTTCAGCTTTTCTCAGCCTCAGGGAACAAGATGCTCTGCCAAATTGCTGCAGTCTACTGCACTTGAGTTCAACCTGAAATGCATGCCTGTGCACGTGTGTTCTACTTTTCTGGCCGGAAGCACAGGTGCCTACAGATAAGCCTCTGTGCATCATTTGTAAACAATGAAAGTGTTGTGTTCTGATGGTTTTATTGTACACATGGATTACAATGTATCTGAGCCAATGTAACCTTGCCTATAGCAACAATGTAACCTTCAGCTGTATCATATAAACCCTGTAATAGGACGCGAGCTAATGACCACCAGCTGGCAGCAGCGAGCGTCCAAGCTCTCTTGGTCCGAACTCATCAAAGGCAACAGCGCGGGAAGTTTTCCCGCCACCACCTACACCTGGACAAGAAGGGCGTGACCTGCAATGACGTCACGCAGACAGTAGCCAATGGGCTACCATGGCACCACGTTCAAATGTATTACTGCTGTATATAAAGAGCTATCGATCCGCCATTACCTCATGTTCCCTCTGCCCACGATGCAATAAACCTGAGTTAACCCAGCCCGAGGCTGTGTCCTGTGTCTTGGTTTGCATACACCAAATTGGCGACGAAGGTGGGATAATGGATCCCCACGGAACAGCCAGGGCACAGAGCGGTTTCAACATCACCAAACCGCAAGACTGGGAGCTGCTTGAGATGGATTTCCAGGCGGCCCTGGTGGAACTCAGAGTCAAAGGAGAAGACGAGGAGAGGAAGAGGGCCATCCTCACCAGAATGCTCGGGATGGAAACCAAGCGGACGCTGGTGGGCATAATCGCTCCGAAGAAGGTGAGCGACTTTAAGGCGAGCGACATCATGAAACTGCTGCGAGAGCGGTTCTGCCCCTCGAGGGCAATGTTTCCCGCTCGGAGCGCGTTTTGGAGGCGAGTCCAAGCGCCGGATGAGTCGGTTGAGGCATTCGTGGCCGCCATGAGGATAGCCGCCGCCCCCTGTAAATGGGGCGATATCCTGGAGTTGGTCCTCAGGGACGGCGTGTTGTGTGGCCTGAAAGACAAGGAGGTACAGCGCAGCTTGATGAATAAGGAGCCGCCACCCACGCTGGCAGAGGTCATAGAGGCCGCGGAAGCCACAGAGTCCACGAATGCCGGAGTGGACGAGATGCACCAGTGGCGTGAGTGGCGTCCTAGAGCCGGCAAGGCGGAAAATTCGGTGCACGGGAAGACCGGACAGTCGGTGCACGCGACTCGACGGGCCTCAAAGTCGTCTACGGAAGGCAGCGACGGCGAGGAGGTCCAGAAGGTCCGGAAGGGTGGTCGACGCTGCGAGGGTTGCGGAGCGGCCCACGAGCGCGCGAGATGCCCGTTCAGGAAGGCCGAGTGTTACACCTGCGGCCGTCGGGGGCACATCGCCAAGGCGTGCCGAAAGCGGAAAGAGGGCCGGAGGCAGTCACAAGACCGCGCGGCCAGACCGGACCGTCCAGCGAGGCCCAAAGATGGCGCCCAGACCACGAGGAAGCAGGACGGCGTGGGCCGCGTCTCGGACGGCAGCGAGGACGACGCCTCAGTGTTCAGCGTGTCCGCGGGACAGTCCCATTACTTCGTTGAGGTATTAGTACAAGGGGCCCCTATTAAGATGGAAATTGACTCGGGGTCCTCCTATTCCATAATTCCCCAGAAAGAGTTCCTGAAAATCGACCCCCACGTGCGGCCCAAGCTTAAAGCGTTGAGGTCCACACTACGGGACGTACAGGGAAACAGCATTCCGGTGTTGGGGGTCGGGAAATTTCGGGTCAATTTTAAGAGACATTCTGCGGAACTGCCCCTAGTTGTCCTCAAAGGGGGAAGCTGTAGCCTCCTAGGGACACAGTGGTTTCAGCCCTTAGGTTTGTTCATAGGGGGGGTGCATACCGTGGGGGGGGACCCAATACAAGCGGTTTGCGATGCGCATCCCGCCGTTTTTAAGAAAGGACTCGGAAAGTTCAAGGGACCCCCTGTAGCTTTCGACATAGACCCGGAGGTCCGCCCGATAAGACTCAAACCACGCAGGGTGCCGTTCGCACTCAAGGACAAGATAGAGGCGGAACTGGACAAACTGGTGGGCCAGGGGATTCTTATTCCTGTTGATTCCGCGGAGTGGGAAACTCCAATTGTAACGGCTCTAAAGGCTAACGGGGAGGTGCGCATTTGCGCTGATTATAAGTGTACAATTAACAAGGCGATCCGCCCTAATGCATACCCGGTGCCAGTGATCAGCCACCTTTTGGCCAGGCTGAATGGGGGAAAGTGTTTCGCTAAACTCGATTTGGCACAAGCCTATCAGCAACTTCCAGTGACCCCCGCCACGGCCGCGGCACAAACGATAGTTACACATAAGGGAGCGTTCCAGGTGTCGCGGTTACAGTTCGGCGTGAACTCGGCACCCGGCCTTTTTCAATCGCTCGTGGAACGCCTCCTAAAGGGCCTGGAGGGGGTGTTGCCTTATTTTGATGACGTGTTGATAACAGGGGGGAGTGAGGCTGAACTGGCGAAAAGGTTGGACAAAGTACTGACCGTGTTCGAGAAAGCGGGGCTGAGATTGAGGAAGGACAAATGTGTTTTTTTCGAAACCGAGGTCGAGTTTTTAGGGTTCCGGATCACACCCGAGGGGATTAAGCCGTCTAAATCCAAAGTAGCAGCCATTAAAAAGGCCCCTCGCCCCACATCCAAAACCGAGCTACAGTCTTTCCTGGGGCTCCTCAATTTTTACCATACATTCCTCCCGCGGAAGGTGTCCGTGGCCGAACCGCTCCATCGGTTACTTAAAAAGGAGGAGCCATGGATGTGGGGTGACGAGCACGAGAGGGCGTTCAAGGAGCTAAAGCAACTCCTAACATCTGAGGCAATCCTGACGCACTTCGACCCCAAACGGCCAGTGGTCCTAGTCTGTGATGCATCCCCGGTGGGGGTGGGGGCGGTGCTTTGCCACGTGTTGGAGGACGGAAGGGAGGCCCCGGTAGCGTTTTACTCAAGGTCCCTGTCCCAAGCGGAGCGAAATTACGCACAAACCGACAGGGAAGCGTTAGCAATAGTAGCGGGGACCAAAAAATTTCACGATTTTTTGTATGGCCGCCCGTTCAAAATCGTGACCGATCACAAGCCGCTGTTAGGGATTTTCACGGCAAGCAAGCCCACGCCACAGATCCTGTCCCCGAGAATGCTGCGATGGGCTATTTTCCTCAACGCGTACCAACATGAGTTGGAGTACAGGCCCGGAAAGGAGATCAGCCATGCTGATGCACTTTCGAGATCCCCTCTGCCCTTGTCGGATGACCAAAAGGCGAGAGCAGAAAGAGACCGCCAGGTGTTGCTAATTGAGGTTTTGGACGCACCCCCAATAGTACCAGCCGACATTGCTAGGGCGACAGGCAAGGACAGGACGCTGGAGAAAGTTAGTTCATGGGTGCAGAAGGGGTGGCCGGCTTCGTCCCCGAGTACAGAGTTCGACCCATTCTTTAGGAAAAAGCTAGAGTTGTCCCTAGAGAGGGGGTGCCTTCTGTGGGGCCAACGGGTGGTGGTCCCTGCGCCCCTGCGGACGAGGGTGCTCGAACTGCTGCACGTCAGCCACCCGGGCATTGTTCGTTCAAAGGCGCTAGCCCGGAGTTACTTCTGGTGGCCACAGCTGGACGCGGACATTGAGCACATGGTCGGCACTTGCGAGGCTTGCCAGGGATCCCGACCTGAGGCGGCCCGTCTCCCGCATAGGGAGTGGGACACAGCAAGGGGGCCGTGGTCCAGAGTGCACGTGGATTTCGCTGGCCCGTTCCGAGGAACCATGTTTCTCCTGGTGGTAGATGCGTTCTCCAAGTGGCTGGAGGTTATCCCAGTAAAGAGCACGTCCTCCGCCACGACAATTAGCCGGCTAAGGAGAGTCTTTTCCACATTCGGTTTACCCGACACTTTGGTCAGCGATAACGCTAGTTGTTTCACCTCCGCCGAGTTCGGGGCGTTCATGGAGGCAAATGCCATTCGGCATGTCACGTCCGCACCGTTTCACCCGGCCACGAATGGCCAAGTGGAACGGCTGGTGCGGACAACGAAGGAGGCGCTGCGGCGCATGGGCCCGGGGGACCTGAATCACCAAGTATGCCAGTTCCTCTTAGCGTATAGGGTAACCCCCTTAGCGTCAGGCTACTCGCCGGCGGAGCTCTTGATGCGGCGAAAACTGACCACGATCCTGTCCAGGCTAGACCCGACGAGAGTCGAGGATAAAGGGAAAAACATAGGGTTGGCAGTCTCGAAGGGTTTCGCCGCCGGGGACCCTGTTCACTGCAGGAACTACTCCAGCGCGGGGCCAGCCTGGGTACCAGGGACGGTGGTAGAACAGACGGGGCCAGTGTCGTACCGGGTCGAGACTAACACCGGCCTCCTTTGGAGGAGGCACGCGGACCAACTGAGGCACCGAGTGAGTGGGCCAGTCAGTGGAGCTCAGCAACAGGATTCAGCGTTAGGGTTCTCCCCCACCCGCTTAACCCAAGGGGGAGACAGCAGGGGACAACAGTCCCAAGCAAGGGGGGAAGGAAGCAGTAGTAGCGGCCCCGACTCATATCCTTTTGATACGCCAGTCTTATCAGGGGCCGGGGAAGGGGGAGAGGAGTTCGCGACCGCTGCCCCCGATTGTGATTTTGATTTTGATTTTGCGAGCCGGGGGGGTTTTCAGGAGTGTTCCCCCACCCATCCAAGCGAGAAGAGGGGTTTTTTGTTAGCCCCCAGTGCCCCCGGTTCCTCCTTAAGAAAGAGCACACCTCCCAACAACGCCGCGGAGCCGCGGCAAGTCACTAACGAGTCTCCCTCTCATATTACAGGACAGGAAACCAGGGGACAAAGAGAAGGTAGCAAACCCGGGGAGAGGCAGCCCGCATCGAGACCCCAGCGTGTTCGAAATAAGCCATCTTGGCTGAGAGACTTTGTCTCCTAAGGGGGGGGAGTGTGTTTAAGTGTGGGCTCGAGACTTTGTCTCGTCCTAGGGGGGAGGGGTGTTGTGTTCTGATGGTTTTATTGTACACATGGATTACAATGTATCTGAGCCAATGTAACCTTGCCTATAGCAACAATGTAACCTTCAGCTGTATCATATAAACCCTGTAATAGGACGCGAGCTAATGACCACCAGCTGGCAGCAGCGAGCGTCCAAGCTCTCTTGGTCCGAACTCATCAAAGGCAACAGCGCGGGAAGTTTTCCCGCCACCACCTACACCTGGACAAGAAGGGCGTGACCTGCAATGACGTCACGCAGACAGTAGCCAATGGGCTACCATGGCACCACGTTCAAATGTATTACTGCTGTATATAAAGAGCTATCGATCCGCCATTACCTCATGTTCCCTCTGCCCACGATGCAATAAACCTGAGTTAACCCAGCCCGAGGCTGTGTCCTGTGTCTTGGTTTGCATACACCAAAGAAAGGAAGGAAAATGTTCCAATGGATAGGAAGCAGGTGTGCTCCCCCTTATCTTAGATATAAGGTTCCGGTAAATGTAATTAATGTCAAAAGGAGGATTTATGTTTTGTTATTCACCAGTAGCTGGACACCTGCACAAGGAAGCTAGAAACACAGGAGACAGAACACAGAGCAGTTTTCACTATAAACATAAACTCTGGACAAATTTGTCTTCTTCTGGGCCCTCGTCAGAAAGGAAACTAAACACAGCTGTGTACAGATTTGGCAAGTTGGTGTATGTAGTTAGCATGAGTAGAAAGTTCTTCACAGGTAATTTTATAAGTCAGGCTTTGGCACGAATTCATAATATGTCGTAATCGGATTCTTCTGCTTGGACTGCATACTCTAAAATGTACTTTAAATACTTGAAAAACAGTCAAACTGCCTTAGTGCCTCTCTTGCAAAGACTTCCAAGAAATAATTTTCATTTCTGATTATATGGATCTCTGGCAACTGAAGTTTTCACTGTCACTGAGCTAAAACTATTTCCCTCATCTTTACAAAACCATTCCCCTTGAAGAGATGGGGTCTGTTGACATTTGGAGAATTCTTGTGATAGCAACCCTTTAGGACATTGTGAGGGGGTTCAACATACCCCTGGGTAAATGGACATTGAATAGACTACTGGGTCTACTGGTCATCATAATGAAAGTCCAACAAAACCTTCATTGTAGAGCAGTTTGCAAGATGGTCATTGGACCTGTGGGCTCTTTTCTCATCATTTATTCACCTTATAGTCCAGTTGCTTAGTCACAACAGGACAGTTCCACTTTACCATGGTGGCACTATTCCTTGAGTGTACGCATGTGCACGCACACACACACAGAGAGAGAGAGAGAGAGAGAGAGAGAGAGAGAGAGAAAGAAATATCACATGGTATAATAATGTTTCCTTCTTTCAAGCCCTGGATCATGTGGCATAGTCTTTTAAACTGTCATTGACATCTGCACCTTCTCTGCTGGGTTAACATTGGTGTGACCTTTGTTGTTGGGATCTTGTTGGAATAAAGCTGGCAGGACCCCTTGTCAACTCAGAACAAGATCACTTCCTTTGGACATGAATCAGAGCACTTGATCATTGCTGCATTGGGGAGACCTAGATTCAAAGGGAGAAGGCTTAGGGTTATAGAATGTCTGGCAAAGTAGGCATAGAGCCATGGACTATGGACTCCACTTGTTCACTCTGGTGCATCAGCCTGTTCTTTGGCTCCTCTCTTCTTCTGTTTCTGTTGAATTCTTTGTCTCTATTTCAGTAATCCTTCACCCCTCTCAGATTCTCTCGTGGTCTTCTTTGAAGGCTTCTTCTGACCTCCAACAACACCCTCTTTCATAATTTTTGTTTGGCAGAAAGCTTCTTGTGTGGGAATTTTCCTTCCTGTTTCTTACTACTACTGCCAAGTATCTGTCTGTCTGTCTGTCTGTCTATCTATCTATCAGTCTATCTATCTGTCTATCATCCATCCATCCATTCATAAATCTTTAGGTAAAGTTAAAGGGCATTCTTGCTTGAAATCCAGTCGTATCTGACTCTAGGGTTCAGTGCTCATATGTTTATAGCCAAAGAGTTAGCACTGTCTGCTGATGTTTCCGTGGACACGTGGCAGGCATGCCTCAACACTGGAGTGCACAGAATGCTATTACCCTTCCCACCAAAGTGGTCCCTATTTATCTACTTGCAGTTTCTTGCTTTCGAACTGCTAGGTTGGCAGGAGCTGGGACAGAGGCAGGAGCTCACTCTGTCGTGCAGTACTTGGGAATTGAACTCTGACCTTTACACCCCACCTTTCTCCTTAAAAGGACCTAAAACAGCTTACAGTGTTAAAATAAACAGTATTAAAAGGTAAGAACAATGAATACTTTAAAAAGGGTTAACAAATATAATATGTAAAAACTGGTGGATAAAAATGGTCCTAAAACATATTTCAACATATTGAAATAAATAAATAAATAAAACATATTTAAAAATTATAAAAGACTCTGATTTTAGAAGCTTCCTTTTTAGATGGCTAGTCACTAAGAGAAATACTGCCTAAAGAAAAAGGAAAATGCTGTCTTTGAGACAGCTTCAACCCAAGCTATGCATGGCTTTAGAAGTCACAATCAGCACTTTGAATTGTGCCCTGGAACAGACTGGCAGCCAGTGGACCTGCTGTAATGGACACCCCTCCCAAGTTGTGACCTAAGGAAGCAAACCATTCATAGCCTTCTATTCACTAGGACCCTGGAGTGGCAGTAGTAAGGTTGACCCAGCTTCAGATCAGAGCCATTCACAGACATAAATTTGGGGCTTCTTTTTATCATTCCTTTTTATGGTGAAGTGGTATGTTGCTGTTTTCATTTTTCCAACATCTACATATTTTACTCACATGACTCCTTGAGTCCTCCCTTTCTATGCATCCCTATCATTTTTCATTTAGCTGTGGAACTTTATGGAATGCATTGAAAACCAAAATGTGTTAACCGAAACACAGTTTCCCATAGGAATGCATTGAAAACCAATTATTCTGTTCCGGGGAAAATTCCTTAAACCGAGCCACTATTTTCTATAGATTTCCTTTTGTTATGCAATTTTTATGTTAATCAAACTGTTTGTTAACTGAGGTTCCGCTGTATTAAACTACTCCCACTTCTTTAAAAAATAGGGATTAGGACTCTCAATTTCTTGTCAAAAACTGTCTGCTGCTATTTGCTCCTAATGAAGGTGCCACTTACTACTGTTAGAGGCTAAGGGTGACAGGCAGGTAGTTTATTTCTGGCATAGATATGGCCGCAATCTGGGCCATGAAGTTTTTGGAGTGGAAAGAGTTTCATTGGGAGGAATCACATATCTGTGAGAAAGAAAAAAGAGGGACTATTGAAAGGCATTGAAGAAAAAGAGTGTCAGAAAAAGCAAGCCCAAGCCTGAGGGTATTGATCTAACTATAGATTGATACCTCCCAGCCTGACTTCACTATAGATTCTGTAGGAAAAGAAGTAACAGAGCAAACGATACTAGGAAGGCATACAGAAGGGAACCCAAATCAGTTTTCTCTACCACTGTGGTCTCTGTGATTTATTTTTTTTGTCACTCGTGCCAATATAACCCCAAAGGACTGTTTGGTTCAGCCAATGGGTGAGGAAATCCTAAAAAGGGGCTGTGATTCAGGATTTGAGTTAGAAAGAGCAAGAGAGCTGGAACAGCAAGGGCTGAGGATGATGAGGCCCTTATCATCTGCAACTGTTCTTGGATGAAATCAAATCAACTGCCCTCATCACCCAATCCGTTCAGAGTTTGCAGCTCTGGGTGCCAACACTGAAAATGGCAACAAAGGCTGTAACTAGAAAGATATGTAACTACTATACAAGTCTTCTCAGTGGCAGAACATTTTTGAAACAGCCTTCCTGTGGAGCTGCATCAGGCTCCCTCTCTGAATATATTTAAGGGGAAAACTTAAACAGAATTGCATAGAGAGGCATTGAAAGATGTCCTCCCTATGGTCAATTAATCTTGCATGTCATTATTCTCAGATAGTGTATTCTGTTAATGATGAGTTTGTAGATTTATTTTTATCAGTTGTATGCTGCCATCATCAAGGCAGCATGTTTATGTATTTAATGTTATTTTTTTATTGTTGTAAATCACCCACAGTGGGAATTCCATTCCCAGTAGGGTGATATATAAAAATACCAAATTAATTAATTAAATTTTGGAGACTGAATATTTGGAGCTGGAGTTTGGTTGATAAACAAATCTTGGACAATGTCCTTGTTTGGATTCAAAGAGATATTTGAATTCTTCTTTAATTCTTCAAGCAACTCCCACTCTGGTGTTGGTGAATAAAACTTGGTGTGTACAAAATGCAGCACCCAGTTTTGTTATAGCAGTATTGTTTTTGTTTGTTACATAAGGATACCAAACTGTGTGATAATTCCCACAGAAAGACTGTGAAGGTACCCTTCCTTAATCTGGTGAGATTTTCTTGGCCATTATGTTGGGCAAGGGATGCATCCTCCTCATCTACACTCCAGTTCTGAAAAATGTGTCATGCTGGTTGAGGTCTGGTGGGATGACAAATGGATTAGAAAGCAATTGCTGTGAAAACAACAGGAATTAATACAAGGAAGCCAGAGCTGAAGTGTTAGGAAAGTAGCAGGAGTTTCCACGTCGAGGAAGCTCTTCTGGGGTCACATTGCCAAACTGCTTCACAGACTTGTCAGTGCATTTCAGCTGAATTCAAATGAACCAATGTCCTGACCATTTTGTAGCATAAAAGTGGTTTGAAAGAATGAATATTAAATCAGTCTGTGGTTATAACCTTTCCAAAGGACATAAAACTGGGTAACTGAATACATGGCGTATGAAGCTATTTAGGTTACTCCTTCCTTTCATAGTATACACAAAAAAACCCTTCTTTATTCTTTTCTGCGGTAAAACCAAAAGGGGAATATAGCAAATTCTTAAGACCACAGATTTAGTTTAACTACTATGGCCTAAATTATATTTTATGGACAATTAATCTAATGGCAGGTCATCTTTCAAGAGCTGCCAGTGGTAAATACTTCTCCAGGGAAGTTTCTGATAAGCCATCCTCTCACTCTTTCTAGCTCCCACCATCTCAAAGTCTTTAGAGTGTCTATAATACTTCACTCCCTGAGGAGTAGTAAGAGGATATTTATAACCTCTACATGCTGCACTAGTGGAGATTTTTGAATGAAAGCAAGATGGCTAAATCTTTGTGAGGGCAAGAGTTTCAGAATAAGGAAAAGAATCTATTGCAAATCTTACACGGGTCCCCAACCTTTTTTTGCACCACAGACCAGTTTCATGCTAAACAAATTTTCCATGAACTGGTAACTGTCTGACTTAGGCAGTGAGGTATCACACTGCACACAGGTGGGGGCAGAGCCCCACCATAGTTAAGCAATGTGAAGAAGGGTCCTGGCCACCTGCTTATCTGCTATGTCTGAAGCCTGTGCTCTCACTCTGTTCGCCAGGCACACCTGGTGGAGCACATTGAGGGCAGAAAGCTGCCATGGGTCTCCCAGCACCACTCACACCTGTGGCCCAGTTCGGGACAACCCATGGCCCAGTACTGGTCCATGGCCCAGTGGTTGGGGACCCCTGATCTAGATCACTTCTGAAACACAAGACTGATGATCCAGCTCTCATTTCTGGTGTGAACATCTTCTACAGTGTGGCTGCTTCTCAGGTATAGTGACTGAGAACCAAATCTGTTTGATTTGAGTCAAATTATGGCAACCATGTGTATTTTGATATACCATGATCCATACTGCTCCTTTTTAGAGCCGTTCTGCTTCTTTCTGGCACAGTGCTAGGGCTACAGTTCTTCTTTTTGAACAGTTTGGAGTACTTCTCCAGAGGAACCCATTCTGTAGTCCATGTGGATGGTTCATTCACAGGAAAGTAAACAACTGACTGAACAAATCTTGTATCTTTACTAATTCAGCTATAGTAGCCCAAGTTTGAGTTGGCCAGATGCTATTCTGCTGACAGCCATAATAGCAGACAAACAAAGAGAATTAAAACTCAGGCTGTCAGGTTTTGGGTTTGGTTATTGAGCTGACTCAGGGATGGACAATATGCATTCCATGTGACACATATGGCTCTCCAGTGCCTTCAGTATGGCCTTCCATGGCTGCCAACTCTTCTATATTAGAAACCTTCTCTTTGGCAATAGAAAGTAATGTTTACCTTCCAATGCCAATCTCATAATACAGACACAGAGATGAAGGAAAACACTTGCAATGACACATCTTTCACCACCTAAGGGAGGATTGCTTCTATATATATAGCCGTTTGCTATCTAGTATGACCCCTAGAGATGACTATGACATCTGAGGTCAGCAGGTCTTTTTCTAGGAAATATATAAAAAAGGTGTATAAGCAAACTGTGCATAACACTTCCAGCACTGCTTCCCCTCCATCATCAAGGAGCAGTGCTAAACCTCAGACATTCCTCGGCTACAGACTTGCAAAATCTATTATACCTAATAACTTCCCAAACTAAAGGGACTGAATTTTTTTTAATAATTTTAATGAGCACCAAGAAAGTAAAGGCTCTCAAAGAACTCACATAGCTTAAGTGTTTTGATGGAATCAGAACTGAAAAGAAATCTAAACGTTCTAGGCTGCTTTATGATAATCACCCGGGGGGGGGGGGGGGTTCCTGAGATGCTGCTCTTTAGCAACGTAATCACAAGTGTGGAAAATCATAGATAGTTATTCACTGACTTAATCCTTCCTGCATTTCAAAGATTCAGCTGTCACTCAATATATGTGCCTAGGGAATTTCTTAAAATGCCATTAACAAAAGCTAAATAGTTGTCTCACCTGTTCTTACCTGTACTGATTAACCACATAAGACTCTTTTTCCAGCTAATGCTACCATCTCTCTACATTAGAAGAACTCCTCCTCCTCCTTCTTCCATATCCAAATATTGGTGATCATCATGGCGATCAGCCATGAAGACTGTCCTGAGAATATAATGCAGTGGCCTTTCATCTGCCTTCCACATCGCAGCATGACACCTGTACCACTGATCCATTTATGTGAGCCACTTTCTGGTCCTAAGCTCTTTTGGCACACAAAGTCCTCATCAGCCATAGGCCAGTATTGATGAAGCTGCTGCCCTCCATCAAGATAGATTCAAGTGGGATTTAATCCACTAGTGGACCATCACCCTTAGTCCTCAGGGTTGTCAGGTTAGTTAACCATTGTGTTGTTGTTTTTTTAAAAGGGGAAATCCTTTATGTTCCATTCAGAAACTAACTCCAATCATGCTGGCAGTTTGTTTCACTGTATCTCTAACTTCAAGTAAGAGCATGGTCAGATGGCTGGAAAAGCCTGATTACACCAATCTCCCTTAAAGTGACCCTTCTGTATGCCAGATAATTGCCACCCCAAAGTAGTATTGAATCACACACAAAAAATCCATCTTGGGCATGGATTGGAATTTGGGCTGGACTGCAATTCCTTGTGCTTTTTGTGAGTGCTAGGAAATAGATCACATTAGACTACTTCACAAACAGTTGAAAAGGTGATCTGTTTCCTTGTGTGATCACACTATTAGTATATTGAAAATTGTAGCCATTGGCTCCAAGTGTTAAATCGAGTGTTCTGAGTCACTCAACATTTCAGTATAGTGCAAATCTCGTGATTTGCAAGTGGCATTTGATGCATTCTCTTGTGCTCCCAGGAGAGGTTAAGTCCCCTCTCTCACACAAGCTTTTACTCCTATTTAAATTGTCAACTTCTTCAGGAAAAGTCATCACTTGGAACTCACACACTTGGCTGCAGGTATTAGGAGCACCATCTCCTATTGTATATAAACGGAAATATCTCGGTATCCCTGCCAAGTAATCTTGGGCTTCCTACTTAACAAAAAATATCGGCATGCATACTACGAGTGTATTGCAGTGGGAACAAACTTGTGCTTCCAATATTTCCCTCTTCTAAAGCCCTGAGGAATATCTTGGCAGTCTTGACTTGCTAGTATTGAATTTTCCCTGCTACTTTGCACTGCACAGCACAGTAGATCAGTTGATCATGTAGGACTGAAACTAGTAATAAATATGTCGGGCTGAGCAAATAGGACACAGAAATTGGAAGGAGTAGAGGAATTGCACCAGGACTGCTGATGGACCTTTTTAAAGCTGTTTTTCATGTTGACAGGAAAAAGCCTGTGTGCTATACAGGTTGCTCGCTGGAGAATATACAGCATCCAAAATGCTCAGAAACTTATTTTTCCTCAGGAATATTAATGTGAGCAAAGTGACTTTGTGATATAAATGGAAGAGAACAAAACAGAATGAAACACAGTGCCAATTAACTACGAGCCCTAGGAAGGCAGAGACTGGAGGTGAATGATATTGTCAATTTCCTAAAGAACAGCCAGGATGCTGATCCCACAATGAGAAACTGGAGCAGGGCAGAGAAGGGGAGGGGAAAAACCTACCAGTCTGTTTTTCTGATCTATTGCATGTGTGACAACAAGACACATCACTTTCTGGCAGTTAAATCTGCTTGTGGACTGCTTGTGGACTATCAGTCCTGGCTGTAAAAAGCAATGGTATAAGCACTTTGTGAAATGTTTAGCATCTCGCTTTTGCTTGCTAGGTTTCTTCCTCAGCTTGGATTGCTCATCTTTCATTATCTGTAACTCATATATTTTTCTACCACTGCAAACAAGCAAAATGCAAACAGTTTCAACCATGCTCACTGATGGTTCCACATTTCATCATAGGAATGCTAAGAAGATGGCAGTATCCCATGATGTCATCTCATCACAACTATCACCTTAGTATATCTATAGTACAGTGATGGCAAACCTTGGCACTCCAGGTGTTCTTGGACTTCAATTTCCAGAAGCCCAAGTCTCTGTGACTGCACGTACGCAATCACATAGACTTGGGCTTCTGGGAATTGAAGTCCCAGAATACCTGGAGTGCCAAGGTTTGCGGCTATAGTACTTTAGTATGTCAAAAGTATCAGTTCTAGTTGAACCTCTAAGGCCACCAATCACAAAGAAGAGAGGGTTAACATGAAAACCTCTATTAAAGAGACAGATTATGCATACTGCAAGGTGCTCTAAATTTACCTCCATAATTTATTTATGCTGGAGAGAGAAGACAGAAAAACTTCACTAATCATACTAGCAACATGGCTAGAAATGATACATGTTTGTATTTTGGATATTTGATTGTGTTTTTATCTGATATTGCAATGCTTGAACTAGGCTTATTGTTCTCATTTTTTATGTCATGAGCCAAGTTGGGCACAATTATCTATGGAAAGAACTTAAAACCAACTGATGAGATTGGTGAGATTAATGAAAAACATGCCTTTAATAATGGAGATCTCTCTTCCCTCCCCTCCTCACTTCTGCCTTTCTTTTCCTTTCTGCAGTTTTGCGCAGGAAAGATTGCTCTAGTTCTTCTTGGAAACTGTTGGGTTTTCCTCATATTGTTCTCTCTCTCTCTCTCATTTGTTTCCTCAGTTTTGTAGAATTCCTGGCATAATTTTTTAAATGGGAAGTAGGTTCAGCATCTGACAAAAAGTCCTGACAATTCTTTGTGTTTTCAGTGAGAAGTGGTTAATTGACAAAAAAAGTTATGTGCTTTTTCTTTGCTTGATGTCCTTTTGTGATTGAGTGCAAGAGGGTCATCTGTCAGTCATCTTGATTGCTAACATTGGTATCAACATTCACATTGCCCTTTGCTATGTAAAACAAAGGGATTTTGAATCATGAATACAGACCTGCAATATCTCACGTTCATAAATTCTTTGTTGTTGTTATTGTTGTTTTAAAACAGAATCTTCTCATGGATAGATATCACCACTGAAGGGAAAGGTTTACCCTAGCTCAGTGGTGCCCAAACTACAGCCTGTGTGGTCATCCAGCCCATAGGATGGATTGCTGTTGACACAGGAAGTGACCCTGCACAACAGGAAGTCACAAAAGCGGGCCAAAAATGCACTGAAATGCAGCAAAAAATTTCAAAAATGCAGCAGAAATGTGCCGCCCCAGCTCCTGCAGCCATGGGAAGCGGCGGAGGTGACAAAAACTCCCAAAAATGTGTGGTAAATACATGTGCCGCTGCCGGGTCGCCAGGAGGAACCACATGACCGGCCTGCTCAGCTGTCTGAGAGGGCGTGGTCAGGCCCCTGGCAGAAAAAGTTTGGGCAACCCTGCCCTAGCTGATCTGCAAAAATTATTTACATATACGTTTGCAAACAATGCTTGGGAAACTACAGGAATGTATGCTAGTTGGGAATTTTGGAAATATTATAAAAAAGAATTTTTCTAAGCTTTGATACTATGCATTTTATTGCATTTCTTACTCTGGGGCGTAACTGTCAAGTCTCCTGGATTGGCCGGGAGTTCCCGTTTTTTTGCGCCAATTTTCGTCATTTCCCGCCTGGAGCTGCTGCTACCCCGGAATTTGGCAGCGGGGGGAAATGAGTTACTATGGTCTCCCCATGCCCGGTGGGCATGGAACGGCCCTGGCAGAGGCCACTTAGGTGAGAAGGCTCCCGGCGGTGGTTTCTGCGGGCAGAGAAATTAAGGGGGGTGGATTAATGATAGGGTTTGATTCACCCAATTCCTTGACCTGACCAGCGGATCTGCTGAGAGAGCGAATATCTAACTCTGTTACCCATTAGAGTAATCCCTCATCTCCGAGTCTCCGTCTTATCCCAGATGTAAACAGAGGCCATGTTTACCCCGTTCTTATCCCTAAACAATGGTGTTGTCCCATGTCTGTGTTTGCCCCAGTTAATTAACTTCCCCAAGAAGGATTCCCAATTAACCCGAGTAAACAGGTGATGTGATTTCTGTCAGATGACGGTTTTGCCACCGTTGCGCTTTTTCTCCTATATATGTTGAAGCTTTCCCTCAATAAACTACTGATCTGATCACGCTCCATATTGCCTCGTATCGTTTCTTGATCAGTCTCCTCCAGGACCTCCGGCCCTCTGCGGCCCCAATTCCTACAAGTTACTGCGCATCCCTTCTGTGCAGCTCACTTCTATGCGTGCGTAGAAGGCTTTTATGCATGCGTAGAAGGCTTTTACACATGCATAGTAAAAGCCTTCTACACACGCATAGAAGTGAGCTGCGCAGAACGTTTCTGCGCAGGTCCGTTGTACGCATGCGTAGAAGGCTTTTACGCATGTGTACAATGGACCTGCGCAGAAACGTTCTGCGCAGGTCCCGTAATCTCCGGAGCTGCGCTTGACAAGTATGCTCTGGGGCTCTGACTTAATGGTCCTTGGGATCCCTTTATGTATTAAAATCCTATAATTATATGAGTTTATAATTCCCTGACTTGGCTTTCCAGAAATATCAAATTCTACTTTACCCTTAACAGCTACGGGGAGTTAGATCCTAGGGCAAACCTTGGCACTCCAGCTTGTCTTGAACTTCAATTCCAAGAAGCCCTGATCAACAGGAGTGCTGAGCTTGGACTTCTGGTAATTGAAGTCCAAGAACACCTGGAGTGCCAAGGTCCTACACTAGAGTAGTAGATCCCTCAGAGGAAAACTCAGAAGTCTAGATTATTTCCTAGCTGACAAATTATTTTATGAATACAGATTGCACCCTGAGGCGGGTCATGCCATTTTGATTCAGGATCAGTTCAATTCATCTTGGTATCAATGTTGCAATAATTCAAGAAAATTTCAGAAAACAACAAGACAAATTTCTATATCTCTGTAGGCATTGTTTGTTGCATGCTGAGTTGCATGACTTGGTGTGCTACAGATAAGATCTGCAGAGTTTTCTTAACTTATGGCAATTTGCCTCTTAAAGTTATGCCTTTTGCTTGTCACAAATCTGCTATTCTTTTTCTGCAGGTCATTAATATGGCTTCTACTTAGGGGAAACACACAAAAAATTTACACCTATCTTCCACAGTGCATCTCATCTTAAATTAGAACTTCCAGTGAAAAGGAATGCAAGGTAGGTAGGGAGCAAAGTAGACTGTCATTTACACACAGTTTGACAAAGATGCTAATTTCTCTGTTGATCAGCAATGAGACAGTTCAGTGAACTGAAGCATTAAGAGGCACAGACAGACCCTTGTAAGGAAGTGCTCAGTAGCTTGGTTACAGCCCCAGCCTTGCAATTTCCTCAGTATTAGTAATTGGTATGCAGATTGTCACTAATTATTATACCTTTCAGAATGAATATAACTAAAATGTACAAGGTGACATGCTGCTTCATGTAAGGTTGAAAGATGAGGATGATTAGGTGTGATACAGAATCTGGGGGTTTGGTATGTACATTTTCTCACTCCTGCTTTATTGTGACTTGTCAATGTGCACTGACGGAAATTCCCTCTTCTGCATACCTGTTACAGAGCTTTGGATTTCATTGCATCTCAACATCTTTGCTGGCTCATATTCACATTTCCAAAGGAGCTGAGAGCATATCTATCAACTCATATCAGCATACCAAGATATAGCCAAACTAAGCTCCGGAGCTGGGCCCACAAAGCAACTTTCTGCTGAAATTGTCTCTTCTTTGCAAGGAAAATACAACTCTAACCTTTACTGCCTACATCTGACCTTTTCCTTGAGGGAGTGCTCTAGAGAAAGAATCAGAGGGTAGATGGAGCAGTGTCAGAGATAAGAAACAAATCAGACAGTTCAAACAAAACAGAAATAGCAAGAAAGTTATATTTCAAACACGTAACTTTTTTTCAGACATCTCAGTTTATGCTCACAAATACTGTACTGTCTTTTGGTTTGCTATCTCCCTGTTCTTGTTGGCTGGAAGCAGGATTCTGCTTCCTTTGTAGTATCAAAATGAAGTTAATTCAATTTCAATCACACACCAACTCTGACAGAAATACCTCCAGTACACTGTTTCCCAATTCCCAGAAACCTAAGTCAATTCCGCAAAGCACTGATCAGCCAATGTATTGATTAGGCTTCTGGGAATTGAAGTCCCCTTGTGGGGCGTGGGCCCCACGTTGGGAACCACTGCTCTTGTGCTTAATAGCAAATTGTTGCTGCTGTTGAACCTGAATTTAGCAAAAGCTGGCACTGGAGCACGGTGAACTTTAAAAACAGATTACAGTGGAACCCCGACATACAAACGGTTCTACTTACAAAAGATTCGACATACAAATTTTTAATAAGAAAAATTCAACATACAAAAAATATACCGTGATATCTAGTGGCCTCTTCTGGTAATGCAATGTGTTTTTGGCATACAATTTTTTCAACATACAAATAACCTCTTGGAGGTTTTACTGTTCTTTGGCAGAGCTGTCAAATCTGAAGGCAGATCTATTCCCACCCTGAGATTTTCTCATCGTGTAGAGCAGGAGTTCCCAACCTTTTCAAGCCGGGGGCCGGGGCATGCTGTCTCAGTCAGCTTCGAGGGCTGGATGGCCATTTTGCCCTGCCTGCACGATGGGGGTGGCCATTTTGTTCCAAGAACTTCAAAGGGGTGACCATTTTGTTTCTCAAATGCCCTTGGAGGGGTGGCAGGCTACATGAAATGGGGCAGTGGGCAGGATATGGCTCACAGGCCTTAGGTTTTGGACCCTGGTCTAGAGATGCAAAGAAGCATAGCAATATCCTGAGACTTCAGCCAACTTCCTAATAACTTTCAGACTTACACTAAGTAGGTGTGAATGACAGAGGTATTGTGTTTTGTTATGTATGTTATTTTTATATTGCTTGTTGTTGTAATTTATTGCTTTTGTATTGGATATTTTATATGTTTGTAAGCCACCCTGAGGGTTTTGCGGTGGCTTCATGGTTAAGACACTGAAGTTGATGACTGGAAGGTTGGCAGGTCAGCAGTTTGAGACCCACGTACTGCATAACAGAGTGAGCTCCCATCTCTTTTCCAGTTCCTGTAGCGATGTTGGGCCGCTAGGGCGGCGCTAGGTCCCGGAGGAGACTGATCAATGACAACACGGGGCAACAGGAGCGAGATCAGATCAGTGGTTTATTGGAAAAATACATACGCCTTTTATAGATCAGAAGGCAGGTAGAAAAAACCATCACCCGGGAGTCAATCACATCACCTGTTTACTCAGGTTAATTGGGAAACCCCTCGAAGGGAAGTTAATTATTTCAGACAAACACGGGATGAGGGAAGCCATTGTTTAGGGCTTAGACAGGGGTAAACATATTCACTATTTGCACCGGGGATTTCCTTGGCCAGGAGATGAGTGTTTACCTAATCAGTCACTGGGGTTAGCGATCTGCCTACCTTGCAGAATCGTTGGTCAGGTCATGTAATTGGGTGAATCAAACCCTATCATTTATTCACCCCCCTTAATTTAGCTGCCCGCAGAAGCCACCGCCAGGAGCCTTCTCACCTAAGCAGCCTCCGCCGGGGCTGTTCCATGCCAGATGGGCATGGGGAATCCACATCTCCCCTTACTTTTTAATATTAAGAGCCTGACCAGCGATTTTGCGCAGGAGCGGCACCAGCTGTTGGTCGGGAGTGACGTCACGGGGTTTCCTTCTGAGGCGGCACCTCGAGATCAGTGAGGGAATGCATTGAGCGAGACAGCAAATTGCTATGCCCAGTATGACTACCCCCACCACTACCTTAAGCACCGTCTGAAGCCACCCCCATGGGATCCACGACCACATCCACTTCCACAGAGAACTCCACCAAGCCCCCCACGCAGAGCCCTCTGTGACTATGGTGTGGAGATCTGTGATCTGGCTTTGAATTTTCCGGGAGTTGTCAGTAAGGTTGAAGCAGCACATTCCGTGAAAGGACTCGCAGCCCAAGTGGTGCAATAATAGGAGGTAGTCGATAGCCGCTCGATTATCGAGAATGGCATGGCGAAGCTCCGCCTGTTCCTGATTGAGGAGCGCTATCGCTGAGGAGGTATGGTTAATGGCCTTTGCTAAACCGCAGGCCAAGCGACCGATCCTCTTTGCGTTGCCGACGGCTAAGCCTGGCACGCCAAAGATGCTGACTGCCAAAGAGAGGTATTCGGCAGGTCTCATTACCCTAAAGCTACTTTCACATGAGCTGTCTAACAGGGTGGTGCGAGTGTGCCGTATGAGTGAGGGAACATTGGAGCCATTGGAAGCATTGGGGATATTAGCGCGTGGGGCGATCATATCCTTAGTGGGGAGCAACAGTGTCAAATGACTGATACAACATATAGAGTCTGTAATATTAGCCGGAATGTAGTTAAACGTATACTGGTTACATGTAAAGAACCATCCAGATGGCAGGGTGATATGTGCATACTTCGAGCCAAGTGACACTGGGTTATTGCAAGTCCAATTGCCGCTGCCTACATCGAGGCAACGGCGCCGGGCTCGGCCGGGTCCGGAGCAACCGTGTATTCGGCCGCAGGTAGAGTTCGGGCTGACCGCCACTCGAGGAGTGTGGAGAGTGGCTGCATCAGCCGGTAAAGTCATGGTCAGCCGCATCTCCCAACGGGCGTATTCCGAGGAAGCCGATGGGATGTATGGGCTGAAGAGTCGCCTCACCAGCCAGTCCCTGTCCCGGGGGTGTGCGCCTGGAGAATGGCACACCGGGACAAGGCAGGTGCTGAGGATCGAGGCAGAGCCAACGTCCTGCCTGAGGCAAAAATCAGACTGGTTGACAAGGGTAGCCAACCTTTCCCAAATGTTGTACTGCATCCGGGCAGAGAGGTCTCCGCCTGGCATTAAATCGCTGGCCTCCAGTGAGGCGGCCTGAGCACCTCCCCCCAAAAGCAGGGAGAGGGCCAGGATGATGGTGACTGCCATGGAGTTGGCGTGAATTCGGGCGAAGATCGCAACCGCAAAGCTCTCTGGTGTCAGTTCCTCCCCCTCGCGCTGGATGGCGTCCTGGGCATCATGGCAGAGGGCCTTGACCATCCCCCAGGTGATCTTCGGTGCTGTCGTCTGCGACCGCTGTCTCTCCCGGCGGGTCCCCTCGGTCAGGGCGAGATCCTGCATCTCCGGGATCGGACTCGGGTCGGCCTGGGTCCACGCCATGTGGTTCCAAATGAGGCTTGACGCACCGACCTGGAATCCAAACGACACCTGTGGGAGACATAACTGCAGCATACCCTCTTCCCCAGGTTATGAGCGGCA
Organism: Bradypodion pumilum; assembly: GCA_035047305.1. Classification (NCBI taxonomy): domain Eukaryota; kingdom Metazoa; phylum Chordata; class Lepidosauria; order Squamata; family Chamaeleonidae; genus Bradypodion; species Bradypodion pumilum. The sequence continues at coordinate 429,006,012 of JAWDJD010000001.1, read as the reverse complement.
CCGGGCCCCTCCAAGAAGGGTCTGGTGGCACTCGGTACCGGACCATAGGTCGCGGGAGGGCTTCCGAATGGCGGAAGTGCTTCTCCTGCGGCGTACAGTCCGAAAAAACATTGAGGTGATTGTATGTGAACAATACCTTATTCAGACAAAACTGTGCTTCTCCCTGTGATTTGGGGAGGGCTGGTGGCTCCCCCCTTTCTGTTTGTTTGTCAATATAGGACTTTAGCGTCCGATTGACCCGCTCTACAATCGCCTGCCCTTGCGGATTGTAGGGAATGCCAAATGTGTGCTTGATGTCCCAGGTGGCCATGAAGGCGGCCAACTGCCTAGAGCTGTAGGACGGGGCGTTATCTGTTTTCACGTGCCGCGGCTTGCCCATCGCCGCAATGCAGGAAAGGAGGTGCTGCTCCACGTGGGAGGCAGCCTCCCCCTTCTGTGCCGTTGCCCAAACGAACTGAGAGAAGGTGTCAATGCAGACATGCATGTACTGCCATCTGCCAAACTGCAGCACATGCATGACGTCCATCTGCCACACCTGATTGGCCTCTGTCCCTCGTGGGTTGACCCCCCACGAGGGCCCCCCCGGCGCCCCTGCGCAATGCTGGCAAGAGCGTACTATACCTTGGGCTTGAGAAAGTGGCAGATTGAACTGTCTGGCGAGTGCCTTGGCGTTTTGGTGAAAAAATGCATGACTTTGAATTGGAGTAGTGAAAACTCCCAAAACTGAACGTTGCTGAATTTCTCTTGCTGCCACATCCGCTCTGCTATTGCCCGCGGAAATCGGACCCGGTAGATCTTGATGACTTCGGATGTGGGCAATATAGAGCGGCTGTGTGCGGTTCCGCAAGTGAAATTGAGCAGTGAGGAACAGACTAAGCAGATTCTTGTCTATCGCGGGGGTAATGTAAGCTCCCGGTAGACTGTGGAGCAAATTCCTAACGTACAGACTGTCAGTTATGATGTTTAAACGTTCCTTGGCGAAGGTGCGCAAAGCAAGGTTCACAGCTGCCAACTCCACCCGCTGCGCGGACTTCTGTGGGAGAGTCAACAGCGTGTGCCAAGCTTCGCCCTCCTGCCGGGTCAAGACACCATATGTGCGTCCACCATCGGTAAAGACTGTCTTGGCCCCCTGAAGTGGGACCAGCGAAAGCAATTCGAACAAGCTGACTGTTCCTGTTTGAAGCGAGACAAGTCTGGGGTCTTTAGGCAAGTGGTATGCCAAGCTTCCAGTGAATCCTTCCAAAGCTATCGGAAGCGAGTCACCTAGCTGCATCAACTGATGAATTTGTTCCTTAGTGAACGGGACTATGATCTTAGCTAAATCGTGCCCAGAAATGTCCCTAGCTCTCAGCCTGCCGCGGTAGATCACCGCGGAGACCAGTTCTTGGGGCGGAACAATGTTCTGGGATGAGGTGTTAGGCAAGTACACCCACTCCACAATTTTTGCTCCCTTCTCTGAGTCTACTCCTAGCGCCCCAGTGAACATGGATCCCGACCGTACGATGTACAAATTCAGGATCGGGGCATATGGCCCCTGGGCGATCCTATCCACCCACCTCTGGCTGAGAACTTGGTTCACTTTCTCGAGCGCCAAGTGCGCGTCTCGAGAGATTTTTATCCGGTCTGCCGGCTGCTTGCCTAAGGTTAGCAGCGAGAAGAGCGGCTTTAGAAGATCCGTATCCAAGTGAAAATACGGTCTGGCCCAATTGATATTCCCCAAAACTTGCTGCAATTCTACGAGGGTGACTGAGTCTTGTAGGTTTATCTGAGGTAAAACCGGTGCGGCGAAAGAGCGGAGAAGCCGGTGGCCCAAGTATGAGAAGGGCTCGGTTCTCTGCACTTTCTCTGGGGCAATGAGTAAACCTTTGTCCCCCAGGCTGGCCTGGAGGTCTGAAAACATTTCGCTGCCAAGCTGTGGCAACGCTACCAAAATATCGTCCATAAAGTGACAAACTATGGCTTGTGGGTAGAGGTTTCGAAACCTTGCCAGCGCGTCGTGAACGTAAATTTGGCACAAGGTGGGCGAATTGAGCATGCCCTGTGGCAAAAACTTCCACGCGTAACGCTGCGTGGGCTCACTGTGGTTCACGACCAGCACCGTAAAGGCAAACCTCTCCCGGTCCCTGGGGTCTAAGGGGATTGTATAAAAGCAATCCTTGAGATCTACGACTAGAATCTCCCACCCCTCGGGAATCATGTTAGGATTAGGGATGCCGCATTGGAGCGGGCCCATCGGCTGAATACATTTATTGATCTCTCTGAGATCGTGGAGGAGTCGCCACTTCCCCGACTTCTTCTTAATAACAAAAATTGGTGAATTCCAGGGACTCGTGGACTGTTCTATATGTCCTGCGCCTAGCTGTTCTTTAACTAGCTGATTGAGAGCAACCAATTTCTCCCCCACTACTGGCCATTGTTCTACCCAGACCGGAGTGTCGGTGAGCCATTTAAGTGGCAACGCCATTACCCAAAGGTAAGCGTGGCACCGTACTGCTGTAGAATGTCCCGTCCCCAGAGATTGACGTGCACGTCAAGAATGTGCGGCCGTATCACCGCCGTGCCGTCAGCCCTTGGGATTGTGACTTCTACCCACTCTCGGCTTCTAAACGCTTCCTGAACGCCGCCTACCCCCCACACATCGGAGACCGGCTCAATGGCCCACTCCCTCGGCCACTGGCTTCTGCTTATCACGGTCACATCCGCTCCGGTATCGAGTAACCCTGAGAACACTCTTTTGTTCAAAAATACCTCGATAACGGGGCGCTGCTTCCACTCAATGTTGGTCTCCACTGTCGCCAAGACCTGGTATCCCTGCACTGCCTCACCCGCGCTCGAACGGTCTGCTGAACCGGACTCTGAGCTGGCACTGAGCCTTCTCTGGCTGCCTGCTGGCGAGTGACAAGGAACCAAGATCAGTTGTGCTAAGGTGTCTCCCTTGTGGATAGTTTGGGGTAGGTGTGTCCAAAGCTGGACTTGGAGGACGCCTGAAAAATTCGAGTCAATGACTCCTGGAATTATGAGAATTCCGCGTGCTCCAGCTACACTACGGGGCAAAACTAAACCTATAAAGCCTCTGGGTAGGGGTCCCATGTACTGGGAATCGACTAGATAGACTGTGCCCGGCAGATCGCATGTAACGTCCACCTGGCAAGCCAATTCTAGTCCTGTGCTACCCTTGGGGCTGGCCTGCGCCCTCGCAGTGCCTGGAATGTGCCTGGAACCTAGTCCAGTTCTGGGGAGTTCTGGATCTGGGTGAAGGAAGCCTCTGTTTGGACTGGGGCCAGAGACGTGCCTGGATTCCGGTTTCCCGAACTCGGACAATACCTGGCCCAATGATAGCCTTTCTTGCACTTCGGGCAGGGGGTGCTCGGAGCCTTGGGACGGCCGGATTTTTTTCCGCCTCCCTTGGATCGGCACTCCCTGGCGAAGTGTCCGACCTTGCCACAAGTGTGGCATGCCCCTTTGATCTTGCCATTGCCCTGAGGTCTTCTTCCCCCCTGCACCGCGGCCGCTAGCAGCCCCATCTTGTAGGAGTCGGTGCCAACGTCGGAGCATGCTCGGATCATGTCCGTTAAGGTCAAGTCAGGGCGATTGCCCAGGGACTGCAAGATTTTACGGCAGTCCAGGTTGGCGTTGTCCTTAGCTAGCTTAATCATAAGCTCTTGTTGGGCCTGCTCATTATCAATCTGCCTGCTAATTGCTTCCTCCAGGCGATTGATGAAGTCCATGTAGGGCTCCTGGGCTCCCTGCTTGATAGCAGTGTAATTTTTAGCCGTTTTGCCAGACGCTGGGACCTTGAAGTATGCCCTGTAGGCAGCTTCGGCTGACATTTCTAGAGTGGCGAGAGGCAAGTTAATTTGAGCGTTGATGGGCTCAAAGGCACCTGAGCCATACAACTGGTCAGGAAGTACTGCGCCTCCCATCCTGGCAGCTCGGGCTTGGGCCTCTAGGCGAAACTCGCTGTCCCAAATCATGTACTGGCTGGGAGTTAGCATCATCCTCATGACGGCTTTCCAATCATGAGGAATCCACATGGTGGTTTTGCACATTTGCTGAAGCGTGCCCCTCGTAAAACGACTCTGGAGCCCTGTCTCTGAAATTGCTTTCCGTAAAGCCATGAGAAGCTTGTACGGGACTGGGGAGTGTACTATCTGCTGTGCGCCCGTGAGCGCGTCCATCCCCAAGCGGATTGGACAAATCTGTCTAAGTTCAGCTAGTTGTTCAACTGACAATTCCCCCTTTTTAAGTTCTATCTCAGCTGTGCGCTGAAGGGCACTCTTCACGACTAGGGAGCCTGGAGCTGTCAGAGGAGCGCCTGCGCTCCTCATTCCTTGCGTTCCTTCGGTGACGTCTGCAGCTGTCACCGCGGGAACGCTCCCTACGCTACTCTGCCGATAGCTAATTGACGGATAGAGTGCCGTGGGCGCAGTCGGTTCGACTGGCTTGCCTGATGGCTCGGCTAACAGGGGTTCTTTGGCCTCTACCCGGACTGGCTCGATCTCTGCTAAGAGTTTCCTACACTTTCTCCAAGTACGAACTATCCCTCCTGGGGCTTTCGGGGGTTGCTGAATACAGTCTCCTATCTGGTCCCAGAGCTGCAGGGTTAACGTACCTACTTCTGGGTAAAGTAGGCAGTGTTCCCTGAGGTACGCCAAAAGTCTTGCTAATTCCCTGCTGTGAAAGCGTAACTTAAATACCCTGGCCAGGATTTTAAACTCTTCCTCATGAGTTCTTTGGCTAGCGGACGGACCTGGTCTATGAGAGCAAGTCCCCATATTACCTGCGATTGGGTCTCCGGAAGATTCCTCCTCGGGACGAGTCGACGCGTCTTTGCAGGCAACAGGTTCGGGCGTCGGGTGTCTGGGGTAGACCTCGGAGCGTGGACCTTCTGCCACAGGCCCTTCAACGGCCTCTGCGATGTCAGGGGCTCACAGCTGCCCTGAGCGGAACGCGTTTCCCTCTATGGCAACCCTCGAAAGCGGGGAGTAAGCGGTAGGAATGTCTCTCTGGGATGCCTCGCCGCAGGCTACTCCTCCGATCGGCTGGCTGCCGGCCGGAGCGCCGCGCTGTCCTCCGGGATGCCAGGTCGCGGTTCAAGCGTAGAACCGGACCGCGTGAATCGCTACTCACGAGTAGACCTCTCCGGGGTCTCCTACTCACGAGTAAATCACATCGGGGTCACCAGCTGTAGCGATGTTGGGCCGCTAGGGCGGCGCTAGGTCCCGGAGGAGACTGATCAATGACAACACGGGGCAACAGGAGCGAGATCAGATCAGTGGTTTATTGGAAAAATACATACGCCTTTTATAGATCAGAAGGCAGGTAGAAAAAACCATCACCCGGGAGTCAATCACATCACCTGTTTACTCAGGTTAATTGGGAAACCCCTCGAAGGGAAGTTAATTATTTCAGACAAACACGGGATGAGGGAAGCCATTGTTTAGGGCTTAGACAGGGGTAAACATATTCACTATTTGCACCGGGGATTTCCTTGGCCAGGAGATGAGTGTTTACCTAATCAGTCACTGGGGTTAGCGATCTGCCTACCTTGCAGAATCGTTGGTCAGGTCATGTAATTGGGTGAATCAAACCCTATCATTTATTCACCCCCCTTAATTTAGCTGCCCGCAGAAGCCACCGCCAGGAACCTTCCCACCTAAGCAGCCTCCGCCGGGGCTGTTCCATGCCAGATGGGCATGGGGAATCCGCAAGTTCCTACCAACCTAGCAGTTCGAAAGCAAGAAATTGCAAGTAGATAAATAAGTACTACATCAGAGAGAAGGTAACAGTGTTCCATGCACTCTGGTGTCTAGTCATGCCTGCCACATATTCACGGAAACATCTGCAGACACAAACAACACTGGCTCTTTGGCTGTAAATGGAGATGAACACCGAACCCCAGAGTCGGATACGACTGGCTTTCGAGCAAGGGTGACCATTATCTTTACTAAGCCACCCTGAGTGGTGCTTACACCAAAAGGGTGGTGTATAAATGCAAATAATAAATAAATTATAAGTATTTCCTATCACAGAAACTGAACTCTGCCCTTTTTCTTTTTGCTTCTCTCCCACTTTATTATTATAGTTATTATTCATGGATGTTGCACTTTTGTCTCTCAGTCCTGCCATCTTATGAGAGCTTGAGATTTCTATTTGTGTCTCTTACTAACATGAAACAGCATAATTTAAATGTCGAAATAGAAGAGAAAGGTATAAAACAAATGACAGAGTTCAAATACCTGGGAACAACATTTACTGAAGATGTTAAAAAGGATGAAGATATTAACATACAGTGCAGTAAGGCAAACCAAATATTGGGACAGTTATCTCCACTCTTACTATATAAGGCAATACCGACCAGCACAAAGAAACACTCATATAAAGCATATTCTTTCCCACCTTATGTCACCAGTGTCAAACATGGACACTTACAACAAAACATAAATGAAAGTTGTTCACCATGTAAATGTGATGTCTGAGGAAGGCTGCTGGACTGACTAGAAGGGATAATGAGATTCTAAGGGAAAGAATTGGAACAGAACCAATCTTAAACTACATAAAAAGACAAATAAAGTGGTTTGCCCATTTGGAAAGAATGTCTTTGAATTCCATACCGTACAAGGCATACTTAGAAAGAGGAGAAGGACAAAGAGCATGAGGCAGATCCAGAGGAAGGTAGAGAGATAACATCAAAGAAATAGTACTAGAACACCAAATAACCGCAATGAGACAGGTTGAAGTGCCAGAACAAGAACCTTGTATCTCCCTCAACACCTAAACCAATAAAAGAGGAAGTAAAGAAGAAGATTATTTATTTTCTTTATTTATATGCTGGTTTAATAAAGCATTTCTATTTTTAAATTGTACAAATGTAGAGACAGATTTTCTCTGCATACCATTAATGCCTATGTGTTACTGTATTATAAAAAGTAGGGGAAAAGAAAAGGCCTTTTCTTTAAAACAAAACATTGAGGTTGAAGCAATACTACACCCCAAACTAAGGGCATCAAGGCCATAGATCAGGGGCGCCCAAACTTTTCAAGTTGTGAGCCGGTCATGTGGTTGAGCAGGCCAGTCACGTGGTTCCTCCCACCAGAAGCTGAAGTAAAATGCACCTGTGCATGCACATAACGTTGCCATAAATGCACCTGCAGCTGTTGTAAATGTGTTTACGACAGCCACAGGTCATTTATGGCAACGTTTTGTGCATGTGCTGGCACGTTTTAATTCTGTGCAGGCCGGATTGAATAATGCCATGGGCCTGATCTGGCACGTGGGCTGTAGTTTGGGCACCCCTGCCATAGATCAATACCCTTCCAAACATGGGCACGTTGATGTACCATTCTTATACCAAACATCCACTCCAGCTGAAACATATAGTGTAATCCCAGTGTACATCTTACAATGTAGCCATCCTGTAAAGCTCACCTTTAGTCATAGGGTGAAGCTGCAATGATACACAGGGTTTGATAACATCAACTACAGATAACAGACTTGCAGTGCAATCCTATCTATATTTGCACAGGCTTTATTAGTCCAGTCCCACTGATTCATATTTAATGAAAGGAAATATTATGTTTAATGGGCTTGACAGAAGCTTTTTCTCTTTAGAGGATCAATGGTGGGGGTTACTACTCATATTCACTTGGAGATGATGTTAAGGTACAAAAAGGAGGCATCAGTTTCCTCATGAGAACAGGGGTTGGTGAGAGCTTTGAACTTTCTTGTTTTTTTGTTACAGCTGTAACCATAACTGTTTGGTTCAAAGGCCTGACAAAATAATACACTCCTGCTGAAACTCCCACTGAGAAAGGCAGAGCAAAAAATTCCAAATCTTTATGTTTGATCTCTGATCAGAGATAACACCGTAATTCCCAGCCTCCTTTGTTGTAAATAGGCTAGAGACCATAATATCCCAAAGACTGCCTGCTAAGATATGAATAATGCCAACTATTAAAGTTAACACAGAGAGCTCTTAGTTGTCTTGACTCCAACATGGAAATAATTCATTAAAAATGAATTACATATCCTTAATTCTCAAACTTGTTGACAACAATTTTTAAATTTACCATTTTAAACTAAATGCCAAAAACATTATAATATGTAAAAGATTTAATGTGTCTCATTACCCTGTTTATTACTGCCATTTTTCATAATTTCAAATGCTAGACATGTTTTTAATATAGTACTATAAAAATGATTTATATTTTGTGTGTTACTTTAATGTTATTTATCTTATCCAGCATTCCAACATTAAAGCATTGAAAAGTAACACGTTTGTCTGCACTGGTGAAATCGATTCAAATTTACTTGTTTACACAGTGCACATGTTGTTGTTGTTGTTGTTGTTGTTGGTGGTGGTGGTGGTGGTGGTTTTATCATATAAATCTACCATTTGATTCACAACCGAGGACATGTATAATAATAGTTCAAGCCCTAACCAAGGGCCTAAAAACAGTTAAGGTAATGACTAAATATATATGCAATTCCTAGTAGAGTTCTTTTTTTGTAAAGTGTGGATGTTCAAGTCCAACAGAACCTAAATTTCCAAATATCAAGGGAATGCTTTAGATATTGCTCCAAGGGCTCCAATCCCTATGGGTACAACAACATATTTCTTTCTCTATAGGCGCTCAACTTCAATTTCCAAATCACAATATTTTGTGATTTTCTCCAGTTGTTTGTCTTCAATTTGTGCTTATCTTGGTATAGCAATGTCAGTAAACCAGACCTTTTCCCCAACAACAGTTATATCAGATGTGTTGTGAGTCAGATGAAGAATAAACAGAATAAAATTATAAGTAGCAAAAACACCCAAAAACGATTCCCCACCCCCCTCTAAAAAAATAAATCACCAGCACATATTGGTCATGGTATAGGTTAGTCAAATCTTAGCCATTGGTAATATGTCCATAGAAACTTTTTAGAAAAAATGAATTTGGTTATTTTTTTTAAAAAAAAAGAGGTAGCGAAAGGGATGTTCTTTTTCATTACATTCATGTAACATGGGTTATCTGAAATACTCTTGGGATAGTTGTTTATTTTAAACCAATATTTGTGACACATTCAGTTGCGATCATTTTTGTGTGTGTGTGTATCTCCAGGTGTACTGAATGATTGGTGTGTCATGCATAGAAATACAGAGGGTTAGGAGTTGTGGTGGCAGTGGTGGTGGAGGGAGATGACAAACAGAAGAGCTTTTTGCAGGATGACCTGCCTATGAAGTGAATCAAGCAGAGAAGCAGGCTCAGTATAAGACAAGCAGGTGGACAGATTGCAAAGATAGGATGCTTCCATCTACAACTTTGCTCAAGTCCCACACTCAAGAACAGCTGCTGTGGCCTCACATCTGGCTGGATTGGTGGGAAAGCTTAGCATAATTAAAGGTAAAGGTAAAGGTCACCCTTGCTCAAAAGCCAGTCATATCCAACTCTAGGGTTCAATGCTCATTTCTGTTTCATAGCCAAAGAGCCAGCGCTGTCTGGATCTGCAGACATTTTTGTGGACATGCAGCAGGCATGCCTAGACAAAGATTAGCATCCTTGAAAGTCCTTTCCAGGGCAAAGGTATGGGGGAAGGGAGGGGGCACTGCTTCAGATCATGCATGGAAAGACATTGGATTGTAGTGGAGAAGAGGAGGTAGTGCAAGGCTGCCATCGGGGGTGGGGGGACCATCAAGACTCCTGTCCCGGACCCAGAGATGACAAGGGCCCTGCGGCACCGGGAAACCACTAATGTGTGTATGCACAAACAAATGATGCATGTGCAGGAAACCACAGGGGTGTCACCAAAATGGGGGGGGGCGCATACCGGGTCCAGAAATTTCCGATGCTGGCCCTGAGGTAGTGGAAAGGAGGGAAATTTAAAATGGATGAAACATGGATTCATATTTCGCACAATTGTAACTCAATTTGGGAAAAACCCAGAGATCTTGAAAAAATTTTTTTTTGCTTTTTGGGAAGAACGTAGTAATAGGTAAAGAGAAACTAACAGTAAATTAAAGCAAAGAGGTGCCCCTTTTAGGTGTTGGTTGCACTTAGATGTACTATTTTTGCTTTCTTGTTTTTCTTTTTGTTTGTTTTTTCTTTCTTTTCTTATTTTTATTTATTATTAAAATGTTGCATGGTTTTTCACTTAATGAAGAGTCCAGAATTGTTTTATATGATAAAAGTTGGTACAGAATTTTTACTGACTCAACTATCTGCATTGATATTTATATTTCTTTTTAAATTTGCAATAAAAATTAATTTAAAAATGATTTTTTAACAAATGAACTAACTGCAATCACTGTTTGTAAAGTTGCTCCTTTTTGAATCCAGTTCTTTTTAGCTGCCTTGCAGCTGGCTGCAAATGTAAAAGAGATGTTTTCTTGGATGAAGAGCTTTACAAATCACCCAGCTTCACCTTGTACAGAGGCTTCGGAGGGGTGGTTTAGTTCTAATAATATTATTTTTCAAACATTAGCCATAGGAGATAGAAGCCTCTATTTTTTTAATCTGTGGGGCAGTGCTGTTGACCCAATTTGGGAATGGAGTCACTGTGACCTTCTTAGCTGCTTGGCATCAGATACATCAACTGCTCTCTAACGTATTTTAATAAAGCTTGTGAACTGAGCCAAAACTTTTTATATTACTGTGTTATATTGGGAATGACCAGTTTTTTCTTTCTCAAGCAAAAGTGCTATTTAAAGGGTACGGGTGGTTCATAAAAAGGCTGTATAGTCTAAGCAGTTAATGGAAAATTCTATATAATTATAATCCTAGAACCATTTAAGGAGTTATTTTTGGATTATAAATTATAAACTTTGTTTTCAAACGTCATTTTGAAGGGGACCACAGATCTTTTGTAGAAGATAGTATTCACTACAAAAAGGCATACAACTGACATTTTTACTGGATAGAACTTTTGTTAATATTGGGATTTAACAATGTACAATTTATTTTCTGGGGACTGTGGTGGCTGAACTTGATGACTGGAAGGTTGGCAGGTCAGCAGTTTGAGACTCAAGTAGATAAATAGGTACCACTTAGGTGGGAAGATAAACAGAGTTTCATGCACTCCAGTGTCTAGTCATGCCTGCTACATGTCCATGAAAACATCTGCAGATGCAGGCAGCGCTGTAAGAAGAACTGAGCACCAAACCCTAGAGTCAGATACAACTGGCTTTTGAGCAACGGCGACATTTACCTTATATTTTATTTTCATGGTTTGGGTGGGAGTCCCTATGTTTGAAAAGACCCACTATCAAAACATATGGTACATTGAAGTAGACTGAACTAGGAGCAGGGGTTCAAACTATGCTGCTGGCTAATGCACTATATCCTATTCCTTTCCTCATGGGTCTCTTCAGAGTGGAAGCTTATAGTCAATCTAATTTGTGGAGTGGGGGTGGGTGGTGGGTGGTAAGAACCTGAAAAAAGTCTTAGATCTAGAAGTCTCAGAAACCCATAATCAGAAACAGCATCCCATTCCTAGAGATTCAGGATCAAAACAGAACCCAGGATGCCCTTCTGATGTCATAAAAGCGGGGTAGTTAAGAGATGGGAGGGTTGTGCATGTAGACCTATTGTTTGTGGAAATGAGCACTAATTAAATAACACTGGTGCTCTACTTTGATGGGCATCAGTGCTTGTACCCACTGGCTGTCTCCCCTTGCTTGTAATGTGTTGACCCTTTAATGCAGGCTTTCTCATCCAGTGGCCCATGGGCCAAATGCAGCCCACAGCACCATTTCATGTGGCCACCCACCGCCTCCACCACACCAGGAAGTGCCATGTGGTGGAGTAAGGGCAAACTAGCCGCCTGGCCCCTGAAGCTGTCTGAGGGAGCATGACCCACACCCTGGCTTAAAAAGGTTGAGAACTCTTGCTTTAGTGTGATTCAAGCAAAACTCCCATAGTCACCTTTGTATGTGACTCAAGGTCTGTTGTAGCTGGCAAATGGTGAAGGCAAGTGCCTTGGTAAGAAGGCCTCTGGCATAATGAAACAAAACTTTATATCCCTCCTATTGGGGAGATATCAGAGTGTACCTTACTCTAGATTGTTTATGTCCTCATAACAGTGAAGAAGTAGAAACTGTGGGACATGTTCTTTTACATTGATCCTTTTATCAGGATTTTCATAAAGAACTCTTTTTATCTATTATACAAAAATTTCCAAGTCAATCTGAAGAATCATATTCTCTTTGACAAGTTCCCCCATATTACTTAGGAAGTAGCCAAATTTTGTGCTGCTGCTATAGCTTGTTGCAGCTCTCTGATCAGATACCCCCTTTTACCTTTCATTTTGGTTAATTTTAACATAATTCTTGAAATATTTCTTTACATTTGGTGTGTACTGCTCGGAACTTTATAAGCTGCACGATTAGTTTGTTAACTTACTTTGTTAACTTTCTGAGGCTGGTTGCTGACCACAATAAGAATAACAATACATTAAATGAATTCTATTCTATTCTATTCTATTCTATTCTATATCCTTTCCAATGCTTCTTGTCCTGAAATTTGTCCTTTGGAAAGGTAGCTTCAAAATAAATAAAGAGAAAGGTTTCAAAATTGGAGGGACATTTGCCTGACTTGTCTAGCCTAAGGAAAATAACTTCCTAGATAGCAGGATAGCTTTATTTACAGACTAGTTTCTTGAAAAGGGGGAGGGGGATCAATCTTCTGATTTACGTTTCCTCCACAAAAAAAGACGATGTGGCTATTGTAACACACTTCAGAAGTCTGGTTCTTGCTCCATAAGAAAGCTACATTTGTATTTTCCCTGTGTGGTTGTGGATAGGTACTCATGTTTTTTCCCCACTCAGGAAAGAATAAAGCTATCAGCTCCCCTGCTGGAAAAGCTCAGAATTGTAGTGACAAATCAAATAGCCCACAGAGCATTTATTTTGTAGCAGAAATTTATTTGTCTAAGCAGGATTGCCACGTTTTTGCAAAGGCCTTTCTGTTTTTAACAGCTACAAATCAGTGAAGTTCAGTCTCTGTGTGAACACACACACACACACACACACACACACACACACACACACACACACACACACACACACACACACACACACACACTGCAAATTCCAATTAGATTTTAGATTTTATGATTTTTCTCCTCAGAAAACAGAAAACACAGCCACAGTGGACTGACTACCAATCTGGATGCGAAAAACATGATATTAGCTAATCGTTCCGATTTGGAGATGTCTTCCTGATCAACACTGACATCCTGCAAATAAACTTGGCATATTGCACAGTTAGCTGAGTTTTGTCTGGATTTTAGATATGCCACCTGATGCCCATTCTACCCATCAACTGTCCTGCATACTAAGCATTTGGTTTTTGTTTTTACCAGATGGTTTCTAGCCTTTATGGTCTAATAATAATTTTGTGTCACAAATTATTCTTGGTTGAAAGGATTTTTGTGGAAGAAACTCCGCTCAAGGAATGACCAAATGAGGCTCCTTTCATATCCCAAAGAGCTCAGACAGAGACAGGTACTCAATCTGTCATGCAATACGTGGGTCTCAAACTGCTGACTTGCTAGGCTTCCAACTAACAAGGCGAGCTTCTTAACCACTGAGCCACCCTTATGGTATTGGAAGTATAAGACAAAACACGTGGTCATTTTGGGGGCAATTGTTTTTCAAGAAGAAGGAAGCCTTGTCATGTGGTTAGCCAATGAATGAAGCAATCCATACTGTTTGCGGAGTAGTTTATAGAGATGTAGATGTTATAGTTGCGGAAATGCTTAGTTCTTTCAGAGCTTCATATGAACAGTGCATAGCCTGCATATGAACTCAAGGAAAATACAAGATGGATTACAAAAGAAAATTGTGAAACTTCTGGGGAAGCTAACATCACATCTTTCATACTAAGGTGCACAGAGTACACTGACATAAGTGTGACGTTGCCTGCTATTTTCCACACTTGCAGAGAATAAAACTAATTTTCTTAGGTTTTCTTGAGTTCTGCCAAGTCCGGTCCATAACCTATTATGTGTAGTTTAAATAATACAATTTTCTGGGAGACTAAGGACTAGACTTTCCTGGGATTGCACCCATTTTAAGAGTCAACCAATGTTTTTTCTTTCCACTTTATAGTTCCAGCATTCTCTTCTATTTCTTCAAGATGCACAGATGTTCTTAAAAAACCACTTTTCCTCAATTTTAATCTGGCAAAGATGTGCAATTGATGCATATGCTTTGAGTCTTCCAGTACTAGCTGCTACAACTCTGTGTATGTAATTGCGTACAATGTGGTTTATCAGTAGAGACTGGCTACAGACAAGTAGTATTGATTCCGTAGATATCATTGACTGCTACATCTAACTTGTTTTGCATACTGAGCTATAATCATTGGACTATAGCAGGTTTCTAAGTTGCACATGTAGTATAGATCCAGGGCTGTAGAGCTCTTAGTATTTGTGTTTTGTGTGCCCCAACTAATTCCCAATTGATTTGAAGAATACTGATCTTTTTGCTTTATATTTAGGCAATGTTTCTTACACATCACAGAATATAGAAGGAGCCTCCTTGAAGAATTTGAAATCATTCAGATGCCCCTTAGGCAACCACAGTCCTCAGTGATTCTTGGGGTTTTACAGTTCTTCATTCTGTGGGTCTGTAGTTCAAGCTGTTCTATCCCAGGACAAACAGCACCTCGGAAAGGGGCTGTAAGTGCTTAATCTGGAAGAAGTCATGAACAAATATTCCATTTATATATACAGTTCCCAGACCAAAGGTGGATTCAAGTAGAAACCTGCTCCTATACATTGATTGTCCTTGCTTGGTCAAGATGCTCATAACTGTGCTAGACAAGGGCAAGCAATTTGGTAGTTATGCTGTTGCTTGCTTTGGGAGGCCCAAGACTGTCCTTCTTCACATGTTCTCCACTGAAACTGTAACATGGCATACAAGAGGACATGACATGGTAAGAAGGCAGCTGTAGTGGAGTTGGTCTGGAGAGGTTAGGGTGGACATCTTTTTACACACACACACACCAGAATGTATTTCAAAATGAAGCAAAAGAAATGAAATGCTTCCTTCCCTCTTTGTCTCACTCCTCTCCATCTCAATTTAACATCAAATTAATTGGTGTACAGGGATTCTGACATTATACGGAACTAAGGCTACAATTCTATGGTGGTGAGTATCGCTGAACACAATGAAATCTCCTTCAAAGTTATTATTTGACCTCAATCAGCATGAGCTAAGAAAAAATGTTTGAGTAAATATTAATTATGGCATGCAATACTTAGATTGGATTAATCTAAGAGAGGGTAGCATTTAAGAATGTGCAAAGGCTGTGGAAATGATCAGATGGGGTTCAAGCTACAAGAAAGAAGCTCAGTTACTATTTCAGAGTGTTTCAGTGCAATTTAGTGTGTCAATTTTCCTCAAAGCGTACATAAAAAAGTTAATCAATGATCATGAACATGATTATCTTGAGCTCAAATAAATTTGTAACATTACAAATCATCTGTCGACTTATATTGTTTTGCAATTGTATGTCGGAGTATTTCATTGATTAATCTAGAAAGAGGCAGTGAAGTATAATTGTTTTTTCACCACATTTCCTTTTCAGTTTGCGGTCTCTCTCCCTGTGTGTGTGTGTGTGTGTGTGTGTGTGTGTGTGTGTGTGTGTGTGTGTGTGTGTGTGTGTGTGTGTGTGTGTGTGTGTGTGTGTGTGTGTGTGTGTGTGTGTGTGTGTGTGTGTGTGTGTGTGTGTGTGTGTGAGAGAGAGAGAGAGAGAGAGAGAGAGAGAGAGAGAGAGAGAGACAGACAGACAGACAGACCAGACCAGACCAGACCAGACCAGACCAGACCAGACCAGACCGACAGAGGACATCTTTTACACTCTCTCTACTCATACATTTCTAGGCACAAGTGCATGTCCAAGGCATTAACAAGGTTTTGTGACCTTGGAGTGCCTTTTTGCCCCTACCAACCACAGAAAATGAATCAACCCATCCAGCCCCACTCTTTGCTTCCTAATCAATTGCTTCACTTTATCAAGCCACACTCCTTGTTAGTTATTCAGAAGGATGGACTCTGGTTATCATGTTTTAAAAGTGAAGCTCTTACCACTAATGAGTGGCTGGCTATTCACTCCCCTACATGCATACTTCCATTTGGATTTACACTTCAATAGCTCATGAATGTTTATTCCTCAAGGGGATTCATCTCTTCTCTATAGTTGACCCCATGAGCCTTTCTTCCTTTCTTCCACTCCGCTGCCAGCCCTGGGAAAATTGAAGTAATTGTGACCTGAGAAAGTGGGAAAAGCAGCAAATTACCATCAAGATGTTGGGCCTCTTCTTTGAAAAGGGCAGCTCAAGACATTTTGCTGCCTGAGTAAGAGCAGCAAGTGGTACATAGATCAAAGTGTATAATAGCAAATGGAGACAAGTTATTTTGGTGGCTGAGGCAGAAAGTCCTACAAGCACTGTGCCTAACCTTGACAGGAAAGTAAAACAAAACAAAAGAAAATAATGACTTTTTAAAAATCAAATAGATAATAATGGCTGAAATCCAGTAATAGGTTGCAACTAGAGTAAGTTTTCTGAATTAATGCAGCTTACACAGAAATTGATTTGTACTCCAGATGTGAATTACAACTGGGTGTCAGTCAATATGTTTCCTTTTAATTACATCCCAGCTTTGTTCCCTGAGGTGGCAACTTCACTTTGCTTAATGTGCCAATGACTAATGCAGGTGAGAGGTCTTTCAGTTTTAATTCTCAGGGCCATGTTGTCTTCCTGATGCCCTGAACTTCGCCCACACTGTCTTCCATATCACCATTTAATTTTTCTTTGCTGGCTTTTAATGCCTTTTGTAATAGTAGTTCCCAAGCACAGACCAAAAATCCCCCATGAATCACAATATAGTCTTCAAGTTATCATCTGTAAATGACTTAGTGCAGAGTAGCCTTACTAATTATAGCTCTTTTCTTCTTCCAGAAGCAGATAAATTGGAGAAAATTCTCATAGGTCCTAACGAGAAATGTCTGGGCAAATATGACAAGAAAACAATTATCTTGATGAAGGCAAAGGCACAATAGGAGGAACAGACAAAGCAGCTCTAATGGGGTCAAATAATAATCTTGATAAAAATGTATGAAAGAAAGCAGCTGTAAATCACACAATCTCCGGTCTTTCTGTATAAATGCCAGGAGTATGGGAAACAATCAAATAGAACTGGAAATCTTTGTTCAGAAGAGGAAATATAATTTGATAGTGATAACTGGAACTTGGTGGAATGACTACCATGATTGGAATACAGCAATTAAAGGATATAAATTGTTCAAAAAGAAAAGACAGACGAGAAAGGGAGGTAGAATCATACTATTTAACAAAGACTCATATTCTTGCATAAGAATACAGGAAGATGAGCTTGATTGCCCCATCAAGAGCATCTGGATTAATATAACTAGGGCCAAAAAAAGAAGAGGAACATGATAATTGGAGTCTAGTGAGATTACAACTGGTCTGGAACACAGTGGCCATACTGATAATGGGAGTAAGGAAATTCAATCACATCTCCCCAGCCCTGACACAACTGCAATAGTTCCCTGTTCCTTTCCATATTAGGCACAAGATGCTAACAATGACATATAAAGTCCTACACAGTTTAAAGGAAAAAGTAAAGGTCACCTTTGCTCGAAAGCCAGTCGTATTGGACTCTAGGGTTCAGTGCTCATCTCTGTTTATAGGACCTTGTTATCTGTCAAACATCTTGCACCATGAACCTACATAAATTGAGCAACTCAAACAGTGCAGCTCCAGGTGCTGACAACAAGAAAACACTGCATTTAAAAGACAATTAAAGACCATGTGTTTTAAAAAGCCCTTTCAAAACATCGTCCTTACTGCCAATGAGTGGGTATCAATTTCTGCTTTGTAGCTTTTTTCAAATTTAATTAGATCAGTTTCCTTTTGAGGGGAGGGTTATTATTTTATGATCTACTTACCCATATATACTCAGGTATAAGCCAACCCAAATATAAGCCGAAGTATCTAATTTTGACCTAAAACCCAGGAAAATAGATTGATCCAAGTATAAGTCGAGGGTGGGAAATGCAGCAGCTGCTAGTGAGTTTCAATAATCAAAATGCAGTGGAACTTCATACAACACTCGCCCCGTATAGCAACAAAATCGCATAACAATTAGGTTTTGGGGGGAAATGGTGTCCCACATAACAGTTTTCCCTATGGAAAAAAGTATAACAGTTTTTCAATGGGAAAAACCACTTTGTGAAAAAAAACATTGTATGATGCATTCCATAGGGAAAATCACTATACGATGCATGCATCTTATAGCAATTGTTTTGTACAACAATGAGCCCAGTGGAACAGATTAAAATCATTGTATGAGGTACCACTGTACATGAAAATATGGTAAAATTAATTGAATTGTTTGCACATCTATGTCCAATGCGGTCTTGGGACCCTCATGTTCATTGACCCGAGTATAAACCAAGTCCCCTTTTGGGGGTTCATTTTGGGGCAAAAAAACCTGGTTTATACTCGAGTATATATGGTATATGCTGTTGTTTTAATGTTGTGAATCACTCAGATTGAGAAACTACCCAGACAGATGATATAAAAATGGTATCAATCAGTCAGTCAGTCATTTGTTGTAGACCACAAGATGAATATGAGCCAATAGTGCAATGTTTTAGCAAAAAAGGCATATGCTATTCAAGGCTATAGTAACAGAAGTATACTCTCCAGAATCCATGAAGTACTATAGTTGCCCTCTATTCAGCAGTAGTGGGGCCTCATCGTGAGTACTGTGCCAAGTTCTGAAGTTTAAGAAGGATGCCAACAAACTGGAACAAGATCAAAGAGGACAACAAATATGATCAGGGAACTGGTAACCAAGCCCTATGAGGAAAGATTGAAAGAACTGGGAATGTTTTCTCCTTGAGAAAAATAACTGAGAGGGGATACGATAGTACTCTTCAAATACCTGAGAGAGGAGGGGCAGGATCTGTTTTCAATCATCCCAGAGTGCTGGACATGCAGTAATGGGCTCAAGTTACAGGAAGCCAGATTCAGCTGAATATCAAGAAAAGCTTCCTCACTGTTAGAACAGTATGACAATGGAACTAATTGTCTTGAGAGATGGTGAGTACTCTGACACTGGAGGCATTCAAGAGGAAATTAGACATCCATTTGTTAGATATATTTTGACTTGCTTAGTGCCTGGCTTCACCTGGGTATTGTTGGGGGGGGGGCACGCCCTTTCCTCCCAGGGTTGCGGCAGCGGCTGTGGGTTCAGGCCTCCGTGGTGGCTTGGCAGCGCCAGGGGTGGCCGGGCTGGTCTTGGACCCACTCCGACTCTGCTGTGGCTTTTTTCGGCATCTCCATGGATGGCCACACCACCTCTCCCACGTCGTTCCCTGCCAGCATCCTTCACATCGGGAGCCTCTCCATCCCAGGTGCCGGAGCCGACGGGCGGTAGTGATGGCCTGCCCACAGCAGCCCCCTGATGTCTGGGCATGGGCACTGGAATTCCCCATGGCCGCTTGCTGCGTGTACGGTGGCTGTTTGTGTGCCGGCCACATGACCATTGCCCCGCCCATTGCAAGCATGGGCTGGCCTCGCTGATTGGTTGCTATGTGCCTCAGTGGCTGCTGGGAGGTGTAATCTTTGCATTTTTCCCAATTTGTGGGGCTCAGGCCCCCACGGTGTCCAGACCCCGATGTTTATGTTGCTGCATGCCCAAGGTAGGTGTATGCCAAATTTCAGGGGGTTTGGTCCAGGGGTGTGGGAGCCCATAGAGGACCCACAAACAAACGTGTTTTATATATATAGATTTGGATTCCTGCATTAAGCAGGGGATTGGACTTGATAACCTTAAGGCTCCTTCCAAATCCATTATTCTATGTTTCTATGATTAGTTAAGATGCTAACTTTAATTACAGAATACAACATTTATTCATTGGTATTACAGAGACTGGAATGCCAAAGTAGGAAATCAAAAAGTGGAGGGAATAACTGGCAAATTTGGTCTTGGAACACAGAATGAAGCAGGGCAAAGATTGATAGAGTTCTGCCAAGAGAACGCACTGGTCATAGCAAACACTCTCTTCCAGCAACACAAGAGGCGACTTTACACATGGACATCACCAGATGGCCAACACCGAAACCAGATTGACTACATACTCTGCAGCCAAAGATGGAGAACCTCCATACAGTCAGCAAAAACAAGACCTGGAGCAGATTGTGGCTCAGATCACAACCTACTGATTGCAAAATTCAGGCTTAGACTAAAGAAAATAGGGAAAACACGGAGACCAGAAAGATATCACCTAGACAGCATCCCTAAAGAATACGCGGTGGAGGTGATGAACAGATTTAATGGCCTAGACTCGGTAGACAGAGTACCAGAAGAATTATGGACGAAGATGAGGGACATCATGCAGGAAGCAGCAAAGAAAATCATACCAAAAGAAAAGAAGAGTAAGAAAGCAAAGTGGTTGTCTGATGAGGCTCTTAAAATAGCAGAGGAAAGAAGGAACGCCAAAGTCAAAGGAGAAAGGAAAAACTACAATCATTTGAACACAGAATTTCAAAGAAAAGCAAGGAGAGATAAGGAAAACTACCTAAAAGAACAGTGCAGAGAAATGGAGGAAAACAACAAAATAGGCAGAACCAGAGATCTCTTCAAAAAAATCGGCGAAATCAAGGGAACATTTAAAGCAAAAATGACCATGATAAGGGACAAAGACGGAAAGGAGCTAGCTGATGCAGAAGAAATTAAGAAAAGATGGAAAGAGTACACAGAGGAACTTTACAAAAAGGACCTCAACACTCCTGACAATCACAATGATGAAGAAATTGAACTTGAGCCAGACATCCTGGAGAGCGAAGTCATAAAGGCCCTAAAGAGCACTGCAAACAACAAAGCTAGTGGAGATGATGGTATCCCAGTTGAATTCTTCAAAGCGCTAAAAGATGATGGCGTCAAATTACTGCATTCAATATGCCAGCAGATTTGGAAAACAAAACAGTGGCCACAGGATTGGAAAAGATCAGTATATGTCCCAATCCCAAAAAAGGGCAATGCCAAAGAATGTTCAAATTATCGAACAATCGCGCTCATCCCACATGCCAGCAAGGTGATGCTCAAGATAATACAGGATAGACTTCAGCAACATGTGGAGAGAGAATTACCAGAGGTGCAGGCTGGTTTCAGAAGAGGCAGGGGGACTAGAGACCACATTGCCAACATACGCTGGATCATGGAGAAAACAAAGGAATACCAGAAACAAGTTTACTTTTGTTTTATTGACTACACTAAGGCATTTGACTGTGTGGACCACAACAAGATGTGGCAAGTAATTAAAGAGATGGGAATTCCAGAGCACCTCATATGCCTCCTGAGAAATCTGTACATGAACCAAGAAGCAACAGTTAGGACAGAACATGGAATAACAGAGTGGTTTGGAATAGGAAAAGGAGTAAGACAAGGCTGCATTTTGTCACCATGCTTATTTAACCTATACACAGAGCACATAATGCGCAGTGCAGGGATGGAGGAATCACAATATGGGATTAAAATCGCTGGGAGAAACATCAACAATCTGAGATATGCAGACGATACCACCCTAATGGCAGAAAGTGAGGAAGACCTAAAGAATCTCTTGATTGGGCTGAAGGAGGAGAGTGCAAAAGCTGGCCTGAGACTCAATATCAAGAAAACCAAGATAATGGCAACAGGCCCAATCAGTTCCTGGAAAATAGACGGGGAAGAAGTAGAAGCAGTGACAGATTTTACTTTCTTAGGATCAAAGATCACTGCAGATGGGGATTGTAGCCATGAAATAAAAAGGCGACTGATTCTTGGGAGACAAGCGATGAGAAACCTGGGGAACATAGTGAAAAGCAGAGACATCACATTGCAAACAAAAATTAGAATAGTCAAAGCAATGGTTTTCCCAGTAGTAATGTATGGATGTGAGAGCTGGACAATTAGGAAGGCTGAACGTAGAAGAATAGATGCCTTTGAAATGTGGTGTTGGAGGAGGGTTTTGAGAGTCCCCTGGACAGCGAGGAGAACAAATAGGTCAATCTTAGAAGAAATTAACCCTGACTGCTCATTGGAAGGTCAAATAGTAAAGATGAAGCTAAAGTACTTTGGACATCAAATGAGAAGGGAGGATTCACTTGAGAAGGCATTGATGTTGGGAAAGGTGGAGGGCAAAAGAAGAAGGGGGAGGCCAAGGATGAGATGGCTAGATGGCATTGTACGAGAAGAAAGGGGTGCAAACGGTGAAGAGCTCAACTAGTGAAAAAACCGTTTGGAGAGATATCTTGGCTAAGAAAGGAGTACAACCGTCGTATTTTCATAAAGGTCTTTATAGGTGTAAATATAGCCAGGAACGTAATAACATAAAAAATTCCTCTATGGGTAGAAACAAAAACTATAGCTGATCGCTGGTAAATAGGAAAATGAGTGAATGAATGCACCTAATAATTTGAGCGGAGGCAGGACGCGGGTTTAAGAAATCAGCATTACACATTGGTAAGCTTGTATTCTCATTCTGTACATTCATTGTATTTTTATGTGCCTATGTTATTTATATTCAGCCATGTTAATCATTCTGTTTATGTGTAATTTTTATGTATAGATCTCCTTGAAGAAGATATTTCTTATTCGAAAAGTCGCTATAACTAGTATCGACTTAGAGAACTACATCGCTATTTCTGTGCACTTCCATGTTTGTACAGCTCATTTTTGTTCATCTTGGCTCATTTTCCTATTTACCAGCGATCAGCTATAGTTTTTGTTTCTACCCATAGAGGATTTTTTTATGTTATTACGTTCCTGGCTATATTTACACCTATAAAGACCTTTATGAAAATACGACGGTTGTACTCCTTTCTTAGCCAAGATATCTCTCCAAACGGTTTTTTCACTAGTTGAGCTCTTCACCGTTTGCGCCCCTTTCTTCTCGTGTTATCATCATGGCGGTTTATGACAGAGGATTTGCATATACAGATTTACAGAGAGAACAAATTTTAGAAAAAACCTTGTCATTAAATATGGACATGGACACACAGAATAGCGATTTCTCCACATTAGAGACTCTAAAAAAGAAACAGGTTAGATTCCAAATGCATGCATCATTCTTGGCTGATTATCATCGTCTCTCCAGGATACCTCGAGGACTCAGAATTAATAAGGGACCCACCCTATTTAGACACAACAAGGAATTTACGGACAAATGGGCTGCCATTTTAGACCGTTGCTCCTTCGATCTTATTTTACTGATTATTGAACAATCACATAAAGAATTGGAAGTGGTTCAGGAGGATATTCAAAAGCTTTCTACTACTCTCCAGACGCAATTAGATCAGCCCACGTTCGACAAATCAGTAGAGGATCTCAACAATAAGATTCACCAATTCCGGGATTCCCTAGTACAATTCAAGAAGAAAAAGTTTTCTAGGGATACCCAGGACTATTCCTCTGATAGAGTTTACAGGTGGAGCTTTCAGCAAGGATTTTCTCGACCTAAGCGTGTCACTTGGAAAGACCAGACTTTCTCTTCGGACTTTGAGACTTCGGATTCCGATGCCCCATCTACCTCCTGTGATGAGTCCCAACAAAAGACTTATGATTTCAGAACTAGGAATCGACAAGGCTTGCCGCAACGCTCAAATTCTTTTTTAGGGAAAAGAAGGACTCTGCGGGGGGGCAGGAAAACATAGTTTTCAATTTGTCTTCCAGACCGTTGGCTAACAATGAGGTACGTCTTCTTTCGTTGGGTCTTACTTTTGTTCCCACTCCCCATTACCGTTCCTTCAACACTCGTGTTGATGTGTTTAAACTCATTAGATTGCTTAAATTGAAGGTCTTTTTTAAGGGGATAGATTCACAGTCCAGGGACATGTTTAAACCTAAGTCTCAGTTTAACCCACCAGTAGACGACCCTGCAATTGAGGTTTTCCACAAACAGGTACTCCGGGATTTGTTGCATATTGAGAAGAGCCACACCAAAGGTTGGCATAATTTATCTAAACAAGACCATGCCACCTTAAATGAGTTAGCACACGACTCTTCTATTGTCATAAAACAGGCAGACAAGGGGGGAGGAATAGTGATATTAGACACCTCTGATTACACGGCGGAGGCAATTAGACAATTGGGTGATGAGTCTTCTTATTTAAACATCAAACATGATCCGACCCATCATGTCATGAATATCATTAAAACGGTTATATTTGAGGGCATTTCTTTGGGCTACATTACACATAATACTGCTAAGTTTTTGTATAATGAATACCCTAGAACTCCTATCTTTCACCTGATTCCCAAAATCCATAAGCCCAGAATTCAGGGCATGCCCACCCCCGCCAGGCCAATTATCTCCGGCGTAAACTCCGCCCTCGAACCCATTGCTAAGTATTTGGATTCTTTTATTAACCCATATGCTAGACAAACCCCTTCATTCATTAAAGACACCACACATTTTATTTCTCAGGTAGAGGGCTTGGTCGTCCCTCCAACGGGGGTGCTCCTTACACTTGATGTGGAAGCGCTCTACACCAATATACCCCTTGAGGAGGCCAGGACTATTGTCCAGGATAAATTGGATTCTAGAGCATCTTTACTTCCACCAACTCATTTTTTAATGGATTTATTAGACATCATTTTTGAACACAATTATTTCAGATTTGACAAATCATTCTACTTACAGGTAAGAGGCGTGGCCATGGGGTCCCCATTGGCCCCCTCCGTCGCCAATATGTACTTGAATAATTTCGAAAGTCTTTACATTCATCACTCCTCTAATCCCTATTTAGGTCACATCATATACTATGGCAGATTCATTGACGACCTATTCTTTATTCTTGATTCCTATGACATTGTTGACCATTTTGTACAATGGATTAATTCCATTGACAACAATTTACGCTTTACCCCCCATTACCATACTTCCTCCATCCCTTTTTTGGATGTGGAGGTTTACATTTCAGGATCTAGAAAGGTGGCAGTCAAATTGTATAGGAAACCAACAGATAGAAACCCATATTTAGCATACTCCTCCCATCATCCAGCCTTTGTTAGGAATAACATCCCCTTTGGGCTTTTTGCTCGTGCTAAAAGAAATTCCTCTACACCCGCTGACTTTCACACATCTGCTTCTGAAATTTTATCTAAACTTAACAATAGGGGTTATCCCATGCATATTATTAATTCGGCATTCCAACGAGTCAGGGATACTCCCAGACAGTGCTTGTTCGATAGGAAACAACGAGGTGGGGGCAATTTAATCAGGTGCTCCCAGTGGCCAACCGAGTCAAGAATATATTCACCAGTGGCCAACCGAGTCAAGAATATAATCTATAAACATTGGCATCTGGTTCAAGACCTTCCAGGTTGTAAGGACAGACCATTGATAGGGTTTAGGAGAGCGCGATCTATCAGCAATATGCTAGTACGATCAGATCATACTGCTAGATATAAATCTACTGAAAAATTGCTTCCCACAGGACATTTCAAGTGCCATTCGTGTACGGTTTGCCAATTTTCTTGGGAAACTAAGGAAATAGAGGTTCCCAACAAGGGTTTAACATTCACCTTGCAATCACTCTCAAGTTGTGCCAGTAAATGTGTTATTTACATGTGGGAATGCCCTTGTCAGAAGCGCTATGTGGGTCTTACCAGCAGACCCCTCAGACAGCGGATTTCGGAACATAGGTCCAAAATCAGACATCAGGTTAAAGAAGCCCCTTTGGTCTCTCACTATATTGAAAAGCGCCATACGGATAGGGACTTTCGTTTTGTGGTATTAGAGATTGTTAGACCAAAATTATTCGAACGATGTGACATTTACAAAACATTGAGACAAAGGGAAG
Source organism: Bradypodion pumilum (assembly GCA_035047305.1). Lineage (NCBI taxonomy): Eukaryota > Metazoa > Chordata > Lepidosauria > Squamata > Chamaeleonidae > Bradypodion > Bradypodion pumilum. The sequence continues at coordinate 428,980,152 of JAWDJD010000001.1, read as the reverse complement.
CATTCTTTATTCATTTTCTCGACACAATGTATCCTAATGGGTTAAACCAGGAGCTTGACTTGGCAGCGTTTCTGTAGGAGTACTATCCTCATCACCTGGGTGAGCTCTAATTTAGCTATTGGCTACACATGAGTCAGCTTTCAACTGTGATAAAGGTAGCTGTTTCTCATACACCTTTCAACGTCCATATGCACCTAATAATTTGAGCGGAGGCAGGACGCGGGTTTAAGAAATCAGCATTACACATTGGTAAGCTTGTATTCTCATTCTGTACATTCATTGTATTTTTATGTGCCTATGTTATTTATATTCAGCCATGTTAATCATTCTGTTTATGTGTAATTTTTATGTATAGATCTCCTTGAAGAAGATATTTCTTATTCGAAAAGTCGCTATAACTAGTATCGACTTAGAGAACTACATCGCTATTTCTGTGCACTTCCATGTTTGTACAGCTCATTTTTGTTCATCTTGGCTCATTTTCCTATTTACCAGCGATCAGCTATAGTTTTTGTTTCTACCCATAGAGGAATTTTTTATGTTATTACGTTCCTGGCTATATTTACACCTATAAAGACCTTTATGAAAATACGACGGTTGTACTCCTTTCTTAGCCAAGATATCTCTCTAGATGGCATTGTAGACACAATGGGCACAGAGCTGGGAGGGCTGAAGGGGATGGTGGAGGACAGAGGCGCCTGGAGGAAAATGGTCCATGGGGTCGCAAAGGGTCGGAGTCGACTGTGCGACTGAACAACAACAACAATTACAGACACATGTTATACAGTAGTACCTCGCTTAAAGAGCATAATGCGTTCCACAGGATTGCTCTTTAAGCGAGTTTGCTCTTTAAGCGAAACACCATTTTAAGTGACCAATTGTGACTTCTGGTGGGCGGGGGGGATTGCAAACCTCAATTTAGTTGTTAAGCAAGTTTTTGGTTGGTTTTAGTTGTTAAGTGAGGTGACCATTCAGAGAAAATTCTGCTCTTTAAGCGTGCTAGTCTCTAAGCGAGGCACTCTTTATGCAATGTTTTAATGCACTTAAATAAGCAAAGACATCTGTGTAATCCATAAATAAAATAAATGCAGGAGAAAGGCGATACCTTTATAAGATCACTTTTAAAAAATCTAACATTGCGATCTTTTGTGATTCAAGATCACTTCTTCAGGCAGGGTAGAGAAATTATAAAGAAAAGTCCCAGATATTCATGGCATGATGTTCAGCCAGGCTGTGTATCTTAGATGGTTACTTTACCTACTAGGTATGCCAATTATAGCCAAATCAAAGTCAAATAGGAATATTACCTGGTGGGAGTTTGCCAAATCTGTGGTGCTGCTGTGTTGATGTTCAAAGTCCATGTAGAATTCTTGATGTGACTCTTTTTTTTCCTTTTTTTTCTTTTTTTGGTATTTTTTGGTATTTGGAGACTATCTTAGTTCTGGATTTTTCCCATATTAATGGATGAAAAAGTATTATTATACTTATTGTTCTTTTCTAACAGGAGTAGTTTAAACTATAAGCTGTCTACTCCCTTCAACTCGCTCTGCTCTCTAACAGCCAACAGGTACTATTAACGCTATCTGAAATACTGTATATATCACTCACAACAGCCATTAATAGAAGGGTGTCTTCTTTGGAGAAATTACTTCTTTTTTAACTGTATAGTTCAATTGAAGGATTACATGTATCAAGAAAAAAGTACATGGAAAACCATTTAGCAAGCTCAGTGGGTACATACAGTGTGAAAACTACAATTAGTCTAAAATACAACTGCGCCAGCACCAGATATTATACTGTAATAATATTACATCCGAGTCTTGTCAACTTCACTAGTGTTCAGTCCATTTCTGGGCTTCTCTTATCACTGAATGGGATGGCTATCTCAGGCACCTGTTTTGGTGACATGATCCTGAATAAAAACTTTACAATAACTGGATTTGATGCATATTGTTCAAAACCTTATGTAATCATTCAACAGCTGGAAAATTATACTAACTACTAGTGAGCTTGGTCATGTTATATTTGTGCTCTGGATCAACATACACATGTGGCATTGTTACTTGTGCAGATGTCTCTCCAAGAATCCCCATTCTCTGAGTTTCTTGATGACTCATTAAGCAGAAGCAAGTGCCTGTATTAAATAAGTGCAACCTTTCCTATAGTGCAGCCTATCTTTCCTGCATGTCCTCCAGATGTGATGGGCATTTGGAAGCCAGCACTGCCCTGCTGTCTAGGGATGATGGGAATTGTGATCTCATCTATTCCATCAGGGTGCCACCAGTTGGGTGAAGGTCGCTGAGACTGTTCATTTAAATGATGGACCCTACTACATCAGGCAACTTTAACATTGGCTGTGGTGAAGGGCAGCAGCAGATCTGCCATTCAGACCTACTTCATTTAGAGGCAGGCATCTTTTCCAGGCCTGAGATCTTTTCACCCAGGATTGTGGAAGCTTTGACATCGTGTCCCCGCCAATGTTCTAAGATACCATTCTCACATAGTTCATTACCTTCAGCCATGCCATGTGCTCATGGCCACTAAAGGACCAACCATTGGAAGGGCCACATTTTCCCTACCCCACTTTAGATAGTAGTAGTATTAGTTATGTTTGCCATTTCCTGTAGACAAGGTATGCAGATGCCTCATGAGAGTACTATAGTTCAAAACTTTAGTAAGCTACTTTGGGGAATGTGCTCTACTCAGTGCAAGAAAAACAATGGCAGGGGAGGCCCAAGCTGTGTGACGCTAATGAGCAAAGCCAAGTCCCACTGTGAATCCAGTGTTCCTTGTGCCTGTAAAAGAATGCCAATCCCTTTTTGTTGCTGTCCTGGAGATGACGACATGGCACAGCTGGTGCCAGTGAGCGGAGCAGTGATTGGCTGTTGCAGAGGACACAGTCACAAATGGAATTGTTTCTGGGAAATGCTATTGTCTGCTCATGCGTTCAAGGAGGGGGGTGGGTGGGTTTGTGGCTTGGCCTTAGCTATACCATACCTTTAAGGAGCAGCTGGCCACAACAGAAGGTTCTGAATCTGCTTGGGAAAAGTGAGATGAACAACGTCCTATTCTCAGAACAGGGGCTCCTCAGATTAATGAGAAGGTTTACAAGAAACAAAGAAACATAGAAATGGGTAGTGAGTTTCACCTGTCAATTTAAGTACTTCTGAAGAATTTAACAGAAACTATAGTAGAAACAGCATTCCGTGCAGTCCGATGTTTAGTCATGCCTGCCACATGTCCACGGAAATGCCTGCAGACACAGACACGCTGGCTCTATGGCTATAAACGGATATGAGCCCTGAACCCTAGAGTTGGAAGTGACTGGCTTTGAAGCAAGGGTGAGCTTTGCCTTTACATATACAGTAAAACCCCTACTTACAGAAAAAGTCCATTCCGTAAGCTTTTAAATCAAATTTTTATGTAACTTGAAGCAAACCCATAGGAAAAATTATTTTTTACGTAACTCGAAACAAACCCTTAGGAAAAATGATTTTTAATGTAAATCGAAGCAAACCCATAGGAAAAAGAATCTTTATGTAATTTGAAGCAAACTCATAGGAAATCGTGTAAATCGGGACATGGTTTAAGCACAAAATCATTATGTAAGTAAAATTTTATGTAACTCATGGCATTTGTAAGTCAGGGTTTTACTGTAGTAGAAACTATTGATCAGAAATTGATATATGGGTGATCATTAACTGCAAATGTTGAAGAGCTTGAGTTTTATACATCTTTCTATTGAGGCATTTCTATGTACCTTGTTTGTTTCAGTATTTAATGTACATGGGTTACAAAGACAGATACCACTACAATCAATTTTATTCCCGTTCCAGTTCAAACCTTCATTAAATATTCTATTCAACCTCAAGGCCTTTCATCTGGATGAAAGGTTGATGAACCAAATTTGTGTTATGGAATAAGCCTGCCTTCTTTTAGAGTTCTGTTTTTGCATTTTTAACAACAGCTGAATATGCAGACATAAAAGCAGGTGAATTCCCACCCATTCCAGCAGCTGCTTGATTTCAGCATGTCCAGCAATTGTTAAACATGCATAGGCAAGACTTTCTTTTGCATATATAAACTGAAAATCATGTCACCCACAGTTCATTTTTACAGGTCAGTGAAAGAAAACAAACACACGCCACCCACCTCACTGTGCTTTTTCTCAAGCGGAGATTCTAAACCTCATGCTCAAAGTATGTTGTATACATTTCCTTATCTCCCTTGGATTTTCTCTCCAAAGATTTGTTTCTCTTTGTGGGTGGTTTCTCTACCTAATAGGATGGGAGCAAGACAGTTAAAGGGGGAAATAGGCTTATATCTCTCCCCCTCCCTCTTTATATTAACATATGTGAAGCATCAGCAAAATAAAGATTTTTCAAACCAGGCAAGCTAGTTTAGGTTAAAAAAACACACATATAAAATGAAATGGCCCCAAATAATCCGCCCCATCAACTGCATTGCGTAGGTCAGGGGTTCTCAACTTTTCCACACCATAGGTCAGACCATGCCCACTCAGACAGCTGAGTGGGCTGGACACGTAGATCCCTCTGCCATAAACATGGACATAAACCACAGTGGGCATGTTTGCACATGCTCAAGAAAATTTGCGTATTTGCGGGTGCATTTACAGCTGTTGTAAACATATCTCTTCCACTTCCGGGGGTCGTTGCCATGGGCTGGATGGAATGGCATCGGGGGCGGGTCCAGCCCACAGGCCGTAGGTTGCGAATCACCGGTGTATGCTTTCTGAGTTGCTATTCTTTATTGAGTATCCTATCAATTTGCCGCCCTGAGTAGTGTTCTCACCAGGAGGGGCATAAATTTATAAAATAAATAAAATAAATAAATAGTAGAATCATATAGCTCCTGTCAAAATGATTTATGGCCTCCTCCCCTCCCCCTTCCCAAGACCCCCACCCTCCTACTACATTACGGGCAGTGCAGGCCGGATGAATTGCAATAAACCCATTTGTGTGGATTTTCAGGGTGCTTGGGCTTTTGGGAATTGAAGTCCAAGAACATCTGGAGTGCAAAGGTTCACCATCACTGTCCTAAGGGCTCAGTGAAAGAAATTTCCAAGGACGATTTTGGCTTTTCCTGGTGGTTCAACTTTCAATCTTCTGCTTTAGCAAATGGAGCCAAGCATTTTGGTTCAAACTGCTTGAATTTGATTCAGATTTCAAACATTAATCCCACAACATTGTAGTCAACTTCAGCAATTTGTAAGGGTGTGCTAAACAGCCCCCATGTGACTGTGGTTTTCTCGAGCTGCCCTGATCTGCTCTGGCAAAGTACAAACTTCTCTCCTCTGCCCTAATATTCAAAGCCTTGACCAAGTTTTGCAAGCTCAAAGGTCTCCTTTGATTGGCACTCAGCTGTATTTAGAGCCCTGTGTTTTTTACTTCAAAGAGAGGAGCCTATTGCAGATCACATTGGAGTCTTTAAGGTGATATAACCCTTCTGGCAGTATTTCAGATCCTTGAGCAACAGATGCATAGTTTCAACCTGAAGGCAAATGAAATTATTTTAGGCCCCCACCCACCCCCAAGATCAGGATGGAATGCTATGCTCATTGTTGAAAGCCAACTGTATTTTAATTTTGCTGCCATCCGTTCTCTCCTCCCTCCCCCCAACACTTTCTGATTCAAAGTATTCAGATGGATTATTTTCAGGCTTGTGATTCAGAGGGCTGTGGGCGTGCATGATAGTAGCATGCAAGTGGCTAACCCCATCCAAGAAACATTAAGCACCTGGTCAGAACAGATCTTTGCTTGCCTGAGATGGCCTCAAGATTACATTCCAAAGCACTTTAAACATTTTAAAAAACCACCTAAACCATGACTTCTAACCCTTGAGACAGTAATAAACTACACTGCAATTGCTAAAGACTGCCTGGCTCCAAGTGTGTGTCTGGAATGCAGATTTTTTTCATTCTCCATGGGAAGAAATGTAATCTTTGGGATTAATCACATAATGCTGAATGTGGGCTCTGATGGAAATTGGTGATGTATGGAATGAAGGCTGCATCACAGATGGTGACTAGTTTGCAAATTTAAAATATATTTTCTTTTAAAATACAGTTCCAAGCATCTCCCCCACCCTGTCCCAGACCTCAAGACTACTAGCTATGTTGGCTAGGTGATGTTTGGTACTGTACTCCAAAAAGTGATATTTCTAAACTGTAAAACAGAAAACATGACTGTGAACCCAAACTGTCTTCATAAAGGACAAGTGGGACCAACAACTTGTCCTTATCATTCTTTATTGCTGATACATATACTGTAGGACTTCATACTGCATTCACAATACATCAAGACAGGACATTTTAGTCCCTCAAGGATACTTTTTATTCCTAAACTTGTTTTTTAGAAAAGAAGTATTCTGCTATACTATCACCTGAACAATTATAAACCCTGTTCTCAAGTTTCATCAATTTGCTGTGTACAATTTTGGGTTTTCCCCCCATGATCCATCTATTATGTTTTGCCTGTGAGTGGTAGGTGTCAGTAAGGTGACCTCATGAGGAGAGGGGTGTCAGTTGACTTCTCATTGTGAGCAGGAAATACAGGAAATGTACATTAAATTCCAACCTTCTATACTTTAGGATTCCTACTGGGTCACAAAAGGCCTCACAGATCATTCAATGCAATGTTTCCTCTTATGCACGGTGACAAAGGGTGGAAAAGAAAACAAGAGGGATTTAATTTAATTTAATTTTTGCGCTTATATACCGCACACTCAGGCAAACCTGACTCAGGGTGATTTACATAGCAGACAATAAATACAAAATAAAATAACACAACATGCAATGAATACAGTAAAAAATATCAATCACCAAAAGTACAATTACAATTACAAAATGGGGTGGGTGAGATCCATGATTATTTGGATTTCCACATTTGTCCTAGAATCACAGGATATTCTGATTTATAGCTTGGTCATCCTAGTTGCAGGTTAGATGGAACAAAATGTTTTTGGAACAAGCCCACCACACATTATTGTAATAAATGCTAATGTTTGAAAGGAAATGAAGGCCACAAGATGCATACACACATACAAAACAAGTTTAAATCACTGTGAATGAAATCATGTGTATAGTGACAGGATGCCTCAAACCTACACCACTTGAGAAAATATACCCTCTTGTTGGTATTGCTCCACCCAAGATAAGGAGAGAAGTAACAGTGGATCCTTAGAGAACTAAGCAAGAGAATGACCCTCAGCATCCTCTGAACAGATACAAGCTTCAAGTTCACCAGCTAAGATCCAGGAAGAGTTTTGTAGTAATAACAAACATTCTTGAAGGTACACAAGAGCAAAATCAAATTAGAAGATGGAGGAAGGGACTCACTGGACAAGGAACAATATTAAAGGAGGATATAGTTGAGGAACCAGCCTCTCCTCCATCACTTGGAGGACCCTGAATAGGCTGAGAGGTTGGAGTCGCTAAATGTAAGAACAACTTATTATCTAAAAGTTAGAAACATGGAAAGCAGCAAGGAAAAAATTACTTTCAGGCATATCCCCTCTGTTAGAGATAAAAGATGTAAAAAAATTGTTGTATAAAGGTGTTGTGTTCTGATGGTTTTACTGTACACATGGATTGCAATGTATCTGAGTCAATGTAACCTTCAGCTGTATCATATAAGCCCTGTAATAGGACGCGAGCTAATGACCACCAGCTGGCAGCAGCGAGCGTCCAAGCTCTCTTGGTCCGAACTCATCAAAGGCAACAGCGCGGGAAGTTTTCCCGCCACTACCTACACCTGGACAAGAAGGGCGTGACCTGCAATGACGTCACGCAGACAGTAGCCAATGGGCTACCATGGCACCACGTTCAAATGTATGACTGCTGTATATAAAGAGCGATTGATCCGCCATTACCTCATGTTCCCTCTGTCCACGATGCAATAAACCTGAGTTAACCCAGCCCGAGGCTGTGTCCCGTGTCTTGGTTTGCGACTCGGCGGGCCTCAAAGTCGTCTACGGAAGGCAGCGACGGCGAGGAGGTCCAGAAGGTCCGGAAGGGCGGTCGACGCTGCGAGGGTTGCGGAGCGGCCCACGAGCGCGCGAGATGCCCGTTCAGGAAGGCCGAGTGTTACACCTGCGGCCGTCGGGGGCACATCGCCAAGGCGTGCAGAAAGCGGAAAGAGGGCCGGAGGCAATCACAAGACCGCGCGGCCAGGCCGGACCGTCCAGCAAGGCCCAAAGATGGCGCCCAGACCACGAGGAAGCAGGACGGCGTGGGCCGCGTCTCGGACAGCAGCGAGGACGACGCCTCAGTGTTCAGCGTGTCCGCGGGACAGTCCCATTACTTCGTTGAGGTATTAGTACAAGGGGCCCCTATTAAGATGGAAATTGACTCGGGGTCCTCCTTTTCCATAATTCCCCAGAAAGAGTTCCTGAAAATCGACCCCCACGTGCGGCCAAAGCTTAAAGCGTTGAGGTCCACACTACGGGACGTACAGGGAAACAACATTCCGGTATTGGGGGTTGGGAAGTTTCGGGTCAATTTTAAGAGACATTCTGCGGAACTGCCCCTAGTTGTCCTGAAAGGGGGAAGCTGTAGCCTCCTGGGAACACAGTGGTTTCAGCCCTTAGGGTTGTTCATAGGGGGGGTGCATACCGTGGGGGGAGACCCAATACAAGCGGTTTGCGATGCGCATCCCGCCGTTTTTGAGAAAGGACTCGGAAAGTTCAAGGGACCCCCTGTAGCTTTCGACATAGACCCGGAGGTCCGCCCGATAAGACTCAAACCACGCAGGGTGCCGTTTGCACTCAAGGACAAGATAGAGGCGGAATTGGACAAACTGGTGGGCCAGGGGATTCTTATTCCTGTTGATTCCGCGGAGTGGGAAACTCCAATTGTAACGGCTCTAAAGGCTAACGGGGAGGTGCGCATTTGCGCAGATTATAAGTGTACAATTAACAAGGCGATCCGCCCTAATGCATACCCGGTGCCAGTGATAAGCCACCTTTTGGCCAGGCTAAATGGGGGAAAGTGTTTCGCTAAGCTCGATTTGGCACAAGCCTATCAGCAACTTCCTGTGACCCCCGCCACGGCCGCGGCACAAACGATAGTTACACATAAGGGAGCGTTCCAGGTGTCGCGGTTACAGTTCGGCGTGAACTCGGCACCCGGTCTTTTTCAATCGCTCGTGGAACGCCTCCTAAAGGGCCTGGAGGGGGTGTTGCCTTATTTTGATGACGTGTTGATAACAGGGGGGAGTGAGGCTGAACTAGCGAAAAGGTTGGACAAGGTACTGACCGTGTTCGAGAAAGCGGGGCTGAGATTGAGGAAGGATAAATGTGTTTTTTTCGAAACAGAGGTCGAGTTTTTAGGGTTCCGAATCACACCCGAGGGGATTAAGCCGTCCAAATCCAAGGTAGCAGCCATTAAAAAGGCCCCTCGCCCCACATCCAAGACCGAGCTGCAATCTTTCCTGGGGCTCCTAAATTTTTACCATACATTCCTCCCGCGGAAGGCGTCCGTGGCCGAACCGCTCCATCGGTTGCTGAAAAAGGAGGAGCCGTGGATGTGGGGTGATGAGCACGAGAGGGCGTTCAAGGAGCTAAAGCAACTCCTAACATCTGAGGCAATCCTGACGCATTTCGACCCCAAACGGCCTGTGGTCCTAGTTTGTGATGCATCCCCGGTGGGGGTGGGGGCGGTGCTGTGCCACGTGTTGGAGGACGGAAGGGAGGCCCCGGTAGCATTTTACTCAAGGTCCCTGTCCCAAGCGGAGCGGAATTACGCGCAAACCGACAGGGAAGCATTAGCAATCGTATCGGGGACCAAAAAATTTCACGATTTTTTGTATGGCCGCCCGTTCAAAATCGTGACCGATCACAAACCGCTGTTAGGGATTTTCACGGCGCACAAGCCCACGCCGCAGATCCTGTCCCCGAGAATGCTGCGATGGGCTATTTTCCTCAACGCGTACCAACATGAGTTGGAGTACAGGCCCGGAAAGGAGATCAGCCATGCTGATGCGCTTTCGAGATCCCCCTTGCCATTGTCGGACGCCCAAAAGGCGAGAGCAGAAAAGGACCGCCAGGTGTTGCTAATTGAGGTTTTAGACGCTCCCCCAATAGTGCCAGCCGACATTGCTAGGGCGACAGGAAAGGACAGGACGCTGGCGAAGGTTTGCTCATGGGTGCAGAAGGGGTGGCCGGGTTCGTCCCCGAGTACGGAGTTCGACCCGTTCTTTAGGAAAAAGCTAGAGTTGTCCCTAGAGAGGGGGTGCCTTCTGTGGGGCCAACGGGTGGTGGTCCCTGCGCCCCTGCGGACGAGGGTGCTCGAACTGCTGCACGTCAGCCACCCGGGCATAGTTCGTTCAAAGGCGCTGGCCCGGAGTTACTTCTGGTGGCCGCAGCTGGACACGGATATTGAGCACATGGTTGGCACTTGCGAGGCTTGCCAGGGGTCCCGCCCTGAGGCGGCCCGTCTTCCACATAGGGAATGGGACACAGCACGGGGGCCATGGTCCAGGGTGCACGTAGATTTCGCTGGCCCATTCCGAGGAACCATGTTTCTCCTAGTCGTGGATGCGTTCTCCAAGTGGCTGGAGGTTATCCCGGTAAAAAGCACGTCCTCCGCCACGACAATTAGCCGGCTACGGAGAGTCTTTTCCACGTTCGGTTTACCCGACACTTTAGTCAGCGATAACGCTAGTTGTTTCACCTCCGCTGAGTTCGGGGCATTCATGGCGACAAACGCCATTCGGCATATCACGTCCGCACCGTTTCACCCGGCCACGAATGGCCAAGTGGAACGGTTGGTGCGTACAACGAAGGAGGCGCTGCGGCGCATGGGCCCGGGGGACCTGAATCACCAAGTGTGCCAATTCCTCTTAGCGTATAGGGTGACCCCTTTGGCATCCGGCTACTCGCCGGCAGAGCTCTTGATGCGGCGAAAACTGACCACGCTCCTGTCCAGGCTAGACCCCACGAGAGTCGAGGATAAAGGGAGAAACGTGGGGTTGGCAGTCTCGAAAGGTTTCGCTGCCGGTGACCCTGTTCACTGCAGGAACTATTCCAGCGCAGGGCCAGCCTGGGTACCAGGGACGGTTGTAGAACAGACGGGGCCAGTGTCGTACCGGGTCGAGACGAACACCGGCCTCCTCTGGAGGAGGCACGCAGATCAACTGAGGCACCGGGTGATTGGGCCAGTCAGTGGAGCTCAGCAACAGGATTCAGCGTTAGGGTTCTCCCCCACCCGCTTAACCCAAGGGGGAGACAGCAGTGGACAACAGTCCCAAGCATGGGGGGAAGGAAGCAGAAGCAGCGGCCCCGACTCATATCCCTTTGATACGCCAGCTCTAGCAGGGGCCGGGGAAGGGGGAGAGGAGTTCGCGACCGCTGCCCCCGATAGTGATTTTGATTTTGATTTGGCGAGCCGGGGGGGTTTTCAGGAGTGTTCCCCCACCCATCCAAGCGAGAAGAGGGGTTTTTCGTTAGCCCCCAGTGCCCCCGGTTCCTCCCTAAGAAAGAGCACACCTCCCAACGGCGCCGCGGAGCCGCGGAAAGTCACTAACGAGTCTCCCTCTCATATTGCAGGACAGGAGACCAGGGGACAAAGAGAAGGTAGCAATCCCAGGGAGAGGCAGCCCGCACCGAGACCCCAGCGTGTTCGAAATAAGCCATCTTGGCTGAGAGACTTTGTCTCATAAGGGGGGGGGAGTGTGTTAAGGTGGGCTCGAGACGTTGTCTCGTCCTAGGGGGGAGGGATGTTGTGTTCTGATGGTTTTACTGTACACATGGATTGCAATGTATCTGAGTCAATGTAACCTTCAGCTGTATCATATAAGCCCTGTAATAGGACGCGAGCTAATGACCACCAGCTGGCAGCAGCGAGCGTCCAAGCTCTCTTGGTCCGAACTCATCAAAGGCAACAGCGCGGGAAGTTTTCCCGCCACTACCTACACCTGGACAAGAAGGGCGTGACCTGCAATGACGTCACGCAGACAGTAGCCAATGGGCTACCATGGCACCACGTTCAAATGTATGACTGCTGTATATAAAGAGCGATTGATCCGCCATTACCTCATGTTCCCTCTGTCCACGATGCAATAAACCTGAGTTAACCCAGCCCGAGGCTGTGTCCCGTGTCTTGGTTTGCATACACCAAAAAAGGATAAAAAGAAAGCATTAGAAGGTATGGAAAAAGAAGGGCTTAGAACTATTCATGACAGGATGAGAAAATGTCAATATAGGAATGTGAGAGAAAGGTTATATCAAATTATGGAATTAAATTGGTTGGAGGAAATTCATATGAAAAGATGGGAGAAAGATGGGAGAAAAAATTATGTCCATGGGAGGGGATTAACAAGATTTGAAGAAATGGTTAAGCATATAAGAGAAAAATATACTGCAGAAAGGAATGGTAAGCAGACTACTGTACAGTGATACCTCATACAATGTCCAAACTTGGTTCCACAAGTTTGGACTTTATACGGATTTGGACTTTGTATGAGGCATGCAAAATCCTAGCCGCGATACCTCATACAACGTCCAAATCCTTGCCGTGATGCCTCATACAACGTCATTTCCATAGAGATACATTGTACTGTAACAGCACAGACTTCAGGGCAAAGTCAAGGAAACAGACAGGAAACTGACAGAACTTTAAGAAATCATTGTCTAAAGGCTAAAAACATTACAAAAACTTGTCAAACAACCCTGATTGTCCAAGAACCTGAAGAATGCTGCACAAATCCCAGAAATGCTTCTAGAAATTCTGACAAAAAAAATGCAAAATCATGCTCAAAACCACTCCTAAATACTCTTTGCCTCATGCAAAACCCACAAGAGCAATTCACGCATGTGTCCTGCCTTTTATACTGCACAGGCACAATGCAACCTGGGAAAACCCCAATGCCTCATACAACGTCACACGACTTTGTATGAGGCAACTTTTTTCAAGGAATTAGGTGATGTTGTATGAATCCGATGTTGTATGAAGCAGACTTTGTATGAGGTATTACTGTATATGCTATCTATATATAGATAAAAAACAGAGGTGAGCCTCAATCGGCTCACACACCTCTGATCGGATGTTGCCAGGACTTGCCACATGCTTACCTTGGCTTTTGGAAAGGTACATTGGGGGGTCATGAGCCCCATGGGGGGGTGTATCAGTGGTGGGCATCAGCAGGTTCGTACCAGTTCACCACAACCAGTAGCAGAAATTCTTGCTGGTCCCGCCCATCCAAGTTTTGAAATAAAGTACAGTATTCCTAATTTGGGTGCAATGCAGGACTTTCCCTCTGGCCATGCCCACCATACCACACCCACAGTGTGGTAGTAAATTTCTTTGGAACCCACCACTGGGGTGTATGCCCCTAAATTGATCTGCAAAGGGAAGTATCCTCAACCGGAGGGTGTGTGTGTGTTCCAAAGGCCAAGGTAGGCATGTCATAGCCACAGGTAGGTCACCCGATTGTGACATCATGATGATGTAATTGAGCTATGGAGATGGTACATGATGCCAATTCAAATGCATCAAATGGATAATACCTATTTTGGAAAAAATGTTGGAGATGTGTTCCTCGAAGGGGGGGGGGGGTTCTGCCATCTGAATTACGGAAAATTACATGGGGGTGTGTGTGTGTGTGTGTGTGTGTGAGGTCAAAGATTACGTAATCCAGTTGGAGCTGTTGTGGTTTCAAGACATGGTGCTTTTTTCTCTCTTTTTTTGGTTTAAAAATGATCTCTGGGAATTTTGATCCGATTTGAGATTATTGAATTGCTTGTGCAGTCTGCATTAGGCACCAATAGTGAAAAGCTCTACAAATTGAAATTTCGATACAAAATTTCTGGATTACATAATTTTAAGGGGTGTGTGTGTTTCGAAACAAAAATTATGGTCGAATCACGTAATTGTTGAATGTCCCCAAAGTCGCATCATTTTGGCAGTCCAGGGTTTGATCAGGACATGAAAAAAAAAAGAAACCCAGTAGTGTGTTGGACACATTGTAACTGCAATCATTTTGTACTGAACAAGGTTGATACAGTGGTCATTCAAGGAACATTTTGTTTCTGAAAGTGTGACTACTGCTTCGTCTGCGCTGTGGACAGGCAATCACACAACTTAAATGATAGCAAGAATCAGACCATTCCTGGCCCATGCTTACAATTTCTCATCTGCTTTCATTTACTCAGTATCATTAAGTGGTGAAACAGACAGCTTGACCACTTAATGAAAAATTAAAAACTTCTTTGCTTCTGCATAGAGGAAAAAAGGGGAGGGGACAATTTTTAAAATTCCTGTTAGTACAGTGCTAATATTCTATACATTTTAGAAGTCTTTTTTTAATTCTAAAAAACAAAGTCTCCGTCTAAAGGTTTCCCTTGCTCGAAAGCCAGTCGTATCCGACTCTAGGGTGCAGTGCTCATCTCTGTTTCAAAGCCGAAGAGCCAGCGCTGTCTGCTTCTGCAGATGTTTCCGTGGTCATGTGGCAGGCACACAGAACACTGTTACCTTCCCACCGAAGTAGTCTCTATTTATCTACTTGCAATTTCTTGCTTTCGAACTGCTAGGTTGGCAGGTGCTAGGACAAAGACAGGAGCTCATTCTGTCCTGCAGTACTCAGGAATCGAACTGCTGACCTTCCGCCTCCCAGTCAGCGTCTTAGCCACTGGAGCCACTGCAGTCTCCGTTTAGAAGAAGAAAAAACAGGTGGGAACAAGGAGGGGAAATTTTGTTTTTGTTTACTTCCTTCCCCTTTAAAGGGAGACAGGCTAAATATGGTTGTTTGAGGAATTTATGCTATGTAAATGCAAGGATTGCATCAAATGACGTATCACACTTCTATACAACCAATGAAGGTGAAGGTCTTCCTTGTTCAAAAGCCCGTTGTATCCGACTCTAGCGGTATAATCTACATTTACAGCCAAAAAGTCAGCACTGTCTGCGTTTTCAGATGTTTCTGTGGTCATGTGGCAGGCACAACTAGGTGCCAGCACACTCAGAACCCTGTTACCTTTCCTGCTGAGGCAGTACCTATTTATCTACTTGCAATTTCTTGCTTTCTAAGTGCTAGGTTGGCGGGAGCTGGGACAGATGATGGGCGCTCACTCCATCATGCAGTACTCAGGTCTTGAGCTACTGACCTGCCAATATATTGGTTGTCAAGCTCAGCATCTTAACTACCACAGCCCTTATGCAACCAGAGTGGGCTGTACCATCTAACCGTCTAGCTGAGTCCTCAATGATCATAGCAGAACCCCTTTGCCAAACCTTTTCTAAACATGTCTCAGAATTTGTCAGTGCTGATTTCTTTAACAAAATATTTAGGCCTAGGGTGCTAGATGATGGAAATGTGGCCTGGGGAACCTGTGTACACTCAGCAGTTGCATAAAAGAGGGGAAGGGTTGTGTGTGTGTAGTTTTACTGTATTGAATAGCAGCTGCCAGAACAGCCTCTTCAAATACTAAAAGCAGAAAAGATGTGTGTCTGTGTTGTCACATTAAACTCTTAGATTACAAATATATAAATAAAATAGATTTTATTTATTTATTTATTTACATTATTTCTACCCCACCTTCCTCATCCATGGATGACCCAAGGCGGCTTACATAAAAGTTAAAAAACATACATAGATTAAGAACAGCTAAACCTCCCCCCACATACCCTCCCTAACCCCTTAAGAGAAATACACAACACAGTTTAAAAACTCATAAAAAGGATTAAAATAAGAAATAATTAAAAAGATAGAAAGGGGGGGAGGAGGAGAGCTAAAAACAGACAGGTATGTTAAGGAACAGGCCGACTTATATCAGCTAGCGGGACTGGGCCATCACAGCTGTCGGGCCCCACACCCGCTGGCACAGCCAAGTCTTAAGTGCCTTCCTAAAGGGGAGTAGCTCTGTCTGGAGGCGCAATTCAGGTGGTAAGAGACACCAGGATTTCCCAGTACCACATCAAGGCAAGTTTGGAAAGCAAAACCCTATAATTCTGAGAGAGTCATCAGTTTTATCACGACAGCAGAAAAAACAGACACCTGTCAGTTCCTCATACCACATGGGTTTCTGCTTTTTACAGCCAAGCATACACATCCCTATAAATGAACAGGGAACAAATATCTCTGAGAAAGATCTCTATCTGGATTTTTACACAATCTGCAGCATGCTCTTTTCAACAGATAGTTATGTATTACATTTGTTCCTTGACTTTGCATTATGGACGATGACATGAATGCATTGGCAATTTATAGGCTTCCTTTTGGACCCAAATTTGGCTTTGTTTGGGGAGCCAGATTTTAGGAAGCAAATGTGCCTGAGCCAGTTTTCATCCTCTAGTCTCGGCAACTGTTTATGCTATTACAGGATCCTGTTACAGAGTAATCCCTCCTGCTGTTAGAGAGGTTATGTTTAATGGAAAATCGGTACATGAAAATAAATTGAACACACTGAGAAGAAACACTCACCTAAAGCTTGTAAGATGGTATAAATGGAAGAAAACATTAATAAATGTCAAGCAAGGGCTGGAGAGCAAATCAAATATTGTATAAGCAAGATAAATTGAAGAGCTACTTTGTCATCCAAGGTCTAGTGAAGTGGTCCAACTTCCTTTCCTTAGTTACTTGGCCAGATGGAATAGAGAGGTTTATGCTTTCAGAGAAATCTTACAGTTGCTTATGTGCCAAGTAAGTGGAGCATATGCTACAGAGTTGGCCACAGGCTTGCTTCTCTCTTCAGTTTCACTGTAGAACGACCTTATATTTTGAACTGTGGCAGATCCGGCCCCAAACCGTAGTTTTTTGTCTGAGGTGAAGGACAAAATACCATACACAGTATAGATCTTGACTGTGAAGTCAGCTGATTTTTATCACACACACACAATCAGTGGAATTTATGTGAATTTTTTATCATGTTAGAAGCACACAAAGATGCTTTCTGGGTTGAAAGGATTTTTGATGGAGGAACTCCACTCAGGGGATGCCTGAATGAGGCTCCTTTCATGTCCCCAAGATCTTTTCCGACCATAGTGGTCCCTATTTATCTATTTGCCATTTCTTGCTTTTGAACTGCTAGGTTGGCAGGAGCTGGACAGAGACGGGTGCTCATTCCATCGTGCAGTATTCAGGTATCAAACTGCTGACTTGCTGACCTTCCAGCTAACAAGGTGAGCTTCTTAACCACTGAGCCACAGCAGTCCCTATTTATGTGAATGTGAACTCACCATTTGGATCTGCTCTAGTGGGGAATGATGAAAGGATTTTGTCTTGCATTCTCCAATATAGCTGGCTGGATAGCTCAGTGGTTTAGGTATCTGGCTGTAGTTGGAAGTTTGATTCCCCACTGTGTTTCCCTGGAGAAGAGCCAGCCTGTGGAGCCATTGGCAAGCTGCACGGTTCCAGACTGCCCCTAGAAAAGGGGAAGGGTAAATTATTTCTGTGTACAGTATCTGTCTCCAAGCCCATTAACATTGTTCAGTGTCCTCTGTCTGCCAAATGCTACAGCTGGCCTTGCTTGGCCGATCAAATTTGAACACAGTCTCTTTAACTCAGAGCTTGGGAAAGTTATTTATCTGGAATATCATTCCCAGATTTCACCCCCAATTAGTCTAATCGTGCTGCCTGGGTCCCTTGCAAGTTAACAACAACCCAAAACATTTCTTAGTTCTCCTGTATTCATAGTAGTAGCTACCACAAAATTGTACTATTAACATCGCCAGTTACCAATCCAGGATGGAAATGATTCACTGGAGAAAATGAAATCTTGGAAGAGAATGGTTTAGTGTTGTCTTTACTGTATGGTGGGATGAAACAGACTAGGAGCTTACCAAAAGACTGCCTAGAAACCATAATACCCACTTACACAGCAGAGGCTCCTAGTTCATCTGTTTTCAGGTATCTTGTTTTGCTTACTCATTCTCTTTTGCATGAGAACTAACGGTGAGCTGTTCCTACATGACTAAAGTAATGAACTAATTTTTCTTCATTCTTTCTGAGGATTATCTATCACCTTCTCCCCTTTAGGTTCTAGATATAAAGGCAAGACATATATTTTCTATTCCCATGTAAACTCTTGTACATAGATTACTTAGTACAGATTTTGCAAGACGACAATTCCCAGTTTCATTTTTAAAATACTAAAGTTGCAGTTCTAATGGCTTATCTGGATAAAATTGGAAATATGTGCGCAATACCTGTAAAAAAGATTCAGAAGCCACAGGATAAAATAGTTAAATAAGTCTTCCACCCACCAGGGAAGGAGGCAAAGGTAACATGGTCTGCACTGCTTTTGACACCATCTGTACCACCCTGATGACCTGGATGGTTAAATTACACAAAGCAAACAAATCTAACTAATTTATAATTATCATAGAGTTCATTGGCCATTCTTTTGGGCTAGTGTAATAAATCACATCATAGTGGGTCCATTGCATTTATTTATTTATTTATTTCAATTTTTATGCCGCCCACTCAGATAAAACCCGACTCAGGGCAGCGTACAACAGTTAAAAACATATAAAAACATGTTAAAACACCCTCATTTCTCCCACCCCATTTAAAACCAAACTAAAAGCTAAGAAGGAGGGGGGGAATGCAAAGACACAGAAGGAGGACACAACTGGGCTAGTTGGGGATGAGCCAGCAGGCCGGGGCAGTATTCCCATTAGGGCCCCACACCTACCCTGCCAGCCAGGTCTTCAAACCTTTCCTGAAAGGCAGCAATTCTGTCTGTAGCCTCAATTCTGTTGGCAGGAGGTTCCATAGGGCTGGAGCGGACATGGAGAAGGCTCTCCTCCGTGTGCCAGAGAGGCGAGCCCCTCTAGCTGAAGGCACAACTAGGGAGCCCCTCAGGTCTGCTCTGGTTGGATGGGCAGACACTCTTGGGATGATGCGGTCTCTCACGTAACCTGGCCCACTGCCATATAGAGCTTTAAAGGTCAAAACTAGCACCTTGAATTGTACCCAGAGGCAAACTGGCAACCAGTGCAGCTCCCGGAGTAGGGGGGAGGTGCGGGCATAGTGCTCACACCCCATCACCACCCGAGCAGCTGCATTCTGTACCAGCTGTAGCCTCCAAATGGTTGTCAAGGGCAGCCCCATGTAGAGTACATTGCAGTAATCTAATCTGGAGGTGACCAGAGCATGAGTGACTATGAGCAAGGAGTCCCATTCCAGGAGCAGGCGCAACTGGCAAATTACTCTAAGTTGAACAAAAGCCTTCCTGGCCACAGCCGCCACCTGTTCTTCCATCAGCAGCCATGAATCCAAGAGGACCCCCAAGTTGTGCACCGGGTCTGTCTGGGGCAGAACTGCCCCATCCAAGACCAGAGATGGTAACTCTCTGGATAACCCCAGATCCCCAACCCATAGCCACTCAGTCTTGCTAGGGTTCAGCTGAAGCCCGTTGCCCCCCATCGAGACCCCAACGGCCTCCAGGCATTTGGACAGGACTTTGACTGCATCATGGAGTCCCCACGGGCCGAGACGTACACCTGGGTGTCATCCGCGTACTGATGGTACCGCACCCCATAGGAACAGATGATCTCACCCAGCGGCTTCATGTAGATGTTAAATAGGAGAGGAGAGAGCACCGAGCCCTGTGGCACCCCATATTTAAGGGGCCTAGGACTGGATTTCTCCCTCTCCAACCACACCCACTGGGTACGGCCCTCCAGAAATAAGCAAAGCCAGGACAATACTGTGCCCAGGATTCCCAATCCTTTGAGCTGTTCCAGAAGGATACTGTGGTCGACGGTATCGAAGGCCGCTGAGAGGTCAAGGAGAGCAAGGATGGTTGGATGACCGCCATCCCGCTCTCGCCTGAGATCATCCACCAGTGCAACCAATGCTGTCTCTGTTCCATGTCCGGGCCTAAATCCTGATTGAAAGGGGTCCAGATAATCCACTTCCTCCAGAGCCCCCTGCAGCTGGCGCACCACTGCCTTCTCCAGTACCTTCCCCAAAAAGGGGAGATTGGAGACTGGGCTGTAGTTTGTTAGGACAGCTGGGTCAAAGGTCATTTTTTTCAGGAGGGGGCGCACCAAAGCATGTTTTAATGGTGTAGGAAACACCCCCTCCCGCAATGAAGCATTTATTATAGCTCCGACCCAGCCTCCTGTCACCACCTTAGAAGTTTTCACTAACCAGGTGGGACAGGGGTCCAAAGGGCATGTGGTGGCCCGCATTGCTGCAAGGAGCCTGTCCACTTCATCAGGGGCAAACTGATCCCAGGTCACACCACAAGAATGTGCTCCAGCCCCCCCCCCCCGGACCTTCACTGCCCACACCAGGGTTAAGCCCCGAGCGAATCCAATCGATTTTCTCCACCAGATGGTCTGAAAAGTCCTCAGCCAAACCCTGCCAACTGAGCACCGGCCCCTCCCTGCCCAGGAGGGACCTGGTCACCCAAAACAGGGTGACTGGGCAATTATCGGTGGAGGCAATAAGGGTGGTGAAGTATTGCTGCCTCACCACCTCCATCACCCATTTGAGCTCCCGCAGTTCATCAGTGAACCACGGGGATGGCTTAGCTCCCCAGGTTTAGAGAGGCCGCAGTGGCGCGATTTCATTCAAGGCCACTGTCGCCATCCTATTCCATAGGTTGACAAGTGCCTTAGGTGAATCAAGAAGCTGATCCTGAGGAAAATCCTCCAGCTCCTGCTGGAATCCTACCGGATCCATTAGTTGCCGGAGGTGGACCAATTTAATAGACCCTGCCTCCCTACGGTGAAGCGTCACCCTGAGAAAGTCCAGAGTCACCAGGTAGTGATCTGACCATGGCACAGGTGTTATGTCTAATTTCTGTAATCTCAGATCACTCTGCCACTGCTCCGACAAGAAAACTAAATCCGGTGTGTGGCCGCTGCACCTGGTCGGGCCCTGGATTACCTGAGTCAGGCCCATGGCTGCCATGGAAGCCATGAACTCCTGTGCCACCTCGGCGCCAGTACCCAGTGAAGGCAAATTGAAGTCCCCCAGTACCATTAGCCTAGGGAACTCCAATGCCAATGCTGAGATGGCCTCGAGGAGCTCAGGCAGGGAGTACCTTACCCTGCAAGGGGGCAGGTATAGGAGTAAGACTCCCAACTGACCCATAGGGCCCAACCTCAGAAGCAGAGCATCACAACCTGGAACTTGCGCAGCACATCAAAATTCTATTGATTTAATGAACTTACTGTAGTGCAATCTACAATACTAAACTACAGGATTTTGGCCAGTGTATCTGCATAAGTAGATATTCAGAGCTCTGCATAAGGAGAAGCATTCTCCAGAAGATCAGTTATGGTATCTCAAAACTACTGGCTTTTAGTTTTGCTTTTTATGTGTCTAATGAAACCTCTGTGTGCATACAAGGATGTCCAAAATTGTATTTTACATTGCTAGGCTTGTGAGTGATTAGTTTTGTGACTGCGATGGCATATGTCAAAATCATTCTCATGTTCTGGAAAATGGATGACACATTGATTGAGGAAGGCTGTCTAAAAATAAGCTCTCAACCTGTGTCATGAGTTCTTGTTTGATCAATCAACTGAATCAAACATTAAATTAGCACACTTCTTTAAATTAAAATGGCCACGGTTAGAAGACAATGAACAGAGAATTCCAGAGGACACTTTATGTAAGAAAAGTAACAGTGGACCAGGAACATATTTGGCCTTCCAGTACAGCTCCATGGAAATCTGTCAGTCTTGGAATGATAAGACCAATATGAAGACCACCCTTTCTTCCCCAGGTATAGATTTCTATCCTTTTTCTTCTGGACTCTTCAAGATAATTGCTGCATCAGCAGAAGAGAATGATCTTATAACCCTTTCTTTCCCATGTTGAACGTGAAATTCTTTCATCTGCCACATATCTATGTATGCATGTTTGAATGTATGCCTGTAAATTGCTGTCTTTCTATGAGACTTGGGACCCAAGTCAGCTTAGAAAACAAAGCATAATATCAAATTCAAACACAATAAAATTACAAACATTAAAGCACAATTCAATTCAATATGTTATTAAAATGCAATTAAGAGTTAAATACTTCCAAAACAGTTTGATTAAAATACAAAACAAGTTTCCCCTTAAAAAAAAACACCAGTAAGCAAAATCTTAGTTTGAGGCTCTTAATTTTCAAAGACACGTTTGAATGAAGAGGTCTACTAGAAGGATGGATGGGAAAGGACAAACTGAAAGGAATTCAGAGCCTGGAAGTGAAGGCTGAGGTTTTATCTAATAAACAGCAGCTCCTTACTATTGCTTTGAAAGAAGTGGTGACTAGAAAAAGACTTTAATCTTAATGTTAGATAATGTTCTTGAGCGAAATAGCTTTCCTCCTTGCAAGTGGATATAAGAGGGAAACCTATTTCAATATCACAAAACTACGTGTATGTTTCTTCTTTGCAAATGGATTCCAGAGGGGAGGGTTTTTTTTGGCAAAAAACAGTGTACCCTCTTGCCTCAGTGGCTATCCCCCAATATTCAAAGTAGCTATGTGAGGCTTGCCAATAAGTGTGTTTAAAACGTAGATCTTTCCAGTTTCTATTAACATCCTGTTTTGTATATCCTCCGGTGATAATTCCAGGTCAGGGCCTCTCTTGCCACAGTTGCAAACCAGTGTCTAGATTTATACTGCAAGAGGCAAAGAACTCAGGAAGTTTTAAATAAGGCTCTGACATTTCACATGGGGCCAGGATTATATTTGCAGTTCTAGAGACTAAGATAAAATGATAAGATCCATCAATCCATATGAGTAGTGTTCCACTACTCAATTTGGTAGATGGATTTATGTTTTCTTCTGATCAAGCATCACTGCTCAGCTTCCAGGAGAGATTCTTTAAGATTAGCTGACATATTTCTTACTACAGTATTTTGCTTCCTGGTATTCAAGACATTACTAGGATGGAGAATCCATTTGGCCAGCAGCCAAAGGTAAGTGTGAATAACTCCTTGTGATTTCAGTTGAATAATATTAAGCACACATTTTACTTTATTTTACTTATACCTCATCTTCCTCCAAGGACTTTAGCAATATATGTGCTTCCTAAATATCTAATTAATTACTTTGAGTACTCTGATGTTGATGCCTTTTCAGGCCATTATAAAAATTAGCTGAGATTTCTTCCTGGGATCCATCTCATTTTAGGAATTGCAGATGAAGTTTTTAAAAAAATATACAGTAATGAGTGGCATAATTTTATCAAGCAAATGTGGGTAATGTAAGAAACAAATACAGTACCAAGATATAACGATCTTCTGCTAAAGAACCTTTGTGTTTACGAGCCAGAGATTTTGTACTAACATCCAATATAGTTAAAAAGTGAAAATGCCTTATGTAAGAAGCCATAGTTGTATCACTTATTTTATGTTCATCTATTACATTATTATTCTGACTTTATGCATGTACACAGAAAGGGACCCAGGGCAATTAACCAAAATATCAATATCTTTTAAAAAAAACAATTAAAAAAAACAAAATTCTTCCATGTCTAGGTCAAATATTAAACTGCCAGAGTGAAGCTACCTTTGGCGAATTCATTCTGTGGTACCTTTCACCTGACCTAGCATGAGCCATTGCCATTGTCCAGAGTACGCCCAATTGTGGTTAAAAAATACCACAATCTTAGGCGAGGCTCTTTCTGTGTACTCCACATAACAAACTAAAAAGAAATGAAGGCCCCTTCAGTTATAAATTATATGTGGAAACATTCAAAGAAATCACTATTGTTTATAAATCACTTTTCCTCCAAGACATTTACAAGAGCAGACTGGGTATTTATTGTATTGTAGCATTGCAACAGTACAGTAAAGTCAAACGAAAAGATAGCGACTAGCCTAAAATTGTCCAGTAAAATTCTTCACTGAATTGTGATTTAAACTCAAGTCTCTCCAGTTCAAGGCTATTCGGACTTTATTGTAGCAGCTCCCAACTCATTGGAGCTCGTATAACAAGTCATGTGAGCAAAGAAGATATGAAGCCATCGGATTAGAATGTCCTCTTCCTCTGAAATGAGGAAAATTGTGAAAAATGATATCACAGTATGCAAAGGGTTTGGAATTCAAACTATGCTTTTTGTACAGAACATCTTAATTCACATTGAGCTCCGATCCACCTAGTAGTAGATCTAAAGTGAAGCCAACTATTTGCACAGTGCCGTGTGACCTTTTCTTTTCAGGTTGAACCTTGCAACACTACTATTTATTTACTTGTTTAAAGCATTTGTTCCTCACCTTTCTGATAAGGTATGCTACAGAAAGTGGCTTTCCATCAAACAATGTAACCATTCTACCCTTGACTTCTTGGTTCTATTTTGAAAATGATGCTTACATATACCTGTAAAAATAAGGAATGAAAAAATACAGAGAACATGTTTTAGCCATTTATTTGATCATTTCTTTGTCCTGAAATAGGGAAATAAGTTGGTTAAAAGATATCTGTTCCTTGATGATATTAAAACACTCTGCTGAATCCTTGGAGATCAATCAACTACTAACACATCTATGAAGGCCTTGTGAGAAATGATTTGTGAGAGACGACATGTTTAGAAGAAACTAAAATGACAAATATCTTTTTTTTTTGTTCATTTTCATAGTCATGCCTGACTCTTTGCAACCCCATGGACCATTGCGTGCCAGGCACCTCTGTCCTCCACCATCCTCCTCAACCAGGCCACCTCTGTGCCCATTGCAACTACAATACCTCCTAGCCATCTCATTCTCTGCTGCCCCCTTCTTCTTTTGTCCTAGCCCTTTCTTAGCATCAAGGCTTTCTCAAATGAATCCTCTCTTCTCATTTGGTGTCCAAAGTACTTTAGCTTCATCTTCAATATTTGACCTTCTAAGGAGCAGATGGGGTTGTTTTCTTTTAGGATTGACCTATTTGTTCTCTTTGCTGTCCTGAGTACTCTCAAAATTTTCCTCCAACATCGCATTTCAAAGGCGTCTATTCTTCTGCACTCAGCTTTCCTTATGGTCCAGTTCTCACAACCATACATTACTACCCGGATTACAATTGCTTTGATTATGCGGATTTTGTTTGCAAGGTGATGTCTCTACTTTTAACTATGTTCCACAGGTTTCTCATAGCTTGTCTCCCAAGAATTAGTCACTGCTTTTTTTCATGGCTGAAGTCCCCATCTGCAGTGATCTTGGATCCTAATAATGTAAAGTCTGTCACTGCTTCTACTTCTTCCCCATCTATTTTCCAGGGAGTGATAGGGCCTGTTGCTATTATCTTGGTTTTCTTGATGTTGAGTCTCAAGCCAGATTTTGCACTCTATTCTTTCAACCTAAGCAAGAGCTTCTTTAGGTCTTCTTCATTTTCTGCCATTAGAGTAGTATCATCTGCATATTTCAAATTGTTGATGTCTAAGAGCCTCCATGAGTGGTCCATGGGGCCACGAAGGGTCAGAATTGACTGTGCGACTGAACAGATATGAATAATTCAACAGCAGTACTGTATCTGGAAGTCCAGTGGTTTCCTATCTTGTAACCATACTCATCCTCTTCATGGAGAGTAGTATGGTATCCCTTGGACTTCCTCATTCAACTAGAAAAGCATCATGGTTAGAATACAATGTCTTCCTTTACCGCAACGTAACACAAGAATTTGGTCCTTTCTTAGGGATGCCTTACTTCTCTGGCTAGTCTAATCTCTTGCATCCCTTCAGCTCAGGTGAGCCAGATGGATGTTGCTTAGATTCCAAGTCTGTACTTCTGAGATGATTGTTGAGCTTTGTGTCTAATCCCAGAAGGCCATCAGCGGGGCTAGAATATGAATGATGACAGACAGGGAATGACTCAGGGAACTACTGGATGAGTGGATAGCAATGACAATTACACTAATATACCTATGTTGACTGTATTTAAGAACATAAGAACACAAGAACAGCCTTGCTGGAACAGGCCACAGCCCATCCAGTCCAGCATTCGGTCTCACACAGTGGCTCACCATTTGCTTCAGGGTATTTCCAAGCAGATGCCTTCACCTGCTTAGTATTCCCTGGAAATGGCATCGAGAGATATCCTGCCTATCTCTCCAACCCGGAGGTTGTCCTTGGGTATCCATAATTATAGCCATTGATACCCTTGTCCTCCATGAACTTGTCTAATCCTAATGTTCTTGTGAGATTGGGAGGAAGAAAACAGTCCAAACCTTCTTATCATATCCATGGTCATTGAAGATAGATCAAAAGTGAGATCACACTCCTATATCACTTTTTGGGAAGAAGTTGATGCTGCACTTCAAAAAGATTCCAAGGCAGATTCATATTTTGACAAGAGTCAGCTTTTCCTGATAGATCTTCAAAGGGAATAAACGTAATTGAGGCCAATCACCTTGATGGTTTATTGAGCTGTTAAAAGTCTTGCATAATGAAAGTGAAATTGGTTCACTTTCACAGAGAAACTGACAGACTTTCAAACCTCGCCTCTGTGGAGAAATTGTTGTCTCCCTGACAGCCATCACTCTAAGGTAGAGAGATAAGATTGCGTATGGGAGACTGTCAGGTGTAACTAACTGGTTTAATGTAAGTACAGAAATAAGAAAATAAAAAAATCCTTCCACCTGTGTATGATTAGTTGATCATAATAAAGGAATTAAATTAATCATGTATGTGTAAATCACAACAAATGCCAGCGTGTATACTTCTGTATTTTAGAACAGAAGTAACAATTCACAATTGCTTGAAGTACAGTAAAACCCCATTTCATGGACGCCTCTTTTTACAGGGGAAATCATGTCCTAATTTGGGGGGGGGGGATTCAACTTATGGAACAGGTTTCCCTAGAGTTCCTTCTGTCTTCGAGAGTCTAAAATGGCAGCCCCACCATTTTAGACTCTAAAACGGTGGACCAGTGCCATTTTAGACTCTAAAATGGCAGACCCATGCCATTTTAGACTCTATAACGGTGACTACCCCCCACCGCTGAAAGTCACAATTCATCACTTACCACTATGGAGGCAGAAGTAGCAGCGGCAGCAGCATTTTCCACAGTGTCCGCCACTTCTATAAGCAGCAGGAGACTGTGTGGACCATATCTGCTGCATTCCAGTCTTCGTCCAAGGTCCCCTGACGGTGCCTCAGCCGGGAACGCATGCCGCACTAGGTGCCCAGGTGTGCATTCCCAGCTGTAGCGCACCGCTGCCGCTGCAACCACCTAGGCTCCCCCGGCAGCTGGACAAATTGCTTAGGAAGAAGCAGCAGAGTGCAAAAGGTAGGGAGATCGCTTCATTGTTCATTTATTTCCTTTTACTGTTTGCTCTGCTTTGTCCCCCTTTTTTATACTGCATCTCCTCCACACCTCAATCAATCAATCTCCACTGTTGGGGTCGTGGTGGGGAGGGGATGTTCTTAGGAGCTTCCCCTTTCTCTTCTGCACCTCAAGAACCGGCTGGGGAGTTTGATTGATTGAGGTGTGTGCAGGATAAGAAAGAGGTTAATCCTTTAAGAACACTCCCTCTTCTCCACCACAGCCCCTCACTATGTGGTGGGGCTGATGGGGGTATGGGAGAGGCATTTTAATGGATTCTTTGGGATTTTTTTTGTATTTTAAAAAAATTATTTTTGGATCATTAAAAAAAATCAATTTAATCCTGTGGGAAATCATGCTTCATTTTACAGAAAAAGTGAGTTACGGAATGGACTTTCCCCATAAAATAGGGTTTTACTGTAAGTTTACAATTGTTCTGTTTTTCCTGATTTCCCCCTTTTTGTTTTTCTTTTCTCCATTTTAACAAAACTTATAAAATCCAGTCCAGTGGCTGGTTGGATTTGTACAAAGGGATGTTCCTGACACTATCATGCTAGTGAGTTTTTAAAAGGTGGCAAGAATACCGTTGACCACGGTATCCTTCTGGGTTACCTAAGAGACCGCATCACCCTGAGGATGTCTGTCCGTCCAACCAGAGCGGACCGGAGGGGCTCTCTAATTGTTCCATCAACCAGAGGGGCTCGCCTCTCTGGCACAAGGAGGGGAGCCTTCTCCGTGTCTGCACCGGCCCTCTGGAACCTCCTGCCAACAGAGCTATGTCTCCGGACGGAATTGCTGCCTTTCAGAAAAGAACTTAAAACCTGGCTGGCGGGTCAAGTGTGGGGTGCAGGTGGAAGGGTAACCTCCATTGGGTGGTTGGTGTAGAAGAACTCCTCCCCATGGCGCCTTTGGATCCTGCACCCCTTGTTTTTAGGGGGTGGGTAGTTTTAACTGTTTTTAACATGTTTTTTTAAATTTTTTATTGTGAACCGCCCTGAGTTGGCTTTGGCCAAGTGAGCGGTATATAAATGTGACAATTAAATTAAATTTAAATTAAATTAAACGGCTCAAAGGTTTGGGGATCCAGGGCACTGTGCTGTCCTGGTTTTCCTCATTTCTGGAGGGTCGTACCCAGTCGATGTGGTTGGTGAGTGAGAGGTCCAGTGCTAGGCCCCTACAGTATGGGGTGCCTCAGGGCTCGGTGCTCCCTCCTCTCCTATTTAACATATACATGAAGCTGTTGGGCAAGGTTATCCTTTCCCATGGGGTAAGGTATCATCAGTATGCTGATGATACCCAGTTATATATCTTGGCCCATGGGGACCCCAGTGATGCAGTCAATGTCCTATCCAGATGTCTGGAGGCGGTTGGGGTCTGGATGGGGGACAACGGGCTACAATTGAATCCCTCCAAGACTGAGTGGCTTTGGATAGGGGGTCCCGCATTATCCAGGGAGCTGCCAACTTTGGCCTTGGATGGGGCTGCTTTGCCCCAGACAGACCCAGTATGCAACTTAGGGGTCCTCCTGGATTCGGGGCTGCTACTAGCAGATCAGGTGGCGGCTGTGGCCAGGAGGGCTTTCTCACAGCTTCGTGTCATCCGTCAGTTGCATTCGCTCCTGGACCAGGACTCCCTGATCATGGTCACACATGCTCTGGTCACCTCCAGGCTAGATTATTGCAATGCGCTCTACATGGGGCTGCCCTTGTCAACCATTCGGAGGCTGCAGTTGGTCCAGAATGTGGCAGCCCGGGTGGTGATGGGGCACGGGCATTATGCTCGTGCCTCACCATTACTTTGGGAGCTGCACTGGCTACCAGTTTGCCTCCGGGTGCAGTTCAAGGTGCTGGTTTTGACCTTTAAAGCCCTTCATGGTAGTGGGCCAGGATACCTTAGAGACCGCATCATCCCAAGAGTGTCCGCCCGTCCAACCAGAGCGGATCGGAAGGGCTCCCTGATTGTTCCATCTGCCAGAGGGGCTCGTCTCTCTGGCACACAAAGGAGGGCCTTTTTCTGTGTCCGCACCGGCCTTGTGGAACCTCCTGCCTGTAGAGTTGCGGGAGCAGATGGAGCTGCTACCTTTCAGAAAAGACCTAAAAACCTGGTTGGCAGGTCAGGTGTGGGGCCCAGATGGAAGAGTGTCCCCTGCCTGTTGGCTTATAAATTAAGCCCCCATTTCTTTTAATTGTCTTTTTTTAATGTGGGTTTATGTGGGTTTTAAGAGGAATGGGGTAGGTGGGTGGGTATGTTGGGTTTTAATTGGTTTTAATTAAACCAATTTGTACCAATTTGTACTGGTTGTACTGTTTTATGTGTGTTTTAACTTGTTGTGAGCTCCCCAGAGTCGGGTTTACCTGATTGGGCGGCATATAAATTTGAATATAAAATAAAAATAAATAAAAATAAATAATGGCAGCAGTTATTATGTGCATTTACATGAGCAGGTGACCTACATGGTTGTGAAGTAGAACTCCCCGAGATCTCTGCCAATCTGGAGTGCTGAGAGGAGAACATGATAACCAATCCAGTCTGAGCTTCCTGCCACTTGCATCTTCCCTGAGTGTTCCTGTCTAGAAAAGTCTAGAACAGGGGTTCTCATCCTACAGCCCACAGTGCCAAATAATCCAGGCCCCACCCTTGTTTCAGCTGCCCCCACCCTCAGAATCAGCCACAGACTCATTTATGGCAGCTTTAAATAGCACGGGGGGGGGGACCAGTCCAGCCCCATCAACTGTTTGAGGAAGCATTACCTGGCCCCTGACTTGTAAAGGTTGAGAACCCCTGGTCTAGAAAGAGACTAGTGGGGCAGAGAAGCTATTTAAGAGAAGTTATCTGACCCAGCTTTTAGGACACCTCACCCTTGCAGCCCATTCCAGCTCACCACTTCAACACTGCATTGCCTTGGCACCTTAAAGCCAGTTCATGCCACCCTCTTTCTTATTGTCTGCAGCATTCCCTCCCTCCCTCTTCCCTGCCAGCTTTTCTGCTCTCCATTTGAATCGTTTGTCCCTCTGGCAGACATCTTGACATCTCTAGATTGTTCAGCAGCTGGCTGCCATCACAGTACACAACTTCTTCTTCATTCCCACCTGCTGTTGCAGCTGAGACTTGAGTGGTTGGTTTTGCTGGGCTGGGTGTGACAGAAACCATGAGAGTAGATTTATCCACTTCCCCACACATTTCTGATGCATTGGAACTGCTTTGAACACTTGACAGAACAAAATATGTTACTCTTGTTGTTTACATACCAGTTTTTTTTAATTTAAAAAACAGCTGAAATTACATTGATATACCAAAGGTCCTGCATTTCTGCTTGAATCTGGTATAAGTGGTATAAAGGACAGAGGAAAGAGATGAAAAGTAGCAAGACAACCATATTTTCCCATCTGATTTCCCTCTCTCTGGCTTACAAGGACCTTGAACACCATCAGTCAAACCAAAATCTTTATGATCAAATTATACTTCCTCCAAGAATCAGCATGGGAGCTGCAGAAACACCATTGGGTGTCTTGCCAAGTTGCATATAGCATCTGGTTATGTAACTGTAATTGAAATTCATTTTCAGGGGGGAAATAAAGCAGTTTAGGATAATTTCGCTCTCAGAGTACAAGAATCTGCAGATATTCAACAAAACCAAACGATGAGACACTTGAGACAGACAAGAAAGGAATAGTGCTTCACACATCACACAGTAAAACTGAGCTGCCTTCAACCAAAATAGTCTAGACTAGCACCAGTGAACAAGAGTCAGAAAAATTCTAGGCTGCCCAAAAAGTAGTTTGGGTGTGGCTGTTTTCTCCCAGTGGATTATTTCTTTAATTCCAAAAGATCTGCTATGTTACTGAGGGCAGCTTGAAGATCAATTTTTGAAAACCAGCAGCATTTGAGTGTGTTTCTTCTGTTTTATAATTGTGTCTCTTCCTTCCTTTCTATTTTTGAAAACCAGACCAGTGTAAGGAGAGAGCAATGGAACAGAGTTGGACCAAGACACATTTTTCTCACATGCAAGCAGCAGCCACACATTATCTCAAAGGGTTCTACTTCAATATAATTTGCAATACTGCAGATAATCTTGACATCTGTGCTGCTTCTGGCATCACTAAATGTGTGTGACTCAAGAGTTGTGCCCCATAATTTCTGAAACGTTGTTGAGGTTGCTAGAGTGTATATGGTTGCTAGGGTGTGTAAGTACAGTTACCAGTAGTAATATCAAGAATTTGCCACATACAATGCAGCCAGTATCTTCCTTGGGTATTCATACAGACGTTTTCTTTACTGAGATGTAAATGGGTGTAGGTTTAATGTTTTTTATATTGTTTTTAATGCTGTGAGTCGCCTTGAGTCATTTTGAGTTGGGCACAGCTATACAAATTACAAATTAAAAATTAAATTAAAATTAAACCAGCAGAGAGTAAGAGATGGTGAAAGGGGAGAAGAGGGGAGAGAAAGAGGAGGAAGAAGGGAGAGAAAGAGACTGGTTTTTTTCTTTCTCAATAAAGGTCTCTTCAGGATTTCCGTGAGCAGCATAGTCACTGTCAAATCAAAACATAATTCAGCCAAATATGAACAATACCTCAGCACTTGCCCATCATGGCCAAAGAACAGAAATAGAATACTATACTCCTTATGCTCAAGGACTAATGTGGCACACAACAGTTTGTGAGAAACTGCTGTAACAATCATGAGAAGCAAGACTGGTTTGAAATTTATATAAATCCATTAACCAGAAACCCAGAACATATCCATAGCTCGGTATTTATTGTACGCCCTTCTTCCAAGTTCCACCAGGTGTTTTTGGATAGCAGAAGATGGGAAGAAGAGTCTGGAGACTGTTTCAAAAGTCTTTTGGGGGACTTCCCATTTCGATTGGCTCACTTTTTAGATTATTATGTTCAGTCGCACAGTCGGTTCCGACCCTTTGCGACCCTATGGACCATTGTTCTCCAGGCGCCTCTGTCCTCCACCATCCCCCTCAGCCCTCCCAGCTCTGTGCCCATTGTGTCTACAATACCATCTAGCCATCTCATCCTTGGCCTCAACCTTCTTCTTTTGCCCTCCACCTTTCCCAACATCAGTGCCTTTTCAAGTGAATCCTCCCTTCTCATTTGATGTCCAAAGTATTTTAGCTTCATCTTTACTATTTGACCTTCCAATGAGCAGTCAGGGTTAATTTCTTCTAAGATTGACCTATTTGTTCTCCTCGCTGTCCAGGGGACTCTCAAAACCCTCCTCCAACACCACATTTCAAAGGCATCTATTCTTCTGCGTTCAGCCTTCCTAATTGTCCAGCTCTCACATCCATACATTACCACTGGGAAAACCATTGCTTTGACTATTCTAATTTTTGTTTGCAATGTGATGTCTCTGCTTTTCACTATGTTCCCCAGGTTTCTCATTGCTTGTCTCCCAAGAATCAGTCGCCTTTTTATTTCATGGCTACAATCCCCATCTGCAGTGATCTTTGATCCTAAGAAAGTAAAATCTGTCACTGCTTCTACTTCTTCCCCGTCTATTTTCCAGGAACTGATTGGGCCTGTTGCCATTATCTTGGTTTTCTTGATATTTAGTCTCAAGCCAGCTTTTGCACTCTCCTCCTTCAGCCCTATCAAGAGATTCTTTAGGTCTTCCTCACTTTCTGCCATTAGGGTGGCATCGTCTGCATATCTCAGATTGTTGATGTTTCTCCCAGCGATTTTAATCCCATATTGTGATTCCTCCATCCCTGCACTGCGCATTATGTGCTCTGTGTATAGGTTGAATAGGCATGGTGACAAAATGCAGCCTTGTCTTACTCCTTTTCCTATTCCAAACCACTCTGTCATTCCCTGTTCTGTCCTAACTGTTGCTTCTTGGTTCATGTACAGATTTCTCAGGAGGCATATGAGGTGCTCTGGTATTCCCATCTCTTTAATTACTTGCCACATCTTGTTGTGGTCCACACAGTCAAATACCTTAGTGTAGTCAATAAAACAAAAGTAAACTTGTTTCTGGTATTCCTTTGTTTTCTCCATGATCCAGCGTATGTTGGCAATGTGGTCTCTAGTCCCCCTGCCTCTTCTGAAACCGGCCTGCACCTCTGGTAGTTCTCTTTCCACATGCTGCTGAAGTCTATCCTGTATTTATCTTGAGCATCACCTTGCTGGCATGTGGGATGAGCGCGATTGTTCGATAATTTGAACATTCTTTGGCATTGCCCTTTTTTGGGATTGGGACGTATACTGATCTTTTCCAATCCTGTGGCCACTGTTTTGTTTTCCAAATCTGCTGACATATTGAATGCAGTAATTTGACGCCGTCATCTTTTAGCGCTTTGAAAAATTCAACTGGGATACCATCATCTCCACTAGCTTTGTTGTTTGCAGTGCTCTTTAGGGCCTTTATGACTTCGCTCTCCAGGATGTCTGGCTCAAGTTCAACTTCTTCATCATTGTGATTGTCAGGAGTGTTGAGGTCCTTTTTGTAAAGTTACTCTGTGTACTCTTTCCATCTTTTTTTAATTTCTTCTGCATCAGCTAGCTCCTTTCCGTCTTTGTCCCTTATCATGGTCATTTTTGCTTTAAATGTTCCCTTAATTTCCCCGATTTTTTTGAAAAGATCTCTGGTTCTGCCTCTTTTGTTGTTTTCCTCCATTTCTCTGCACTGTTCTTTTAGGTAGTTTTCCTTATCTCTCCTAGCTTTTCTTTGAAATTCTGTGTTCAAATGATTGTAGTTTTTCCTTTCTCCTTTGGCTTTTGCGTTCCTTCTTTCCTCTGCTATTTTAAGAGCCTCGTCAGACAGCCACTTTGCTTTCTTACTCTTCTTTTCTTTTGGTATGGTTCTCTTTGCTGCTTCCTGCATGATGTCCCTCATCTCCGTCCATAATTCTTCTGGTACTCTGTCTATCGAGTCTAAGCCATTAAATCTGTTCATCACCTCCACCGCGTATTCTTTAGGGATGCTGTCTAGGTGATATCTTTCTGGTCTCTGTGTTTTCCCTATTTTCTTTAGTCTAAGCCTGAATTTTGCGATCAGTAGGTTGTGATCTGAGCCACAGTCTGCTCCAGGTCTTGTTTTTGCTGACTGTATGGAGGTTCTCCATCTTTGGCTGCAGAGTATATAGTCAATCTGGTTTCGGTGTTGGCCATCTGGTGATGTCCATGTGTAAAGTCGCCTCTTGTGTTGCTGGAAGAGAGTGTTTGCTATGACCAGTGCGTTCTCTTGGCAGAACTCTATCAATCTTTGCCCTGCTTCATTCTGTGTTGCAAGACCAAATTTGCCTGTTATTCCCTCCACTTTTTGATTTCCTACTTTGGCATTCCAGTCTCCTAATATAATTTGGACATCATTTCTTGGTGTCTGTTCTATGAGGTGTTCTAGGTCCTCATAGAACTGGTCCATTATGGCTTCATCTGCACCAGTGGTTGGTGCGTATATTTGGATCACAGTGACATTGAAGGGTTTGCCTTGAAATCTGACTGACATCATTCTGTCATTTTTGAGATTGTATCCCATTACTGCTTTTCTCACTCTTTTATTGACAATTATGGCTACTCCATTTCTTCTAAGGTTTTCTTGCCCACAGTAGTAGATATGATGGTTTCCAGAGCTGAATTCCCCCATCTCTGTCCATTTGAGCTCACTGATGCCTAAGATGTCAATGCTTATTCTTTCCATCTCATTTTTACCACTTCCAGTTTACCTTGGTTCATTGATCTCACATTCCATGT
This sequence comes from Bradypodion pumilum, assembly GCA_035047305.1. Classification (NCBI taxonomy): domain Eukaryota; kingdom Metazoa; phylum Chordata; class Lepidosauria; order Squamata; family Chamaeleonidae; genus Bradypodion; species Bradypodion pumilum. The sequence continues at coordinate 428,945,243 of JAWDJD010000001.1, read as the reverse complement.
CCCTATGCAGTATTGCTCCTTACAACATTGCATTTCCCCTCCCCCTCTCCTGTCCCTCCCCTTCCTCCTTTCTGTGGTGTTAAGCATCCTTATCACCTAGCCTGCCCCTTTGTTTTGCCTTTTGTTTTGGTCAATAGGGTTCTCTTGGCAAGCTTTGTGGCGTGGTTTGCCGGTGTCTATGCCATTTTTCTCTCCTCATACATTTTATCACAGTTTTTAAAAGTTTAAAACATTTAATACAACATATTATCATGCATATTATCACACTTTAAAACACAGTCTCTATGTCAGTTTCTATGTTTAGTCAGTATAAAGTCTCTATGTCAGTTGCTATATTAAGTCTTCTACATTTGCATATCAGCTACTTATCCTTTGCCTGGGACTCTGAGTCTCGCCCCCTGCTCTTCCTCCTCTGCCCTCTTCCTTTCTGTCATTTGGTCTTCTCCTGGCCTCTTCACTGCTCGCCCGGCTCTCCTCCTCCTCTTCACCCCCCGGCTGGGGGTGGCTGCCCGGTGGCGGCGGTGGCTGGCCTTTTTGCCGCTCGCCCGGCTCTCCTCCTCCTCTTCACCCCCCGGCTGGGGGTGGCTGCCCGGCGGTGGCGGAGGCTGGCCCTTTTGCCGCTCTCCCGGCTCTCCTCCTCTCCCCCCCCTGGCTGGGGGTGGCTGCCCGGCGGCGGTGGCGGCGGCTGGCCTTTTTGCCACTCGCCCGGCTCTCCTCCTCCTCTTCCCCCCCGGCTGGGGGTGGCTGCCCGGCGGCGGCGGAGGCTGGCCTCTTCGCCGCTCGCCCTGCTCTCCTCCTCCTCTTCACCCCCTGGCTGGGGGTGGCTGCCCGGCGGCGGTGGCGGCGACTGGCCCTTTTGCCGCCCGCCCGGCTCTCCTCCTCCTCTCCCCCCCTGGCTGGGGGTGGCTGCCCGCCGGCGGCGGCGGCGGCAGCTGGCCTTTTTGCCACTCGCCCGGCTCTCCTCCTCCTCTTCACCCCCCGGCTGGGGGTGGCTGCCCAGCGGCGGCAGCAGCGGAGGCTGGCCCTTTTGCCGCTCCCCCGGCTCTCCTCCTCTCCGCCCCCGGCTGGGGGTGGCTGCCCAGCGGCGGTGGCTGGCCTTTTTGCCACTCGCCCGGCTCTCCTCCTCCTCCCCCCCCCAGCTGGGGGTGGCTAGCTGGGGGTGGCTGCCTGGCGGCGGCGGCTGGCCCTTTTTTTAGATTATTATAGGATTTTTAGATTATTATAGGATTTTCTAAATCTGAAATGGAGTTTTCAATGGGGAAAAACCTGGTCTTCTTTTCACATTCTATCGGTGAGGATACATTTGGAAAAATAATCTGATACATTCTGTAATTAAAAATGATTTTATCTGAAATATGCCCCAAATGCTTCTTCTAACTACAGTTGCTTCTGAAGGGAACCAGAAGCTGACATTTAATAAAAAGCTAAGCCCTTAAACAGCCAAAGAAAGTCCCCACACATTTACTGCCCTTTATTACAAAACTTAATACGTTATAAAATTATTCCTTTTACTTTCTTAATCATGCACTGATGAATATGTGACAGTATTTCAAAAGTGTTTAGTTCAGCCAGGTCTTACATTTACCCCTTCCTTAATGTAATATTATATGTAGAAACTGGAAAAGTTACTTTTAGGGGACTAAATCCCTTTCTAGCTATGGATTCTAGAAACAGTAGTTTAAATTCCCTCCACTTATGATATTTATTGTATGATCATAATTTCTGGTAATAGGGTCATTGAACACAACAGTATTTACTTCTGAGAATAGTTGCAGAAGTTTGCAGTTAAATCCTCTCTCTTCTTGATCACAGTATACTATGTCTAGCACTTCCAAGATGGTTCACTGTGTTAATGTGTTGCTGCAAAATCAACCAAGAGTTCAAAGATCACTAAAAAAAAATTGATGAAAGGAGTAAAATCTACTTCTTCAGATGGGGCTATCTCAACAATGGAGCTAAGGTGTGTCAAATAAAACTTGTGTTTTTTCTTCTTGCTGCAATCTGTGGAGATGGGGGCCAGAATTTCAAGGGGTTCAACTGCTGGCAGATAACTAGTTCCAAAGAAAGTGAAACTTGGAATGTTTCTAACTATATTTTATATTTTATGACAATATCTCATCAAGTTCTCTCCAAAAAAATAATTATGTGCCATCAAGATGGAACTCACTTATAGTGACCCAAGTAGGGTTTTCAAGGTAAATTAGATATTTAAAGAATAGCCGTACTAATTTCACACCATCCATCCTTTCCACTCCATGAGTTTCCATGGGTCAGTGGGGATTTGAACACAGGACTTCTGAATCTTAGTCTATCATTCTATCTACTACACTGCACTAGTATTCACTCTTTCCAAAGTTAACTGAGAGTTAATTAAATATCAATTCATGTCCATTAAAGATGACATTTAGTTCATTACAGAGTAAGTTTAATTCACTATAGAATAGTTTTAAATCCATTCTGATACTATGATAGACACAAACTGCAGCAGCAGCAGCAGCAGCAATGACTATAAATCTGTAAAAATGTGGTCTTCAGATAGACTGTTAAGGCATTTCAAATCATAATCAAGATTAAGCCTCATTGAATAACAGCTGAGAAGAAGGGGTTCTTGTTGCTGCAAAACAACAACAAAAAACAAACAACAACCCTAACTGCAAAAAGAAAGAAAAAGCTTCCAACAAGTCTTGTTGAGACAAACTGCCAAATGTCAGAAGCATAAAAGGTGATCCTTAAAAAAAAAACCCACCACCTATGGAGTACCCTGGGAGAAATTAACAAGCCACACAAAATAGTCTGGGGTTCCTTATGCCAAACATGAAGTCCTTATGTCAAACCTAGCCTAACTCTGGTTTAAGGTGCCACAAGATTATCTTGTTCAGACCAAAAATATGATGTTTTATTATATTTGCATTATCATCATTTAGCTCTACCCCAGAAAACTACCTGTACCTCCTCATCCAAATAATTTATAAACATGTTGAAGAGAACTTGGCCTAGACATGACTGAGGCTTGTGGTGCCCCACTTGTTACCTCCACCCAGTTTGAGAAGTCCTATGTAATTATGTATCTACCTGACAGTTGTTTTATCCAGCCCACTTTTGAAAAGCTTTGCTGAAGAGAAGATAAATTATGTCCACTGTATCCCCACCATCTACTAGGGAGGTAATCTGATCAGTTGGTGCTCTTTTGTTCCTATTGGCCAAAATTCTGTTGCTTAGAGTAGGTCCAGTGAATCAAGATGGATTGTAGGTCACCAAAATTTCCATTAATTCAAGTGGGCATACTCTGTGACTTACTTTAGCACAGTAAGGGTGCAAGTACACAACAAGAAAACATGTGAGTTCACTTGCTGTGAGGTTGCATTTCTGAATTTGAATTTTCTCAGGTAAATTTGAATTATGTGGCCACACACAAAGAGAGAAGGAAATTGACTTAAAAACCTTGTTTGCAAATTGTCAACATATTTCTTCTGTAGCACTCCTGATTTGCAAAAGGGGAGAACTACCTTTATAAGCTACAGGAGAACTACCTTTATAAGATATAAGGAAGTGTCATGTAGCAATTTACTCCTCTCATTCAGTGTTTTTCTCCTTTTCCTTTTTTCAAAATAATGCTGGCACCATTAAAAGAAATAATGTTATTCTGCCTGGAGGGGATTGGTGGACAGCAAAGTACATGCAGGACCACTGTTTTGCACTAGTTCAAGCGATAACATCACACAAACTGATGAAAATAGATTCATTGTGGGGGGAAAGTAAAAGCCCCATTGGTGGAGGGGAAAACTATGGATTTGGGGTGGGAAAAACTCCTGGCTTATTTGCATTTGCTTTTATGTCATATGGTCAACAGAAAACAATGTGAATACCATCATCCCAATCCTGTAGCATTTCTCACATTTTATAACAAGTTAGAACAGGCCCATTTGAATCAATAGATGTTATAGTATTGACTCACTAAATCTCCATTGATTTTGTGGGCATACTCTACTGTTACTTACTGGGCATAGCCACAGGATTTTGACCATTGTGTTATTAATGTCTGATAGCAAGAAAGAAGTATTGTATTGTATTGATTTGTAATTGTATATTGTGTTTTGTGTGTTTATATTGTTTTCTCTTGTTATATTGTATTTAATTTACTTGTTGTAAGCCGCCCTGAGTTGGCCCTGGCCAAGTAGGGCGGGATATAAATCGAATAAAAAAAAAAGTCTCTGCAACTTTTCTTTTTTTGCTTGTGCCTTGATGCAAGTGTGCAACCAACATGACAAAAATAATTTGGAATCTAATTCCTGATTTGCATTAGTGGGTGTGGGGACAGTAGCATATAGTTTGTTGTTCTATCTCAAGAAGCAAAATACCTTTGACTTGTTCTGACTGCATTGATTTTCAACAGATGGAGGATCCGTGCACAATTTGATTACTTATGTTGTGCTGGTAAATTAAGGGTGCTGCATTAGCACTTGAAGGAGTCAAAGACTCAAAGACTGTGCAAATATTATCATAAAACTCATAAGAAGATCCTTTGAATTCAGAGCTATACTAGCAGAACAATACATTTTACTAGCAACCTTTCCAATAGGGTGCCTTGGATTGTATTTAAAATACCGTAAAGCAAAAATATGTAAGTACAATTTTGCCTATGCTTAGTCATAGGAGAAATCAAACTTTTTTGTGTGCATGTTTGTCCAGTTAGTACTCCATAGTGCATGTGGGGACTTATTTTACTTTAAGTATAGGCTTGGTTCATGTGCTGAATTTGGCCATGATGTATGATCATAACCAAAAATGTGCCTTCTCTGTGATGGTTCTTTCACACTTGTAAGTCATCACTTGATGTTGTCATTATCAAGTGATAAAATAAAATGTGTGAACCTGACAACCTCATAATTATTAGCGATGGACAATGAGTTTTACCATGTGTTTTACATTCACATCCAGAACAGAGAGCACACACACAGGCTTAATCTAAAACCTATTAAAGTAGCACAGTAACTGGGACAGAAATCATTTAGCTTGAATGATTTTGGGAACAAAAAAGCAAGTACTTGCCTGGCTTCATTGCTGAGTATTTCTCAAGGGGTTCATGTTGCAATCTCTTTCCCTTCTGCATCAGTTGGAGTTTTTAGAATAAGATATTATTACTATTGCATACTTTCCTTGAAAGTCACCCTCAACATTACAGTTTTTAAAATAAATGGCAGCAAAGCCATTTCCTTAATTTATGATTTAAAATGTCAACACTATATTTTAGATAAATTAGACACCGTCCAATAGATTAAAAATTGGAGTACATCTATGTGTCTGTCTTAATTTCATTGTGTTGGATCATCATTCTTAGAAAAGTCCAGAAATGGGACATCATGCAACAAGTTCACTGGACTGACATATTGAGGTCACTGTTACTAAAAAGATGACAAGTCTAAAACCCACAGTTATCAGTGATTGAGAGAGTCTCAGATAGGTCTCATTTGGGCATGAACCAAAGGGATCCCAGTTAAGGTGAATATATATGAATTAAGCACCTGATAAATTATTTAATCACACAGTGAAACAGAGCATACTTTGTGGCCAATAGGCTATGATAGCTGCCAAACATCCTTACAATGAAGAATGGGATAATTCCCCCTTTTTTTAATGGAGCAAAAAGAGAAAGGCAGTATGGAATAGAATGGTGAAACTTAGTTTAACCCAAGGAGGCTCCAAAGCTGCTTAATTTTCCCCAGTTTCTGAGTGGTCAGTCCTTGTGGTGAATGAGAAATTTCTGAGCTTCATTAAGGGCTCCTATTTCAGGTAGTATTGACAAATGGATGGTTTCTGAGCTTGTCAGAGATTCTACTCAGGACTTAGAACCCCCCCCCCCCAGGAAGATCATGCATATTTTCCACATCATTTAGCGTGTCAGGTTAAAGGTCCAGTGAAAGTTTCTGCCTTATGTTTCAGTTAATGGGTCTGGGACTGGAGAAGGTGATGATACTCATCTCTGATGAGACAGATCATTCTGGCAAACCATGGTAGGCCACCACAGAGTGACACGTATGCAGTTGTCCCTGTCCTGGTGAATATTGATCCACTGTCCAAGTGCTCACAGAAAACAAAATAATTAGATAGAGGAAACTCTTAAGCAACACTTTGCCCAAAGATTCCTTTTATATGTTTCCTATATTCCTACTCAGTGATGCACTCTAAAAATGTTTACTACCACCTCTGTGGGTGGGGCCAAATCTGTGGGCATGGCCAACACAATGGGCTATGGAGGTGGGCATGGCCAGCCAGGTGGGTGAGGCCTGGGGGAATTTCCGCTACCAGTTCTCCCGAACAGGACAGGACCAGCTTCAGTGCATCACAGTTCCTACTGATAACTTGGACAGTGGAGATTTACCACCCAGAGGACTGACCACTCATGTATGGAGACAGAAATTCTACTTGAATCAGCCAGTGTATTCAGTGCCTTCCACATGTACAGCAGATGGCCTTACTCCCACAACCTGAAGGTGAGTAGCATTGGAGACCATGACACCTTATTAATTTATATAACTATTTATATAAAATGTTGCTGTGATGTTGTCTGTTGCACATTGAGCATACTTGTGACTGAGAAGTTGGGAGAGATGATCAAAATACTGGCAAAGCCTCGAAGACAGCTAGACATTCTAAGACATTGATGTGATAACCCACCTCCAGTGTGCATGGATATGGTAGTCTGAAAAATATGCACCCTGAATTCTTAGAGCCATATGTCATGAACAGAATAAATCTCCTCAACATATTTCTGGGAGCAGTCCATTACAGAAAGTATGTCTCAACTTAAACTGGGACTTAAAAGAAAGGTCTAATTAGTGAAAGGAGTAGCATACAAAGTAAAGAGAAGGGCTAGAATAGGGAACAGTGTAAATGCAGAGCTGAGAATGAAGACACACATTAAAAAACCACAAGAGTTGATAAAGGATATTGTTGGATATTGCTGCAGTGGTTCCGGAAACTGAGCTTTAGTGATGTTCTCTTTGGTAAGTCCAATGTTGATCATTAGTTTGGAGTCAATGGTCATTTTGGAATAAGTAACATGTCAATCATCTTCTCAGTACTAATACTGCATTTGACTGGTTGAATGGGATCAAGCACTGATTGTACTCAAAGTTTCACTTGGCACAACAGTAACAATATGGAATAAAGGACCAGTATGGGGATGTAGGGCTAGAAAGGCACCAGTACTGTTGGTAGTAAAAGAACTGATAGTTTGTAGTCTCTGTAAAAAACAGTGTCCAAGAGTGAAGCAGAGACTGGGAGTCTTGAGACTGAGAATAGGAGTGGTGTGGAGAATTTGATCAATAATAGAATCAAGATCAGTAGTAAGGTTATTATGATTATGATTGATGGTTGAACCTTTACTTATAAGAAGGGGGTTGGGTGGTGCGTGTCCAGCATTAGTGGCCATACCCAGCCCAATCATCCTGTACCGAGCCGCCCACAGTTACCTTTAGACCTAACCAACATCGCTGCAAGGGTCCGGAAACAGAGAGTGGGAAATGCCCCACAAACACGAACAACAAAAAGAACAATGGTTCCCAGCATCCTCCATGCCACACAACCTATCAGCCAATCAGGCTGAAGGGCACGAGCACGGAGGAGGCGGGGCAGCCAGCATGCGGGTAAAAAAAACCGCCGAGGGAAGCCATCCCCACAGCCCCAGCAACAAAGGCCGGTGCCGGCCTCGCCACAGCTTCGGTGGGGTTCTGAGGAGGAGGGGGAGCTCCTCTTCTCCCTGCTACCCCGGTGATGAAGGCCAGCGCCAGCATCGGCGTGGCTTTGGTGGGGTAGCAGGAAGAAGAGGGGGAGCCCATCTTCTCCCCGCATGCCTGCCGCTTCCCTCAGGGAGACAAAGGTCAAAAACAATGCTCCATTCTCTGCCTTCGCCTCCCAGAGGGAAGCGAGCCCCTTACACGGGGGGCGGGGGGCAAAGGCATTGGTGCCTTTGTCCCCCACCCACTGAGGAAAGTGAGCCACTTCCCTGGGAAGCAAAGGCAGAGAATGGCACTCTGTTCTCTGCCTTCGCCTCCCAGAGGAAAGCGAGCCCCTTCCACATTCGGCCTTTGCCTATCGGAGAAGGGGCTTGCTTTCTCTGACAGACAAGGGCCAAATGCAGAGCACCACTCCACCCCCCTTCTCTCTCTCCCTCTCTCTCACACACACACACACCGGGCACCTGCCTTGCTGGATAGTTATTATCTGTGTTGGTGGTTGGGGTGCACACACCCCAAAACCACCCCAACCACCAACACACAGATAATAACTGCCGAACAAGGCCAGGCAAAAAAATGCTAGTACACAATAAGAGATAGTTAAAACTAAAGAGCTTGCCAACACCACTTACCTTGTTAAACTTTACTAACGTAAACCCAGTGGTAGAGTTGTGCATAGTAGTAAAGCCAAAGTTGATTGCACAGTTGTTGGATCGGGGCCGTGAAGCGGCCATTGGGTCCCGGAGGAGACTGGTCAAGTAATGACACGAGACAAGATGGAGCGAAGACCAGTGGTTTATTGAGGAAAAATCATCATCATATATAGGAATTCAAGGCAGCGTGTGATAGAATCGTCATCTGACAGAAAATCACATCACATGTTTACCCGGGTTAATTGGGAATCTCACTCGGGGAAGTTAATTAACTAAGTTAAACACTGGCAGGGGAAGTTCATTGTTCCTAGCTTACACAAGAGTAAATATGACCACTATTGACGTTAGGGCTTGGGGTAATCCGCAGGTGCGGTATTACCTATTTCCTAACCGCTTAGTTAGACATTCAATTTCCTCCTGCTTGGACTGCCTGTCAGGTCAGATATGGGTGAATCAATTTTATGACTATTAATCCGCTCCCCAATTTCTGTCCCCTCAGAGCCCAGAGGCCCGGAGTGTGCTCACATGACATGGCCTCTGTCAGGGACAGTATGCCAATTGTGCTCGCGGATACCGCACACAGTCAAAGCTAGAGATGGCAGATAGTATAGTCATGGATACAAAAAGAGAATACTGTATATTTAACTTTTGTGTGTTTATGCATATTAGGAAGAGATTTATGATCTGGTGAATGATACTTTTGAGAAACTTTCTGAGAGACGACAGAAGCTTGAAATGAAATATCTGTGTGGGGCCAGATTGAGTCAAACCCAAGGCATTCAATTTGCAGGACAGTTGAGACGAAGTATAGCACTTGATGCTGAAGAAATTGGACTGTTTGGTGCCACTGCTGATGGATGCCTCATTTGATCTGTAGCATGGTTGATTTATGCCATGACTGATGAGGTAGAATGTCTCTTACAAACAGAGACAGAGGCAATATGCAGGAGTCTGTTCAGATTGCTGGCTCTGCAACTTTAAGGAATTGTTCTCAGACAAATAGGCAGATTTCTTACTGGAGATTCCAAACAATCTACTTAGTTAAGCCCTAATAAATGTAACAGCAATGGGCAGGATGGTGCATTCCCAGGGAAATAAAGCATTTTGAGTGTCTATCTGTGGGGATGATTTTGCTTCCACACAAGGGGCATTTCTGAAAGAAGGATCTTAGAGGCTGTTAAGCAGTGAAAAGAGCAAATCAACACAAAGCAAACACACTTCTATACTGCCCCATAACGCTTAGTACAGTCTCTGGGCGGTTCACAATTAGCATTTCCCCCCCAACATGCTGGGTACTCATTTTACTGACCTTGGAAGAATGGTAGGCTGACCCAACCTTGATTCCTGGTCAGGATCGAACTCACAACCTTTTGGTTGCAGTACAGCAGTTTAACCACCGCAACACCGGGGCTCAGAAGAATGACAAATAAGAGAGACGGGAAGAGAGATGACTTGGGGGGGGGGGGACCCTACAAACCTAAAATTAAGCAAGGATAGTAAAATAAATAAATAAAAGGAATCTATTCAGTCAGATATATGCTTTAACCAGCTGTTTTAAAATGTGGTTTTAAAACACTGCTGTTAATTGACCCTTTAGTCTCAATCAAACAAATAATTGGTGCCCATTGGAACCATCTCGCTCTTTTGTGGAGGATTCTATTTAGGGAGTGTTAGGAAACCATCTGGTTCTTTCCTGTTTTTAAAAACATTAGCCTATGGGCCTAAATCAGATGCCAAAAGAGGATAAAACAACCAACTAAGTCTCCTAGGAAGCACATTTAGCCATTTGGTATAAAAATGGAGAGATAACAGAGGGATTGGAAGAAGAGAGGCACTCCCTGGTCCTTTCTTACCTGTGCCTAGAGCTGTGATGGTGAACCTTGGCACTCCAGATGTTATTGGACTCCAATTCCCAGAAGCCCAAGCCCCCGTGAATCCACACAAATGGGTTTGCTGCAATTCACCTGGCCCACACCACCCCGTCAGTCCTGGAAGTGGAAGTAAAATGCGCAAGTACGGGTTCACCATCACGGGCCTAGAGCAAAGGTTCACCATCACGGGCCAAGGTTCACCATCATGGGCCTAGAGCAAAGAAAGCAATAGCAGGGTAAAACACTGCAATGGAATATGGACATTAAGTTGAGCAAGGGTATAGTAGTAACACAATAAGAAGCATATAATGCACCTGATACAGGAATGGAGAACTGTGGTGAATCATTTTCTTTAGCTATTTCCAGAAAATTCAGCAATAGCAATTACACTTATATACCGCCCCATAGTGCTTAGTGCACTCTCTGGGTGGTTCACAATGTGAATAGCATGTTGGCTCCCAAAATGCTGGGTACTCATTTTCCCAACCTTGGAAGAATGGAAGACTGAGATAATCTTGATCCCTGTCAGAATTGAATTCAACATTTTGGCTGCAGTACAGCAGTTTAACCACTGTGCCACCACTGATCTATAACATTTTTATGGAGTCAAAAATGAAGAGGTTTCACTCAACTTAGGCATGGAATCTGATGATGTGTTAAAACTCTGAGACTTTGCCATGTCAACAAGACTAAACAGAGATTTTTTTATTACTAAGAGCCACCATATCAATGTGGGGGCCCATCTATCCTAAAATACTTTAGTGTAGCCCACAGCCTCCAATAAACATTTCATCTCCTCAATTAGCACATGCCTGCCTCATAGAAACAAGAGAAAACTCAAAAGCTTTTCAGAAGACAAAACTATTGGCATGCTTCTTTCTAGTTATTGTGCAGCAGAGCAAAGCAATATTCCAAGAGTCAATTATAAAATATGGGGGGGGGGTACCACCACCCCAAAATGTAATTTTGAAACTAGACTTCAGGTTAGCACCAAACATGGCATATATGTAGAAGATAGTTTGCTTTTGCACTGTGCCAAATGCGGAGAAGAATGGAAAAGGATTTCTCAAGTAATTTTTAGACAATACAACTGTTTTGTCAGTGCAGAAACAGCCGACTTTCTATGTCCATAGATTTAAAATATTTCATTCAAATTGCTTATTTTCTTGCTTATTTTGAAGTAAATGGTTGGTCCCGCCCACATTTTTATTAAGAAGGGATTGTAGATGCTGGGCCTGAAATACTGATCCTTTAAATTAAAAAGACCTCTCAAAAAGGTGAAACAGTATCTGTTATAAACTACATGAAATAGGTATAGCAGCATGAACATTCAAAATAAAAATACATTGTTGCAGGTTCTGTGAGCTCTTTGGAGCAATCTGAACCTTTGACTCTACCAGACAGGACCTAATTAGCTAACACTCAGAAAAAATTATTAACTGTTTCCTAGCCAAACAGTCATTAAAAAAAGAGATTCTGTTTCTGGCTGTAAAATATTTAAATATATATTTTTAAAAGTTTAGAGAACAAATACTTAGAATTTCAATATTTAAGATGTGAAATTACTGTGTTTTGCTTTGTGACTGAGGATGTTCTTCATGTTAGCAGAGATTTAGTGACTATTCTACTCATTTTGTCACTATACAATTGCTTGGTAACTAAGGGGAAAAACACCAAAGGTGCTATATGCCATCAAATCACTTCTGATGTGAGGTGACTATATGAGTTAATGACCTTCAAAATGTCCTATCAACAGCTCTGTTCAGATCTTGCAAACTATGCGGTTTCCCCATGCCCATCGGGCATGGAAACGGCCCTTGCAGAGGCCGCTTCAGGAGGACGCTCCTTGAGCCGCGGGCTCTGCGGGCAGCCAAATTAAGGGGGGTGAATAAAATATAGGGTTTGATTCACCCAATTACCGTGACCTGACCTGCGACTCGGCCAAGTAAGCAGATAGCTGACTTCTGTCAAGCATTAAGTACATAGTTCATCTCCCGGCTCGGGAAATCCCTGGCGCAAATAAGCCATGTTTGTCCCTGCCTAATCCCCAAGACAATGAGGTCCCTGAACCCATGTTTGCCCCAGCTGATTAAACTCCCCTTTGAAGAATTCCCCATTAACCCATGTACGTGAGTGAGGTAATTTTCCTGTCAGGTGACAGCTTGCCACCGTTGCGCTTTTTTCCCTATAAATGATGTTGCCTTTTTCCAATAAAGTACTGATCTGATCTCGCTCCTGTTGCCTCGTGTTGTCATTGATCAGTCTCCTCCGGGCTCTAACGCCGCCCTAGCGGCCAGACATCGCTACAGCTGGTGACCCCGACGTGATTTACTCGTGAGTAAGAGACCCCGGAGAGGTCTACTCGTGAGTAGCGCTCCACGCGGTCCGGTTCTGCGCTTGAGCCGCGACCCGCCAGCCCGGAGGAGAGCGCGGCGCTCTGGTCGGCAGCCAGCCGGACAGAGGACGGCCCGCCGCGAGGCATTCCAGAGAGGCATTCCTACCGCTTCCTCCTCACTTTCGCGAGGTTTGCCATAGAGGGAAACGCGTTCCGCTCAGGGCAGGCTGTGAGCCCCTGACATCGCAGAGGCCGTTAGAAGGGCCCGTGGCAGAAGGTCCACGCTCCGAGGTCTACCCCAGACACTCGTCGCCCGAACCTGTTGCCTGCAAAGACGCGTCGAACTTCGTCCCGAGAAGGAAACTTCGGAGGACCATCGCAGGTAATATGGGGACTTGTTCTCCTCGACCAAGTCCGTCCGCTAGCCAAAGAACTCGGGAGCAAGAGTTCATAATCCTGGCCAGGGTTTTTCAGTTACGACTTCACAGCAGGGAGCTAGCAAGACTTCTGGCGTACCTCAGGGAACACTGCCTACTTTACCCAGAAGTAGGTACGTTAACCCTGAAGCTCTGGGATCAGATAGGAGACTGCATTCAGCAAACCCCGAAAGCTCCAGGAGGGATAGTCCGCACATGGCGGAAATGTAGGAGACTCTTAGAGCAGATCGAGCCAGTCCGGGTAGAAGCGGAAGAACCCCCGTTAGAGAAGCCATCAGGCATGCCAGTCGAGCCGACTGCGCCCACCGCACTCTACCCGACATTCAAGTATCAGCAGAGTAGCGCAGGGAGCCTTCCCGCGGTGACAGCTGCAGACGTCACCGAGGGAACGCAAGGAATGAGAGGCGCTGGCACTTCTCTGACAACCCCAGGTTCCCTAGTCGTGAAGAGTGCCCTTCAGCGCACAGCTGAGATAGAACTCAAGAAGGGGGAATTGCCAGTTGAACAGCTAGCAGAACTTCGACAGATTTGTCCCATCCGCTTGGAGATGGACGCGCTCACGGGCGCACAGCAGGTAGTACACTCCCCAGTCCCGTACAAGCTTCTCATGGCTTTACGGAAAGCAATTTCAGAGACAGGGCTCCAAAGTCGTTTTACGAGGGGCACGCTCCAGCAAGTGTGCGAAACCACCATGTGGATTCCTCATGATTGGAAAGCCGTCATGAGGATGATGCTCACCCCCAGCCAGTACATGATTTGGGACAGCGAGTTCTGCCTAGAGGCGCAAGCTCGGGCTGCCAGGATGGGAGGCGCGGTAATCCCTGACCAGTTGTATGGTTCAGGTGCCTTTGAGTCCATCAACGCTCAAATCAACTTGCCTCTCGCCACCCTAGAGATGTCAGCCGAGGCTGCCTATAGGGCATACTTCAAGGTCCCAGCGTCTGGCAAAACGGCCAAAAATTACACCGCTATTAAGCAGGGAGCCCAAGAGCCCTACATGGACTTCATCAATCGCCTGGAAGAAGCAATCAGCAGGCAGATTGACAATGAGCAAGCCCAGGAAGAGCTCATGATTAAGCTAGCCAAAGACAACGCCAACTTGGACTGCCGTAAAGTCTTGCAGTCCCTGGGCAATCGCCCCGACATAACCTTAACGGACATGATTCGAGCATGCTCCGACGTTGGCACAGACTCTTACAAGATGGGTCTGCTAGTGGCAGCGGTGCAGGGGGGAAGAAGACCTAATGGCAAGAACAAGGGGGCATGTCACACTTGTGGCAAGGTCGGTCACTTCGCTAGGGAGTGCCGATCCAAGGGAAGCGGACAAAAGTCCGGCCGTCCCAAGGCTCCGAACACCCTCTGCCCGAAGTGCAAGAAAGGCTACCATTGGGCCAGGTTTTGTCCGAATTCGGGAAACCGGAATCCGGGCACGTCTCTGGCCCCAGTCCAAACAGAGGCTTCCTTCACCCAGATCCAGAACTCCCCAGACCGAGACTAGATTCTAGGCACATCCCAGGCACTGCGAGGGCACAGGCCAGCCCCAAGGGCAGCACGGGGCTAGAATTGACTTGCCAGGCGGACGTTACATGCGACCTGCCAGGCACAGTCTATCTAGTCGACACCCAGTACATGGGACCCCTGCCCAGAGGCTTTATAGGTATAGTTTTGCCCCGTAGTGTAGCAGGAGCACGCGGAATTTTTATAATTCCAGGAGTCATTGGCTCCAATTTTTCAGGCATTCTCCAGGTCCAGCTTTGGGCGCACCTGCCCCAAACAATCCACAAGGGAGACACGTTAGTGCAACTGATCATGGTTCCTTGTCACTCGCCAGCAGGCAGCCAGGGAAGGCTCAGGGACAGCTCAGAGTCCGGTTCAGCAGACCGCTCGAGCGCGAGTGAGGCAGTGCAAGGATACCAGGTCTTAGCGACAGTGGAGACCAACATTGAGTGGAAACAGCGCCCCGTTATCGAGGTATTTTTGAACAAAAGGGTGTTCTCAGGGTTACTCGATACCGGAGCGGATGTGAGCGTGATAAGCAGGAGCCAGTGGCCAAGAGAGTGGGCCATTGAGCCGGTCTCCGATGTGTGGGGGGTAGGAGGCGTCCAGGAAGCGTTCAGGAGCCGAGAGTGGGTAGAAGTCACAATCCCAAAGGCTGACGGCACAGCGGTAATTCGGCCGCACATTCTTGACGTGCACATCAACCTTTGGGGGCGAGACATTCTCCAGCAGTACGGTGCTACGCTTACCTTTGGGTAATGGCGTTGCCACTTAAATGGCTCACCGACACTCCGGTATGGGTAGAACAATGGCCGGTAGTGGGAGAGAAATTAGTTGCCCTCAAGCAGCTAGTTAAGGAACAGCTAGACGCAGGACACATAGAACAGTCCACAAGCCCCTGGAATTCGCCAATTTTTGTGATTAAGAAGAAGTCGGGGAAGTGGCGACTCCTCCACGATCTCAGGGAGATCAATAAATGCATTCAGCCGATGGGTCCGCTTCAATGCGGCATCCCCAATCCAAACATGATTCCCGAGGGGTGGGAGATCCTAGTTGTAGATCTCAAGGATTGCTTTTATACAATCCCCCTAGACCCCAGGGACCGGGAAAGGTTCGCCTTTACAGTGCCGGTCGTGAACCACGGAGAGCCCACGCAGCGCTACGCGTGGAAATTTTTGCCACAGGGCATGCTCAATTCGCCCACCCTGTGCCAAATTTATGTTCACGGCGCACTGGCAAAGTTCCGAAGCCTTTACCCTAAAGCTATTGTTTGTCACTTCATGGACGACATCTTAGTAGCGTTGCCGCAGCTCGGCAGCGAAATGTTTTCTGACCTCCAGGCCAGCCTGGGGGACAAAGGCTTACTTATTGCCCCTGAGAAAGTGCAGAGAACCGAGCCCTTCTCATACTTGGGCCATCGGCTTCTCCGCTCCTTCGCAGCACCAGTCCTGCCTCAGATAAATTTACAAGACTCAGTCACCCTTGTAGAATTGCAGCAAGTTTTGGGGAACATCAATTGGGCCAGACCGTATTTTCGTTTAGATACGGATCTTCTAAAACCGCTCTTCTCGCTGCTAACTTTAGGCAAGCAGCCGGCAGACCGGATAAAGATCTCTCGAGACGCGCGCTTGGCGCTCGAGAAGGTGAACCAAGCTCTCAGCCAGAGGTGGGTGGATAGGATCGCCCCGGGGCCATATGCCCCGATCCTGAATTTGTACATCGTACGGTCAGGGTCCATGTTCACTGGGGCGCTAGGAGTAGACTCAGAGAAGGGAGCGAAAATTGTGGAGTGGGTATACTTGCCTAACACCTCTTCTCGGAACATTGTTCCGCCCCAAGAACTGGTCTCCGCGGTGATCTACCGCGGCAGGCTGAGAGCAAGGGACATTTCTGGGCACGATTTAGCTAAGATCACAGTCCCGTTCACCAAGGAACAAATCCATCAGTTGATGCAGCTAGGTGACTCGCTTCCGATAGCTTTGGAAGGATTCACTGGAAGCTTGGCATACCATTTGCCCAAAGACCCTAGGCTTGTCTCACTTCAGACAGGAACAGTCAGTTTGTTCGAATTGCTCTCGCTGGTCCCGCTTCAGGGGGCCAAGACAGTTTTCACCGATGGGGGACGCACATATGGTGTCCTGACGTGGCAGGAGGGCGAGGCTTGGCGCACGCTGCTAACTCTTCCACAGAAGTCCGCGCAGCGGGCAGAGTTGGCAGCCGTGAACCTTGCCTTGCGCACCTTCGCCAAGGAACGTTTAAACATCATTACCGACAGTCTGTATGTAAGGAATTTGCTTCACAGTCTACCGGAAGCTTACATTACTCCCGCGATAGACAAGAACTTGCTTAGTCTGTTTCTCACTGCTCAATTTCATTTGCGGAACCGCACAGAGCCGCTCTATATTGCCCACATCCGAAGTCACCAAGACCTACCGGGTCCGATTTCCGCGGGCAATAGCAGAGCGGATGCGGCCGCAAAGGAAATTCAGCAACGTTCAGTTTTGGGAGTTTTCACTACTCCAATCCAGAGTCATGCCTTTTTTCACCAAAACGCCAAGGCACTCGCCAGACAGTTCAATCTGCCACTCTCTCAGGCCCAGGGTATAGTCCGCTCTTGCCAGCATTGCGCAGGAGCGCCGGGGGGGCCCTCGTGGGGGGTCAACCCACGAGGGACAGAGGCTAATCAGGTATGGCAGATGGACGTCACGCATGTGCCGCAGTTCGGCAGATGGCAATACATGCACGTCTGCATTGACACCTTTTCCCAGTTTGTTTGGGCAACGGCGCAGAAAGGGGAGGCTGCCACCCACGTGGAGCAGCACCTCCTTTCCTGCATTGCGGCGATGGGCAAGCCACGGCACGTGAAGACGGACAACGCGCCAGCCTACAGTTCCAGGCAGTTGGCCGCCTTCATGGCTACTTGGGACATCAAGCACACATTTGGAATTCCCTACAATCCGCAAGGGCAAGCGATTGTAGAGCGGGTCAATCGGACGCTAAAGTCCTATATTGACAAACAAACAGAAAGGGGGGAGCCACCAGCCCTCCCCAAGTCACAGGGAGAAGCACAGATGTGTCTCAACAAGGTATTGTTCACTTACAATCACCTTAATGTTTTTTCGGATTGCACGCCGCAGGAGAAGCACTTCCGCCGTTCGGAAGCTCTCCCGCGACCTATGGTCCGGTACCGAGTGCCACCAGACCCTTCTTGGAGGGGCCCGGTGCCGCTCATAACCTGGGGAAGAGGGTATGCTGCAGTTATGTCTCCTACAGGTGTCGTTTGGATTCCAGCTCGGTGTGTCAAGCCTCACTTGGAACCACATGGCGTGGACCCAGGCCGACCCGAGTCCGATCCCGGAGATGGAGGACCTCACGCTGGCCGACAAGACCCGCCGGAGGAGACGGCCACCGGCGGCGCCGAAGATCACCTGGGGGATGGTCAAGGCACTTTGCAGTAAAGCTGAGGACGCCCTCCAGCGCGGGGAGAAGGAGCCGACACCGGAGAACCTCGTAGCAGCAGTCTTTGCCCAGATTCATGCCAACTCCATGGCGATCATCGTCATCCTGGCCCTCACCCTGCTTCTGGGGGGAGGCGCTCAGGCTACTCCGATCCAGGCTGACGGTTTGCCGCCTGAGGAAGATATTTCCGCACGAATGCAGTACAACTTGTGGGAAAGGTTGGCGGGTCTCGTCAACCAGTCCGATTTTTGTCTACGGCAGGACATTGGTTCTGCATCTATCCTCAGCACCTGTCTCATCCCCGTGTGCCACGCTCTGGACGCGCGCACCAAGGATGGCAACTGGTTGTTGAAGGCGTTCTTTGGCCCACACACTCCTACCACCTTCTCAGCATACGCACGCTGGGGGGGACGGCGACTTGCATCAACCTTGCCGGCTGACGCAGCCACTCTTCATACCCCTCGAGTGGCGGTCAGCCCGGACGCTGCTTGCACCCGAATGACCGGCTGCACCTCAGGCGGTCCGACTCGGCGCCGCTGCCTGGACCCCGGCAGCGGCAACTGGACTTGCAATAAACCAGAAACCCTCATTTCGCTGTACGCTCATGTCACCCTACCTTCAGGGTGGTTCTTCACCTGCAACCAGTTCACATGGAACTATATTCCTGCGAACTTGTCGGACTCAATGTGTTGTATCAGTCGTTTGACACTGTTACTCCCTACTAAGGACATGATTGCCCCAAGCACAAATGTTTCTAATGTTTCACATGTTTCCAATGTTTCAAATGTCTCCCCACTCATACGGCACACACGCACAACCCAGTTAGACAGCTCTTGTGACAGCAGCTTCAGAGTAATGAGTCCCGCTGAGTATGTATCCCTAGCAGTCAGCCTTGTCGGCGTGCCAGGCTTGGCCGTCGGCAACGCACGGAGGATTGGCCGCTTGGCTTGCGGTTTGGCAAAAGCCATTAACCATACCTCCACAGCGATAGCGCTCCTCAATCAGGAACAGGCAGAACTTCGCCAGGCCGTTCTTGACAATCGAGCGGCTATCGACTACCTCCTCTTGCTGCACCACCTGGGTTGCGAATCTTTTCATGGAATGTGCTGCTTCAATCTTACTGACAACTCCCGTAAGATCCAAAGCCAGATCACGAACCTCCACACCATAGTCCAGGGTATTACTGAGGGTTCCGCATGGGGGGCTTGGTGGAGTTCCCTGTGGAATTGGATGTGGTCATGGATTCCCTGGGGGTGGCTGCAAACGGTGCTTAAGGTAGTGGTGGGGATAACCATACTAGGCATTACGCTTTGTTGTTTTGCTCAGTGCATTCCCTCGCTGATCTCCAAGTGCCGCCCCAGAGAGAAACTCCGTGACGTCATACCCGCTCAACAGCTGATGCCGCTCTTGCGCAAGGTCGCCAGTCAGGTCCTTAAATAGAAAATAAAGGGGAGATGCGGTTTCCCCATGCCCATCGGGCATGGAAACGGCCCTTGCAGAGGCCGCTTCAGGAGGACGCTCCTTGAGCCGCGGGCTCTGCGGGCAGCCAAATTAAGGGGGGTGAATAAAATATAGGGTTTGATTCACCCAATTACCGTGACCTGACCTGCGACTCGGCCAAGTAAGCAGATAGCTGACTTCTGTCAAGCATTAAGTACATAGTTCATCTCCCGGCTCGGGAAATCCCTGGCGCAAATAAGCCATGTTTGTCCCTGCCTAATCCCCAAGACAATGAGGTCCCTGAACCCATGTTTGCCCCAGCTGATTAAACTCCCCTTTGAAGAATTCCCCATTAACCCGTGTACGTGAGTGAGGTAATTTTCCTGTCAGGTGACAGCTTGCCACCGTTGCGCTTTTTTCCCTATAAATGATGTTGCCTTTTTCCAATAAAGTACTGATCTGATCTCGCTCCTGTTGCCTCGTGTTGTCATTGATCAGTCTCCTCCGGGCTCTAACGCCGCCCTAGCGGCCAGACATCGCTACAAAACTAATAGCATATCTTGTTAGATTGTTCTCTTTTCCTATGACATGACAGCTGTGCGACAGCCCCGCACATGAATCCACCATCACCACTGCTGGACGGTTGTAAATGCTATGGGAGCAGCGAAACAGGCCCCATGCCCCGCACATGAATCCACCATCACCACCGCTGGACGGTCGTAAATGCTATGGGAGCAGCGAAACAAGCCCCATGCCGGGCATGGGATGCCACAGCGGGAGCCAGACCCTCCCAGGGCAGGAAAGGAAAATAAAAACCCAGGCAAGGTTTTGGGAAAGGTGACATTGGGGTGGGGGTGGGGGGCACTGGGCGGGGACAGGTTTGCCCGGTATGTGTGTTTGCTCAGGTGGCCGATGCTGCGGAGCCAGACCCTCCCAGGGCAGTCAGGGAAAAAAACCCGGGCAAGGTTTTGGGAAAAGTGACTTTGTAGGATGGGGGGTGCCAGGCGGGGGCAGGTTTGACCGGTGTGTGTGTGTGTGTGTGTGAACCCACGCAAGGCCGGGTAATCAGCTAGTAAAATAATAAAACACATCTTTATTTCAGCTGATCAAAGACCTGGGCACACACACACAAGCAATGAGGTTGGGAGTGGCACCCTGGACAAAGAAACCAGGTTATACCTATACCCCATTTCCAATAATCTTCCCTGCCCCCCATTTATACCTTTCAAACAATACAGGCAAAAAACAGATCTTGTATATGCCCCTTAGCCCTGGAAAGCATGGGGCCCCGTGTTCTTCTCGCTTAACTATCAGCTTTTTCACTCACTGCCACATCCCAATGGGGTTTTCCATCATCTTGCAAGCGGGAATCAAAAGTGAATTGGGAGTGTAACCATCTCTAAAGTTCACCAAAAGTGAGAGACAAAAGTGACCTTTAGGGGCTTCACTTTGGACAAGGCTGGCTTAGAGTTTATACAAGCTCAGCCATAAAGCTATGAACCATATAAAAGAATCAAGAAGTCTATGTAAGATAACTGGCAATGCATTCTTTAAGGATGAAAGCATACCTAGAGCATCTAGCGCCTATCTAATCATAGGCAAACAATGCACACATATATGAAAATAATAATTCTATAATTTTGAAACCAACCACTGGTCATCTCTGTATTTTCATTATCTGTGCATGGTAGGATAGCCCCAATTTGTTCATTTTTGCTCTAGTAAGAGTTTAGAACTGACTTGAGATCTCACGTTCCTGCCTTTCTGGAGGTTTGTGGTATCTGTAAAGCTTTGTGGTATCTTTAAAGCTTTCTTTCCCCACATTTTGAATAAGTCGATCCCCCCCCCCCACCACCACCACACACACACACTTTCTTTAACATAGCATGGATGATTTTGACCTTGGTCTCCAGTGACAATCTTTGGAACTCCCAGCTTTCTTTTTCAAAAAGCAAAGGAACATCTTTTGGAAAACATGCACACAACATCTTTGTACAGCTTTGGTCTGATATCACTTTTCTTTCTCAAGTTGCCTAATCCAAAAAAAGGATTTGGAAATTTAAACATAGCTCTCTAGTCTGCATTGCAGAGCAGGCCTGGCAACAGTGGTCGGCTTCAGCAGGTTTGCACCAGTTCGCCAGAACCGGTAGCAGAAATTCCAGCTGGCCCCACCTATTCAAGTTTTGAAATAAAGTTCTCCTAATTTGGGTGCAACGCAGGGCTTTCCCCCTGGCCACACCCACCATACCACGTCCAGAGTAGGTAGTAAAAAAATTGAATCCCACCACTGCTTAGTTCACTTGAGAGGTTAAAGGTGTGTCTTTTTCTCTGTTGAATGTGTTGTACTTACATCTTTGCTTTACCGTTTCATTAAATTCAAATTAGCCCTTCAAAATAATTTGGCAGAGAGACTTGTTGTGTTCTGTAAAGCTGTGCCTTTAACAATGTACCTTAGCCATGTGTTAACAATGTAACCTTTCTGTGTGCAACATTATAACCTTCAGCTGTATCAATGTAAACCTGATAAGGGGACGTGAGCTAGTGACCACTAGATGGCAATAGCGAGCGTCCAGCTCTCATGGCTCAGATTCACCTGGATCAGCAGCGCGGGAAGATTCCCCGCCACCTCTTCACCTGGTCAAGAAGGGCGTGACCTTCTACGACGTCACGCAGGCAGCAACCAATAGTCTGTTGACGAGCCACATTCAAATGTATAGCCAGCTGTATATATTGAGCTACCCATCCGCCATTACCACATGTTCCTCCGGATCATCATGCAATAAACCTGTGTTAAGCCAACCCTTCGGCTGTTTCGTTGTCTTTGGTCCCTTACACTAAATTGGCGACGAAGGTGGGATAATGGCAGCCCACGGGACCAAGACATGCGCCGGTTTCGAAATCAGGAAACCGGGCGACTGGGAGATCTTCGAAATGGACTTCCAGGCAGCACTGATTGAGTCCGAAGTCACGGAAGAGGCAAAGAAAAGGGGCATCTTCACCAGAATGCTCGGACAAGAAACCAAAAGGACCTTGGTGGACCTGATCGCACCGCGGAGGGTGAGCGAATTCAAGGCCAAGGAACTCATGCAGATGCTGCGTGAGCACGTCCGGCCCGCCACGGCGATGTTTCCCACTCGGAGTGCGTTCCTGAGGTGAGTCCAAGCGCCCGGGGAGATGGTCGCCGCATTCGTGGCAGCCCTGCGGCTGGCGGCCGGCCCGTGCTAATGGGAGAATGCCGAAATCACCCTCCGGGACTGTGTGCTGTGCGGCCTGAACGACGCCGAAACCCAGCGCACATTAATGAACCAAGAGCCGCCTCCCACGTTGCAGGAGGTCGTAAGAGCGGCACAGGCCGCGGAAGCTACAAAGGCTGGGGTCCAAGAACTCCAGGACTGGCGGCCGAAGTCGAGCAAGGCAGAGACTCCGGTGCAGGCGGCCCGGCGAGCTTCGAGGTCGTCCGCAGAGAGCAGCGACGACGAGGACGTCCGGAGGGTCCGGAAAGAGAGCCGGCGGTGCGACGACTGTGGAGCGGCCCACGACCGCGTAAAGTGCCCGTTTCGGAAGGCCGAGTGCCACAACTGCGGCCGCCGCGGGCACATCGCCAAGGTGTGCAGGAAGAGGCGCGAGACCCGGAGAAGCTCAGAAGACCGCTCAACGAGACCCAAGGATGGCGCTCAGGCCACGCAGAAGCAGGACGGCGTGGGCCGCATCTCCAACGGCAGCGAGGACGACGCCCCAGTATTCAGCGTGTCCGTAGGACACCCCCGCTACTTTGTTGAGGTACTAGTCCAAGGGGTTCCCATTAGAATGGAAATTGACTCGGGGTCCTCATATTCAATCATTTCCCAGAGGGAGTTTTTGAGAATTGCCCCCCACAGGCGACCCAAGCTCAAAGTGTTGAGGTCCACACTACGGGACGTGCAAGGGAACAGCATTCCAGTGTTGGGGGTTGGAGAATTTCAGGTTAAATTCAAGAAGCACGCCGCGTCTCTCCCCCTAGTCGTGCTAAAAGGGGGAGATTGCAGCCTCCTCGGAACTCAATGGTTCCAGCCCCTGGGTTTGTTTATTGGGGGGGGGTGCACACCATTGGGATGCACGCCGTTGGGACTGATCCAATTCAGGAGGTGTGCGAGGCGCACCCCGAAGTTTTCAAAAAAGGACTGGGAAAATTCAAGGGGCCCCCAGTGACATACGACCTGGACCCGGAGGTCCGCCCAATTCATCTTAAACCACGCCGGGTGCCGTTTGCACTTAAGGACAAGATAGAGGCGGAACTGGACAAATTGGTGGGCCAGTGAATCCTTGTGCCTGTTGATTCTGCGGAGTGGGAAACTCCAATTGTAACCGCACTAAAGGCCAATGGGGAGGTCTGCATATGCGCCGACTACAAGTGCACCATCAACAAGGCGATCCGCCCGAATGCATATCCGGTGCCGGTAGTCAGCCATCTGCTGGCCAGGTTACACGGGGGAAAGTGTTTCGCTAAGCTTGACTTAGCACAGGCCTACCAGCAGCTTACGGTGTCCCCTGCCGCAGCTGCTGCGCAGACCATAGTCACCCATAAGGGGGCGTTCCAGGTGACGCGCCTCCAGTTCGGCGTAAATTCGGCGCCTGGAATTTTCCAGTCACTCGTGGAACGCCTCCTGAAGGGGCTGGAGGGGGTGTTGCCTTATTTTGATGACGTGTTAATAACGGGGGGGGGGGGAGTCGGGTCGAATTGGCCAAGAGGTTGGGGAAGGTCCTGACAATATTCGAAAAAGCGGGGTTGAGACTGCGAAAGGACAAATGCGTCTTCTTCGCAACCGAGGTTGAGTTCCTAGGGTTTTGTGTGACTCCTGAGGGGATAAAACCATCCAAATCCAAGGTGGCCGCCATTAAGAAAGCCCCCCGCCCCACCTCCAAGCCCGAGCTGCAGTCGTTCCTAGGGCTGCTCAACTTTTACCACTCCTTCCTCCCCCGGAAGGCAGCGGTGGCTGAACCGCTACACAAACTGCTAAAAAAAGACCAGGCATGGAAGTGGGGCGATGACCAAGAAAGGGCATTTAGTGAGCTAAAAAGCCTCCTAGCGTCCGATGCCATACTGACCCATTTCAACCCCAAACGCCCGGTAGTTCTGACCTGTGATGCATCCCCGGTGGGGGTGGGGGCGGTGCTGTGCCACGTGCTGGAAGACGGAAGGGAGGCCCCGATAGCATTTTACTCCAGGTCCCTGTCCCAAGCGGAGAGAAACTACGCACAGACAGACAGGGAGGCACTAGCAATAGTTGCGGGGACGAAAAAATTTCACGATTTTCTGTATGGCCGCCCCTTCACCATTGTAACGGACCACAAGCCCCTGCTAGGCATTTTTACCGCAGATAAGCCCACCCCACAGATCCTGTCCCCGAGGATGCTCAGGTGGGCTATTTTTCTCAACGCGTACCAGCACGCGTTAGTCTACCGGCCCGGGAAAGAGATCAGCCATGCGGACGCTCTATCAAGGTCTCCCCTCCCCCTGACGCCCAGCCAGGTGAGCAAGGGGGAGCGGGACCATCAGGTTCTTATGATAGAGGTGCTGGATTCGCCCCCCGTAATGCCCGCCGACATTGCCAAAGTGACAGGGAAGGACAAGACGTTAGCGGCAGTTAGCTCCTGGGTGCAGAAAGGGTGGCCGGCGTCCTCCCCAGCGGAGGAGTTCGCCCCATTTTTCAGGAAAAAGTTAGAGCTGTCCCTAGAGAGGGGGTGCCTCTTGTGGGGACAGCGGGTGGTGATTCCCACTTCCCTTTGGCCGCGGGTGCTCAAACTGCTGCACGTCAGCCACCCCGGCATCGTGCGATCCAAGGCGCTGGCCCGGAGTTACTTCTGGTGGCCCCAGCTGGACGCTGACATCGAGCACATGGTCGGCACTTGTTAAAGTTGCCAATGCTCCAGACCAGAGGAGGCCCGCCTTCCCCACAGGAAATGGGACTCGGCCAAGGGGCCGTGGTCCCGGGTGCACGTTGATTTCGCGGGCCCGTTCAGAGGCACCCTATTTCTTCTTGTCGTGGACGCCTTCTCCAAGTGGTTGGAGGTTATCCCAGTCACGAGCACCTCCTCGGCCCAGACCATTAAGCATTTGCGGAGGCTCTTTTCCACGTTTGGCATACCCGACACATTAATTAGCGACAACGCTAGTTGTTTCAATGTTTAGGGCATTCATGGAGATTAACGCCGTTCGGCATATCACCTCCGCCACGTTTCACCCAGCCACCAATGGTCAAGTAGAGCGCCTCGTCCGCACCACGAAGGACGCGTTACGGCGCATGGGCCCCGGGGACCTAAACCTACAAGTGTGTCAGTTTCTGCTAGGGTACAGGGTGACCCCGTTGGCGTCAGGATACTCCCCCGCAGAGCTCTTAATGCGTAGGAAACTGACCACCATCCTTACTAGGCTAGACCCCACGAGGGTAGAGGACAAGGGAAGGAACATTGGGCTAGAGGCCACAAAGAGTTTCAGTGTAGGCGCCCCCGTGCATTGCAGGAATTACGCCAGCGCGGGCCCAGCCTGGGTACCAGGCGTAGTTGTGGAGCAAACCGGCCCCGTGTCGTACCGCGTGGAAACCAGCACAGGGCTACTGTGGAGGCGGCACGCGGACCAGCTCCGGCGCAGGGTCCCCGATGAGCAGGGCACAGACCAAACAGAGAAAAAAATCAGCGTTAGGGTTCTCCCCCACCCGTTCAGCCCAAGGGGGAGGAAAAGGGGACCGCGGGTCCCCACCAAGGGGGGAGGAGGATATTCTCGTAGATATCCTGGGGGATCTTTCCGAGGAGGAGGAACCCTACCCCATACATATCTCGCGGAATTCCCCCACAAATGCGGATACCCCAACTTAGTTAGAATTTGATTTTCAGAACCGGGGGGAGTTTTTCGGAGTGGTCCCCCACCCGTCCAAGCGAGAAGAGGGGTTTTTCGTTAGCCCCGATTGCCCCCGGTCTGCCCACAATGGAGTTCTTCCCTTCCCCTAAGGCCGCCAGACCGCGGCATGCCACTAACGAGTCTCCCTCTCCCATTTCAGGACAAGGGACCAGGGAACAAAGAAGCAGTAGCGCCCCCGGGGGGGGTCAGCCCTCATCACGGCCCAAACGCACATGCAACAAGCCATCTTGGCTGAGAGACTTCGTCTCATCCTAGGGGGGAGGGATGTTGTGTTCTGTAAAGCTGTGCCTTTAACAATGTACCTTAGCCATGTGGTAACAATGTAACCTTTCTGTGTGCAACATTATAACCTTCAGCATTATAACCTGATAAGGGGGACGCGAGCTAGTGACCACTAGATGGCAATAGCGAGCGTCCAGCTCTCATGGCTCAGATTCAACTGGATCAGCAGCGCGGGAAGATTCCCCGCCACCTCTTCACCTGGTCAAGAAGGGCGTGACCTTCTACGACGTCACGCAGGCAGCAACCAATAGTCTGTCGACGAGCCATATTCAAATGTATAGCCAGCTGTATATATTGAGCTACCCATCCGCCATTACCACATGTTCCTCCGGATCATCATGCAATAAACCTGTGTTAAGCCAACCCTTCGGCTGTTTCGTTGTCTTTGGTCCCTTACACTAAAAGACTACAGCCACATCCCAGCTGCCTTTGCTACTGTTCTCTCCCAGAAAATATACTACAGATCATATGCTCATCTTCTATGATCCTCTAGCACTAGGTAATTCTACATGTAGGGTGTTTCTCTTGAAATTTGTGTGCAGTGAATATAAACCTAAATCTCTATTTGAAAAAGGCAGGAAATTGAATTCTTCAAAAACCTTCTGGTTATGAATATGGGGTACTGTACTTCTGTATCCTCATAGCAAAGGAAAGCCTGAACGTTGAAAACACTAATTGCAGCAGTTAAGATTGTGCACATTCAGATAGAGAACAGTACCATTCATATATTGACACCAAGTAAGGGAAAATCCGAGAAACTGACCTGTTTTCATCAAAATACAAAGAAATTATCATGGCTGTTTTTTGACCATTGTGAATAGTAGTGAGCACAATATGGTATCCTGTAGACCAGTGTTTCCCAACCTTTGGTTTTTGGACTTGAATTCACAGAAGCCTACGTCAATTCCCCAAAACACTGATCAGCCAATGTACTGACTTAGGCTTCTGGGAATTGAAGCCCCCCTGTGGGGCATGTACCACAAGTTGGGAGCTATTGCTGTGGACCATTTGACTGCTGCCACAAGTGGCGTCAAGCTTGGCATCCTTTTTCCTGCTGGTAATGAGGGCATGATATTGCAGAGCAATATGGAGGCATAAATCCTGGATCTTGAAGCACAGCATCCCACATTCATAAACTGGAGGGGTTTTTCTTTCAGTCTTTAATATCCTAAGAACTGAATGTTATACTGTACTTGCACCACTGTGCCCAAAAAGCACGAGTGATCTGAACTATAGCAACGGTTAGTAGCAGAGGTACAAATTCTTACTTGTCTTCATGTGCAAATACAAGCTACTGCAATTTTTCTCTCCTTCACCTGCACCATTATGAGATTTTCCTAGCACTCTCAAACTGGTAACAAACATATTTGTGCAAATTAGTAAGTTTCACAATTGTGCAAAATTGTAACAGCTGCTGCCTTGCTTCATATATTTTTTAAAATCAGAAGTCAGGTGTCAGTTTAACCTGTGATATTTTAGTTCTTTTTAAATTAAATATAAAACTCCCTTTTAAAAAGTTTTGTGTTTGTCATTGTTCATCATGCCTGTCAGTATGAAGAAAAAAACAAACTCAAATGTAATTTTATATTGTCACTGAATTTTAATGTCTTTTAAAAAGATGCTAAGAATCAGTTCCTTGATGTGTGTTGAGATTCAGTCAACTTGTATTATTATCTTTATCTCTTGTATTTTTTGGGATCAAGATATACATACATCTCCCCCCACACATTAATTTCACAAAGGGTATAATTGTGTAAAAATAAGCATTGATATTGTGTTGGTGGCCTTGGGATCACAGTTTCTCACATTGACTCTTCATGTCCATTTCTTGAATATGAATGTCTGAGAAGGGGAACCTTTTATATGTTAACTTCCACAGCATGGGAAATGCTATGTGACTAGAATTCAATATCACACAGCTCTGCCTCTGAAAGCTTTCCCATTTCCAATATGTATGCTCAGCAGGTTTTGAAAGTAGAAACATGTATGCTACATGTCTTTGTGGGCTGGACTGCCTCTATAGCTCTACTTCTTCCTTCTACTCATAAACTCCCTTCCCATGATTAATGCAAGAAGGATGTTACCTGCCTTTCTTTTTAGCAATGCAACATATACTGCAAAAACTCTCCTGGCTATTCTATTGGACACAAGAATGAAGTCAATGCTGTGTAAGAAGGAATATATGCACATATTATTACTACTAATAATAATTTATTACCCTCCCTTGCACTGTGTATCTGAGCCTTTTCCCCCTTCTGCATGTGATACTTATTTGAAATCTTCAAGTAATCTGTACTGATACCTGTAGAGATGATTGGTAGGTTACAGTAAGTGACTGCAGTGGCTTAGTGGTTATGATGCTGAACTTGATGACTGGAGGGTCAGCAGGTAGGCAGTTCGAGACCTGGGTGCTTCACAATGGAGTGAGCTCCCGGCTCTGTCCCAGTTCCTGCCAACCTAGCTGTTTGAAAGAAATTGTAAGTAGATAAATAGGGACCACTTCAGTTAGAAGGTAAACCTGTTCACAGAAATGTCTGCTGCCTCTTTGGCTGTAAACAGAGATGAGGACTGAACTTTAAAGTTGGATACCAATGGCTTTTGAGCAAGGTGATCTTTACCTTTACCTAGGTTACAGTAATAGCAGGAGCAGGTTTTTTGTTTTGTTTTTTGTTAAATAGGGATCAATGAGGTTTTGCACTTGAAATGGAAACTGGCTTGCCCAAAGCAGCTCCCTTCTGTACTCAGATTCTTTTTTTAAATGTTAATTTACATTTATAACATAAAGCAAAATCATACAACATGTACTCAGATTCTTTTTGGCTCTTCTGACTCATCCAGCTCATTCTTTCCTATCTTGCTCTCAGTTGCTTATAGAACAAATCACTCTTGGCTAAACATTTATCCTGAAAAGGATAAATTCTTGGAATGGCCTAAAACGTTCCTCCCTTATGTCCCTCAGAGCCCAGGAATGATCCACTCCTCCACTTATTCACTCCTGTTATGTTCATTTGATGTTATCAATCAGCTATGCAGATACTTGGGTTTCAAAATTTATAGATTCATGACACACGGGTAACAGTTTTCCATTGGTAACATAATCAAGGAACAATACAGCAACTGTAGAAAAGAAATCAAGAAGAAGAAAGGAAAAAAGAAAAGTTAACATCTATATAAGATTTTGGTACAAGCCAGGCCTTTAGTTTGACCAACATACTACAGAAACCTGATAGATGGAAATCCTCCAGTCCTGGCCAGGATCCGGACAACCTTTCAAAGCAAAAATCTCTGCTACCCCAATTACACTGATTTTTAAAAGACCAGGGGTTACCAATAGCTCATTACAGCCCATCCAATATGTGCAGAGATCCTACAGTTTAGCAACAAAAGTACATTTCCTTCCAATCTACCTTTCACTTTATATGCTGAAGAGAATTCCCATCTGTGCCACCTCAGAAGATAAAACCCTAAATTTGCAGACTTTATCATTTTAAAGGGAGAGATAGGCCATAAAGATAAAAGAAAATAGTAATTGTCTGGAGCAGAGATAGTCACTATGAAACATTGGGGAAACCTGTTACCTAGTTATTCCAAAGGACAGTGGGATAATTGCCTAGAAGTGCACACTTCCTAGGGTTTACAACTCAACATTGCTTTCTGTATTCTACAGAGGATGTGTGTGCATTGTTAACAAGAAAAACAGATCCTGAAAATGCTTTCTTATACAGAGCTTACTAGCTAAAAATAGAGGAAGGGCAGGGAGAGAAAAAGTACACAGAAAATAAAGCATGTAAGATACTCAATGGGAAGCTGCCAGCAGCACTCAATGCTTTCTAATGTCATCGAGTCTGCACAAGATTCTGTTGCATGTTTTCTACATTTCCAGTTCATTCTAAAGTCTATGGGATGTTTGTACTACTAGACTGCTCCATCCAGCCTTTTTCTTTATTACCAGCTAGAAACGGGCTACACAGAAAGAGCCTCCTCGAAGATTGTGGTATATTTGGACCACAATCGGGTGTACCCTGGGCAACGGCAACCTTGTGCCAGCTAATATTTCTCACACTAGGTCAGGCAAAAGGAACAAAAGAATTGACTACAGGGTGGCTTCATTTTGGCATGTCTGGCCCAGCCACGGAGAAGAAGCTAGAAGCAGCTGTTTGTAAAGGATCCCTGTCTTCATAGCTACTGCCACCCAGACATCATACATACTGTCACCCAGACTTTTCAGGCAGGCCCATCTCTAAGGAAGGAAATTTTAGCTTTGTACAAGGTATGCCTTCCTTTGCTGAACTATTGCTATAGATAGGAAGTCTTTATCTAAACTGGGATGGAAATTTTGGCAACTACTTTGAGCCCTAACTAGCACAAGCAGTGGTAAGGAATGATCCAAGATTCAATCCATTTGAGGGATCAAACATTGCCCACCCTGACATAAGTCTTCCTAGCTACTAGTTCAAATCCACTGCCATAAATCCAACTGCTTTCCCTAAAGATCAACCACTGAATTGACAAGACTTACATAAGTGCTGATTAACAATTCAAGAATGGGTAGCTCTAGCTCAGTGATGGGCAGTCTTGGCCCTCCAGCTGTTCTTGAACTTCAATTCCCCGAGGCCCTGATCAGCAGGAGTGCTCTAGCTGGAAAGGGGGATTGCATTTTGATTATTATTCTTTCACTTTTATTGAGAGCTAATGATCAATTGTCATTTTTGCTTTAAAAGCCAACACCAGAAACCCTCTACAGTGGTACCTTGCTTAAAGAGCATAATGCATTCCACGGGATTGCTCTTTAAGTGAGTTTGCTCTTTAAGCGAAACATCATTGTAAGTGACAGATTGTGACCGGGGGGGGGGGGGATTGCGATCTCCAATTTAGTTAAGCAAGTTTTTGGTTGGTTTTAGTTGTTAAGCGAGGCGACCATTCAGAGAAAATTCTTCTCTTTAAGCGAGTTAGTCTCTAAGTGAGGCGCTCTTAATGCAAGGTTTTTCCTGTATTTCCATAATTAGATCTATCAATATATTTTGCTTTCCCATGCCTCACTCCTGTAGATAGTTCATACTGACCTTAGATGGTTTACTCCACCTAAAGTTTATCACCCTAACGGCATTGCTCTGAATCCTTTCTAATGTCTTTAGATTCAGTAACAATATACTTTACATGGAAACTTTTACACATGTCCAAATGCAACAATTGTAATTTGCTTAAAAAGAGGCTCTGTGAGGATATTTATATTCTTCAAAGCAAGCTCTTGTAGGAAAAAAAACAGAAGAACAAATTAACTTAGCTATTACTAGAATGTTTGTTCTAAATCTTTACTAGTCTGGAAGCAGAAGAGAGACAAACAAAAAGATAATAAAGATAATATATTTAGCATCTTATTTTGTGTTTTTATTTTTTTTAGACCAAAGCTATCATAGAAATGTGTACTAGGTGTTAGAATTTTAAGAAATATAGATAAAGTATTCATTCCAACAGGAAATAACTTTAAAAGAACTTAAACAATAAGTAAAAGAAAAAGCATTCACCTACGCTGAAATACCTTAGGTTATATCAAAATTCTGACACTATTTTTATAGTATTAGAAATTAAAATTTTATTCTCAAATGTGTTTTTAAAGCCTAATTTCAAAAACTGCACTGAATTATTAAAACTAATTCCTCAGGAACCCTGATACCAGTGTGACTTTTAAGAGCTCTACTTCTACTAATGTCCTACAATGTCATGTTTATTTCAATTGCTAACTTCACATTTTCAGCCTTATTTTCTTCAGGATGACTGTCAATTCTTAGGGGAAAGGTGAGTGTTAGGAAATAGCACAATCAGCATGAAAAACAGGGTGTATGCAGAGAAGACAACTGAGGGAAGGAAAAGAACATCTTAGAAAAAAGGGGAACGGTACTGCAAAAACAAAAGGAGTCCATGGATTCTGCTATAGATTCAGGACTTCTTCCAACACATCTTCATCATATGGATTTTGGTGTAGGGACATCCCTCTGTAAATGAAAAAGGAATCCCAATGATTAATGGCAAAATTATGAGCCTATCATAAATTCTAAGGAAATTTTCAGTTCAGATTCTATATAGGCTTCAAGATAGGAACTATATAAACTAGACTATTAGCAGTTCCTTTTTTGGGCAACTTGGTACAACTAAATCCACTAGAAAAAAATGAAAACTTCATAGCCAGCACCACCACTTAAGTCAGGAGTTCTTAACCTTTTTAAGCCGGGGGCTGGGTCACGTTCCCTCAGACAGTTTTGGGGGCCGGATGGCCCTTCCTCCACCACATGGCACTTCCGGGTGTGGTGGAGGTGGTGGTGGGCCACATGAAATGGTGGCATGGGCTGCATCCAGCCCACGGGCCACAAGTTGAAAATTCTGGCTTAAGTTCTCCCCTCCAAGAAGATCTGGACCCACTATAAAAGAATGCCTCCAAGTTCCCTAGAGGGATGGCCAAGAAGGATCACCAATCAGTGAGACTAAAACTATCTCCATATCATAGCCAGGCTTGAAGCCATATTAAAATGGTCTTAGATAATCCGTTTTATCCGAGAATCCTTTGAGTTGAGAAACCACCACATACTTCTTTCCCAGAAATAGAAGGTTAGAGACTGGCTAATAATTACAAAAGACAGTACGATTCAAAGAGAGCTTTTTAAATAGTGGTCTTATTACTGCTTCCTTCTGAAATGCCAGCACCCTGCCTTGCTGGAAGGAACCGTTCACCACTCCCTTTACCTACTTGACTGGTCCCCTCTGGCTGGTTTTACAACTGAAGAAGGGCAAAGATCCAGTGTACATGTGATAGTTTTTACTTCTCCAAGAATCTCAACCATATCCTCAGGCTATACCATTGAAAAATATCACCTGTAACATGGCAAGCATGGGTCAAAGTTACATCTAGAGGACCTATATCAGCTACAGCACCCAGGCCAGAGTGGATCTAACTCAGTGGTTCCCAACGTGGGGCACATGCCCCGGAGGGAGACTTCAATTCCCAGAAGCCTAAGTCAGTACATTGGCTGATCAGTGCTTTAGGGAATTGGCTTAGGCTTCTGTGAATTGAATCCCAAAAATCAAAGGCTGTGAAACACTGATCTAACTGAATAGGCCTCTTAAGACAGTGGAGATTTGGTCAGTATGTTCCAGTGATTCAATGGGGACTTGGTCAGTATGTTCAACTGACTCAATGGGCCTACTCTAGTTGTGACTTACTAGTAGATTTCAGCCATGGGCGAAATCACAGAATCACAGAATTTGACTTCCTGATTATTATGCCTTTTAATTTGTCTATCCATCTCTTCAAACTTATGTTTAAAGCATGTATCTTACAATAACCAACCTATGAGACCTCTTCTTTTATTTCTCTGTCTCTAATTCTGACATTCTAATTTTGCTTATTTTCTTTTGACTTGATTATGCACAATTCTGGGACCAAAATGACTCAAGGCAAACAGAAATGAGCAGAAAAAGCAGTTGGAAGAGATGAGGGATTGGCATGATTTCCTCCCACATTTCAGACTAAATAATGTATTACCATTATGGTCCTTCTCTCCTTCCTAAACTCTTTTGATGAGACAAGACAAAAAAAATCAACCCAGTAGATGTCTTTGACAGAGATGAAAACTTTAGCCCATGGAAAGCTTTATGAAAGAACATCTGAAAGATGTTCTAGACATGACTGACACAAAGAGCTTGTTAAAATTAAAGTTGATTTACAAGGCAGGACTGTCAGTCCTATATACTGAGTTGTATCATCTATTCATAGAACAGGTAACAAAACACCAAAATGTCATGCTTCCGAGTCTCCCACTGAACAGCTCATGAGAACATCAATGAAGGGCTTTCTCTTCTTGGAGTATGCATTCCAAATGTCTCATTCACTCCATAAATATGAATTAAATCCAGTCTTATCATCAGTTTCTGTCAACAGTTTTTGAACTGAAATAATTCTTCTAAGGATTAACAAACTGTGATCTAAAGCTTTCCAGCTGCTCAAACTTCCATTTTGGAACTCCATTCAAGATAATCAGTGTTGTTTGATCAGAAAGAATATAGGAACTTGTATTCAAGTCAGTGTTAGTGTTACAAAGCTCACTAAAAGAGGCAGTAATCAGACCAAGCTTATGCAGAACTTTTGATCACCCTTCTTTGCTACATTCACATTCAACTTAATGGTCAAACAGCTGGATTCTGAACATATTGTGCATTCAATGAGAGTGGTTCACAACAAAATAGGTACAGAATCAATCCACAGTGATGTGCAACCTAACATTTTGTAATGTGGTTTTGCAAAGGGCAGTACTGTATATACTCGAGTGTAAGCTGATTTTTTCAACACCAAAAATATGTTGAAGAAAAGCAGACTCGCTTTATACTTGAGTCATTTGCTCTATTTTCCCGGCTGCGCGGGAGATCTGCACATTTCATGTAGAAGTGATCCGGGTGGCTAAAGAGCCGGCCTTGATCACTTCTACAATGGGCAAAACATCCTCCCCCCTGCCTCGGTGCCCACATCACTTACTGGGCTCTCCTGTGCCTCTGGGGAGCCTGCAGCTGCAGGAAACGGCGTCAGGATGGCGAGTGGGAGGAGAGAGAAGAACAATTGTAATTTTATTTTCATTTATTTTGATTATTTAAACTCACTAGTAGCTGCTGCATTTTCCACCCTCGGCTTATACAGTACTCAAATCAATCAGTTTTCCTAGTTTCTCGGGTAAAATTAGATACCTCGGCTTATACTCAAGTATAAATGGTAAATCTGGCTTTTTAAAAAGATCATGGCTATCTTTAAAAAGAAATCTGCTTTGTTTTTTCATTACAGTGATACCTCATACGACGTCCAAACGTGGTTCCACAAGTTTGGACTTTATACGGATTTGGACTTTGTATAAGGCATGCAAAATCCTAGCCGTGATGCCTCATACAACGTCCAAATCCTTGCCGCGATGCCTCATACAACGTTGTTTCCATAGAGATACATTGTACTGGAACAGCACAGACTTCAGGGCAAAGTCAAGGAAACAGGCAGGAAACTGACAGAACTTTAAGAAATCATTGTCTAAAGGCTAAATACATTACAAAAACATGTCAAACAACCCCGATTGTCCAAGAACCTGAAGAATGCTACAAAAATCCCAGGAATGCTTCTAAAAATTCTGATAAAAAATAAAAAAAATCCAAAATCACGCTCACACCACTCCTAAACACTCTTTGCCTTGTGCAAAACCCACAAGAGCAATGCATGCATGTTTCCTGTCTTTTATACTGCCCAGGCACAATGCAACCTGGGAAAACCCCAATGCCTCATACAAAGTCAAGCGACTTTGTATGAGGTAACTTTTTTCAAGAAATTAGGTGATGTTGTATGAATTCGATGTTGTATGAAGTGGACTTTGTATGAGGTATTACTGTACTTGGATAGAAATGTCTTGCTCTCTTTCTTAACATACACTTACCATCTGGTTCAGCCTAACACCTGCTTCAAAAAAAATCTGCTACTACTTTGCACTTGTTTTCTGCTTCATAAAATAACTCAAGACTCAGGAGAACATGCAAAAGTACATATTTGAAAAGGATTCCATCTAAGATGTAAATTAAAAAGACTGTTTATTCTGATTGCTTCTAGATGAGGAAAATACTATCCTCTTGAAAAACTGTTGTAGAAACAAGTTGGCTTTCATTTTATTTAGCTAGGCCTAGGATTGACTACTAGATCCATTTGATAAAGGTGTGATTTTTAATTTCAATTTGCC
Organism: Bradypodion pumilum; assembly: GCA_035047305.1. Lineage (NCBI taxonomy): Eukaryota > Metazoa > Chordata > Lepidosauria > Squamata > Chamaeleonidae > Bradypodion > Bradypodion pumilum. The sequence goes on along the minus strand of JAWDJD010000001.1, from coordinate 428,908,883 downwards.
AGTGAAGGTGTTCATATTGAAAGTGAAGGTGCTACACCACTTGATTAAAATAAGCAGGCTTTGATTAAAATTCTTTGTGGTATGGATGCTCATTTTTACTTCCTTATTTCTCCTTCTTTGACCTTGAGGTGAACATCCTTAAGTACATTCCATTGAATTCCAAGTCTCTGATATTTTCAGTCTTTCACTAAATGCTCCGCATCATTTTTTTAAAAAGACAGATTCTTAGTACAGTATGTAGTCTAGCAGTGACATTTTTTCTTTCAATATTTATTCTGAACTGTTATTCTTGGCCCAAAGTGGAAAGAGGCTTAGTAGAAAAGTCAAAGCATGTTGGGGATGTTGCGAGACAGAGGGTGAGGGAGCTAATAAAGCAGGTTACATAAATTAAAACCAATCAAGGGTATCCTAGAAACAAAAACAGAGCTCACAGAGATGAGACAAGAGCCACACTATGAATAAACAGCAAATCCTCAGAACTGCTCTCCACCTTTCGTGTCATTCCAAGCGTATCTATGTGAAAGTGCTTGGAAGCAAACTGGAAATAGTGTGTCCCTGCAAAAATAATTAAGAAATGAACTCTACTACTTGATGGCAGCTGTCCCAAAAGGGAACAAAGTGTCCTTTGTGAAACCTTCTCCCCAGAAAACCTCCTAGAGTCTGAGCTGTATCCATGGCCTCCCTTGGAATTAAACCAAAAGTACGACTGTATTGTTCCCCTTCTCTTTGACTACCGCATGTGGGGGGTGAAAATCTCAGGACATTTAAAAATACTACTGATCAGTCAGGCCTAGCTACATTTTCCCAAGAAGTGAATCAATTTTATTGCAACTAAAGAAAAGCCAGTGTTTTTGAGATATGGTCCCACTGTTGTAAAGTGGACTGAAAAAGGATTTTTTCTTCTTTAGAAAAATGCCAACACAAGTACTGCTGGCACATCTAGTTCTGGAATGCTGAACAAAAGCAGAAGAGGGAGGGAAAGTTACTAAGTCTTTCATTTAAAATATCCTGGATTTCAAATTTCTAGGGCAGAATTTCTTTTATTAATCTCAATTTTCACTGATTCCAGTACCTTGATATATACCCTTTTACCTTAGCACATTAAATCTTACTAGTCAAATTTTCAGTAAATTTTTTGTGGCACATCTAGTTTCTTTTATGATCAGTGAATAAATCACCATATGTCCTTATTTCACTTTATTCTAATGACCATATGAGATAACATCTTGCTCAATGTCGCCCACAATAGGCTAAGTAAAAGCTGAACTTTGATCCCCTCCCCCACGCATGACTACATATTAGTTCAGGGGTGGCCAACCTTTTTGTGCTGTGGGCCAGACATGTCTCCTTGGACAGATGTGTGGGCCAGAGGCATGGTTCCTCCCGCCGCTTCTGGTGGAGGCTGCATTCACGGCACTTTTTCACCTGTTTTCATTGCTTCTGCTGCTTTCTGTGGTGGTGGGAGAAAGGGCAGCATGTTTTCCCCATTTTTCTGCATGTTTCCTGTGGGGTTTTGCCACGTTTTCGGCTCTTCTGGCACGTTTGCACTGCATTTTAGCCATGTTTGGGGCGCTTCTGATGTTTCTGCTACATTTGGGGCGTTTCTGTGCTGAATATGCGCTGCTTCCGCCACTTCCCATTGCAGCGGGAGCGACCGTTTTGCATTTTCCCCATTTCCATCACATTTCCTGCAGGTTTTTGCCACATTTAGAGCACTTCTGGTGCATTTTTTGCCACATTTTTGGTGCATTTGGGTTGCTTCCGGCATATTTGTGGTGTTTCTGCGCATGCCAAAATGCACCAAAAACATGATGAAAGCACCCCAAATGCACCAAAACATGGAAAAAACATTCTGAAAGCACCCCCCCCACACACACACACACACGACAAAAACGTGCCAGAAGTGCCCAAAACATGCTGATTTTGGTGCTTCTGGTGCAGGGTCCTCACCGTGGGCCAGATTAATTGGCACCACAAGCTGGGGCCAGCTCACGGGCCATAGTTTGGGAACCCCTTATACTGTATTCATATATTATAAAGTACATTTGCAATGCTGAGCAAAAAATACCTGCTTGGTCTCCATAGTAACTAAACCTCCCTTGCTCAACACGGCCCATTGGCAGGTGATGGATCATCATCATTAAAAAGTCTGCCTTCGGGGAGGACTTGGAGGAGGGATACGGTCAGTTCTGGAAGAAACAAAAATCAAGGATAACATCATACTTCAGTTACTGCATTTGATATTAAGACCTGCTAAGGCCACAAATTGGCACCAAAATTTGAGTAAAGTTGATGTAAGTCAGGGGTCAACAAAATTGGTTCTCCAGGTGTTCTTGGACTTCAATTACCAGAAGCCCAAGTCAGTACACCTGCTGATCAGGGCTTCTGGGAATTGAAGTCCCAAGAACATCTGGAGAAGCAAGTTTGCTGACCCCTGATCTAAGGCATGTTCAAAATCACATGACAGACACACTTTCTTAGGCAAGAACCTGAGTGTGGATACATACACTCTTGTCTTCAGTACATCATGCAAATCCTCAATGGAAGAGGAATAAGCCTGCCCAGCATTAGTGCCAAAACCTCCCCTCTGGCTTAACTATAAGAAAATCTCCATGCTAGGCTGAGAGTTGGCAGCTACTTCATGGAGGTTAATATACTCATTCATTTCTCAATATTTTTGCTTGGCTTCACTTGTATACACTTCTTTCTAATAGCTTGATCCTAATAGTTTCAGAAGAATTTGACATGTACTTGAGCTAAAGATTCTTTAAATATTTATTTTAAAAAGAGCTTTCCTGCATTGTTCTTTAGTGACATCTTTCTAAACTACTTTTTCCTAAATAGTAATATGCACGGTCCTTTTTACCAAAGAACCATCTCTATCTAACAGCAAGCCATCACATCTAGAAACATAGGAAATTGGCTTACAGCAGGTTTGCTTTTTCTATCCATCTAACCTAGTTTTTGTCTAATGCAGTGTTTTCCAACCTTTGGTTTTTTGACTTCAGTTCCCAGAAGCCTAAGTCAATTTCCCCAAGCACTGATCTGCCAATGTACTGACTTAGGTTTCTGGGAATTGAAATCTCCCTGTGGGGCATGTGCCCTTGTTGGGAACCACTGGTCTAATGTAAGTGGCAATGGCTGACTAGCAAGGGTTTTCCTATGCTTGTTTTCTGACCCTTTTACCCTAGAGATGGAAAGGACTGACTTCCATGCAAAACATACTCTCCAATAATGAACTATGATTTCTGCCCATTAAATGAAAAAATTAATGTGAGTCCAGCAGGCAAACCTATCATGCTTTGAGTTTATTTTGCACACTAAGATGGAGATAGGAAGGACTAGTATTTAATAAACATAGTATTGCTTGGTTTGAATCTAAACAGCCAATCAGCAGGTCAAATGTTTGTTCTCTCCAAATGTACTAATCGCTTTCCACTCAGTGGTATGTGTCTGGGTATAGTTAAGTTCTCTCTGTCTGTCCTGAGTTGTTTAGCCTAGTTATTCTGACTCAAAATGTATTAATCTGGGGCAAGGCATAGTGAGTTTAAAAAGACTCTCACCGCTTGCTCCGCTGATGCCTGCACCGCCCACCCTTTGGCCAGCCGGGCTAGAGGGGCCGAGAAACACCTGGGGCAAGGCACAGTGAGTTTAAAAAGACTCTCACCGCTAGCTCTGCTGATGCCTGCACCGCCCACCCTTTGGCCAGCCGGGCTAGAGGGGCCGAGAAACACCTGGGGCAAGGCACAGTGAGTTTAAAAAGACTCTCACCGCTAGCTCTGCTGATGCCTGCACTGCCCACCCTTTGGCCAGCCGGGCTAGAGGGGCCGAGAAACACCTGGGGCAAGGCACAGTGAGTTTAAAAAGACTCTCACCGCTAGCTCCGCTGATGCCTGCACCGCCCACCCTTTGGCCAGCCGGGCTAGAGGGGCCGAGAAACACCTGGGGCAAGGCACAGTGAGTTTAAAAGGACTCTCACCGCTAGCTCTGCTGATGCCTGCACATCAGGAACTGTTGTCAGACTTTCTCCCCCTCAGCTGTTTTAGCAGGAAGGGAAGTGGACTGAGTCTTCGTAATGTATTTATTGTATAGTGTTGTGAACTGCTTTGAAATATGTACTGTTTAATCTTGAATTGGGTATTGTTTATTGCTTTGAAATTTGTATATTGCATTATGATGTTTATTATTGTATTATACTGATTTTGTTTTCTAACATTATGTTTATTATTGACTATTGATTATTGTACTGAATTTACTTTTCATGCTTATTATTGGATTGTATTCTGACGTATTATTTATATCATATTTTATATTGTTTGGCATTATTGTTGTAAACCGCTTCGAGTTCCCTTTATGGGAAGGAAAGCGGTATAGAAGTCTAAACAATAAATAAATAAATAATCTAAGAAAGCCAGTAACTCAGTACCCTGTTGCAACCATCTTTTGCTTGAGATATTTTTTCTTGCCTTAATTGCAGCCAAGATGAAATTAACTACTGTATTATATTTTTGCCATCTATCTGACAATTCTATTTGAATAGAAGCCTTGTAAATAAAAATTATGTTTCCTTCTGCTAAAGTTGTGCCTGAGTATTTGTTCAGTAGTTGAACTAAGAAGAAGAAAAAGGGAAATTGAGAAGGCTTTGTATTTTAAAATATTCAGCCTTAATAATTGAGGACACGCTAGGTGCACAACACTGTATAAATTATCCAACAAGCCCTGGGCTTGTGTTCATCACTTCCTCACTGTTCTTTCACTTGACAGTCAAGGATATCAAAAGTCTTTACTTTTAAACCAACCACAGCCTCCCATAATATACAAGTTTCAAGCAACAATGGCTGAAATCTTTTTGCTTAGCATAGTGTTGTGTCCTAAAGCCTGTGCCTTTAAACAATGTACCTATCCATGTGTATCCAATGTAACCTTTTCTATGTGTAACATTGTAACCTCCAGCTGCATCACTGTAACCTTAATAGGACGCGAGCTAGTGACCACTAGATGGCAATAGCGAGCATCCAAGCTCATTGGTCCAAGACTCACCTAGAACAACAGCGCAGGAAGATTCCCGCCACTACCTTCACCTGGACAAGAAGGGCGTGACCTGCAATGACGTCACGCAGCCTGTAGCCAATAGGCTATCAAGGAGCCACATTCAAATGTATAGCCACTGTATATATTGAGCTGTTCGTCCGCCATTACCTCATGTTCCCTCTGACCAGCATGTAATAAAGTTGTGTTAAGCCAGCTCTTCAGCTGTCCTGGTGTCCTTGGTCCCATACACTAAATTGGCGACGAGGATGGGATAATGGCTGCCCACGAGACCAAGACATACGCCGGTTTCGACATCAAGAAACCGCAAGATTGGGAACTCTTCGAAATGGACTTCCAAGGCGCGCTGGTGGAGTTCGAGGTGACGGACAAGGCGAAGAAAAGAGCCATCCTCACCAGAATGCTCGGGCACGACGGCAAGAGGGTATTGATTGACCTCATCGCACCCAAAAAGGCGGCTGAATTCAAGGCAAAGGAGCTCCTGACGGTGCTGCGAGACCATTTCCGGCCCTCGGTAGCGATGTTTCCCGCTCGGAGCGCGTTTTGGAGGCAAGTCCAAGCGCCTGGTGAGTCGGTCGCCGCTTTCGTAGCGGCCCTGCGTCTGGCCGCCGGCCCATGCAAATGGGAGAATGTGGAAGTCACCCTCAGGGATGCGTGCTATGCGGCCTGAAGGACGCCGAGATTCAGCGCACGCTAATGAATCAGGAGCCGCCCCCCACGTTGCAGGAGGTCCTGAAAGCGGCACAGGCCGCGGAAGCCACGAAGGCCGGGGTGCAAGAGCTCCAGGACTGGCGGCCGAAGGCCGACAAAGCAGAGAGTTCGGTGCATGCAGCCCGGCGAATTTCGAAATCGTCCGCCGAAAGCAGCGACGACGAGGACGTCCGGAGGGTCCGGAAGGAGGGCCGGCGTTGCAACGGTTGCGGGGTGGCTCACGACCGCGCCAGGTGCCCGTTCAGAAAGGCCGAGTGCCACAACTGCGGGCGACGCGGGCACATAGCCAAAGTCTGCAGACAACGGCGCAAGGACCGGAGGAGCTCGCCCGACCGCCCAGCGAGGGACCGGAGGAGCTCGCCTGACCGCCCAGCGAGGCCAGACCGCTCGACGAGACTAAAGGATGGCGCCCGGCCCACGAGGAAGCAGGATGGCGTGGGCCGCATCTCCGACGACAGCGACGCCGCCGCCCCGGTTTTCAGCGTGTCCATGGGACACCCCCGTTACTTTGTTGAGGTACTGGTGCAAGGGGCCCCTGTTATGATGGAGATTGACTCTGGCTCCTCTTACTCAATCATTTCCCAGAGGGAGTTTTTGAGAATTGCCCCCCGCGTATGACCCAAGCTCAAAGCGTTGAGGTCCACGCTTCGGGACGTGCAAGGGAACAGTATCCCGGTGTTGGGGGTTGGGAATTTCCAGGTTCAGTACAAGCGGCACGCCGCGGAACTCCCCCTAGTCGTTCTTAAGGGGGGTAATTGCAGCCTCCTCGGGACTCAATGGTTTCAGCCCCTGGGTCTGTTCATTGGGGGGGTGCACGCCGTTGGGTCTGACCCGATACAGGAGGTGTGCGACACGCACCCCGAAGTCTTCAAGAAGGGACTTGGGAAATTCAATGGACCCCCAGTAACGTTCGACCTGGACCCGGAGGTCCGCCCAATCAGACTCAAACCGCACCGGGTGCCTTTTGCACTCAAGGACAAAATAGAGGCGGAACTGGACAAATTAGTGGGCCAGGGGATTCTTGTTCCTGTTGATTCCGCGGAGTGGGAAACTCCAATTGTCACAGCATTGAAGGCCAATGGGGAGGTTCGCATTTGCGCCGATTATAAGTGCACCATTAATAAGGCAATCCGCCCTAATGCGTACCCGGTGCCGGTGGTCAGCCATTTGCTAGCCAGGTTACATGGGGGAAAGTGTTTCGCTAAGCTCGACCTGGCACAGGCCTATCAGCAACTCATGGTAACCCCTGCCGCAGCTGCTGCACAGACCATAATCACGCATAAGGGGGCGTTCCAGGTGACGCGCCTCCAATTCGGCGTGAACTCGGCGCCTGGAATTTTCCAGTCGCTCGTGGAACGCCTCCTCAAAGGGCTGGACAGCGTTTTACCATATTTTGATGACGTATTGATAACGGGGGGGAGTGAGGTTGAGTTGGCTGAAAGGCTAAACAAGGTCCTGGCGGCGTTCGAACAGGCGGGGTTGAGGTTGCGAAAAGACAAATGCGTCTTCTTCGCGAAGGAGGTTGAGTTCTTAGGGTTCCGAGTAACACCCGAGGGGATCAAACCGTCCAAATCCAAGGTGGCCGCCATCAAGAAAGCTCCTCGCCCCACATCCAAGCCCGAGTTGCAGTCGTTCCTAGGGCTCTTAAATTTCTACCACTCCTTCCTTCCACGGAAGGCTGCGGTGGCTGAGCCGCTTCACAAGTTGCTCAAGAAAGATGCGGCATGGAAGTGGGGCGATGACCAGGAGAGGGCATTCACGGAACTGAAACAACTCCTGGCGTCTGATGCCATTCTGACCCATTTCGACCCCAAAAGGCCGGTGGTACTGATCTGTGATGCATCCCCGGTGGGGGTGGGGGCAGTGTTATGCCACATGTTGGAAAACGGGAGGGAGGCCCCAATAGCGTTTTACTCCAGGTCCCTGTCCCAAGCGGAGAGAAACTACGCCCAGACAGACAGGGAGGCGCTGGCGATAGTTTGCGGGGACCAAGAAATTTCACGATTTTCTGTATGGCTGCCCTTTCACCATCGTGACTGACCACAAGCCCCTACTAGGCATTTTTACCGCAGATAAGCCCATGCCACAGATCCTGTCCCCGAGAATGCTTAGGTGGGCCATTTTTCTCAACGCCTACCAGCACGCATTGGTGTACCGGCCCGGGAAAGAGATCAGCCATGCGGACACCCTATCAAGGTCCCCCCTTCCCCTAACGCAGAGCCAGATGGGCGGAGAGGGGCGTGACCGCCAGGTGCTTATGATAGAGGTTTTGGATTCGCCCCCCATAGTGCCCGCCGACATTGCCACAGCGACAAGGAAGGACAAGACGTTGGCGGCGGTTTGCTCCTGGGTACAGAAAGGGTGGCCGGCGTCTTCCCCAGCAGAGGAATTCGCCCCATTTTTTAGGAAGAAGCTGGAACTGTCCCTAGAGAGGGGGTACCTCTTGTGGGGGCAGCGGGTGGTGATCCCTACATCCCTTCGACCGTGGGTGCTTAAACTGCTGCACGTCAGCCACCCCGGAATTGTGCGCTCCAAAGCGCTGGCCCGGAGCTACTTCTGGTGGCCCCAGTTAGATGCCGACATCGAGCACATGGTCGGCACTTGCGAGAGCTGCCAATGCTCCAGACCGGAGGAGGCCCGCCTTCCCCACAGGGAATGGGACGCGGCTAAGGGGCCGTGGTCCCGGGTGCACATAGATTTCGCGGGCCCGTTCCGAGGAACCCTGTTTCTCCTTGTTGTGGATGCTTTCTCCAAGTGGTTGGAGGTCATCCCAGTCACGAGCACCTCCTCGGCCGCGACAATTAAGCATTTGCGGATAATTTTTTCCACGTACGGCATACCCGACACTCTAATTAGCGATAACGCTAGTTGCTTCACGTCCGCTGAGTTCAGGGCATTCACAGAGATTAACGCCTTCCGGCACATCACCTCCGCCCCTTTCCATCCGGCCACCAATGGCCAAGTGGAGCGCCTCGTACGCACCACGAAGGACGCGCTGCGGCGCATGGGCCCCGGGGACCTCAACCTGCAAGTGTGTCAGTTTCTGCTAGGGTACAGGGTGACCCCGCTGGCGTCAGGCTACTCCCCTGCGGAGCTTTTAATGCGCAGGAAGCTGACCACCATACTCACTAGACTAGATCCCACGAGAGTTGAGGACAAGGGGAGGAACATAGGGTTAGAAGCCACCAAGAGTTTCGGCGTGGGTGCCCCAGTACATTGCAGGAACTACGCCAGCGCGGGGCCAGCCTGGGTGCCGGGGGTGGTCGTGGAACAGACCGGTCCCGTATCGTACCGCGTGGAGACCAACACAGGTCTACTTTGGCGGCGACACGCGGACCAGCTCCGGAGCCGGGTCCCAGGAAGTCAGGGCGCCGACGGCACGAACACAAATTCAGCGTTAGGGTTCTCCCCCACCCGTTTAGCCCAAGGGGGAGGGAAGGGGGGTCCAGAGTCCCCACCAAGGGGGGAGGAGAAGGAATTTGTCCTCGTAGATATCCCGCGGGATCCCCCAACAGAGTTTGATTTTGATTTTCAGAGCCGGGGGGTTTTTCGGAGTGGTCCCCCACCCATCCAAGCGAGAAGAGGGGTTTTACGTTAGCCCCTGGTGCCCCCGGTTCAACCACAACGGAATCTACCCTTTCCCCTAAAGCTGCAAAACCGCAGCAAGCCTCTAACAAGTCTCCCTCTCCCATTACAGGACAAGGGTCCAGGGAACAAGGAAGCGGGAGCGGCCCCCGGGTGGGCCAACCCACATCGCGGCCCAAACGCGAGTGCAATAAACCATCTTGGCTAAGAGACTTCGTCTCATCCTAGGGGGGAGGGGTGTTGTGTCCTAAAGCCTGTGCCTTTAAACAATGTACCTATCCATGTGTATCCAATGTAACCTTTTCTATGTGTAACATTGTAACCTCCAGCTGCATCACTGTAACCTTAATAGGACGCGAGCTAGTGACCACTAGATGGCAATAGTGAGCATCCAAGCTCATTGGTCCAAGACTCACCTAGAACAACAGCGCGGGAAGATTCCCGCCACTACCTTCACCTGGACAAGAAGGGCGTGACCTGCAATGACGTCACACAGCCTGTAGCCAATAGGCTATCAAGGAGCCACATTCAAATGTATAGCCACTGTATATATTGAGCTGTTCGTCCGCCATTACCTCATGTTCCCTCTGACCAGCATGTAATAAAGTTGTGTTAAGCCAGCTCTTCGGCTGTCCTGGTGTCCTTGGTCCCATACACTAAACATAGTAAATTGCAACTAGAGTAAGTTAACAGAAATTAACAGAGCCTATGGTGTTGATTCCCAAGATCCCCACGGATCCAATGGATCTAACTCCAATTGTGACTTACTTTGCTAAACAGCGGGATTTCAAATAATGTTTCATTTGAACGACACCTGAAGAACTAAGCTAAAAAGTGCCAAGTAAAACTTGTTAGTTTTTAGGCTCATTTTTATTTGAACTACAATTTCAGAACAAGACAAGACCCAACCTTAATCTCATCTCCTGGCATGTTCCTACTAAATATACATTAAGCTCATTACTGCTTTTCAGACATGGACATAAAAGCATACTCCTATGCTTCATTCTCCAATTTTTCCCTTCCAGCAAATGCTATATTCTGCAGTTTGGGGAAAAGATGCCATCTCATTTTGTGTTTTTACTTGTTTTGTACTTATGCCATCTTTGTACATGGTCCCTTTAAATTGTCTTCCCCGACCACAAGATTCTCTCATATATTTTGAATACAACAGAGACAACAGAATGGGCAGACAAAGTTTTCCAGACAAAGGGTAGAGATTCAGAGTCAGAAAAGGAATATTCTGTCATATGACAATATATAACACAGACAGCTCATCTGTCATTTAAGCTTAAGCTTTAGTAAAAGCAGACCAGATGGCTATACAAGTAGCAGTCTTTGTTATGTTCTTGCCTGTAGGCCACAAGTTCACTGGGAGGACAGAAGTTCATGGGGAGATGAGCTCTTTTTAATCAGAGTCTCTTGGAAAGGGAACTTCTCCAAAAACATGTCTCTCTTAGGAATTATAGAACTAAGAGGCATCATGGGAAGAACATCAGGTACCTGTGATTTTAGCACACACATTCCACTCAAGGAAACAATGGCAGAAGATATAGGGTAATGAGCTGAGACTGCACAAGATATCAACAAAGTACAATAAGCAAAACCCACAGCTTAAAATCATCAAGGGCACAGGGACATGTGCTATTTTAGAATTGAACAGCAGGTCAATTGGATAAAACCGAAGGTCCTTCCTCTCATAACCCATCCAAATGCTTATGGGAAGCCCATAAGCAAGACATAAGGGTAACAGCTCATGTCCTGATGTTATTCTCTAGTATTGCGGGAGGAAATCCTGATACCATGAAAATGCCCAAGCATAAACTTGGTTTATGGTTCACCCCTATCAGATTCCCACATGCCCCACCCCCATACTCCAACATGTCCCCCTTTTCATTTTTAAAAGAAGGATTGAAAAGCAGATTATATACAACAATGTGAGTGGATTCTGTCCCCTTCGGCCAATATGACATTAGTACCAGCTTGCTTAACTAATACTCCAGGCATGGGCAGGGATGCCTTCCATTGGGAGTCATTGAGTGGGACAGCATAAAAACCAAACCACCGTGGGCTCTAGTGGGCATATGCATACATATCCAACAATCACCATAATTCAACTTTTTTTGCCATAATCTGAGCATTTAACACAAAAGCATTATTTTCTCAGAGACCTTGTTCTGGTATTCCACCAGGTCAAAGGTTTAGTCCATTTTCCAGGCCCTGCTCCAATATTTCAGTGGGCCTGGGAGTGGGTAACAGTCCATTTTTTCCCCAGTCCCTGCTTCGGTTTTCCGATGGGCCTGGGATTACGTGAAAGTCTGTCTTTTCCCCGTCCCTCCTCTGGCATGCCAATGAGTCCAGGTTGAAATGCAAATTGTCCATTTTCCGGCATCTCCACCAGCATCCCGGTGGGTTTGGGGCTAAATGCAATTCCCTCTCCCACCAAACAAAGCAGAAGTCCAATTGCTATTATGACAATAGAATTAGCATTTAAGCAAGCCACTATTGCAGCGAAATAATTCTCAGAAGTCTCTTCTTGACCTTCATGAACAATGAGGCGTTTAGCCTGAGCTGATAATTTTTTTACCATTCCCCAAATGACTTTTGGCAAGTCTCCTGACAGGCGGTGGGGGCCGCCGAGCCCTCTTGGTACTTCCGCTAAGGGACATCGCTTCTTGCATCTCCGGGATTGGGTTGGTTGGTGCTTGGTGCCAGCTCATCTCTCGGTCCTCGGTAGGGTTGGACACACCTTCCGGGATCCAGACTGTACCTGCAGGGGTGGAGACAGCTGCAAAACCCAGTCCCCAACTGACTAACGGGGTGGGACCCTCCCAAGTGGGATTAGGTGGTTGCTTGAAAGTGACTAGGGGTCTTTCCAGTGGCAATTCCTGGCAGAAATGCCATTCCACTGGAGCATGCATGGAACCATGGGGGGTCAGTAGATGATTGAGCGTGAACAGTGCCTTGGCCAAAGCCTTAGGGACTTTGGCAGGGGTGAGACCCCTTCCTTTCAATTGTTTATGAAGGAGAGATTTCAGCGTGTGATGAGCTATCTACTGTGACACGGAGATGGGGAAAAGGAGTGAAAGCAGGAACGAGAGTAGGAAAGAGGTGATAGAGAGCAAGAGGGGCAGGCAGAGACGATGTGCCTAGCCTGCGCATGAGGGATAGAAAATTGACGTGCCAAATGTGTGGCGTTAGTGTGAAAATAGGCATGAGCTTGGACAGGATCAGTGAATAAAGGCAAGGTATGGAGAGCAGAATCGGCAGCAGCATTGCCGAGAGAAATAGCATCTGCAAAACCTGTGTGGGAGCGGACATGTGCAACAAAGTAAGGATGACAACGGTCACAAAGTAAATTCTGTAGGTGCAGAAATTGCAAAAGTAGAGAAGGATCAAGAGCTGGGGTGATATAAGCAGACGATAGACATACTGAGTGTCAACAATGAGATTGAACGGAATGTCAGCAAAGGTTTGAAAAGCGAGAATGACAGCAGGGAGTTCCGCACGCTGGGCGGAAGTGCAAGGAAGCGTCAGTGAAAACAGTTAAAGCATTTGGGAGAGGGCATTCCAGCTGTAAACAGGCGGCAAGGCACCTGGTGAATAAACTGCAAACGTGGATCCTTATGAGTGGAAAAAGAAATTTCGTTAACATAGTCTGCAAATGCCAACTGATGGGCACTGCAGGTTTCCATGAGATTACAATGTTCAGCAACAGTTATAGGGAGAAAGCAAGAAAAAGCATCAAAATCAGTTCCACCAGTGCCTGTGAAAGCAAATAAATGTTAATCTGAAAAATGCAAACTGTTACTCTAATGGAAAAAAAGTCCCTTATTTGCAGATGTCAGGACTGAGGGAGAGGCTATCGGTGGGCTGTTGTGTCTCAGGTTTGAGAATCCCCTTTCTTCTGACTTGCTCCCTCCCTCTATGAGAGATCTGTGTGAGAAACCTCTGTGTGATTCTGGGAGTCCAGCCAAAGCCTTGCAAACTGTTACTCTAACAGCAAAAAATAAATAACCTGGCTGGGCAATTCCAGCTCAAACTTGTACCAAAGTTATCTTATCAGTCCCAGGCTGATGAACAGAGAAGGAATGCTGTGTTCCTCTGAGACAAAAATAGCAATCCTGAAAGAATAAATGATTAATTCTCTGAAAAGAAGCTGTGGACTGTAGAAATGAAAATGCATAAATTGACTAGACATGTCATTTTAAAAAAGGATCCTTATTTCACCAAATTTTCTTGCTCACGACGACCTCAACCAGCAGAATCACATTCAGGAAATCTCCAAATGGTTTTAGCTACACTCTGGGGGTATTGCCTTCTCCCAATCCTGGTCAGCCAAGAGACCAGATTTTAGCTTCTCTCTCCACCCCTCCGCCACAGACAGCTGGCCAGTCTATGCTGTGAAAAAAAGGTGGGGAGGAAAAGAGCCCGGTTTACACAGGCATTAACAATTTGTCTGCTCTAAGCCAAGCAGAAAAGGAGGGGGAGTGATTTCTTCTCCCCTCAAAACCATTCAATGCAATTCCCAAATGAAACTGATTTGGGGTGCTTTTAACCAACTTTGTCTATCTTACACAGATAAATGAGTAACCACATGTACAGATACTGTTTTTTGTAACATTTCCCATAAGAAAAAAAAGATTAATTTGTCCAGTAGGACATGAGGAGAAACTATGTGTGAGCAAGCATCCCATTTTTGGAACCACTGTGCTTCCGAATTTTCATTTCTATAATGGCAAAATGAGCTAACATGATGAGAGTCTTCCTTCCTCTATACCCTAAAGGCATGAGGAGAGATTCAGGGCTAGGCAACATGCAATTTTTATTTTTATCAAAATTTTCCCTTATGATTGCAAACTAAAATTTCCTGTGACCCGGGTGGGTCACTAATTGCATTTCCACACCCTGTTTAAAAGGATGGCTGTATTCAAAATTAATGTCCCTGCTATATTCTTAATTTCTAAGTTACTGACCTACCCACTTTATGTTCCCCTAGATATAAAAACAAGGTATCAAAACCATGAACAGAATTCACTATCAACATTCTTATTATTTTTAGAACAAGACCCCAACATATCACAAATACCATCACACACAATCATGCAAACACAAATTCACTTATACACACATTCTCTGGGCGCCCACACACTTCCCCATTCTCAGCACACATTCATGTGTTCAAATTGATTGAACCCTGGGTTAAGAGCTTCCATTTCCACCTGGGCTACAGACTTTTTTTCTAGGGTTTTATCCTACCCAATCCCTTTCGTGAACTGACACTGCAATTTTGTCTCCCTGCCCATCAGGTCTCTGTAGACCATGAAGCAAGCCATGGCCCAATCAGTCCATTCTTCAGCAATTTTCAAAAGCAGATTCTCAATGTTAGTTTTTTCATTCTTGTGGTTACATTTGTTTACTAGAAATTCTAGGTCTTTAGCATGTTGTTGTTGTTCAGAGGTTAGTCTCTGACCCATTGTTACTCACCCTGGGAGCCGAAGCTGAGGGACGCGTCTCGAGGCCTATTTCCAGGTGAGGGTGAGCGATCGTTGCCGTTGGTCACCTCACACGGGGCACCTCTTGTTGCGGGAGGAAATCCTGATATCATGAAAATGCCCAAGCAGAGATATGGTCTAGCCGGCTGCTTGGGGAGAGCTCTCTCGAACCACCCCAACCAGTATCTTTTATTGCCAAAATTCAGTAGCAGATAAGAATACAGGAACAATAGTGCATTCAGTAGAAAGGGAGCAAAATGAGTTGCACAGTGAACAATAGAGAGTATTCAGCCATAGGTACATTCAGCATACATTGTTTCTAACATTAGGGTACCGTATGAGAATCATGCAAGCTACAGTACGTGCCTGATTGGTTAGGGCAGCTAAGATAGCATACTAGCCTCGTGAAACCTGCGTGATCAGTCTCTCCATAGTAGAAGCTTAGTGACATTCTTTCAGGGAAAGATTGAAACATAGTAAAGGGATGCAGGACATCTCTCGGGAGAAGCTCATAAGCCAAACAGGAGTGTGTGCACTCTCACGAACTTGGCTTATGGTTCACCCCTATCAGATTCCCACATATCCCCCCCCCATACTCCAACACTCTAGCAACCATATTCTGAAGTAAACTGCCTCTGATTCTGGAGGTAGTGCATTACCATTATGATAAAGAAGCCATTGCCAGTCTCCCCAAATTTGTCCAATTCCCATTTAAAGCCATTTGAAATGGAACCTTCTACTTGAAAGTGTATGCTATGCAGTTGTGGTGCCTCCATATGTGAAAGAGCCCAGAGATAGTTTGAAGAAGTGCTGTGAATTCCTTGCAATGATGGGTGTGTAGATTGGGTGAGAACTCACAAGGTGACTATGAATTGTGTCTGAAAACTGTATAATGTTTGTGAACCCGTAAATAGCAATGACAGAGATAATGAGATAATTGGATGGAAGTCATCCAAACAGACAAGAAGACAGAAGAAACAGGGAGAGATGGCAAAATCTGAGGAATCAACACATGCTTTCACCCCCACTTTGTTGAGATACTGCCACATTTTGGTTAAATCTACACAGGTTCATTTTGGCAGTCCAGGGTTTGATTGGGACATGAGAGAAGAAGAAGTACAAAAAGCATGATGTAGATTTGCCTATGAACACACTATATATACTATATTTCTAAACATATGCATGTGCATATCAGAGACATGGAAAAAGAAGGACAATGACTTGTGGTGGAAAACATGTCCAACAATAAAGTAGAAAAAGTTTGTCAAAGAACAAAAACATTTGCTAGCTCAGCATCAATCGTAGAGTCACCAGGCACTTCATGTTCTACAGAATCAGGCACACATCTTGTGTCAAACATTAAAGAGAAATTACGTTAAGTATGGGTAGACTAATGGACCCAAAATATGCTGTTCTGGAAGCCATCACTCCTCAGATGTGTCTTTTTCTCTAGCTCAATATTAACAAGTAATTCTTGTGCCACAGGAGTGCTTGCAGCATATCATAAACCAGTGATGGTGAAACTTTTAGAGACTGAGTGCCCAAACTGCAACCCCAAAAACACTTATTTATCGCAAAGTGCCAACACAGCAACAGGGGAGGAAGTAAATGCTCCCTCTGGGCTGCTGGGCAAAGAGGAGGGGTGAACTCTGTGCTGGGGGAGGGAGGAAGCGCTCCCATTGGGCTGCTGGGCAGAGGGGCAGGGTGAAATCTGTGCTGGGGAGGGAGGAAGTGCTCCCATTGGGTTGCTGGGCAGAGGGGCAGGGCAAACCCTGTGCTGAGGTGACAGTATGGGTGCCCACAGAGAGGGCTCCGTGTGCCACCTCTGACACGCGTGCCATAGGTTCACCACCACACAAACCAACAACATAGATACAAAAACAATGCTAAAAGTGAATAGGGTAAGCAGTCATTTAGGGGCCAGTGGAAGAAGATCACTGGACTTGGGATGGACTATGGGCTTTCTGCTGAACAGCAGAAGCAAACTGCTTTTCAGAGAAACTATGGCCTACCCTCTCCCAATTTTTCTCTCTCACTAGAGTAAGATGCTATTTTATTGTCATTTTCAGGTCAACTAGCCTACACAGCATTTATGGTTCTTGTTGTCAGTGCAGTTGCCAGTGTATGTGTACCTACCTGTAGATGTTCAACAAAATCAACAGGCAAAATATAAGTACTGTAGTAGGAGAGTGCATGTGGCACTTCCAATCTGTCACGATCAGTTCTACAGTGTTGGAAGTGGAATGCTAGCTAATGCAGCAAAGATCTCAGGGAAGTCATCAGGGTCTGTGACATATAGCAAGTTTCCCCCAGGAATTCATCTTTCATGCAGTCTATTTATGGTCTATTCATCATCCAGAGAAGATTGGGGGGGGGGGGGGGAGAGAAGTGTCTTGAGAATAACTTATGTGAGATATTGCCCTAACATATGAAACAAGTTTAGGAAAACTGATGTAAAAAAACCCCACCTCAATAACAGATGGGCTGTTCAAAAACAGCTGGCAGTCAAATGATAGGACACTGGACATACTGGGAAGAGAAAGAGAGAAATCCAGAAATTATAAAGGAATTCTTCTTCTAGATCAGGATGGGTG
This sequence comes from Bradypodion pumilum, assembly GCA_035047305.1. Classification (NCBI taxonomy): domain Eukaryota; kingdom Metazoa; phylum Chordata; class Lepidosauria; order Squamata; family Chamaeleonidae; genus Bradypodion; species Bradypodion pumilum. Next base: position 428,891,452 of record JAWDJD010000001.1, on the reverse strand, counting down.
TGTGGGACAAACCGAGTGGTGGACATCAGCAGGTTCGCACCATTTCGCCAGAACCGGTAGCAGAAATTCCGGCTGGCCCTGCCCATCCAAGTTTTGAAATAAAGTAGTCATAATTCAGGTGCAACACAGGGCTTTCCCTCTGGCCACGCCCACCATACCATGGCCACAGTGTGGTAGTAATTTTTTTTTTAGCCCAACACTGGACAAACCAGTGATGTTTTTCCATACCCCAAGGCCAACTCAAGGTCCCCAAATTTAAAAATGCAAATATACTGTCAGGGTAGTGACTGTACCCTGAGCGTTGCCTCGTTCCCAAAATGAAGATTTCTGAGGTGGGGGGGGGGGAATTTAAGAGTGCATTCCTGAGAAGGTTTGGTATTCAAAACATGCTAGCCTTGTGATTTAGAAGGAACAAAACTTAATTTGTGATAGACATGTGATACTGTATGGTCATTGGCTGGATTCCTTTAGGGGAATGCCAAGAGGGTGGAACATGTGTGAGGAGATAAAAGTCAGAAGGGAAAGAGCGGAATGCTCTCTTGGTCCAGTGCTTCATGCTAAGGGTGAGCTGTGAACTTAGAAAACACGTAGGGGCTTAAGCTAGAAGAGAGGGGGGCTCTGGGCTTCCACAATTAGAGAAGCTTTCTTTGTTTTGATGTGCTTTCTGAACTTTTGAAACACAGTGGTACCTCGCTTAAGGAACATAGTGCGTTCCACGGGATTGTCTTTAAGTGAGTTGCTCTCTAAATGGAACACTTGGAAAAAGCACTACCGCTGCCTTTGTAAGTGGCCGATTGTGACTTCTGGTGGGGGGAGGGGATTGCAAACCCTGATTTAGTTGTTGTGAGTTTTTGGTTGTTTTTAGTTGTTAAGCGAGGGTGACCATTCAGAGAAAATTTTGCTCTTTAAGTAAGTTAGTCTCTAAGTGAGGTGCTCTTTACTGTCCTTTCTTCTGTAACTTACTTTGATTACAATATACTCTTAAAATACTAGAAGATGACTGGAGCGTTTACTTAGTTATGTGCTACCTTATTTACAGCAAGTTAAAATCCTGAGTTACTTAGCTAGGAGAGTGGCAGCCAGGACCAGATTTAAGCATAGGCTACCTAGGCTACAGCCTATGGGCTCACACCACAAAGGGGGACCCACACCCATACCTGTCAAGTATCTCGTTTTGCCCGGGAAAACCCCGTAATTTAGAGCCCCTCTTCCCACCATCATGTATTTTTTTTTATAATTTCCCATATTTTTTAAAAAAAAATCCAGGGGCATGTAAATCTCCCATATATTATTGTGTTATATCTTTATTCATGAGGTGTGCAGCTCATACCAAAGCAGAGGAGTGTTGGGCACCCCCTGGTGGAGGAAGAACCACCCCATAGGCATGACTGTTTCCCCTTACGGGGGGAAAAGCAGCCGGCAAGCCAGGCTTACTGTAATAATTCTATTCTAAATTCCCCCCTATTTCCCCCCTATTCGACTGCATTTCATATTATGGTGATTTTTCATGGAACTGTTTTTTACACTTTAATCAGTTAATTGTCTACTGTCTTAGCGTTTTGTGCCTCAATTTCATTTTTTAAAACTCTGTGTTTAAGAGAAAACCATGGAAGTATGCTGTTTATCTTGTATGCAAATATACTCCTGGGAAAGAGGGTGTTAAAGGGAAGTCACCCTTTAACACCCTCTTTCCCAGGAGTATATTTGCATACAAGATAAACAGCATACTTCCATGGTTTTCTCTTAAACACAGAGTTTTAAAAAATGAAATTGAGGCACAAAACGCTAAGACAGTAGACAATTAACTGATTAAAGTGTAAAAAACAGTTCCATGAAAAATCACCATAATATGAAATGCAGTCGAATAGAGGGCGAATAGGAGGAAATTGAGAATAGAATTATTGCAGTAACCCTGGCTTGCTGGCTGCCTTTTTCCCTGTGAGGGGAAACAGTCATGCCTATGGGGTGATTCTTCCTCCACTAGGGGAACTCAACACTCCTTTGTGGCTCCTCCTCTTCTTGGCTCTTGGATGTGCCTAGATTTTGGGGAGGAGGGGGTATGGCCTGGGAGAGAAGGGCATGGCTTAAAATTTCCCTTATTTTCATGTCCAAAACTTGACAGGTATGCCCGCACCACGTGATTCTACGTCAATTTTTAAAATCAGGTTGTTTTAGTAAATAAATAGGATAAAAGTTTGGTGATTGTAATCATCATTTATCATTTGCATTTGGTTTAACTTAATGTGGTGTTTGACCAGTTTTAAAGGTTATTTTTCAGTTTTTAATTGGATAATTGCTGAAAATGTGGTTTTTGTAGGTTAATTTTTTTAAAAAATACTTTCCCCGGTAGGGACCGTGCCACAGGTTCAGCCTAGGGGCCCACAGATCCTAAATACGGCAGTGGTGGCAGCTCAGAAGCAGGAATCCCAACCAATTGTGGGCCAAAGTCTTACTCGTGAGTAAAGGCATTTCTGACACATACACCCCCTCCCCAAATGGATTATTTTCACTGTGGCAGTTTTTTTTATTCTGGGGACCTAGGCAGGCTTTTCAAGGCTCCCAAATCTGAAGTGCTCATCCAGGTATTTCATCCAGGTATTTATCATGACCTCACAACAGGCCTGTTCCTCTACCAAACAGACATTTGTGCTCTTTCGCAGCAACCCTTTAGAGCCAGGAAAACTGTTATGATAACCTACATATCATTTAAATGGTTCCCAATACACTAACTGATCTGGAGATAATGTCTGATTAGATTAGAGATGGCAAGCATATAGTTTTATCTCCTCAACCATCTCAAGGTGGTTTTTATTTTTTATTTTTTGAAATTATTTTAATGGTTTTTGGGAAGATACTAAACAGACCCACACCCTCTTCCCGCATCTCTGACCTTCCAAAGGATTAAGATCTTAAAAGAAGCAAATGAAATCATACACTGATGGCCCTTTACAGCTTTCAACAAAGATCCTTGAAAGAGAAAGAAGCATCCAATTACTTAATGTTGTTCTTTACCGAAGGTGGCCTCAGAACACAAATCACTCTCATTTACCATCTAAATTCAAAGGGTGAAATATCTTTCTTGATAGTTGCCAGATTAAAAGGACCTCAGGCAGGGATAGGAAAAGCAGAAGAGTGGACTAATTTTTCTCTTCCTTTCCAGAGAAAGAAGCCAGCCAAATGTGCAGATGCCTTTCCATTAAGAAATGCTTCATCCATGATGTGCCGTTTATAATGGTATCAGTTCTGTGTAGCAAACAGCAAGTATGCCGTGTGTATGCCAGCATGTGTGATGGACATAAGAACAGCTTTGCTGGAACAGGCCACAGCCCATCCAGTCCAGCATTCTGTCACACACAGTGGCTCACCATTTGCTTCAGGGTATTCCCATCAGATGCCTGCTTAGGATTCCCTGGAAATGGCATTGAGATATAACCTGCCTATCTCTCCAACCTGGAGGTGGTCCTTAGGTATCCATAATTATAGCCATTGATCCCCTTGTCCTCCATGAACTTGTCTAATCCTTTCTTGAAGCTGTCAAGACTGACAGCTGTCACCACTTCATCTGGCAGGGAGTTCCATAGACCAGTGATCCTCTGGGTGAAAAAGTACTTTCTCTTATTTGTTTGAGAACTAGTACCCAAAAGTTTCATGGAGTGCCCCTAGTTCTAGTGTTATGCGATAGGGAAAACAGTTTTTCCTTATCTACTTTGTCCACACCGTTCATGATTTTATAAACTTCAATCAGGTCACCTCTTACACGCCGTCGTTCAAGAGTGAAGAGGCCCAACCGTTGCAGCCTCAGATGGTAAGGAAGGTGTTCCAGTCCCCTAATCATTTTGGTTGTTCTCCTCTGCAATTTTTCCAGCTCCATAATATCCTTCTGGAGGTATGGTGACCAGAACTGTACACAGTATTCCAGATGGGGAATCACCATAGATTTATAAAAAGGCAAAATGACACTTGCTGACTTATTTTCTATACCCTTCCTAATGATCCCCAGCATTGAGTTTGCTTTTTTCACTGCTGAGGCACACTGGGTTGACACCTTCATTGAGCTGTCCACCAAGACACCAAGGTCCCTTTCCTGGTTTGTCGCCATATCAACCAGTTTCCTACACAGGCCAGCATGGAGTTTAATAAATACACATCTATCCCGTATTGTGCTTGTGGCAGTAGAAGTAAACTGTGCATACAAGCAGCAAAGAACAAAAGGGAGAGGGGGAGATAGGAAAGGCTTGCTATCTACTGCTTATTAGCTGCAGGTGTAGCTAATAATGAAGAATGTCTGGTATTATTGCTCCCATTTTAAAGCTATTTATTCTCCTCAGAGCTGTCTCCAGCTCCTTCAGGAAAATGTTCCCACCAGACTTGTTCTGACTTCCTTCAGAAATCTTATTTTGGGAAGAACTTGTCTACTGAGGCTGAAAAGAACAGAGGTAGGAAAGGAAATGTGTACTTTTTAAAAAAGGATATATGGGGTTTATTGTGGTACTAAAGATTTCTGGACCAGATACTGATACAAAATATGGTAAAAGCAAGGAAGGCAAGAATAGGAAAAAAATTGGAGGAGGGGGGAAAGAGCTACTAACAAGGGAATTGAAGACAATCTAGGATCTATCAAGTACTGATATCATTTTTAGCCATAGGTGAACCTTTTAGAGACCGAGTGCCCAAACGGGGAGGCAGGGCGAACTGAGTTGTAGGGAGGGACTGTTGGGCGGGTGTGTGTGTGTGTGTGTGTGTGTGAACTCTGTGCTGGTGCAACTCTCTGAATGGTAACAAAGAGGGGTCTGTGTGCCCCTTCTGGCATGCTTGCCATAGGTTCATCACGCTGAAATAGGGTAATCCATTTTTAAGCATAAACATAAGTAAGAGACAAATCTATGGATTATTTTCCCCAATTGCGAAGAAAATATATACAGTGGTACCTCATACAACGATTTTAATCTGTTTCATGGGACTCATTGTTGTACGAAACAATTGCTATACGATACATCCATGGTATAGCGATTTTCCCTACGGGATGCATCATACAACAATTTTTATTTTGCTAAGTGGTTTTTCCCATTGAAAAATACGATTTTTTCCATAGGGGAAATTGTTATGCGAGACGTCATTTCCCCCTAAAACCTAATTGGTATGCGATTTCGTTGCTATACTTGGTGATTGTTGTATGAGGTTCCACTGTACTGCCTATGTTCCTACATGTTTATGGACACAATTTTGGTCCTACAACCAGAGTCTCTAGAGTTTATGCCTGGTGAACCCGAGCACAAATAAAAATGCTGTTTGTCTTGGGAAAAGGACTGGTTTTCACATAGTGCAAACAAATGCATGTTTAGAATAAAGGAGAAAGAAAAAGCAAGCAGTTTGGAAGAAAGAGGGATTAGCAATAATATGATATCCGAAGAAAAGGCGGTGCTACAGGAAATATCTCCCCCAACCTTGGGATATGTGTGTTGTGTTATTGCTCTCAGTAGAGTCAAGATATCAGGAAACACTGGATTCCCTGAACTACAACCACCGAAAAGGCAGAGAAGAGGCCGGGGAACAGAGAGGCTGTATTTTATATATTGATTGGAAAGAACCGGACAACTAAGAAGAACTGTGGCTGCAAAAGTGATGATACACATGCCATTTTCTACACAGATTACTCTAGGAAATGTAGCCTGTTCAAGGTAACTTCACTGCTTGAAAACACACATTTGAAATACCGATCAAAGGGAGGCATCCATTGCAGCCCTGTTGGAGGCAGCAGAAACATAGCTGTGCCAAAACCAGTTCACAGAAATCTCAAAAGCCACCCCAAAATAACTTTTACACATTCTATGTAAGAGAGAGCAGCTCTGGAACACAAGCGCATGTGCCAGTCACCAGCCTGTCATCAAGAGCAACAACTGTAGTGATGAGCCAGATTTATTATTAGTTCTCCTCTCTGCGCTGCCTTCTTTTTCTTCTTCACCCCCTCACAACTTCCTCTCCAGAAAAATTGTCAGAGTTGCTGGAGAGATCAGATTCTGGGATCAGGGAATATGGATGCATTAGCAGAGAAGCGTTGAAAACTCTCTGATGCTCTTTATTAATTTAGAGTCCTATGAATATCAATGAAAAATTGAAAAGCACATCGTAAGACGTTCATCCCTTCCGAGAGGCAAATGATTTGCAGACTTTAGTCGCTATGCATTTTTTACCATACATTATTATTATATTTAATATTTACATGTGCAAATGTGTGCTTACTGCCTTGGATTTTTTCTTTTATGGAGTCATATTTGTTCTGTATGTACTTTTATTGTTGTTAATGGCCCAGAGTGACCTTCACTGAGTTTGGAAAAGGTACTTTTTTGGCATGCAGCTCCCAGGATCTACTAAACAACATGGGTTGGGCATTCTAGAGCTTATAATAATAATAATTTTAAAAAAACACAAAAAAGATTTCCAAGTTCCCACCCTTTGTACACTGTTCCCATGAAGGGAGAAACTTCCCTACTGCTAGAACCTTTTCTCTCAAGTGACCACAGTAGAGCCCGGGATCATATGAGGCAGCAAATGTGCACTGCTGCACAGATAGCTTGATACAATTGTATGCCCTAAGTCCGTGATGAAGAACCATGACACTCCAGATGTTCCTGGACTTCAATTCCCAGAATTGGTTTACTGTGATTCATCTGGCTCACGCTGCCCTTGTTGCTCCCAGAAGTGGAAGTAAAATGCACCCGTATGGGCGCATCTTACTTCTGCCTCCAGGAGCGACAAGGGCCGGATGAATCGTGACAAGGGCCAGATGAATCGCGACAAGGGCCGGGGGAATCGCAGTAAACCCATTCGTGTAGATTCATGGGGGCTTGGGCTTCTGGGAATTGAAGTCCAGGAACATCTGGAGTGCCAAGGTTCACCATCACAGCCCTAAGCCCTCTGACATTCCTAGCAAATTTGTCTTTACTTGTCCCTGTTAATCATTTGCTGTGTAACTTGGAAAGGGGATAAAACATTAATCATTTGGAAGTCCAGAAGGCATGTAGCGGGCCGACCTGGCATGCATCACCGAAACCTGGCTGACACCTGAGGATGGAGTACCTCCTTCGGACATGTGTCCAGCTGGGTTCGGTATCTGGCACCAGCCTAGAGGTGAGGGGAGGGGCGGTGGTGTCGCCATTGTTGCCAGGGAATCTTTGGGAGTCGCTAGGGCCACTGCTCCACAAGTGTCTGGTTGTGAGGCCCTGCTTTTACGGTTGGGCCCCAAGGGTCAGTTGGGGATCTTGCTCCTGTACCTGCCCCCTTGCAGGGTAAGGGATGCCCTGCCTGAGCTCCTCGAGGCTGCCTCGATGCTGGCATTGGAGTTCCCGAGGCTTATGGTTCTGGGGGACTTCAATTTGCCATCGTTGGGGATGGCCTCTGAGGGGGCAAGGGAGTTCATGGCTTCCATGGCAGCCATGGGCCTGACTCAGGTAGTTCGGGGTCCGACCAGGGGCAGCGGTCACATGCCAGACTTAGTTTTCCTGTCGGAGCAGTGGCAGAGTGACCTGAGATTACAGGACTTAGTCATCTTACCTGTGCCATGGTCGGATCACTATCTGGTGACTCTTGATTTCCTGGGGGCGACACTTCATCGTAGGGAGGCAGGGCCTATTAAAATGGTCCGCCCTCGGCAACTAATGGATCCAGATGGTTTCCAGAGGGAACTGGGGGATGTACCTCTGGATCGGCTAAACGATTCACCCGAGGCACTCGTCGACCTATGGAATAGGACGACAATAGCTGCCTTGGATGAAATCGCGCCACTGCGGCCTCTCCGCGCCCGAGGAACTAGGTCATCTCCGTGGTTCACAGAGGAACTACGGGAACTCAAACGGGCAAAGAGACGCCTAGAGCGCCGCTGGGTGAAGACCCGGGATGACTCCGATTGGACACTAGCTAGAGCCGCTATTAGGGCCTACCTAGTGGCGATGGGGGTGGTGAGGCGGCAATACTTCACCACCCTTATTGTCTCCGCTGATAATCGCCCAGCCGCCCTGTTCCGGGTAACCAGGTCCCTCCTTGGTAGAGGGGGATCGGTGCCCGGTTGGCAGGGGTCGGCTGAGGACTTTGCTGACCATCTGGTGGAGAAAATTGATCGGATTCGTTCAGGATTGAATCCTGGCGTGGATGGGGAGGGTCGGGGGGGTGCCGGAGCACAGTCTTGCTGTTCGATCTGGGATCGGTTTGATCCTGTTGTCCCTGATGAAGTGGACAGGCTCCTTGCAGATGTTCGTGCCACTACATGTCCTCTGGACCCCTGTCCCACCTGGTTGGTGAAAGCTTCCAGGGGGGTAACAGGGGGCTGGGTTGGGGGGATTGTAAATGCTTCTTTACGGGAGGGGGTATTTCCTGCACAGCTAAAACATGCTTTGGTGCGCCCCCTCCTGAAGAAAATGTCCCTCGACCCAGCTGTCCTTAACAACTATAGGCCGGTTTCCAACCTGCCCTTTCTGGGTAAGGTTTTGGAGAAGGCGGTGGCGCGCCAGCTGCAGAGTGTCCTGGAGGAAGCGGATTATCTAGACCCCTTTCAATCGGGATTCAGGCCCGGATATGGAACGGAGACGGCATTGGTCGCACTGATGGATGATCTCTGGCGGGAGCGGGACGGGGGTTGTCCATCCGTCCTTGCTCTTCTTGACCTCTCAGCGGCCTTCGATACCGTCGACCACGGTATCCTGCTGGAACGGCTCGAAGGACTGGGGATCCAGGGCACTGTGTTGTCCTGGTTTTCCTCATTTCTGGAGGGCCGTACCCAGTCGGTGTGGTTAGAGAGTGAGAGGTCCAGCCCTAGGCTTCTCAAATATGGGGTGCCTCAGGGATCTGTGCTCTCTCCTCTCTTATTTAACATCTACATGAAGCCGCTGGGTGAGATCATTCGTTCCCACGGGGTGCGGTACCATCAGTACGCGGATGATACTCAATTGTACATCTCGGCCCGGGGGGACCCCAGTGATGCTGTTGAAATCCTATCCGGATGCCTGGAGGCCATTGGGGTCTGGATGGGAGCCAATGGGCTTCGGCTGAATCCCAGCAAGACAGAGTGGCTGTGGATAAGGGGCCCCACGTTATCCAAGGAGTTACCATCTTTGGTACTGGATGGGGCTGTTTTGCCCCAGACAGACCCAGTGCGCAACTTGGGGGTCCTCCTGGACTCACGGCTCCTGCTGGAAGAACAAGTGGCAGCTGTGGCCAGGGGGGCTTTTGCCCAACTTCGGGTGATTCGCCAACTGCGCACGCTCCTGGACCGGGGCTCCTTGCTTATGGTCACTCATGCTCTGGTTACTTCCCGACTAGATTATTGTAATGCGCTCTACATGGGGCTGCCCTTGATGACCATTCGGAGGCTGCAGCTGGTCCAGAATGCGGCGGCCCGGGTGGTGATGGGGTGTGGGCGATATGCCCATGCCTCACCGCTGCTTCGGGAGCTGCACTGGTTACCAGTTTGTCTCCGGGTGCAATTTAAGGTGCTGGTTTTGACCTTTAAAGCCCTATATGGCAGGGGGCCAGGATACCTTAGAGACCGCATCGTCCCAAGAGTGGCTGCCCGTCCAACCAGAGCGGACCGGAGAGGCTCTCTGGTGGTGCCATCAACGAGGGGTGCACATTTGACTAGCACCCGAAGGAGGGCCTTCTCTGTGTCCGCACCAACCCTCTGGAACCTCCTACCAACAGATCTAAGATTGCAAAGTGAACTGCTGCCCTTCAGGAAAGGAGTAAAGACCTGGCTGGCAGGGCAGGTATGGGGCCCGAACGGGACTATGGCCCCCGCCGGCTGGCTTTTATAAGACTCTCTCTCTTTCCCTCTGTGTGGTAGGTGGGACGGGTGATTGGGATATGGGTTTTAAATGGGGGTGGATGTTGGTTTTTTCTTATTGGGTGGGTTTTTTATTGGGTGGGTTTTATAAGGTTTTATAATGTTTTTATGTATTTTTTGGAGTTGTTGTAATGCCGCCCTGAGTCGGGTTCTGCCTGAGTGGGCGGCATTTACAAATGTGAATGATAAATAAATAAATAAAATGTATTTGGCAACCTTGACAACACATACACACACCCCACAGCCATGCAGGCTTATGTGTGTGGTCAATCGGTTTGAGTTGGGGAAAGGTTTGTCCCATGTGAAGGTTTTTTGTGCTTTGTTCATCAGCACAATTGAATGTGAAGCTCTGAGGTGAGATGGAGATGCTTGATTTGAGGGCCAAAGTACACAAGGAATCAAGCCTGCAATGGCCTCATATGCAAGGCTGGTGGAGGCCATAAGGACAAGTAGCCTCTGGGACTGGAGAACAGTGACCTCATGTTGTGAAATAAACTGGATAGTGAAATGTCTTAATGTTTTTATGTCTCTCTCTGGTCAAGAAGACTCTGCCTCAATGGAAGTTGAGAAGAGTCCCAATGAATTTTATCATCTTGGTCGGGCAGTGGTGAGACTTGGTGTAATTGATGTGTAGCCCAAGATTCAGCAAGATTTAGGGTAAACCAGACACCTTTTTTGCCTTGGATTTCAGAATCGAAGATGATAAGCCGTTGATGCAGGGGAAAACTTTTATCTTGTTGAGACTGAGGAAAGCTGCCACAGTGCAATACACTTGATGAAAACGTGAGGGGCAATGGACAGACCAAATGGGAGGATGGTAAATTCAAAAACCTTGGTGTCCAATATGAAATGGAAGCAATGGCAGTGATATTTGCAAATTGCAACATGAAAATTTGTGTGGTCGAACCACTGGCCTTCTTGGAGAAGAGGTAGAAGAGGTAGGGTGGCTTTTTGAATTGTTTGGTTTTATGAACCAGTTCATGTTCCTGAGGTTGAGGACAGGGCGAAAACCCCTGTCATTTTGGGAACTGTGAAATTTTGTTGTTGTTCAGTCGCACAGTCGATTCCGACCCTTTGCGACCCCATGGACCATTTTCCTCCAGGCACCTCTATCCTCCACCATTCTCCTCAGCCCACCAAGCTCCGTGCCCATTGTGTCCACAATACCATCTATCCATCTCATTTTTGGACACCCCCTTCTTCTCTTTCCCTCCACCTTTCTCAGCATCAAGGCCTTCTCAAGTGAGTCCTCCCTTCTCATTTGATGCCCAAAGTACTTTATCTTCATCTTCACTATTTGTCCCTCCAATGAACAGTCAGGATTGATTTCTTCCAGTATTGACCTATTTGTTCTCTTTGCTGTCCAAGGGACTCTCAGGACTCTCCTCCAACACCACATCTCAAAAGCATCTATTCTTCTGCGCTCAGCCTTCCTAATGGTCCAGCTCTCATACCCATACATTACCACTGGGAATACCATTGCTTTGACTATGCGATTTTTTGTTTTCAAGGTGATGTCTCTGCTTTTCACTATATTCCCCAGGTTTCTCATTGCTTGTCTCCCCATAATCAGTCGTCTTTTTATTTCATGGCTACAGTCGCCATCTGCAGTGATCTTAGATCCCAGGAAAGTAAAATCTGTCACTGCTTCTACTTCTTCCCCATCTATTTTCCAGGGACTGATCGGACCTGTTGCCATTATCTTGGTTTTCTTGATATTAAGTCTCAAGCCAACTTTTGCACTCTCCTCGTTCAATCCAATCAAGAGGTTCTTTAGGTCTTCCTCACTTTCTGCCATTAGGGTGGTATCGTCTGCATATCTCAAATTGTTGATGTTTCTCCCAGCAATTTTGATCCCATATTGTGATTCCTCCATCCCTGCATTGCGCATTATGTGCTCTGTGTATAGACTGAATAAGCAGGGTGATAAAATGCAGCCTTGTCTTACTCCTTTTCCTATTCCAAACCATTCTGTCATTCCGTGTTCTGTCCTAACTGTTGCTTCTTGGTTCGTGTACAGATTTCTCATGAGGCATATGAGGTGCTCTGGTATTCCCATCTCTTTAATTACTTGCCACATTTTGTTGTGGTCCACACAGTCAAAAGCCTTGGTGTAGTCAATAAAACAAAAGTAGACTTGTTTCTGGTATTCTTTTGTTTTCTCCATGATCCAACGTATGTTGGCAATGTGGTCTCTAGTCCCCCTGCCTCTTCTGAAACCGGCCTGCACCTCTGGTAGTTCTCTCTCCACATGTTGTTGAAGTCTATCCTGTATTATCTTGAGCATCACCTTGCTGGCATGTGGGATGAGCGTAATTGTTCGGTAATTTGAGCATTCTTTGGCATTGCCTTTTTTCGGGATGAGAACGTACACTGATCTTTTCCAATCCTGTGGTCACTGTTTTGTTTTCCAAATTTGCTGGCATATTGAATGCAGTAGTTTGATTCCATCATCTTTTAGGGCTTTGAAAAATTCAATTGGGATACCATCATTTCCACTAGCTTTGTTGTTTGCAGGGCTTTCTGGGCCTTTCTAACTTTACTCTCCAGAATGTCTGGTTCAAGTTCAAATTTCTCATTTTTGTTATTACCAGGAGTGTTGAGGTCCTTTTTGTAGAGTTCCTCTGTGTACTCTTGCCATCTTTTTTTGAACTGTGAAATACCTGGAACAATATCTGCAGTTGCTTAGGTGATGTGGAGTGGGCCTGATTGCATGTTTCCAAAGTTGTGATGTAACGCTGACCCAACCACAAGGCAGCAGGGAGTGAAACTCTATTGTGTAACCAATTGTGACAGACCCAGGGCATTTCATGATGAGTGAGGACAGGAAAAGGGGGAGATGTCGATACTCGGGGCAAGAAGACAAAAGGCTTCCTCCCCAATGTTTTGCGCTTATATTTCACCTCACAGGGGACAATTTTGAATGTTGGAGTGGGAGCAATAGATTTGTATCTCTGCTGATGAGAATATACCGTGGAGTAGAACAGTCTACCTCCACCAATACAAGTGGTAAGGTTTCTGAGGGTATGAATGAGAGATGTTCATCTTCGTTGCTGTGTTTCTCTTTTTGTAAAGGTTGTCCAAGGCATCATCTGCCTTTGAACTGAAGTGCCCATTGCTGTCAAATGACATGTCCTCGATTCGTTTCCTAAACTCATCAGGGATATTGGTCAATCAAAGCCATGTGTAGCGCCCAAGGGTTCTTTAAATTAATGTTAGGAAAACAAACCAGTAAATGAATCTTGGCACAGAAAAGTAAAAGAGAAGGTGGAAGTAAATGGGCCTGAAGCCTGAACTGGCTTATTCATGCAATGAGAAAGTATGGTTTCACACTGTGGCTGAGCCTTCCCAAGTTGCTGCCAGTTGATGTCCCATAGAAAACACATACAGAAAGTAAACTTGGGATTATCTCTCTGTTGTTTGCCTCTACCTCCTGTATCTGATAATCAGACTCTTAAAATGTTAAATACTCTACTTGTCTCCTAGCAGCAACAAATGTAGAGGGAAATATACTTTAGAAAGTGCTCCTTCCAAAACACCAGATGTTAAAGTCATTTATTCGACGACTTCTCTCTCCAGAATTAAAACCAATGTCAGATGTGAGATGCATTCATTCCTCTTCACCTGAGTTGATTTTCACCACATTATTTATAGGTTTTATTTCACTGAAGTACTACTGATTTTTTTTAAAACTTATTCCAGAAAGCAAATCTCTTACTTTTGTGGAACCCTTGATTAGATAGCAGTGGAATGTGGAACTTGAACAAAATTAATCTGTCCCTAAGACCTGAAAGCTTCAAAAATACTGTTGAAAAATCTATACCTATAAAGAGGGATGTTAACCATTGGACTCCGGCATGCGCTCCCACACCCGGCCCAACAATCCCTAACTGAGCCCCCTGCACTTACCTTAACCCCGCCTCACCAACCCTGCAAGGGTCCGGAGGTTGCCAGTGGGGCAGCTGCCCCACGAACACGACCAAAAAAATAAAACTATGAGTCCCAGAGTCCTCTGCGCTACGCAACCCCTCAGCCAATCAGGCTGAGGGATGCAAGCTCAGAGGAGGCCAGGAACGTGCATGCCGACTTAAAAAAAATGCCGGGAGCTGGAGGGAAGGACTTTAAAAGACCCAGCCGGAGCCAGGAAAAGGTAAGTGTGGTCGGTGGGGGTTAGGGAGTGGGTGGGGGGAGGCATGGCCTCAGTAACCACACCCCCTGCCCCACCACCTAGCCCCCCTTCCTAACCTCCACCGACCGCACTTACCTTTTGCCGGCTCCGGCTGGATCTCTCAAACTCTTTCCCTCTCAGCGCGGTCTTCTGCATAGGGAGAAGCACCAGCCTCTCCTTCATCCCTGCAGGCGATGTGGCCTCGATGCCCACATGGACAAAGGAGAGGCCAGAGCGCTTCCTGGCCTACTGGAGAGAAGGACTCGCTTCTCTCTGGGTTGACTAGGAACGAATGTTTCATTCCCAGCCAACCCAGAGAGAAGCAAAGCCCCTCTGTGATGGAGATTCGTTCTCTCTGGGAGGCAAAGGTGCTGCAGAGAGGGAATCCCCCCCCACAGGACAACCTGTTATTAAAGAGAAGACACCAAGCGGTTTCTTCTCTTTAAAAACGGAGTGTTTGGGAGGGGGAGTGGAATCGATCATCTCTCCCGGGTCTCCTGGGTACAGAAGGGTTGCGGGGGGACAGACCCCTTTTGTCCCCCCAACCCTTCCAAATCCAGGGGACCAGGGAGAGGGAATCAAATCCACCCCCCAACACTCCGTTGTTAAAGAGAAGAAACCGCTTGCTTTTCTCTCTTTAATATGGGGGGTGTTGGGGGGGATTCCCCCTCTCCGCTGGGTCCCCTGGGTTCAGGAGGGTTGGGGAGACAGACCCCATTTGTCCCCCCAAACCTCCCAAACCCAGGGGCCCAGGGAGAGGGATCGATTCCACCCCCACCCCCCAAACAATCTGTTTTTAAAGAGAAGAAACCGCTTGGTTTCTTCTCTTTAATAATGGGGTGTCCTGCAGGGGATCACCTCTCTGCCAGGTCCCCTGGCTCTGGAAGGGTTGGGGGGACATACCCCTTTTGTTCCTCCAACCCTCCCAAACCCAGGGGACCAGGGAGAGGGGATCGATTCCACCCCCTCCCAAACACTCTGTTTTTAAAGAGAAGAAACTGCTTGGTTTCTTCTCTTTAATAATGGGGTGTCCTGCGGGGAGGGGTCCCCTCTCTGCAGGGTCCCCTGGCTCTGGAAGGGTTGGGGAGACAGACCCCTTTTGTCCCCCCAACCCTCCCGGAAATGAGACCCGGGAGAGGGGACCGATTCCCCCCCCCCAACACTCCATTTTTAAAGAGAAGAAACCGCTTGGTTTCTTCTCTTTAATAATGGGGTGTCCTGCAGGGGGATCCCCTCTCTGCCTGGTCCCCTGGGTTCAGGGGTTGGGGGTACAATACACACACACACGCACACACACAGTTTCTCTTTCTCTCTCTCACACACACACACACATACAACACACACACACGACACTCCTGCCTTGCAAGGAATTTTTAATGTGTGTGTTGGTGGTTGGAGTGATATTGTATGGGGGGGGGGGTTGTGCACACCCAAAACCACCCACACACACTTTAAAAATGCCCGCTGGCTGGGCACAAATATGCTAGTGCCTTATAAAATTCACATTCCTATGACCAAAATTGCATTTTATTGCTTTCTTTCCCCTCCCTTTCATCTCTTTAATCTAAGATAGTACCCACTCACAAACAATGCCAAAGAAAAATATGACTTTTTAAAAAAAGATGAAAGAAGGTATACTTACAGATATATAGGCCCCTTTGCAATAACTTCAGGATTTAATATTGAGGAATTAAGAAAAGACACCATAAAGTTCTTCCCACCAGAGTGTCTGTTCATATAAAACCTTGCAACTGACAGATGAGAATATGCTGTACACTTGGTTTATAAATATAACTCTATTTTTCTCTCTCCTATATTGCCTTCAGTGCTTGAGAAGAGCCAAGAAGAATCTTCTTTTGCTCAGAGCATAGACTAAAAGGCCAGAAGCAAAGAAGACACTGGGATTAGCATCCCTTGAAAACAGAACAGAAAATTCTTAGAAACACACAAACAAGCAGCTCACATTCATGACTGCAGATTGCCAGAACACGAATAGGCATGTTGTAACAGCTTTTAATTGTCTCTATATTCAGCAGCAAGTGGGAATTTAATAAATGCTTGTAAAAAAAATTCATTCTTAAAGAATTCCTGAATCTCATCATACCAAGATTATCTGCACAAAAGTAAATTGGGGGGAGAGAGAGGAAAGACCAGCTGTTTTTCAGTTGTTTTGGCACAAAAGGTTCTTTCAACCATAGAAGAAGTTTTGGAGGGGAGACCTGGTATTGCTAAAAAGGGGAAATCACCAAGAACAAAACATTCTCCACATCTGTAGTAAAGCTTGGCTACAAATACCCCATGGTCCTGTGGTACTGCAGCCAAAACTCTGCTCACAATCTGAGTTTGACCCCAATAGGTTCAACTCAGCCTACCATCCTTCCAAAGTCAGTAAAAATGAGTACCGTGCTTGTCGGGACAAAATGTTAATTATCCTGTGAATTACTCTAAGAGCTATGAGGCAATACATACGTGTCAGCACTATTGCTGTCGCATGTCTCAGTTACAACAAGATTGGATTATTGTTAAGGTGCTACTTGTGGAACTGTCTTTGTTGAGTTCTTAGAAACCGCAGTTTGTCATGAATGCACGTTTTTGCTTTCAGGCACAAATCCAAACTTTCTACCTTTAACTTTAACACAATTCAAAACGACTAGTTCAGTTTGGGCTGGATCTAAGGGACCAGAGCTTTTCCCTCTTTGCATTTTAAGGGAACACAAAGTATATCCCTTCAGAGGTTGTTGGGCTTCATATTCCCATTCACCTTAACCAGCTTATCCTGGGAAGAGTGGATCTGCAGGCCAACAACATCTGGAAGGACACAATTTGTCCACTTCTGTTCTGTACCAATCCACCTGCAGCTTAAAATAAGGCAATATCCTTCTCTATGTCTCCAAAGTGATGAATGGTTTTTCGGTAGGTGGACCAATATTGCAAAATTTCTTTCTCTGTGAAATAATGATGTATTCTACCTATTAATAAAGATGTTTGAATGCATCCAAGTTTTTGTCTCAAAAGAGGGAAAGGGAAAACAGGCCTCTAGTTATAAGTGTAAACTCCTATCACTCTTAGCCAATATAGCCAATGGCTAAGTAATTTTTTTTAACGGTTGTTTTAATTGTTTTTATGGGCTTTGCACCTGTATTTTTATTGCTTTTGCACTTTTGTTCTATTTTTAACAGAACATGAAATTTTATATTATAGTGTAGCTCTCAATTGCTGTGGGTTGCTCTGCATGATGCATGGTTGCTGAGAGCAAAGGACGTGCATTTTTGTATAAATAAAAAAAACATCTGTGAAACAGCAAGGTATTTTCTGGTTGTAAGAATGGAAAAATGTTTTAACTACAGTGAGCCTTTTTGAAGTTTCAAGTGCAGCATAAAATAAATTACACAGAAGCTTGACTGAAATGCCAGATATGGAAAAAGATGGAGATCCCATGGCATTCGATACATGTGATTCTTTAATGGAATTTGCTGTTCCTTCTCCAACTGATGCTAAGATTAAGCCCTATCCTGGTTGTGTTTATCACAGTGAGAGACAAAAGGCTGAAGTTCATTCACAGAGGTGAATACAGTAAAACCTCTACATATGATTTTTTTCCGTTCCACGAGGTTATTTGTATGTCGAAAAATTTGTACTGTATGTCCAAAAAAATTGCATTAACAGAAGAGGCCAATAGATGTCACTGTATATTTTTTTTGTATGTCAAATTTTTCCTATTAACAATGTGTATGTTAATTATTATTTTTTTAGCCAGGATTTCTATTTGTATGTTGAATTTTTTGTAAGTAGAACCGTTTGTATGTCGGGGTTCCACTGCAATTAGAGATCAACTGGCTACCAATGGAAGGATTACATTTTTTCATTTTTGTTTTAAGTAAGACATGCTCGTTTGGCAAAAAAATATTTCTTGATGTTTTTTTCTTCTAGATGTTATCTTTAGGTAAAGGTAAAGGTCACCTTTGCTCGAAAGCCAGTCATATCTGACTCTAGGGTTCAGTGCTCATCTCCATTTATAGCCAAAGAGCCAGCGGTATCTGTGTCTGCAGAAGTTTCCGTGGACATTTGGCAAGCATGCCTCAACACGGAATGCTGTTTACCTTCCCAGCGAAGTGGTCCCTATTTATCTACTTGCAATTTCTTGCTTTTGAACTGCTAGGTTGGCAGGAGCTGGGACAAAGACAGGAGCTCATTCTGTCCTGCAGTATTCAGGTATTGAACTCCAACCTTCCAGTCAATGAGACCAGCGTCTTAACCACTTGAGCCATCACAGTTGTCTTTAGAAGTAATCTATTTCAGCAACCTTTGGCCATTTTTAATGCAATCTAATGATTAATACAAGAGATGTAGTGGCTTAGTGGTTAAGATGCTGAGCTTGATGACCGGAAGGTTGGAAGGTCAGCAGTTCAAGACCTGAGTGCTGTGTGATGGAGTGAGCTTCTGTCTCTGTCCCAGCTCCTGCCAACCTATAAATTTGCAAGCAAGAAATTGCAAGTAAATAAATAGGTACCGCTTGGGTGGAAAAGGTAATAGCATTTGTATTTTCAGTTCACTTTGAGCTTTTTGTGGAGCCAAATCAGTCTTTTTTGCAGGCATGTCATCTGGCATCTAGTCGTTCCTGCCACATGACCCACGGAAATGTCTGCAGATGCAGACAACGCTAGTCTTTGGCTGTAAATGGAAATGAGCATCACCCCCTAAAGTTGGACACAACTGGCTTTCACGCAAGGGAGACCTTTAACAATTAACACAAGCATGCTGAATATGCAGCTTAAGACAGAGATTGTGAACTTGCTTGTATAGACAACCAAACAAAGTTAAGAGTCTCATATACAGAAAAGGCTGGCCAGATCTTTCTATTTTCCAGACATTGAAAACACAATCAACAAAATGAAGCACAGGCAATTTGTGCAGATGAATCTCTCTTGGAACAGGAAATCTCTTTTCCATATTCAGTCCTATCTATGCTTTAGGAAAAGAGCCCTGTGCATGCAACACTGGCATTCACAGTTCCAACACAGTAGATCTTCTATGCAAGATGTGGACTGATTGAGTTTCCCATTTTACCGAGCCCAAAGCAATCACATGTGAAACAGCGGGGAGAACCTCATAAACAACAGTGGGTACTGGGAAGTCAAAATCTTTAGAGGGGAAGTGTTTCTACTGCTGTTCCGAAAAAGTAGTCAAAATGACTTAAAATACTCATTTTGCCACACAGTTCTTTTGAACTGTAAATTTCCAAGCTAGAAGAAAGGTTCCTATGCTTCTAATGACAACTTTAAGCAAGTGTAAGATAGAATAAAAAATTGCTATAGAATAATGATTAGAAGTTGGAAAGTGCCCATGAAACCACAGAATCCAAATTAATTTCAAGTTAAAGAATGTCTGACAGATGAATGTCTAGCTTTCTCTTGAAAGCTTCCAGCATTGGAGAGCTCATCATCTCCTAAGAAGAGAGTTCATCATCTCCATTGTCATACTATTCTAACAGATAGAAACATTTTCCTGAAATGTTTGAAGTGGTAGCCGTGTTAATCTGTTCAAGCATATTTGAGAGCAAACAAAATAAAACAGCAAAAAAATAAAAACAATTGTTGTGGCACCTTAAAGACTAACTCCTGTAATTAAATGTGAGCTTTCATGGACCAAGTCCACTTCATCAGACATAAAACATTTTCCTGATATTCAGCCAAAATTTAGTTTCTGTAACTTTAGCCCATTGTGATAATCACTTTCTATGATTCTGTAACCGTGTATCGATTGTAAAGAACACTGTTGTTCTATTCGGCCCACACCTAGTTAACTTGGCAGATTTGCTAAACAGACTATCACGAGACAATCAAAAGCTTTGCTGAAGTCAAAATATATTATGTCTATATATCTATATTCCCACCATCTACCAGAGATTATCCAACCAAAAAATGGGATAAGATTGGTCTGGCAGGATTTGTTCCTGGCAAATACATATTGGCTTCTAGTTATTCACTGGGTTGTTTTTAAGGTGCTTACAGACTGATTACTTTATAATCTGCTCCAGAATTTTCCCTGGGATTCACGTCAGGCTTACTGGTCTTTAGTTCCTAGGTTCTTAGGCCCTCATTCAATCGGTTGGCACTTTATCCATCCACCACAGTTTCAGGGAAACAACAAGTGATACTGACAGTTCTTCAACCTATTTCTTCAATACTCTTGAATGCAGTTCAACAGGCTCCAGAGATCTGAACTCATTCAAAATAATAAAGTGTTCCTTGACTATTTGTCTATCAATCTCAAGCTGCAATGCTGTTCCATCCACTTACGCTTCACATTTGCCGGGAGGATCATACAGAGAAAACAGATCTAAAATAGGACTTGAGCACTTCTGCCTTTTCATTTTCCAATCCCTACTGAGTTAAACCAGTATTTTTTCTGTATTTACAAAGCCCTTTAGAACACACTAAAATTCACATATATTATCTCTGTTACAGCTGTTTCCTAAACAACCACAGCCATACCCTTAACCAATTTTTGTTTTCTAAAAAGGAAGAACTGTGCCTCTATAAACCATCCCTCCCCCCCAAGTAAATCTACAAGGCAGGACAACATTGAACAGTATATTGCTTTAGCTCCCACTATCATTTTAAAGATATAGTTACCAGAAATAGTTGGCACAATCCAACAGAAGTGGCTGACATGGCCCATGGATATTCTGAGTCATCATGAAAAATATCCTTGGATTCTCTGAAAATGCCCTCTAGCTCAGCCAAAACCTTGCCTATACCATATGTAGGAAATGTAATTCTATGTTTTTTCCTTAATAAACTCTTGGATGAGGTGTGATCCAAAACAGATATTAGTTGGGTAACAGCTGCTATGCATAGAGAGCTGAAAACAGCACAACCCTTTCAGTCTTTCCTTTGAGTAAAGAATGAAAGAGCATGTTACCCCTACTCCCTTATTTCTCCCATGTAAGCTTGAGCTTCCTGAAAGTTATCCTGTCTCACTTTCTCCTTGAATGAAGACGTAAAAGTGGCAGATTGCATTTATTTATCACAGCCATATGTAATTCTGAAGCTATTTTTAAGACTACTGCTACTTTCTTTACTACAGAACTTTTCAATCTGTAAAGAGCTTGACAGTTCTCATCTTAAGTTGCCCTCAACTGAATCCTATGAGGTGATTTACGTGAAGCAATGCAGCTGTGAAGTTGTAATGAAGAAAACTAAGCAGGGAAGAAATTTTAAAAAAAAAACAAGCTAGCCATTGCTTTCATAGTCACAGGGTTCTTGGCTGCTTCCTTTGGCATTGTGTTTCTTTAACATCAGTGGCTGCCTTTCAGTGCACCGGAGAATTTTTACTATGCCATGAATGCCAAGCTACTTTGAATTCAGCATGGCTCCTTAGCACAGACTGGTAAAAAGCAACAGACAGTTGTTTCATTGCCTTAATGAAAGATAGCTCTATGTTAGACTGCTCACATCAAATTTTTCATTGGCTGAGAGGTATGTGGCTCTAAATTACAAGCTCAACAATGCACATGGGAAGAAACAGCTAGAAGGATGTGGGAACAGGACAAGACCATTATTAAAAGTGCCAGCATCTTCATACATGGCTATCAGAGAAGGTGCAAAGCAATGATTCATTCAGTCACCTGGCTGACACAATATTTCCTCTTGGATGCTTTGAAAATGCATGAAACTGCAAATGAGGAGAGAGATGGCAATTTTGCAAAGAGAACAGAGGCTACTAACCTTGATTCAACTCCCTCAGCACAATAAAACAATCAGCAAGTATAAGAATTGATGAGTCCATTTCTTTTCTGTGGCATTCTCCTCATTTGTTAGTCTGTTTTGGATTTGTATTAATCTACATTTTTTTTAAAGTTCTACACAAAACTTTGTTTAACTACCTATTTAAAATAAATTGAAATTTGCCTCACTTGGAGAACTCTTGTCTATTGGCAACAGAATGATGCTGAGGTAACAATCCTTCTTTATTCCACCTCCTAATCCCTGATGCCCATGTTAATAGACCCTTTAAAAGAGAAGAGATGTATGTGTATGTGTGTGAGTGTGCATAAGCATCCACTGATTTAACTGGAGAAAGGCACAAGGCAGAATTCAAAGAAGTGCAAAATCTAAAGGCTAGTATTTGATCTACATACCTCAGGAGGTGAAGTAAGGTTGGTTTGCATTAAAATTCAGAGAAATATTCTTCAAGCAACCCTAGTCCAAAGTATCACTGTTCTCAGAAAGGTATTACATTTCAAGATACGCCATTACTTTTTGATATACTGTATTGGAAAAGCAGCACTTTGAGGTTCTGTACTGATAAGGATTTTTCTCATGATCAAAAAATCAGCACAGCCTTGTGCTACCTGAAACCAATATAAGACTATATAAAATGTAAAGATGGAGACTAAGTCACTCAAAATATTTGCTTCCTAATTTGTGAGTGGCATGAAAAAGATCCTGGTCTCAAGCTAGGAGTTGCTAAGTCCAGAATTTCAGTATTAGAAAGAGATGATGTCCATATGCACAGAACAATTCAACTTATTTTTAACAGATCAGGTTAAGAAGCAATGATGGATTGGATAACAGGCATCCTGCTTCCTATAGTGGAAAACCATATGCCAATCTAAAACTATTTCCTAGTAGTGGGTATTTAGGGGGATTTTGTCCCAACCACAGAAGCAGCATAAAGCCATTGTGACTAGTAATCACTGAGAACTTTATTCAAGAGTGCTCCCAAAGAAAGATTTATTCTGCAACATGCTGGACTAAATACTCATATCCTGTGTTCCTTCAAGATTTCCTCCCCCTCTTCTTCCCATGATTGGTGCCTCCCCATTCCTTGTCTCCACTAAATGATTTTGACTTGCAACTAATTCATCTGATGCAGAGAGGGCTCTAAGTATGTTAGTAAGCACAAAGGCAGGGAGGTGACTTCTGTATCCCAAAAATCTACTTTTGTAAAGTAGGGAGGAGAGTTTCAGCCTCGAGGAATGTCAAAACCACTTCTTATGCTTGAAGCCTAATGCCAGGGCATGGTTTCCTCACGGCAATGTGAACACTTCAGAAAGCCTTTTGAAATGAGACAAATTTTAAAATGACAACAAGATGCACTACTGTTGACACCGTAATGAACACAGGGAAATGGTGAAGTGTTTTTTTTTTAGATAAATACAAGGACCTCTGCATTCAAAAATCCAATTTGATTTCCCAAATCAAATCCATAGAAGTCTATGTAAAATATCAGGCTTCATTGTTTTCCTTCAGAAAAAAAAGAGATAACAGCACCGGTCAGAAAGTTTAAAAATGACAGGGTTAAATCGAGATTTATGTGCTAGTATTCTTGTCTGCCCATCAAGGTTATTCAGCTTTTTTCATATTAAATCTGTCTTCAACTTAATGTGCTATACATTTTCAAAGACAGCCTGGCAAAAGCTTTTATGTGGCTCTGTGCACACATAAAAATCTAATTAGTTAATTAATTAATAATAATAATTTTCTTTCTTTCTTTTTTAATGAAAAGTTCTTTCCTTGAAAGTCGACAACAAGGATTACTAACAAAGGGCATCACAAAAGTCATTACAAGCTCTAAGATTCACAGGGTTCAGTATCCTATTGCTTCAACTGAGAGCTGAAGGGCAATTATGTAAGCATCCTACTAATCTACCATGCTTCTTACAATCAGTGCCATGACAGGTCCATAATGGAAAGCCAGGTTGGCGGGGAGGAACCCTTACATGATTGCCCTTCAATTCTGCAGTGAAGCAGCAGGAAATGGGCCAGGTTTTTCAAATAACTGGGCTATGATGAATTTGCTTGTTCTTAATACAGGTGATAAATCAAACATCTTACAAGAACTTTCTCTAGATTTTTTTCAGGAAGCAAAATGATAAATCTACCAAGGTTTTTGAATGAACCGATTATGCATTTTACATTTCTTTCAATAAATTATATGTATATACTGTACTACAAGGCTTCCTCCTCATGTCTATTTCACATAATTAATTTAAAGATATCCCAGATGCGTCTTACCAAAATGAAATAAAAAATTATATAAACAAGAAACTCTACAAAATAACTGTTTGACTTCTATGCTCTTAACTGCTGATCAAAAATGAATTAAAGAGCTGGCCACAGTTTTGCAGTAACATGAATGGCTACTATTTCCAGAATACTGACCATGAAACAATGTACCATGATTCCTGCAGACAGACGGACACATGTTATGGATTTTCTTATGCTAAGCAACAGAATTTCAGCTGTAGTTTTCAATTGTCAAGATTTTACACATTTTTGCCTCACAATGGGTTACCTTGAAGTCTTTGTTCCATGTCCCTACTCTACAGACACATACCCCAGAATTTAGTCAGAGTATCTTCAGTCAGCGTGGACTAAGCGTTCCTTATAATACAAACTGGGAATTCCAACTGGGTAGCTCAAAACACACCTAGTAAAATCATAGAGCTTTATTATAGTGGCTGCCAGGGATAAACAGCATTAGCAACAATGCAACACAGAGAACAAAGGCACATCAGACAAAGTGTTCAAGAAGGAAATCTTCTGGAAATATAGTATATACTCTGAAAAATGCTCTTTACCAGATATCCACTCTATTCTGTCAAGCTATCATTTATGTGGAATATGCATTATTTCCTTTAAAAGGTATCACTTTTTGTTGTTCAGTTGCACAGTTGATTCCGACCCTTTGTCCTCCAGGTGCCTCTGTCCTCCACCATCCCCCTCAGCCCTCCCAGTTCTGTGCCCATTGTGTCTACAATACCATCCTGCCATCTCATCTTTGGCCTCCCCCTTCTTCTTTTGCCCTCCACCTTTCCCAGCATCAAGGCCTTCTCAAGTGAATCCTCCCTTCTCATTTGATGTCCAAAGTACTTCAGCTTCATCTTTACTATTTGACCTTCTAATGAGCAGTCCGGGTTGATTTCTTGTTGTTCAATCGCACAGTCGATTCCGACCCTTTGTGACCCTATAGACCATCGTCCTCCAGGCACCTCTGTCCTCCACCATCCTCCTCAGCCCACCCAGCTCTGTGCCCACTGCGTCCACGATGCCATCTAGCCATCTCATCTTTGGTCACCCTCTTTTTCTTTTGCCCTCCACCTTTCCCAGCATCAAGGCCTTCTCAAGTGAATCCTCCCTTCTCATTTGATGTCCAAAGTACTTTAGCTTCATCTTTACTATTTGACCTTCTAAGAAGCAGTCAGGGTTGATTTCTTCTAAGATTGACCTATTTGTTCTCCTCGCTATCCAGGGGACTCTCCTCCAACACCACATTTCAAAGGCGTCTATTCTTCTGCACGCTGCTTTCCTAACAGACATGAAATTCCACATGTAGGTTCTGTCTCACTTTTAAAATGCTTGCTTTGGTACTAAATCTGGCAGTATATAAATGAAGCAAATAAATAATAAATAATTAGTCACTGGTGCTGAGCAGTATTCAGTATTCAAGTTAGGTACTGAATTCTCCAACATTCTACAAGGGCCTGGAAGGCACACAAAAGGAACAAACTACCAACAGAATGCACCTACCATATGAGAACAAGTGCTAATTAATCAACAAGGTGTATTTCACTGAAACTACCACCTACTAGTATTTGTTAGAAAATCCATTTATGTCATTGAAGAGCAGCCATACGTACATTCTTCATGTAAGAAGATGACAGATAAATGCCTATCCTTTAGCTTAAACAGTCTCTGTGCACAGTCCTGACACGTTTATCTAATGGATTTAATCTGACAAAAGAACAGAGCCATGAATAAACCCATTCTCTTGAGACTGCGTAAAAAGCCACTGAATGAAGACTTTAGGATGTGTTGTAGTTAACTTCCTGGGTAAAGAGCAGCAGATTAATTCACCCAGGGGCCTGCGTAATTAAAGACTAGGTCCTCTGCTATGGAGTGCAAACCATCCTTTTTAAAATTACCTACAGGATCTGAATGTCTCACTTCTAAGACTTTTATAAACAGAAACTGAATACTCACCTCTCATAACTATCCTATAAAATATGTCTTGTAACAAGGTTTTAGCATCTCTAGCAACAGAAAAATTGTCCTTATAGATTTCCTACTCAACAGACAGAGCCTATGCATCCCTGCCTTTTAAATAAGACTTGATCCTGACAATACAAAATTGTTCATCTTTGTAGAATACACAGAAATGGCCATACAAGTATCAAGTTTTGATGATACAAGTATCTGGAAAACTTACTGGAGCACTCAAAGAATTAGGACAGTATTACACTATCAAACATTTGAAGATAAACCTGAGCAAGACTCAAGTTTGTGCTTTCCACCTTCAAAACCAAAAAGCAGGGGTTGAGTTGGATGTTTTATGGCAAGGAAATCAATTACAGCATTGTTCAGCACCAAAATACCTCGGTGTGACACTTTACAGGACACACTCTTTTAAGCAGCACCGCCTAAATACCAAAGCTAAAGTTAGTATAAGGAACCAGAAAACTCACAAACTATAAATGGAGAACTCAACCATTCACACCCCATACATCAGCTTTGGTTCTGAGCATCTCTGCGGCAGTGTATGCTGCTCCAATATGGAGCACATCCACACATGTGAAACAAGTTGACATTGCTGTTAATAAGCAATATGTATAGTGACAGGATGCCTCAAACCTACACCAGTTGAGAAAATATACCCTCTTGTTGATATCATTCCACCTAAGATAAAGAGAAGAGTAGCAGCAGTTGTTGAGAGCTCTAAGCAAGAGAATGGCCCTTGACATCCTCTGAATGGATATATGCCTCAAGTCTACCAGCTCAGATCCAGGAAGAGCTTTATGGCAAGAACAAACATTCTTGAGGTTACACAAGAGCAAAACCAAATTAGAAGATAAAGGAAGGACAAGGAACAACTTTAGATTAGATTAGATTAGATTTTTAATTTGTACCCCGCCCTACTCAGCTTGTAGGCCAACTCAGGGCGGCTTCCAACATCATTAAATATACAATATAACAAAACCAAAATATAAAAAGCATAAAAATATACAATACAATACAAAACAATTCAAATGTAGATCAGAGAAAAAAATACAATAAAAGTATACATAATACATAATAAATACACCAAAATACAATAAGCCAAGTATCAAAACATCAAATACAATAAAATTATACATAATAAAAGCACCATAATAAAATAATTACAATTAGGCCACAGAACAGAACAAAACACCCTCGCCAGTCCATAGGGTCCAGGGAGCAGAACCCAGGGTTCGACGTCCATGAACGGAGCCCAAGGCTCAATGTACCTGTTCGGGCCCATGTTCTACGCTCCACAGAGCCCAAATCAGTGTCCCTGACAAGAGGAGGGGCAGCCCCGGACCGGCCACAGCTGTGGCGGCAGGTCTTCGGCTGTCAGCAACCCGTCGGCTTCTTCTTCCCTCCCAGACTAAGCAGGGGAGTGGCCCCGGGAACAGCTGGGAAGCAAACCGGTGGGCGAAGAAGCAGTCTGGTGGGGGGGCGGCCCCAGCACTGGCGTTTTAAAGCCACGCCGGCTGCTCCCAGGTGTTTCTAGGCTCCCTTGAGCCCTGACCGCCGGTGGGCGGAGCAGTCCGGTGGGGGGCAGCCCCAGCGCTGGCGTTTTAAAGCCACGCCAGCCGATCCAAGGTGTTTCTAGGCTCCCTTGAGCCCCGACTGGGCTGGGGAGCGAACCAGCGAGCGGAGCAGTCCTGGGGGGGAGGCCCCAGTGCTGGCATTTTAAAGCCACGCCAGCCACTCCCAGGTGTTTCTAGGCTCCCTTGATCCCCGACCAGGCTGTGGAGCGAACCGGCGGGCGGAGAAGCAGTCCGGTGGGGGCCGGCCCCAGCACTGGCATTTTAAAGCCACGCCGGCCGTCCCCAGGTGTTTCTAGGCTCCTTTGAGCTCCGACCGGGCTGGGGAGCGAACCAGCAGGCGGAGAATCAGTCCGGTGGGGGGCGGCCCCAGCGCTGGCGTTTTAAAGCCATGCCGGCTGCTCCCAGGTGTTTCTAGGCTCCGTTGAGCCCCGACCGGGCTGGGGAGTGAGCAGGTGGGCGGAGAAGCAGTCCGGTGGGGGGCAGCCCCAGTGCTGGCGTTTTAAAGCCATGCCGGCTGCTCCCAGGTGTTTCTAGGCTCCGTTGAGCCCCGACCGGGCTGGGGAGTGAGCAGGCGGGCGGAGAAGCAGTCCGGTGGGGGGCAGCCCCAGTGCTGGCGTTTTAAAGCCACGCCAGCCACTCCCAGGTGTTTCTAGGCTCCCTTGATCCCCGACCAGGCTGTGGAGCGAACCGGCGGGCGGAGAAGCAGTCCGGTGGGGGCCAGCCCCAGCACTGGCATTTTAAAGCCACGCCGGCCGTCCCCAGGTGTTTCTAGGCTCCTTTGAGCTCCGACCAGGCTGGGGAGCGAACCAGCAGGCGGAGAATCAGTCCGGTGGGGGGCGGCCCCAGCGCTGGCGTTTTAAAGCCATGCCGGCTGCTCCCAGTTGTTTAAAGTAGGATATACAGTAGCTGAGGAACTCAACCTCTCCTGTATCACTTGGAGGACCCTGAATAGGCTAAGGGTTGGAGTCCCTAAATGCAAGACCAACATGCTCAAGTGGGGCCTGCTGGCAGACAACAACACGCTGTGGGAATGTGGAGAGATACAGAACCCGGCTCATTTTCTGGTCTGCCAATTACTGCCAGAAACATGTACCATTGAGGACTAAAGCTTGGCCAAGCTTAAGTCCCCATTTTGTCAGTCCAAAGTTTGATCTGGAAACGAAAGAAGAATAAGGCTTGTGAAAATAGGAGTACTAAGGTTTCTACCCAGATTATTTTTCCAGAGGAAAAGATCATCAGGAATCAATCTATAACGCTAGCACAAGAGGAATAAACCTGCTTCCAAGGCTGGATCCAAGTAAGAAGCAAGCTTCATACACTCAGTCTTGTGACTTAGTCTTCTACTGATTATGAATTTCAGTTAAGTGTTAAAACAGGCAGGAGAAATGACAACATAACCTTTACAGAGGTAAAATACCCTGAGCAATTGTGACAAATCTTGATATCTAATCTTCTATTTAATGCAAATTCTCTTTATAATGGACCAAAGCCAAAATTTACTCCCTTCTTTCTGTTCATTTTTTCCAGCCTGATAAAAATTTGTCCATTGGAAATTTTTCCTCCATCCCAAATATACAGTACATGGAAAGACAGGTTTTTCAAGCATGGTTGGTATCAGGTTTTGATAAAGAGAACACCACTTAAAATTGAATCATGCCTCTTACCAGGGTAATTCAGGTCTTTCTTATTTTGTCCTTGCCTTTATTATGGTCTTTACTGTAATATTCCACAGCAATCCCAAATCCTCAATTAAATTGCTTGTGCATCATCCAAAGCCTATCCCTGTCTAGGGAATAAAGTGCCTGCTGTTCACTTGCAAACAGATCATTTTATGCTGCTTCAGCTGTTTTTAGCAAGGTGAGTAGAGAAAATTACAGAGACTGGTAAAAACAATGCTGTTTTCCAGCCACACCACTAAAGCAAGAAAACACCCAGATTCACCACTCACTCTGAGAAAGGCATGAGACTTTCTTCTCTGTAAAGAAATCTATGAAACTTGTCCTCTTTAATAATGTACTCACTTCCTCAGAAATGTTCCTCAGGAAGTTTAGAACCCATGTGTGAGGAATCATTGACTTTTTAGATATTTTGTTTATAATTCCTATTAGCTCCCCTCTCCCAGCATCACCAAAGGAAAGGGGACATGGGAGTTGTAGTCAATTACTAACATCTAGAAGGTCAAAGGTTCTGCACCATACTGTACACAGACCTATCAGCAAGGAGAAGGGTACATTCTGTCATTTTGAGTTCTAGTAGACACATCTCCAACTCATGATAGGATACTGCTCAGTGGTAGAGCTATTCCTTCAAATAAATAATACTGAGCTAGATGTGCCAGTAGTCTCACAAAATGCTTTTGTTTCTCACAGCATGCTTGGATGGTTCTTTGCAAAATTGATACTTTGGAGGACTGGTCAGGTGATGGCCATTCTGCTTATATGTACAGTACCTGCCAGTGTGGAAAGGCTCCGCATTGCTCTAAATTCTTGTCCAGGATAACCATATGTCTGGATTAGACACATGTGGATAACATGGGATTTGGCAAGAGAAAGTAACTAATAAGGCTTTGCTTCTTTTCCTGACATAGTTAGCAGTCTTGGGTTTGGAGCACCTGGATGAGGGAACACAAGGATGGGGTTAATTTTGGCTTTGTTCCATTATCAAGAGGATTTGCATAAAACAGAAGAGTTTCTGCTGTAGTCAGTTTGAAGATGAAGACACTTGGATAGAAGCTGTGAAGAGGAAAAACCTTCAGTGAACTCCCTTCCCAAACAGCTCCCTCAAGCCTCCTCTTTTCACATTTTTAGATGAGGTCTGAATAACCTCTTATTCCACATGACATTTTGTGGATCATTTTATTCCCGTTTATGTGTCTCCTAATGTGTTTTTAATGTTGTGCTGCTGTTTTGATCATGACTCTATATTTTGCAGAGCCAAATGCAGATCATTCCACTGGACCACAAAAGATTCAGAGTCTGTATTCACAATCTAATCTATTAATGTTATGTCCTCCATCTGTTTCAGTTACATGAGACTGTGTGGCAATTTGTTTGCCTTTACCAATGTTTCAGATCAACGGAAGCATCCTTTCCTAGGCATGTGTGCATTTGACACTCCTAAAATACAGTATCTATGTTGTAACTCATATAAACAAAAGATGTAGTCTGCAAGACAAGTTCAAAGGTCTGTCTAGTCCAGAATTCAATTTCTTATACAGTAATACCCCGGACAATGCTAAAACATGGTTGCACAAGTCTTACCGTTATCCGTTTTTTAACGTTATGCAATACATTTATCACACAATGTTAAATCAAAGCCCAGTTCCCTTTCCAAAGAGGAAAGGGAACCGGGGATCAACCTACCTGCCTCTTTGGGAAGGGCAGTTGGTAATCAATGCATGGAATCCCCAGTGCCCTTTCCAAAGAGGCATGCGGATTGACCGCTCACCTGCCTCTTTGGAAAGGGCAGGGGGCATCCGACATGTGGAATCCCAGCTGCCCTTTCCAAAGAGGCAGGTGGGTTGAGCCGAGCCCCAAAGTCGACAGAGCTGGTCTCCGCCTGGGAAGTGCCTTCCCAAGGCAGAGACCAGTCCTACAGGGTTTGGGCTTGGCTCTTTGGTGAGCATTGCTTTCCCCAAAAGGAAGCCGGCATTGGGATGCACCGCACGCTGGCAGGGAAAGGAGTCCACTTTCCCCTAAAGGAAACTGGGGATCTGATGCTCCAATTCATGGCTTCCTTTGGGTGAAAGCGTGCATGCCCGCTTTCCCCCAAAGGAAGCCGGGATCTGACACTCTGATCCACGGCTTCCTTTGGGTGAAAACGGGCACTCGCTCACGTGCTTTCACCCAAAGGAAGCCGCAGATCAGAGCGTCAGATCCCTGGCTTCCTTTGGGGGAAAGTGAACTCCTTTCCCAGAAAGGAAGCCGGCGTTTAGAGTGTCCCAATGCCGGCTTCCTTTCAGGAAGGGGGGCGAGCCACCAGCCTTTCCTTTCCCCAAAGGAAGCCACCGATCGGAGCATCCGATCCCCAGTTTCCTTTGGGGGAAGGTGGATTCCCTTCCCCAAAAGGAAGTTGGCGTATGGAGCATCCCAACGCCGGCTTCCTTTTGGGGAAGGGAGGCGAGCATCCAATGCCCAGTTCCCTTAACCCGGGATCGGACACTTGGGTCTATGAAGGCCCCCTTGCTGTTCCGAGGCAAAGGGGCCTCCGAGCCTCCGGAGATCTCAGCCCAAAAGCCCAAAGGCTGGTCTCCAGCCCTGCGGGCTTTGGGGCAGAGATCATAAGAACATAAGAACATAAGAAAAGCCTTGCTGGAACAGGCCACAGCCCATCCAGTCCAGCATTCTGTCTCACACAGTGGCTCACCATTTCCTTCAGGGTATTCCCAAGCAGATGCCTTCACCTGCTTAGGATTCCCTGGAAATGGCACTGAGAGATATCCTGCCTATCTCTCCAACCCGGAGGTTGTCCTTAGGTATCCATAATTATAGCCATTGATACTCTTGTCATCCATGAACTTGTCTAATCCTTTCTTAAAGCTGTCAAGACTGACAGCTATCACCACTTCTTCTGGCAGGGAGTTCCATAGACCAGTAATCCTCTGGGTGAAAAAGTACTTTCTCTTATTTGTTTGAGAACTAGTACCCAAAAGTTTCATGGAGTGTCCCCTAGTTCTAGTGTTATGCGATAGGGAAAATAGTTTTTCCTTATCTACTTTGTCTACACCGTGCATGATTTTATAAACTTGTCGGGTCAATGTTGGGTAATTTGAGGAAAACTTTTGCATCGCACAATATTAACGTTGTGCGGTGCAAAAGTTTTCCTCAAATTACCCGATGTTATCCAGTTTTAGCATTAACCGATGCATTCGTTAACCAGGGTACCACTGTATTGGCCAAAAAGAGGTTTCTGGAAAGCCCTAATGCAGGATACAAGGCAGTCCTCTACTGCTTTTGTTCAGTGACTAGTACTCAGAGACATGGTGCTTCAGGACCATAAAATATATACCTATTTTGACTAAACAGCATTATCCATGAATAGCCTCATTCTTTAAGCCATAAGAGTTATTGTCCACTAGTGAAGTCTGTAATTTTAAAAAAATTCCCATAGATAAGCAAGATGTTGCATTAAAATAGTACTTCCATGTCTTTTCTAGGCTAGCTCAGTGGTTTAAGTATCAGGCTAGAGCCAGAGGTGGAAGTTATGCCTCATGAGAGAAGAGCTAGTCTATGCAGGCATAGATAAGCTGCAAAAATCCAGCATGATCCCCAAAAGGGAATGGCAAACCGTTTCTGTGTATTCCCTACACCTGCAAAGTCCTGAAAAGGATCACAGAAAGCTAGAGTTTACTTGAGAGCACACAGTTATTATTAGTGCTATTTATCTTTCCTGATTTTGTTCCATTTACCTTAAAAAGATGACTTGGGGCTTTTATGACTTTTATCTTATCTATGAGAAAGGATACAAATTTCTAATTTCTCCATGATGGAGCACACACTCCAATTCCAACTTCATTTTTCATGCCCTTTTAACAGGTCAATATATATTTCATATGTGCTGACCAAAACACAGCATTTCTCATACATTTGCATTATGGGTTCATATGACGGTACTGTATTACTATTATTATGTTTCAGAGCAGGTGGCAGTCGTGGCCAGGAGGGCTTTTGCACAACTTCGTGTAATTCACCAGTTGCGCCTGCTCCTGGACCGGGACTCCTTGCTCATGGTCACACATGCTCTGGTGACCTCCAGACTAGATGACTGTAATGCACTCTCCATGGGGCTGCCCTTGATGACCATCTGGAGGCTGCAGTTGGTCCAGAATGCGGCTGCCCGGGTGGTGACAGGATGTGAGCGTTATGCTCATGCCTCACCATTGCTCCGGGAGCTGCACTGGTTACCAATTTGCCTCCGGGTGCAATTCAAGGTGCTGGTGATGACCTTTAAAGCCCTACATGGTAGTGGGCCAGGATTCCTAAGAGACCGCGTCGCCCCAAGAATGTCTGCCTGTCCGACTAGAGCAGACCAGAGGGGCTCTCTAATTGTACCATCGGCAAAAGAAGGAGGGCCTTCTCCATGTCCGGCCCGGCCCTATGGAATCTCCTGCTGGCAGAATTACGGTTACAGACAGAATTGCTGCCCTTCAGGAAAGAACTCAAAACCTGGCTGTCTGGGCAGGTGTGGGGTGCTGCTGGGGTGATAGCACCTGCCTGCTGGCTTATTTGAACTTCACTCATTGCAGATGGGGTGGGTGGGCTTTTTAATGGGTTTTAAAATGGAATTTTAAATGAATGATTTTATATTGTAAATCTGGTTGTGAGCCACCCCAGGTGAGGGGGCGACAATACAAATTGCTTCATTCCACACACTGACAGTGTCTAACCTGAGAAGTCCACCATAACACCTAGATCTCTTTCCTCATCAGTCACTACCACTTCAGACCCACTCAATATATCTATGAAGGATTTGCCCTAATCTGCAAATTCTATACTTAGACTAAACTCTAGGTGTGATAAAATGGGCATTTGTCCCACTGTTGGGTGTGCTATGGAGCAGCACTGGTTTGTTCTTTTTTTCCTGGAAACCAAACACCATAATTGCTGGAGTGGACCAATCTGCTCCCACACTTTTTGTCCATCGAAGGCCCCTACTTTTTTGGTGCAGGTAGATGCACTATAGTTTAGTTCATTCCTAGCCTGCACAATCCCTGGGAATGGATTAAAATTGAGCCTTGCAACTCTGTAAACTGCCAAGGCTCCTTCTGCTTTCATTTCTGATATTCGGAAGTGGTTCAATAAATGAGCAAATATTGATATTTTTTGTTTTTACAATTTTTAATTATCCTGCATCATTAAAAAAAAAGCAAGAAAAACATGGCAAATTCTTTGCTTATTGCAGATCATTCATGAAGAAGATAAAAAAACACCATTCCCATTACCAAGTCCTTGAGTTCCCTCCCTCGAATAGAGATATCTCTTTATCCTGTTTCCTGTTGCTTAATCTGTTAAAGAACCCAAACAGGATTTATTTTCTTATTCCATAACGGCTAAACAATCTTGTAACTCAGGTGCTTTTTATAATCATTGTCAAAAGCTTTTTGAAAGTCTAGCAAATTGCATCTACTGGATCAACTGGCCCACATGCCAATTAAAGGTCTAAAGTATTGGTGACATGGTGTTTATTGTCACTCCCATTTGGATTCAGAACTAGTATTGTAAGATTTTAGATGCCAAATGGCAAATCCAAATTAATGTTTTGTTTTCTCTTGTTAGCTTAAGTAGTGTGGAGACTGTCAAGTGAAACATCTTTGATCTGTACCCAAGGGAACTGCCAATCACACATTATGATGTGGCCCAGTCTGTATTCTTTGTTCTTTAACAGCTCGCCAGGATAACTGTAAACAACAAACAAACAAAATAAAAAACATTAACCACACACAAGAGGACAAGCTATGAGGTGAATGCAGCAGTAAGCAGCTATCTTCACTGAAATGGAAAAACCACTGCAGTCATGCTTGAGTCATTGTGTAGTACTTCTTACACAGACAATACATTAGAGGACACGACTTGGCTACCCCAACACACAACATCCAGCAATAGTATCTCTTTCTAAAGAAAGACATTCAGAGCTAAGAACACTGGTTTCCAAACTGGTAACAAATAGCCTCTTAGGGGGGCATGGATGAATTCCAAGGGATAGTTGAGACTGTGAGAAGCTGCATCATCTTTCATCTGAAATTGATGCTACTTCTGGGTAAATTAAAATTGTATTAACTTTCTATCATGAAAAAAAAAGAACTTTTTTATTTTGCTGAGCTTTTGTGTTTGCATTTTATTTTAATTTTATTTATTTAATTTTATAAGCGAGGATTGGGTGATGGTAATGTAGAAGTAGATAAGTATGAAACTTTCTCAAAGAAACAGAAGTGGGTGTGATGCTGAAACTTTGGGGCAGGAGTGCCCAAACTTTTTGGGCCACGGGCTGGTTACGTGGTTGAGCGGGCTGGTCATGTGGTTCCTCCCACTGAAAGTGAAAGTAAAATGTGCCTGTGCAAAACACTGCTGTAAATGCACCAACAGCTGTCGTAAATGCATTTATGACAGCCATGGGTGCTTTATGAGCATTTTGCACATGCGTGGGTGCATTTTACTTCCGTTTCCGGGAACGGCAAGAGTGGTATGGGCCAGATTATTAGGCGGTGCGGGCCATAGTTTGGGCACCCCTGCTTGGGGAATCACTTGCTTAAAAGAACAAGAGACCTTGCCATATAATGGTTCTCTTGTGAGAAGGAGGAAGTGACTGTGAATGGCTGGGGGAAATGGACAATCAAAGAGTGAAGACACACAGATCATGCTTGCTACGGGTGCCTATTAATCCCTGTCTTTCCTGGGCCAACCTTTCCCCCTTTTGCTCACCTTGGCACACTTTACCATTCATATCAAATCTTAAGAGGTTCTATATTTTTTGAACTCCAAACATCTGCAACGAATTATTTCTCTCTCTTGGTTCACTGAGCTGAGATTCTGCATCACTGAACTAGAAAGAGTTTATCTGTAAACAACAGGCTTGTCATTGAAACGCCAGCCTCTCCTGGCTAAATGCTGAGAGCGGGTGCAGGGAAAAGACATGGCTACAAAACACAATGGCGATTCTGAAGATGACAGATGTTAAAAGTTGTCCTTGTTACCTGCCTTGAAGTGAGCAAGTGTTCCTTTTCATCACAGCAACAGCTGAAGTCACCTACAGTACACCTACAGTGGGCACTGGCCACTTAGATAGCAATCTAATTGTGCTGTGATCTAATTATACTGTGAGGAAGAAACAGCCCATCAAACCATAATGATTGGTTGCAGATTTTTCACAAGACTGAGAGGCACTTTCTAATTGAAGGTTGGTGTGCACAGCATTGACCCTGGCTCTCTTGCTGGATCAACAAACTCATGGGAAGTGCTTTTAACCATCCAGTTCTTGATGTAAATGACAGCAGAACAATCCAAACGTGCTGGTGACATCTGCATGAATGCAAAACTGAATTCGTTATGACCGGCACCATTATAACAAAGAGCAGACATATCCATAACAGCAAAACATTTAAAAGCAATGGGTTTTCAGATATCCTTGTTCATAAAAGTGATAATGAGGAGATGGGTATACCACATTAATTAGAGCAAGGTTCAGAAACTGGCAAACTGCCACTTCAAGGCATAGGCAGATGAGCAGTTTCTAGACTAGGGAAGTGAACAAAGAAAACATTGTGCTGACTGGTGTCTATGCATTTAAAATGCTAGGAAGCACACACCTAAAGCAAAATAAAAAATCAGTTTGAATGACGTGCCTCTCCTTGAAATATGAGTCGGCCAGCTATGTGGGGAATATAACGCTAGGGTCAAAATTCTCAAACCTCACCTGGCGGGGAGGATAAAGGGGGCTCCCGAGGCCAGGTGAGCCCCGAAGATGCCACCCGTGGACCCCGCGAGGCTGTCTCTCCCCACATCCTTCCACCTGGCAGGAAGGATAAAGGTGGCTCCCGAGGCCAGATGAGCCCCAAAGACGCTGTCTGCCGACCCTGCGAGGCTGTCTCTCTCCACCTCCTTTCACCTGGCAGGGAGGATAAAGGGGGCTCCCGAGGCCAGGTGAGCCCCAAAGATGCCGTCCGCTGACCCTGCGAGGCTGTCTCTCCCCACCTCCTTCCACCAGGTGGGGAGGATAAAGGGGGCTCCCGAGGCCAGGTGAGCCCCAAAGACGCCATCTGCTGACCCCACGAGGCTGTCTCTCTCCACCTCCTTCCACCTGGCAGGGAGGATAAAGGGGGATCCCGAGGCCAGGTGAGCCCCGAAGACACCGCTACCACCGCAAATGGAGAGAGGAGGCAGGTAGGAGCCGCTGAAGTCTACCTTCATGGGCGCTTGAGACTCCCTCCTCCCCCATGCCACTGGTAAGAATTCTGGACTTGGACTTTGATGGCAGGGGTCCATTGCTCCCGCTACCCTTCATCTTTGTTATTTTGGGGGTGATTGGGGTGAGTGCTAAGTGTCATCTGTTGTTTTTTCTGTCGGTGGGGCGATTATTGTCTATTATATATTATTGCATTGTATTTTGTTGTTCTTTTTGTATTATTCGATCTGTGATTTTGTAATGCTTTTGGATACTATGTATTTTTTGCTCTTATACTTTGTATCTGTATTGTATTTATTGATTGTAATAGTATGGATATTGAATTGTTGTAGCCGCTCTGAGTCATCCTAGGCTTGAGTAGAGCGGGGTAAAAATCCAATAAATAAATAAACCTGAGGCAGGAATCTTCTAGAGCAGTGATGGCGAACCTTTTAGAGACCGAGTGCCCAAAAAGAGGGGTGGGGTGAACTCTGTGCTGGGGGAGGAAACGCTTCCATTGGGATGCTGGGCAGAGCAGCGGGGAGAACTCTGTGTTGGGGTGATGGCGGCCATGTGCACAGAAAGGGCTCTGAGTGCCCCATTTGACACGCATGCCATAGGTTCACCACCACTGTTCTAGAAGGTACAGAATGGTGCCTGTCAAGCTGCTTCTGTTTTATAAGAACAACTATAAGTTACTGAGCTCCAATAAGTCCTGCCATTAACAGATGTTTTAAAAGATTCAAACTTCAAAGCTATGGCTTCCTTTACTGCATTAATCCATCTCATACTTTGTCTTTCTTTTTTTCCTGCTGTTCTGCATCCCTTCCACCTCCACTATTGTCCCTTTCACTCACATCATGTGTTTTGCCTTCTCATGATGTGCTCAATGGGACAACAGCCTCCGTTTAATCATGTTTCCTTTTTCATACTCACCACAAAAAAATTGAGATACAATCTTGCAATTTTGTACATAAACCATCCAGCTGGGATGTACCCTTTGTGACGGATCTATTTTCAGATTACAGTACATGAAAAGTTTCCAATCTATACACTATTCAGTAGGCCAGACATAAAAGTCAGATCCATACTACCATAGGAGCAGAACTTATCATACTCTGAAGTAGCAAAGGAGTTATGCTGTCTTCCTAAATGGGTGTAGGTCTCTGGCAGGTAGAATGGGTCCTGTGATAGTGGGATAATGGGCTAGGTTATCCTTACACTGTTTGTAGTACTTTAGTTTGTTTGAGGGATCAAATATCCCCATAATGGTGAAGGCAAAATCAGAGATTAAACCAACCAATAGTTTGAAACAGAAGGGAGAAAGTAAATTCTCTGTACTGTTTACCTATTTCTAGGTCTCCATTGTTCTAAATTATGGTCATTATATTTTAGGAAGACGTTGTGTATGTTCTGGTGCACTGAGAAGGCATTTTGTTTTCCAAATGGTGGCCTTGTGGTCCAAAGAGAATGTGAAGAGTAGGGAAGGAATTAAAATTATATCATGATTAAGATATGGCTTGATAAAGCAAGTGCAATTTCTTCACTTGCCCGTCCTTAATCAGATTGAAGTTAGCAACCTTCAAATTCCAAAGGTTGTTATGTTAGAATTAGTTTATAGCAACTCTGATAGGGCATTTAAGAGTGGTATTATAGGAGTGGGTTTATCACTTCCACTCACTCATTGAGTTTTCAGGGCTAAGCAGAGATTCAAACCAAGGTCTCCTGAGTCCTAGGCCATCACTTTATTCATTGCACTACACTGGGTTTGCTTAAAAACAGAAGCAATAAATTTCACCTAAAATACACCAATTTACAGGCCCAAATGCCAACATGTAACCAATGACATTTAAAAGCCAAACAGAATCCAGGTGGCTTTATTTCTGATAGCAACAGCATCTGGGAATTCTGATTAAATATCATTGTCTTATTTGAAATGGCAGTATGAAAAGAGCTAAGCTAAAAAAAGAGCTCATAATTTATTTTGGTACATAACTGTGTCTTATCAAAAGAGCTCAGGAAAACTTGCATAAATATTTACTCAGTAGTATAAAGTGGTGGAGGGGTTTACAGCTTCACAGACATGTAAATAATTTTTTTCTTTTATAAGATTTAAAGTCAAGGCTAGTAAATTTTGTGGTTGACCAACATTTTAAACTGAGATATCTCTTGTTTATTATTTTAGCCACTGGATCATAGCATTCCCTCAAATTTTCTGATGTTTTGAAAATGAAGAAATGTCAAGAGGAGTTTGTTTCTCAGAAAACAAAAACAAAAACACTGCAGCACTTTAAAGACTAAAGGCTATATTTTAATGTGTGCTTTTGTGGATCAAGTCCACTTCATCAGACATAGGTTCCCCTGTGTTGCCATACCAAACACAATATTAAAGGCAGTTTTACTTGTTCTTCTGCCAATGTGATTTATACTCTCTTTTGCCAAAAATGCCCTTCTGCACTTTATGTAGGACAAACATAATAATCTTTGTACAAAAGAATTATTGGACATAAATCAGACATCTGGACTGGCAAAACAGAGAAACCTGTTCAGACCATTTCAATCTACCTGGACTCTATCCAAGACCTGAAAGTTACAATTCTGGAACAGAGAAATTACAAGACTGGGATCCAGAGAGACAGCAGAAATCAAATCCATCTGTTTGACACCCATCAGAGAAGTTTGAATATTAGCCAAGGGTTTCTGGGAAATTATCAAATTTGATATAGATTGATATGTGCTGCTATATATTTTATATATTACTAGCATATTTTGCCCGGCGGTGCCGGGCTCTTTAAAATGGTTTTGAAAGGTTTTTGTTTTGTTTATGCAAATGAGGTTTGTTTTTAATTGTGGTTTTTAAAATTTTTATTTTTACCCATGGGCTATTTAAACTGTGATTTTTTTATTTTTGGTTTTTAAAAAGAGGAAAGGATGATATATTTTTAAATAATTATTGTATTTAACCAAATAATGTGTTACTATGTGAATTTTTTTAAAATAGTTGTACCTTGGATAATAATTTTTAAAATGTGTAAGAATATGTTTTTTAAAAATCAATGTTTCTATACTGTGTTTAGATGTTTTTTTTTTGTTTTTTTAAGTGGAAACTTATTTCTTTTTTAAAAAATTATTTGTGATTAGTGTGGATATTTTTGAATGTTTTGATAACTTATTTCAGTAATTTGGGACTTAGTTGTATTTATTTTGAATATTTTTGAATGTTTTTTCTCTTGTGGCGTCTGGGTGGGGCTGGTGAGCTTTTCTTGTATTTTACTATTTTTCTCTACTGTCCTCTGGGTGTCGCTTCTTCTTCCGGTAAGTAGTCTCTTTCTTTCCTCAGTTTAGTTCCGGTCGTCATGGAGTGAGGACATCTCCTGGTAAGGTCTCTGGTTTAATTATTTTTTTTGGGGGGGGGGGGTTCTGTGTTTTTCTTGTTTGTTTTTGGATGTTTTGTGTTTCCTTTTTGTGTTTTTTATTTTTGGTTTTGATTATTTTTGACTGTTTTTGGATTGTTTTTGGATGTTTTTGTGTTTACTTTTTGTTTTTGTTTGGATTGTGTTGTTTTGTGTTGGGGGTGGGGGTATTTCTGTGGGCCAGTCTCGTGGGCCAGTAGTTTGGCATTTGTGTTTTTGGCTTGTGTGTCGTTTTTTTTCTGCGGGTTTGATTTTGATTGGCTGTGGTGCGTTTCCGAACGTTCCTTTTGCTCGTGCATGGAACGTTGGGAATTGAAGTTCCCTTTTTTTGTTTGTGTCCGGTGGGTTCCTGCCCCTAGTGGGGCCTGGCTAAACATCCTTTGTCACATTCCAACGATTAACGCACAGATTTATAGGTATACTAGCAGAGGTTGCCCGGCATTGCCGGGCTGTTTTAAATTGTGTTGGAAGGTTAAATTGTGTTAATGTTTGTTCAAAATTGCTTAGACTATAATTTTTAAAATGTTTATTTATACAATTTTTTTGGCTTGTCTGGCTGTTTTATGTAACTGAATAATGTTTTAGTTTTTTTAAAAAAAAATAGTTGTACCATAGGTAATAATTTTAATAATGTGAAAGTAAATGTTTTTTACATTCAATGTTTTTAAAATGTGTTTAGTTGTTTTGGGTTTTTGTTTGAGTTAGAACTCAGCACAGGATTTTAATATTTATTTTATTTTATTTTATTGACATATGTTTGTGATTTGTGTTAAATTGTGTTTTCGTGTAATTTTTTTGACTTGTTATTATTGTGAACTTTTCTGTAAAATTGTGATTTTGTGTTATTGTTTTGATTTGTTTTTACTGTTGTGGCCTTTTGTTTGGGGCTGTTGTGTGTTTTTGAATTGTTTTTACAATTGTGGCCAGCAGGTGGTGCTGGTAGGGGTTTTCTTGTATATTGACTGTTTTTTCTCTCCGGGCCTCTGGGTGGAACTTCTTCCGGTAAGTAGTCTCTTTCTTTATTCATTTTGTTTCCGGTCGTCGTGCAGGTAGGACATGTGCTGGTGAGTTGGCTTGTTTTCTTCATTTTTTGGGGGGGGGGTTGGGAGGGGTTGTATTTTTTTGACTGTTTGTTTTGTTTTTGATTGTGTTTTTGTTTACTTTATATTGTTTTTGGTGTTTTTTTGTGTATTCTTGGATGTTTTTTATTGTGTTTTAAGGTATTTTTTGAAAATTATTTAT
The DNA here is from genome assembly GCA_035047305.1 of Bradypodion pumilum. Lineage (NCBI taxonomy): Eukaryota > Metazoa > Chordata > Lepidosauria > Squamata > Chamaeleonidae > Bradypodion > Bradypodion pumilum. Next base: position 428,849,342 of record JAWDJD010000001.1, on the reverse strand, counting down.
TTATTTTTATATATTTTTTGTTGTTGTGGCTTTGGGTGGGGTGGTTTATTTCCGCGGGCTGGCCTGGCTGGCCGGATTGCAGGAATTCCAACGCCGCTTTATGTGGCGTTGGGGTCATTTCCGCGGGCCGGCTTCGCTGGCCAGACCACGAGCGTTGGGGAGGGGGGCGTTATTGTCTTATGGTGCTTTGATTGTGTGGAGTCGTGAAAGTAGATCGGGGTTTCCCCTTTAATATCAGTGGGTGGGGGGGGTTGCGATCCCCCTCTCCGCTGGTTCCCCGGGGGTTGGGAGGTTTGTGGGGACAAAAGGGGTATGTCCCCCCAACCCTTCTGGACCCAGGAGACCAGGGAGAGGGGATCGATTCCCCCCTCCTAAAAAAATCCTCCATTTTTAAAGAGAAAAAACTGCTTGGTTTCTTCTCTTTAAAGATGGAGTTTTTTGGGGGTGGTGGTGGATTCGATCCCCTCTCCCTGGTTTACTGGGTCCAGAGGTGTTGGGGGGACATACCCCTTTTGTCCCTACAAACCCCCCAGCCCTAGGGAAGCCAGTAGAGAGGGGGATCACAACCCCCCACCTACTGATATTAAAGGGAAACTCCAATCGGGACCTTCAGGCGCCGTTTGTGAGGGAAAGAAGGGCGGTTAGTGTTTGCGTGGCTGTGAGGCCGTGAGGTTTTTTTGGGGGGGGGGGGACTCCGGCTTCCTCAGCGTTCTGTGTGTTCATGTCGTGCAGGACTCTGGGCTTATAGTTATGGGTTTGTGATTTTTGGTTGTGGTGCATTTTTTTCCTGTGGCTCGATTTTGATTGGCCACGGCGTGTTTCTCAATGTCCTTTGTGGTCGCGCCTCTCTGCTTGATTGGCTGTGGCGTGGCGCAAAGAACATTGGGAAATGAAGTTGTTTCCCTTTTTCGCGTTTGTGGGGCTGTTGCCCCACTGGCGCATTTCTCAATCCTTCGTTGACCTGCGGACCCAGTTTGGCCGTGTGCACGAAGGGTGGGTGCGGGCTAGTAGGGCCAGGCTTAGGAACCTATGCAAAGTTCCAACGGTTAACGCTTGGTTTTATAGGTTAAGATATATTTTGGTGTATTATACCACCTTCACTAACTTTCCTGTAATATTCTCTTTCACAGCATGCCCCCACAGAACAGGATGTGCTCACACAGTAAGAGGTTAAACTCATTAGCATATGCCCAATACTAGGTGTTTGTTTTGCAACTTCCCAATTTTAAAATGTAGAGTTAATCCGAATAACAAACCAAAGATCATCTGCTACTGCTATCTGTGGGAAGCTGTATTGATATGCATGCTTATCTGTCATTCTGATTGATTACTCTTTATCTCTGTATCTGGTGTATATAAATTCATGCCTTAAAATTTCACTCCTATGTCTGATGAAGTGGACTTAATCCATGAAAGCTCACATTAAAAATATAGCAGTCTTTAAAGTGCTGCAGTGTTTTGTTTTGTTTTCTGAAATGCCTGAACCGCAGAATAACATAGCTACTACTCCAAAAAATTCAGTTTGTTTCTGGTTCCAACAGTATAAAGGAGAGATTATCAAAATACAATAAAACCCTGTTTTACAGAAAAAGTCTGTTCTGTAGCTTTTTCCTTAAATTGTTTTTTTCTGTAAAACAAGGCATTCCCATAAGAATGCATGGGGGGGGGAGGGACATTCCTGACTCCCGAAATAATAATTTTTTTTTTAAAAAAACACTCCACCTCCTCTCCAGACCACTCTACTGCCACCCACAGGGCCCAGAATGGCTGTAGGTGGTCTTTTATAGCCTACCAGGCGCGCTCTGGGAAATGGTGTTCTGTAAAATGGGACACATTTTCAGCAAAAAAAACTTCTGTAAAATGGGGATTCTGCATAACAAAGCTTCTGTAAAATGGGGTTTTACTGTATATCTTTTTTTTGTGGGGGAGGTTTCTTTGAATTTTGTTCAGGAGCAGATAATTATCAATTTAATATGGCCTTTGAAAGCCAAAGGCTAGGATCCAACATTTCCTCCTGCCCTCAGCAAAACTTGCAAGTAGAATTTTTTCAGGATTCCCTGGCTAGTAGGAAAGGTGGGAATTATCACTTATTTCCTTTTTCCCTGTAGCTTTTAGCACTACAAGCTATTCTGTAACATCCTGCAATAAGAGATTTTCAGAAGAAGGGGAAAGGATGTTTGCTTAGAAAAGGTTGCGATGTTGAAAAGAATACATTTGGAATACAAAAGTTTATTGTGCACAGGGATGAATGACCACTGAGAGAGCTCCCTGGAAAGGAAGGATCAAATAGCATTTATTCCCAAGAGATGTATTCAAGAGGTCTATCAGCTTTCACTTTGTCTTTGGTCTGCAGTGTGGATAGTTGCTAATGGATTCTAGTCACTGAACTAATTTAATTTAATTAACAGATGCATCTCCAGTAAATGAGTACAATCAAATAAGTTGATCATGAAAGGAAAGAAAAAGACAAATGTTCTAATAATGAAGGAGTAGGCCAATAAGCCTTAGGCAAAAGCAGGAGTGTGCTAAAGAGGAACTGCATCAGATGACATGAGAATACAGAACAGCATAGTCTTAATATATTATAATTTCCTACTGCAAACTGTTTAAATGTAATGTAAGGTATACATTCCCCACCCCAGAAATCATTTAATTTGTTTAAGGTGGTTCCCAGCTTGCTATGATCACAGAGCCATCTCCTGTGGCACATATGAAATGAGAGATGCAGGATTTAGCACCGGGACTGCAATGGACTGCTGCAGCCTTGAGAATATTAACAAGGTGTGCCTTCACAATCAGTTTATTTGGCATGGCCTCTTCCACCTCCATTATTAATGTGAATCAGAATAGTGAAATACTCCCTCTGCTCACTTTTGCTGCTGGACCCAATATGATGGTTTCTAGTGGCATTTTCTCCACTGTGAGGGCCATCACCCCACCCAAAGGGGCTCATCTGCCTGTAGCCATTGGCCCCTTTGGGGAGTCAGGTTATTTACCGCTGCCCAACAATCGGCGCAGAGTCATTGGCTGTATGGGCTATTCCACTGTTGTAGTGGGCTGTCTGGCCAGATAGGTGATGCTAGATTACCCATTATTAGATGACCATGTTTCATGGTTATACTAGCAGAGGTTGCCCGGCGTTGCCGGGCTGTTTTAAATTGTGTTGGAAGGTTAAATTGTGTTAATGTTTGTTCAAAATTGCTTAGACTATAATTTTTAAAATGTTTATTTATACAATTTTTTTGGCTTGTCTGGCTGTTTTATGTAACTGAATAATGTTTTAGTTTTTTTTTAAATAGTTGTACCATAGGTAATAATTTTAATAATGTGAAAGTAAATGTTTTTTACATTCAATGTTTTTAAAATGTGTTTAGTTGTTTTGGGTTTTTGTTTGAGTTAGAACTCAGCACAGGATTTTAATATTTATTTTATTTTATTTTATTGACATATGTTTGTGATTTGTGTTAAATTGTGTTTTCATGTAATTTTTTTCACAACCCCCCACCTACTGATATTAAAGGGAAACTCCAATCGGGACCTTCAGGCGCCGTTTGTGAGGGAAAGAAGTGTTTGCGTGGCTGTGAGGTTTTTTTTTTTTTTGGGCTCCGGCTTCCTCAGCGTTCTGTGTGCTCATGTCGTGCAGGACTCTGGGCTTATAGTTATGGGTTTGTGATTTTTGGTTGTGGTGCATTTTTTTCCTGTGGCTCGATTTTGATTGGCCATGGCGCGTTTCTCAATGTCCTTTGTGGTTGCGCCTCTCTGCCTGATTGGCTGTGGCGTGGCGCAAAGAACATTGGGAAATGAAGTTGTTTCCCTTTTTCGTGTTTGTGGGGCTGTTGCCCCACTGGCGCATTTCTCAATCCTTTGTTGACCTGCGGACCCAGTTTGGCCATGTGCATGAAGGGTGTGTGCGGGCTAGTAGGGCCAGGCTTAGGAACCTATGCAAAGTTCCAACGGCTAACGCTTGGTTTTATAGGTTAAGATTAGAGCAAAGGCCAACATTTAGAATAGACTTTCCCAGTTCTAGATTTTCTGGTCAACCTCTGGGGAGTTACGGAAATTAGATTTAAATAATCTGAAATAACTTGTGACCATTAAATAGATCACAACCCAGTCTTAGATTTTGGCTTGCTGAATTTGGCAACTTTCATCTCATTTTTTTGCAATGGAAGGATGACAGCAATGTTAGGAATATCAGGTCTTTTCTTGTCTTCAATGGTATATCATATGTGTGCTATGTTTAATTTGTGTATCCTCATGTTAAACATTCCCGACTGGAAACAGTGCAACTTCAAATCTGAATATCCATTCAAAATATGAGAGTGCTACCTCAACTAAGAAAAAACTTTTAAAATTGGACATCTCCATTTTTGTCATAAGTCAGAACTGATTTGTTGGCATGCAATTATTACTATAAATACTGTGGGCAGGGGGAACTCTCAGTGTCTCTTCATGGCTTATGATCTGAGGGGGAATCCATCTTGCATCAATCCAATGAACTACTACTGTAAATAGTTGGGAATGGTTTACAATAGAATGGGAAGAGATGAACCTAGGACAACTGGCCTTGTTTATGCCAACATAGCTAATGCTCTACACCTTAGAAGAAATTACTTTTAATACTAGAGAGACAGTACCCTTCCACATATGTGATGTCCATGTTATAGCTATTATTCTTATTCATAACACCTACAACCCTAGATACTCTAAAAAAAACATTCCACTGAATTTTCAAGACTTTTATTGCACATTTGCCTGCAGGCTGCTTACACTGGATTTTCACCAGAGCTATTTGGGGTAAGGTTTATTTCAGAATCAAGTAGAGGTTTATGAGCTATCTTCTGCTCCAGAGATCAATAGAACGTGACACAGTAGTGAGAGTGCTCATACAGACAGTTCACAAAATTAATCTGATGTTTTCCAGCTGTCTTTTGGAGAAGCCAATTAGAGTTCCCATTTTTTAGCATAAAACATCATTATGAAACCTCTTTATGTTCATTTATTGTGTCCTTTTTGCACTTAGAACTGAACAGGGTGAGTTTAGAGATGATTATCTTCAAAATCTATTAAGAAGTATAATTTGAAAATATGGTTTTTTAAATGAAAAAAAAAAGTTCTGAACCAACATTTATTTTCTATAATATCCACTAGCAGTATCATTTAGCATACAAAAATAAATGATCTAGAGAGAGAGAGAGAGAATAGCAAAATTTTAATAAATCGGTATGGCCACTACTAAAAGTCCTTGACACTATTTGTAATGGCTAATTGATTCATAAAGCAGCGAAATGAGCTATAAGAGGACAACATATAAATTTAGAACAAAAGGACAAATATTACTCTAACGCGCTCTTACATTTTGACCTCTGGGCTAATCTTATTAAGAAACAGGTTACTAGGTTCTTTGTTGGCAAATGGAACATTAATGAGATCACTTTGCAAAAAATCCTATCTTTAATATCCAGAGAAAGTTACATTTTCTAGAATAATTGTCCATCAAATGCTTCAACTCTAGTATTAATTGCTTCTTTCCAAATTCTAATAGCAGCTTGTTATGCAGCAAAGGGATCTAAAGAAAAGAACATACAGAGGGCAAAACATACACTGGCAAAAAATAACAACAAAAGGAACAGTGGAAGGACTCATAGAAAGTTAACACCATTTAATATCAGAATCCACAGAGAGGTTTTGTCCCTTTTCTCCCCCTGGTCCTTTTGTTTGAAGAAGAGGATTAGGAAAGTTACCAAAATATTGGGCAGAAATAGGTCAGTATCATCACAAAATGACATTCACCAACATAAAGACCTTTCTTTGGACTCCAGTAAATGTCATTTGGACTTCAACGCATTTGTCTGGTAGGAACACATTCATCATGAAACTTGTTTCAGGAAATGTCCCACTCTGCTATGCAACTGTTCTTGAGGATTCCATCAAGATAAATGTTTAAGACTAGCAGAAAAATACTTATTCATCTGAAAATGCAGGCTCTCCGTTGGCCAGACATACTATGTTGTTGACAGATGTCAAAAAACAGAAACGATCAAGGCTCTGTGGGCATATCATATTTATAGCCACCTTCTCTCCAATGATCTTCAGATCTCTTACTTGCAGGTTAACCCACTTTTCCCCCTCAAACCACCTCATGAAATAAATTGGATTAAAAGGCTGGTTCAAGGTTATTTAGTGTAAGGTACCAGAAAATAAACAGGCAGATTTTGACAGCAAAGTTTGACCTTGCACCACCGTGGCAATTTACAGATAAAGAGAACTGCTGTCTTTATTTCTGCCACATTACAAGGCAGCCATATATACTTGTGGTTGCATTTGTGGTGCAGAAAAGATCAAAACCTCAGCAAAAGTTTAGAATGGACAAAAGATTTGAGTTTGTGTTATTAACACATATCTCAAAGCAATACCTGCAGATATCCAAATGGCGATACTCTATCTAGAGTTTGGCCCAACAATATCCAAATAATCCACATGAAGATGTCAGTTTGGATTATTTCCTCAACTCGGGTGTGACTGAGGTACTGAAACTATCTATTTAGCAAGAAGTCCTTACTGAAACACCCTACCCATCACCAGTTTCTCAATGAGTTTCAAGGTTGCCCACAGATCTGGACTCAGCAATTTTTTGATTCAAGTCCACCACTTCTACCTTAGAGACAGATGCTAGTTGCTACTAACACTGCTCTTGTAGGATGGTGTTATTGCAATTTATCACTGAAAAACATTAACAAGGAAGCTCAAATGTATTACAGGATATATTCATATAATATTCAGTAGCTTAATATTTGGTCATGCATTTGAGGGCACACAATGTCCCTTTTTCTGTATACCTAACTTGGTTATTTTAGCAGAATCACCACTATGACAGCCCCATGGTAGTGAACCTTGGCACTCCAGCTGTTCTTGGACTTCAATTCCCAGAAGCCCTGATCAGCAGGAGTGCTGACTTGGGCTTCTGGGAATTGAAGTCCAAGAACACCTGGAGTGCCAAGATTCTCCACCATTGGCTTAGGCAATGAATTCCCCAAGGAGGACACACACTGGTCTTTTGTTATAGCTTCCTGAGGTCAACTGACATGAACTCATGATCGAGAAAGTTTTGTTTGATTTCTAGGCTGCCTTTCCTCTGGTTTCTGTAGCTTGTGCTCCTGTGAGAATGTGCAAATATGCTCTAGAACACGGATTCTCAACCTGCGGCCCACAGGCCAAATGCAGTCCCCCCACCACTTCATAAGAACATAAGAACATAAGAACAGCCTTGCTGGAACAGGCCACAGCCCATCCAGTCCAGCATTCTGTCTCACACAGTGGCTCACCATTTCCTTCAGGGTATTCCCAAGCAGATGCCTTCACCTGCTTAGGATTCCCTGGAAATGATATTGAGAGATATCCTGCCTATCTCTCCAACCCGGAGGTTGTCCTTAAGTATCCATAATTATAGCCATTGATACTCTTGTCCTCCATGAACTTGTCTAATCCTTTCTTAAAGCTGTCAAGACTGACAGCTGTCACCACTTCTTCTGACAGGGAGTTCCATAGACCAGTAATCCTCTGGGTGAAAAAATACTTTCTCTTATTTGTTTGAGAACTAGTACCCAAAAGTTTCATCGAGTGTCCCCTAGTTCTAGTGTTATGCGATAGGGAAAACAGTTTTTCCTTATCTACTTTGTCCACACCGTGCATGATTTTATAAACTTCAATCAGGTCACCTCTTAGACGTCGTCGTTCAAGAGTGAAGAGGCCCAACCGTTGCAGCCTCAGATGGTAAGGAAGGTGTTCCAGTCCCCTAATCATTCTGGTTGCCCTCCTCTGCACTTTTTCCAGCTCCATAATATCCTTCTGGAGGTATGGCGACCAGAACTGTACACAGTATTCCAGATGGGGCCTCACCATAGATTTATAAAGAGGCAAAATGACACTTGCTGACTTATTTTCTATACCCTTCCTAATGATCCCTAGCATTGAGTTTGCTTTTTTCACTGCTGAGGCACACTGGGTTGACACCTTCATTGAGTTGTCCACCAGGACACCAAGGTCCCTTTCCTGGTTTGTCGCAGAGAGTTCAGACCCCATCAGTTTATAAATGTAATTGGGGTTCTTTGCCCCAACATGCATCACTCTGCACTTACTAATGTTGAAACTCATTTGCCACTGTTTTGCCCACTCCCCCAGTGTCGAGAGATCCCTCTGAAGCTCCTCACAATCTCTCACAGTTTTCACTACCCTGTATAATTTAGTGTCGTCAGCAAATTTGGCTACCTTGCTTTTTACTCCTACCTCTAGATCATTTATGAAGAGGTTGAAAAGCAGGGGTCCCAGTACTGAACCTTGGGGGACCCCACTCTTTACTTCCCTCCACTTGGAGAAGTATCCATTTAGTGCTACCCTCTGTTTCCTGTCCCTTAGCCAGTTGCTGATCCAGGACAAGACCTGTCCCTTTATTCCATGACTGGTAAGTTTATTCAAGAGCCTTTGGTGTGGGACCTTGTCAAAAGCCTTCTGAAAGTCCAGATAAACAATGTCAACTGGATCCCCCTTATCCACATGCTTGTTGACACTCTCAAAAAATTCCAACAGATTAGTGAGGCATGATTTGCCCTTGCAAAAACCATGTTGGCTCTCCTTTAGCAGCGCCTTCTCTTCTATGTGCCTATTAATTCTATCTTTTAGGATGGTTTCCATCACTTTACCTGGGACACATGTCAACCAGGAAGTGCCATGTGGTGGATGGATAAAGGGCGAAATGCCCATCCAGCCCCCGAAGGTGTCTGAGATAGTGTGACCCAGTCCCCAGCTTTAAAAGGTTGAGAACTCATGCTCTAGAAAGTTTCCATCTTCATGGTTTTTGGTGTCTTGCAAGGAAGACAATAGAAGGAGCCGCAGTAGGGCTAAACACAACTTTATTGCATGATGGTCAGGGTGAACATGTGGTAATGGCGGAGATACAGCTCTATTTATACAGTCACTATACATTTGAATATGGTTACACGGTAGCTCATTGGCTACTGTCCGCGTGACGTCATCGTTCGTCACGCCCATCTTGTCCAGGTGCTGTGTGGCGGGAAGGTTTCCCGCTCTGAAGGTATTCGGAGAATCTGTGCCATGTGAGCCAGATGCTCGCTACTGCCACCTGTGGCCACTTAGCTCACATCCTTATACAGCTTGATACAATGTGTCTCTGATTAGATACAATTGGATACATTGACTGGGTACATTCTGTTAAAGGGAACCTTGCAACATTCATTCAAAACATAACATGGTTTCAGCTCATTGTTGGAATATATCAATACCTTTAAGGGTTGAGTGTACAAAAGCTTGCAAAGTCTGTTAGGCAATGTCCACACTTGGCTTATTTTAACCTGTCACTTTGTTGGAAGATTCCTTGAGACAGACTCTGTACATGTATCATGAACACTATATTTCTTTGTGAGTCAATGCTCAAGTAACTGTAACTGAGGAAGTTGGCACTCTCACTTTGTCCTGTTTGCATTTCCAAAAGAAAATCTCTATAGGATATGTTAAATTTGGCCTCTCTCTCTCTCCCCCACCCCTCTCTCTCAACTATGGGGCCATGGTGGCTTAGTGGTTAAGACACTGAGCTTGATGACCAGAAGATCAGCAGGTCAGCAGTTCGAGACCTGAGCACTGTGTGATGGAGTGAGCTCCCATCATCTGTCTCAGCTCCTACCAATCCAACAGTTTGAAAGTAAGAAATTAGACAATTTGGTAATCAAGTTGTACCCTGACTTAGATGTCTGGCTGTGGAGCCAGAAGTTGGGAGCTCAATTCCTCACTGAGCATCCCAGAATGTGCAGCCTTAGACAAAAGAAGAAATGGTAAACCACTTCTGTGTATTCTCTATGTAGAAAACCCTAGAAACAGTCACCATAACAAGTCAGAATTGACTTTGACAGCACACAATTATTATACCTCTAAATTTAAATATCCATCTTCAACGGTTTAGTGCATGTGGATTCTCCATTAAAAAAAAATATGAATACAGCATCTGAATAATGGGTTTCCACCTGTGAATCTGGAGGAGGGAGCTCAGGGTTTTAGCTACACAGATGTCCAGTTTCCTCTGGCTTGAGGTGACCTACCTGGAGATGTTGGGTTTTGGCCCTAGCATATCTAGCCAAAGATGGCACCTACTGATGAGTGAGGTCCACTATGGCTTCGGACTGGCATGTGCCCTCAGTAATTATTGAAGATCCCTTATCCCAATTTCTTTTGTATCATGAGACCTTTTAGTCAACTTTCCAGCCATAAGTAAGCTAACCTTATGGCACCACAGATTACTTCCAAGACATGAAGGCATATGAGTTTTGAGCAATCGAGCAGATAAGGGAAAGGAGGTGAATATCAAAGTATTTGGATAAGCAAAAGGGCACATTATTTTATTCCTAGTCTACAAATTCAGAACACCACTTCCCTAGCCTTGATATACAACTGTTAAGGCAAGTTGATTACAGGTGTACAACTGGAATCGCACACAGGAATGCCGTCCCCTTCCAGGTGTATGTACATGTGTGTGTCTCAAGAGCCAAAGGCTGTGAAATGTATGCAAGAAGCATTACATGCCCTTCACATGTGTCAGGTAAATTGACACCTTTGTCTAGCCTCAACTCCTTTATCAAATGGGTCTCTTCTGCATTTTGTCCTTCTAAAGGTGAAGGCTCCCAAAGAGCTCATTTACCTGGCTAGAAACGATGCTGTTTCTCATTCTACACCACTTTGCTGTCTGCAAGGACTTAAACAGCGGGAGCAGAGTATGACACACCAGCAGCAACTGTGGCCTGCCTTCTCTTCTATGCTACTCTCACATAATTACCGGCTTCCCCCCTTTCTACTGCAATTATCTCTTCTCCCTTTCCTTAATGATCAGCTGCAGAATTAAGCTGATTTTCTCACTCTTCCCTTGTTGCCATGACAACTGGCCTGCACCTGCTACCGGATGATCAGTGGCACTTTTGGAGGGGGGAGATAGAGAGAGACAATATAAACCACAATGGGAACAGTTTGTGGGGTTTTTTTGCCCCTATACATTAAACGTGCAGAGTAAAATTGTGGAAGGGAGAGGAAAGGAGGTTTGCAAAGAGAAGAGCTAAAATGTTGAATGAAAATACACACCAAGATAGTTTATATATAGCTTAGAGGAAAATCAATTTTATTTCCCCACAGATTAGGCCCAAAACTGTCTCTATGAAATTTGCATAGCTATGGAAAAACACCACCACCACCACCACCACCACAACAACAATAGTAATAATTTCGTGTCAGAAATTATTCTGGGTTGAAAGGATTTTTGCTGGAGAAACTCCTCTTGGGGAACACCTGGCAGGGCAGGTGTGGGGGTCCTAATGGAAATTCGATTCGATTTGATTTTTAATTTGTACCCCGCCCTACCTACTCAGCTTGTAGGCCGACTCAGGGCAGCTTCCAATATAATTAAAAATACAATATAACAAAACCAAAATATAGAAAAACATACAGAATATCAATAAGAAAAAATCAAAAAATCAAGTACAATAAATATCATACAATCAATTCAAAAAATACAATAAACATAATTCATATGAAAAACAGCATATCAACAGAATATCAAAAAACCCTGAGAAACAGTAACAGAAATAGAGCTAAGTTAAATTACATCATAAATACAATAATCAAGGCAGAAGTAAATAAAATAAGCGGTACAAATCACATAATACAAAATATCACATTGCAATCAAAAATCTTAATATCACTAATAATATGAATACAATATAACACAGTAGCCCTACCAAAGTTTCCCCACGCCAACAAAATCAAAGTAACATATACAAGTTCATATAAACGTACAGTTTAAAGTAAATAAATAAATATGGCCCCTGCCTGGTGGCTCACACCAAGATAGTAATCAAGAGCCCCTTTATCTTTTTATGTATAGGGTGTTATAATTGTTTTTTTTAAATTTGGTTTACATGTTTTTAGAATTGATGCAAGCTGCCCTGAATCGGGTTTGCCTGAGTGGGCGGCATAGTAGTTTGAAAATTAAATTAAATTGAAATTTAATGTCCCAAAGATCTTTTCCCACTGTAGTGGTCCCTATTTATCTACTTGCAATTTCTTGCTTTCAGACTGCTACGCTGGCAGGTGCTGGGACAGAGACGGGCATTCAAGCCATCATGCAGTACCCAGATCTCGAACTGCCGACTTGCTGGCCTTCCAGCTTACAAGGCAAGCTTCTTAAGCACTGAGCCACTGCAGCCTCTCAACAACACAATATAAAAATAAAAAACCCAGTATGATCACTCATAACATAGCATACATACTTTGCTAGTCCCACAGAAGTCAGTGGAACTGTATGAGAGGTATGAACGTGCTTTGAACTCAGTCACCTCAGCATTCCTGGACAGTATTAGACAGGGCAGCTCAGGCGAGCTTCTGCCATGAGGACTAGTATTACAGGCCAACAATATGAATGAATGGGAGAGACTCTACATACACACACAGTTAGCTGGAACTCCTAGATCAGGAGTTCTCAACCTTTTAAAGCCAGGGGCCGGGTCATGCTCCCTCAAACAGCTTCAGGGGTTGGACAGCCATTTTGCCCTTCCTCCACCACATGGCACTTCCTGGTGTGGTGGAGGCAGTGGGGAGGGGACCACATGGAATGTCGCTGTGGACTGCATCTGGCCCCCTGGCCACAGGTTGAGAATCTGTATCCTAGTTCAAAGGCAGGCCAGTTATGGTACTGCAGATGTTGTTAGACTGTAATTCCCACCATCCTTCACTGGTGGCCATATTGCTTAGGCTAATGGGAGCTTCAGTTAATCATCTGGAGGGTGAAACTTTGTCTCCTCTCTGTCTTAGACAAAAAGACAAATTATATCTGCATGTAATTCCTTATTTTCAGTTTCCTCTGAAACTAAAACAGCCAGAGCTTACGTAGAACATAGCCTAAGTTGTAGATACTGCTACAAAACAACACCAATATTTCCTAGTTACCTTCAGTTCGGTTATATTAATACAAGTAATAATACAACTTGATACAAGGGCTGACTTTTTCTTGCTACCTGGCCTTTCACACTCTAGAAATTAAAATTCACTTATTCAAGTCTTTCCAAAAACTGACACTGGCAGAAAGGATGAATCATAAATACAGTTGTATTTACAGAAGTATTCCTGCAAGTTACTCCACATGTAACTAAAAGTGTGTATTGGAAATTATTCACTTCACTTTTTCATCGAAAAAACTACCAGTACAATACAAAGCTGTACTTCCTTTGTGCCATAGTGTCACTTCTAACTTATTGCAATCCCAATATGATTTTCAACTTTAATGAGTTTCCACAGGCAAGCAGGTCTCCTAATTCTAGTCAGTCAGCATCTGCTACACCTCACCAGTTCTCATAAAATTGTGCCTAGAAATAAACTCACGATAAATAGGTACCACTTCAGTGGAAAGGTAAACTGCATTCCGTGCACTCCGGTGTCTAGTCATGCCTGCCACATGTCCATGAAAATGTTTGCAGTTGCAGGCAGCGCTGGCTCTTTGGTTATAAATAGAGATGAGCACTGAACCCCAGAGTCGGATATGACTGGCTTTCGAGAAAGAGTGACCTTTACCTTACAATAGAAGCACACATTGTTCTACAATATTACAATATTCTAAAGCTCCTTTTGCCAGAACATTCTAGCATTCTTATATTAGACCCATAATGATTCTAACATTCTTAGTTTAAAGAGGTGACATGCTCTTCTAATGTGCTCAGATCACCAATTTTGTGAAGTGTAAGAACTCATTAAAGATGACAGAAGAAGTGTGTCTGGAAGTGTTAAAGGAGAAAATAATGTTAAAAATTTTAAAAGTAAAGTACTGTACATGCTGAAGGATCCCAACTAAATTAGTTGGAAAATGCTGTCTTAGTAGGACTGAAAAGATATATTCATCCCAATTATATGTCTTAATGTAAAGATGTGTTTTATATTCTTTTCATTGTGGAACAAATAAACTCTTGCAAATAAAGTGTTACTCATGAAGAAAGAAAACTGGGTAACATATTGAGCTACGAAGTTAAATGCTGTTTAACTGTGACAAATTAAGTGGAAAGCAGTTTTTAATACTGGGTAAGCTACTGTAACACCTGAAGAAGAAGAAATGATGGTGAGCATGCAACCTGAAGTGCATTACTCCTCCTTCAAAAACTACACCAAATAGCATTATTCACAAAGTTAAAATTCATTTCTAGACCACTTTCAAACTGTTGAATAGTACAGCATTATGTACTGGCAGTTTTCAGTCTTCAGATTTGATAATAGCTGATTTTCCGTCTTCAGAGTAATTTACAAACATTAACACTTTATTTTGTTGTAATGATAAATTCAATATTTTTGAGATGGGTCCTTTTGAATCTCACATGGCTACAATGATTCACATCACACTTAGACAATTGCAGTGTACTGTATACGAGACTGCTCTTCGTAAATGTCTCGTTCAATTAGTGCAAAATATGGCAACTAAACCACAAAGGCACACTTAGAGATACATTCAACAGTGCTTTCTCTTGCGTAGCTCTCAAATTGTACAAAAGGCAATGATTTGTCTTCACTCTTTGTTTTCAAAAGCACATCATGAAATATATTTTCAATTTGGCCTTTTATATGTTTGATAGTCCTATTGAATTTAATATTTCTAATAATCACTTTTTTTAAAAAAAACTTGTTTTCAATTTGTTGTACATTAGCTTGTGACTTAACAGAAAAACAATAATTACAAACACTGTTTTAAATTTTCATTTTGGCCATATAAAGGAAACTACAATTTATCTAAAGTTACATAGTCCAAAATGGTTACAATTGCAAAGATAGCTTTTTATGGCCTAGCTACAGTAAAACCTGAAATGTAACTTTTCAAAAAGGGAAAATCTGGAAAGAAAATGAATTCATTTCAGTCAATTTACTTACTCATTCCATCTGGCATAGGTATGAAACAATGGCAAAAGCTCAGTTTTGCATAATGAGATTAACCAGACCATGTAGTATTCATTTACTGTCAGAGTATGTCACTTGCAACTAAAAGTGTCCCTGTTCTTTCCAAGGGCAACTCAGTAGGGTTTCCTGCTTGGCCTCTACCAAATCAGAAAACAGAGCAATACTTTTGCCTGTAAAGCAGAAAAAATGCCTTATGAATGCACTGATTTTCCCCTATTTTCATCTCCAACTTTCCATTGTGCCAAAACATAATATCCTTAACCAGAAAAATCAAAGCCAAGAGGATTCATGAGCAGCAGTGTTCCTAAACCCCTAAATAATCAAGAACTGAGTGTGTAGAATTAACAGATAATGTGCGCAGTCACAAAGGGGGTATTTACTAGTCGCCAGAATTTTCTTGGCCACACTGTAAAAAATTAAGATTTTTTTATAACTAGGTTGCTGTTTTGCCTTTGCTTGTGAAGATCACTGTCTATACTCCAAAATGTAGTCTCACCTTTTTGACATAAACAGAGAACAAACCTCTAACACTAGACAGCTGTTTGTTTTCATATACCAAGATATTCTGGAATTACATCAGGATGACAAATGACATAATTCCTTCTGATTAAAAACAAGAACCCTCCCCCAAATCACAAAGGCATTTACCCCCCTCCCCCCCAAAAAAAGGGGAGGAGGAGAAAAAGGATATTCATAGTATCAGAGTTTTGTCTACTAGAAGTACCGATGACTGTTTTGTCTCTTGTTTTTGCAACCTCATAAATATCCTATGTTCATAAATGCAACAAATGGCAAAGTAGAATCACCTCATAACAATGTTATTACTCACAACATTGAGTAATTATGCATTACAGCAAAGTCTTTTCTGAATCTCTTATGCATACGGAAGAGCCATGACCTTGAAATCTGCACTAAAATATAGTGGCACTAGAGCCATGGCTACCCAAAAACACAGTCTGGTTCTACACACATATGCTTGTCACTTGCTAATGTTGAATGAAGCTTATTGAAAAGTAAGTTGTTTCAGCACAGCATAGGTTCGCTCACTTCATCATGGCAAGTAATGATTTAAATTTCTCTGTTCATGAAATGGTTGCTGTAGTGTTTTAAAAACAGTTGCTGAAATTCTGCTGTTTAGCATATTACGTTACACTAAAATCAGCCTACTGAATCAATGGGGATTTAGTGAACCATTCCTCCATACATGTTGTTTCAAATGGACCTACTCTACACAGCACTGTGGTGGCTTAGTGGTTAAGACGCTGAACTTGAACACTGGAAGGTTGGGTTTCAATACCTGAGTGCTACACGACGGATCCTGGAAACATGAAAGGAGCCTCATTCGGGTGTCACCTGAGCGGAGTTTTTCCAGCAAAAATTATTTTAACCCAGAGTAATTTCTGACACAAAATTTATTTATTTTACTTTACTAAAGCCAGTTGCAAATACTGTAAAGTAAGCCTATTTGAATCAATAGAACTTGCAAAGGAGCTGACTACTTGCCAAATTCCCAATTCAATGGGCCTACTCTAATACATTAGTTGTTTTAAATTAATTTAGACTGGGCCACATATGAATCTGAAAACAAACATTGTGAATTTATTATACTAGTTTTTGGGGATTTTTTGCCCTGGCCTGCTGGGCAGGTATAAATTTCATTGGTGGTTGGGGTGGTTTTGGGGTGTGCCTGCACACACAGGTAGGGGGAAAAGAGGGGGAAAGAGAGGGGGGAAGAGAAAGAGGGGGGAAAGAGAGAAGGGGGGAGAAAGTGAAAGGGGGAAGAGAGAGAGAGAGAGATGGGGGGGAGGGGATTCCTTCTCTCCGGAAGGCGAAGGCATGGCTTTCATCTTCTGGAGAGAGGGGAATCACTTCTCCCTTGGTTGGCTGGGGAAACTTTCGTCCCCAGCCATCCAAGAGAGAAGCTAACCCTCTCCGTGAAGGGGATTCCTTCTCTCCGGGAGGCGAAGGCACAGCCTTCGTCTCTTGTTTCCCCACGGCCCCGGAGGCCGGCGCCGGCCTTGCTGTTGCTTCAGGGGGGAGGGGTAGCCCCTTCTCTCCCCACGCAGCTTCGGCGAGGAACCGGGGAGAGCCCACGTTGGCCAGGTTTTTTTTAGCATGTGGCACTTTCCTGGCCACCTCTGCGCTCACGCCCTTCAGCCTCATTGGCTGAGAGGTGGTGCTGCGTGGAGGACGCTGGGCATTGTAGTTTTTTTGGTCGTGTTCGTGGGGCGTTTGCCCGACTCGTGGCTGGCGGACCCTTGCGGCGATGCTCCAAGGGTTGTCAGGTAAGTGTAGTCAGCTCGGTACGGGATAGTAGGGGCGGGGGCGGGCATGCATACTGGACACAAACGGTTAACGGACCTTCTTATAGGTAAAGATGGAACTATAGAAGCCAATAACAGCTATAATAGCAATTACAGAAGAAATATAAACAAGTATAGCTAAGAACGGCAAGATCGAGTCAAGATCAATTGTATGGACTCTTCATTTTGTTATCTTACAGGAAGCTGTGTCAAAATCTTAAACCAACATTTTATAATATGGTGCCAATTATTCACTAATGCTCATTAAAGCAAGCCTGACAGATTCTGTCATGAGTAGTACTAAAGAAACTCTTTAATATAGTAACACGATAACATCCAGAGAAACTCATGTTGACTCCGAGCAGTCTATGGTTATCAGTATGTTGAAATCAAGACAGGTACTTGAGGCAAGGGCTTTCATTGTGATATTTAAGTCTCCTATTCTTCCGAGGATAGGTAAATACTTCTGATTTTGATCTTCTCTGCATGCTTTCCTTGCTGATACTTTTCCGGGCCAGCTACTTGAACTCTGCATTGCCTCAGACCTTGATGTCTGTCATGCTACATGACTGCCCCAAATTAAATGTTCTGATATATTTTACTCATGAGTTATGTTTAAAAAACAAACAAAAGGAAACCTTAAAAAAGATTAGTCTTCTACTGGATCCAATGAAGCTGTTTGATAGTGGCTGACAACAAGACCAAAAGTAGGCTGGCTGGAACAAAAAATCTAGGTAAAAGCTGAACCTTAAAGAACACCAAGAGAAAAACTGAGAAATGCTAAGGCCACGTTGAATATCTTGTGATAATTCACAGAATAGTCTATATTTATTTATTTCTGTTATCAGCATGTACTTTTCATACTGTTTGCATTAGAACAAAACAGGAGCAATAACTGTACCATTAGCAACATATCTAAAGCTACCATATTGTTCTACTATCAAGACTTTGAATACTTAGATGAATTCTGCGGGGGTGGGGGGGAGACAAAATTGTGCCCTACGCCTATAAGCTGTGCTCCTCTGCTTGAAGGCTTATACATACTAGAGCTGTGAATGCGAACCTTGGCACTCCACCTGTTCTTGAACTTCGATCCCCAATAAATGTGGAGTAAACCCATTCGTGTGGATTCATAGGAACTTGGGCTTCTGGGAATTGAAGTCCAAGAACAGCTGAATTGCCAAGGTTTGCCATCACAGTACTAGAGTTTCAAACTGGTGATCTTTTAAGAAATGCTTGACAAGTACAAACGATGTGCATGCCAACACAAACAGATCTAATCAACATCTCCCAGACATAACACATGCAACAGAGCATAATTATTTTTTGTGATCACACCTCTCTGAATTGCAGTTTTCATTAAACACCACCATCTAAACGCACATTTCAAAACAAAATAATCAGAGAAAATGCATACATTCGGGCCTAGATGTGCACCTTCCACAAGAGTGTATTCATAATTGAATAATTCCAATTCAAAATCATTCATAAATAAATTTTGGTCATATTTTTTAAAAAAGCATACATTAATCCAGAAATAGAAAAAAGGAATTTAGAAATTAACACACACACAAAATGGCAAAGTATCTATCCCACAGCAGTTAAGAGCCAATGTATTTGCAGAAGAAAAGTATCAAAGGGGTAAAATGTCTGTTTCAATAAGTTTTTAGACTCTAACCAAAGTTCTATACTCACTGATTATATGCTACCTAAATTAATCAATCTGCATTTGAAAGAAAATGTTCCTGGCTCAGAGCTTGGAAATGTTAGTTGCTTATAATAGCAACTGTCAGAAACTGTCAGCCAACATAGTTGCTGGCTGGGGGATTCTGGGACCTATAAGACAATCTACCCTTGCCAAATATTCCACGCTCTGGACATAACCTATTTCCTAGCTGTTCTCCTACAGTACACCAATAAATTAGTCCTAGATATGCATTTGACATGAAACCAAGACCATACAGAGAGGATTTTAAACTCGGTCTGCTGGTACACAGTAAGATGAATTAAATTATTAAATAAATGTATTTGTTTTTCACAAAGAGAGGAAAGCTCTCACCAAGTATTGTGGGTCCTTCCACAACCTTGAATCAAAACAGAATTTACATAATGAAGTACAGATGACTTCTGGTTCATGGGAAAGGAAAAGTGTTTGTAAATTAGGTGTCTGGCCAGGTTACCCTGCTATGGTAATAGATCAGACCATACTGCCAGCAACTCAACGATGAGTGTCAGGTAGTGGTTAACTAACCTGACAACCCTGAGGACCAGCAGCTTGTGTGCCGAAGTCCACAGGGAAGGGTGATGGTCCCCAAGTGGATTAAATCCCACTTGAATCCATCTTGATGGAGGGCAGCAGCTTCATCAATACTGGCCTGGGGCCAATGAGGACTTAGTGTGCCAAAAGGGCTCAAGACCAGTAAGTGACTCAAAGAACTGGATTAGTGGTACAGGTGTCATGTTGTCATGCGGAAGGGAGCTGAAAAGCCACTGCATTCTATTTTGAGGACAGTCTTCATGGCTGAGCACCATGAGAACAGCCAAGATTTGGATTCAGATACAGTAGAAGTAGTAGTTTGTAAATTGGTAGACATTACTAGACATTTCACTCTCTCCATTACAGGTGTATTAAAAGGTATAACCATTAAATGAGAACTGAGAAACTTTTGGGAATAGGAACAGAGCAAAAATTGCTACCTACTGTAATTAACTGTGTTTAATTTTTTTCCCTGTGGAAAAAGAAGTGTTTAAAAAGTAGCAGCTAAGCACCGGTTAAATCTCAATTTTCATGCACACGAACTGGCTCCCACCCAAGTCACTTCAAATTAAATAGATAGGAGGAGGACAGATGGAGAGACAATGGACAATCACTCCCGCCTGGGAAAACCAGACCATTAACTCTGAGCCAAGTTATGTAAGGTGAGTAGCTTGGTCCCATTTGTAATTCCAGGCTCTGCTGGGATCCTGTTAACAATCTATTACTAATACAGAAAGAAATTTAGAGTGCCCATGACTGCCCTTAGGGCTGCAATGTTTAATGGGTGCCTAAAGTTTCTCTTGCAAAAGTACTTTCCCCTAATCTCTTTCTTCATTATATTGAGAAATGGGAACAAAAATCCTGAATGACAGCAAGACTACTGGCATGAAAAGAAAGGAGCCTCTTAACACAGAAGGAGACTATCCAAGATACAGTAGTTTTATAACAGTAACACTACTTGCCCACAATTCATCCCTATTTAGCATTAGGCATTGGTGCCTGTCATTAACGGGCTTTTTTGGGGGGTGCGCAACCCATGGGGTGGGGGTGGTTTGGGGAGGTGTTTTTTTTTCCTTTTTGCCTCCCCAAAAGGAAAGGAAGACGGGAGGGTAAGAATGAGGGAGGGAAGGAAAGAAGGGTAGAAGAATGACTGGAGGTAGGGAAGGAAGGACGAGAGCTGATTACCCGGCCTTGGCCGGGGGGGTATTTGTTGTATGTTTAGGTTTTTCAGACCCTAATACACCCCAACACAGACTCTCTCTCTCTCTCTCTCTCTCTCTCTCTCTCTCTCTCTCTCTCTCTCTCTCTCTCTCTCTCTCTCTCTCTCATTCAGGCACACCCACACACACAAGTGACTGATCTGGAACCCACTGTCTTGTGCATTGTCTTGCACACACACACACACACACACACACACACTCCCTGTCTCTCACTCACACAGCATTGATGTACATTGAAAATGTCTTGTTCCAGGGCTGTAGAGGCTTAAATGGAATGGGCTTGTTCCATCTGCATCAGGACCTTTCCCCATCAGTCATTCACTCTCAAGTTCAACCAATTGCAGTTCAACATGCAAATTAGCTCTCTCCAACAGTCTGTTTCCAGGCCTGGCTAGATTCTCTCCGGAATTCCAGGACCTTTACCTGTCAGTCATTCACTCTCAACCAATCACAGTCCAACATACAAATCAGCTCTTTCCAACATTCTGTTTCCAGGCCTGGCTGTTAAACTGCCGTTTTTCTCCCATGGCACCATGGGAGGTGTAGTTTCTGTTCTTTTCCCCATTTTGTGGGGCTTAGGCCCCACTCTTGGCCCCCGGACCCTCATGGCGATGGTCTCAGTTGGGCAAGGTAAGTGTGGCCAGATCTTTATGGGATAGGCTGGACGGGTGTGGACACGCATTCTGGACACGCACGACCACATCTTTCTTATAGGTTAAGATTGACTGCTTTTATTTAGAGAACTGGAAACTGGAAGGGACTGCAATGGCTTAGTGGTTAAGACACCGAACCTGATGACTGAAAGGTCAGTAGGTCAGCAGTTTGAGACACGAGTGCTTCATGACGGAGTGAGCTTCCACCTCTGTCCCAACCTAGCAGTTTGAAATCAAGAAATTGCAAGAAGATAAATAGGGAAGGTAAATAGGTGGGAAAGTAAACAGCATTCCGTGCACTCCGGTGTCTAGTCACGGCTGCCATATGTCCATGGAAATGTTTGCAGACACAGACAGCACTGGCTTTTTGGCTATAAACAGAGATGAGCACTGAACCCTAGAGTCAGATATGACTGGCTTTTGAGAAAGGGTGACCTTTACCTTTACCATACAGGAAACTGGAAATCTTAATGTGTTTGCTGCCAATACAAAGTGGTTCAGTTAAGAATATTGGATGTGGCAACATATGACACATTTCTCCTTATATTGCAGATTTAAGGCATTAAAGCCATTCTTAAAACACACTTTATATTATATTTATTGACATCTATGCTTTTGTTTTATTAACTTATACTAGGGGTTCTCAACCAGATCCAGCCCATGGTGCCAAATAATGGCTAGAATCGGCCATGAACTCATTTATGGCCATTGTAAACATGTTTATGACAGCCGTAAATGGCGGGGGGACAACCAGTCTGTTTGAGGGAGCGTGACCAAGCCCCCGACTTGAAAAGGTTGAGAACCCCTGCATTATGCTATTCTATTGATTTGTTAAAAGTGATTCAGGTGGGAGTAGTTTGCCTTGGAGACTGGGAAATTGCGGGGGGGGGGGGAGAGAGGTGGGCATGGTTCCTGTTGATTGATTGATTCGACTTGTATGCCGCTCACTCAGCATGCCGACTCAGGGCAACTCACAACAAATCAAACATTACAATATTCAATCCAAACAAAATATCAATAGGAACAATACACGTCATATTTACAAAATCATATAAGTCATAAATACTACATTACAAAGTATCACCATAAAAATACATTACAAAATATCATCATAGAAATACAACATTACAAAAAATCCTTCATTTAAAGTCCATACATTTCAGCAATCCAAACATTTCCTGTTGTCTTCCAGAAAATCAGGACTTGTTGTTTTGAGCCTAGGGTAAGTTTTCCTAAAGTGGGGAGACAGTCTAGTGCTGAATGGTTGGCAGCTACATCTGTGTCTTATCACTGAGAATGAAAGCTTCAAGGCCAAGCTGTTTAACTTCATATGAAGAAGCTCATTCCTTGGTACAGAGTTAATTAGGAGAAATAGATTCAGCTAAAGGGGGCGGGGGGCGGAGAGGTTGCTTCTGTGAAAGTTACTGCCCGATGTGTTACATAGCATGGGGGATCTAAGTCTAAGTAAGTCTGTGAAAGTTCAGGGCACCTCAGTGCCTGACTGACAGATCCTCTGAAAGAGTCTAGAAAGTAGAACTGGGTATAAAAATGAGGGCAGAGATTAGTTTATCAAACTTGTCTCTTAGGATATTATTTGTTCATCTTTGTATATTCTCTGGAACTACTTCAAGTATTAGCATAAAGTAATCACACTTATATACCGCCCCATAGCGGTTAGTGCACTTTTCCGGGTGGTTCACAAGTTAATCACCATTTTGCCCCCAACAAAATGGGTATTCATTTTGCCGACCTCAGAAGGATGGAAGACTGAGTCAACCTTGACCCTCGTCAGGATCAAACTCACAACCTTTTGGTTGTAGTGCAGCAATTTAGGTCATCCTGGCCAGGTTATCCTACTATGGTAATAGAGTAGACCATACTGCCAGCGACTCAACACCAAGTGTCAGGCCAACCCTAAGGACTAAAGGTCTTGGATGCCAAAGTCCACAGGGAAGGGTGATGGTCCCCAAGTGGATTAAATCCCACTTGAACCCATCTTGAGGGAGGGCAGCAGCTTCATAAATACTGTCCTTGGGCAGATGAGGACTTTGTGTGCCAAAAGGACTTAGGATCAGAGTGACTCACAGAACTGGACCAGTGGTATGAGGGTCATGCAGTGATACGGAAGTCAGATCAAAGGCCACTGCATTATATTCTTAGGACAGTCTTCATGGCTAATGGCCATGAGGTTCACCAAGATTTGGATTCAGATACAGCAGAAGACAGCAGCTTAACCACTGCACCGCATTCATAAATTAACGTTTTTATTTTTCTGTTCCGTTTTTCAGTAATTGCTCTTTCCTCAAAACCTTTGATCGTTTTTGTTCCAAAGTTTTTTCCCCTGGTCTGTAATTGTTAAGAATGTTTTGAAGCTTTATTTGTTCCCTCTTTTTACTACTTTTAATAAAAATAAATTTTATAGCTATTTCTTTGGTCAGTGATACTAAACCAGTCTTGCCTCTACTGGCTCCCACATAGGCTCCCTATGTGTTTGTTGGTATTTTTGCCATTTTTACCTTGTAAAGTTGGTGTAAGAACCAAAGCAGTTGCACATGTGGTTTTGGTCACTTCCTTGGCAGCACTACTTAGTCAGAATGGACTACAGTGTTGAGAAGGTACTGGGCAGGAAGTCTTCTCCCAGCCATCGACAAATTTGACTCTCCACGATTTCACCCACATCAGGGCAAATCAGAATGGTGTATCTGAGTGGCTAGTTTGAGCCTTTCTGACCAAGAGTATCATCACAATCATCATTTAAGGTACAGCACGTACAATGTAGCTTATATAATTATAAACAAACTTTGTTAAAAATTAGCTAAAATATGCATTATACATTATCAGTATAAAATGAATAGTATAAGTCAGGGGTTCTCAACCTTTTCAAGTCGGGGGCTGGGTCACGCTCTCTCAAACAGTTGAGTGGACCGGATTGTCATCTTGCCGTTTACAGCTGCCATAAATGAACCTGCAGCCGATTCCGCCAGTGACAGCTGGAACGAGAGTGGGGGCTGGATTATTTGGTGCCATGGGCTGTATCCGTTCCAAAGCTGGTGAATTTTTTTCCAAAAGTGTAAAAGGTTTCAAACCTCTGTCCCACTAACCATGGAGGCTCCTGGGATCCTGGGATTCTAGGGATCCTCAGAAGACCCTGCCAGTACCACTTGGGTGAACATAAAGCAAGAAAAGGAGTACAGTAAATCCCTGGGTTATGACGGAGGTCCGTTCCAACAGCCTCCATTGTAACCCGAAACATCCACAGGGATGCATTGAAAAATTAAAAATGGTCCTGAATTTATCCTTGTAAACTGAAACAAATACATTAAAAATTTGTAAGCCGGTACGGCATTTCCATTGGATTTGCTATTGTAAACCGGAGCAAACTTAAACCAAGGCAGTTGTAACCCGGGGTTTTACTGTACTAGGATCAGGAATGCTGTCAAATATGGGATGCCTCAGAACAGAAATGGAGCTTGCATGATTTTAACATAGCAAATAAATATAGCAAAGAAAACTACAACAGAGAGTGTGATGAATGTTCGTAAGAAAGGGCACTATAGTCTAAAGAACGGTAGCACACATAGAACTAGACGCAGAAAGAAAAGGGCAAAGGAGAAAAATCATAAAAAAGTGGAAACAGCTGGACAAGAAGAGAAAAAACATAAGGTGAGAAAGAGGAATGATTATGATTGATGATGATTGTGTGCTGACAAGAATTCTGACTTATGGCAACCCTTTCCAGGGTATTCTTGGTAGAGAATACACAGAAGTGATTTATTATTTCCTTCTTCTGGAGTCTACCTGGGATGGTGCACTTGACCTTCTCACAGGAAGCACAATGAGAAGTCAAACTCCCAACTTCTGGCACCACAGAAAAACACTTAAACCAGTGAGCTATCCAGCCAGCTGAGAAAGAGGAATACATAGGCACAGGACCGCCATCAGAAATTTCTGGGCCCCGCATTGAGCAATCCTATTTCCCCCCCACACACACACACACACACACACACACTTTTCTCTCTCCTGGCATTGGGGCGGCGGCGGCGGGTGGAATACACAATTTCCCAAAAGAAATTGATGGGCAGTTGTATCCATCTTTAGAGTTCAGTGCTCATCTCTGATTACAGCCAAAGAGCCAGTGGCCTTGATCCACAAAAGCTCACAATAAAATACAGCAGTTAGTCTTTAAGCTTTACTTGAAAGCCAGTTGTATCCAACTTTAGAGTTCAGTGCTCATGTCTGATTGCAGCCAAAGAGCCAGGGCTGTCTGCATTGATAGTTGTTTACATGGTCATGTGGCAGGCATGACTAGACACCGGAGCACACAGAACGCTATTTACATTCCTAATAATGAGCTCACGTCAACCCTCCCAGCTCTTGCCAATCTAGCAGTTCGAAAGCAAGACATTGCAAGTAGATAAATAAGGATATCTATTAGCAATTTCTTGCTTTCGAACTGCTAGGTTGGCAAGAGCTGGGACTGAGATGGGAGCTCATCATTACACACACACACACACACACACCCTCCATTTGCCCCATTTTACACACACACACACACACACACACACCTCCCCCTCCATCTCCCCCACCTACAGAGAAAGAGGAAGAGAGGAGACTCACCGGAAGGTGCAGCTTCGCCTCCACGATGAGGAGCTGAAGCTGCTGCCGGGCGGCCTCCATCCTTCCTGTGCCAGGGAGGGGGAGCCGCCACTTTGCCCACCCACTGCCCTGTCGCCGCCACTTGCCCAGAGCAGCGTGGCTAGGGGGAACTTGCTGGGCGCACTTCTTTAGGCTCATCTGTACTTCCTTCCTGCGCGCGGTCTTAATCGGCAATGCCCCCACATGAGCCTCGCTTACCCAGTGCTGAAGCCTGAAGGTCCGCAGGAGGCAGCCCCGGTGCGCGGTCTCTTCCGGACTGGGTTTGGCACGCCTCGTGGTCAAGGCTTCAGCCCACGAGGCACGCCAGTCCTGGTCCGGAAGAGACTGCGCACCGGGGCTGCTTCCTCCTGCGCACCTTCAGGCTTCGGCCCTGGGCGAGCAAGACGTGTGTGGGGGCATTGCCAATTAAGGCCGCTCACAGGAAGGAAGTACAGATGAGCCTAAAGAAGCGTGCCCGGCAAGTTCCCCCTAGCCACGCCTACGCCGCTCTGGGTTGACTCGAGGCGGAGGCAGAGCCCTCTGGCGGTGGTGGGGCATGCACAGTGGTGCTGCGCTAAAAAAAGTAAGAATAATTTTTTTAAAAAATTTGTAATAATTTTTTTTAAAAAAATTAACACAGCGCCGTCGGGTCCCTGCCAGCCCCGGGCCTGGGACGGCAGTCCCCCTTGTCCCCCCCCCCCCTGACGGCGGCCTTGCATAGGCAAATTTACATTTATGAAGTAGGTAAATTAGGTAGAAAAATTGGGAATCATATTAAAAAGGTAGAGGGAAAAATACTGAATGTAGGCAAAATAGTGACAAAAGTTTAAAACGTTTTCTACTCAAAAATTAGTATGTACGAAATCTGGCAAAATAAAAGTGTGGGAGCACCTTCAAATTTGCATTTCAAAATGGTTTCTGTATGTAGTAATTTGTAATTAACAAAGGAAAGCTGATACTTCATGGAGCTTGCTGTTTATGGAAAGGTTGTGCCTAAGCTTTTAGCTATGAATGCATACCTCAGTGCAAGAAAAAGGCACAGTTGATTGTTTTGTCACCAAGCTGGTATTGAATCCTATAAATGCTATTCTGCTGGTGGTGATATAACTGAAAACGGTTGAACTGCTCATGTAAGTACTCATATTTTAAGTCACTCTATAGGTAGTATTACGAGAACATCAATGGATTCCTGCAAGGAAAGCCATTTGTCCCTATGAAGATGCCACTGAGGCCTAAAACGCTCTGTGAGGTATAACCAAGAGACAGTCCTGTAAGAAGGAGTATGTAATTTCTCACTGTGACATTGCTTAATTCTTTATTTATATTTTGTATTGTATTTTTGCATATTCTGATGTTTTGATTGTATTACTTGTGCATTGCCTTTTGTATTTTATTGTATATCTTGCTCTGTTTATTGTATTTATATATGTTGTAAGCCGCTTTGAGTGGCACCTATGCCAGGAAAGCGGGATAGAAATAAAACTTAATAATAATAATAATAATAATAATAATAATAATAATAATAATAATAATAATAATAATAATAATAATAATAATAATAATAATAATAATAATAATAATAATAATAATAATAATAATATAGTGAGGAAGACTGAGGGGGAGGGGAGGAGATTGCAGTGGCCTACGAAGCAACATACAACTTGAGACATCAAATCTATAAGCCACCAGGACAAGGCTTTTCAATTACAGCCAACAAAGGACAAGTCTGAAAGCCTGAGGTTTTTTGTTTTTTTGGGCAGGGAGAGATTGGGTTTTGAGAAGTTGCATAGCCTATAAAGAAATATTAAACCACCATGAAGAGGTCTCTGGATTAAGTGGAAGAAAGAGAGGGAGTCAATGTTGCAAATAAGGAACATGGCAGTCAGTATTTGCAACTACCAGCTAACAAATGCCTGTAAGATTTTTTGACACGTTAAGACATGAAAAAATGTGTAATGTAAGCAATAAATTCAAGGAAATATTTGTTTAAGACAAGGGACATTTAATAGGGCATTCTTTTTTAAGTATACAGTATATAGTGATTTCTGATCAAAGTGTAAGGTAGAGCAAAACATATAAAGAAAAGGAGATATCAGTTTCTTGAAAGAATGAAGACTACCTTGCAAAAATGTTATGATGAATGTTAATACACAATAAGAGGAAAAAAGAGCACTCCTTGTACAAACTTCCTTCTTTAGAATGTGTATACAGTAAAACCCCGACTTACAAATGCCTCGAGTTACATAAAATTTGACTAACATAATGATTTTATGCTAAAACCATGTCCTGATTTACACGATTTCCTATGGGTTTGCTTTGAGTTACATAAAGATTCATTTCCCTATGGGTTTGCTTCGATTTACATAAAAATTTCATTTTTTCTATGGGTTTGTTTCGAGTTACGTAAAAAATAATTTTTTGTATGGGTTTGTTTCGAGTTACAAAAACAAATCAATTTAAGCAAAAGCCTACGGAATGGACGTTTTTTGTAAGTAGGGGGTTTACCACTGCTTTATGCCAAACTTCTATACTGAGGAAAAGGATTTCACCACAGTTATGTGGCAAAAAATACTAACAGTGCAAAGAAAGAAAGAGATAGATGGCCAAGTAGGGAGGAATAGCAAGTAGAATTTCTGAGAACAAGAACACATACCACAGTTGGGTTGACTACATGACAGTCACAATTCACAAATGTATCATAAAAGTCGCTTCCAGGACAGCAAGAAATGACAAGCTTTATGCTCTCCTTAACAACTGATTTCTTTTCAATTTATTCTTGTGTTCAGCTTTCTGCTGTGGTAATGTACTCATTTCTTGCAATCCAGCTGAAAACTCAGTTTCTTCAATCTTTGATAACATAATTTTGACAGGGAAGCGCAAGTCAATTATTTCCTTTAGCTCAGGGAATTTAGTTCAGACATTCATTATGTTAATGTTTATAACCCTATTTGAAGGAAGTAGTTATACACAATCAGAGTTGGATAATACTTTTACCAGACTAACAACATCTTTTAACAATTCAAAAGGGCCCTCACGGCACAGTGGTTAAACTGCTATGCTACAACCACAATTGCTGACATGAGTTTATTTTGACTGGGCTCAAGGTTGACTCACCCTTCTATCTTTCTGAGGTAAGTAAAATGGGTACCAAGCATATTGGGGGAGGGATGTTAATTACTTTGTGAACTTCCCAGAGAGTGCACTAGGTGCTATGGGTGGTATAAGTGTAGAGTGGTACCTCGCTTAAAGAGCATAATGCGTGCCACGGGATTGTTCTTTAAACAAGTTTGCTCTTTAAGCGAAACACCATTGTAAGTGACCAATTGTGACTTCTGGCGGGGGGATTGCAAACCCCAATTTAGTTGTTAAGTGAGTTTTTGGTTGGTTTTAGCTGTTAAACGAGGCAACCATTCAGATAAAATTCTGCTCTTTAAGCGAGTTAGTCTCTAAGCGAGGCGCTCTTTATGCAAGGTTTTACTGTAATTGCTTTTGCTAAAAGGCAAGCTTTCACGTCCTTGAGAAGTCATCATTAGGTTGTGTGACACAAAAATTGAGAAGCTCAAAACACACGCCGGTAGGATGTTTTAGCCACTGAATCTATAGTTGTTGAAGTCCTAAAATGAATCCTGCTGGCTTAGACTGAGGTTTGAGTAATCAGGTGTCACTGTGAAGAATGTAGGATCTGTTGCCTATTTCTACTGCTATGAATAATAGCTTGCAAGCAGTCACCAAACTGTCCATTGGCTTAACTGAAGCATACAGTACAGTTCTTAAGCTGCTAAAGAGCAAAGGCACTGAACTAGACAATATGGCAATAGCAGCAAAGCAAGAAATGAAATTTAGGTAGTACACCAGATTTTGATGACAGCCAAAACATTGTAAGTTCGATCCTGACAGGCAACCAAGATTGGCTCAGCCTTTCATCCTTCTGAAGTTGGTAAAATGAATACGCAGCATGTTTTGGGCAAAATGCTAATTACCTGTAAACCGCCCAGAGAGTGCACTAAGCGCTATGGGGTGGTATATGTGTCATTACCATTGCTGTAAGAAGTCTTTCCTTGAGCCTACTTTGCCGTTTGCTATCTATACCTATAAATCCAAGGGTTAACCGTTGGAACTTGCTATACGTTTCTGCACCCATCCATCCTATCCCGTACCGAGCCTCCTGCACTCGCCCGAACCCAATACGGAGGTTACTGAAGGGTTGAGAAACGCACCAGTGAGGCAAGAGCCCCATGAACGCAAACAAAGGGAAACAACTTCAATTCCCAATGTTCTCTGTGCTGCGCCGCGCCGCGCCGCAGCCAATCAGGCTGAGAGGCACGAGCAAAAAGAATATTGGGAAACGCAGCACGGCCAATCAAAATCGAGCCGCAGGGAAAAAAACCGCCGTACGAACGCAAACCACAAACGCAAAACTACAAGTCCCAGCGTCCTGTGCACCGTGAGCGTGCAGAACACTGAGAAAGCCGGTGCGTGAAAAATAAAATTACAAAACACAATGGGAGTGCAAGTCTCCAGCAGGCAGATGCAGCGCCTCACAGCCTCGCAAAACAAAAAGCCACAAAACTCCACCACGAGACACCCGTCATCCTTCTTTCCTGGAGCAATGGGGAGAAGAGGGACTCCCTCTCCTCCACGCTACCCTGCTGAAGACAAGGGCGAGACCACCACCGGCCTCAAGGAAAGTTGAGCCGGGATGGAAAAAAACCCCAAAAACAGGCAGCAGTTCGTCAGGGAAACACCCTCCCTGGTGGATGACTGGCTGATGCCTTGGTACTTCCGAATACAAAAGCAGTAGCCAGCAATCCGCAAGGAAGAGCACCATCCCTTGCGGATCGCTGCCTGCCCATCTCCGGTTAGGTAAGCCAAGAGAGAAAGGAGACAGAGAGGAGAGAACCATCGTTAGGCAGAGATAGCTTTTCTCTGCCTCCTCCTTCTCCTCTGACCTACCTAACGAACCTTCCCGGGAGAAGAATGGGCTGACTGCCTCCTCCTCCTTTCCCCCATTGCTGCATTGAAACCAAAATTCAAAGCAGCAATGGGGAAAAGAGGAACTGACAGACAGCCTGTTCTTTATGGTAAAGTAAACACCAAAAACAAACACCAAAATTAATAAAAAAATAATAAAACTAAAATAAATCAATAATTAAAAAACTGATTAATAAACAAAAAAACCCACAAAATAAACAAACAAAAACATCCACAATACCACAAAAGCACATACAAAACACCTAACTACAACACAAAAAACCACAAATTACACAAACAAACAACAACGAATTACACAAATAAACAACACGAAATAAGAAAAATTAAACAAAACCAGAAATAACCAAACCAATTAAACAAACCTAAAACTCAACCAAAACAAAAAAGAACAAACAGAAACACCTCCCAGCCCACCACCACAAAAACAAAACAAAGAAAAAACCCAGAAGAAAGAAAACCAGAGAACTCACCAGCACGTCCTCCCTCCATGACGACTGGAACAGAAATGAAGAAACAAAGACTACTTACTGGATGAAGCCCCACCCAGAAGCCAGGAGAGAAAAACTTGTGAAACGAAACCAAAACCACTAACAGCCCCACCTGCAGGGCAGAATAGTAAAAACAAGTCAAAACATAACAATAAATCAAAAGTTTACACAAATAACAAACATATGTTAAATAAATAAAATAAAAATATTTATAACATCCTGTGTTGAGTTTTAACTCAAATAAAAACCCAAAATATCTAAACACAGTTTAAAAACATTAAATGTAAAAAACATGTACTTTCACATTTTTAAAAATATTACCAATGGTACAACTATTAACAAAAAAACAACAATCACAAACTAAAACATTATTTGGTTAAATAAAACAATTTGAAACAATTATATCATCCTTTGTTCTTTTTTTAATCCACAAAAAAACCACATGAAACGAAAACAAAACCACTAACAGCCCCACCTGCAGGGCGGAATAGTAAAAACAACTTAAAAACAATAAAGCCCCACCTAGAGGCCACAAGAGTAAGAACAAGTCAAACAAATAACAATACATCAAAAGTTTACACAAATAACAAACATATGTTACATAAATAAAATAAAATAAATTATAGCATCCTCTGTTGATTTTTAACTCAAAAACAAAAAGAACCCCAAAAAAGCAAAACAGAATTTAAAACAGCCCAGCAACACCGGGCAAACTATGCTAGTTAGGAATAATCTCTTTTGGATGTGCCACTTTAAAACCCAAACAAATAAAATACAAGAGCTGTAACAAGACAGAACAGCAATTATAAAACAAACTAAGGATCATCTCGAATCAGTTATTGAAGGGAAATGTGGTATGCCAACCTTCTACCATCTTGTGCCATCCAGATGTCCAAAATTTCACTTCCCATGATCTTTCATCCTCAACTATTAATTGTGGCTCACTGGAACTGCTGTCCCAGACATCCGGAAGAAGTCAGGATGAGAAAAGCTGCTTTATGCTTATTAGCTTCCAGTGCTGTTTGCCTGCACAGGGTATATAGTTCAAATACAGTAAAACCCTGGGTTACGACAGAGGTCTGTTCCAACAGCCTCCATTGTAACCCAAAAAAATTGTAACCCGAAACATCCGTAGGGATGCATTGAAAAATAAAAAATGGTCTTGAGTTGATCATTGTAAACCGAAACAAATACAGCACATAAAAAATTTGTAAGCTGGGATGGCATTTCCATAGGATTTGCCATTGTAAACCAGAGCAAACTTAAACTGAAGCAGTTGTAACCCAGGGTTTTACTGTATTTCCTTCCCTGTAGGATTATGCAGAATTTCCGGATAACCTATCTCAAATCATGTGATGACATTTTGACCCAGGAGAGAGAAATATTCCTAGAGCACTCAGATCTTTTTACAATAATTTTTTTTTCAAAGACAGAAGCTTGTTTATTCTCCCTCTGACACTTCAAAGTATGAGCCAACAACTAACATAGCTGGCCTATGATCTCTATCCCCAGCTTCGTATGTCCTAGTTTTTTTTTTAAACCAGGGGTGTCTGAACTTTTTTCACCACAGACCTGACCATGTTCTCCCGGAAGTGGGCACATTTATGGCTGTCGTAAATGCACCCACTTCCATGTTACGATAGCTGCAGGCGCATTTACAGACACATTTTACAGCTGACGTAAACGCGCCCACTTCCACTTCCGGGTTTGGTGGGCCGGATGAAATGGCGCCATAGGCCTGGGCCGACCCATGGGCCATAGCTTGGGAACCCCTGTTGTAAACTATTGATATACAACCCTAAGCACAGCGAACAACAGCTATACTAGGGAACTCTATGGGAATCAGGACAATAAGTAATATACTATATCCAAAACCCATCCCTGAAAGAATGAATCAATGATCTCTGTTTTTGTTTACAGACACAATTCAATATTTTGTTGGCATGGCCTCTGTTATTAATCTTTTCTTTATATATTTCTCTTTTTCCTAACACAGGAAGCTAAGGTAGGTTACAAAATGCTTTAAAAATATTGCTAATAGAAAGCTGTTCCAGCGCTTCTGAGAAGCTGTAGTTTGACCTGTTCATTGGGATCCAACTATGTTTCTCAGGAAGCACTGCAGCAGTTTCCTTTCTTTTCTTTTAATAAAACTGACAACGGGAATTTAAGGTCAGGGAAGCTGACAGTGTAGATAAAAACTACCAAAGTTTTTTTGCCAGAGGGGCAAAGCCTAGGTAAAGGTGTTAGGCTTAAACTGTGTTGTGTAAACTGTGTAAAGGTGTTAGGCTTAAACTTAAACTTGTGTTAGGCTTAAACTGTATCTTCGGTTCACATGTTATAATTTGTATTTTTGCTATAATGTGTTTTCGTCTATACTGTATACTGTATTTTTGATATGTCAAATGCACAAATTGTATTTTTGCTATATTAAAGGTAAAGGTTTCCCTTGCTCGAAAGCCAGTCGTATCCGACTCTAGGGTGTAGTGCTCATCTGTTTCAAAGTCGAAGAGCCATCGCTGTCTGCTTCTGCAGACGTTTCCGTGGTCATGTGGCAGGCATGACTAGACACCAGAGCACACGGAACACTGTTACCTTCCCACCAAAGTGGTCCCTATTTATCTACTTGCAATTTCTTGCTTTCAAACTGCTAGGTTGGCAGGAGCTGGGACAAAGACAGGAGCTCATTCCGTCCTGTAGTACTCAGGAATCGAACAGCTGACCTTCTGCCTCCCAGTCAGCGTATTAGCCACTTGCACCACTGTGTTTATTGCTGATTTTATTTATATCTTGTATACTGTATTCTGTAACTTTTGGAACATGTTGTAATGCCGCCCTGAGTCGGCCTGCGCTGAGTAGGGGTATAAATTAAAATTGAAATGTAAAGGTCACCCTTGGTTGAAAGCCAGTTGTGTCCGACTCTAAGGTTCAGTGCTCATCTGTTTACTGCCAAAGAGCCAGTGCTCTCTGTGCCTGCAGACGTTTTCGTGTACATGTGGCAGGCACGCCTCAACACAGGAGTGTACAGAACTCTGTTTACCTTCCCACCTAAGTGGTCCCTATTTATCTACATGCAATATTTTGCTTTTGAACTGCTAGGTTGGCAGGAACAGAGGCAGAGATGGGAGCTCATTCTGTCATACAGTACTCGGGTCTCGAACCGATGACCTGCCGACCTTCCAGTTATCAAGTTCAGCGTCATAACCATTTCAACCACCTTGGGCAAAGTTTAAAGATGTGCTAATTTGGGTTTGTGGAGAACTTCTGGAGAACTCCAGCAACTACAGTCCACAAACATGAAACAGAACACCCCTATTTGCTAAAACAGAGTGCATTATAATGTTAAAATCTAGTTAAGCATTTTAGCATGACAAAACCACCACTAGATTAAACATTTTAAAACAATTTAAAGACAAATTATTCAAAATGTTAAAATAAAAAGTAGAAGAGCCTTCATTAACATCCTCTTCCTTAGTGGTTCATTCGGTTGCCAAAAGCCTGCCTAAAAAGAAAGACTTTGGCTTACAAGACAGCACAGGGGTGGAAGATGACACGAAAGGACCAGCCCAGCCCAGTTTCTCTCAGAAGAGAATAAGGGAATTGGCAAACAGCCATCAAAAATATCTCCTTTCATATCCTCATCAGATCTGCCATGTAAAGGTGATGTGACTGAGAAGGAGATAACGATCCTTCAGATAGCACATACCCCAAAAATACAAGGTTTTGTAGGTCATTACTTTGAACTGGGCCTGGAAAAGGAATAGTTAACCTGGCTTAGAATTGCCATATGCCACGGAAAACCGTGAATTTCATGTTTTATAACTGTCCCGCACGGGTTCATAAAAAACATTGGAAATTCACGGTTTTCAAACCACTTGATTTGGAGGGGGAGAAAATTCACACATTTTTCATGCACTTCCATTGGAACCACCAGAATGTGGCAGCAGTGAGCAGCAAAGAAAAAAGGGGGGCGTGCCTTTTCTTGTGGTGTCGTTACACAAACAGGACGGAATCAGCTCCTGTCTTTGTCCCAGCTCCTGCAAACCTAGCAGTTCGAAAGCAAGAAATGGCAAGTAGATAAATAAGGACCACTTGGGTGGGAAACAGCATTCCGTGTGCTCCGGTGTCTAGTCATACCTGACACATGACCACGGAAATGTCTGCAGAAGCAGACAGCGCTGACTCTTTGGATTTGAAACAGAGATGAGCACTGAACCCTAGAGTCGGATACGACTGGCTTTCGAGCAAGGGAAACCTTTACTTCTGTCCAGTATATGTGAGAGGGAAATATGGTAACCTTAACCTGGCTAAATATCCAAAGTTCTACCAATTCCTCCTATAAAACAGCACCCCAGAATATTTTCTAAATGGATGGTATTTCCCACAATTGAAACATGTCAAGGGGTATATTACGTGTGGTGTGAGGAGAAGTCATCTCACCTGGTTTCTTCATCTGTGCTCTGTGGGAGAAGAACACATGCAAAACAAAGATGTTGAGAACAGTACTATAAACATTTATATTCATTTTTACATTAGTGACAAATAATGAGTAATATATAATATTTATATAGTGATGGCGGAATGGTTCTACTCTGCTAACAGCCATTCCATTTCAAGCTGCAAGCTGTACTAGATCAGAAGGATACAAAGAACTGCTCATTAATAACAATGGGCTGGCAACAGTAATAATTTGTACCTCTACTGAACATCTCACCTCTCATCAGCTAAGCATGGCTCTTTAGCTATTCACACCAGATTCTCAGGTTATTCTGGCCCGATGGAAAAGGCTCAGGATTGCTGTTTGTTAAAGATGGCACCTTCCCATCCTGCTAACACATCAACAGGATGATAAGCCTTTTCATGTGTTTGGACCGGCAGATGGTATTTAATTGCAGAAAGCCCGAATGATACTTAGCATTTCCTATTATGTGTGCTTGTATATGTGCCATGGTGCTCAAACAGTAAATGTCTCCAATCCCAAATACAGAAGGCTGGTTACTTGCTATTTTTGCTCAAGCAAGGGAGCTGAAGACAACACAAAGGTGTCTTGTTCGAGGGGACAAAGGTAAGAGGGTAGGCCCCAGGACTGTCTTGTTGTCTGCAACTCATATCTGAGAATGCATTTTTTTTCCTGAAGCAGGAAAAATGCCATTGCATCGGACGCCGGACTCTGGGGCTCCGCGCTCCTCCTCCTCCTCCCCCCGGCCCGGCCGGTCGGCGGGGAGTGAGAACAGCTGGGGATGGACTGCGCCTTCAAAAGCGCTGCCGCCACCACCACCCCCAACATCGGACGCCGGACTCTGGGGCTCCGCGCTCCTCCTCCTCCTCCCCCCGGCCCGGCCGGTCGGCGGGGAGTGAGAACAGCTGGGGATGGACTGCGCCTTCAAAAGCGCTGCCGCCACCACCACCCCCAACATCGGACGCCGGACTCTGGGGCTCTGCGCTCCTCCTCCTCCTCCCCCCGGCCCGGCCGGTCGGCGGGGAGTGAGAACAGCTGGGGATGGACTGCGCCTTCAAAAGCGCTGCCGCTACCACCACCCCCAACATCGGACGCCGGACTCTGGGGCTCCACGCTCCTCCTCCTCCTCCCCCCGGCCCGGCCGGTCGGCGGGGAGTGAGAACAGCTGGGGATGGACTGCGCCTTCAAAAGCGCTGCCGCCGCCACCACCCCCAACATCGGACGCCGGACTCTGGGGCTCCGCGCTCCTCCTCCTCCTCCCCCCGGCCCGGCCGGTCGGCGGGGAGTGAGAACAGCTGGGGATGGACTGCGCCTTCAAAAGCGCTGCCGCCACCACCACCCCCAACATCGGATGCCGGACTCTGGGGCTCCGCGCTCCTCCTCCTCCTCCCCCCGGCCCGGCCGGTCGGCGGGGAGTGAGAACAGCTGGGGATGGACTGCGCCTTCAAAAGCGCGGCCGCCATCACCACCCCCAACATCGGACGCCGGACTCTGGGGCTCCGCGCTCCTCCCCCCGGCCCGGCCGGTCCGTGGGGAGTGAGAACAGCTGGGGATGGACTGCGCCTTCAAAAGCGCTGCCTTTGCCGCGTTTCCCCGCTGCCTCCAACATCGGCGCGGGGAGGGAACAAGCTGCACCTCTGGACGTCGGTCCCTCTCCCCTGGCCCTGCCTGGCCAGAGGATAAAAAGGAACGCCCACATCGCCGGAGGACGCCCGCCGCAAACGGGACCTTTGCCGCGTTTCCCCGCTGCCTCTAACACCGGCGCGAGGATGGAAGCAGTTGTTTCCTGAGGTCCCTCCCCGGTCTGGCATTGGCCGCGGGGAAGTTAGAGCACCGCTGGAAGGGGTCGCTTCCCGGGGCCTGTATTTAGCACTTTGTATTTAATTTTTTAGTTCATGATTTGAACTGTAACTTGTATTTTGTAACTGTATTAATATGTGTTCTCTATTCGGTGATACTGTATTTTGAATTGTATTTTGTATGACTGTGTCCTATTATACTGTGTACTTTATTTTCTCTGTATTGTATCATTGTTTGATATGCTGTGAGCCACCCTGAGTCGGCATATGCTGAGTGGGCGGCATACAAATCAAATAAATGAAATGAAATGAAATGCTGTGAATTTGTTTAAGGTGGATCCCAGCTTGCCATGAAATGACCCACACACTATAATCACAGAGTCATCTCTTGTGGCATGTATGAAATGAGACATGCAGGATTTAACACCGGGATATGGACTGAGCAATGGACTGCCTCAGCCTTGAGGATATTACCAAGGTGCGCCTTCACAGCCAATCCATTTGGCATGGCCTCTTCCACCTCCATGACTGTTGGGAATCTGAGTTCCTCCTCCGCTCATTTTGCCGTTGGGCCCAATATCATATAACACTAGAACTAGGTGGCACTCCATGAAACCTTTGGGTACTAGTTCTCAAACAAATAAGAGAAAGTACTTTTTCACCCAGAGGATCACTGGTCTATGGGCCTCCCTGCCAGAAGAAGTGGTGACAGCTGTCAGTCTTGACAGCTTTAAGAAAGGATTAGACAAGTTCATGGAGGACAAGGGTATCAATGGCTATAATTAAGGATACCTAAGGACAACCTCCGGGTTGGAGAGATAGGCAGGATATCTCTCAATGCCATTTCCAGGGAATCCTACGCTAAGCAGGTGAAGGCATCTGCTTGGGAATACCCTGAAGCAAATGGTGAGCCACTGTGTGAGACAGAATGCTGGACTGGATGGGCTGTGGCCTGTTCCAGCAAGGCTGTTCTTATGTTCTTATGGTGGTTTCCAGTGGCTTTTCCTCCACTGAGGGTGACCATCACCCCACCTAAAGGATCTCATTCATCCATAGCCGTTGGCCCCTTTAGGGAATCAGGTTATTTACCTCCACCCAACACTCAGAGTTGAGTCGCTGGCTGTAAAGTCTACTCCATTACTATAGCGGGATGTCTGGCCAGACTAATGGACTATCTAATGCTAAGCAAATACTTGCAATTCTGAGCAGAGCATAAAAGACATTTTACATTACATTCTAAGGGAAGGCAAAGGACATTACAATAACCAATTCTATGTACATATTACAGTAGAGTTAATACATGTGACAATTTTTATTTTGCAAAGAGTAGGGTAATGTTAAGCAAACCCTGAAATCTGCCTGCTTTGAAGGTCTGATAAGGAGAAAATGTGCAATATAAACTTTAGTTAATACTGACAATGAATCAGACTTATTTAACTAAGCTTAAAAACATTATCTGCGACATTATTAAACAACAGATACATTGACATTTATGCTTTGTTAAATTATACACCAGAGATAAACAACTGGTGCTTTAAAGGCAAGCTGGGTCAATTATTACCTCAAAAGTCTTATAGCATACAGGAAATACACAGTCGAAAGGTTTGAGTGTAAAGCCGCCCAATATAAGATGCTCTGAAGGCAGAACGTTCTAGGTTCAAACCCTGACACTTGCAGTTAAAGCACAATTTCAAATAACAGATCCATCTAGGGAAAGAATGTTCTGTCAGAGAACTTGAGCTACACCTATCACAGGAGAAAATACTATCTTAGATAAACCAATGGGATGATACAGTAAAAGGCAACTTCATATATTGATTAGATCGAACTTAACTGCTTGAAACAATTGCATTAGCCTCTCATCCCGTTTTTAAAAACACAATTATGCTTGCAAATAGCATTAGAATTGTTCTATTTTTTCTTTCTGCTCTCTTTTAAGAAAATTCATCATTCAGAAGAGAAATGTGGCACATATGTACAACACTTGCAAATGTGATATTTCAATTTTGAAAGTGCATTAATGTGTCAGATCCACATAACTGAAGAATGTAACTTCATTCAGAAATAAACTAAAACCTGCATCTATGGACCTATCAATCACCTTATTTAGCACAAGTTGTTTCTGTTTCTATATTTATTTATTTTGTTCGACTTTTATCGCCACCCCCTCGCTGAGGCAACTCCGGGCAGCTTACAGTCTAACCAAAAAGAACACTAAAATATAAAAGCATCCCCACAATAACAATTAAAATCATAAAAGCATTAAAAACTATGGATCTTGCTTGCATTGTAATTCTACTCAGAATAATTCTATTGGCTCCAGAATTACATCAATAAACAAAACAGCTACTACACCAAAAATGTATTTTTTAGGACAAAAGGAAATACTTTCTCAAGAAATATATAATTAACTTAGGGAAATAACTTCTAGAAGTCCTATCATCACTTGTACAGTAGTTTAGACAGTGTGAAAGGACAAATGCACATGGTAGCCTTACAACGCCTAAATACCAGATACTGGAGAAAAGCCAAACAAGTTATTAGCTACATGGATCCCCAGAAGATAACCATGTTGGTTCATGTAAACAATAGAAAACCAAAATCTACAAGACAGGCAATCCCTTTATTAGACCAATCAATGTTCCACAAAGTGTGTAAGCCTTCACATTGTCCAGAAAATAAGAACTCTCTAGTCCTGAACTAAGATGAAAAGAATGAGAAAAGTTCAAAAATGTTGACTGGGTGTTGTTATGCACATGAGGTCTAAGATGGAAATTTCAGACTAAACAAGTCACTGGGAGGTACTATCCTGTGTGTGCTTTCTCCCTCCCAGAGGGCAAGATCTACTACTCTAAAAATCACACACAACAATCCTTGCTGTATTTGTCCTCTTTTGCCTCTCTCAAATGCCTTTTGAAAGCTATTCATTTTCATATTGTTTTACAGAAGATAGGCAGTGACGATGTCTGGCCCATTAATCATCTGTGGCGGTTCTAAAAAGCTCCTCTCGGCACCCAATTTCAGAGTATTCCACAACTCCAACAGCTGTCTTAAAATGGCTAAGTGAGAAAGGAGATGTCTTAGGCTTCAAACGAACTTAATCTATTTAAAATAAATTGAATGCTACCCTCACTTATTTCATTGGGTCTTGTCTTCTCATGGTTGGTTCAAAGTCAGAACAAGAGTTCTCAACCTTTTAAAGCCAGGAGCTGGGTTACGATTCCTTAGACAGCTTCGGGGGTGGGATGGCCATTTTGCCCTTCCTCCACCACATGGCACTTCCTGGTATGGTAGAGGTGGGCCACATGAAATGGTGATGCGGGCCACAGGTTGAGAATTCCTGTTCTAGAGTCCAGCCTTGGTTTGATCAAGAACTTATTTAATTGACTTTTGGGTGGTCCACAGCATCTGCAAAGCTCTTAATAATTTTTCTGTAAATTTCTTTTATTGTTAAGATTTTACAATTGTATATTGTAATGAAGAATATTAAGTGATCTTGGTTTTGGCCTCCAACAACATATGAATCCTACACTTAAGGATCTATTTTAGTTCCTTCAGATCTGCCCTTCCATGCCTCACTGATTTCTTCACCGTAGCAACTTGATGGTTGAACCAATATATATATAATTTTCATTCCCAGTATTATAGTTACATAATTCTTCTGTAGTCATTATTTTTGTCTTAACAGTGAACTGTAATTCCGCCTTGGCACTTTCTTCATCAATATTCAGCCACCATTTCAAGTCATTGCTCTTCTCTGCCAATAATATGTCATCTGTGTATCTTACAATTACTGATATTTTTCCCACCAGTTTCACTCACACTTCACCTGAATGTATCCAACTTTCCATGGGACACATTTAGCACACAGACTGAACAGATGAGGAAATAAAATACACTCATTTGACATCTAAATAGGAAAAGGGAAAGGAGGTAGGAATCCTGGATCTCTAAGGGAACGCAGCTGGTTTTTCTCCTATAAAATAGATGACTGTTAGAACAAGAAATGCGAGTTCAGAAAAATTGTGGGGGTCCCACTCCACCCATTGCAGCACACTTCTTCCAATGCTGGACATTTGATTTTGAGAAATCTGGCTCATAGAAACTAACTAGCCAGGTAGAAGAGCAATAGCTTTGGCTTGTCTGCCCCTAGATATTTTAGTTCTAAAAATGAGTAATGTTTTCTGGGAAAGAAATGGCATGCTTCTCTACACCTTTGAACCTATAATATAGACCATGTGTGGCTCTGTCTAGTTTCTTGATCCTGGCACATCACAGGGTGTGCTCTCCAACTGATTTTCTTGAACCTGAAAGCAATTAGCCTCTATCCAAGTGACTGTCGTAGCTTGGATAGTGTTGATCCATGGGAATTGTTATAGCTTGGACAGCATTGCTCTGTGGAGATGCTGTTATAGCAAGGATAATGTTGATTTGTGGACATACTGCTGTAGCTTGGATAATATAACTGTGGGATTCGCTCATTGTTCATTAGTGTTTTTTCGCTTTGGAGGTGAAGTATTTACTGGCACATGATAACTGCACATCTTAGGGCAGGGCAGGCAATCTGGGTCCTTTCAGGCATTGGTGGACTGAAATGCTTACTACACTGTCTAAAGCTGGCTAAACCTGATAGGAGCTTCAGTCCAACAGCATCTAGATTCTAGTAAGACACAAATCACCTATACAGTACTTGTCTTACATAAATTACACTGTTTTTCCTTCTGAAAGGCCCTTAGTAAGTGCACATTGGGAGTACCATGACCACATTTAACAGCACTCACCCTTTCTAAAGGAGAAAGTTAGTTGCTCAGTACTTCATTTATATCCCAAACTTTGTAAGACACCAGAAAACCTCAGGTTCTTTCAGGACTGTCAGCAAAAAACAGCAAGTCAATACGGAATTGTCACTGCATGTTATTTAAAAAGTCTCAAACCCATTGACCACTGCAGAGAATTTTTCTTTTCCTGAAAGGTATAAAACAGAAAGAGAACAAAGAATGCCAAGCTTCTAACAGTGAAAAAATATTTCTGTGGACTACAGAGGAGATCAGAAATGTTACCAGCTATCTATCAAAGCACCACCAGTTCCTTTTCCAAGACAAGTGAATCAAAAGGCATTGAATGGATTCAGTCTGTGCTCACAACTAAAAGAGTTACAATTTCAGTACAAACTCTTTCTTCACCAAGTTTCCTGAGGTCATTATTAGCAGAACCTCTAGGAAGAGGCTCAAGTTTTGCTTAGGTTATATTTATATCTTTACTCGGGAAGTCAGAATGAAGTCTTAGGTAGGAGCAGACACAAAAACAAAACTAGCTTGCAAGCTTCTACCTAGGCTCTGCCCTAAGTCCTCTTCAAAAGGCACCAAAGGAAGCAGTATTGAAGAACATGTCCATGTTTTGTACTCTTTGATGTGATTAACTGATGTTTAGGATTTTATTGTATTGTACCTTATTTGATGTATTGTTAGAAACTGTATTGTAGTGCACATGTAGTGCATATTGTAGTGTCTCTCTCTCTCTCTCTCTCTCTCTCTCTCTCTCTCTCTCTCTCTCTCTCTCTATATATATATATATATATATATATATATATATATATATATATATATATATATATATATATATATAGATATATAGATATATAGATATATAGATATATAGATATATATAGATATAGATATAGATATATATATATAGATATATATATATAGATAGATAGATAGATAGATAGATAGATAGATAGATATAGATATATAGATATATAGATATAGATAGATAGATAGATAGATAGATAGATAGATAGATAGATATAGATATAGATATATATAGATATAATTTTTGCAGACAGGGATTTGTAATTGTACTTTTGGTGATTGTTTTGCTGTATTTATTGTATGTTATGTTACTGTATTTCGTATTATTGTCCGCTATGTAAACCGCCCTGAGTCGGGTTCGCCTGAGTGAGCGGTATATAAGCGCGAAATTTAAATTAAATTAAATTAAATCTCCAAGTCCCACAATGACACTCTGTTGTGTGCAGATGCTTGCCCTGGGTTTCCACATTAATCCTTG
The DNA here is from genome assembly GCA_035047305.1 of Bradypodion pumilum. Lineage (NCBI taxonomy): Eukaryota > Metazoa > Chordata > Lepidosauria > Squamata > Chamaeleonidae > Bradypodion > Bradypodion pumilum. The sequence goes on along the minus strand of JAWDJD010000001.1, from coordinate 428,805,485 downwards.
ATCCTTAATTATTCTAATAGGCTTGCAAATAAGTACAAATATTCATTGAATTTCAATCTAGTAAAACCTATGAGTCAATGCAGCTAAATGAGATACCCATGTACAGATATATTATACAGTACCACAGATGCTACATGATGGAGGACCATAAAAAGGAATCAAGATAAATTTTCAAATCTTGCCTCACACCTTAGAGGAAAAAAATTACTATAATATAATGAGAATTAGTAAAGGAATTGTGAATGTACATACAAAGACATTTAGAGAAGAATGAAATGTGGAAATGTTTACATGCTAATGCCAGAATCTCCTAAATCAAAATAGGGGAATTGGACTGCTTGGCACTGAATGAAAATATAACTGTAGTAGGCATATAAAAATCGTGGTTCTACAGTGAACATCAGTGGACATAAGTCACTGCCAGATATAAAATCTACAGAAAAAGGGAAATGTAATTTTGGGGATGTTTTACATCAGGGGTGGCCAACCTACAGCCTGTGGGCCGGACCTGGCCTATGGCACCATTTCATGTGGCCTGGGACACTGTTGCTGCACTGGAAACAGAAGTGTTATAAAACATGCCCATGCAAATGACCCACACTGTTGTAAATGCGTTTACGACAGCTGCAGATGCATTTTACGGCAGCATTTATGACAGGGAGAATCATATGACTGGCCCACTCAGCTGTCCGGGGTGGTGGTGGTCAGGCCTGCAGCATTAAAATGTTGGGTACCCCTGTTCTACATACTAGTAGGGGGAAATATCCAATGAATTGTAAAAAAAAATTAATAAACTTGTCTGCAGATTCAATGTGGAGGGAAATATTGAGCCAAAACTGAAATAAGGGAGTTTACTAGAAATATTCTACAATTTCCCTAAACTCCAAGGCAGTTTCCCAACCTTTAGTTTTTGGACTTCAATTCACAGAAGCCTAAGTCAATTCCTCAAAGTACTGATCAGCCAATGTACTGATTTAGGCATCTGGGAATTGAAGTCCACCAGTGTTCTGCGGAAAATAGTTTGAGAAACATTGGCTTAGTCCATAGTCTACTAAAATACCTAATTTTTTTCATACATACTCCAATCCGTTAAGGTAATTATGTATCCTTATTCTGTCTTTTGATATACTGATTACATCTCCAATTTGAAGTCATCTGCAGATTTGATAAAAATCCCCTCCACACTCTCATCAAAGCCATTTTATAAAGATAATGATGAACAGCATTGGGTCCAGGACTGAACACTATGCCACTCTACTTGTCATTTGCCTCTGAAATGACGAAGAACCATTGATGTGCATTATTATTTTTCTTTAATGACAGTTAAGAAGTTGAAATAAAGAATCAGGATAGCCAAGACTTCAAGATGCTGTACTAGTAGAGATGCCATACGTCACGGTTTTCCGGGAACTTCACGGCTTGTAACTGTCCTGCCCGGTCCCATTAAAAACACTGAATATTTCCACTGTTCAAAGGGGGGAAAATCGCTTTCAGACTGCGTCCAAGGGAGAGAAGATGAAAAGTCTCCCTTTCAGCCTCTTGGGGCTTCCTCCTCCTCCTCCATTCTCCAATTGCCTACAGGGAAGGGGGAGAGGAGGAAGAACAAGGAAGTGGAAGGAACCGGGGTGGGGAGCGAACCGGCGGCCCCAGGGGATACAGAGGGAGCCAGACACACATGTGTGCACAGTGACCCACTGTTCCCGCGTTCACCCCAGAGCGTCTCCGCTGCTGGTTCCTTTGAACAGCTGTCTGAAACCCCCACCCACATCCCTTTTCCCCCCTTGGCCAAGGCTACCGAGAGAGGGGGGAAGGTAAATGCTTACCGACTTTTCAGGAACAAACACCAATTTTACTTTAGAAACCTTTGCCCTTAGCATGAGAGAACAAACTTTGAATAATAACTATGGAGTCAATGTTTGATTTTTGTTAATCAACGCTGACTGGAAGGCGGGAGGTCACCAGTTTGATTCCCAAGTACTGCAGGACGGAATGAGCTCCTGTCTTTGTCCCCAGCTTCTGCCAACCTAGCAGTTCGAAAGCAAGAAATTGCATTCCGTGTCTAGTCATGTCTGCCACATGACCACAGAAGTGTCTGCAGAAGCAGACAGTGCTGGCTCTTCAGCTTTGAAACAGAAATGAGCACTGAACCCTAAAGTCAGATACGACTAGCTTTTGAGCAAGAGCAACCTTTACTTCTGTCCCGTTTTTGTGGGAGGGAACTATGGCATCCCTATTTACTAGAAATAACTGTAACAAAATGTTCAATAAAATACAGATTACAGATTTGGCGCAAAAACGTTCAGCATGACATCAGTGTCATTAACTAGCTGGATTAAGAAAGTCATAAAAGTCAAGACTATTTCCTTTAACAATGTGGAAGTCAAGGCCAAAACAGAAAATAAAAATGGAATATAAACTGGTGAAACAACTGCATTTCAACAAAAAGACAGGGTGGGAAAGAGTTGTTGCTGTTATGCACCATCAAGTCAAAAGTAATTTATAGCAACCCCAATATGGCTTTTAAGGTAAGTGAAATATTCAAGGGGAGATTTTATCAATTCCACTCCCCCATGTCTCCTTCTCTAAATTCCCACGTCTGAGAGGGAGTTTGAACCTGGGTCTCAAGAATCCAAATCCATTAATTTATCCACTACACCACATTGAGCAGATTATTCCAACATAGGATCCTGAATGGAGCTCTTTGAATGGGTAGTTATGGGATAAGAACATAGACCCTACCAGGGTTAGAATAAATCAGGCAAGAAAAAAATATTGTGGCAGTTTAAAGGGTGTTATATTTTAATGTGGGTTGTCATAGATCAAGTCCATGTCCTCAGACATAACTGGACTACACAGCAATAATTTATACATGGATTCAAGACGAACAGACAGTGATTGTTTGGACATGGGTTGTAAATTGTGTAAGTCAATGGGAAATTTCTCACATAGTGACGATTTAAAACCCGTTTGATATTCAGTCATTTTCCAGTGGAGACTAGTTGAGTAACAACGACCATCACACTATTAGGTTAGAAAGGCCAAGACTTGAAAATTATTATAATAGTTCATCCTTAATTTCCGAAGATGACCACTTTCATCAGATGCACCATTAAATAAGATAGTGAAGTGAAATGATGGAGATGATTTGTTTGTGAGTCTGTCTAAAATGAGGACGATGTGTGCAACACTGCCCTCACACTCTTTTCCAGTGACTAAATTAAATCAAGACAGCTGAACCCTCATACTGCTCTAAATGTACCATGAGCTGCTTTGGGTGATTTTTTACTGTAAAATATTAAGACTAAAATAATAATTTTATTACAGACAAAAAAACTCTAACAACAGGAAGGAGAAAGTTAGGATAAATGAATAGGTTTTACCATGGATGAAATCATGAAAAATGAAGCTGCTTTTATACAGAATCAGGTTGTCAGCCCATCTGTCTTGCTATTATAAACACTGACTGGCAGATGCTTTCCAGAGCTTAAAGTGGAAGTTCTTCCTGTCCTATTTGGAGAAGCGATAGATTGAACCGAAGACTTTCCGTATGCCAAGCATGTGCTCTGCTAATGAGCTACAATTCCCTCCCTGGGCAAAATGATCTGAATTCAGAGTAGGCAGTCAACCAAGGGTACAGAAAAAAACAAAATTATTCAGGATGGTAAAAATCAAAGCTGACTGTGAAGAACTCCAAATGGATGTCATCAAACTGTATTAACAGACAGCAAAAGGAGGAAATCAGATTCATTGTAAAGCGCAGAAGGAATCTCACCTCACACATACTGTTTGACATGAATGGGCTGCAATCATTAAGATAAGAGATTGCAGAATCATTGCAGATAAGGTAAAGGTCACCCTTGCTCAAAAGCCAGTTGTATTTGACTCTAGGGGTCAGTGCTCATCTCTGTTTCATAGCCGAAGAGCCAGCGCTGTCCACTTCTGCAGACGTTTCCATGGTCATGTGGCAGGCATGACTAGACACTGGAGTGCACGGAACAGTTTACCTTCCCACCAAAGTGGTCCCTGCTTACCTACTTGCAATTTCTTGCTTTTGAACTACAGTACTAGGTTGGCAGGAGCTGGGACAAAGAGGGGAGCTCATTCTGTCCTGCAGTATTCGGGTATCTAACTGCTGACCTGTCGCCTTCCAGTCAGCATCTTAGCCACTTGAGCCACTGCAGTCTAAAGCAACTATGGCCAGGGTTGACAACCTATGGCCCATGGGCTGAATCCGGCCTGTGGTGCCAAATCATCTGGCCCACACACTCGCTCCAGCCACAGCCGCCAGGAGCAGCTGTGGCTGTGTTTACAAAAGCCGTAGATGTTTACTGCAGTGTTTACAACGAGGGGGCCACCAGTCCAGCACCCTCAACTGTCTGAGGAAACGTGACCCAGATCCCGACTTTAAAAGGTTGCCAACCCCTAAACTATGGGATCATCTAAGACCGTTTATTATGTCACCTACACTTGGGATAAAACAGGAAAAGGGGGCTTTCATATTTAGAATCACCTGAGGAAGGAACAAAAATAAAATAGCAGTTTCTCAATTTCCTTTATATGTCCTCCAGTGCATTCATGGAAGCTTAGTAGCATACCAATGACTACTAATTACAACAGATTTTTTTTATGTCTTTCACCAGAGGCTACCAGTATCAGCTTCTGTGATAGATATACAAGAAGGCATCACACGCACCTCATAGGCATTTGGTTGGCCACTCTGGGAACATAATGCTGGATTAGATGGGCCTTCAGTCTGATGAAGCATATCTCTCTGCACATCTTGTGTTTTGAACAATGCACATGATTCTAGCTGCCCTCTAGCATAAAACAGTATGCAAGATGACATATGTGATTATTAGGGTACTGGAAAACTTTCTGAATGCCAAAACAGGGTTTGCTATTTTGGAGGAAGATAATTTGAGAGGGGGATTATGGAGCTTTAATAAATGATATGCAGAAATTAGGTAGAAAAGAATCCATCTTCCTTGACTCTGGTCATCAAATTAAATTGATTTTGCAGTGGTCTCAGATATTATTATTATTATTATTATTATTATTATTATTATTATTATTATTATTATTATTATTATTATTATTATTATTATTATTATTATTATTATTAAACTCTGGGAGGCTAACAAAGAAGCAGAGTATCACAAATTCCAGTTACAAAATATCACATTTGAAGAGCAATATGTTCCAAAGCAATACATAGAGAGAGAAAAAAATACATTGCAAAAAACACAGACTTGTCTACTTCCTTCCAGGCTGCACAGTCGAGGGAAGAGTCCGGAGGCAGCGGTGGCGATAGCGGTGGTGGCGTTCTTCAGATATAAGAAGTGTACAATCTCAAACCACTTACATTTGTATATGGAACCTGGTGTTTCAATGATGTGGTGTCAGCAAGCTATTCAGATGGTCTTGAAAGGGGATTCAACATGGAAAACAGGGTGTATCAACTGCTATTAGCCATAACAGCTAAACAGCATCTTCATTCTAACAGGGGTCCTCTGGGATGGCCACTGCTTTTAGGCCCTGCTTGTCTGCTTTCTAGGAATATCTGATTGGATGCTAGGAGTTGAGGTTACTCTGGTCTATTCCAGAATTTTAAAAGAGTTATGTTTTTAAAATTTCCCAGTGTGGCTTTACTATCACACCTGTGCAACAGGATTTGCACTTGTACTTTGCGTTTTAAACTCATCCCTTCTTGTTAGTAATTTGGAACACATATACTAGACAGGTGATCAATAATTTAAAAAAAATATTTTTATACTAAAGAGTTTTTAAGGTGTCTAGTAGGATGAAAAATTTGACCTTTGAGAATAGGATGAGATCATTGGCAGGAATTTTACCTAGAGGCGAGGCAAAGTGGCAAAGAATGATTCTGTCTTCCCTTCACCTTGGAAGATAGAATTCAGAGGATTATAAAAGTTTCAGAACAGAGTTTCAGAACTCTGTATAGATGAGATACCTCATCTTACTATTGTAATGCAGTGTAAGCCAGATTTTAAACAATGGAAGCAGATGGCCTCACACTTTTGCAAACCACGTTACGTCAACTGGGCATCAATATCACCACACACACAAGCCATAATAGTTTATTGCATACAATTCTGCCTAACCTCTTGGAAATGTAGTGAATTTGTGGTCACCTTTAAATGCTGACAGGCAATAAAGGAGGCTAAACTTTGGCACTGATCATAAAGCTTTATGATTCTGTACATTCTTTATTTACCTTTGGCTTAAGCTGGGCTACCTCATTAAAAGTGTTCAACTGCTTTGTGAGCTCTGCCATCTCAGTCATTAATTTCTCCATGCGGACATCAATGTCGGCCAGAACTTCTGTGGTGTGAGCTGTTGCCAAGGCTTCTTGGAGATCCATCAGGTGGAGAGCTCGCTCCTCCTCTTCGCAAACTAGAAGCCGTACTTTGTCAAACTCTTGCTGAATGCAACCCTTCATGTCACCCCGAGTGACCTAAGGGATAAAAGAACAACGGGATTTAAAACAACTGTTGACATGTTTAGCAAATGGTTACTATCTGGAACAGGGAAAATCTAAAATTTTACAATGGGTTTGATGCAAATTAGTAGTAAATTCTTTTTTTTTTAAAAAAAGCAATAAGCCAGTTAATATTTGCAGTACTACGACGCTGAACTTGATGAATGGAAGGACGGCAAGTCAGCAATTCAAGACTCGAGTGCTACACGACGCAGTGAGCTTTAGTCTCTGCCCCAGCTCCTGCCAACCTACCAGTTCAAAAGCAAGAAATTGCAAGTAGATTGATAGATACCACTTCAGTGGGAAGGTAAACAACATTCCATGCACTTCAGTGTTTAGTCATGCCTGCCACGTGTCCACAGAAACGTCTGCAGACACAAACAGTGCTGGCTCTTTGGCTGTAAACAGAGATGAGCACTGAACCCTAGAGTTGGATATGGCTGGCTTTCAAGCAAGGGCGACCTTTACCTTTACAGTGCTTTTAAGTGTTCAGACTGAATCAAAAATCTCTCCCGTTCTTTTTAAATCACGCCATATGATAAGACTCAGGGAGATTTTTTCCAACGAAGAACTTTCACTAAATTCTGAAGCTTTAGCAGTCGCCCTTCCCTGTTGCAGTCCTCCTGAACCCCTGCTCTAGAAGGCTGAGACAGCCCCTCAAAAGGATTTTGGCAGGCACAGTAGAAGAAATGGGAGTAGAAGGAAGCCCCAGTTCTGCTGGTGTTGAAAAATGAAATTTCTTGTGGGATCTTACCCTTTCTCTGCTGTACATGACCAGTAGAACCAGGAGATAAAGCTTTAAAAAAATCACCCAAAGCTGGGAAATAACATGTTACTTGCCATTAATTCCAATTCCCATTATGATTACAACTTAATGAGTGATAACATCACACATATAATAATGATATAAATATAATTTTCAATTACTTTTGATAGATTTTTCAATGTGCTTATTATCTTAGCTGATTTACTTCTCTCCTGTTTACAAATGTGCAACAATTGTTATTCAATTATCCTTAACTCTCAAATTTGTACTCATGATCTTAGTCATCTAATTCATATTACTACTGGGAATATGGCACAAGACCAATAGAATGTCCCATAGACGTCCAGGTAATATTCAGTTTTTTTTACAAGTAGCTTTAGCATAGCAGCTAAATCAGGGCACCTAGATTTTTAAAAAACTAATTACTTTTAAAGCCTAACTTTCCAAGCTACGTTAATATCCAAGGAACTTATGGATCATATGATATTCACAGGTCAAAGCTCTGAGACACCAGAAATCTGTTTTAATGTTGAACAAGAACCGTAGAAAAAAGGATGGGAGGTGATGATAAATTGCCACTGTTAGGATACATGGCTATGTAGTCCCCACTGTATATTGTATAGGATCACAGTCTGTTCCTTTAAGAGCCTCTCTGTGCTCTGCCCCAGCTGAACTGAATCAGAGAGCAGCTCAGTAGTTTTGCTACTATAAAGGAAATGCACTCTGTGCATTCTCTTGGGAATATTATCCAGGGGAATATTCTCCAAGGGCTACAGTCTCTTCGGGGCTATACTGCTATGCTGCTACACTGCTGGAAGCTATGGTAAGCTTTGGAACTATGAGCTATGAGGCTGGATACTGAATGACTGCAAGAATACTGCTAAAGACTTCTAAGGACTGAACTCTGTTTGCCTCATGCTTGCAACTGAATAACTAAGCCTGCTTATTGCAACTGGAAGGAAAGTGCTCTCTGCATCTGCCCAGAGGGAATCTCTGTAAATACTGCATATTTGGACATTTGCTATCTTTTATGGACTACTGCCAACTGTACTGAGAGCTGCTTATCTCAGGCATGTGTTTTTTGCTTCTCCTGTGTTTTCGCTGAAAAGTAAAGCTATTTTCTTTTCCTTATACAACCTGCTTGTCTGTGTGGAAATTTCTCCCAGCTGTCGCTGCATACACAGCTAGCCGCTTTGCTCTGCTATACACAGCAAAGCCTCATTGGGGTACCCCCAGCACCCCAACATCCTATCAACCACAAAAATATGTTCCTGGAGAGGAATACTGAAAGATGACAGCACACTGACTGCCAGAGATAAGTGCCAAGGCAGCTTGTGGGAGATAGCAAGTCAGTTCTTTCTCCAAAAACTTTAAAGTAACTAATGGAAGGCCAAAATGCATTCACAATAAGGGACAGTGAACAAATGGTCAGGCTCCAGGTGCCTGAAACAACTGTCCATCTTCCTTATTTTTGCAACCTGTGCAAACCTAAAGCTAGTTGTTAGATTCTTTAGATACAGGGAATGAAAGTGATCTGATAAGGAACTTTTGGAAACAAATGCAGATCAAATGACATCTGTTATGCTTTTGTTACCCAAAATTTAGGATCAAATGAATTAATTATTTCTTGGTTACTTATTGGCAAGAAAACAGAGTTACCGGTAAGCGCTTTCTACTTACTGAAGTGAACAGGGATGCTTTACTGAAGAGAATTTGGATTTTAACCTGCAACATCGGTCTATCCAAGATAGGTAGAAAGACTGCTCAGACTGTTACTGATTTTTAAACAGTAAAAGGGTACATTCAATAGTTACACATCAGACAGGATTACTGATTGCCGTTGAATACATTGGGGTGTAAAAAAACTGCATTCTGTAATCGCAGTCTATATGTGAAGTCTTAAGTCAATGGCAGTGATAAGCTCAGCTATCAGCCCAGTCTGAGGAGTCTCCAGACAATGGCAGTGATTATAGGTAAAGGTCGCCCTTGCTCGAAAGCCAGTCGCATCTGACTCTAGGGTTCAGTGCTCATCTCTGTTTATAGCCAAAGATCCAGCGCTGTCTGCGTACGTTTCCGTGGACATGTGGCAGGCATGCCTCAACACCAGACTGCACGGTATCCTGTTTACCGTCCCACTGAAGTGGTCCCTATAGCTACTTGCAATTTCTTGCTTTTGAACTGCTAGGTCGGCAGGAACTTGCAAAGAGATGGGAACTCACTCCGTCATGCAGTACCCAGGAATCGAACTCTAAGCATTCCAGTCAGTGAGTTCAGCATAGTACTGATCAGCCAATGTGTCGACTTAGGCTTCTGGGAATTGAAGTCTGAGCCCCACGTTGGGAACCACTGACTTAACAGCAGGGAAGGGGAGAAAAAAATAAATATTAAAAACTGTTAAATACCAACAAAATACATCCTTTTGAAAAATCTTCACAATTAATCACTGGATTCCTGTGGCAGGACTGTAGTCAGCACAAGGCATAAGCCACACATTCTTTCTTCAATTAACACTACTTGACAATGGCAAATAACGAAAGAAAGGTGTGATGTTTTTAAATGCTCCTGTGCTAAAAAGAATTTGCTCATGTGGCATTCTCTAGAAGGGAGGGGGGTACAACCTTGCACAGGTCAAGGGCATGAAGCAGTGAAGCCAGAATGCTGAAACAGCTCACTTTCTTCAGAGGCATTCATCCTATTAGCCAGATATCCTGCCAGGTATAAAGCTAGCCAGTCAGCCAACCAACCATTCACCTTCAGACGTTCTGCAATGTTAAGAACAAGTCTGAATATACAAATGAAGGCAAAAGCATGTTTTTGATACGAATGGACCTTTATTTATTTAAAACTGTTAAATTTTGCATCCATCCTCCCAGTAGAAAACATTTATGAGAACAAAAACAATTCAGTGGTATAATGTTAAAATTGGGGGGGGGGGGTATGGGTTCAGCTAAATAATTGATTTTAAAAGGAACATCTACCAGCCTTCCTAATAAAGATAAAGGTCGCCCTTGCTTGAAAGCCAGTCCTTCCTAAGAGGGAAACACATTTCCTAAATCTCTTGAAGCGGTGGTTTTGAACCTTTGGAGCCACCATTATAAAATCCTGCCTTGAGGACTGAATGGAGAACAAAAACTGATGATGGGAGCTGAGTTACTCAATGGATTCATTCAGAAAAAGGTGATTCTTCAAATATATGGACTGCAGACCATGAAAGGTAGCAAAAACCTCATGTTTAATTACAGTATACTTGGAAGTAGATCAGTACACTTGCGCTGATCACGCATTATAATGTACAGCTGTATCCTACACCAGCTGAAGCATCTAGGCCAATACAATGCATTATGCATAGTAGTCAACAAAGGAAGTTACAGCAGCATGTGTCAGCACAGTAAGGTCCAAAAAAAGGTA